>CAWUFW010000520.1:1385907-2771814 GCA_963921515.1 Calotriton arnoldi | reverse complement strand
ATCGCCAGGTTGCAAGGTCCTCGGCTGAGGTACAGGCACTAGTACGAACAAACTGCCTTTTCCATTTCACAGAAATGGTACAACGTATCTTTAACATGTCTGATACGACGGGTATTGTCCACCTATTTAAGACCATAGGGTCTGGACTGTTAAGCACCTTTCAGACAATCCTCGGAGTCATTCCCAACTTCATACACTCCGTATTCGGAAGCATTTTTGGAGGGTTTCTGCTGATCCTGTTTCTAAAAGCAGGTATCCTGATTGTCATTTTTCTGCTACGCAATGGATGTCCCCGTCACCAAAGAGATGGAAAGAACGCTCTTGGAGCGCAGATACCGTGAACGCATGGTAATCCATCTGGGCACATCTCGACTTCGAGAACTGAGCGAGTCTTGGTTCTTGTCATTTAGACTAGTCTGGATCGACTGTATTCTGCCTGTCCTCCGATGCCTGTTCTGCGGACAAGAATGCGTGTTGGATCTCTGTCTAACACTTCCAACAACTGCGCCACCGGACGTTGTTGCTTTACTGGACCTGATAACGGCCCATGTTCTGCAGTGTCCTCAGCGTATTCCAATGTTGTCTGCATTCTTAGAGCCACCACAGGATGCTCCAGCTCCTGTCGGTAAGGATACCGGCTTCTCAACAAATACTCAGGCCTTGGATGACACTCATACATCCCCAGCAGCGGCTCTGGTGAATACGGAGGAACATCTGCGCTCGGTTGACCTGATCTGCAAGGTGTTGCAGGGACCGTCGTCTGCGATTGCAGGCAACAGTATTGTTGCATCTTCCAGCCAGGACACAAACATTTGGCTCATCGTGAGCTGGGAAAATTCGGCCTTTTTCAAAACAACCAAATTTGGAATTTTAAACAATAGACACTTTTTCTAAACTGCATGGCTTTCAGTCACTCATTGTTCGAATTATATATACTAACCTATTTAGTACAGACTTCTACCGTATGCAATATTTTTCTCTTTTTAGCATTTTTTAGAAATTTTACTTTTTAAGTAATATTTTTAATGGATTTATTGCGTACAACTGTTAGCCGTACGTTAGAATTTGTAGTATGTCGTCCAGTCGGATGAGGAGTGGGTGTTATGTTCCATATAGGTACCCCAATATCGGCTCAGGTAGTGAATGCACCTTTCACCTACATTCCTCTGATATTACACTACATAACGGTTCTTAGTACTGACCTTTTACCTAGTTGCGATAATGTCCAAAGATGACATGGGGTTTTCTCCGAAAAGCTTAAGCCTCATTCATTATGCATGAGGATTCTTGGAATCACAGCAGGACAGCAGGCCTACCATCTCCTGCATATAACTATGTATGAGGGTCATTCCTTCCGTCATCCTAGTCCGACATGACACAGAAAGGTATATCCCCAGGGGGTACCACTCTGGGTATATATACACCATATCTTGCTGAGGGTCAGAGGAGAAAAGGACTTCCATGCCGTCACACTGGCGCGAGACGCTGAGGTTCCTGCACGCAGACACTCCAGCTCGCAGTGGTCTGACATCCCTTGCGGGGTGTCCATCTCGAGACCAAGTCTGGGTCCCACGGTCTCTCACTTCAGGTAATGGGGTTGACTTTATCCTGGAGGGATTCTTGGCTTTTACACCTACATACATGCTAGGTACACTTAGGTACATCTAGTTAGGGTTGCATCGTAGGAATACGCATTTTACTGTTATGTATCTTATATACTTGCCTGTATTCATTGTTTTAGCACAATGGTAGAAATCTACCATTCTTTTACTCTGTTAGTGCTTATAATCATTTATATCTGTTACTGTCTAATGGTCGTTTCAGCACACCTATTTTACACTAGAATGACGCTGGTTCAATAAATGCTTATTGAAAAACGTCCCCACCATTTATTCTGTGTATCTCTCTGGGACGAAGTGAGCACGAGTGACTGAGCGAAACGTAGTACACTGTTTCCACGATTCTGAGGGATCAGGGTTGTCATGTTTGATAGTTGCCAAGAACTATTCTCTCCTTGGTAAGAGGTTTTTCTAGTGGCACTGTGAGCTAGCTGGTATACAGGCTAACATACCCGGTAGGGGTGTCTAGAATCAGTCTGACACCAATCCTATAGTGTATGTTGTCTAAACGCGCAGATCCTATATAGGTTTATCGGAACTACACGAGAGAAGGCCCTACTACTGCACTGGAGAAATTACACTGGAGGATAGGTGCTGCATTCAGCATCAGTCACCATTTTGGACTTAGGAAGTTGCTATAACAACCACTGACGTTTCAGTAAGTGCAGCACTGCCAAGCTATGTACTTGGCTGCCTTGTCAGTGGCAGTAGCGGCTGTGAGATTTCGCCTCTTGTCAAGTGACTAAAACATTGTAGGCAGGGATCAGCTGGTGTGCACCATACACCATAGTTTGTCTGGGCACCCAACACGGATGAACGCAGAGGCTCCGCCATCAAATCTTCAAATTAACCACTGTAAAACTCTATCGCTATGCTTTGGCAGAGCAATTAAACCTATATGCAGTCTGTAGCATTGCCCTCAACCACTTTCTGAGGTATTCATGGGAAGATAAGAAGGGGCACTGGCGTGAGGTAAAATGATGATTGTGTAAATATGTCCACACAGTCACGAATTCTGACTGATGGCACAAAGCTGTCCAGGCACTCAAGATATCTAAAAGAAAGTGCAACTATCAGGAAGCATTGAGTATTACTGTGAAAATGCGGTTATGCACTATGACTACAGAGTGATGGTGCAAAATAGAGCATATTTTTTAAATTAATGAGTAATTGTGCAAATCTAAACTTTAAGTACATTTTACAAAGCCGTGGGACTATTCTGAGCATGCACTAATGATTAATGATTACTCCATGTTGGGGAAAATTTGACCACAAACTAGGATTACAGACTGATGGTGGAAATCTGAGCATGAACTGACGATTTATTAATATTGGTGTAGATATAGCCAACGAGCAAAAAAATCTATGTGGCAGAGTAAATATGGCGACACAGAAGATTTCTGACTGCAAATATTAACATGATGATGCCTACCACTTGAGCGCTGACTACACTGTCATAATGGTGGTAACTCTTAACATATTGTGGATATTCTTGGCCAAATGCTGCTAAGCCCTGGTGGTATGCTTGTACTGCTATTTTTGTAACATTATCACTATAGATGTCTGAAGCGTCAAAGTGTGAGATTACTGCAACGTGCCTGGTTCCACCCATGCATACCCTCCCTTATTCATCCATTCACCCACCTCTCTAGCATACACATACATATTCAACCTCTCTTTCATGCACTTGCTCATTCAACCATCAATCATTTCATGTACTCACTCGACTATTACTATTAACTATCCATTCACTCATGTAGTCACTTATCCATGCAACCTTTGAAGCATTAACTCTCCACACAGCCACACACACAAACTCGCCAGTCAATGAAGAAGCACATTAAAAATAGCTAAGCTTATTAGCTTTGATAATGCTTGTTTTCTTTGCTGCACAATACTATCTAGCCCCTCTCATACACGGAGAAGAAGGTGCATGTAAACAAGGGGGTACTAAAATGGTACAGAGGTCTCTCTGAAATTAATAAGCTAAGATGCCTATTTGACCAGTCCAATTATCAAGTGGTCAACACACACATAATACCCTACCTGTACTCCACCGGCAGAATTTCAGCAGCAAGATTGGCATAACCGGATACTCCAGCAGCACCTAAAAAAATGTACAAATCATTTATTTTTGTTTTTACCATTCAATCAAAATACAAAATAAATGTGGTTTAATAAAAGTACCAGCTTGATTCAGATGATCCTGTTGAATCTGTGAGCACCTGAGTTCTTCGTTGGTCTCCTTTAAAGCATCCCGCTGTATTATGAGTCGCTATAAAAAAGCATTAGAGATAGTTGCAGGGGATTAACATTGACTTGGTATCAAATGTAAACACTGTACATAGTAACAATTTCATCAATTATTCTGAAACACCTCTATAAACAATAATGAAGGAATTGATGAACTGCTGAAACAAACTTATTGTTGAACATTTTATAAACAAGCAATGGCAAAGCCAATAAGCATGGCATTGGGTTTGCAAATTCTTGTGTTGCAAACAAGTAGTTAGTAATAAAGCATTTAAAAATCATTGAAAGATGTCCGCCAATGAGTACACAACTGAGGCATACATCTTTGAATGTTCTTGAAATACTTTATCATTGTTTACCACTTCAAATAGAGAAAAAAAAAATTGCAGCAAGTGGATGTGAAGGCGGGCTCTCAAATGGTGGTTTTACCAGACTAATTTTTGTTATACTTATGGTAAAAAATGTAATTCCAAGATTGTCAACTGCACAAGCGTGGGTCTCACAATAGGATAACTTGCTCTCCAATAATTGCACCTGCTGTCTTCTGCCATCACCATTATTTGAATGCTGGGAGAGAATTTGGCCTAACGGCTAGGGCGCTCGACCTCGGAGCTGGGGAACCGGGTTCCCGTCTCGGCAAGGATCCTCGATATCCTGTGATTCTGGGAAAATCACTTAAACACACCGTGCCTAACAAAAATGAATGTGTCGGTCTGTAACACAACTGGTGCTCATGTAAAACGCTCTGATACCCGATATCTTCAGGTCAAGTTCGCGCTATATAAAATCCCGCAAAAAAAACAAAAAAACACAACCACGAATAGTATAAGCTATTAGCATAATTCAATGAGATCCAGAAACTATCCTGTTTATTTTGAGGAGTGGGAAGCAACTGTAATAATATTTCATTCACCCGTACAGTGAAAGCTCAATAAAATAAATTTTAATAAAAACTGCACATGCATGGGCACTGCATGAAGATATTGACATTATTGTGACGTTGGAGAAGTAATTTTTGTATTGAAAATCAGTCTCTTAGGCATTATTATGACTATAAAAATGAGAATACAAGAAGGAAAATCATGCATAAGAATTGGTGGAAAAGCATATATTTAATATTGTGATAACATTATGTTGACCAGGACTGCTGTAGACACAAAGTATATTATGATGATATGTTCAAGGAAATGAATTGGTCCGTAATTTACAAACCTTCCTGTGTAACACAAAGAAAGAAAAAGTTCTGTAGAAGAAATGTGCACACATTTGCTAAAAGGAAATCAAGCCCAATAGTCCTATACAAGACAAGAAAAACTAATTTCATGTGTGACTTCATCAGCCAAAACCAAGCTGTTTTGTCAGGCCTGCCGTTAGTCAAGACTATTTGATTTTACTAAAATGATATGTATAGAATGATATGCTTTTGGCTGGAACTCTTCATCAGTTGGTCACTTGTTGCCTCCTCCTCATTTCTTGAGTTCAGCAAGAAGCTGAAGCCTTGGCTCTTTGTGTAAGCACCTTAGAGATCACACACCTACACACTTGCCCAAGCGCCTGGATACCCTGTTGGGTGATTAGTGCGCTACACTAATCAATATAACATAATTCAGATTTTGCTTCTGCCCACTACAGCATACAGCATGCGCCAATGGGTAAGCCTACTGTAGCCACTGGCCAACTTCACTTTGAGTCACTGCATTTTCCTCTTTGACAAGGAGCACATCTGCACACAAGGTAGTTCCCTTTAGTGCTAGAGCGTTTTATTTTACTTTATTATTTCTTTATTGTTGCCTTTATGTTTAAATCCTGCTGTGATAAAAGGATACCTTCTACCAGTTCTTCATGCTGCTTTGGATGAAATCACATTCTAACTTTATCAGTTCCTGTCTCCTGCCAATGCTGTTGCACATTCCTTTTAGAGTGGCCTTTTGTTTATCTTATTGCTATTTCACAGCATGCCAGACTGTGTCTATTTGAAAATGCACTTTATTTATTTAGTATGCATTTTTATTTATTTTATTTATTTATAAATTTTTATATAGCGCAAACTAGACCCAGTGAGGGAATCAGAGTGCTTCACAAAAGTTACATCAAAAGAAAAAGTGAGAACTAGGCACATAGATATGAGTAGCTAACAGGAGAACATAAATGTTGTCCGTTCTCGTTGTAGGTCCAGAGGGCGTTAGCCATTCTCGCTCAGAGTTCATCGAGGATCCTGGCAGGTGAGCTGTATCTGTACCCAACTCGCACCACAGCTGGGATCAGGGGAGGGTTTTATTCATTAGAAGTAGTTTGACTTCTTTTTTGAAGGAGGTGGTAGAGGGGATCATTCTGATTGCTAGGGGCAGGGTGTTCCAGATCCTAGGTGCTAGGCCGGAGAAGGTGCGGGTGTAGGTTTTCTTTTTCCGAAATGTGTGCAGTTTCAATAGCAAGGTGTGGGTGCTTCTCATAGTTCTGCTACTGCCTGATAATTCCAGTTGATTGGCTAGATACTTTGGTGTGTTGAAGTGCAGGGCTTTGTGTGTCATGCGGGCAATTTTTAGCTTTGATCTTGCCTCATAAGGGAGCCAGTTCAGTGCCTGCAATGAAGTGCATTTATAACTGCACTGCTGTATGTCATGCTGGTATGTGTTTTAATTGAGGACCCCTCATTAATACTTGTGAACCATTTTAGCATGCATGTCCTGCTTGTATGTCTTTCAAATTTTCAAATTCTATCTATCTATCTATCTATCTATCTATCTATCTATCTATCCATCCATCCATCTATCTATCTATCTATCTATCCATCTATCTATGCAACTCTAGCAATCAATACAAGCCTCTCTACGTAACTCTATCTATCTATCTATCTATCTATCTATCTATGCAACTGTAGGAAATTGGGTCACTGGTTGAGGAGATGAAAACCCTATTCAAGCAGCAACCACAATTCCTGTCAGGGTGAATTCATAAGCAACCTCAAATTAACCTGTGCTTAACCCTCAGGTAACTTGGTACAAAGCTGTCAGGCTTAACTTAGATGCAATGTGTAAAGTATTTACACAGCACTTCAAACAGTAATAATATGAAAACACAACACAAGAAAAATCCCACATCAATTAAGAAAAGTAAATGTAATAAATTGAGACCAAAACAACAAAAATCCAATCAGTAGAACAGGAGATATGCAATTGTAAAGATTTAAGTGAAAACAAAGCTTAGAAGCACAAAGAGCCAACTCTGGATATCTGGTCGTGCCGGACCAGGACAAAGTCACAAGTTCAGGCCAACTGCAATGGAGTGCTAGCCGGATACAGGGACCAACTTAGGCCCATTGAACAAAGTACTTTAAATACTGGTTGCGGAGTGTTGCAAGATCCTGAATTGACGGTGTGTTGCACAGCTGTGGGTCTGAGGATCTGCGGGTGGCGATGCAAGGTCCTGAGTTGAGGATGCGTCATGTAGCGGCGATTCTGATGAAGCCATCAACGAGGCTTGCGATGCGAGGTCCTGAGTCGGGGATGTGTAGTGCAGTGGCAGTTCCAAGGAGATGTGGGCTCCGATATCCTACGTCGGGGATGTGTCATGCAGGGGCGGGTCCAATGCGGAGCTGTGAGGAGATGTGTCGCACTGGGTCGGTTCTGCCCAGAAGACCTCAGCTGGGCTGGTAGAGCACTTTCAGGTCAACTTCCAAGGGACCAGGACTGGGGTGGCACCAATTGGGGCGCAAGACTTACAGCAGACAGAGCCCAGGAGCTGAGTACAAGGTAGTTGGAGCCTTTTCTGTCCCTGAGGCTCTGATCAGGAGACCAGTTAACTAGCCCTTGGCGCCACTCTGGTGGTCCTGAGTTCAAGATGCAGGTTCAGTCCTTATCACTTAAGCAGCAGGGTCGCAGGCAGCAGGGCATCAGAGTAGCAGTCCTTCTTGCAGCAGAGCAGCACAGCAGTCCTTTTGACTCTTCCACAGGTCATGAGGTGAAATGAAGAGTTGGGTCTGAGGGTCCAACGTTTATACCTCGTGCCAGCTTTGAAGTAGGAGAAGGTTCTGTAGCTTTCCACCCCCAGAGCTGTTTGGGATTTCCAGCCTCACTGCCCTGGCCCCAGCTTTTCTGGGGGCAAAAAAGACTAGTGTTAAAACCTTTATGAAAGTGCTGGGGGGAAAGCCTTTGTGATGTGCATGTGTGGTAGTTGACAGCTCCTCTCCCTCATCAAGTCAGAGATGGCCCATTCTGCCAACAACTTTTCCCCTTTGTCTCACTGTGTGGGAGCAATACACAACGACCAACTTCCAGCTACACCTAGTCATGTGACCCAAGATACAGGCTCCAGGCACCAATGGTTGGGACAAGAAAATGCCAACTTTTTAAAAGTGGCTTTTTCAGAATTGTGGCTTAAAAATTCAACTCTACTATTAAAGAGGGTTTTCAATTACAATTCTTTAGACACCAAATGTGACTTTCCTACTTACTCCCAATTGAAAGTTATAACTTTTATAATGCAATAAGGTAACCCAATGTTATCCTGTGGGAGAGGTAGGCCTTGCAGTAGTGAAAATGGGAGTGCACTGTCAGCAGATGTGCCTTAGGGCTACAGCAGTCTATTATTTCCATTACTTTAGTCAAACAAGAGCACCGTACAAAGCACTAGGATTTATCAAAGAGATCAGGGAGCCAAATTCATAATTTCTGTTGTCACCCAGCGCTAGAGCACTGTGTGCTGACTCGCACCAACACAGGCACCCCTCCACCAGGGTGCAGGCGTGCCTGTTTTATAGGCAGGATTGTTTTTGTGAAGGAAGGGATACCTTCCTACATAAAAACAATCCTTAGAGACATATTCCTCTTTCTATGTGTGCTGAAGAATGCAGCATGAACAGAAAGAGAAAGTAACAAGGAGAAATAAAGATATTTCTCCTTGTTACGCCTCACTGGGAAGGTTAGCAGTTTGTCGCATTACCAGGATTATAAGTCTTTGTAAATCTGAAAATATGCCAAAATCCATGGGTGGGTGCATGCCAACACCCAAGCACCATCCTTGGAACGCCTTCCCAAAGCAAGGTAACACAAGGCAATACTTTGTATTTATCAAAGCACGCAAAGTGGCTTTGCATGGCTTAGTAAATAACAAAAACGACTTTGCACTGAAGAGTTCTGATGAGAGCGAGACATGTGTCAGGGGTTGCTTTTGTACATTGCAAGTTGACTTGGATGCTGTTTTGCCGATCCAAAGCTGTAATACTGTGCCTATATAGGAGCTGCTCTCCACCTAAATTTGGGAACTTTGGGATAACTAATATTTGTCTCGCTAATATTTAATACTATAAAAATATACTTATATAAACACACACACACATATATATATATTTATATACATATATATATATATATACATCAAAAGATTGCCCTATAAGCAAGGATGCCCTAAGCAGATGAGTGCTTTCACCAAAGCTTTTATTTTCAAAACCGGCATTTCAATTCCAACATCAAAATCCCTTACGCGTTTCAGAGCTTGGGGGCTCCTTCGTCAGAGGGTGACGCTGTGGAAACTGACGAACTCGCTGGGGCGCCATTAGCTGCATGCACAAATACTGCCCTCGTGGGCCTCACAGGTGAGTTATATTTCAGGCATGCTGGAACTCGTAGTTCAATACCTGCGAGAAGTTTTTCCCAAGTGGGTTCAGTTTCAATCCAGTGTCATTATTAAAACAAATACAATGCCCAAGTGGGCTGGAATGAAAATGCCAGTTCCCTTTCACTCTGCTCAGCTGCACCTGAAGGTCCGATTTTTCAAACCTCTTGGCCCCATATTTCAGTCCATGGTGGGGCATCCTTCTCGGCCGGGCTGCCGAGTAAAATACATCAAAAGATTGCCCTGAAGCAAGGACACCCTACGCAGATGAGTGCTTTCACCAAAGCTTTTATTTTCAAAACCGGCATTTCAATTCCAACATCAAAATCCCTTACGCGTTTCAGAGCTTGGGGGCTCCTTCGTCAGAGGGTGACGCTGTGGAAACTGACAAACTCGCTGGGGCGCCATTAGCTGCATGCACAAATACTGCCCTCGTGCGCCTCACAGGTGAGTCATATTTCAGGCATGCTGGAACTCGTAGTTCAATACCTGCGAGAAGTTTTTCCCAAGTGGGTTCAGTTTCAATCCAGTGTCATAATGAAAAACTTCTCGCAGGTATTGAACTACGAGTTCCAGCGTGCCTGAAATATGACTCACCTGTGAGGCCCACGAGTATTGAAATGCCGGTTTTGAAAATAATAGCTGTTATATATATTTATACACACACATAAACACATTGGATTTAATCTGTAAGTTGCTGAACTTTGGGATAACCATGTAATAAATTGCTTCAAACTGCACGTGGCTGGAGTGCACAAACTTTCTATGGGATAAGAAATACATTGCTTGTGGAGTGTCTTTTGAAATATATATACATAAATATATATAATGTAACACAACTAATAAAAATATATATTTTACAGTATTTTCATTTTTGTTAAATGCTCTAAATTTACAATTAAAAGCACAATATGTATATATATATATATATATTAGCTGCACTCCACCTTTGCCTCGCCGGTTTCACCCAGAAAATGGAGCACGGACCACAATTTGTTGCTAATTCCAAAGTCTTTATTTAGCTCATGAAGACCTTAGCAGCCATGACGCGTTTCGACCCTGAAAGGGTCTTGATCACATGACGCGCATCACCGTAGGTAGGTTCCTTTTAAACCATTTTTTAAAAACGTTTTTCTTGTTTTTTTAAAGTGACATGTGCAATCAAGCAGCAAGGTTTAACAATAGACATAAACAACAGATTTCATGGTTTGCATGGGAGTTAGCTGTAGGTTTAAAAATACATAAAATGCTATGGGTATAAATACCAGAATAATGTATTAAAATTAAACCTTTATCCCAATAATTTTAAAACCATAAAACCAATACAGTACTGTGTTGAATATAAAAAGCAAGTAAAATCTAATTTATATTAAAAAAGATTTTCTTTTTATCGCTGTTTGTTCAGATCGTCCAGGTATAAATACCCTTAACTGTTCACAATATGAGTGTCATTAACTTGTAGCAATAAAAAAGTGCTAGTGCCTATACAGTACTTGTGATGTAAACCTCAGTTTTGTAAACCATGCCACTCAAAGTGACTTGTGCTAGTGCAAAAAAGTGCTGTGTGCTACCTCCTTAACTACTCAAAAAATGTGTTAAAACCTCACTGACCCGTGTGTATTCTAAAAAGTGGGATTTTATTGGCGGCTACAGTAGCAAACCCCAATGTTTTTAATATTTTTATATTTGATGATGTACAGTTTTTATTTGTTTATTTGCTCCTATTTGTTTATCTTCTTCCTATTTGGCACTACAGACATGTGTATAACTCCTCTGTTGCGTTCAAACCTCCCGGATGCTTTGTGTCTAAATCTAGAATGTAACGCATTTCAAGTTGTCTGAGGGCTTTTTCCCTATCCCCCCCTCTTTTGTTGGGAGGGATGGAGTCTATCAGGAAGTACTTCAGATCTTTAGGATCTCCATCATGTACTTCACCGAAATGTCGTGCCACCGGATAGGACCGGTCTCTGTTCTTGATCGCCCTTTCGTGCTGGAGTACACAACGGTTTCGTCTTCAACAAAAAGGATGATGACACCTTGTGAGAACTTGAACTTTTGTTGACGTGCTACATTGAATGTGTTTCAGCTGAAACCAGCCTTGTTCTCCCTTGTTCACCGATAAGGCGGCGCCATGTCTTTTCCTTATATACATAGTGAAACTGTGACATGTGCAAAAAGAAGTGAAAACAGACTTTATTTTCTAACTGAATAACCAACAGTTCACATATGTGACGTTCTATATTGTAAATATAACCATAATCAATAAAAATGAATTAAAACTGCCTTTGTACTCGATGGAAATAAAATTAATTACAATAAAAATTATTCATGCGATAATTTATAAATATTCGCATGATATGGCAAAACCATGTTCTTATATTTCATAAATATAAAAAGCATAAAATGCAAGGAATAGCAGGATATCTCCTAAAATTAAATATATGTAATTATTAAATCAATATTATTCAGTTTTTGAGAACCATCCTAAAGCAATCAGCACACAGGTAAAATAACATACATTAATGTATATAATGTTTCATACTGAATGTTTATGTTTGCCAAGAAATAATATATATTTGTTTTGACTTATACTGGGTGCTCCCTTGTGTCTGGACAAAGCTATACCTCTCTGAAGAGCTCTAACGAGAGCGAAACACGTGTCAGGGGTTGCTTTTATTCATTTCAGGTTGGCTTGGATGGTATTTTACCAATCCAAAGCTGTAATACTGTGCCTGGAGTGGTAAAAGGCTTTTGCCATTTTACAGCTCGGCAGGGTTAGCACTGCGCTAATCCTATGCTTAAAGACTTTGCTGTAAAAATGGCAAAAAACTTTGTCCCTTTCTATCTCGGCGTGGATAGCACTGCGCTAATCCTATGCTTAAAAACTTTGATAGAAAAGCAGACATTTGAGGTGAGCAAATTTAGAGTGTCGCTGGTGTTGAGAGTGCTCTTACTGGAGCTGCTTTCCACCTAAACTTGAGAACTACCCAGAGTTCTCTGCTTCTGTTTTTGCATAATTTATTTGTCACTCTATGCCTGAAAGGGTTTTGTTTTGACTTATACTGGGTGCTCCCTTGTGTCTGGACAAAGCTATACTTCTCTGAAGAGCTGTAACGAGAGCGAAACACGTGTCAGGGGTTGCTTTTATTCATTTCAGGTTGGCTTGGATGGTATTTTACCAATCCAAAGCTGTAATACTGTGCCTGGAGTGTTAAAAGGCTTTGCCCATTTTACAGCTCGGCAGGGATAGCACTGCGCTAATCCTATGCTTAAAAGACTTTGCTGTAAAAATGGCAAAAAACGTTGTCCCTTTCTATCTCGGCGTGGATAGCACTGCGCTAATCCTATGCTTAAAAACTTTGATAGAAAAGCAGACATTTGAGGTGAGCAAATTTAGAGTGTCGCTGGTGTTGAGAGTGCTCTTACTGGAGCTGCTTTCCACCTAAACTTGAGAACTACCCAGAGTTCTCTGCTTCTGTTTTTGCATATATATATATATATATATATATATATATATATATATATATATATATATATATATATGAGGAAAACTCGATTGCACTTCATCAGGAAAAAACGAGCGTGGACCCAGCAGTAAGTGCAATTTCTTTTACTTTATTGCCACCAACTTGTCCGCCATGACGCGTTTCGGCCGAAAAACGGCCTTGATCACATGACACGTCCTCAGACAGTGCTACCGCTTTTAAAGTGCTAGTGCAATGAATTATATCATAGACATAGAAGACATTTCATATACAAAAATTAAAAGCATAAATGCTAATTAACACTTGTACATTCCTAAGACCATACTTATAATTGCTTAAAACCATATTTATAACAATATCCATGGTTAAATACCAATTCTTATAATAACGGTACTATAAAATCATATCATAATAGACCATGATTCTAAAATAAAAACATCATTGTTTGTCATGTCTATGTATAATAAAATAACATTGTAACTATCCCAAAATATTTCTATCGTGAACCACCATATTAACTGTGTATTCCGTCACTTACAATTTTAGTTGTCACAACTTAAAGTGATGCAACTGGATAGCTGGTTTTCAAATATGCACTCATTGATCAATACATGGGTGACTATGCTACCCCTATGTTGATATATATATATATATATATATATCTCTATTGTATAGTCAACAGTTAGCCAGACATTTTTAAAATATGTCATCCCAATTTCAATTAATTCAAAATTGAGCCGGGTAGTGCACTCATGCCCAAGTGGGCTTTGTATCTCCATCACTAACTGCAAAAGTGAAAGTATGCCTTTCTTTCTAACGAGATCTATGCTGACAACTAAATAAAGCGCTCAGTGCAAAGTGCTTGTGTTGTATTTTTTAAAAACATTATAAACATTTCACAATTTTTTTTCTTTGAATTAGAGAAGTGCTGACTTATTCCTAGTTTATCTACAGGTTATAGGTCTCCCTCAATAGTGAGACCCCACTTATTTTTTGTGTTTAACTGAATGATATAGTTAGATTCCATGCGTCTGAGCTGTCTTTCTCTATTCCCACCTCTTATATAGCGGGGACAGCGTCTAGTACAAAATACAGTAAACCTGTTGCTTCACCATCATGCTCTGTTTCGAAATGACAGGCCACTGGCTAACTTCTATCTCGATTTTTTATGGCCCGTAGATGTTGCAAAATTTGCTTGGGGACGGGTAAGATGGCCCTGCCTATGTAAGACAAGCCACAAGGACAATGTAACATATATATGGCAAATTATGTCTTGCAGGTGTAGCAGCCTCCAATACATTTTGTTTGAGCTGTTAATGGTAGCTTGTATTCACTCATATTTTTCCCATATTGACAGGCTTTACACCTTCCACATTTAATGAACACTGATATTCGCATATGTGAACTGTCGGTTATTCAGCAAGAAAACAAAGTTGCACACGTCAGAGTTTCACTATGTAAATAAGGAAAAAATATGGCGCTGCCTTATCGGTGAACAAGGCTGGTTTCAGCCGAAATACGTTCAATGTAGCATGTCACAAAGCATTGTCATCCTGTTTGTTGGAGAGAAAATCGCTGTGTGTATTATGGACAGTGCTGAGTCCGTTCCGATGACACGCCCAGCAATCTGGTGCACGGCGGCAGCCAGCAAGCAAGGAGAAAGAATATATATATATATATATATATATATATATATATATATATATATATATATATATATATATATATATATATATATATATATATATATATATCCGGTCTTGAATCCTTTCATTACAAAACAGAGTAGACTTCACTGCGGTAAGGTTTTTGCTTTTTTATTGCTTGGTCCGCCTTTGCACAACGCGTTTCGGTCGACAAGCGACCTTGATCACATGCTCATTACACAGGGACGTATCCAGACTGACTTTTAAATCCTGTGGGCCTGACCTCCACTGAAGACAGATTCATGACAGCTTCACACATTATTTTGATACACAGTATCATTTCATAGTATTTGCAACATCTTTGCTCTTCATATTATTGCGAGTTGCATATTTACCAATTCAAATGCTGTAATACTTGGTACATTCTATGCATCAATTGCATACACTTAGGCCTCTTAAATTAGATTAGACCAATCTTCCAACAAACAACAATACCGGGCCAGTGCCCATAGTACCTGTATCCACTGTTGCATAATTATTTATTATTGCCTCCCTTCAACACTATTTCCTAAGTTTGTTATATCATTGCTGCAACACAAATTTTAAAGTTTCCTTTGGGCTAGTGCCCCAATCTGATCAACTCTTTATTTCATGTGGTGCTGTCAAATACTGTTTCTGATTTTCCAACTTGCAGGTTTAATTTTCTCACTTCTTCTACACATTTTTAGTTTCCCTCAGCACTAGCTTGTATTCCTGACTTTATCCTCATTCCACCACTATAGGCAAAAGTGAAATTCTTCATCAAAGTTTAAACCATTCTGGGCCTTACTGTCGAGTGTTAGTATATATCTGGTTTCTAACTCACGCAGCCTACGAGTCCGGTCCTCCCCTCTTCTATCAGCTGGCACTGCATCGATTACAAAATATCTGATTTTTGTAGGGTCCTTATCATGTACCAACTCGCAGTATATATATAACATGAAACATGAATTAACAATTACATTCCAAAACATTAAATTGTACTATTCCCACTCCAGTTTGTACAACAGTAGGGAAAGCGTTGGACTTTGTAGTGAATAAATTAACTATTTCCACTCCAGTCTAAGCAACTGTAGCTAAACTACTTCACTTCAAACACATTACATATTTAAATAATCCTATTAATTTAAAACAAAAATATAAAACTCTTAATATAAACATTATTACTTAACATAATATATATAAAAACTAAAAACAATAAAACAATTTACAAAATGTATAAACAAAATAATAATTGAACTTTCAATTAAAGAACAATTGCTATTTAGTTATTACTTAACTTGCCATCATATACCCCTACAAACTTAGCAACCCACACCTACACTATAACTAAAATAATTAAATATAACATAATATACATAATTTATAATCAATTACATAATGAATTAACAATTAATAATTAATTGTTAAATAATTATCACTCAAATTCCCACCCTATAACCCTACCAAACAAGCAGACCACACCTAAAATATATAATTATTACACAATTTACATAATTATTAATCAATATAACATTTAATTATGCATTAATAATTATTACTTAATTAACATCCAATCCTACACCCTTACATACCAAGCAGCCCACAATTAAAATATAACTAATTAGTATTCCATAATGTACACAATTAATAATCAATACAAATAATAATAATCATTATTTGTCAATTAATTATTACTTAATTAACTTCCCACCCTATACCCCTAAAAACCCAGCAGCCCATACCTAAAATATAACAAAAATATAAGATTATTATGCAATTTACATAATTAATAATCAATTACATAATTAATAATAAAGTAAACATTAATTGTTAACTATTACTAAATTAACTTCCCACCCTATACCCCTACAAATGTAGCAACCTGCACCTAACCTATAAGGAAAATAAATCAGTATTACATAATGTACATAATTAATATCATTTCTCACAAAAAAAGCCACCCAAGTGAATTCATTCACCTGGGGACACAATCATACTAGAGTGTTTATTATTAAACGTGCACCCGATCGTGACATAGCTGAATTTCATGACGTGCCCGCTAAATTGCATGCCTGTGATTGAAACTAGCTTGTAAACCACTTACTCTCACCGAGAGGACGCGCCTGACTGGTGGTATAATCGCCCTCGCGTGTTTATTATTAAACATGCACCGGGTCTTGACACATCTGAATTTCATCATTTGAATTGGTTACTGCATGGTGGCAACTTTGTAGTAATCACATACAGCTACTATAGCTATACTGTTGGGTGTCACTAATTAATCACAGGTGCGACCCCATCAGGGTATTTAAGGTTAACAGACAGTGACTCCCACGATCATCAGGCGGTAGAGCCAGTACGAACAGGTGGACGGCGAGTAACGCATTTTGGTGTAGTAAGTGGGTAGTGGTGGGAAGTAATACTTTCAACAGTGATTTAGATTAGTATGGGTGACAATCCTTTCCTCTCCCATGCCGAGTGTGACTACAGAGGTTCCTGAAGTCTTACTCCATGGGGCTCAGATGACCCTCTATTCGGGTAAGAGTATGTGAGCTGGTTCTCACAGCATGACACTACACAATATTGCAGTGGCGTAACGAAACTTGAGGGGGCCCCCCTGCAAAGTACATGGAGGGAACCCCCTCTGGACTCACTCAGGAGCGCTCAGGCCAGGGTACTCTGCTGAGGGGCCCCCCCAGGAGCTCAGGCCCCCCCCGCACTGCCGGGCCTGGCTGGGCCTTTGGTACGCCACTGCAATATTGTATGGGTGTGATACACAAGTGCAGTGTCACGCTTACACTGCATGCAATGTTTCCTAAGTATGAGATTGAAGGACTCCAGGTCCAACTTTATAAGTCAATAGATATATTTGTAATACACATATGTTATTACTGTTTTACAGGTAACTAAGTGACTTATGAGCTTTGGGTGGCAACAAGCGTTAGATCCCCAGTACATGAGTATATACGAAGGGTATATACTTAAAAAATATCCAACATCCATCCTGATAAATGCCATGGACTCCATTGAGCCGCTAGGCAGAAACATGTTGATTTCATAGGGGGGTCGGGGTACTAATTCTCCGATACCCCCACACCTAATTTTTAAGACCAAGTGGTACCCTACATCGTAAAACCTAGACTGGAGTATCACATAGGTTTGCAATCTATTTCACAAATCCTAGGCTAGTAACAAGTGCCTCACTGACTTCAGGGTATAGGCCCGCTCGCCATCAAACCGAAGTTTTTGGAGAGTGTGGGCAAAGCCTATGACAAAGCATGACCCCTGCTAGGTGTGTGAGGACTTCCCATCAAACTTTAGTGTGTGTTTAGGAACAAGATGGTAATCATGCAATAACTAAATGTTGTAGAACTGTAAAATAATATAAATTCCCTAGGGTGGCTTTTTTGTGTGAGATAGGATTTGATTGAAGGCCAGCTCACCCTTGAGGCCCTATAGCCTCTTGTTCCCCACCGTGGAGATTGTCCATGGTTCTTGTGGTTTGACATAATTAATATCAATCACATACTTACTTAAACATTATTAATGAATTAAGTGATCCAGCGGGTTACTAGCAACGAGCATTCATACACCAAATACTCACTTGGGCCCATACATTCAAACTACGCTAGCAATTTCCGCTGGTGGGTCAGTCAATCAATCAATCAGGGGTTTGTTAAAGCGCGACTACTCACCCGTAAGGGTCTCAAGGCGCTAGGGGGAGGGGTGCAGGTTCCATCCATCAAGGAGGGGTCTGTCGAAGAGCCAGGTTTTGAGGTTTCTTGCGAAGATGGGAAGCGATGTTGTCTGTCTGAGGTGGAGCGGAAGGGCGTTCCATGCTTTGGCCGCGAGGAAGAGAAGGAGCGGCCTCCCGATCTGGTCTTTCTGGTGCGGGGGACCACGGCGTAGGAGAGCTGGGCTGATCGTAGGGTCCTTTGGGGTGCGTGGAATTTGAGTCGGCTGTTCAGGTATGCTGGTCCGGTGCCGTGGAGGGCCTTGTGTGCGTGGGTGAGCATCTTGAAGCTGATTCTCGCCTCGACAGGGAGCCAGTGGAGTGTGCGCAGGTGCTGGGAGATGTGGCAGTGTTTTGGCAGGTTGAGGACCAGTCTTGCGGCGGCGTTCTGGATGTTCTGTAGCTTGCGGGTGAGGTTTTTGTTTATTCCGGCGTAGAGTGCGTTGCCGTAGTGGAGTCTGCTGGTGACCAGGGCGTGAGTGACGGTCTTTCGGTGTTCGAGGGGATCCATTTGAAGGTCTTACGAAGGAGGCGGAGGGTGTGGAAGCAGGAAGACGAGACAGAGTTGATCTGGCGGTCCATTTTGAGCTCGGAGTCCAGGATGATTCCCAGGTTGCGTGCGTGGTCCGTGGGGGTTGGCGGGTTTCCGAGGGCGGGGGCCACCAGGTGTCGCTCCAGGCATCGGGGTTTGGGCCCATGATGAGTACTTCTGTTTTGTTGGTGTTTAGTTGTAGGCAGCTGTTTTTCATCCATTTGGCGACGGCTTCCATGCCTTCTCGAAAGTTGCGTCTGGCGGTGTTGGGCTCGCTGGATAGGGAGAGGATGAGCTGGGTGACGTCTGCGTATGACACGATGTTGAGTCCGTAGGTTCTGACGATGGGGGCGAGTGGAGCCATGTAGACGTTGAAGAGCGTCGGGCTGAGGGAGGAGCCCTGGGGGACTCCGCAGGTGGTAGGTGTGGGGTCCGAGAGGAAGGGGGAGTCTGACCCGCTGCGTCCTGCCGGAGAGGAAGGAGCGGATCCAGTCGAGGGCCTTGTCCTGGATTCCTGCGTCGTAGAGTCTGCGTATTAGGGTGCGGTGGGAGACTGTGTCGAACGCCGCTGATAGGTCGAGGAGGATGAGGGCTACTGTTTCTCCTTTGTCCAGTAGGGTGCGGATGTCGTCTGTTGCGGCGAGGAGGGCGGTTTCCGTACTGTGGTTTTTTCTGAAGCCGGATTGGGAGGAGTCGAGGATGTTGTGTTCTTCAATGAATGTGGCGAGTTGGATGTTGATGGCTTTCTCGATGACTTTCGCTGGGAACGGGAGCAGGGAGATGGGTCTGTAGTTTTTAGGTCGGTGGGGTCCGCTGAGGGTTTCTTTAGGAGGGGGTTGACCTTGGCGTGTTTCCAGTCGTCGGGGAACGAGGCGGTCGCCAGGGAGCGGTTGATGGTGTGGCGGAGCATGGGTGCGATGGTGTCGGCAGCTCTGTTGAAGATGTGGTGGGGCAGGGGTCCGTGGGGGCCCCTGAGTGGATTGACTTCATTGTCTTCAGTGTGTCTTCGGTGGTGAGGGCTGTCCAGTCGTCAATCGCTGGTTTCCGGGTGTCGGGGGTGGTTGGTGAGGGTTCAGTGTGTTGGTTGTCTTCGTCGAAGTTGTCGTAGATGCTCTTGATTTTGTGGTGGAAAAAGGTGCTGAGTTTGTCGCAGAGGTCTTGTGAGGGAGGGATGTCGGTAGACTCGCTGAGTGGGTTGGGCGAACTCCTTGATGATGCTGAAGAGTTCCTTGCTGTTGTGCGCGTGGGTGGAGATTCTGTCTTCAATCGCTTTTTCCTCGTTTCTCTGATGAGTTGATGGTGGGCGTTGGTGGCGGCTCTGAAGTTGTCGTGGGCTTCTGTGGATTTGGTGTTCCTCCAGGCCTTTTCGAGGCGGCGGCATGTGCTTCTGGACTCTCGAAGTTCGGTGGTAAACCATCTGGCTTTCTTGGCGCGGGTATTGTTGTTTTTCTTGAGGGGGCTATGGTGTTGGTGCTGTCCGAGATCCATCTATGCAGGGTTCGGGCTGCGGTGTTGGGGTCGTCGTTTTCCGCGATGGTTGGGGTGGAGTTGTTGAGTGAGGAGGTGAGCTGGTCGTCGGTGATTTTGGTTCAGTTTCTTCGTGGAAGCAGGTGCTGGTGTCTGTGGATGGTGGGTGTTCTGAAGGTGAAGTGGACGCAACGATGGTCGGTCCATGGGAGTTCGGTGGTGTGGCTGAAGGTGATGGAGTTTCCTGTAGTGAAGAGGGGGTCGAGGGTGTGTCCTGCTGAGTGCGTGGGCTCGGTCACGATCTGGCGCAGTCCAATGTTGTGGAGGTTGTCCAGGAGGGATGTGGTGTTGGGGTCTAGTTGGTTGTCGAGGTGGAAGTTGAGGTCTCCCAGCAGGGTGTAGTTGGTGGATGCGATGGCCTGCGTGGAGATAATGTCCGTGATGGAGTTGGCGAAGGGTCCGCGGGGTCCAGGGGGTCGGTAGATGAGGGTTCCTCGGAGGGTAGCGGTGGGGCTGGCCAGTATCTTGAAGTGAAGGTGTTCCATCAGTTCTGTGGGCTCGTCAGGTAGTGTGCTCAGGCGGAGGCTGGATTTGTGGACGATGGCGATTCCTCCTCCTGGGCGGGTGGGGCGGTCCTTCCTGGAGATCTTGTATCCTTGGGGGATGGCGATGGCGATGTCCGGTCCCGAGGTGGTGTTGGTCCAGGTTTCGGTGAAGAACGCTACGTCCGGGGTGGTGCTGTCGAGGAGGTCCCTGATTTCTGTGGCGTGTTTGTAGAGGGATCGGACGTTGAGGAGGATGCATTGCAGGGTCTTCGGTTCGGTTGTGTTCTTGTGGGCGGGTTGTGCTGGATCCATGTTCTTGGCGGTGCTGCAGGTGTGCCGGCAGCGGTGACAGCTGAAGGGTCCGTGGGAGTTGGCTGGTGATGCTAGCTTGCAGTTGTTGTTGCGGCCTGGGTCGTAGCGTTGGCGGGGCGGAGGTCCAGGGTTCCTGGCGCTGGTCGCGGTCGGGTCGCGGACGGGCGCAGACGGGCTTGCCTTTGACGCGCCTTCGGCAGTGGCCGCCATTAAGTAGGGGTCGGGGAGGGCTGGACAGCTGGGAGGCGGGAGCGGGGAGGGGAGCTGGATTGGGCCGGTCGTGCTGGGGGGGGCCGCGGGGGCAGCAGCGGCGGGGAAAGGTAAAGGGAGGAAATAAGGGATAAAGAAAAAAGGGAAAATAGGCAGAAATAAGGCACAAAAGAGCAGAGATGCAGAAAGGTGAAAGATAAAAGAGGGTAGAAAAACGAGTGAAAACTAGTGAAAGGGCAGAGCGAGAGGAAGGGAAAATGAGCAGAAATAAGGCACAAAAGAGCAGAGAAGCAGAAAAGTGCAGAAAGGTGAAAGATAAAAGAGGGTAGAAAAACGAGTGAAAACAAGTGAAAGGGCAGAGCGAGAGGAAGGGAAAATGAGCAGAAATAAGGCACAAAAGAGCAGAGATGCAGAAAAGTGCAGAAAGGTGAAAGATAAAAGGTAGAAAAACGAGTGAAAGAGCAGAGTTAGAGGAAGGAGACAGAGGTCCACTGGACCACCAGGGATGAGGCGCAGGGAAACCTGCGGGTGGAGGAGGGCCTCGATCACCAACACTCGAGAGTGCAGGGGCAGGGGCAGGCCTCACTTAATGGTGGAGCTGCGAGGGTCAGTTGTACTCTTTATCAAAATCCCTGCTACCAATTACTTTTCTGATTGAAGAGTAATGACTTACCAATGGACCCTTTGCTAATTGGGAAATTTAAAATGAGTGACATTAATTACAATTCATAATCTTGAAATAATCACTGAGTCAAGAAGTTTTAAAATGTTTATCTAAAGATTTAGCAGAGTAAAGTACAGAACCATATGATACTTAATCGTATATCAAGGATGAAGCATAGTAAATCAATTATCGATTAATGACGGTCCCTCAGAAAGGAGAGGATAGAGACAGCAGCGCAACTAAAGGTTGCATTTATATTTACCTAAAGTGCGAGAACCAAACCCCTTGGCCAAGGAGTTGGAAAAGATAGGACCCAGGAAGGATGAAGAGCAAAGACCTCCAGGTTCAGGACAGGACCGGTGACCTCTCTACCAACGACGCCTGCGTCGTTCCCCTCTCTGATACTCCGCTTCTCCTCGATTCTCCCGTGCCTTCCTTCTAATGGACTCCGCCGCCCCCTCCTCAGGACATCTCTGGACAGCGATTCAGTCTGCAATCGATCAGCTTGTCGGTCTGGAGCTAATGGCTATACCCCTCTAATTAGCTAATTCTATATCTATTATACCCTTCTACGCCCATGTACCTCCCTTTAATGTTGCAAAAATATGGGCCCACTACTTCTGATTGGACAGGGACAGGGGGTTGATCCTCACACAATATTGATTTAGTTCAATTTCCTAAAGCCCATTGTTTTAAAATACCGCCGATCACAGTTAATACATTTGCTTTATTTCCCACCCGTCTCACGACAAAGTTTATACATTGTTCATATAAATTGTTGCTTTTTCAGTAGGGACATCATGGGTACAGCAGTGTTGGCCATCAGGTCACGGCCTTGGACGACGTCCAGGTTGACTTCATCCCTTTCTCTGGGCAGCCGTGTAGGACACATGCGCAGAACCATTTTCTCTCAAGTTTCAGTTCACCAACCCCAGGCCCAATTTACAAACTAATAAAAGTCAAAGAAGAAAATATTAAAATCACAGATAAATTGTTTCACTGTATACCCACTCTTTCTACTCTATTCCCATTTACTTATAAATTCTATCCCGCATTAATAGTGTTAGAATACCACAGTTTAATTACAACATGAGAGCAAGCTGTAGCACGTGAAAACATTAAGCAGCCATTTTAATACACACTGCGCAGAAGCAAGGATTTCCCACCAAGCAAAGAAAGACGTCACACCACGTGATATGGTTGACACATGCGCAATAAAGATTCCCGCGCTTTAGCGGCCATTTTAGAACAGACATGCGTTATTTGTTAGTTTAAACACATAAGCAAGCTTCCTCTCTATTTATGTTCGTGTATGCAAGAGTTAGTATGAACAATACAAAGTTTAATAAATTAATACTGTGAGGAGATTGCCTCCGAGCAAGTCTCATTTGTGAGTCCTTGCTCCATCAATCCCCTCTCTGATGGCGTTTCTGAGCCATCAAATACTACCCACAACCAGATGCCAACTTTTAGCATAAAATAGTTTCATTTTCATTTTTACACTTTCTATTTTTCACATCCCCTTTCAGTTTCTTGTATAATTCACTTCTCAAATCTTCAAGTTCAATTTCGTCAAACTTTCGCTTCTTTCCTTTTCCTGTCACATTATACGATTCATTCCTTCTACAACATTTGCACCATATTATTATTGACAGTACTATTATCACTATCCCTGCTAAGGGTACTAATATTTGACCTATAAGTCCTTTCCCTACATTAGCAAACCAGGTACCAATTGACGCAATACTACTTGTCAATCTTTCCCATACACTATCAACTTCCAGTGGTTTTAATTCCTTCTCAAGTTTCGTTATATTCTGTATATATGTTCCAATTTCTGCACTTTTATCAGGTATGTAAGTGCAACAGTGTTTCGTCTTCAATAATTTACAGACTCCGCCCTCTTTTGCCAATATAATATCAAGGTTACATAGAAGGGTAAACCCAAAACATCACTGGGACCTGGGTATAGAGCAGTACATAAGAAAAATGGTCCCCGACGTAAGGGACACATTGACCTACTATTATTCAGGGGTCGAAACGTCGACATCTACCATACTAGCCAGTTTGACCAACAGCGATTCATCACTGTGACCCTGTCTACAATCATGGCTATCTAACATTTGTACCTAATAAGGAGATCTGGCTCCTTTATGAGCCGCTTTTGTGTTTTATAACAATTGATTATGTGAATTGTACACCGTTTCACTCACTTCCCTATCCTCACTTCATTCACTTTACCTCCACCCTTCCCTCTTGGGGCACTGCTTTATAAATATCAGTGAAAATATTATGAACTACTGTATGTTCAGTGTGATTAAACAACACTGTACATGAAGAATAAGATGGTTTGTGTAATTTATGTTTAATTCAATGTAATTTTGTGGTTCTTCTATGCAATCGTGTACTGGGACCATTTTTCTTATGTACTAATATAATATCAAGAGCAAGTCGATTTTGCATAACCATAGACCTAATCGCAACCATCTCCGCATTAATCATTAGAAATCCTCCAGCAGTGTCAGTTGATAACCGTTCAACCAATGTAGATAATTTACATATTTTCCTTGAGTTCAGTATTATTCCCACTGAAGGTATCAATGCACCAAATATATCACCTACTATTTCAGAAAAACTAGCTCTTTTACTATGTGTTAATTCACCATTATTTTCATTGCTCCCAGTGTTTCTTTTTACGTGGTATATTTTTTGAAATACTATTCCAAAATAACAACTTCCATACCACCGTGCAGGAACCCTAAAGTAAGCCTTATTTCCACACACATAATAGATTCCAGGAAAAACTGAATCTGTTCCTCCTTTTAGTCCCCAACCTCCAAGAATTAAGAAATTGTGTTCACACTCACTGGTACCGATGAAAACATTGTTATACTCAGTCTTTAACCCATGTAGACAAATGTTCCCTGTTTTTACAAAATCCAGAGCCATAGCAGCTTGAGCCTTGCCAGGTGTGTAACTACCCTCTTTCTCAGCCCAAGGTGGCAAATGAGCCTTATGCTCAGAAGCTTTCTTTTGAAAATCTTGACCTCTATCTTCTACTAAATTCAAAAATATCTTTTCTTCTTCATGTAACGAACATGTTAAATTGCTTCTATGTGCATGTGTTATATCTATCGATTTCATTGTTAAGAAAAATTCTCCCATAAACTGTGCATCTTGACTACTAAGCACTGGATTCATATTCTTTCGAATGGGAACCTCAGAAAATATCACATCTATATTTGAATAATAATACTGAAGTCTCCCTGTTCTATAAAATAAACTAGTCAATACACTACATGATATGCCATAAGTTAATGGCAAGTGATGTAATGTTAACCCTTCTGCTACTGATTCTGGTAACTTCATACAGACATAACAATTACTACCTTTCATGGTATCTACATATTGAAACAATAATTTTGTAAAAACATTCAAACTAGTGTCATTATCTGTTACTTCATGATGAAATTCTGATTCATCTTCTGCCTCTAATTTTACTCTATCACCCTTTAAGTTAACTATCCTTCCCTTCGTTTCGTTGTTAATCTTTTTATCCGTAATCATAAGGTAAGGAATTGCTACAATCAGAACTAACCAAACTATAAGCACCATCACCAAACTACATATGCATATTGCACAGCATCTTTTACAACATTTCTGTTTTGATCTCCCAGTAACTCTATCGTCAGACATTTTGACAAGGAAGATTGCTCTTCTTATCTATTTTCAATTTTTCTTCACGTTATCAATGTGGTCTTGTTTCTTTCTCATACGTCAGTTCCGCACTAGTTCCTTCGTCACCACTTTCACTAGACTCTGAGCTCCCGTAATCTTCAAGGATGATATAAGTCCAATCAGGACCTTTAAATTTGTTGTTCACAAGTTTCAGTCTATTACTTCTTCTTTTCTCAGTTCTGCTTTCTTGTCCCGTTTGGCTTGTTACTTCGTTTACTTGTTCTGGATCTTCACTTCTGGTTGTTATGTGGTATTTTACTCTTTTAATGACACTAGGCCAATGATCACCTTTTCTTGTTTTCTTGGTTTGCACTGTCTCTTTACTTTCTTCTTCAGAAATTCTTTTATTTTCAGGTTGTGTCACAATCTGGTTTTCAACAATTACAGTTTCTTTTATCTGTTCTTTTTCAGGTCTGATTTGTTTCTCTTCAGCAGCTCCGCTGTGAGTTCCTAATAACTGACCTTGTTCAGGATTTACGTCTTCCTGTTCAAGATTTTCGAGATCTTCTGTTTGAATGTATTTCCCTTGATCTAACTGGTTCTGATCAGGGCTTATTGCACTCTGTACTTCTGCAGCCTGACCGCGTTCTTCTAGACCTGTCTGTCCCTGCTCAAAATGTGTTTGTTCGTCATTATTTTGAGCCCAGTTTCCTCTCCCTATCTGGTCCTGCTCAGGTTCTCATTGTGTCTTCTTCTTCCTGAGCTGCTTCTTCTTCACCTATCTGATCTTCTTCAATTTCTTCTAAATTTGCTTGACTTCTTGTTCTGTGGTAAACTTCAGGAATTTCCACCACTGGTATCCAGTCCTGACTTGTACTCGGTTGTTCTTCTTCAGCTTCCCTCGAATCTTGTTCCTGAGATTCTCCAGCTGGGCAACCTTCAGCTTCCTCAGTGATCGGTACTGTCTGAGGATTTTCTTCTTCAGGGTCTGGTACTCTTTTGGTGTGGCTTACATGAATCCAATTAGGAAATCCTGCACACTTTACTGCTGTGTTGGTAACCAGTATGACCTGACAAGGTTCGCCCCACCTAGGTGATAGACACGTTTCTCTGGTGTGATTCTTCACTACCACCCAGTCACCGGGATTCAGATCATGTTCTTGTTCAGGCTGCCTGGAAACTGCGTCTTCTCCAACCTGGTGAGAGACAGAACGCACTAGGTCAGCCAATCCTTTGCAATAATCCAGAACCATATCATCAGATATATTCAGCAGTTTATTTGTAGGAACATGTGCTTGTCTCATTGTTCTTCCCATCATTATCTCGTGTGGACTCAATCCGGTATTTCTATCAGGAATGCTTCTGAGTCCCATTAAAACAAGTGGCAATGCATCCGGCCAATCTAATGATGTTGATGCACACATTTTTCCCAGTCTGGATTTTATTGTGCCATTCAATTGTTCAACCACTCCAGAAGCCTCTGGACGATATGCACAGTGCAATTTTTGCTCAATTTGGAATGCTTCACAGATTATCTTAATCACTTCACTGTTAAAGTGCTTTCCTCTATCTGATTCCAAAGTTACTGGGAAACCAAATCTAGGAATGAGTTCTCGTAGCAACAACTTTGCGACTGTAATACTGTCATTCCTCCTGGTAGGGTAAGCCTCCACCCACTTTGAAAACAGACACACTATGACAAGTACATATTTCAGCCCTCTACATGGTGGTAACTGAATGAAATCAAGTTGCAATCTTATAAATGGACCCTCCGCCTTTCCAATTTTTCCAAACCCGATTATTGTTTTTCTTCCTGGATTATGCATTTGGCAAGTTAAACATCTCTGGCAAAGACTCTCTGCTACGGCCCTAAACCTTGGATTGTACCAATTTTGTCTGAAGAGCCTAAGCATTGCATCTCTCCCTACGTGTGTGTCTCCATGATACATCCTGGCCATTTGTAAAAGCAGACAATCAGGCATGACTGGTCTGCCATCGGCATAAATCCATACATCGTCGTCTGCCCTTTGGGAACATCCCATTTTAATCCATGTACTCTCATCAGCATCATCTTGCAATCGTTTTACATCATTCCATGTTTCAGGAGGTGCATACAGCATAAGTTGGCAGCTGATTCCCATTCTTTCCACCCTTTTATTTACTGACAATCTATTTTTGGCGCAATGTTGAGCCACAAGATCTGCGTATCTGTTGCCGACTACCACCCAGTCATCTCCTGACTGGTGTGCGGCACATTTCACCACAGCCAATTGTTTTGGTGATTGTATTGCTTCCAATAGTTCTTTTACGAACTGTCCATTTTTAATGGGGGATCCTGAAGAAGTCATGAAATCCCTCTGCATCCATAGTTGGCCAAAATCATGCACAACCCCGTAACCATATTGGCTATCTGTAAATATAGTTACTTTTTGATTCCTCCCAATTTTGCAAGCCTTTATTAACGCAATCAATTCAGCTACTTGTGCAGATTTTACTCCTGGTAAATAGGATGCTTCGACTATTCCAGTCAATTCACACACTGCATATGCTGCAGTTAGTTTACCATCTTCATGCCTTTGGCACGAACCATCAACAAACAGCTCCCTGTCTGGCTTCCTGAGGGGCAGTTCCTGAATATCAGGACGTGGTTTCGTGCATAACTCTGTGACTTGTAAACAATCATGTTCCTCTTCGTCATCTTTAACTTCTTCATGATATGGGTCTGGTAGTAAGGTAGCGGGATTTACTATTGTGCACCTTACAATGGTCACATTTTCAGCACCCAGTATTATTCTTTCATATTTAGTCAGCCGACTAGGAGTAAGATGCTGAGTTCGGGTTCTTGTCAACAGAATCACAACCGAATGTGGAACAAACACTTTTACAGGGTGTCCCATTACAATTGACTCACTTTGTTCAATGCTCAAACAGGTAGCCGCCACTGCTTTTAAGCAGCCTGGCAACGCGGCTGCCACTGGGTCCAATGTAGCAGAAAAATATGCTATAGGACGTCTGTCCAAACCATGTCTCTGAGTTAGGACTGAAAGTGCACAATTTTCTCTCTCATGACAGAATAATGCAAATTTCTTTTATAATCAGGCATGCCTAGGGCAGGTGCTGCACACAAAGCATTTCTTAATTTTACAAACGCTCCTACGCTCTCATCATCCCACTCAACTGGGTCCTTTGCCTTCTTTTTCGTCATTTGAATTAAGGGCTGTGCTAACAGAGAAAATCCTAGTATCCATTGTCGACAATAACCTACTATTCCAAGAAACATTCTCACCTCCCGTTGGGTGACAGGCATTTGCATTTTCTTGATTAATTTTACTCTTTCAGAGGTTATCCTTCTTTTTCCCCTCTCAATTTGGTGTCCTAGATACTTAACTGCTGTTGTACAAAACTGCAATTTTTCAGGTGAGACTTTATGCCCTTCTTCAGCTAGATGATTTAATAATGCAATGGAGTCAACAATACAGTCCTCTCTGGTGTTAGATGCCACCAGTAAGTCGTCTATATACTGCACTAAGACTGAGCTTCCTGGCATCACTAGTTTCTCTAAGCACTTTTTCAATATCTGATTGAATATGGAAGGACTTTCCGTGTACCCCTGAGGAACACGATTCCATACATAGACTTTGTTCTAAAATTTAAATGAAAAAAGATACTGGCTATCTGAGTGCAATGGTATTGAAAAGAACGCTTGGCATAAATCAATCACAGTAAACCATCCTGCACTCCAAGGAATTTGGTATAGAATTACTGCAGGATTTGGCACTATATGACAACAGGGTTCCACAATCTTATTTATTTTGTGCAGGTCTTGAACAATCCTATACTTTCCACTAGGTTTCTTCAGACCCATGATTGGTGAGTTACAAGGGCTACTCATTACCTCTTTTAATATTCCCTGTCTTACCATTCTGTTTATTTCTTCAATGACTCCTGCCTTTACTTCTGCACTCATTTTGTACTGTCTGGTATTTGGGAAAATTGCACCTTCCTTTACAGTAATTTTAACTGGGTCTATTTTGGCCATAAGTCCTACTTCCTTTCCCGTGAAATCCCATACCATGGGATTTACTGTAGTTTTTAATTCTTCTGGCAACTTGTCTTTTGTCATCAAAGAGAACATCTCATCTACTTCTGTACCTTGTTTTGCAATCATAAATTTATATACATGGTCTTCATCTGGGGTCTGAATTGCCACACCATCCGGCGTGCAGAAAATTGTGCAGTTCATTTTACACAACAATTCTCGGCCCAATAAGTTTACTGCACTGGAATCACACACTACAAATTGATGCATTTCTCTAAAATTTCCAATTCTAACTTCCATTGGTTCGGTAAGAGGTGTTCTAATCTTTCGATTAGCTACCCCCACTACTTGGATAGCTTCTCCAGAGAGAGGAAGGTCTGGGATGTCTGCTGTTCTCACAGTAGACCTGGTAGCACCAGTGTCCCAAAGGAAGGTAATATCATTACCCTTCACATTCCCTTCAACATATGGACCTGACTGATCTACCGGTAAGGACGCGCCAAGTATGCACTCCTTCTCCCCCTCTCTTAGGCACCTTCATTGACTGTATGGACAGAAATCGTGCAGTAAAAGAAATTGTGAGGTTACATAATCATTCTTACCACTTCCTCCTTGATATCCGACGTCTGTACCGTGCTTTGCTCTGCTTACATTACCCTGTATAGGTGCAGGTGGCAACTGACTCTGAGGATTTACACCCTGCTGTGAGTCATTCTGCGTCTGTGGATTTAAATTTTGATTTGGGCCATTATTATTCCGAATCTTTTTACATTCATCCTTCCAATGCCCCAATTTTCCGCAACCATGACAAGGAAATTTCTTTTTAGCCTCTTCTCTGCTCATTCGTCCTCTCATTTTTCCACCATTCCCAGTGTCACCATTCGTTCCAGAATCCTTTCCCTGATTCTCACTTGGATTATCCAAATTAATTCCCTGTTTCTCGGCCATTTTTACCTGAGCCCACATTACTTTCTCCTGCAATTTCTTGTGCCTATCCTCAATGTCATCTCCACAATATTTGGCATATTTCAAGATTTCATCGATCGGTTTCCCTTGCCAGCACAACATGTGCTGCTTAATCATCTGACAAATCTCTGGCTTCAGACCATAAACAAATCGGTAGACAAACTGACTCATGTTTTTATCTCCAATATCCTCAAATCCACTATACTGTTTGAATACCTGCAATAAACGTTCATAGTAGGCGTGTACCGATTCACTGGCTTCTTGGGTAGTTCTGTCTATTTTCACCCAATCTGTTTCTTTTGGTGGTATTTTCCCTTTCAGGTAAGTTATTACCTGCTGATACTTTTTCATTACATCACTTGACGGGGCACCTGTCTTTGGATCTCTAGGATACTCTTCGCTGGGCCAATCAACTGTGATTTTACAGTCTGTCCATAAATCGGCAGGTACCACTATGTCGAACAAACCATCCAAATCTTTCAACAATACCTTTGACACCTTCACAAACCTCTCAACCTGCTTGTACCATTCAATTGGTTTTTCTCTCAATTTTGGGAAATCATTCGTAAATGACAAAATATCCTGTCTGCTCCATGGGACATGTACATATCCCCCTCCTGGAACTTCTCGCATCGGGTACATTTGATCCGCTTTCCCTGTTTCCTTCATTAAATATTCAGAAGTTGTTCTACTGTATCGTGCCTCTTCCTTTTTCTTTGTCCATCTAACTTTCCATTTATCTAGGTATCCCCATTTCTGCAAGACTGTCATCAATTCCTTTATTTGTAATTTTCTTCCAGAGGCATTCATGTTTTCTAAATCTTTGTCTGAAAAATCTGCTGTATAGGGTTTCTGTAGCACTTTTGACTTCCCTATTTCAATTCCCATCTGCAGAGCTAAATCTGATAATTTCTCATGGAATATCTTTACATTTCTTGTGATACTTCTGCACACGAACAATAGTTCTTCTTCATCGTAAGTATTTAGGCGATCTACCCCTACATTTCCTGCTATTATTTCTTCTAATTCGACCTTTAGTTTATAAATGTCCATGATCTTTGGGGGTGAACTCTGTCTGTCTGATCCTTGTGCCCACCTTTCTAAGTCTTCTGGAGTAACTACTGTGGCACTTTTGGTTCCTGCTGAGGTTATTATGTTTACATCTTTCGAGCAACCAGGTGTAGCTCTTCTGGGGGTACTATTTGCAGATTCTCGAATGGGCAAGTCCATTAATGAAATCATAGATTCACAATCACTAAAGTGATCCTCAACCATTACTACTGCTTCAGGTTTAGGAACATTCACAGGAGTAGGCGTAACTAGAGGTTTGGGATAATTTACCTTGTCACCATATAAGGGAACTACTGGACCAATTGTTACAGGTATGGTCAAGGAATCAGGATGTACATTTAACTGTGTTATTTTCTGTATTAATTCTGCTCTGTTTTTATCTATGGCTTCCTTTTCTTTATCGTGAAGTACCCTACTAGCTGGGGAATCATGCAATACTTGTGGTACCAACGGTGTCCTTAATAGTGGTGCACTTGGGGTGCATTCACTTGTCCCTTCCTGATATGGTGGCGGGTTCTTTAATATCTCTTCCATAAATTCATCTTCGGAATCTCCAAATCTAGTCAAGTGGTTTGTCTTTTCTGTGCATTTGCTCCCTAACGGTTCTTCTGCCATTAATAGTGGATACAGACCTTCTGTAAGCATTGCTCTTCTCCACTGCTTCATCTGACCATCCCTCGACTCATTTTGATATCTAGGAAAAAATCCCCGATAACCCCTATTACTCCTGGATCGGTCACGTTCAAATGCCTCGGTTTCCCATTCCTCTAAGGCTTCGTATTGAGTTAATCTAGGTCTGGGTTCTAAATCATTCATCCTCAATCTCAAATTTTGAACAATTCTCCCATTAAAAGTACCATTCTCGGGAAATGCTAATATTCCGTCATTTTTGGTATATTCTATCCAATTTTCTAGCCATACGCAAGTATGATAAACTCTCTCCATCATCATGAATGAAGCGGGCGTTTTAGCCGGTGGAATGATAATTCCTTCCCTAGTTTTGATTGGTTTATCCTTTTTAAATTAATTCTTAATCTTTTGTAGAAATGAAATTTTTCTCTTCTCTACATACATTTTGGGTAAATCTCGATGTATGAAATTATTTTCTGCAAAGCCTAGGAATCTCCTATCCGTACGAAGTCCTATTAAAGTTGGATCACGTTTCAACATACAATCTCCACTATCCACTAGGATTTCAGCTTCTATAGTAACAATCAATCAAATGCCAGCTAACTTTTGTCTCTGAACCAATCCTAGCGCGGCCTTTCTGTAACATTTGTCTGCCAACCCCTCCTTTACAATCTGCTCTTTTCGGTCCCTCGCTGTTTCGACCAATCCCAGCGCGGCACCTGTGACATCAGTACTACTCCTGACTACTGACCCCTCCTTTACAAGAGTCTTTCCACGCCCGCTGTTTCAACCAATCCCAGCGCGGCGCTTTGTGACGTCAGTTCCCTCTCCGGTAACTGACCCTCCCTTTACAAAAATCGTACGCAAAACTTTATTTTCTCTACGATTTTAATTAAAATTCAGTAACAACATAAAACATTCGCTATCGTGCCAGTTTCTCTAAATTGAAAAAGATAGTTTCGTCCACACTTAGTAAAACCTTTCCGTTTACTAAACATACACTGCGAGTAAAACCCTTCCGTTTACTCTTCACTCGAGCATCAAAATACCTGTTACTTCTTCAATGTTACCCTTTCTAGGTGATATAACATCAAATTTTCACTAGCATATTCCTTTGCTATTACTCATATGCATAGAATACCTAACAAGTACTGATAGCCCTGCCTAACTTTTCAGTACTATTTCTGCCTGACAGATAACCTCACTGCAGTATGGTTTCCACTTACCATCCGCTATTCAATTTTTTTCCCCTAGGAATTCTGGACATCATAAAACAAACTTTAAACACACGGATGTTAGTTCAAAAAAAATAAAACTCTCATTACCCAATTAACAAAGCACAACCATCCTCTGATAACCAGAAAACTGATCCAGCGGGTTACTAGCAACGAGCATTCATACACCAAATACTCACTTGGGCCCATACATTCATACTACGCTAGCAATTTCCGCTGGTGGGTCAGTTGTACTCTTTATCAAAATCCCTGCTACCAATTACTTTTCTGATTGAAGAGTAATGACTTACCAATGGACCCTTTGCTAATTGGGAAATTTAAAATGAGTGACATTCATTACAATTCATAATCTTGAAATAATCACTGAGTCAAGAAGTTTTAAAATTTTTATCTAAAGATTTAGCAGAGTAAAGTACAGAACCATATGATACTTAATCGTATATCAAGGATGAAGCATAGTAAATCAATTATCGATTAATGACGGTCCCTCAGAAAGGAGAGGATAGAGACAGCAGCGCAACTAAAGGTTGCATTTATATTTACCTAAAGTGCGAGAACCAAACCCCTTGGCCAAGGAGTTGGAAAAGATAGGACCCAGGAAGGATGAAGAGCAAAGACCTCCAGGTTCAGGACAGGACCGGTGACCTCTCTACCAATGACGCCTGCGTCGTTCCCCTCTCTGATACTCCGCTTCTCCTCGATTCTCCCGTGCCTTCCTTCTAATGGACTCCGCCGCCCCCTCCTCAGGACATCTCTGGACAGCGATTCAGTCTCCAATCGATCAGCTTGTCGGTCTGGAGCTAATGGCTATACCCCTCTAATTAGCTAATTCTATATCTATTATACCCTTCTACGCCCATGTACCTCCCATTAATGTTGCAAAAATATGGGCCCACTACTTCTGATTGGACAGGGACAGGGGGTTGATATTCACACAATATTGATTTAGTTCAATTTCCTAAAGCCCATTGTTTTAAAATACCGCCGATCACAGTTAATACATTTGCTTTATTTCCCACCCGTCTCACGACAAAGTTTATACATTGTTCATATAAATTGTTGCTTTTTCAGTAGGGACATCATGGGTACAGCAGTGTTGGCCATCAGGTCATGGCCTTGGACGACGTCCAGGTTGACTTCATCCCTTTCTCTGGGCAGCCGTGTAGGACGCATGCGCAGAACCATTTTCTCTCGAGTTTCAGTTCACCAACCCCAGGCCCAATTTACAAACTAATAAAAGTCAAAGAAGAAAATATTAAAATCACAGATAAATTGTTTCACTGTATACCCACTCTTTCTACTCTATTCCCATTTACTTATAAATTCTATCCCGCATTAATAGCGTTAGAATACCACAGTTTAATTACAACATGAGAGCAAGCTGTAGCACGTGAAAACATTAAGCAGCCATTTTAATACACACTGCGCAGAAGCAAGGATTTCCCACCAAGCAAAGAAAGACATCACACCACGTGATATGGTTGACACATGCGCAATAAAGATTCCCGCGCTTTAGCGGCCATTTTAGAACAGACAAGCGTTATTTGTTAGTTTAAACACATAAGCAAGCTTCCTCTCTATTTATGTTCGTGTATGCAAGAGTTAGTATGAACAATATAAAGTTTAATAACTTAATACTGTGAGGAGATTGCCTCCGAGCAAGTCTCATTTGTGAGTCCTTGCTCCATCATAAGTATTACTTAATATACTTCCCACCCTATCCAGCTACAAACATAACAACCTGCTATGATACTATAAATTACTATTAGTAATTAGATTCTAAATTACTTAAAATTACAAACTATATTTAAAAAAAATTATTAACTATATATAAACAATAGTAACACATACAATTAATATATGAACTAAAACACATTTAAATAATTAAAAAACAACATTTATAAAACTCTTTTTATTGAAAACGAGATTAACAACGACATTCTTAACGATATTACTTACCTGAAAAAACCGATATTCTTGACAACAATATTTCTGCATCATGATATTTTTGTATCACAAAATGTTTTTCGGATATTTCTGTCTCCCGATATTTGCAACTCGATATGTTGTCCGAACATCGTTTAATAGTTTTGCTCTCTCCTGTGGGGAATCTGGAAGTACCAGAATGGCTGGTCCGACAGATCAGTGTGTAGGCCGCTTTTTTGGCTGTGACCTGTTTTATGGCTGCTTTTTACTGTTGATTTCTCTGATGTTACCACAAATATTGCCTACAGCAGGCACAAACACATACACTCTCCCATATCTTGCAAAGCAGCTATGCAGAGCGTCTTTAAAAGGTCCGTCCTGCCTCGATTTGCCTATGTGTGACACTTTTTAGCTGATTCGCTGATGGGGGCCACTTTTGATTCAGTGCGACCCTTCCTCCAGTACTTATGACCACCTTGTGGGGCATGCAATGGGGCTGCAGTCATGAATGTCACCCCCATCCTAAGCCTCTACCTTTTTTTTGGGCTCCAAGGCTTTGGACATTATTTGTTCTTTGGTCCGCCCGCCCCCACTGAACTTTAAAGTGTCCTGTGCGTCTGAGGCAATTGAGGGGGGATGAAGTTCTATTGCTGCCTGCAACCTCCCTAGTGGATGAGGACCCAGACCTCCAAGTGCCATTGCTCGCTGACTGGCAGGCACCGGCTCTAGGTCATCTAGTGCCTAAGCCCCACCTGCTACCTTGAAGTGGAGCCCTGCAGGGCTTCCATTCCTGCTACAAGGAAATCAAACTGCCGCCTCACCGACACTTGTAGACTTCCACTGCCAGGTATGAGATTTTAGTTGGCGTGTATGCATGCCCTCTCCAACAACGTGTGAAGTTTAAACAGAGAAAGCAATGCAGGTTTGTGCATACCAAAACTATGGGAAGTATGATTCTGTGTAAATAGGAGGAGGGGCAGAAACGTGACTAGAAAGGGATTGTCCCCTCTATTTTGGCAGCACCAGAGAAAGTCAGACAATGTCTATCTTGCACCTTCTCTGAGCCTGTCCCCTGGCACTTCAGCAGACCCAAAAAGGCAAAGGCATTTTCTATCCACACATGTCCAGGATTAGCTACCCTGATCTTTAGCAGCCTTTTAAGGGAACAGGCAGATGGACCCAAAATAACTCACTCTTTCCAAACACACACCATAGTGCCATGAAAAGCTGCCCTCTCCTTTCCCGAATGCTCCACTTCATGATGCATAGCGCTGACTGACCCACTACATTTGAAGCAGACCTGTGAGCTGCTGTGGTCCGTGCAGGTAAGAGCGGTGGGGCGGAAGGCTGGGTTGGGGGGGTGTTGTAATTTCGACAGACGGCAACGAGGGAAAATTAATTATTTATTTAATTTTCCCTCGTGGGCATCTGTCGAATCCCCCCCAAACTGCCCGCCCCAGCCCCACCACTCTTACCTGCACGGGCCACGGCTGCTTGTGAGTGGCATGACGTTCTGCCCCTGCCTTCTCTGACTGCCCAAATACCATAGAAAGGAGGAGAAGATGTATTTCTTTCAAGGATTCCAGCTCTAAGTAAGGCTCGGACACATTTTTAAGGGGGGCTCTCTCTCTCTCTCTCTCTCTACCTCAGCTGACTCTCTGCATTTAGCAATATTTAGTATGTATTTTGTTTAATACCCTGCAATTCGTTTTAACCACTTCAGAGCACTTTGACACAATAAATTGGGGTTATGAGCATGCAATCAGGCGAGTTAGATGTATTCTTCTCACCATAAAACCAGTCAGGGGAGCCAACTGCCTCCCAGAATTAATGTATTTATATTTTATCTAAGACCACAGTCTCTGCTTATATTATGCTTTGCATAGGAAATGCTACCAACCACATACTCACAGCCTCATAGAACAGAAAATGACAGGGGTTACTATTATAGCAACTCAGTAGTAGTCATGTTATCAACCTTCGAACGATGAAAAGCACATCCTGCAGAGATTCAAACCTGTGAGCTCTAGTTTGTGTTTGGCTTTTGGCTGCAGATGCCTTCACTCTCTCGGGTTATTGTATGTTGGATTGTATTTGATAAATTGTATCTGACCTTTGAATAAAAATAGTTTTTTTGGGGGGGAGATAAAGTACCACCTGCCATACATTATAAGGATACTGCAAGTCACCGAGCAGTTCCATGACCATACAGAGGGACAACGCAGAAGGCAGAGAACTATGAGGTGACTTGAAATATCCTTATGAGCAGCACGGGGTACTTTATTCCTTATAATACATGGTCACACTATCACCTTTCCTACAAACCACTTAAATCCTTGGTGCGTAGCTCCTTCATATGAAAAAAACAGTATGTTTGCAAGCATGAAGAAAAAAAATAGAATCGCTAGTGTACAATTAAACATGAAAAAGCTGTTAGATATTGGTTGCAAAAAGATATTCATGGGGCTCAATACGGCTAGTAAAATAATTTTTCTGCTTTTGGTCTTTGAAGATATCAATATAACATATAATATTTTATTTCACACTTTAACGGTCATATTTATGCCTGGAATGCACCGTAGATATCAAAAGTGAATCCTGGCTAATACTAGAATTGGGACTGATTGCGGTTTGAGCACACTTTAACCAGTGTCGGTTAGGGAAAAGAGAAAGCAGTGGGGTTGGTGTACCCATCTCTGTTGAACTGCACCCAGTGCGCTAGCTGAAAGCTTCCCAGGAGGCGATTTGGACTGTAGCGTCCCTCTCCCTTGAAAATTTCGAAAATAAAGGTCAAAATGGTGAATTTTCTACCACATCTTTCCAAATAAATTATTTCAAACGCTGTTGAAATATTAAAATCCTCAATACTATGCCCGACCCTTTTGGCAGCAGTACAAACCTAACCAATAGAATACAGTTCATCATTAGCATGTTACTCCTTCGCTATCATTTTTACTAAAACTTTTGTTACCTTTCTACACTTTCATTGCTCAAATTCCCAGAAAAATAATACAGTGAGAGCAAAAGCATAATACATAGGCCGGCCCTTGAGGAACTCAGGAACCATTCAGAATCAGAAACTATGTTTATGCTATAAAATGGAACACAAATATTCTTAAGTATGTTTTGTTTTAACATTAGAAGAAATGATTAACAGTAGAAATCGTCAAAGTCAAAAAGATAATTCTTCAATTAAGTAGCATATTTTATACTGTTAAGTAAACATCTACAGTAAGTGTGTAATCGTTTCACAAACTACTGGAAGGTGAAGAAATAAAGAAGCGAAAAAGGAAGGAGGAAGGAAGAAATAATGGGGGGATGGAATTAGAGAACACAGAACGAGGGAAGAGGAAGAAAACAAAAGAAAGAAAGAAAAAGCATGTAAAGAATGCTAGAAAGAAGTAGAAAGGAATGAAAGAAGAGATGTGGGAAGAGGAATTACAGAAACTAAACAGAAAAAAATGGAAAAAATTGGGATCCAAAAGGAAGTGAGGAATGGAAAAGGGTGGTAAGAAGAAAAAAGAAAGGAAGAGAAGGAAAGCTGATGGAAGGGCAGAGGTATTTATGTTCTTACTCCTCATGAACTCTCAAAGGGCTAAGCACAAACTGCAATTTGTAGTACGTTTTGTAGCACTACAAACGTACTACAGGTGTATTACAAAATATTATTCACCAACTTACGTGCAGTTTCCACCTCTGCTTTTCCTATCTTTTTTCTGTGCCGAGATCTCCATCCCAACTGCGGAGTCCCCGCACAAGTAGGTAAACGTTTTAGTAGTAAATGTGGGAGGGACAGAGGGGAGTGACTGGACAATAGGGAATACTTATGACAAAAGGGAAGGGGATTAAGAAGGAGTAAGGATGGGTTTAGGGAGGGTCATGGAGAGGTTTAGGAAGGACATTCATCCACCCACAAAAGCCCACTGCTGTTCACAAACTGCACCTCTAAAATTAACACAGATAAAAGGCACCCAAAGCAGTAGTAAATTACTTCAGCTCACAGCTAAAGTCCAGCATCATTTGTTAAACATTAAATTATATTTATTTATATTTGTAACTATTTTAAATAATGTAATTTAACCTTATTTCCTATAGGGGTTACATTTAAGTCCCTGCCCCAATTATTTTCAATGGGAGGGTGTTCCAGTACCAGTGGTTGGCCATGTGTGGTACTGGGTTTACTACTAGGTTGTTTCAGTAGTAACGTACACTCATAAGTTTGGCTCCACCCCCTTTTTCAGGGGGGTGGAGTCATGTAAGTCTACACTTTCCAATAACTTTACTCTCGGACTTTGTGATTAGGCAAAAGTAGTACAGTTACTCAAAAGTGTAAGAGTAAATTACATGTGTAAATTACTAAAAAGGGTAAGTTACCTTTGTGAATAGCTGTGTCAGTTCTTAGGGAAGTGAAGGGGGCCTCCTACATTTTTCGTTCATTACATGGACTATGTAATGCATTGCAGAGTTTAACCAGCTTAAAACTAAAAAAAATCAGTGTACATTTCAACATATAAAATGCTCTGACATGCGAGTTGTGTTAACAGCTACTAAATGTCTGGCAGAGGGAAATGGTCATGTTTTGAAGGGACTTCTATACCGCTTTCTTCACACTTTTCCTTCATCCTAACCCAAGCTCCCACACCACACCCCTCACGATACTTAGGGCAGCCTAAGGTTAAATGACACAGTGACTGTATTAAGGGCAGCGACACACAGGACAATTCATGCTTGGTTTACTTCAACAGGTTCCAACTTATGCCAGCAGGGTTTCCAATATTCCATTCTCAGCATCTCTGCTTTTTTATGTCTGGTGCTATCCAAGATCTTTTGAGTTTATGAAAATTATATGTATAATACACATGCGGGGAAAAATTGTCCCCAAGCATCAAACTCTGACCCACATCTGTGAGCATCTAGGGGCTGATTCGGAGAGAGGGAACAACATGGGTGAAGGCCCAGCACCTAAGTATATTCTGCTAGTCTTTCTAATGCGTTTCTGTTATACATGAGTATAGCGCTTGGACGCCTTCAGAGGAACAGCTCATGGGAGCTTGCCCCCTCTCACTCAGGATTGATTAAACACATCTGTATTGCTTCTGTGTTTGCCTCTATTGTGGTATTACACCCCCACAGACTTTCTCTTCCTGGCCTCAAGACTTTAAAACATTTCCCTTTCCTTTTGCCCAGATTCTACTAACTCTTGCATTTAACATCGCCTTCTGTCACTGTGTGGGGACTTCAAAGCGCTGCACAGTCTAATCAAATGGTGTTATCATAGCTAAGTTCATTGTTACATCAAAGCTATGAATGGTCATCCGAAAAGGTGAAACTCCTTGATCCCTCAGATATTTGCTACAGGCACATTAGCCCTCTAAGCTACATCGCCCTAAGGTGGAGCAGATATTTCTGTGTGAAGAGCTGGCAATTGGGATGGGAGATGCATATTATCAGATCCCACATCTAAGTCCCAAGCTTTGCTCATAACCAATGAGTGTTACTCTCTGCCCCTACCTCCACACACCAGGTGAAGTCCATATTACTTTCGCCACATGCCTTTTGAAGGCAAGGCAGCTTTGAAGACTTGTGGGAAAGGAAGAAATCTCTAATCTGGAGGCCGCTGTACAACAGAATCTCCAGTCCCACACCTCACCCCTACCATCTACAGAAGGGCAGTGCTCAGGAAGTCTAATTAGCAGTCCCTTGCGAACAACGACCTTATTGCACTCCTAAAGAAACCAGTGGGACCATCCCCCTCTCCTCAGTATCTGGATCTCCACCCTCCAGCCACAGGAATGCAGGCAATACACCTCGACTGTCAAGCAAAGCTCTATCCGCCCTTCATCTCTTGCAGTTTTAAACTAGAGGCATCCAAAATGGATCGCACTTTGTCTTGTAATTAACACAGTGAGCCAACCTTGAGGATAAACAGCACAAGACTTCCATTCTAGCATTTGCAGAATCTCCTTTTTGATGTCAGCACTAGTTACCTATCTATTTTCTCACACTGCTATGATCTTGATGTCACTGCTTACTTTGAGCGCCATCTAAAGCGCTCAAGATTTCCATATATATGCATTCAGACATTAATTTATGCTTCCAACCCATGAATGATCAGTACTCCTTGCTGAGACAGTGGATTGCCGCCAGCCTGACAGTGAACAGACTATTACCCTGAGACAAAACAATGCATGAATCAGGACAATTTTCTGAAACATAACACCACTAAAATATTTATGAATGAAAACAGTACTGAGTTAGGTTTGTCTTTCATGAGATGGTGTACCGCAGGATATTTAAGTTCACTCAAGGTCCGGGGGGTAATCTAAAGTACCTAATATAGCACTGTCTTCACATTCAAATATCAGTGTTCCGTTCTACAGTCCTGCAGACTCAATATGCATGTCATCTCATAAAGCATCCTCCATATTTCTAAAATACAGCACGAAAACTGACCATAACTCAAAACATCTGATTGTCATCTTTCCTTTTTTTTCAAATGGTCCTCTCCATCCCTTCCATCATTTCCATGTCTCCTTTCTCTGAGCACAACCCTCTCTAAGTCACATGTTTCCTGTAATCATGAATAATGAATTTTTGCTTATTGCCCACAACTCACTTCAGACATTACAACCTCTCCTTTCCAACCACCTTCGTGAACACACATACCCCTGGCTCCACTAATCATCACACTTGACTCCTATTAATTTAATCTACCTCACAGAAACTGGAGTGATTGCATGTAATGGTTTGCTTGAGCACACAAGACTAATCCCTATAACCAACAATAGCCAATGAAAACTGGATTAACCACTAACCTTGGGTTCCGGAGCAGCATGCTGCCTGGAGTAAATCACTTCAAAACCTTGTCAGGAGTAGTAAGGGCTATATAAATGCAATTAAAATACGATTACACTACAATACTTATAAGGGGCTTTCAGTCAGCCTTGTACATCCACTGTTCTGTCATTGTATAATTCATATTTTTCTTAAGCCTCTACAGAACACAGTTTGGGACAGCGAGTCAGCCTGCTAATGTATTAGTTCATAGCTCGGGTTCACAACGTAAGTTTTTGATTGCAAACTGTGACCACTAATTTCGAGCAGCAAGTCAGCACACCTAGCTCAAAGTTTCTTAACACGTAACCAGTTTATAAAGGATAGTATTATTTTTTGCCTTTGTGGAATGTTACTGTTTCTGACGTCACATGATTTGTTTTTATATAAATTTAAATAGAATTTTTAGATCTAGCTAAAAGCAGCTTTAGCTGACAAGAGCTTACATCATAACAAAGAAGTAAAAAAAAAAAGTTGACTTTTGGAGAGGGGGAAGATGCTTTGCCAAATAACCTCAATCAGCAGTTCTATTTTTAAGGCTCTAATTTATTGCTATAGGACAGGGCTTCCTAAACTTTTTAGGCCCACTTTTTAGAACTACAAACTTTTGCGACCCTCCTCCCCACCCCCAGCTTCAAAAGACATGAGGCAGACAGACGCTTTTTAATGTAACTAAAGCATTGTGTGGCAGGGAACGGTCATTTACAAATAGCACATTTTCCTTTGGAATGGCCATTAATTTGGCATTACTGATAAAACTATATTGCCCATAAATGATAATGTGTAGAATTCGGGTTTCCGTGACAATTTATCATTTGTTCATCAATAAGTAAAGTGTCTTGATTTGTTTTGATCCTATTTAAATATGTGCTTCCATCACACTTGATAATTACAAAAAAATGTGCTTCATTTTTGTTTTCCTAAATGCTGAATGTGTACAGTTCATTTACAGTTATTTACATATTGTTGTGAGAAACAAAAAATGTTATTCTCCATCCTTTCCTTTCATACACCCTGTACCCCAGCAAGACTGTCATATGATTCACCTTATTTTTCTTTCTCTGACTACAACGTGAGAGGAGTTTGTAAACATCAATCCCTTGTTAAAAACACAAAAGCAGCAATTTGTCAGAAGACATAGCCTGACATTTGATCCCCTATATTTGAAGTGCAGCAAATGTGACAAGATAAATACAGAATTAAAGACATCTTTATTTATTTCTTGGACTTTCACGATCCACCAAAAATCGACTTCCAACCCACAAGGGGATCGCGACCCATAGTTTGGGAATGGTAAAAGCAGTAGTGGCAGGGGAGACGATGCCAGTAGTTCCTTGTGTAATAGATATTCAAGAAGCCTATTACAAGAACAATACGTTGCAAAAGGTACAAAAGACCTTTTGACATACATCACTCTCATAAAACATCGTAATCACACGACTGACAAGTATATGGCTCAGCTTACCTCTTTTTCTTTAAGCAATGTTTCCTGTTTTTCTTCAAGCCGCTTTATATCGTATGCAAGTGTATCTGCCCTCTTGGATTCCACTGAAAGCTTGTTGTGAAGATCTTCGACCTTTTAGGGTGAAACAGAAGAGTTTGTGTTCGAAAGACATAGCAAACACCGAATGGATGTTGTACAAGGACTTCAAGCCTCTAAGTAGTTCGTTAGCTAAAAAGATGCGTTAATGCACAACAGGTTTCTAACTTCTTAATATCCGATTAAGCAGCTGCATGGCACAAATGACTAAACAATTTATTTGGGACTGGTACCATTTGCCGTGAACAAATACGTTGATCTGGTCTCGCATTTAGTTACCATTTCTCCATGAACCATGCACAATCCAAGTCATTCAGCAAAAACAGTAAACAAGTCCTAATCTTAAGAATTACAGGTCCGATTTGTACTTTTGGGCTCTAAGATTTTAGTTACCCAGTTATTTAAGCCTTCAACTGATCCATTGAGCTCTGGGCTGGGAATGCCCTCTGTTCATGTAATGTTTGTTGACAAGCCTCACTTAGTACAAATGCACTATTGGGAGCGGGCAAAACTACATGGCTAGCGACCACATGATGCTCCAAGGAACCACTAAATGAATTATAAAGGAATGCCTGCACAAACACTATTGTCCCAACTCGGAAGAGAAACTGATCTGTAGTTCTGAAAATGTACGAGCAAAAGAAACTCTATTAATTTTAAATCACTTTGTACCTCTATAAAGAATTTTAATGCATATCTTTCTTCTTCTGGAATGCAGATTATAAGAAATTAGGGAATTGGTTGAGGGGTGAGTACCTACCTCAAGTAATAACCACAACCCTTGTCAGGGTGAATCACTGAAGTCAATGAAGAACAAGTTACTTTCCTTCGGTAACGATGTATCTGTAAGAGACGTATATTAGTTATAGAATCCTTACCTTAGAATTACCCCCAGGCGTCAGAATGGATCCGGAGAATTTTTCTTCAGCAGTACCCCTGAGCGTCGGTAGGTGGCGTCGGTTGACTCCGCGTCCGTCGTCGTGGTCGCCGGGATGACGTTGCGGTGCCTACTTAGACTCCGCCCCTGCGCGCTGACGTCAGTTCTGACACGACTTTCCACGCCAGAAGTGCAGAGCCATGTAAGACACTGACCACTTGTGCGCCACACTAGGGCGCTGCAAGGGAGTCCCTATCCCTAGAAGTCAGTTCGCAGAGCAGGGAGGATGGGTGGGGCGGTTAGGAACCTATAACTAATATATGTCTCTTACAGATACATTGTTACCGAAGGTAAGTAACTTGTTTATCCGAAAGAGAGTATTAGTTATAGATTCCTTACCTTAGAATAGATACCCCAGCAATACCAACCCCGGAGGAGGGACTGCGAACCAAGTTCACACCAGAAAGTCCTGGAGGACAGAACGGGCAAAGTAGCCATCCCTCCAGACTTGACTATCCAGGCAGTAATGTCTGGTGAACGTGTGCATAGAAGCCCACATGGCTGCCTATCAATGAGGGGGACTCCACGTGACAAAGCAGTAGTTCCTGCCGTAGCTCTAGTGGAATGAGCTCGCAGCCCCACCGGAGGTTCCTTTTAAGCTAAAGCGTAACAAATCTTTATACAAAGGACGACCCATCGAGTGATGGTACACTTTTGCACAGGCCAACCTTTCTTGGCACCCACATAGCCAACAAAGAGTTGATCGTTTACCAGGAAATCCTTTGTGCGGTCAAGGTAGAAAGACAGCGCACGTTTCAGGTCTAGACGGTGGAGTCTCTCCTCCTCCTTGGAAGAGTGCGGAGGCGGGAAAAAAGTGGGCAGAGTAATAGTCTGTCCGATGTGAAAAGGAGTGACAACTTTAGGTAGGAACGAGGGCCTCGTTGGAAGCACCACTTTGTCCAGATGGACCAAGAAGAAAGGGGGCTTAGAAGAAAGAGCCTGAAGCTCACTCACTCTGCGAGCAGAGGTGATGGCAACAAGAAAGGCAGTCTAAAGGGTGAGAAGCCTAAGAGGACAGTTGTGAAGGGGCTCAAAGGGAGCACACATAAGGTAAGTCAAAACAAGGTTCAAGTCCCACTGAGGCATTATGAAGGGAGATGGAGGAAAGAGATGAATAAAGCCTTTAAAGAACCTACTTACAATAGGGGACTTGAACAAAGAAGGCTGATCTGGGAGCCGAAGAAAAGCAGAAATGGCTGCCAGGTAGCCTTTAAGAGTGCCCAGAGCAGAGCCCTGCTTTGCCAAAGAGAGAAGGAACAAAAGAACTTCAGGAAAAGGGACGGGGAGGGGATCCACAGCCTTTGCTGTGCACCATGCCACAAACTTGTTCCATCGACAGGCGCATACCTTCTTAGTGGAGGGATGCCTGGCTGCACAAGATGACATTACAGACTTCGGGAGGAAGGGCAAAAGCTGTCAACTGTCACCGCTTAATCTCCACGCAAGGAGGTGGATGTTGGAAAGGTTCGGGTGGAGGACCGTTCCCTGCTGCTGCGACAGAAGATCCTCCCGAAGGGGCAGTCTGATCAGAGTATCGATAGCCATGTTCGGGGTACCAGACTCTTAGTGCCCAGTCCGGTGCCACAAGAATGACTTGGGCCCGGTCGCGCTTGATCTTCTTCAGTACTCGGAGCAGAAGTAGTACAGGCGGAAAGGCATACAGGAGGCCGCAACTCCACTTGCAACGAAAAGCGTCACTGAGCAAGTGCCGCCTTGGAAACTCCAACATGCAAAACTGCTGACATTGTGCGTTCTCTTCGTGGCGAACAGATCTAACCAAAGCTCTCCCCACTGCTGAAAGAGACCTTGCACCACCTTTGAGTGAAGACGCCATTCGTAATCCACTAGGCACCGACGCTGAGTTGGTCCGCTCTGGCGTTCAGAGAATCCGCCAGGTGTTGAACCACCAGGGTCATGCCCTAATGTTCCAGCCATGTCCAAAGGCGAAGAGCCTCTTGACCAAGGGTCCAAGACCCCACCCGCCCTGTTTGTTGCAGTACCAGATGGCGGTGGTGTTGTCTGTAAACACCTGCACTACCTTCCCCTTGAGGGAGGGAAGGAATGCCTTCAGAGCCAAGCGAATTGCCGGAGCTCCAACAGGTTGATATGGAGCCCAGACTCCGCCGGAGACCAGACTCCTCTGACCTCTGCCTCTCTCAAGTGGCCGCCCCATCCCAGGAGTAATGCATCGGTCACCACCGTGAGTTCTGGTTGGGAAAGGGAGAGGGATCTGCCTCTGACCCAATCCTGGTTCGTTAACCACCACTGCAGTTCTTGCGCAGTTGTAAGGAAGTGGCTCTGTATATACTGTTCCCAAATAGGTACAGTGTGCACAGAATCCACAGTCCCCAGTGGCTTGGCAGAGGCTAAAGTTAGATATAACCTTACTCTCTAAAGTGGTAGCTTGGTCGAGCAGTAAGGCAGTATCAGAGGACAGTGTAAAGCATTTGTTGTACACACTCAATCAGCAAATGAAGTCACACACTCAAGAACTGAACTCTAGGCCAATTTGTTTTGTATATATAAAAAAATATATATACAGTTTTTATTTTAGAACCAAGGAAGCTTGATGCAGGTATGCAGATAAAATACTTTTCAATTACAGGTACTGAATGAATACTTTTTCAAAGGCAAGTGCACTTTGTACTTTAGAGTTTGCAGTAGTTGTCAAGTTATTGTACAATTCCAGAAAACTCAATACATTACTTTCAATGGACTCTTTAAGATAAATGCATGTAAATCACATTTGGATTACTTTTTGTAACTCAGTACTGGATCATGGATTCAGCACCGGGGTAGTACCTGGAAACAGTTGGGTAAAATCGTTTTAGTCAAACATATGATTTTTAAGCAATATTTAGCTGTTTCAAAAGTGGACACTTAGAAGAATTTTTGCACAGAATCCCCAATGTTATCCTATGGAAGGAATTTCAAGTGAAAGGTACGGTACGTTACGATTACTTTTGTAACCCCAATGATAGACCAGGGATTCAACACGAGGACAGTACCTGCAAACAGTTGGAAAAAGTCGGGTTAGTGATTCGTGCGATTTTTAAGGAATTTCTTTAGTTTTGAAAAGTGGGCACTTAGAAACTTTTCCGGTAAAAATGTCTCAATGTTATCCAATGGCAAAAAACCAAGTATCGGTTTTTAAGGAGTTAATCGGTCTTGTTCGGATCAGTGCTGGAGCCTTTTCTCCAGCACTGGGGTCTTTCCTGGAATCAGGTGAGAATTTTCGAATTCGGGCTTCGGTCGATTTTTAAAGAATATTTGCAACTTTCAAAATTGGACACTTAGAAGAATTTCCGAGTGAAAATGTCTCAATGTTATTCAATGGCGAAAAACAAAGGAACGGTTTTGAACAGGTTAATCGGTCTTGTTCGGGTCAGTGCTGGGGTCTTGTCTCCAGCACTGGGGTCTCTCCTGGGTTCAGGTGAGATTTTGCGGATTCGGACTTTGGGCGATTTTTAAGGAATATTTGCAACTTTCGAAATTGGACACAGAAGAAATTCCAAGTGCAGCCAGCCAATGTTACCCTATGGAGGAATTTCAAGTGGACGGTTTTAGGGCAAACACTCGACTGGCGAATTTGATCTTCTGGGGGTAGACTCAGGGGTCTCCCAGGGTCAGGATGATGTGATCTCTACACCCTCAGCGGCACTGGGGCGGCCGGATGCAGAGTGCTGTTGGGCCGTCGGGCGCCCAATGGTTTCCTATGGAGAAGCTGCCTGAGGAACAAACACTGCAAGCTCGGGGACGGAGATTCTTCAGGTGTGACCACCACTTCGAGAGGTAAGTTGGGAAGGTAGAGGACGGATAGACACCCAGGAGTTGGGCACAGGGGGCCGTGGGGCGCCGGGTGCAGGGGTGTCTTTTGGTGTCGGAAATCTTACCCTCTGATGATCGCGGTAGGAGGGGTCCCTTGTTCTGAGGCTGCAGGTGTCGTCAGGGTCGTCGAGGAGGGTCCGTGGGTGCTGGATACTGGGTCCCAGTCGCCGGGGGGACGTCCTCGTGGTGTTGGTTCACCTCAGCTCGGGCCAGGGTCGGCGGGTGCAGAGAGGTGTGGATTCGCGGTTCCGGGCCAGGGCCTGGTCTTGTAGCTTTTCTTTAAGCAGTACCACTGCTCGTGGGAGTCCCTGTCTTGAAGTCTGTGGCAAGGCAGTCAGGTCCTCCGGGTTTGGTGAGGTTGCTGACCACAAGGGAAGCCGGGGTTTCGCAGGAGCAGGTTCAGGGGTCGACAGGCCAGTAGGGCTGGGGCCAAGTCACTTGTCGTCGCCTCTTTGTTAGCAGCTGCACGGCTGGTCTTCTTGCTTCGTCTTCTTTCTTCTTTTCTTCTCGGGATCTGAGGAAGGAAGGTTCAGGGTGCCCCTAAATACTAAATTTAGGGGCGGTTACAGGTAGGTAAGGGCAGGGACCAAATGGGTCCCTTCCCTGGGGTGGGTACACCCCTATTCTGCCACTCTCCAGTGGGAGGGGGCAGGAGCAGGTCCCTGGTTGGCTGGGTCCCCCCATCCCCAAGATGGCGGGGACTCGAGTTTGTGCTTCACCTCGCCTCCCCCACCTTAGGGGTGGAGTTGGCAGAGGTGGGCACAACCCATTTCCTGCCTCTGGTTTTCCCGCTGGTTCTCCAGCCAGAAGTGGGGGTAGAACCAGTGGGGACCAGTTTGCTGGGAGCAGCAAATGGTCTGGGGAAGCTCAGAAGGCGACAGGCCTTTGAAGCTTCCCCTGCCCATCCTGGGGGAGGAGGCTTTGGCACCTCGCCCCAGGATGTGCATTGTTTCAGGCCCCTGAGAGCAGATGGCTCTCAACCCAGGGGTCCAGAAACATGTCTGGTGGTGGCAGCCTGGGCAGCCACTCAGTCCAAGCACTGGAGGTCGGGTTGGTTTCAGGGGGCATCTCTGAGATGCCCTCTGTGTGCTTTTACATTAAATCCCACACTGGCATCAGTGTGGGTTTAATGTGCTGAGAAGTTTGATACCAAACTTCTCAGTCTTCAGTGCAGACATCATGGTGCTGTGGAGTTCGTAATGACGACCTCCCAGCACCATATACTTTAAATGGCAGCACTGCACTTACAATGCCCAAGAATGGACTTGAGCACTGTAGGGGTACAGGGCTCATGCACCTGTACCCACACCACTGGCATAGGGCACCCAGCTAGAGGGGTGACTGAGGTATGCCAGGGCAGTGTTGTTGCTGGCATGGCACACAGGGATGTGTGCCATGTCGACTCTTCACTTTTGCTCTGCACCAAAACACGCAGCCTGCAAAGGCAGTGTGTGTGTGTAAAGGTACAGGGTCCCTAAGGGTGGAACAATAAGTGCTGCAGCCCTTAGGGGCCTTTCCTGGTCACAGTGCCCTGGGTACCTGTGGTACCATTTACCAGGGACTTTACCTGTGGCCAGGGTTGCCAATTGAGTTTAGGCATCACTGCAGTTTTAGGGAAGGAACACAGGCCCTGGGTACCTGATTGGCAGGAGCCCAGGGCACACTCAGTCAAAGCACATCAGTAATTCAGCAAAAAGTGGGGGGCATACCATGCAAGAAAGATGGCACTTTCTCACACAACCCCCTCCCAAACGAAAGATGATGAGACTAACCTTTCCCTATGGAGTCTTCATTGTCTAAGTGGAAGAACCTGGAAAGGCCATCTGCATTGGCATGGGCAGTGCCAGGTCTGTGTTCCACTTCAAAGTCCATTCCCTGTAGGGAGATGGACCACCTCAACAGTTTAGGATTTTCCCCTTTCATTTGCATTAGCCATCTGAGGGGTCTGTGGTCAGTTTGAACTAGGAAGTGAGTCCCAAACAGGTAGGGCCTCAGTTTCTTCAGGGACCAGACCACAGCAAAGGCCTCCCTCTCAATGGCACTCCAACGCTGCTCCCTGGGGAGAAGCCTCCTGCTTATAAAAGCAACAGGTTGGTCCTGGCCTTCATCATTGGTCTGGGATAGGACCGCTCCTATCCCTAGCTCAGAGGTATCAGTCTGCACAATGAACTGCTTGGCATACTCTGGTGCTTTTAGAATTGGTGCTGAGCACATTGCTTCTTTCAGAGTGTCAAAAGCCTTTTAGCAACTGACTGTCCAGTTTACTTTCTTGGGCATCTTCTTGGAGGTGAGTTCTGTGAGGGGAGTCACAATGGACCCATACCCCTTCACAAACCTCCTGTAGTACCCAGTCAAGCCAAGGAATGCCCTGACTTGGGTCTGGGTTGTTGGAGCTGCCCAGTACCGGATGGCCTGGATCTTGGGCTGTAAGGGCTGTACCTGGCCTCCACCCACAAGGTGGCCCAAGTACACCACAGTGCCCTGCCCTATCTGGCATTTGGATGCCTTGATAGTTAGGCCTGCAGTTTGCAGGGCCTTTAAAACCTTCCCAAGGTGGATCAGGTGATCCTGCGAGGTGGAACTAAAGGCAGCAATATCATCAAGATAAGCTGCACTAAAGGACTCCAATCCAGCAAGGACTTGATTCACCAACCTCTGGAAGGTGGCAGGGGCATTCTTTAACCCAAAGGGCATAACAGTAAACTGAAAATGCCCATCAGGTGTGGAGAATGCTGTCTTTTCTTTTGCTCCTGGGGCCATGCCAATCTGCCAGTACCCTGCAGTTAAGTCAAAGGTACTCAGGTATTGGGCTGCCCCTAACTTGTCTACCAGTTCATCTGCTCTTGGGATAGGGTGGGCATCTGTCTTGGTGACAGAGTTGAGACCTCTATAGTCCACACAAAACCTCATCTCTCTCTTTTCACCCTGTTGATGAGGTTTAGGGACCAGAACCACTGGGCTAGCCCAGGGGCTCTCAGAGGGCTCAATAACTCCTAACTCCAGCATCTTGCTGACTTCAGCCTTGATGCTTTCCTTAACTTGGTCTGACTGGCGATAGATCTTGTTTTTGACAGGTGCACTGTCACCAGTGTCCACATCATGGGTACACCAGTTTGTCAGGCCAGGGGTCAAGGAAAAGAGCCTTGCATACTGTTGCAAGACTTGCTTGCAATCAGCCTGCTGTTGGGCAGAGAAGGTGTCTGAAAAGACTACTCCATCTACTGACCCATCTTGTGGGCTGTGGGAGAGGAGATCAGGGAGAGGTTCACTCTCTGCTTTCTGTGCCTCATCTGTCACCATCAGCATGGTGATGTCAGCCCTGTCATTGTAGAGCTTGAGGCGGTTCACATGGATAACCCTTTTGGGTGTCCTGCTTGTGCCCAGGTCAACCAAGTAGGTGACCTCACTCTTTTTCTCCAGGATTGGGTAAGGGCCACTCCATCTGTCCTGGAGTGCCCTTGGTGCAACTGGCTCCAAAACCCATACCTGTTGCCCAGGTTGAAATTCAACCAGTGCAGCTTTTTGGTCATAGCAGTGCTTCTGAAGCTCCTGGCTGGCCTCAAGATTCTTGGATGCCTTGTCCATGTACTCAGCCATTCTGGACCTTAGGCCAAGCACATAGTCCACAATGTCTTGTTTGGGTTCTTGGAGAGGCCTCTCCCAGCCCTCCTTCACAAGACAAAGTGGTCCCCTCACAGGATGGCCAAACAGAAGTTCAAAGGGTGAGAAACCTACTCCCTTCTGTGGCACTTCTCTGTAAGCGAAAAGCAGGCATGGTAAAAGGACATCCCATCTCCTTTTGAGTTTCTCAGGGAGCCCCATTTTCATGCCCTTCAATGTCTTGTTAAATCTCTCAACAAGGCCATTGGTTTGTGGATGGTAGGGTGTAGTAAACTTGTACTGCACTCCACACTCCTTCCACATGTGTTTCAGGTAAGCAGACATGAAGTTAGAACCTCTGTCTGAAACCACCTCCTTAGGAAACCCTACCCTGGTGAAGACACCAATGAGGGCCTTGGCTACTGCAGGTGCTGTAGTAGTCCTAAGTGGAATTGCTTCAGGGTACCTGGTGGCATGATCCACTACCACTAGTATGAATTTGTTCCCTGAGGCTGTGGGAGGTTCCAGTGGACCCACTATGTCCACACCTACCCTTTCAAAGGGAACCCCCACCACAGGCAGTGGTATCAGGGGGCCTTTGGGTGGCCACCTGTCTTGCCACTGGCCTGACAGGTAACACAGGAGCTGACAAACTCCTTCACCTTTTGGTGCATCTGGGGCCAGTAAAAATGGCTAACTAGCCTCTCCCAAGTCTTGGTTTGGCCCAGATGTCCAGCTAGGGGATGTCATGAGCTAAAGTTAGGAGGAACTCCCTGTACTTCTGTGGCACTACCACCCTCCTGGTGGCTCCAGGAGTGGGGTCTCTTGCCTCAATGTACAGTAATCCCTCCTCCCAATAAACTCTGTGGGTACCACTGACATCTCCCATTGCTTCTGAAACAGCTTGCTGCCTCAGGCTTTCAAGAGTGGGACAGTCTTGCTGCCCCTGGCACAGCTCTTCCCTAGAGGGTCCCCCTGGGCCTAAGAGCTCAACCTGGTAGGGGTCAAGTTCCATGGGCTCAGTTCCCTCTGGGGTCTCCAAGTCCTCACCCTGAGGAGAGGGGTCCTGAGAAGTTTGCTGTACAGAAGCTGGTTCCCCAGTCTTACCATTTCTCTTGGTTGGTTGGGCCATACTTTCAGGCTCCAAACCTACTTCTTCACCCTTCCTCTTCCTCTGTGCTCTGGTTTGCACACACACCAATTCAGGGATACCCAGCATGGCTGCATGGGTCTTTAGCTCAACCTCAGCCCAGGCTGAGGTTTCCAGGTCATTTCCTAGCAGACATGCAGCTGGTAACTTCTGAGAGACCACTACCTGTTTCAGGCCAGTAACCCCTCCCCAGCCTAATGTCACCATAGCCATTGGATGATTAGTGGTAACACTGTCAGCATTGGTGACTGGGCAGGTTTTCCCAATCAAGTATTGCTCAGGGGAAACCAGTGTGTCTCTCACCATAGTGACACTGGCACCTGTATCCCTCAGAGCTTCTACTCTAGTTCCATTAACCCAGGGGTACTGTAAATATTTCTTTAAGTTGGGTGGCCACACAGCTACAGTTGTAAACCCCACTTCCCCTTCTGAAACTAGAACTGCTTCAGTGTGCATCCTGATTTGCTCTGGGCACACTGCTGATCCCATCTGTAGACTTGCAACCCCAGGTGTAGCTGTACTGGTTGCCTTAGGGGCTTGGTTGTGGGGGCAAGATTTAGCTACAGTTAAGTGTCCCAACTTCTTACAGTTGTTACACCAGGCCTTTGTGGGATCAAAGTTCTTCCCCCTATAAGGCTGAGGCACATAGGGAGTAGTTTGGGACCCACCCCCTGTACAGGTTTTTAGGGGCCCTTTGGAAGACTCAGACTTTTTATCTTGGGGATTCTCACCACCTTTCCCCTGGGGAGGTTTTGTAACCACCTTCTTTTGGTCACCCCCAGTGGTTGTCCTTGTCACCCTAGTCTTGACCCAGTGGTCTGCCTTCTTTCCCAATTCTTGGGGAGAAATTAGACCTAGGTCTACCAAATGCTGATGCAACTTTTCATTTGTGCAATTACTTAGTATGTGTTCCTTCATAAACAAATTGTAAAGTCCAGAAAAATCCTGCACATTATGTCCAGCTAACCAACCATCCAGTGTCTTTACTGAGTAGTCTACGAAGTCAATCCAGGACTGGGTCTGGGTTTTGTGAGCCCCCTGAATCTAATTCTATACTCCTCAGTAGTGAGCCCAAATCCCTCAATCAGAGTATTCTTCATGAGGTCATAGGACCCTGCATCTGGCCCAGAGAGGGTCAGAAGCCTGTCTCTGCAGTTACCAGAGAACAGTTCCCACAGGAGTGCCCCCAGAGAGGTTTCTTTACTTTTCTTATTTCACAAGCCCTCTCAAAGGCTGTGAACCATTTGGTGATGTCATCACCTTCCTCAAATTTAGGGACAATCCCTTTGGGGATTTTAGGATCAGAAGTTTCCTCCCTATCCTTATTTTTAGTATTGCTGCCACCAATGATGGGTGCTAAACCCATCTCCTGTCTTTCCTTCTCTAGAGCCAGGAGCCTGGTCTCTAGGTCCAGTCTTTGGCCAACCTTGCTAACAGGTTGTCCTCCTCACTGAGGCTGTCCTCAGTGTCCTCTCTGGGACCTGAACCACCTAGGTGGCCCCTAGTTCCCCAGAGGTCTACTCTTGGAAATAAGGGTGCAGGGACCCTGTCTTCCCTAGGAAGGGGTGGAGGTGGGTTACCATCCCCATCCTCTTCCCTCCTTTCCTCCTCTGCTTGGTCATCACCATGCTCAGAGGGGTGGGCCTTAGCATACTCAGCCAGGAGCTCCTGGAGCCCTTGTTTTGTTGGATGCTGGCCCATTGGTATATCTTTAAGTTTACATAAGGACCTCAATTCCTTGAAAGACAAGTGAAGATAAGGGGTGAGGTCGAGCTCCTCAACCAGGTCCTGTATGTCATTATTATTTTCACTAATAGCTGGGTTGTTTTCTTGAGACATTCTAACAAAAAGTTCTAACCCCTCTACCCTTGACTATAGTGACTTTTTATTTTCTAAAATTCTAAAGGGACTTAAGCAAGGCCCTAACAAGACTTTTAGTAATTTGGTAAATAAATGCCAATTAAAAAAAATCAGAATTCTAAAGGCAATTTAAGAGTTCTGTCGTGTGATCAGATGGTAACCTAGTAGTCCAACAAATGCAAGTTTGGATCCCACCGCTGATCCACCAATGTAAGGAAGTGGCTCTGTATATACTGTTCCCAAATAGGTACAGTGTGCACAGAGTCCACAGTCCCCAGTGGCTTGTCAGAGGCTAAAGTTAGATATAACCTTACTCTCTAAAGTGGTAGCTTGGTCGAGCAGTAAGGCAGTATCAGAGGACATTGTAAAGCATTTGTTGTACACACTCAATCAGCAAATGAAGTCACACACTCAAGAACTGAACTCTAGGCCAATTTGTTTTGTATATATAAAAAAATATATATACAGTTTTTATTTTAGAACCAAGGAAGCTTGATGCAGGTATGCAGATAAAATACTTTTCAATTACAGGTACTGAATGAATACTTTTTCAAAGGCAAGTGCACTTTGTACTTTAGAGTTTGCAGTAGTTGTCAAGTTATTGTACAATTCCAGAAAACTCAATACATTACTTTCAATGGACTCTTTAAGATAAATGCATGTAAATCACATTTGGATTACTTTTTGTAACTCAGTACTGGATCATGGATTCAGCACCGGGGTAGTACCTGGAAACAGTTGGGTAAAATCGTTTTAGTCAAACATATGATTTTTAAGCAATATTTAGCTGTTTCAAAAGTGGACACTTAGAAGAATTTTTGCACAGAATCCCCAATGTTATCCTATGGAAGGAATTTCAAGTGAAAGGTACGGTACGTTACGATTACTTTTGTAACCCCAATGATAGACCAGGGATTCAACACGAGGACAGTACCTGCAAACAGTTGGAAAAAGTCGGGTTAGTGATTCGTGCGATTTTTAAGGAATTTCTTTAGTTTTGAAAAGTGGGCACTTAGAAACTTTTCCGGTAAAAATGTCTCAATGTTATCCAATGGCAAAAAACCAAGTATCGGTTTTTAAGGAGTTAATCGGTCTTGTTCGGATCAGTGCTGGAGCCTTTTCTCCAGCACTGGGGTCTCTCCTGGAATCAGGTGAGAATTTTCAAATTCGGGCTTCGGTCGATTTTTAAAGAATATTTGCAACTTTCAAAATTGGACACTTAGAAGAATTTCCGAGTGAAAATGTCTCAATGTTATTCAATGGCGAAAAACAAAGGAACGGTTTTGAACAGGTTAATCGGTCTTGTTCGGGTCAGTGCTGGGGTCTTGTCTCCAGCACTGGGGTCTCTCCTGGGTTCAGGTGAGATTTTGCGGATTCGGACTTCGGGCGATTTTTAAGGAATATTTGCAACTTTCGAAATTGGACACAAGAAATTCCAAGTGCAGCCAGCCAATGTTACCCTATGGAGGAATTTCAAGTGGACGGTTTTAGGGCAAACACTCGACTGGCGAATTTGATCTTCTGGGGGTAGACTCAGGGGTCTCCCAGGGTCAGGATGATGTGATCTCTACACCCTCAGCGGCACTGGGGCGGCCGGATGCAGAGTGCTGTTGGGCCGTCGGGCGCCCAATGGTTTCCTATGGAGAAGCTGCCTGAGGAACAAACACTGCAAGCTCGGGGACGGAGATTCTTCAGGTGTGACCACCACTTCGAGAGGTAAGTTGGGAAGGTAGAGGACGGATAGACACCCAGGAGTTGGGCACAGGGGGCCGTGGGGCGCCGGGTGCAGGGGTGTCTTTTGGTGTCGGAAATCTTACCCTCTGATGATCGCGGTAGGAGGGGTCCCTTGTTCTGAGGCTGCAGGCGTCGTCAGGGTCGTCGAGGAGGGTCCGTGGGTGCTGGATACTGGGTCCCAGTCGCCGGGGGGACGTCCTCGTGGTGTTGGTTCACCTCAGCTCGGGCCAGGGTCGGCGGGTGCAGAGAGGTGTGGATTCGCGGTTCCGGGCCAGGGCCTGGTCTTGTAGCTTTTCTTTAAGCAGTACCACTGCTTGTGGGAGTCCCTGTCTTGAAGTCTGTGGCAAGGCAGTCAGGTCCTCCGGGTTTGGTGAGGTTGCTGACCACAAGGGAAGCCGGGGTTTCGCAGGAGCAGGTTCAGGGGTCGACAGGCCGGTAGGGCTGGGGCCAAGTCACTTGTCGTCGCCTCTTTGTTAGCAGCTGCATGGCTGGTCTTCTTGCTTCGTCTTCTTTTCTTCTCGGGATCTGAGGAAGGAAGGTTCAGGGTGCCCCTAAATACTAAATTTAGGGGCGGTTACAGGTAGGTAAGGGCAGGGACCAAATGGGTCCCTTCCCTGGGGTGGGTACACCCCCTAATCTGCCACTCTCCAGTGGGAGGGGGGCAGGAGCCTGTCCCTGGTTGGCTGGGTCCCCCCATCCCCAAGATGGCGGGGACTCGAGTTTGTGCTTCACCTCGCCTCCCCCACCTTAGGGGTGGAGTTGGCAGAGGTGGGCACAACCCATTTCCTGCCTCTGGTTTTCCCGCCGGTTCTCCCGCCAGAAGTGGGGGTAGAACCAGTGGGGACCAGTTTGCTGGGAGCAGCAAATGGTCTGGGGAAGCTCAGAAGGCGACAGGCCTTTGAAGCTTCCCCTGCCCATCCTGGGGGAGGAGGCTTTGGCACCTCGCCCCAGGATGTGCATTGTTTCAGGCCCCTGAGAGCAGATGGCTCTCAACCCAGGGGTCCAGAAACATGTCTGGTGGTGGCAGCCTGGGCAGCCACTCAGTCCAGGCACTGGAGGTCGGGTTGGTTTCAGGGGGCATCTCTGAGATGCCCTCTGTGTGCTTTTTACATTAAATCCAACACTGGCATCAGTGTGGGTTTAATGTGCTGAGAAGTTTGATACCAAACTTCTCAGTCTTCAGTGTAGACATCATGGTGCTGTGGAGTTCGTAATGACGACCTCCCAGCACCATATACTTTTAAATGGCAGCACTGCACTTACAATGCCTGTTAGAAATGGGGGTCTCTAGTTGGCAATGGCTGGCCACTGTCCAAGTAGGGACCCTTCTTCCTAAGTCAGAGTGAGAGGGCTACCCTCTTTAATACCCCTGCTCAACCCTGTGGTAACGTAGCACGAGCAGGTAGGCTTATCTCAGAGGCAGGGTGTGAAGCATTTATGACCATACACAGTAACACAGTGAGGAACACTACAAAGGGACACCACACAAGTAGTTATAAAAAATAAGTATCTTTATATAAAGGCAGATTTATCACAAGACCAATAACTGTAAAAGCCACAATACTGTCAAAAATAGGATAGCTGTTGAAGGGCTGTCAAAAATAGTTCAAAGGTTGCAAAAATAAGGTTCAAGTTCAAAGCAGTGGTCACTGCGACCCTTTCTTTCACAAAGTACCTGGGTTTAGTAGCAAAACCAACAAAATGTCGCAAATAAGCTGTAGCGATGATTCTCGGCACGCGAGGCCGGCGATGCGTTGAAATCCTTGCCGCAAGGGAGGATGATGCGCCGATCTGCGTGATGCGAGCGGAGACGATGCGACAAACTTCTGCACGCTGGACCGCTGATGCGATGACTTTCATGCCGCGTGGGAGAAGTCGATGCGGCGATCCTGTTGCGCTGTGCGATCGTGTTGCGATGCGAAGACAAGACGCTCCGCGAGGGAGCGACGAAATTCGGTGCGATGCGATCAAAGTGGCGGACGCACGGCGTCCGCACTGCGATGTCTCAAAGCGAGGATTTCTTTAAGGGTTGCGAGTGCGCGGCGACAGCAGCGCGATGATCTTTCCAGCGCGTCTCGGCTGCAGCGGCTCGCAAAGGGGCGTCAGCGTCGATTTCCCACACTCTCTTCTCTGATGCAAACTAGAGGCCCTGGAACTCACAGTAGCCTCATCAGCAGATAGCAGTCCTCGCAGGGAGGAAGCAGGAGGTTGGTGGTGGAGTCTGATGTGCCTGAGACTCCAGCAGGAGGCTAGCTCTTTTCCTAGCCCTTGGGTAATTGCTTGTAACAAAAATAAAAGTTCTCTCAAGAGTTCCTTTTCCTTTTCTTCAAGGTCCAGTGATCACTGCTGCAGGCCAGTGCAAGAAACAACACACAAGCACAGGGACAGTCACTTCCTGCAGATTCCTCCAGTGGCACGGACAGAGTTTCCTCTCCAGATCCAAAAGCAATACCAAAAGTAGGGGTTTGAGCACAGATATTTATACCCCAAAAGCCTTTGTTCTTAGAAGCTACCAGTCACTGAACCTAGCCAGAACCAGTTCTGCTCAGGCCTGGAGCACTTTGTTTACCAGGCTGCATCCTTCCTTTCAGAAAGAGGGGTCTGCTAGCAGACACACAGTGGGAGGTGGAGCCAGCATTCACCTTGCCAGGCACAGCCCTATTCAGGTCAAGGAGCCACCCCTCCCCACACTCTAAATGCAGATCTCTCTATTCAACCCAGGTCTGACTCAGCCTGTCCTGCCCCTCTAAAACCAGACAGCCAATACACATAATGGCAGAGCACACTGGAAGGCTTAGGCAAGAAAATACCTACTTTCTAAAAGTGGTATTTTTCAAACACAGAATATAAAAATAAATTTCACTAAAAGATGTATTTTAATATTCTGAGCTCAGGCATACTAAATTCGTTTTTCTACCATGTCCCTGGGGTCAGTTAGGACTATAGAATGTAATAGCCAAACTGCCCATTCTAGCCTATGAGGAACAGGTAGCCTTACAGTAGTGAAAAACGAAATGGGGTGTAATTCACTACCAGGACATGCTACATACACCAAGGCATGTCCTACCTTACACATACAATGCACCCTACCATAGGGGTGACTTACAGGCTGCCAAGGGAAGGTTCAGGGGCTGGGAAGTGAGTGCACTTCACAGCCAAGATGGCAGTTCTGGACTGCACACAGACACTGCAGTGGCAGGTCTGAGACACACTTTACAAGCTGCTTCTGTGGGTGGCACACATCAGTGCTGCAGGCCCACCAGCAGCATTTGGTTTACCAGCCCTGGGCACACATAGGCCACACTACTAGGGACTAACAGGTAAACCAAATAAGCCAATCAGGGATATACCAATTCATATAGACATATTTACACAGGGAGCATTCGCGCTGTGACACTGAATGGCAGTGGCACAGCGCCCAGAGCATCTAACACCAGTAAAACAGAGGAGACAACAGCGAAAAATGGAAGGGAGACCCACGCCAATGGTGCCAGGTCTAACACAGCCCAAGAATAGACTTGAGCACTGTAGGGGTACAGGGCTCATGCACCTGTACCCACACCACTGGCATAGGGCACCCAGCTAGAGGGGTGACTGAGGTATGCCAGGGCAGTGTTGTTGCTGGCATGGCACACAGGGATGTGTGCCATGTCGACTCTTCACTTTTGCTCTGCACCAAAACACGCAGCCTGCAAAGGCAGTGTGTGTGTGTAAAGGTACAGGGTCCCTAAGGGTGGCACAATAAGTGCTGCAGCCCTTAGGGGCCTTTCCTGGTCACAGTGCCCTGGGTACCTGTGGTACCATTTACCAGGGACTTTACCTGTGGCCAGGGTTGCCAATTGAGTTTAGGCATCACTGCAGTTTTAGGGAAGGAACACAGGCCCTGGGTACCTGATTGGCAGGAGCCCAGGGCACACTCAGTCAAAGCACATCAGCAATTCAGCAAAAAGTGGGGGGCATACCAGGCAAGAAAGATGGCACTTTCTCACAGCAGTTCCCTCCGAGATCTGGACGTAGTCGGAAAGATTCCCCTGATGCTGCGCCCACTGGAACTTCAGGTCCCACTGCAGAGCTCGCATACGCCATCCGGCATAATCCACCAGCAGGATGCAGGAGGCCATGAGGCCCAGCAGCCTCAGGGTCATTCTCACCGAAATCCGGGATAGAGGCTGAAACATGAGTATCATAGCCCGAATATCCCGGACTCGCTGCTCGGGAGGATAGGCCCGAAACTGCACTGTGTCTAGAACATCTCCAATGAAAGGGAGCGACTGAGAGCGCGTCAGGTGTGACTTCGGCACGCTGATAGTGAACCCCAGCGAATGCAGGAGGTCCGCTGTAGTCTGGAGGTGGGAGGCGACATCCTGGGGCAAGCCCCCCTTCAACAGCCAGTCGTCGAGATAGGGGAAGACTGGGACCCCATATCTGCGCAGATGAGTTGCGACCACCACCATCACCTTCGTGAACACCCGAGGGGCACTGGTAAGGCCGAAAGGGGGCACGGTGAACTGAAAATGCTCGTGGCCTACAGTGAACCGTAGCTAACGTCTGTGGGCTGGCAGGACAGGGATGTGGAAATAAGCGACCTGCTAGTCCAACACCACCATCCAGTCTCCAGGGTCGAGGGCAGATAGGACCTGAGCCAAGGTTAGCATTTTGAACTTCTCCTTCCGGAGAAAGCGGCCAAGAGAGCTAATACTTACTGGCGGAGTAGCGCTAAATGATCCTCCGACACGCGATCTGAAGACGGTGGCATGGAGGGAGGGGTAGTCTCGAAGGGGAGGGAGTAGCCCCTTCAGGACTATCTTCAAAACCCACCTGTCTGACGTGATGGATTGCCAGTGGGGGAGGTGATGGCGAATCCTGCCACCCACTGGCCTTTGATGGGCCTGAAAGGTCAGACTAGGAGGGTTTGGAGACTGCTGCAGGGTGGAAAGGGTGGACTGGCCCGCCCGCTGGTTCCCAGACCCACGTCGTTGGGTCCCACATCCGCGGCCGCCACGCAGGAGCTGGGTAGCTTGTGTGGACCGGTGGCTTGACTGGGCCAGACGTGGTGGGTTGCCACTTCCGTAGCCACGAAAGGGGCGAAAAGCAGACTGTGGGGGACGCAGCGAGTACCAAGGATCTGACTGTAGCCCGAGAATCCTTAAAGCGCTCTAGCGCCGAGTCTGCCTTGTCACCAAAAAGGCGACGGCCATCGAAGGACATGTCCAACAGAGTTGACTGAACACCCCCCCCCCGAAAAACCAGACATCCTCCACCAGGCGTAGTGCCGAAGGGCTACTGACGTGGCAATCGTTCTGCCCAGTGAGTCAATAGTATCCAGTCCACAGCGGATTGTGAATTTTGCTGCGCCTCTCTCATCTGCCACTGCTTGATAGAGAGAATGGCCCGGGCCTCCTCCGGGCACTGAGGCAGCACCTGTGCAACCGTATCCCAGATGGTATGGGAGTATCGGTTCAAGAGGCACAGGGTATTCACAGACCGCAGTGCCAAGCTGGAGGAAGAGAACATGCGCTTCCCAAGATGATCCAGCTTCTTGGATTCCCTGTCCGGGGGTGCAGAAGGGAATGCACCCTTGGTAGAAGAGGCTTGACCCACCAAGCTCTCGGGGGAAGGGGGTTGGGTGAGGAAAATGGAATTGCCTGGGGCCGGACGATGGCGGCGGCCAATCGTCCTTTTCACAGGAGCCCCTGTGCTGGGCTTGGACCAATGGCCCAGAAGGACGTCCGTGAGGGCTTCATTAAAGGGCAAGAGGGGTTCAGAGGAAGTTGCCGCTGGTTGAAGCACCTCTGTCAGGAGATTAGTCCTGACTGCCCCTGTAGGGAGCTCCAGGCCCAACGCCTCAGCTGCCCTACACACCACCACTGTATAGGACGCTCCCTCCTCCGTAGCCAAGGTAGGGGGAGAAAGCATGCCAAGGTCTGGGGAAGTATCCAGACCACTGGCGTCACCCAATTCCTTCCTCCAGTCCGGTTCTTTCAGCTGGTCTGTCAAAGGGTCCAGTGACCCCTCCCAGTCCTCATCACCACCCTCAGGGCGATATAGAACACCTGGGATGAACAAGGGAGCAAAAGTACCCTCCGGTGTCGGATTCGACGTTGGCTGACGTCGGTCCGGCTCCTGAGGATGGGGACGGCGTCGGCCGGGGGCACGGCCGTTGCCGCGGGCCGTTGCCGGGATCGGCGCCGGGGAAGGTCGACCAGTGTTGATGCAGATCCAGGCCTGAATCCACGGGGGCCCTCCGGCGCCAGAGCCGTCGGCATCAAAGGTCCAGGGCCCCGAACCGGCTCCGCGGGGCCCAAAGGCGCTCCAGCGGAGTTGGCCTGCCAAACACACGGTGGAGGGCTTTGTAGAATGTACAAAGCTGGGCAGGGGATGCCCCGGCTCACGGAAACGGGGGGAGGCCCGGAGTCGTCCCTGAGTCAGGATTCCGAAGACGGAGCCTTAGAGCAACGTCGCTATGGGTCCCGCTTCGAGTCAGCTGACCGACGGGGGGAACATAGTCATACAAATAGTGGATGTGCTAACAGATCTGCACATCTATACATCAGTATTTCATGTTCTCACAATTATTTTCAAATTCATTACTCTATGAGGGTACTCCCATGGTGCTGAAATACCCACCCACCTTAGGTATAAATCCACTAGACCTGCTTAAAAAGCAGTCTAGAACATAATATCCAACAAATGCACCAGAGCACACCAAACCAATGTTACTCTTATCCTCAATCAATAGTGCTTGCAAGAAAAAACATCGAATCTGAAGACTGCGTTAACAGGTTTCCAAACAATAGTCCACAATGGTTGATGTATCCAGTCACTCTGTTTTATTCCATTCAGAAAAACAGAAGACAGCAGCCGACGCGCGTTTCGTCCTCCTGGACTTTCTCAAGGCTGCAAAATTACATATACAAACAATATGTAGCAAACCAACAATTTTAATACAGAGAAAAACAAAAATTCTTCTTGTTTCTTTATTATTAAAAACTGTGCCTCACTCATGACAAAGAGGAACGGGAGCACAGAATCAACTAGATATTGATATAGTTAAAAGAAAAGAAAAGCGCCGTAGAAAAAACACCTCTAATAGTGTATAGTGCCCTATAAAACACCCAGGTATGTGACAATCCATATATAAAATGAAAGGGTGGGAGTCATGTATGTCCTCCATGCAATTAGACATACGAGTCGTGAGAAGGGAATTGTTGTGTAACCAAACTATGGTATTTTACCCATCCATTAGAAAGAAATGATGTAGTCATGAAGGTGTACAACACATACAAAAGTGCCTCACCTTCATTTAAGTTTTTAAAAGGCAGTTCTTTGCATAAAGTATATCTCGAATCGTTGGTAGTTAAGATTCGGACGAGGAGTATTCCTGTCTGCCTTTCTTGTTTCTATATACAGGTTCCGAGACATAAGTGGGAGAAAAGAAAGAAAAATGTGTCTCTTTATTTATAAAGACCACAACATTGCTCTCATATTTAGTTTAGGGAAAAGCGTGAATTACCACAGTTTCCCATGTTTACACAAGCACAGCTTACCGTTAGCAAGCGGCTCTTTAGGTCTCTGAAGACCACACGTCATTAGTTTCCAGAATAGTTGTAGTCGATATAGAATTCCTATGGACCACGTAATGTCCTCTTTGCGTTTCTTCCCGTCAGGGAAACGCTTGCACCATGATAAGTACGCTAAGTATCGGGAAGGAAACAGACATATAGGAACACAGTTCATCCGTAAGCTTTTAAGACTAATATCCGAAAAGACTTCATTTACAGCGGGGCAAGAGAGGCAAATGTAGGTGAGCTATAGAATCAGAGTAAAACTCACCGTAGTTGTAGACACATTCAGATTCTTGCCAGGTGCTTCAGATCACCGCGTGTGTGTTCGCGGTCACCGCCACTCCAATATGAACAGTATTGGCTGCTTTCAACAAGGTCAAAAACGGACTATCAAAAAACGCACTGCTGCGTATAGCTTGATGCAGCAGCCATGTTGTTCTGGTTTCTAGGAATACATTCAGTATGATATAATACGAGTTACTGCAGATTTCCCAAAATCCTGGTAGTCTCGCAGTTCTTTTATATATTTGAATTGCTTTGATTATTGTGCCAGAATGGGTAGTACTCTTAGGCGCCTAAGAGTAACAGGGCGCAAAACCAATGTGGATATGAAAAGTAAAGAAACATTCTAGTATTACTCGCAATAATGTGCGATAATACATCTGCATGAATTATCTCTCTTATTAGGCTAGTCATAAAAGGTCGCAAACTCAACAAAATTGGAGTTGTTTACAGATACCAAACCCAAGATAAATAGTAGGGCATCGCCAGGATTACTATGGTGGCCATATTTCAATATTCACATCCACTTATGTCCCTCATGTGAAGTCAATGGTGACAGAGCAGTGGTAAAATTATCGATGCCATTGCACTGTTAGTATACAGAAGGGGACAGACATATATAAAAGATGTAATATTCGCCATGTTTTATCTATGCATTAAATATGATGTATAGGGATGGTTTCGATGATTATGTCACGAACAAAGATTAGTTTGTGCAGAAATTGGAAAATAGGTGATCATTAGTTTCCAAAATGATGTGTTCAGAAAGTATAGGAAATGTTTGACATTACATGATACAGTTATTCCAAGGCTGTTACAGACATTTGGTACAAACAGTGTTATGTTTCAAAGAAACTCAAACATCTCTTTGTCAATGTTAATCCCATTTTCTACAGCCCTAAGTTTAATGATCCATTCGCTTTCAGTTTTTCGAAGTTTGTTTAGTCTGCACCCACCCCTCATCCCAGGGCGTATTACATCAATACCATGGAAACCCAACTTCAACAGCTCGTTAGATTTGTGTGTTGTATTGAAATGTATGGCCAAGGGATATTGTTCATTGTTATTGCAGAAGGCCCTTATATGCTCTTGGATTCTCTCTTTTAGTGGTCTTACTGTGCTGCCTATATAGATTTTACCACAGATGCATTTGATACAGTACATTGCAAACTTCATATTACAGTTTATAAAGCTGCGCACTGTATACAGTTTCTCTGTGTTGTATTTGAATGTTGTGGTTTTGTTCATTGCAAAACTACAGACATTGCATAGTCCACATTTGAAAAAACCATTCGGCGGCGACGGCAACCATGTAGTGCTTACTGTTGGTGGTATGAAGCTAGGTCACAAGTGTTGTCTCTGTGTTCTGCCTCTCTTATGGGTGATTATTGGTTTAGGTCCAATCACCTCCTGTAGAGTGGCATCATGTGTTAACAGATGCCAGTGTGTGTTATTATTTTGTAGACATCCGTACTCAGGACTGTATACGGAGTGATGAAAGCAGTTTTTCTCCTATTCTGCGCCTTCCTTTTGGTCTTAGTACCAAGGAGGCTTGTTCTTTCTATCCTATTTACTTTATGGCGAGCCTCTCTAATGATATCTTCCGTGTATCCTCTGGCCCTGAATCTATTTTCTACCTGATTCAGTTCGTATTCCAAATGTGTTACATCACTGCAATTCCTTTTTGTTCTTAACATCTCCCCATAGGGGATGGTTCTAGTCTGTGAGGGTGGATGGGAACTACTGGCATGTAGTGTGGCATTACATGCTGTTGGTTTTCTAAATGGCACTGTGGTTAACCTGTTGTTGTCCACTCTGATCGTAATATCTAGGAAATTGATCTGTGTGGTGCTCTGTTCTTTGGTAAAGGTAAGATTAAAGGGGTTTCTATTGAGGTGCACAAAGAATTGTTCTAGGGCATCACTCGTTCCGGCCCAGAACATGATGATATCATCAATAAAATGCCCCCAATATATTATGTTCTCCAGTAGGTCATTTGGCCCCTTTAGCCATATATGGGTGTGTTCAAACATCCCATATAGAGGTTCGCAAAAGATGGCGAAAATTTCGCCCCCATTGCTACCCCTTGTATCTGGCGAAACCAGTCGCCTTTGTGCGTAAATATGTTGTTGTTCCCACTGCTGAATAATTGATAATTGGGATGGAAAGCATTTATGTTGTTGTTCACAATAAAAAGATGTTTTAAAAAAAAATATGTTGTTGTTCAATACCAATTTGATCAAATCCAGTAACATGTTGGTGTGTTCCAACATATTTACTGGTCGTGTGTCTAGGAAGTGTTGAACTGCATTTAAACCCAATTCTCCTGGTATGCTAGTGTATAACGAGCAAACGTCTAGAGTCACCAACTGATGTCCTTCCACCCACTCCACATCCGCAATTTTACTCAGAATATCACATGTATCCTTGATGTAGGATGGTAAATTTATGACCAAGGGTTGCAAAAACATGTCTATATATTCTGATATTCGCTCTGTGGGTGACCCAATTCCAGATATAATGGGTCTCCCCGGAGAGAACCCCCCCTTGTGTATCTTTGGTAACACATACATACAGGGACTAGCTGGATTTTCATTCAAAAGATATTTAAATTCAAGATCAGAAATGAGACATGTATCCCTTCAGTGTCTTAGCCTGTTCTCTATTAGTTCCATTGTCGCTTTTGTAGGGTTGCTGCTTAGTTTCACATATGCAGTAGTGTCAGCTAGTTGTCTGTCTATTTCACAAAGGTAATCCAATTTGTCCATAAGCACTACGTTACCTCCCTTGTCAGCTTCTTTAATGACAAGGGAGTCATCTTCTTTAAGTCTTTTGAGCGCCTTTCTTTCCTCAATTGTGATGTTTAGTGTTGTGTTGGCATTTTTTGAAAGAAATTTATCCTCCAATTTATATAAATCCTGAAACACCAATTCCTGGAATCTATCAATGGGATTTGAGCGTGGTAAACACGCAGGGAATCTCGATTTATTCCATAGTCCACTGTCGACCTCGGCAAACGTATCAAGATTTAGATCTGCTGCAACAGTCTGTATGGAAGGAGAGGCCTCTTGATCTTCAAGAGGTAGCAGTAGATGTACATTTCTTATGTCCCTGATGGTTGGGGTTAAGTCTGTGCTCACAGGTAGTATATTGCGAGAAATAGCATATTGTTTATCTTAGAAGAATTTGTGAAGTTTTAATTTCTTAGTGAACTTAAAACAGCTTACATGCAGTGATGTGAAATTGGGCAAAGAACTCGGACAGAAACCCAATCCCTTGCTTAACAGGTTTATTTCTACATTAGTGAGACAATGACTTGATAAATTTACAATATTGATATTCTCAGATCTGTCAGTGTTATTCAAATCATTCACATTTTCTGGTTCCGTGAGCCTGACCTGGTCGTGACCCCCACTTTTTCCTTTGTGTCTGGATCTTGGTTTTGATTTGCCCCTCCATGTCTTTTTGAGCCCAGCTCTTTCTTGTAGGCCTGTTTGTTCCCTTTTCTGAATCTTTGTAGTTCTAAATAAAATGGGTCAGATACACTCCCTGATGCTTGACCTTGTGCATTAGATGAATCCCCACTAGTTAAGCTTCTGACACTAGACATGTCAGAGATACTGACTGAGTCAGTTGTGTGTGGTGCCCCTTCTAGCAGTTCTAGATGTGTGCCTGGTTTGATATTATCAAACTTTTACGCAAATGTATAGACTCTCCCATTGAGATAGTCCCTCTCGTCTCGCCTATTCTTTTGTGACTTTTTTTCTCTTAAATAAAGTTGATGTTTATGTATCTCTTTATTCAGAATCACCATATTGCGTTCAGTTGCCTCAGGTAGGTTTAAATCAATAATTTCCTTCTCTAGTGTGGCAATTTCCATCAATAGTTTGTTTCGTTTTAAATCAGCATCCCTGATAAGTATATCCATCATGCCGATGGATGAATTAAATAATAACTTCTCCCACTCTTTTAAATGTCCTTTGTCCAAATCCTCAAAGGAAGGAAAAATTAATATGCATAACCCCCTTAGGACTTGTTCCTTTTCAATGTATTTCCATAAGACTGTTGCGTCCCACCACCTGGAGAGCTCTTGTTTCTTCATTCTCTCCAATTTGATTTTTTTTTGTTTTAACCCCTCCTTCACAGTTTCACTGATGGTATCTGGAGCCCGTGTTGGATTGGAATTAAACAGATCGTCAATAAGGGCATTCCTATTGTCATCAAAGGTGGCCATAGTTTACCTATAGATCTAATCTTTCTATTCTATTCAAAAAATGAATAGTAGAAGATCCTCAATAGTCAATAAATAGTACCTACTGCAGAGTGCTAGATCAACAAAGATTCAAAACATAGTCATACAAATAGTGGATGTGCTGACAGATCTGCTCATCTATACATCAGTATTTCATGTTCTCACAATTATTTTCAAATTCATTACTCTATGAGGGTGCTCCCATGGTGCTGAAATACCCACCCACCTTAGGTATAAATCCACTAGACCTGCTTAAAAAGCAGTCTAGAACATAATATCCAACAAATGCACCAGAGCACACCAAACCAATGTTACTCTTATCCTCAATCAATAGTGCTTGCAAGAAAAAACATCGAATCTGAAGACTGCGTTAACAGGTTTCCAAACAATAGTCCACAATGGTTGATGTATCCAGCCACTCTGTTTTATTCCATTCAGAAAAACAGAAGACAGCAGCCTACGCGCGTTTCGTCTTCCTGGACTTTCTCAAGGCTGCAAAATTACATATACAAACAATTAGTAGCAAACCAACAATTTTAATACAGAGAAAAACAAAAATTCTTCTTGTTTCTTTATTATTAAAAACGGTGCCTCACTCATGACAAAGAGGAACGGGTGCACAGAATCAACTAGATGTTGATATAGTTAAAAGAAAAGCGCTGTATAAAAAAACACCTCTAATAGTGCATAGTGCCCTATAAAACACCCATGTATGTGACAATCCATATATAAAATGAAAAGGTGGGAGTAATGTATGTCTTCCATGCAATTAGACATACGAGTCAAGAGAAGGGAATTGTTGTGTAACCAAACTATGGTATTTTACCCATCCATTAGAAAGAAATGATGTAGTCATGAAGGTGTACAACACATAAAAAAAGTGCCTCACCTACATTTAAGTTTGGGGCTTCTTCGCCTTCTTCTTATGCTTCGACTTACCCGAAGAGTGCGAAGACTTGGACGAGGTGTGGTGGCTCCGCGACTGGTCTTGAGACCTGCCCCTTGAGCGAGACCGGAAGCTACGCGGAGCCGACTGCCGGGCCTCCAAAACCTATCGGGACCACTCCTGCAAAGACTTTGGATTTATGGCCCGACAGTCGGAGCACGACTTCGGGTCGTGGTCGCGCTCCAGGCACCAGAGGCACACGAGGTGCGGGTCCGTCATGGACATCAGTTGGTGACAGGAGTCACAAGGCTTGAAGCCGGGCTGACGATGGGACATCCCTCGCGCACCAGGAGTCGAAGACTCGAAAAAGACGTCGACAAAAGTCGAACAAAGTTTAGTCAAAAAGTGACTAAGGGGCAAGCCCTCTCTGGATCTGCGCTAGGGCGGCGCGGAAAAAGAAAGAACTGATGTCAGCGCACTGGGGCGGCGACTTAAGTAGGCACCTCAACGTCATCCTGGCGACCACGACGCTGATGACGGACGCGGAGTCGACCAACACCACCTACTGACGCGCAGGGGTACTGCTGAAGAAAATTTTTCCGGATCCAGTCTGACGCCTGGGGGTAATTCTAAGGTAAGGAATCTATAACTAATAGTTTCTTTCAGATTAAACTTTCTTAACACTCTGCTGGTTATGGCACACAATAGACAATCTTAACTTAGAGGCAATGTGCAAAGTATTTATGCAGTACCAAAACAATATTAAAGAGCAAAACACAACACAAGAGAAATCCGAAAACAATTTAGAAAAATAGAGTACATTTAAAAAAATAAACGGGCACCAAAACGACAAACATCCAGTAAGGGAAACCTGAGTTATGCATTGTTAAAGAATGAATATTTAAAAAAACGTTAAGTGCCAACCGTTGTGTAGGAAGCTGGCTCTTTATATAGTGGACCAAAAGGAGGTACATAGTGTAAAGAGTCCAGGCAAAAACCAAAGGAATTACAGAGGCACCAATGACACCCCCAAATGCTCTCTTTTGTGGTAGTGTGGGTGAGCAGTTAGGCATATCAGAGGGAAGTGCTAAGCATTTATTACACACACAAAGGCAGTAAGTGAGAACAGTGGCAGCTCGTAGAGGGAGTGCTGCGGGGCGGTGAGGCGGAGGAGGGGTTGGGTGGGGGGGTAGTGGAGTCGGACATACGACGGGCAGGAGTAAGGTAAGTAAATAAATAAATTAAACTATTTACCTTGCGCTCGCTGCATCGCCAACTCGGCGATGCAGCGAGTGCAAGGTAAATAGTTTTATTTACTTACCTTACTCCTGCCTGTCGTATGTCCGACTCCACTACCCCCCGCAGCACTCCCTCTGCGAGCCACCACTGAGTGAGAACACACTCAATAAAGAAATCCGACACCAATTTACAAAAATAACATATACTTTTATATTCTGGTTCGGTAATGTTACCTATTGAGGAAAAGCATATATTGCATTCAGGAACTGTTCTTCATGACTTAAAGTGAGTATGGGGCAAGGTCCAAGGTCACACTAACAGGTCACCTTGGGAGGCTCTGGGGCGTCCAGTGCAGAGGTGTGTCATGGCATCGGGTGTCCCATTCACTTCAATGGGAGAACGGTCAGGTTACAAAGAGGCTGCAAGCAGTGACTGGTGGTCAGTCCGGAGTCCACAGGGGTGCTTGACACTTGAGATCCTCGGGCACACAGGGACACCCTTGGTCCACTTCTCCTCTGGCTGTTGGAATTGGGTACAGTGGTGTCTTTTGGCATTGGATCCCAGTGCTGGAGTTTCTCGCAGTTGGAGGGAGCCTGCAGAAAGAGGCTGCAGGAAGCAACTGGAAGTCCAGTCGGGGCCAACCCAAGCATGGGCTTAGCTCTTGTGGGTCTGGGGACCCCGTTGGCACCGTCACCTCCCTTGGACTCAGGCTCTGGAGTGTGGGTGCATAGGTGCTTTGAGGAGTCGGTCACAGACTCACTTCTAGAGCTTTGTTTTGCAGGAGAGGGGAAAACAAAACAGCTTGGCCACTCACAAAGTGAGTCTCACCATCCCTGAAATCCCTCGACATGCAGGTCGGTCTTCCTCTGTGTTGGTTTTTTGCACTGGGCACAACAAGCCTTGGCTGCTGCAAGGTGCCCAGTACCCTGGGTATTGGTCCTGTGCGACTCCGGTTGGTCCTGGTGTTCTCTCACTCGATAGGACGACAAATCTGGCCTTCAAGAGCACAGGATCCTCTTCCTGGGGAGCTGCTGCGTTGGGCTGGCCGGGGAGCGACAATTCGGTGGACCGCACTTTGAGTGTTTGGTGCCTGCAGGTGAGTAGCTCCTCTACTCCAAGGAAGTTTCTTCCATCAACTGGTGAACCACTGGCAGCCCTCCAGGTTTCTTGGAGACTGTACAGCGGCAGCACAAGTCTGTTTCTTCGACGATTGTTGAGGGCAGAAGTCAGGCTGGCATGGTTGGTGGCAAGTCAGTTATTGCTCCTCGGTTCTCTTTGTCCACTCCTTCTCTTGATCTGTCGAGAGCTGAAGTCCTGGTATAAGGGGTCCCATAAATACTATATTTAGGGCCTTATGGGGAGTGAGGGGTAGTAGCCAATGGGCTACTTACCCCTGGGCTCACCACACGTCCTAGATGATCACTTCCTTTGGGGAGTGGGCATCACCCTGTCCTAGAATTCCTAATTCCACCACACAAAATATGGTGGAATTTCTAAAGTCGTGTCCATGTCAGACTTGGTCACCCAAGACAGCTGGGCCACTCGCGAAGTGGGTCTCGCCGTCCCTAAAATCCCTGGACGTGCAGGATGGTCTTCCTCGGAGTTGGTGTTCAGAATGGGCACAACAGGCATTGGCTGCTGCAAGGGGTTCAGTACCCTAGGTATTGGTCCTGTGCGGCTCCGGTTGGTCCTGGTGTCCTCTCAATCATTGGGAGGAAAGATCTGACCTTCAAGAGCCATCACCCAGTCCTAGAATTCCTAATTCCACCACACACAATGTGGTGGAATTTCTAAAGTTGTGTTCATTTCAGACTTGGCCACCCTACAGGTCTGCCCAACCTGGCAGTGCAACACGCATCCTGCGTAGCTAATTTTACCACCTGACCTCCTGGGAGCAGAGGCCCTCACTCTTGGGAGTCAGAAACTTGTCTCTTTTGGCAGGCTTGTGAAAACCAGTCAGTCAGCACACTAGTAGCTAGTAGGTTTTCAGGGGGCACCTCTAAGATGCCCTCTGGGTGCATGTATTATTTAGTCCATCACTGGAATCAGCGTGGGTTTATTAATATGAGGTGTTTGATACCAAACATCGTATGTTTCAGTGAAGCCATTATGTAGCTGGAGAACTCATTTTAACCAGTGCCCTTAAGATGGATTCCCTGTTCACTTGCAATATCTAGTAATAGAACTAGACGTCACACTGGCATATCTGCTCAGGCATATATGTCCTCACATCAAATATAATGCACCCTGCATTAGGGATCAAAAGCCTGCTGTAGGGGTGACTCACATATATTAGTTGCAGTGACTTTGTCATGACACACAGGAGTGTGTCATGTCATGTTTTCACTCATGGTTTGCACCATGTCACGCAGCCTTCAATGGCAGTCTGTGTGGAATTTGTGTGTGGTTCCCTGAGGGTGGCATAAGATATGCTGCAGCCCTTAGGAACCCTCTTTAGTACCCCTGCCCTAGGTACCTGGAGTACCATTTACCAGGGACTTACAGGGGTGGTAAAGTCCTTTGCCAATTGCAGCACTATTAGACAACACCTTGTTTTAGGAAAGGAGCACTGGCACTGAGGTTGGTTAGCAGGCCTCAGTGCACTGTCAGCATCGAAAATCAGCATCTAGTGGCTAGAAAGGGGGCAAAAAGTGTGTCTGGGGGGGTTTAAATGCAACAAAAGCCCAGTTCTCTACACGTTTCATCTAGTTGCACCTGAGCGGTACCTAGGTGCAAGTTAAGGCTGGCCACAATGGAGCATGGGTGGGTACAGAAACCAGGTTTGATCCGGGTGAAAGCTTTACATTCAGACTCAGGGCCTGATTTAGACTTCTGCAGACAGGTTACTCTGTCCCAAACGTGATGGAAATCCCGTCCGCTGCATTACAAGCGCCAGTGAATACAATGCACTTGTAATATGGCAGATAGAATATCTGAGGGTCCCACGACATCAGATATCTTATGGACAAGGTCCTGGTGAAGCTGTTGACTTTTGGTGGCAAAAGCTCGAGAGGGAGAAATTTGAGGAAGGTGCCTCACCTATACTTTTGGCATCTTCACCCGATGAATAGTTCTACCATTAAACTTAGTTTCTTTTTTGGAGCTTGGATTCTTCCCGTGGGGAAAGCTTCAGGCAGTAGCCAGACAGGACACCAGAAGGCTGGTTTAACTAAGCAAGACGGTGAGGGTAAGCCCCGTGTGCACTGGAGGTAAATCGCCCAAAAGTATCTTCCTAGTAGTTAATCCACAACGCTCAACTTCTCATGGCCCACCGTCCCAGGCACCATTAACACAAAATTGTACAATACTCAGGAAGGAGCGCTCAATATATATACAGTTAATTAATTTTTCCCTTTTCCGCAGTTCAATATAGTCGTCCCAACAGAAAAATCCTCGTGAGGTATGCTTCTTATATAGTGTTCTTTATTTCACATCAAATCAATGTTATCCAACTTGAATAAAGTTATTGTTAAACACAGCCAACGCGTTTCGTCCCCCTCTGGGACATCATCAGGGCTGTAAAGCAAAAAATGTAACGTAAGAAATTCATTTTTACACAAAAGTTCCCAAAAACAACATACAATATACCAAATGACAAGATGGCACCATCCCACCAATATTCATATTCTGCCTATTTTACAATCTATGTACATATATCCAAAACAATTGATCGGTGAACATCTGATTATCCCTCCAAAGGAGTGCAACAATATAACATTATATACATAAATCGTAGGTCTGGCAAGTTGCACAAACTGATAATAATGGCCCCCTACTTACATCCATAAGCTATCAGAATACTAAGGACCTCAGAAAACCGGTGTATAACTAAATATCATTGAGCTCACCTTTTTCATCTATTCATCCAAAATATGTACTCCAAAAATTAAACTCGTTCAGTAATCCATATAACTTCCCAGAAGAGAAATTCTTCTTCTTATTATTCTCCTGAGTCCCTTTCAATATCTAAATCTAAATCCAAAATACCAAAATATATATAGGTTATCCCCACAACACCAGTCATTACATAATCAACGATCACCACCCTCAGTTCAAGTATTCCCCTCTATTTCTTTCCATACCTTCGAAATAAAATTGAGTTCATCCCAAAGCATCCTCCATCCGGCCCGATAAATCCGGAATGAATTCCACAACCCGTACGCCATCTAGTTTTAAAGTATCCACTGACCAATCAGGTGCATTATTCTAAAGTTCCCCCTATACCAGCTTATGTTCAAGCAACCACCAATCATATTGCGCCTAACTTAAATCGCAGGTGTTCTCTTTCTGGTCCGCCGGTGACATCAGCGTCACAAATTGACCAATCAAATTCAAGCTCTTCAGGTCATTATTCAAACTAGTCCTCTACGTACCTGCCTCTTGTTTCAGTAACCACCCATCACACAGCACCAGTCTTTAATCGCGGGTGTTCTCTCTCTGGTCCACCGATGACATCAACATCATAAATTGCCCAATCGGATGTGAGTTCAGCAAATAATCATTTACACTAGTCCCCCATGTTCCGGCCTACTATTTCAGTAACCACCAATCATAAGACACCTATCTTGAATCTACGGGTGTTCTCTATCTGGTCCACCGGTGACATCAGCATCACAAATTACCCTACACTAGTCTCCCATGTACCGGCCTCCTCAGCGTAACGAATTGTCCAATCAAATGTGAGTTTTTCAAGTGACCATCTCACTACATGGTCTCCAATAACTTTCTTAATTCGCCAAATACTTTTAAATATCTAACCTGCAAAATTGAAAAATGCATAATTAACCCAACAGGGATTCTCTCATATTCCTACCACACATTCAGCTGTAAAACCTACCATTCCCAGCTTATCTTTCGACTATTTTTCTAGAAGGAAAAAACACTAACCCTACTGACCTTGACTTCTGACCCCCTACAATGATATCAATCTAAAACATAGTGCAATTCCGTATCAGTGTTTAACCCCAAGGAAACCGATCTGCATTTACTGATCCATCTAGCTTCAGCTTGTCGAATCTTCAATTGTCAGTCACCTCCTCTAATACCTTGTACAATTCTCTGAATCCCATGGAACCTGAAGTCTTGTTGTGCATTATGTTGCTCCTTCATATGCACATACAAGGGTGATCTCATATCCTGATTGATAATCGAACGTCTATGTTCCTGAATCCTTACTTTCAAATTCCTTTTGGTGCTGCCTATATAAATTCGGTTGCAGGCACAAATGATAACATAAACCACACCAATGCTGTTACAATTAATGAATTCCTTAATGGGATAACGTTTCTGGGTATTATACCTAAAATCTTTTATCTTATTCAAAATCAAAGCACAAACATTGCAAGAGCCACAAGCATAGAAGCCTTTAGGCAACGGTGGTAACCAATTCAAATCACCTCTGCCCGTGGGTTGAATATAGTTCCTAGTAACCATTTCCTTGATGGTTGGACACCTTCTGTAAATTACCAATGGCTTGTCTCCTACCAAATCAAACAAACCTGGTACTCCCTTTAATAAATTCCAATTCCTACCCAGAACCTTCGCAATCCTATCCTTCTGTACACAGTGAGTAGTGATCAAAGCCAGGCGTTCCTGGGGCTCTTTTTTCACCTTCTGCACCAAAGTGGATTCCCTATTGATTTTTGTCACTCTTCCTCTGGCAATCCCCAGATCTCTTCTCTTGTATCCCCTGTTTGCTAGTCTGTTTTGAAGGTTATCCAATTCCCTTTTGAAATCACTCTCCAGACTACAATTCCTTCTCAAACGAATCATTTCCCCATACGGAATCCCTCTTATTACTGATGTCGGATGAAAACTATCAGCTCGCAATACTGAATTAGTAGCTGTATTCTTTCTGAATAGCCTGCTCTTAATGGAGTCACCATCCACAAATAGCTCTACATCTAAAAATTCAATTTTACTGGTGTCATAATTTATGGTGAAACTCACATTAAAATCATTATGATTTAAGTAACTGAAATATTCCAATAGCTCAGCTTGAGTCCCTCTCCATATCATTAAAATATCATCAATAAAACGGGCCCAAAATAGGACCAGATCAGTCCATCTTGAGGCTTTCCGGCTCCAGGCGTGCTCCCTCTCAAACCAGCCCATAAAAAGGTTGGCGTAAGAGGGAGCGAACCTGGAACCCATCGCCGTTCCCCTCACCTGATGAAACCATTCATCCTCAAAGAGAAAGAAATTATTGTTCAAAATTAATGCACTCATATCTACCAACATTTTTGAATGCTTGCGTAAACTTGCACTGCGACTACTCAGAAAGTGATTGAGCGCTTGTTCTCCTCTGTCATTATTGATACAAGTGTATAGTCCAACTACATCTAACGTGACCAGTATCATTCCTGCCTCCCATTTAAAATCTTGCAATTTATTTAAAACATCCATAGTATCCCGTATATACGATGGTAAATTGATTACCAAAGGTTTCAAGAAACTATCTACAAATTCTGATAAATGCTCCGTGACACTTCCAATACTAGACATAATAGGTCTCCCTGGCGGTTCAGTTTTCGATTTATGAACTTTAGGTAAAGTGTAAATAAAGGGAAAGGTGGGATGAGTAACATTTAAGTATTTAAATTCTGCATCATCAATTAAACCCTCCTCCTTCCATGAGTATAGTCTCCCTGAAATTTGTCTGGATGCTTCTAATACTGGATTACCCAATATTTTAACATAACAATTCGAATCACTGAGTTGCTTTTGAATTTCTTGGGTGTAGTTGGACCTATTCATCACCACGATGTTCCCACCCTTGTCAGCTTCACGAATTACTATGTTCTTATCACATTTTAAATCCTTAAGAGCTGCTCTCTCTTGATGGGCTAGATTATCCCTGCTCTTAAATTTAAACCTACTCCCATCCTCTAATCGATGGAATTCTTCAAGAGTTCTCCTCACAAAAATGTCAATAGCAGCAAACTGGGTTCCCTGAGGTATGAATTTGGATTTGGGTCTTAGTCCACTAGTGCATGAAAAATCTGTTGTCACATCCAACATTTCAGCTACATCATCAATCCCCAACCCTTCTCCTTCAGTCAAAGACATAAAAAGATGAACATTCTGTAAATCAGAAATAGACATATCGGAACTTTTAATGACTGGTTTGGTGTACATTGATTTATCCATTGTAGCAAAAAAGCTTTTCAATTTCAATTTCCTAGAAAATTTAAACAAATCTATTTCTAAATCAGTATAGTCGCAAAAATTGGTTGGACAAATTGACAAACCTTTCTTCAACACAGGTAATTCATGCTCATTCAATTCCCTATCTGAAAGGTTGATGACCTCTAGCTCCGTTTCACCCGCCGGGTCACCCCCTAATTCTTGTTCTTGTTCTGGCTCCTGGTCCCAATCCTGGTATTTCCTGTGTTTCTGCCCCCTTCTGGTTGTACGGAAATATTTCTCCGACCTCTTTTGATTCTTTGAATTTCCTCGGAAAAAGATGAATTGTTAACTGCTGAACCTCCCACTGCTCTCAGTGTTGGTGGCTCCTCCATAGAAGAAATACTAGAGCTGCTATAATTGACCGAACTCAGCTCCCCCTGAGTTATAGGACCTGCTGCAATTTTGGATTTGGGGACATCATCAAAACCCCTAGCGAATATGAAAACCCTTCCCTGGTTATAATCTCTCTCATCCCTTCTGAGTTTACTAAGTTTTTTGTTTTTAATCTGTAGCTGGTGTCTGTTGATAACCTCTTTCAGAATGACCATGTTTTTCTCCGTCAATTCAGTTAAATTCATATCTTTGATTTCTTTTTCCAGATCTACTATCTGACCTTTAAGTTTCTCCACCTTCCTATCTGCATTCTTAATCAATATGTTCATCATAGTAAACGATGAAGCATAAAGATTCTCTTCCCATTCCTTAAGATGATCCTCCTCTAAGTCATCAAAAGTTGGGAAGATTAATATCCTGAGTCCTCTAGGAATTCTCTTCTGATCCAAATAGTTCTTCAACGTCATGCCATCCCACCATTTCGATAATTCCAACTTTCTCAATTTTTCTAATTTGAGAAATTTGTCTCTTAAACTAGGGTTTGTTGTATTTTTTTAATACTACTCGAATTAGATGTCTTATTCAACTGAAATATTTCTGCCGCTAATTTCTCTCTATCGTCATCCATTCCTGGAACCCCCGTGCTACACACCCTTATGTAAACAATTTAACTAAGCAAGACGGTGAGGGTAAGCCCCGTGTGCATTGGAGGTAAATCGCCCAAAAGTATCTTCCAAGTAGTTAATCCACAACGCTCAACTTCTCATGGCCCACCGTCCCAGGCACCATTAACACAAAATTGTACAATACTCAGGAAGGAGCGTTCAATATATATACAGTTAATTAATTTTTCCCTTTTCCGCAGTTCAATATAGTGGTCCCAACAGAAAAATCCTCGTGAGGTATGCTTCTTATATAGTGTTCTTTATTTCACATCAAATCAATGTTATCCAACTTGAATATAGTTATTGTTAAACACAGCCAACGCGTTTCGTCCCCCTCTGGGACATCATCAGGGCTGTAAAGCAAAAAATGTAACGTAAGAATTTCATTTTTACAAAATTTCCCAAAAACAACATACAATATACCAAATGACAAGATGGAACCATCCCACCAATAATATTCAAATTCTGCCTATTTTACAATCTATGTACATATATCCAAAACAATTGATCGGTGAACATCTGATTATCCCTCCAAAGGAGTGCAACAATATAACATTATATACATAAATCGTAGGTCTGGCAAGTTGCACAAACTGATAATAATGGCCCCCTACTTACATCCATAAGCTATCAGAATACTAAGGACCTCAGAAAACCGGTGTATAACCAAATATCATTGAGCTCACCTTTTTCATCTATTCATCCAAAACATGTACTCCAAAAATTAAACTCGTTCAGTAATCCATATAACTTCCCAGAAGAGAAATTCTTCTTCTTCTTATTCTCCTGAGTCCCTTTCAATATCTAAATCTAAATCCAAAACACCAAAATATATATAGGTTATCCCCACAACACCAGTCATTACATAATCCCCGATCACCACCCTCAGTTCAAGTATTCCCCTCTATTTCTTTCCATACCTTCGAAATAAAATTGAGTTCATCCCAAAGCATCCTCCATCCGGCCCGATAAATCCGGAATGAATTCCACAACCCGTACGCCATCTAGTTTTAAAGTATCCACTGACCAATCAGGTGCATTATTCTAAAGTTCCCCCTATACCAGCTTCTGTTCAAGCAACCACCAATCATATTGCGCCTAACTTAAATCGCAGGTGTTCCCTTTCTGGTCCGCCGGTGACATCAGCGTCACAAATTGACCAATCAAATTCAAGCTCTTCAAGTCATTATAGTGTAAATGTTTATTTGCTGAACTCACATCCGATTGGGCAATTTATGAAGTTGATGTCATCGGTGGACCAGATAGAGAACACCCGCGATTAAAGACTGGTGCTGTGTGATGGGTGGTTACTGAAACAAGAGGCAGGTCCTACGTAGAGGACTAGTTTGAATAATGACTTGAAGAGCTTGAATTTGATTGGTCAATTTGTGACGCTGATGTCACCGGCGGACCAGAAAGAGAACACCTGCGATTTAAGTTAGGCGCAATATGATTGGTGGTTGCTTGAACAGAAGCTGGTATAGGGGGAACTTTAGAATAATGCACCTGATTGGTCAGTGGATACTTTAAAACTAGATGGCGTACGGGTTGTGGAATTCATTCCGGATTTATCGGGCCGGATGGAGGATGCTTTGGGATGAACTCAATTTTATTTCGAAGGTATGGAAAGAAATAGAGGGGAATTCTTGAACTGAGGGTGGTGATCAGGGATTATGTAATGACTGGTGTTGTGGGGATAACCTATATATATTTTGGTATTTTGGATTTAGATATTGAAAGGGACTCAGGAGAATAAGAAGAAGAAGAAGAAGAATTTCTCTTCTGGGAAGTTATATGGATTACTGAACGAGTTTAATTTTGGAGTACATATTTTGGATGAATAGATGAAAAAGGTGAGCTCAATGATATTTGGTTATACACCGGTTTTCTGAGGTCCTTAGTATTCTGATAGCTTATGGATGTAAGTAGGGGGCCATTATTATCAGTTTGTGCAACTTGCCAGACCTACGATTTATGTATATAATGTTATATTGTTGCACTCCTTTGGCGGGATAATCAGATGTTCACCGATCAATTGTTTTGGATATATGTACATAGATTGTAAAGTAGGCAGAATATGAATATTATTGGTGGGATGGTGCCATCTTGTCATTTGGTATATTGTATGTTGTTTTTGGGAAATTTTGTGTAAAAATGAAATTCTTACGTTACATTTTTTGCTTTACAGCCCTGATGATGTCCCAGAGGGGGACGAAACGCGTTGGCTGTGTTTAACAATAACTATATTCAAGTTGGATAACATTAATTTGATGTGAAATAAAGAACACTATATAAGAAGCATACCTCACGAGGATTTTTCTGTTGGGACGACTATATTGAACTGCGGAAAAGGGAAAAATTAATTAACTGTATATATATTGAACGCTCCTTCCAGAGTATTGTACACCAGAAGGCTGGTACCTTTTACGCGAGGTCCTGCTGAATCAGATTTGCTGCTCCAGAAAAGCTCTGGTGGGAGGAAGCAGATTCTCTGGACCAGGGGCAATGCACCTTTGTCGGACCGGCTTGGAAGGCTGGCCCTGGTCCTCGAAACCAAAATGTTTCTAAGTCCCAGGTTTCAGATGATGATAGGAGGAGTACACTTTGACACCAGCCAATGGACCAGGACCTTGGGGACAGCACTCGCAGTTCAAGACTCACTCTAGCAGAGGCCAGCAGCAGTGTTCAGGGCAGGTTCATTTGGAACTGCTCATCTGAGCAACTGCAGAAAAAGGCCTCTTGCAGTCTGTTATGTCCCTGTAGATGGAACAGGCGGTCAGCCTTAGGACCCTTTGAGTTAATTTCTATGTTTTCTATACAGTCTTCTAGGATCTTCTCAGGTTACAAACAGCAGCTCCAGTCCTCTTCTGTTCTTTTACAGGTCCAGAAAGTGTTCTGAGAGGGTACTGGGGATGCCACATTTGTGCATTTCACCAGTGGGGTAAACGTTCTCAGAGGTAACCATGCCAGTTTTGCTGAATTTCTGTGTACACTCCCTCTCTACCTAAAACCAACACTGCAGAACATTTCCTCCTCTGTGCAGAGCTCCTGTGCCCGCCCCAGAGGAGTGGCAAGGAAAATGAGCACCCCCTACTCTGCGGTCACTCTAAACCAGTTCTCTGGGTAGCTCCTCTTCCACGAGGATTGGTACCTACTTGACTGGAGACACCAAGGAGGGCCATGACCAGCTAATATATGCCTGTGACAGGGTAGGCTTCTTTGAAGTAATAAAGCTCAGATGGTCATTGTGCCAGAGGAACAGACACACCTCCTTATACCCAAGGCCTTTTTGTGACCGTGGTGCAGTTTTCACACATCACCATGGGGGCTATTCAGCTGCCAGGTGACAGCAGGACCCCATGTAAATGGGCCTCCAGAGGCTTTAGAAAGGGAAAAGGTAAAATTCTATAAGTGCTTTTTTAAAATAGTTAATAAAAATCCAACCTTACCAGTGAATTGACATTTTAATAAATATTTCAAAAAGTCCAAGCATTAACTTTCTAGCTGTTTCCTAGCTGGATATAACATTAAATTAAATATTGCATCCCAGTGCTTTCCTACGAACAGCCAGTCCTGTTACATTGAAAATATCTTTTGGGGCTTTTTCATTGTAAGGACATGTGTAACAAACGATTACATGTCCTACTTTTAAATACCATGCACAATGCCATTGGCAATAAGGTCTACTTAGAAGTGACCTATTAATATTTAAAAGGAATGTTTCGACCTGACATAATGGTTAATCTGACAGCCTGAATTTGCAGTTTATAAGTGCATAACCAGGCTACAAATAGTAGGCCTGCAGTCATGTTTGCACTGTCACTGCACTGACTAGCACAATGGGTGCTGCACTCCGCTAGTGATATTTAGCTTACAGCCCTGTGTACACTTTGTACCATTTACTAGAGACTTATAGGTAGGTTGCATATACTAATCAGGGGTATGAAAATGTCATCATGTTGAAAGGGAGAGCACAGGCACTTTACCCCTAGATAGCAGGGGTAAAGTGCACAGAATGCACAGAGTTCTACAGCCAGCAAAAATAGTTAAGGGAAAAATCTGCAGTATGAGTCAGGCGCGCAATGCCCATTGGGCTCAAAGGGCTTCAGCCCCCGTCGTGTGTGTCAGCCCGGATGAGACAGCTTCCCGGGCACACACACAGCCGCACCTGAGTACTTCAAAGGTCTTTAAAAGACCATTTACTTGCTAACGAGGCTTTGTTGTGTTTTCACCCCTTTTTAGAGCCCCTGCATCTCCACTCTGCATATTGCTGGAAGAATCAGCCCCCCCCCGAACTTTTTGGTAGCCCCCCCCCGAAATTTGGCTCTAGTTGCGCCTCTGGTATGAGTGCAGTTCAATGTATGCCCAGGCTATTTATTCAAATTGTTACCTGACCCATTACTTTATCCCCTTTTGCACTCCCATGTTGGTGATCATCATCTGATTATCCTAACTCTTCATTGTTTTGCTTCTCTACTTACCGGGATTCCTTGTTAGCCTGTATTGTCTGAATCAGTCCTTTGTCTAAAGAATACCTGGGGGGGCAAGAGCTCAGCAGCGGGCCAGAATGCCCTTTTGGTTCGCTTGTGACCCGATATTCAGTCATGTTGTACACATACTACAATGTATGTGCAACATGCCAAAAGTTGATGTAATCAATGTAAAAGTGTAAACAGGAATGAAAGATCGGAACATACAGCAATATCCAAATAGAAATAACCACAAATAAATGATTTTATTTTTGTGACGTAAACCATGGATTTAGCAATTTGATGGTCCCTGACTGAACATGTTATCTGTATATCAGTTTATTCCCATACTCTCCAATGAACAGAACAAATATGGATTCATCACATCCAAAGTGATATACAATTTTGGGCTAGACTGAGATGTACTGGCCAGTCATTACTTTAGATGATCTGTGGTCCATGATATCAAAAGACACAGTTTTATTCTACAGGTCACAAGACTTTTAATAAAGAAATATTAAGATTTCACAACTGTAATACAGAGTTATAACAGGCATATTTTAGCACACTTGTGTTCATAATACAAAATTCTATGTCAGGACCGGAGGCTACAGATTATGCTTTTTCTTTCTTCATTTGTTTGGCTCAGCAGCCTTAACACATATAACAATAAAAATAATGTGAGGGACTTCAAATACCATGAGTCCAAACAAAGTACACCAATCAGATACCTCGTGCTCCCAACAAAACCCTCTTCAAGGAACAGTACTTCCTCTTTCTTCGCTGCTCAGCAGCCAGATAAGTGCTTTCCTTGAGTTGTTTTATGAAGTGTTTATACTGTGGATGTTCATTTCTCACTGTATATTTTTTATGGTAATGTGCTGTGCTTAGTGTTAGGCTTCATCTTTAGGATGTGGTGTTTCCCCTGAGAGGCGGTTTGCGACACGCCGATCATATTGGGGACGCTGGCCTTCACTCCCAGCTTTCTTCCTGCTTTCGGGCTGCCGAATAACATCGGCAGCCATGTACACTTTCAGGTGTGCCTCGTCGGGCAGGAAATTGCTCTTTGATACCAGGTGGAACACAGCTTCCGTGGCGTCAGATGGAGCAGTGCTGTTACACCGCATTAGGGATCCCATCTGCATGATGTTGGCAGTTTGCCACTAGAGGGTACTGCAACTGCAGGGACAATTGGGCTCTGTTTAGTCTCTCTCCTCCAACATTGCTACATTAGAGTCTAGGCACGAGTGGCAGCCGTTTCAAACATGGTGTGCATATTCTCCTCTGTTTACTAAACCTTGTGTAAGGCAATTTATCTTTGTTGCAGGACTAAATGTGGCAGCATTGCGCCTCCGCTGAAGGTATTCTCTCCTTGAGACAGCTGAAGGCGATTCTGGCACCTGGCCTAGTGAGGCCCTAGATATTACTAATTGCCATAGGGTGTTTTGTGTCAATCTCCCTAGCCAGTCAAATAATACCACTGGGCCCTGATCAGCCATGGCAGGTGCAGGGAAGGGGAGCCTTTCTGGGAATAGGGAGGAGCAAATCCCCTAGAAGAAAACTTTGTTGATGCTACACTGCAAAGAGCTATGTCCAGTGCCCTGCAGCCCTTGAGTAGACAGTCCTACTTTTGACTGAAGCATGAATCCCCCGCTGTGGGCAGTTACGGCTCCTTGGCTGCCAATAGAACCTTAGGAGGCTGCTAGGCGAACTAAGGTGGTCAAGTCTTCAGGCAAAGCCAGGGTTAAGACTCTAGGGTCACCTGACGCCTTCAAATGGCTCAGAAAGGTGTTCTTGAAATGCCGAGCCTCTACCCCCCTGGATCCTAGCGATCTAGATCAATCTGTGCTTATCCCCGTTGACGACCAAGAGCTTCCCCTTGATGGAAGGGCAGATGACGGGGAAGACTTGGGGGGCCCGGACCAAGGTGATGACTCGGACACTGAGCCCAGGCCAAGTAGACCCTGGAGACCGGAAGGCGGTCCTACGCATCCTAGGCTTGACTGCCTCAACACTGGTGGGGTGTCTGGCACAGAAGGCATGCTAGACCCGGATTATATTTACCACTCGCATTTAGCGGACTAGGTACCGGGACCTAGAGTGGCTCAATATGTAGCTAACTGCATAAGGAAGTCTCTAAATAAGGAAGTAATGGGCAGCCTTAGGGTGGAATGCCCCTTGCCCATGCCTGGTGGGGAAAGTGGCTTTTAGGCCAAAAATTGACAGAAAGATGGCCACCTTTATTACGAAATTTGTCTAGGACCCTAAAAAGGGGATTGACATTCCTGGAAGTCCTGTCAGGATAAATTATTGGACTTTCTAGGCTCTTTGACTAAAATACTTGATATGACCAAAGAGGCCACGGATACTGGCAACCTTATTTCCCCAGAGGTCCTTTCAGGCTGGGCACAGAGAGCAATATACTTTCTTAGGAATGTCAATTGTGCTTTCCCATCTAAAAGACAATGTTCCCTCCTAATAAAGACTGGCCAAAAGCTGGGCGAATTGGCTGGCTCTGAGGCTGGAGTGGTGGCTGACAGGGTTCTCTTTCGGGCCACATAATTAAAGAATTAAGCAAGTCTGTAAGGACCTTCTCCTCTTTGGACGAGGCCCAACAGTCTTTGAAATAGGTCTTAAATTAAGCACCTTTTAGGAGAGGCCGGCAGATGCAGGTGGCACTCTGCTGGCTGCTCCTTTTCCCCAGCCTCCCAGCAATTCCCTAACGGATGCCAACAGCAATATCAGAACCAGGACCAGAAGTGGCTTGGTGGCTTCTTCCCGACCTGATACAGGGGTTGCAGAGTCAGAGGTGGTTTCCAAGGAGTCTCTAATGCCCCAGGTGTGCGTTCTTCCCAAACAAAATAGGAGGGTGACTGCGTCTATTTCTTCATGCTTGGCGGGAGGTGATAGGTGGCTCATGGGTGTTGCAAGCGGTGTCAGAGTTCCGGATAGAGTTCCTTGGGACTCCCGTTCAAGTTAGAAGACACCCTCCTATGATCCACTTCGACTCAGACTTTCAAATGATTTCTGAGGAGGTACGTTTCCTGTTAGACAAAGGGGCGACCATGTCTGCACCTTGATTCTCACAGGCTTCCTCAGCAATCTGTTCTTGGTCTAAAAGAAAGACAAAGGGATGAGGCCAGTAATAAACTTGCAGCAATTCAACTAATGGTTGATTTTCTGCCATTTCAAAATGAAGGGTCTCTATCTTCTATGGCAGATTCTTCGTCTGAACGACTGGATAGTGCATCTACACCTCAAGAGCGCTTACTTCACCATCACGATCTCCCCACACCACAGATTCCTACACTTCTCCTGAGATCACCAGGTCTATGAGTTTCTAGCAATGCTGTTTGGACTACCCTCCTCTTCTTGGTGCTTCACCAAGGTCATGCACCCAGTGGTGGAAATTTTAGGCTCCACAGGCATCAGACTGATCATCTATCTTGACGATATTCTGATCCTCCACCAAGATCAGACGACCCTTCTCCAGCATGCATCTGAACTGGTCCCAGTCCCTTCTGCAACATGTGGGCTCAGAGTTTTCGCTCTCACAGTTGATGTGTTTCCTGGTCTTTGTCATAGATTCCCTTCGGCAGGTTCTGTGTCTTCCTCACAAGAAACTGTTACTAAACAGAACGGAGTTAAGAGGCACACTAGAGAAGGAGTACATCTCACTTCGTTACCTCGCTCGGATAGCAGGGCTACTAGCATCATCAATCCATGTGATCTTCCTGGGCTCGTTGCACTACAGACCGCTTCAGAGACCCAAAGCAGCTCATCTGAGAAAAGGACTGTATTATTCCACCATGGTTCGACTATCGGTCAAGGCCAAAAAGGAAATGAAATGATGGTTAGACCACATGATGGCCTGGAACAGAAGAGTCATCTTCGGAACGGTTCCGGACATGATCATCGAATCCGATGCCAGCCTCTTAGGCTGGGGCATGCGTTGTGAGGTGCTCACCACTGGCAGTCCTTGATTCAAGCTAGAACATGGGTTGCATATCAACTGCTTAGAACTGCTCGCATGTTGATTCGCAGTGCAATCTCTCAAAAAAGACAAGGTGTTGTGTTTCATCCTCCTGAAGATAGACAATTCGGCAGTTCGCTACATCAATCACCTAGGTGGTATGAGATCGAAGGCTTTGGCGGAGCGGGCATTTTTGCCTGGACAGTAGGATCGCAGTCAGGGTGGAATAACTCCCCAGCAAATTGAACTGCACTGTGAACTGGAACACCAGGCATCTGAAGGATTTCAGTTCTTGGTGGTTGGACCCAGATATTTTCAGGTTGATAATGGACAAAAAGGGTCCATGCAAATTGGATCTTTTTGCGTCCCGCCTGCACCACCAGCCTCCTCGCTTTTTCAATTGGAGTCCTAATCCCTTGGCCATAGCAACGGGCGCATTTAGGCAGGGTGAGAGGAGGATGCGTGGCTGCACGTTCCTGCCCATTTTCCATGCTCACCTGGGTTACAGGGCTGGTCCAATGACAGAAAGTGTTCTTGGTTCTTGTCACTCCAATATGGAGGTCGCAAGCTTGGTTTTCAGTTTTTCTGGAACTTTGTATGGGTTCTTTAAACAACTTCCCCAGAGTCCATCCTTGTTAACATATCCCAACGCCAACTTCCATCAGCTGAAGATGAACGGGTCGCTCAGCCTTAAGGTTTGGATGATTACTTCTGATGCTGGGGTCTCCCAGGCCTTTCAAGATAGGCTGCTGACCTTATCAGACAAGCGAATTCCACTTCAAAACAGTACAGCTCGGCTTGGAGAAGATGGTCCAGTTGGTGTGTGGTAAGGAACCTGGATCTGTGGGGCAGATTTAGTGCATATTTTGAATTTTCTTTCCAAACTCGCCAAGAGGGGCCTGGCTTATCATACAATTAATGCAATAAGGTCAGCAATTTCTGCTGGTCACGAACCAGGGCAGGGTCTTCCTGTGGGGGAACACCCATTGGTGTATAAGTTGCTAAGCGAGGTGCGCCTCTCTAACCCTCCACAGTGCCAACAGTCCCATTTATGGGACGTCAATGTGGTACTACCCCTGCTGAAGTCCTGGTAAGACAACACCTGCCTATCTCAGAAGGAACTTACAGCTAAGTTGGTGATGCTTTTATGTTTGATCTATTGTATACAAGTCTCTGATGTGAGAGCCTTAGAAGTGTCTTCTAGGATCTTTACACCAGAGGTTTTTACCTTTATAGTGTTGAGTAGAACCAAGAATAGCATTAGGATGGTCCACTAGCCATCTTTTCAAGATCATCCTAAACTTTGTGTGGTCAGGTGTATCAGAGCGTCTGAAGCTCTCACAGAGAAAGTCACACCAGCAAGTTCCCATTGGTTGCTGATTTCATGAAAGAAGCTGTTAGACTTGGCTTTTTCAGCGGGTTTACACCCAGACTTTTTGCTTTTTGGCCTCCTGTTTTTGACCCTGTTTTTGTTGGTTTTAGGACTCTGGGCACTTTACCACTGCTAATCAGTGCTAAAGTGCATATGCTCTCTGTGTAAATTGTGTTATGGATGGGTGTTTCCATGATTGGATATTTGATTTAGCTGTTAGCCCCTAGTAAAGTGCACTGCGTGTGCCAGGGTTGGTGAATTAAATGCTACTCGGGGGGCCTGCAGCACTGGTAGTGCCACCCCGTGAGTAGCCCTGAAAACAGTAACTCAGACCTGCCATTGCAGAAGTCTGCGCGCAGTTTGTACTGCCATGTCGACTTGGCCAGTGCACACACTGGCCGGTCTCTAACCTTCCCTTTTCTTACATGACAGACACCCCTCAGGTAGGCCCAAGGTACCCCTGTGGGCAGGGTGCAGTGTATGTGAAAGGTGGGACATGCCCTGGTGTGTGTGGTATGTCCGGATAGTGAATTACAGCCAATTTCGTTTTTCACTATTGCAAGGCTACCAGTTCCCCATAGGATAGAATGGGAGGTTTGTTTATAACATCTTATAAACATAACTGGCCCAGGGAATTCGGTAAGAAAATAGAATTTAGTATGCCTGAACTCAGAATCTAAAGATGCATCTTTTAGTGAAGGTGATTTTTACATTCTGTGTTTGAAAATACCACTTTTAGAAAGTAGGTATTTTCTTGCTCAGTCATCCCGTGTGCCTCTGCTGGAATGTGGATTGACTGTCTGGGTTTTGGATGACAGAAGGCTGGGGGAGCAGGAGGGGCGCCAGATGGTCTAGGTAGGTCAGGAAAGGGCTGGAGAGACCTGGGTTACGATGGGGGAAGGGGGAGGAGATTTCCTTGCACCTCAAAGGGCCTGCTCTGCCTCTGACAAATGCCATCTCCACCTCCTGCCAGGAATTCACACCAGAGAAGGCAGAACTGGTCCTGACTGGGCACAGGTCCTCTCTGCCGAAGAGATCAAAGGATTTTTGGACATAAAGGCTGGGTCCCAGACCCCTGAACTTTAGAACTCATCTGGACAAGAAGACTGCCAAGAAGAAGAGCCGGAGAAGCTGCGAAAAGGAACGACTGCTTTGCTGGGTGCTTTGCTGGGCTGACCTGCAGTGGCTGCTTCTGTCTTGGGCAGTGAAAGGGCTGGACTGGACTTTCTGCAACCTAATTTGTGAGTCTCTCCAAGGGCTTGAGGTAGAGCTTGCCCCCTGTTCACGAAGTCTCAGGAACAGCAAAGACTTCAAGTTCTTCGACCCGCAGCACTGGGGACTGTGTGTTTTGTGCTGCAGCAAGAAGAACGCCAACTCAACGACGTCTACGACGCCGCTGCCGACTCCGTGTCCTGAAGGCACCGCAGAGGGCACCGCCGCACCGCAACCTTGCTCTCACCGACGACGCCTGTTGACGCCGACACCGAGCCGCTGCTTGCACCACGACCTGTGGGCACCGCACTCCGCACCGCCTTGCTTCACGCCGAAGCTTTGGCACCGCAGAGAGCACCGCCGCACCGCAACCTTGGTCTCACCGGCGACGCCTGTTGACGCCGCCACCGAGCCGCTGCTTGCACCGTCACCTGTGGGCACCGCACTCCGCACCGCCTCACTTCACGCCGAAGCTTTGGTGCCGCAGAGGGCACCGCTGCAACGCCGCACCGCGACCCTGGTCTCACCGACGACGCCTGTTGACGCCGCCACCGAGCCGCTGCTCGCACCGCGACCTGTGGGCACCGCACTCTGCACCGCCTTGCTTCACGAGGACGCCTTGGCCTTCCTGATGCCGCCACTTCCCGCCGAAATCGACGCCGCTGCTTGCACCGTGGTTCGAGGGCACCGCTCGTAAGTCACACGACGCACTGCCCTCATCCTGCACCGCAACCTTGGCCTACCGACACCGGCGCCATCGACTCCAGTTCGTCAGCCGACGACAGCGTTTCAGCAACGACGACGACGCTGCTTGCACCGTGACCTGCTAGCACCGTGGCGAGCACCGCCTTCATCTCGCACCGCGACCCTGGTCTCACCGACGACACCATCTGACGCCGTCACCGAGCCGCTGCTCGCACCATGACCTGGGGGCACCGCACGCTGCACCGCTGCGCTTCGCATCGCAGCACCAGACGTCTGCCGGCGCCAGCACTCCTGATTCCATCAGAGAGGAGCACGACCTGCAACGCGAGTGACTTCAAGGGCCTCAACGCCCTGCATCTCTCACAGGTACTGTTTGCGGGTCTTCCCGACACCGTAGCTGGCCCGCGACCAGTCAGACTGTTGGATTTGTTGTTCACGACGCCGTGGTAGCCCGGACGGAGCTATCCACACAAGGAACTCTTTTTAATCAGCGTATTTTTGGAACTGTGAACTTTTAAGTATAGTATTGTGGATTCTTATCGTTTTTGGTCTTGTTTTAATTATATACAAATATTGGATATTTTTCTAAACTGGTGTGGTGTCCTTTTGTAGTGCGTACACTGTATTACTGTGGGTTATGTGCAAATGCTTTACACACTGCCTCTAAGATAAGCCTGGCTGCTCGTGCCAAGCTACCAAGGGGGTGAGCAGGGGTTATTTTAGAAGTGTAACTCCCTTATCCTGACTAGAGTGGTGGTTTTTGCCTGGCTTTGGCCCACGCCCTAGCCTACCAAAAATCCCATTTCTAACAGAAGCCTTTTAAAGTAGTCTCTTCTCCCACCATTGCCACACTAGTTAGTTGGGTGATGTCAGAGTCTAGCATTGATACCACCTCATTCGGGGCTCAACTTGCCAGAGGTGCCATTGCTTTCAAACCCTTTACAGTTGGCGATCGCCTGGAGGACTGATCCTCAGATTCGACATTCAAACCGTTCTATTTTAAACCTGTGGTAGGCATAGCCTCATGGTAGTAAGATTTAAACAACCATAATTTGAACCCTCCAGCCCTGACATAGAATAAAAATACCCTTGCTATTGTGAAGGAAAGTAACAATTCTATTAAGGACACAGAGGCAAAGATTATCACACTCGATGGAATATGGATATCAACCTTCCCACCCTTGAATTTCTCTTCTTAGAGTCACAGTGGTATGAGTATGTTAAGTCTTAATACTGCGCTGATACAAGACTGAAGTTGTTTTTGTGTAATGTTATTGATGTTTTGATTTATGTTTTGGTAGGATATAATTTATTTTAGAGTTGTTGATGACCATATGTACCTATGGATACTGTGCAATTCTAGTCTCTTTTGCAGGTAATGATTAGAAGCAAGAATTCCAATGAGTGTTTTATCCTATCTTGGGATTTCGCACAAAGAAAGAGAAAGTGCAGGTCCTTGAAATGGGTTTCATAAGGAGCCCAAGCTATCTGACTTGTGGGCTTTCAAGTCAGCTTGATCTCATGAGATTTTAAGTCCTTCACATTGTTTTGAATTTTACTTGTGTTTAGGCTGGTGAGCCAAATAAATGAAGAAAGAAAAAAGCATATTCTTCGCCTCTGTGTCCTTAATAGAATTCAAACCTTTCTTCATGCTAGCTAGGTAATTGTCCAATTTACCTTACTCCTACTCATATGATTTGCTTCATCGAAGCAAAAACAATCACACAGGACGTCCTGCCAGTCGAGAGACTGTCTGACATCGCCAGATTATTGCTCAATTCAAGTCCAAATATATGCAGCCAGCAAGAACTGTGTTACATTTGTTAGGCCAGATGATATCTTGCATCCAGTTGGAAACTCAGACACTTCCTTTATGTAAAGAAACATGGAGGTGCCTCCTCCAGTCTTCTATGCAAAGAAGCCATTCTCTTTCGATGCTGGGCAATAAACCAAAAAAATTGGGTGTCAGAAGCACATCTAGCAGGAATTCAGAATGTAGAGACCAATCACTTGAGCACACTTCTTTCAAGGTATTAGCCCAAATCTTTCACAGGTTATTTGCCTAAAATGAAAGTAAACTGAAGGTAAAATGGGGATAGTCACTAATGTGTCATATGTACAATACTGTAATTAAGTGATTGTTTAATTTAGCTAATTGATTTTATCTTTACTCAGTGGATAGGCAGATTACTGAACATAGGATGTTTGGGAGAAAACCAAAAGTCTTTAATTTTAAAGACTTCAAGGAGCTGTGTTATTAATGTTTTCACTGTACTCTGCAGGTGGGACACAGAACTGCTGAAAATCTGAAACACAGGAAAATCTATTAGACAGAAACGAATGTATGTAATATACAGTTTCGAGCTGGACTGGCTTCTGTAACTGACATCAAGCACAGATTTATATGTATGTGTATTCAATTAAATAACACAGTTAAAGTACAGCTATGGTTACAAATTGAAAAATGACAGACCACTGAAATTCACCAGTTAGGGTTAGATCCGGAAATCATAACTTACAACAGCCATAAAAGCACTGCATTTGTTTAGCAAATTATGTTTTGAAGGGCACAGACTTGAGAAGGGGACTAACATGGGTCGACGACCCTTGCTTGGAGTCCATGGATCCAGAAGTCTGATTCGCAATACCGAGAACCTCATTCGGGGGCCACAGACTTTGCCACAGGGCCCATGAACCATGCAGCATACTTCACTTGTTTTTGTTTTTTAAAAGAGATGAGTTTCTTTTGGGATCCCCCAAATAGGTGTACTCACCCTGTCCGCTTTTGTGCACTTTAATTTTTTTCAGCATGTAGCTAGACTGAAAAACAACTGTTAAAGGTCAGTCATAGTTCAGCTATCTCAATACCTAAAACCAAGGAAAATCGCTAAATATGGTATTATATTTAAAGCACCCCCCTCCCCCGGCTTCTTTTGATCTTGGTTGACAGCCTTTTTTTCCCATCCCTTGCCTTCGGGATTTACTGTGTAACGGTGTGCATTGTGAGTTCTATATAAATACGAGCACTAGTTTTTAGGGTCTATGTTCACTAAACCATAAGTGTTTTTTTCAGAGAACGCCTGTTTTTTAAAAAAGATAAACTGTATTCACCTGCAATGTACCCCTCCTATGATTCATAAGGCTTTTGGCTGCACACAGCGGGGGTTTGCCACACTCCCTTGTCTGAGGTCTGGCCCTGCAGCCACTCGCCTGTGCATCCTGCAAGGCCCTGCACCCCAAAACAGCGTTGACGGTGTTACTCTTTTTAAAAAATAAAATTCACCAATTTCCTAACACTACCAATTTTTAAAAATCGTGCTCTATCTGAAATTCACGAATTTTCCATAATGATGCCTGTTTTCTGAATACAAAATAGCAGACCCATGCGCTCACATTTCTAGGAATTTGTGAATTTTAGGTTCTAAAGTTAACTTTTATAAATTATCTCATAATTTTCCATACCTCTGTTTTCATATCTACCCTCCCCACCCGATGCTTAGAACTAGTCATTCTCGCTTTGACAAATCTTTCCAAAGTGCAAATTTCCTGAATTTGACCGAATTTGCAGATTCCAACATGGAAGGAGCATATTCCTTTACAAATGAAAATGGAAAGGGCCAGATTTGAAAATCTGGACAAATTCAAACCTTTGATGGTCAAGATATCTTTAAAATTGATACGTTGAAGCTCATCTAACACCTTTTATACAAATCCACACAAACCACAATTTCTCAGTAAAGTTCTACTTGCAGCCACGTTTGGTCTAAATCTGTTTTTTGCTGTAGCAGAGAGCAAATTTCCTAAGTACTCTAAAATGGAAAACGCTTCTAGTGCTAACTCCCCCTTAAGTTTTTGTTCCCTATTCTGATCTGCAAAAAAGCTGGTATGGCTGTTGCACAAGTTACTAACTTGTGTAACGATATATCTGTAAGAGACAGTAGTTAGTGACAGATTCCTTACCTTAGAATATCCCCAGGCGTCAGGCTGGATCCGGAAAGTTTTGAGTAGCCGTACCCTTGCGAGTCGGTATGCGGCGTCGTGCGGCTCTGCGTCCGTCCATGCGCGCTGACGTCAGTTCTGTACACGACTTTCCGCGCCAGGAACACAGAGCCATGCAAGAAGCTGACATTGGTGTCTGAAAAAATACTAGGGCCCTGAAAGGGATGTCCTTAACCCTAGAAATCAGTTCGCAGAACGGGGAGGTTGGGTGGGGTGGTAAGGAATTTGTCACTAACTACTGTCTCTTACAGATATATCGTTACACAAGTTAGTAACTTGTGCATCTGAAAGAGACACGTTAGTGACAGATTCCTTACCTTAGAATAGATACCCCAGCAATACCAACCCCGGTGGTGGGTCTGCGAACAGATTCAGACAAGGAAGTCCCCGGAGGACAGAACGGCCAAAGAAGCCGTCCCTCCGGACCTGGCTGTCAAGGCAGTAATGTTTGGTAAACGTGTGCAGCGAGGCCCACGTAGCTGCCTGACATATATCCTGCAGCGGAACACCGCGGCCTAAGGCCGTGGTAGCAGCCGTTGCCCTGGTGGAATGGGCACGCAGCCCAACAGGAGGCTCCTTCTTAGCCAAAGAATAGCAGGCTTTGATACACAAGATAACCCAGCGGGAGATGGTCCTCTTGTGTACCGCCCGACCTTTTTTGGCGCCCACGTAGCCAACAAAGAGCTGGTCGTCCACCCGGAACTGTTGTGTGCGGTTGATGTAAAAGGCAAGCGCACGTTTTGGGTCCAGACGGTGGAGCCTCTCTTCCTCTCTGGAAGGATGCGGAGGCGGAAAGAAGGTGGGCAAAGTGATGGTCTGCCCAATGTGGAAGGCAGTAACCACCTTTGGTAAGAAGGACGGACGCGTCCGAAGAACAACCTTGTCTGGATGAACAGACAGAAAGGGAGGTTTGCAGGAAAGAGCCTGGAGCTCACTCACCCGCCGAGCGGAGGTGATGGCCACCAGAAAGGCTGTCTTCAGAGTAAGAAGACGAAGAGGACAGTTATGCAGAGGCTCAAAGGGAGCGCACATTAAAAAAGTAAGAACTAAGTTTAAGTCCCATTGAGGCATTATACACGGAACAGGAGGAAAGAGGTGTGTAATGCCTTTAAGAAATCTGTTAACAACAGGGGACTTAAAAAGAGAGGGCTGATCAGGAAGCCTGAGGAAGGCAGAGATCGCACAAAGATAGCCCTTGATGGTACCCAGGGCAGAACCCTGTTGGGCCAGAGAAAGAAAGAACAGAAGAACCTCAGAAAGAGGGGCAGATAGGGGATTCACAGCCTTTGCTGTGCACCATGCCACAAACTTGTTCCACCTGCAGGCGTATACCACCTTAGTGGAGGGACGCCTGGCTGCCAGAATCACATCACAAACTTCGGGAGGCAAGTCGAAAGGAATCAACTGCCGCCGCTCAATCTCCACGCAAGCAGGTGTAGACTGGACAGGTTCGGGTGGAGGACCGTCCCCTGCTGCTGCGACAGAAGATCCTCCCGAAGAGGCAGACGGATCGGGGGATCGACGCTCATACTGAGTAGCTCGGGATACCAAACTCTTCGAGCCCAGTCCGGAGCCACAAGGATGACTTGGGCCCGGTCGCGCCGAATCTTCTTCAACACTCTGGGTAGAAGTGGTATAGGCGGAAAGGCATACAACAGACCGCAACTCCACTCGCGACGAAAAGCGTCGCCGAGCGAGTGCCGCCTTGGAAATTCCAACGCGCAGAACTGCTGACATTGCGCGTTCTCTTCGGTGGCGAACAGATCTAACCAAGGCTCTCCCCCCTGCTGAAAGAGACCTTGCGCCACCTCCGAGTGAAGACGCCATTCTTGATCCATCATGCACCTGCAGCTGAGTTCGCCCGCCCTGGCGTTCAGGGAACCTGCCAGGTGTTGAACCATCAGGAAAATGCCCTGATGTTCCAGCCATGTCCAGAGATGCAGAGCCTCCTGACATAGGGTCCACGACCCCACCCCGCCTTGTTTGTTGCAGTACCACATGGCGGTGGTGTTGTCTGTGAACACCTGCACTACCTTCCCCTTGACAGAGGGAAGGAATGCCTTGAGTGCAAGTCGGATCGCCCGTAGCTCCAGAAGGTTGATATAGAGCCGGGACTCCGCCGGAGACCAGAGGCCTCTGATCTCCGCCTCTCCTATGTGACCGCCCCATCCCAGAAGGGATGTGTGCTCTGGCTGGGGAAGGGAGAGGGATCTGCCCCTGACCCATTGCCGGTTCGAGAGCCACCACTGCAACTGTTTTGCAGTCCCCTCCGAGATCTGGACGTGATCGGACAGGTTGCCCTGGTGCTGCGCCCACTGGAACTTCAGGTCCCACTGCAGAGCCCGCATATGCCATCTGGCATGATCGACCAGCAGGATGCAGGAGGCCATGAGGCCCAGCAGCCGAAACCCAGGATAGAGGCTGAAAGATCAGAATCATAGCCTGAAAATCCTGGACTCGTCGTTCGTGAGGATAGGCCCGAAACTGCGTCGTGTCCAGAACTGCTCCGATGAAAAGGAGCTGTGGAGAAGGAATCAGGTGCGACTTCGGCAAATTGATGGAGAACCCCAGCGAGTGCAGGAGTTCGGCCGTAGTCTGGAGGTGGGAGACGACTGCCTGGGACGAGCCCGCCTTCAGCAGCCAGTCGTCGAGGTAGGGGAAGACTGGAACCCCTGCCTGGCGCAGATGAGCTGCGACCACCGCCATCACTTTCGTGAACACCCGAGGGGGCACTTGTGAGGCCAAAGGGGAGCACGGTGAATTGAAAATGCTCGAGGCCCACCATTAACCGCAGGTAACGCCGGTGGGCCGGCAGGACGGGGATGTGGAAATATGCGTCCTGCAAGTCCAACGCTACCATCCAGTCTCCAGGGTCGAGGGCAGACAAGACCTGAGCTTCTTGAACTTCTCCTTCCGGAGGAAGCGATTGACGTTCCGGAGGTCCAAGATAGGACGCATGTCCTCCTTGTCCTTTTTGGGCACCAGAAAGTAGTGGGAGTAGCAACCACGTCCTACTTCTGGGGTCGGAATGCGCTCGATGGCCCTCTTGGCCAAGAGGGCCGCAACTTCCTTCTGAAGAAGCACCAAGTGATCCCCTGACATGCGGTGGAATTGAGGTGGCATGGCTGGGGGGGTGGTCTCGAAGGGGAGGGAGTAGCCCCTTCGGACTATGTCCAAGACCCACTTGTCCGAGGTGATGGCACGCCAGTGGTGAAGGTGATGGCGGACCCTGCCCCCTACTGGCGTGCTGTGCACCTGAAAGGAAGGACTAGGAGGGATTGGAGGCCGCGGACGGGGCGGGGCGGGGTTGGTGGCCTGACCCGCACGCTGGTTGCCTGACCCGCCACGGCGGGAGCCACGTCCTCGGCCACGCGAAGGCGCTTGCTGCGCGGGCCGGTGGCTGGGCAGCGAACGTGACTGGGCGCCCCTTCCGTGGCCACGAAAGGGGCGAAAAGCAGACGTAGCGGAGGGCGTACAGCAGAAAGGCCCAGGGACTTGACCGTAGCCCGCGAGTCCTTAAAGCGCTCCAGCGCATGGTCTGCTTTGTTTCCAAAAAGACCGACCCCATCAAAGGGCATGTCCATAAGGGTGTTTTGGACATCACCCGAGAAACCAGTGGTTCTCAGCCAGGCGTGACGGCGCAGCGCCACTGTCGTCGCAAGCGATCTGCCTAGCGAGTCAGCGGTATCAAGGCCACATCTAATGGTGTATTTAGCCGCATCTCTTCCGTCCGCAATGGCGCGGGAAAGCAGTGTCTGGACCTCCTCAGGACACTGGGGCAGAACTTGCGCCACCGAGTCCCACAGAGAGTGGGAATATCGGCCCAAAAGGCAAGCGGTGTTGACGGACCGCAAGCCAGCACTGGAGGAAGAAAAGACCTTCTTCCCAAATTGATCCAGGCGTTTGGATTCCCTATCCGGAGGAGCGGTAGGGAAGGCGGTTTGGGAAGCAGAGGCTTGGACAACCAAGCTCTCAGGAGTGGGGTGTTGGGAGAGGAACAGGGGGTCGCCCGGAGCGGGGCGATGGCGTTGGGCCACGTTCCTATCCACAGGAGCCCCTGTGGCGGGCTTGGACCAGGTGCCCAAAAGAACGTCGGAAAGCGCGTCATTAAACGGCAGCAGTGGCTCCGAGGAGGTAGCCGCCGGCTGAAGCACTTCCGTCAGGATGTCAGTCCTGACAGCCACTGTAGGTAACTGGAGGTGTAAGGCCTCAGCTGCCCTACGCAACACCGTAGCAAAGTTTGCTCCCTCCTCCGTTGCCACGGAAGGAGGAGACAGCATGCCAATGTCAGGAGAGGTGTCCAGACCACTGGCATCCCCAAGTTCCTCAGCCCAGTCCTGATCATACTCACATTGGGCAGTGAGAGGGTCCTCAGACCCCTCCCAGTTCTCTTCGTCCTCCAAATCAGGGTCAATGTAAGGAGGAGGGACATGTGGGACCCAAGGTCTCATCGGCGCCGGAGCCGATCGACGTCGGTCCGGCGCCGTGTCCGGAGAGAACCTGGGGACGACGCCGTCCGGAACCCCGGGCGGCGTCGAGAACGGCACCGGCGGCGTCGAGAACGACGCCGGTGAAATCGACGCCGGTGGAGGTGTCGTTAGGTCAACGGGCGTCGACAGGGGTTGTGGCAGCACCGGAGCCGGGGCCGGGGCCGGGGCCGAGGCTGGTGTCGCTGGCGGTGCCGGGACCAGAGTCGCCGGCGGCGCCGTAGGAACCCCATCAGGGCCCGCGGGGCCCGAAGGCGCACCAGGGGGACCTTGAGGCCCGAAGAGGCGGGCCATGGCCGACAGGAACTCCTGTATTTCGGCCGGAGTCGCCGCCGAACCCGGATAGGGCGGGTAATGCGGCGGCGGCTCCACAGGCACTCCCGGAGCCGCGGGGACGGTGCCGACGGGACCCTCAGCCGAGTCGCGCGACCGGCGAGGGGAAGTCGTCGAGCGATGACGCTTCTTCGACTTCTTGTGCTTCGACTTACCGGAGGAGTGCGAAGACTTGGACCCCGAAGAACGATGAGGACTCCGCGACCGGCCACTCGACCTCTCTCGTGACCGGGGCTTGGATTGGCGCGGAGCCGACTGCCGGACCTCGAGGAGCTTTCGAGACCGCTCTCGCAAAGCCTTCGGATGCAAGTCCCGACAGTCAGGGCACGACTTGGAGTCGTGGTCGCGCACGAGGCAGTAGAGACAGTCTCGATGCGGGTCCGTGATCGACATCATCCGACCACAGGCGTCGCATGGCTTCAAGCCGGGCATCCCTACTGACACCGTTGGAGTCGAACGACTCGAGAAAAACAGTGACAAAAAATCACAAAAAAGTTCAGTCAAATAATGACTGGGGCACTGCTCTCTCCGGATCTGCGCTTACTGGCGCGGAAAAAGAAAGAACTGACGTCAGCGCGCATGGGCGGCGTCTAAGTACTGGCCGCGACGTCATCCCGGCGATCTCGACGCCGACGACGGACGCGGAGCCGCACGATGCCGCCTACCAACGCGCAAGGGTACTGCTACGCAAAACTTTCCGGATCCAGCCTGACGCCTGGGGATATTCTAAGGTAAGGAATCTGTCACTAACGTGTCTCTTTCAGATATATAAGTTAAGAGAGTGTCAAATGTTTAGCAAATCCATCCACTGGGAACGTTATACTCAAAACAAGAATAGTGTTCAATGGAAAGGTGGTCTGAACCATAACTACACAGTTGTTACATGAGACTGTGCAACACATATATACATATATATTCTCAAGAGCCTACATGATAATACCTCAGAAAACAACAAGTAGACCACTTAAGGTAGTAAGGTAATGGTAACTTTCACCCACGTTACCCTGTGCTAGGGCAAACAAAGCAAACACAAGGAAATGATGAACGGAAATCGGTCCCAGGATGCTTGTTTTCGGTCCAGGGAAGACCTGGCTTGGCAGTTCGGGCTGGACTGTTCCCATGAGGCACAGGGTCAGGACTGATTTCCATATGGTTGGGTCTGAACTGGGGTGGTGAGCTAAAGAACGATGAAGGATTCAACCCAGATCTTTGACTGGAGGTGGGTGTCTGAACTTTGTCCATCATCTCCTTGTGTTTGCTTTGTTTGCCCTAAGTTGGCAGGGTATGCCCAGACGTGGGTCCCTTGCTCACTTTGCCACTGGATTCAAGCTAGCCTGGCTGATGAGGAGTGTTACCCTGAAACCAGTCGCAGGATGCTTGTTTCCGATACAGGGAAGACCTGGCTTTGCAGTTCCAGCTGGACTGTTCCATGAGGGTCAAGACTGATTTGCATATGGCTGGTTCTGAACTGGGGTGGCGAAGTGAGCTGAAAAAGGATGATGGATTCAACCCAGATCTTTGACTGGGGGGTGAGTGTCTGAAAAGTTTTAGCGCTCCATCCATCATCTCCTTGTGTTTGCTATGAAATAAATACAAAAAGATGCAACCAATAAGAGACACACACACACACACATATATATATATATATACATACATATGTGTGTGTGTGTAAAATTAGGGGGTTCTCTATAGGGATTGACGACCACCACTGGGTAAAAAAAAGAAAATATATATATATATATATATATTTTTTTTACCCAGTGGCAGTCGCCAGTCCCTATAGAGAACCATCTAATTTTCGTGCCTGCAGTTGAAATTTTTATGCCGTGGCGTTTAAAGATCCTGCTAGGTGGATTAACACCAAACAAATTCCTTAGAGGGCTACCAACTTCCAGAGGTGCATAGCCTCCTGACAGGACCCAAGACCCCATCCTGCCCTGCTTGTTGCAGTATCACATTACAGTGGTGTTCATGAGCACTTGCACCAGCCTTTCTATGATGGTGGACGGGAAGGCTTTCAACGCGAAGTGAATCACCCTTAACTCCAACAAATGGATGTGAATTTGAGTTTTCTCTGGGGACCAGAGGCCTCTGATCTCACTCTATCTCAGAGGGTATCCCCAACCTAGCAGTGATGCATCCGTTGCCACAGTCAGTTCTGCGCGGGGTAAGGAGAGACACCTGCCACGGACCCAATGGCAGTCCAGTAGCCACCACTGCAGATCTTTTGCAGACTCCTCTGAAATTTGGATACAATCTGATAAGATTCTTCTGATGTTCTGTCCACTGGGATTTGAGGTCCCACTGCAGAGGTTGCATGTGCCACTTGAAGTGTTTGACCAGCAATATGCAGGAGGGCCCACAACCCCAAGAGTCTCAAGGCCCCCTTTACTGAGATCCAGGACCAAGGTTGAAACATCAGAAACATGGTCTGAATGTCCAGGAATCTCCTCTCTAAGAGAAAGGCACAAAATTGTGCCGGATCCAGAATAGCTCTGATAAACGGGATGGTCTGCGAAGGAGTCAGATGTGACTTTGGCACATTGATACTGAACCTTTACAACGTTAAGAGGTTCACCATGGTCTGGAGGTGGTTGACAACTGCCTGGGGCAAACTGCCTTCAGAAGCTAGGCGTCGAGGTAGGGTAAAACTGGTCCCCCCAACCGTGTGCTGCAGCCACCACCATAACTTTCATGAATACCCTAGAGGCACTGGCGAGGCCAACAGGGAGCACTTCCAATTAAAAAAACTCCTGTCCCACTGTGGATTGCAGGTAATGCCTGAGCGCCTGCAGGACGGTGATATGGAAATAAACGTCCTGCTTTTCCAATGCCCAGCATCCAGTCTGCACTGTCTAAGGCAACAGGACCTGAGCATCTTGAATATGTCCTTCTGCAGGAAGTGTTGATAAGGTGAAAATCCAAAATAGGATGAAGGCCTCAGTCTTTCTTCAGCATGAGGAAGTAGTGGGAGTAACACACAGTCCCGATGCACAATTTGATGACCCACTTGTCTGAAAATATGGCCTGCCAACCATGGTGGAAATATTGGAGCCATGTGCCTGCAAGGACACACAAAAGGGGTTTTGTAGCTGTGCTACTGCTGCTGGAGGGGTGGGGGACTGAGCTGCAAGTCCCTACTGTCCTGAACGCTGCCTCTAAGAACCGCAGCTCCGGCCACAAAAGGCCTGAAAAGCCTGCTGGGTTAGTGGAGGAGTCTGGTGCTAGCAAAATGGAAAACAGTTAATGTAGCTACGGAAAGGGTACATTTGATGGTGAAGTTGCCTCTTGAAAGCAGAATAGCCCAAGGAAAGTGCTGTGGCATTCCAAGGCAGAGACCTTTTTCTCACTGAAAAGGCAAGAGCCGTCCAAAGCATGTCCATTAAGGATGCCTGGACATCCCTGGAGAGGCCCAAGTCCTCATTAAAGAATGGCACCGAAGGGCCACACCCATTCTATTCTATTCTATTGGATTTGAAGAGCGAGTGGCTACCCTGAGGCTTCCCAGCGCTGAATTGCTTGCCCTAAGTAGTCAAATTCGCAAACTCAGAGTGAATGACAATTTTGGTGCACCATGATCATCCTGAATAGCCTGGGTAAAGGACAGTCATCCGGAATAGCTGGTAACAAATATGTCATGGTGTCCCAAAGCGCATGAGAATAGAGACCCAGAAGACGGCTGACGTTGTGGATCGGGGCCAGGCTTGTGGATGAAAAAAATTGCTTTCCAAATGTTTCTTTTCATTTGGATTCGCAATCAGGTGGAGTAGTAAGGAAAGCAATGGAAATAACTTTGCAGGTGAATGCCTGTACTACCAGGCTTTCTGGCAATTGGTGTTGAGTAAGAAAGGCTGGGTTGCCTGGTGCAGCGAGATGGCTACGTGAAACCTGCCTGTTAACAGGCGGATCTGAAAAAGGTTTTGACCAGTGCCTAAAAGAGTATTTGTAAGGGTCTCATTAACAGGCAACAGTGACTCCTGACCAGTTTGAAGTACTTCAATCAATAGTCTTTACTTCCATAGTGGGTAGTTATAAATCTAAAACATCTGCCTCCCTTTGCATAACAACAGGAAAAGAGGTTCTTTCCTCCGTGGCAGGGGGGTACAACAAAAGTCCAATATTTGGGGAAGTATCCATTCACTGGCATCCTGAAGTTCTTCACACCAGTTTTCTTCATCATGTTGGGGAATATAGGCACCCCCATCAACATAGTCATCATTGTCCGAGTTTGTGCTGAAAAGATTGTCTAATGTCAGAGCCATACCATTTGGTAAGAGGAAGTTATTGGAATCTGAAAGGTTGCCTAGTGGCTGCGTGCCAGTTGAAGCCAGGTGCGATCTCGGTCAAGGTCGTGGTGGATACTGCTCGGAGTCAAATAGCACTATGGACTGTACATCCCACTTCGATATTGGCATCAGGGTCAATGCAAAAAGAACTGGCGCAGGTGATGACACCGGAACCAAAGTTGGCACCAGAGCCAAAGCTGAACTCGATGCAGGTACAAGAGCACAACCAGTGCTAAGGGCGGACCCGCAGTCAGGAGTTCGGATGAAGGCTCTGAGGATCCTTGGGACCCATATGCGGCATGGCCTATCTGAAGGCCTCTACTTGATGCAACATCGCTGACAGACGTAGGAATTCAGGGTGAACCGGACCAAACTCGGAATCGGGTCCAATGGAGATGGGGAACGAGACCGGGAGGCAAGCTGATGCCCTCGACGATGATCTACCATGCTAACGACTTCGGAAGCGGAAATAGGACCTTCCTTTCGACTTTGACTGGTCACGACATGAAGTCTTCTTGTGTTTGCCGATGTAAAGTTTGACCTCACAGAAATTCTATATGGCCTTTGGGTTCATTTGGGTGCAGTTGTCGCAGGCCGTGGTGTTGTGCTCTGACCCCTGGAGCCCCAAACTGACTTTGTGAGGGTCAGTAACAAACATCTGTTTGCGACTGTCTCTACACAGTTTAAACCCTGTTGTTTTCGGAGGCGACATCTTTCCTTGCACACTGGATGATTTTGCAAAAAAAGTGTTGGTCGAAATACCAAGGAGAAACTCCAGATCCATGTCTGGAGGCTCGAAACGAAAGGAACTGACATTAGTACACAGAGGTGTTGTTTATATGCTGCTCCACTCGTAACTTTTAGAGTGAAACAATGTCGGCACGGAGCTGCAAAATGCCACCTGTCTGCATGCAGGAGTACTGCTTTTGAAGTTTCTGGATCTAGTCTGACACTTGAGGAATGTTCACAAGGTGAGGAATCCGTGGTTAGAAACATACATCAGAAGATACATCAACAATTCAGGGGGGGGAGAAGCGTAAGAGGGGTTCACTCAGCTTCATCATTGGGTTCCGCACCTGGGTACTCGCTTCTCCAGATGTGTAACGTCTCTATGAGGAGGGAAAGTATCTGGAAGATGATACTGATGGGATCTGTGCAGTGAGAATAAAATTACTGTGAAAAAGGTGAATTTTAATGTGAAGAGAGGGATAGGGAGATTAAACGGTGAATTGGGTGATGTTGTTCAGACACATTACCAGTACTTAGCATCATGCTCAAGCAGTCAACATGTTTCAGCCGTTTTGCCCATATGGGTTTTTGGCCTTCATCAGAACCTTCGCTCCCCCACCACACAGCTCCGTCTGTGTGCCCTGCTGCTGCCCCTGATTGTGCTCGTTTTTCCTTTCTGTGCCCCCGTGCTGCCCCTGATTGTGCTCGTTTTTTCCTTTCTGTGCCCCCCTTGCTGCCCCTGATTGTGCTCGTTTTTTTCCTTTCTGTGCCCCCCTTGCTGCCCCTGTTTGTGCTCGTTTTTTTCCTTTCTGTGCCGCCCTTGCTGCCCCTGATTGTGCTCGTTTTTCCTTTCTGTGCCCCCTTGCTGCCCCTGATTGTGCTCGTTTTTTCCTTTCTGTGCCCCCTTGCTGCCCCTGATTGTGCTCGTTTTTTCCTTTCTGTGCCCCCTTGCTGCCCCTGATTGTGCTCGTTTTTCCTTTCTGTGCCCCCCTTGCTGCCCCAGATTGTGCTCGTTTTTCCTTTCTGTGCCCCCTTGCTGCCCCTGATTGTGCTCGTTTTTTCCTTTCTGTGCCCCCTTGCTGCCCCTGATTGTGCTCGTTTTTCCTTTCTGTGCCCCCTTGCTGCCCCTCATTGTGCTAGTTTTTTCCTTTCTGTGCCCCCTTGCTGCCCCTGATTGTGCTCGTTTTTTCCCTTTCTGTGCCCCCTTGCTGCCCCTGATTGTGCTCGTTTTTTCCTTTCTGTGCCCCCTTGCTGCCCGATTGTGCTCGTTTTTCCTTTCTGTGCCCTCTTGCTGCCCCTCATTGTGCTAGTTTTTCCTTTCTGTGCCCCCTTGCTGCCCCTCATTGTGCTAGTTTTTTCCTTTCTGTGCCCCCTTGCTGCCCCTCATTGTGCTCGTTTTTTTCCTTTCTGTGCCCCCTTGATGCCCTGATTGTGCTCGTTTTCCCTTCTGTGCCTGTTTCCCGCCGCTGCGCCCCTGCGGCCCCGCCCCATCACTGCCCATTCGCTGCCCCATTCCCTGCTCCTTCCTCCCACCTCTCCATTTATGGCGGCCGCTGCGTGTTGAAGAGAGCGACCCCTGACCTTGACTGGTAGGTCGCTCCCCCACCACACAGCTCCGTCTGTGTGCCCTGCTGCTGCCCCTGATTGTGCTCGTTTTTCCTTTCTGTGCCCCCTTGCTGCCCCTGATTGTGCTCGTTTTTTCCTTTCTGTGACCCCCTTGCTGCCCCTGATTGTGCTCGTTTTTAGGTCTCGCCTACGCAGCGCGCATGCGCTGCATAGGCAAAAGACCTTTGCCATTGATTCGGCTTTTCAGCCTAAAACGTGCACGCGTTCCATTGCCTTCAATGGCAACGCGTGCACGTTTGCGATTCACTTGCGGGAGCGAGCGGCGCCATATGGTAGCAATTATCGCTCCTGGCGCCGCTCGCTCCCGCAAGTGAATCGCACTCCCCACCCCTCCCACTGCTTGGAGTACTGTTTCACTTTCGCGGCCGTGGCGCGTGGCGCGGGGCTGCACTTGTGTTTCAGTGCTTGTTACGTATGTTTCTGCTTTTTCTCTGACAAACCCCGCAAATCTTTCGTGCAAGAAGTAGCAAGTGGCAGTGCTGCTGAACTTTGTGATGTTTGCATCTGTGCATTGGGACGGGGCTTCGCCTACTACAGAGGCTGTGTGCGCCGAGTGTGTTGTGGTAATGCTGAACTCCTCTCCATGGAGACCGGCACAGCCCAGCCTGAGGGGCTATTTCACCCGGTGCATCGATCACAGCTCGCGCATTCCGCGGGTCTTTTCAAACGTCGCTTGAGTGTGTTGGCCAGACCGTGCATTATTCAGGAGTTTGGACTGACGTGTAGGTCACGAGACGCGGGCACTGGCGGCCTTTGCGGGGCAGCTCTTGCAGCAAGGGCTGCACTTGTTCAAGGAAGTGCGTGTTACAGTTTTGTTTTAGTCGCCTCACCTAAAATAAAACAGATTGGCAATCAGACATACTTAACTTCCAAAAGTCATGGTGTGTTTTTCAGGTCAAGTCAGGTTTTGCCATCCGGAGCTTGTAATACATCACGTTATGTACAATAACAGCCTCACTACTTGTCTGCCTCGTTTAACTATTAAGACACCATTTCCTTAAAAAGCCACAGGGCAGTAGCAGAGGTTAGCAAGAAACGCCCCGATAACACTCAATTGCTGTTCCCTTGGGAGATTCAAAACATGGAAAAAGAAGGGCGAATAAAGAAGAAATACACTGGCTTGAGGATATTTTTATTTGGACAAACAAGCGAGGTGTGATCTGGAGCGCTGCAGTTGAGCGATCTTGGGAGTTTGAGGAAGGCTTGAGGGAAAGAGCATAAGTGTTCAACTTTTAGCAGCACACGGGCACAACTCATAACGTGTATTTAAAGTCACTAACAATCAGGGACGCAACAAGTGAAGTAGATTATATACATATATACACAGTATATTACTGACTGAATTCGGAGAAGAAAAGGGTTCATGTTTACGAGGATTCCTACAGGTCTAGCACGGTGAACTCCCACTTTAAGAACTCTGCAGAGGCTCGGAAGAAGGGTTCAACAGGTCCACAGTCACCCACTTTGTTCAGGGGCGTAACAAAGGCCCCCGCAGTCTTGCCTCGTTGCATCACTCTGCACACCAAGTCACCTGTGAACTTTCTGCCTCAAAGTGATGTGCATTCGTGTGTGCATTGGTGGCTGTGGAAATTAGGCAAAATAAGTGAATGGATAGATGGGCGAGTGAGTGATGCACAAGTTACTAACTTGTGTAACGATATATCTGTAAGAGACAGTAGTTAGTGACAGATTCCTTACCTTAGAATATCCCCAGGCTGGATCCGGAAAGTTTTTTGCGTAGCAGTACCCTTGCGCGTCGGTAGGCGGCGTCGTGCGGCTCCGCGTCCGTCGTCGGCGTCGTGATCGCCGGGATGACGTCGCGGGCAGTACTTAGGCGCCGCCCCTGCGCGCTGACGTCAGTTCTGTACACGACTTTCCGCGCCAGGAACGCAGAGCCATGCAAGAAGCTGACATAGGTGTCTGAAAAATACTAGGGCCCTGAAAGGGATGTCCTTAACCCTAGAAATCAGTTCGCAGAACGGGGAGGATGGGTGGGGCGGTAAGGAATCTGTCACTAACTACTGTCTCTTACAGATATATCGTTACACAAGTTAGTAACTTGTGCATCTGAAAGAGACACGTTAGTGACAGATTCCTTACCTTAGAATAGATACCCCAGCAATACCAACCCCGGTGGTGGGTCTGCGAACAAAGATCAGACAAGGAAGTCCTGGAGGACAGAACGGCCAAAAAAGCCGTCCCTCCGGACCTGACTGTCAAGGCAGTAATGCTTTGTAAACGTGTGCAGTGAGGCCCACGTAGCTGCCTGACAGATAACCGGCAGCGGAACACCGCGGCCCAAGGCCGTGGTAGCAGCCGTTGCCCTGGTGGAATGGGCACGCAGCCCAACAGGAGGCTCTTTCTTAGCCAAAGAATAGCAGGTCTTGATGCACAAGGTAACCCAGCGGGAGATGGTCCTCTTGTGCACCGCCCGGCCCACGTAGCCAACAAAGAGCTGGTCATCCACCCGGAAGTGTTTTGTGCGGTCAATATAGAAGGAGAGCGCACGTTTTGGGTCCAGACGGTGGAGCCTCTCTTCCTCTCTGGAAGGATGCGGAGGCGGAAAGAAGGTGGGCAAAGTGATGGTCTGCCCAATGTGGAAAGCAGTAACCACCTTTGGCAAGAAGGACGGACGCGTCCGAAGAACAACCTTGTCGGGATGAACAGACAGAAAGGGAGGTTTGCAAGATAGAGCCTGGAGCTCACTCACCCGCCGAGCGGAGGTGATGGCCACCAGAAAGGCTGTCTTCAGAATCAGAAGACGAAGAGGACAGTTATGTAGAGGCTCAAAGGGAGCGCACATTAAAAAGGTAGAGAACCAAGTTCAAGTCCCACTGAGGCATCACAAACGGAACAGGAGGGAAGAGGTGTGTAATGCCTTTTAAGAACCTGTTAACAACAGGGGACTTGAAAAGGAGGGCTGATCAGGGAGCCTGAGGAAGGCCGAGATAGCACAAAGATAACCCTTGATGGTACCCAGGGCAGAACCCTGTTGGGCCAGAGAGAGAAGGAACAGAAGGACCTCAGAAAGAGGGGCAGAAAGGGGATCCACAGCCTTTGCTGTGCACCATGCCACAAATTTGTTCCACCTGCAGGCGTATACCACCTTAGTGGAGGGACGCCTGGCTGCCAGAATTACATCACAAACTTCGGGAGGCAAGTCGAAAGGAATCAACTGCCGCCGCTCAATCTCCACGCAAGCAGGTGTAGACTGGACAGGTTCGGGTGGAGGACCGTCCCCTGCTGCTGCGACAGAAGATCCTCCCGAAGAGGCAGACGGATCGGGGGATCTACGCTCATATTGAGTAGCTCGGGATACCAAACTCTTTGAGCCCAGTCCGGAGCCACAAGAATGACTTGGGCCCGGTCGTGCCGAATCTTCTTCAACACTCTGGGCAGAAGTGGTATAGGCGGAAAGGCGTACAACAGACCGCAACTCCACTCGTGACGAAAAGCGTCGCCAAGCGAGTGCCGCCTTGGAAATTCCAACGCGCAGAACTGATGACATTGCGCGTTCTCTTCGGTGGCGAATAGATCTAACCAAGGCTCTCCCCACTGTAGAAAGAGTCCTTGCGCCACTTCCGAGTGAAGACGCCATTCGTGATCCATCATGCACCTGCGGCTGAGTTCGTCCGCCCTGGCGTTCAGCGAACCTGCCAGGTGTTGAACCATCAGGAACATGCCCTGATGTTCCAGCCATGTCCAGAGGCGCAGAGCCTCCTGACAAAGGGTCCACGACCCCACCCCGCCTTGTTTGTTGCAGTACCACATGGCGGTGGTGTTGTCTGTGAACACCTGCACTACCTTCCCTTTGACAGAGGGAAGGAATGCCTTGAGTGCAAGTCGGATCGCCCGGAGCTCCAGAATGTTGATATGGAGCCGGGACTCCGCCGGAGACCAGAGGCCTCTGATCTCCGCCTCTCCCATGTGACCGCCCCATCCCAGAAGGGACGCGTCCGTCACAACTGTGTGCTCTGGCTGGGGAAGGGAGAGGGATCTGCCCATGACCCATTGCCGGTTCGAGAGCCACCACTGCAACTGTTTTGCAGTCCCCTCCGAGATCTGGACGTGATCGGACAGGTTGCCCTGGTGCTGCACCCACTGGAACTTCAGGTCCCACTGCAGAGCCCGCATATGCCATCTGGCATGATTGACCAGCAGGATGCAGGAGGCCATGAGGCCCAGCAGCCTCAGGGTCATCCGTACCGAAACCCAGGATAAAGGCTGAAAGATCGGAATCATAGCCTGAATATCCCGGACTCGCCGTTCGGGAGGATAGGCCCGAAACTGCGTCGTGTCCAGAACTGCTCCGATGAAAAGGAGCTGTGGAGAAGGAATCAGATGCGACTTCGGCACATTGATGGAGAACCCCAGCGAGTGCAGGAGTTCGGCCGTAGTCTGGAGGTGGGAGACGACTGCCTGGGACGAGCCCGCCTTCAGCAGCCAGTCGTCGAGGTAGGGGAAGACTGAAACCCCTGCCCGGCGCAGATGAGCTGCGACCACCGCCAACACTTTCGTGAACACCCGAGGGGCACTGGTAAGGCCAAAGGGGAGCACGGTGAACTGAAAATGCTCGGGGCCTACCGTGAACCGAAGGTAACGCCGGTGGGCCGGCAGGACGGGGATGTGGAAATATGCGTCCTGCAAGTCCAACGCTACCAACCAGTCTCCAGGGTCGAGGGCAGTCAAGACCTGAGCTAGGGTGAGCATCTTGAACTTCTCCTTCCGGAGGAAGCGATTGACGTTCCGGAGGTCCAAGATAGGACGCATGTCCTCCTTGTCCTTTTGGGCACCAGAAAGTAGTGGGAGTAGCAACCACGCCCTACTTCTGGGGTCGGAACATGCTCGATGGCCCTTTTGGTCAAGAGGGCCGTGACTTCCTTCTGTAGAAGCACCAAGTGATCCCCTGACATGCGGTGGAATTGAGGTGGCATGGCTGGGGGTGGTCTCGAAGGGGAGGGAGTAGCCCCTTCGGACAATGTCCAAGACCCACCTGTCCAAGGTGATGGTGCGCCAGTGGGGAAGGTGATGGCGGACCCTGCCCCCTACTGGCGTGCTGTGCACCTGAAAGGAGGGACTAGGAGGGCTTGGAGGCCGCGGACGGGTTGGAGGTGGTGGCCTGACCCGCACGCTGGTTGCCCGATCCGCCACGGCGGAATCCACGTCCTCGGCCACGCGAAGACGCCTGCTGCGCGGGCCGGTGGCTGGGCTGCTGACGTGAAGGGCGCCCCTACCGTGGCCACGATAGGGGCGAAAAGCAGAAGTCAGCGGAGGGCGTGTAGCAGAAAGGCCCAGGGACTTTGCAGTAGCCCGTGAGTCCTTAAAGCGCTCCAACGCATGGTCTGCTTTGGACCCAAAAAGACCGACTCCATCAAAGGGCATGTCCATGAGAGTATTCTGGACATCCCCTGAAAAACCAGTGGTTCTCAGCCAGGCGTGGCGTCGTAGCGCCACCGTCGTTGCAATAGACCTGCCCAGCGAGTCGGCGGTATCAAGGCCACATCGAATTGTATATGGCCGCATCCCTTCCTTCCGCAATGGCGCGGGAAAGCAGTGTCTGGACCTCCTCAGAACACTGGGGCAAAACATCCGCCACCGAATCCCACAAGGAGTGGGTATATCGGCCCAAAAGGCAAGCGGTGTTGACGGACCGCAAGCCAGCACTGGAGGAAGAAAAACCCTTCTTCCCAAATTGATCCAGGCGTTTGGATTCCCTATCCGGAGGGCGGTAGGGAAGGCGGTTTGGGAAGCGGAGGCTTGGACAACCAAGCTCTCAGGGGTGGGGTGGACAGAGAGAAACAGGGGTCGCCCGGAGCTGGGCGATGGCGTCGGGACACGTTCCTATCCACAGGAGCCCCTGTGTTGGGCTTGGACCAGGCGCCCAAAAGAACGTCAGTGAGGGCGTCGTTAAACGGCAGCACAGTCTCCGAAGAGGAGGCTGCCGGCTGAAGCACCTCTGTCAAGAGATTAACCTTGACCGCCACAGCAGGGAGTTGGAGATGTAAGGCTCCAGCTGCCCTACGCAACACCGTTGCAAAATTGGCTCCCTCCTCCGTAGCCACGGGAGGAGACAGCATGCCAGTGTCAGGGGAAGTATCTAGACCACTAGCATCCCCTAGACCCTCTGTCCAGTCCTCATTGTACTGACACTGTTGTGTCAGAGGGTCATCAGACCCCTCCCAGTCCTCCTGGTCCTCCTCAGGTTCAAAATAAGGGGAGGAGGGACATTTGGGACCCAAGGTCTCATCGGCGCCGGAACCGGCGTCGAGCGACGCTCGGTCCGGGTCCATGTCCGGAGCCGGAAGGAACTGGGGAACGACGCCGCTCGGAGCCCCAGGCGGCGTCGAGAACGGCACCGGAGACATCGGCGCCGGCGGAGGTGTCGTTAGGTCGACCGGCGTCGATGGGGGTTGTGGAGCCGGGATCGAGGCCGGGGCCGAAGCCGGAGCCGGGATCGAGGCTGGAGGCACGGGCGACGCCGGGGCCGGAGCCGTCGGCGACGCCGGAGCAACCCCATCAGGGCCCGCGGGGCCCGAAGGCGCACCGGAGGGGCCTGGAGGCCCGAAGAGGCAGGCCATGGCCGACAGGAATTCCTGCACTTTGGCCGGATCCGCCCCCGAACCCGGGAAGGGCGGGTATGGCGGGGGCGACTCCACAGGCATGTCCGGGGCCGCGGGGGCGGGGACGGTGCCGGGAGGGGCCTCAGCCGAGTCGCCGTGCCGCGAGGAGCTTTCGAGACCGCTCTCGCAAAGCTTTCGGGTTGAGGGCCTGGCAGTCGGTACAAGACTCCGTGTCGTGGCCTCGGCCGAGGCAGAAGAGACACTCCCAATGCGGGTCGGTGACGGACATCATCCGAGCACAGGCGCCGCAACGTTTGAAACCGGGCATCCCTACGACACCTTGATAGAAAAACAGTGAAAAAATTCACCAAAAAGTATGGGCAAAAAATGACCAGGGCACTGCTCTTCCCGGATCTGCGCTTGCTGGCGCGGAAAAAGAAGAACTGACGTCAGCGCGCAGGGGCGGCGCCTAAGTACTGCCCGCGACGTCATCCCGGCGATCACGACGCCGACGACGGACGCGGAGCCGCACGACGCCGCCTACCGACGCGCAAGGGTACTGCTACGCAAAAAACTTTCCGGATCCAGCCTGACGCCTGGGGATATTCTAAGGTAAGGAATCTGTCACTAACGTGTCTCTTTCAGATAGGGTGCCTAGATGAATGGATGAGTGAGTGCATACATAAGGAGGTGACTGGATGGAAAGTAAGATGACTGAAGGAATAGCTCAGTTTATAGATGGTTGAGCTGGTCAGTGAATATAGATGTACAACGAGTAATTTCATGGATGGTGATATTTATGAAGGTAAGACAGTGGCAGAAGGCAATAAATCATTCATGCTGCAGCTGCTCTTTCAATCATCAATGCATTCACTGTTCTTAGTCATTCACCCATTCATCAGTCCACAATAGTCACATTCATCGAATCATACAACCCCACATTTATTGACTCGCTCTTTCATAAATACCTCACACATGTTCTCACCCATCAATTACTAAGCGCTTTTATCAAAGAAAAATACAAATCCATTAGCTTAGCCGAAGGTTGTTTTTCCTTCACTTTTCTGCTACCGGAAATAACACATTCTGATTGAAAAAGTGAAGAACCAAGAACTAAAAATCAGTAACAAAACAGGGTTGATTTAATGATCTGCGGCTGACACGTGGGAGTTCTCACTGATGTCTGCACACAAATTATTCATTTTAAAGAAATAAAAGAAAAATAGATGCCAGCTAGGAAATGCCCCAGTCGCGCTTGTGTATGGTTTTCGCCTACGTAACTCAAGCTATTAAATCAAATGTATTTTCGCAATAATTCCAGAGAAATTCAAATGATATACATGAATGATATGAAGTTCAAATATTTTGAAATTCATACATCAAAGGCTAAATGTCTAATTCAGAGATATTTCAATATTTTCCAAGTTTCGGTTACAAGAAAAACAAGCATTGGCATAGCCAATAGGTCTCGCCTTTGGAACCTTATAAGTGTTTAGTTATCTAGCACAATATCCTTGGTGCAACAACATCAACTGTTGCTTGGCTAAACACTTATAAGGTCCCAAAGCGAGACCTATTGGCTATGCCAATGCTTGTTTTCCTTTCTGTGCCCCCCTTGCTGCCCTTGATTGTGCTCGTTTTTTCCTTTCTGTGCCCCCCTTGCTGCCCCTGATTGTGCTCGTTTTTCCTTTCTGTGCCCCCTTGCTGCCCCTGATTGTGCTCGTTTTTTTCTTTCTGTGCCCCCTTGCTGCCCCTGATTGTGCTCGTTTTTTTCCTTTCTGTGCCCCCCTTGCTGCCCCTGATTGTGCTCGTTTTTCCTTTCTGTGCCCCCTTGCTGCCCCTGATTGTGCTCGTTTTTCCTTTCTGTGCCCCCTTGCTGCCCCTGATTGTGCTCGTTTTTTCCTTTCTGTGCCCCCTTGCTGCCCCTGATTGTGCTCGTTTTTCCTTTCTGTGCCCCCTTGCTGCCCCTCATTGTGCTAGTTTTTTCCTTTCTGTGCCCCCTTGCTGCCCCTGATTGTGCTCGTTTTTTTTCCTTTCTGTGCCCCCTTGATGCCCTGATTGTGCTCGTTTTCCCTTCTGTGCCTGTTTCCCGCCGCTGCGCCCTGCGGCCCCGCCCCTCACTGCCCATTCGCTGCCCCATTCCCTGCTCCTCCCTCCCACCTCCCCATTTATGGCGGCCGCTGTGCGGCCGCGCAGCGGACGTGCGCAGCGGGCGCGCCTAAGGCAAGCCCGTCTGCGCCCGTCTGCGCCCGTCCGCGCCGTGACCGCGCCCAGCGCCAGACCCCCTGGTCCGGGCATCCCCCGCGCCCGCCACATCAACAGACGCCGATACGACGCCAGCACCCTCCACGCACTCAACCCCGGAAAAGATCACGCCTGCTACCAGGCCACCCCGAAGCGCACCCAAGGGCCCTTCACCTGCCGGAACTGCAGCTTCGCCAGCACCCGCCCCGCCAAACCACCGCCCAGGAAAGAACCCAACTACCTCAGATGCATCCTCCTCAACACCCGCTCCGCCCGCAAACACGCCATCGAACTCTGGGACCTTCTCGACTCAACCTCCCCAGACGTCGCATTCCTGACGGAGACCTGGCTGAATCCCGCTTCAGCCCCCGACATCGCCATTGCCATCCCGGACGGATACAAGATCACCCGCAGGGACCGCACCAACGGAGTCGGAGGAGGCATCGCCATCGTCCACAGGAACACCCTCAGAGTCTCAACCAACACCGACGACACCCTCAGCACCGCCGAACACATGCACTTCCAGATCCACACCGATCCCAACACCACCCTCAGAGGAACCCTCATCTACAGACCCCCGGACCCCGACCACAGTTCAGCGATTCCATCGCTGACTTCGTCAGCACACACGCCATCGCCTCCACGGACTACATCCTCCTCGGGGACCTGAACTTCCACCTCGAGAACAACAAGGACACCAACTCCACCACCCTGATCGACAACCTCGCCACCCTCGGACTCAGACAGCTCGTGACTACACCCACCCACGCCCCCGGCCACACGCTCGACTCCATCTTTTCCGCAAGCCCACACGTCTCCTTCAACCACACCTCCGAACCCCACTGGACTGACCACCACTGCATCCACTTCACCTACAGGAAGCCCACCACGCACCACCGCACCGAACAAATGCCTCGCCGCTGCTGGAGCAGAGTCACGGAAGACCAGCTAACCACAACCCTCGCCCTGAGCCCACCCGCCGAACCCTCCGACCCCGACACCGCCGCCCGCAACCTCAGACAGTGGATCGACGACTGCGCCAACACCCTCGCCCCGCTCAAGAATCCGCCCAACAGCCACACCAGCAAGAAAGCCACCTGGTTCACCGAAGACCTCCAGGCCTCCAAACGAACATGCCGAAAACTGGAGAAGATCTGGCTCCACGAACGGACAGCGGACAGCTACGCCGCCCACAAGAGCGCCACCCGCAGTCACCATCACCTCATCAGATCCGCCAAAAGGGCCTCACTCAAAGACCGCCTAGACAACAACGCACACAACAGCAAAGAGCTCTTCAACATCGTGAAGGAACTCTCCAACCCCAGCTCCAACACCAACGACATCCAGCCGTCGCGAGACCTGTGCGACTCACTGGCCACCTTCTTCCACCGCAAAATCGCCGACATCCACGACAGCTTCAACACCACGACCGCCCCGGCAACCACCGAGACCACTGCCCCCACAACCACCAACCGCCTGCTCTCCTGGACCAACATCAACGACGAGGACACCAGCGAGATCATGAACACCATCCACTCCGGTTCACCGCTAGACCCGTGCCCTCACCACATCTTCAACAAAGCCAGTACAGCCATCGCGCCCCATCTCCGGAAAATAATCAACATCTCCTTCGAGACAGCAACCTTCCCGGAAAGCTGGAAGCATGCCGAGATCGCCGCCTTACTCAAGAAACCCAAGGCAGACCCCAAGGACCTCAAGAACTTCCGATCCATCTCTCTGCTCCCGTTCCCCGCGAAGGTCACCGAGAAAATCGTCAACAAACAACTGACCCGCTACCTCGAGGAGAACAACATCCTGGACCCTTCCCAGTCCGGCTTCCGCAGCAACCACAGCACCGAAACCGCCCTCACCGCCGCCACCGATGACATCAGGACCCTGCTAGACAACGGAGAAACAGCAGCCCTCATCCTCCTGGACCTATCAGCCGCCTTCGACACGGTCTGCCACCACACACTACGAACACGCCTTCACGACGCCGGGATCCAAGAGAATGCCCTGGACTGGACCACATCCTTCCTTTCCGGCAGAACACAAAGCGTCCGCCTCGCCCCCTTCCGATCCAAGGCCACCAAGATCATCTGCGGCGTACCCCAAGGCTCCTCCCTCAGCCCAACGCTGTTCAACATCTACATGGCACCCCTCGCCCACGTCGCCCGACAGCACAACCTCAACATCATCTCCTACGCCGACGACACCCAGCTGATCCTCTCCCTCACCAAAGACCCTCACACCGCCAAAGCCCACCTCCACGAAGGAATGAAGGCCGTCGCCGAATGGATGAGGACCAGCCGCCTGAAGCTGAACTCGGACAAGACGGAGGTCCTCATCCTTGGTTCCAACCCTTCAGCCTGGGACGACTCCTGGTGGCCAACATCACTGGGAACAGCCCCGCCACCCACCGACCACGTACGCAACCTAGGGGTCATCCTCGACCCCACCCTCTCCATGACTAAGCAGGTCAACGCCGTTTCCTCATCCTGCTTCAACATCCTCCGAATGCTCCGCAGGATCTTCAAGTGGATCCCCACCGAAACAAGAAAAACAGTCACCCAGGCCCTTGTCACCAGCAGGCTGGACTACGGAAACGCCCTCTACGCAGGAACGACGGCTAAGCTCCTGGAGACGGCTGCAACGCATCCAGAACGCCTCTGCACGTCTTATCCTCGACATCCCCCGACGCAGCCACATCACACCCCACCTGAGAGACCTGCACTGGCTCCCTGTCAACAAGAGGATAACCTTCAAGCTCCTCACCCACGCACACAAAGCACTCCACAACTCCGGACCAGCCTACCTCAACAGACGACTCAGCTTCTACACCCCCACCCGCCAGCTCCGCTCGACCAGCCTCGCCCTCGCCACAGTCCCCCGCATCCGGAAAACGACCACCGGCGGCAGATCCTTCTCCCACCTCGCCGCCAAGACCTGGAACACCCTCCCCACCAACCTCCGACAGACCCAAGACCTACTGGCCTTCAGAAGACTCCTCAAGACCTGGCTCTTCGATCAGTAGCAGCACCACCCCCCTCTTCCCCCAGCGCCTTGAGACCCTCGCGGGTATGTAGTGCGCTTTATAAGTGACATGATTGATTGATTGATTGAATTGGCGTTGTATTAAGGTAAGTATACTTTACTTACGCACTCCGTTATTACTGTAAAATGAAGTTAACAGGCGTGAAACCTGCCTGTAACCTTATGGTAGGTAAACTACTGCGGGTGGGGGTTAAGGACCTCAACACGATTTAGTGCCAGGAGATCCTTCTGCGCGTTTGCCTATACAGGACCTGTGTTCCATCACAGTCGTAATGCATCACCCAGTGACTTTCCTGGAGGAAATTGCTGGTGCAGTAGATTCGGCACTGCACGTTCTCATGGTGGCAAACAAATCGAGCCAGGACATGCCCCCTGATCTAAGCTGCCCCTTGCTACCTTGGAATGGAGAAGCCATTTGTGATTTGCCAGTCGACAGCTGCTTAGCTCATCCACTCTGCCATTTAGAGATCCTGCTAAAAAATTGGCTACTATGAAGATGTTCTTCCGGCCCAGCCACCTTCAGAGGCACAGGATCCAGGACCCCACTCTGCCCTGCTTACTGCAGTATCACATGGCGGTCATGCATGGCTCTGCATGGCGCTGTGATGGGACTTCAGCTTATTGATGAAAACCCCCAAAAATATCAGCAGTTGTTCAGAGGTGGCCTACGACTGACTGAGGTGAGCCCATCTTGAGCATGCAGTCGTTCCGGTAAAGGAACCCATGAATCCCCAACACCGGAAGGTGGGGTCCTGAGAGGCTGAGGTCAGGTCAAAGAGGAAATTGGAAGTGTTCAGCCCCCACTGTGAACCGCTGAACACACATCCTGCGAGTCCAGGCTTGTTAAGACCCCACCTGTGAACCACAGAACACACATCCTGCTAGTCCAGGCTCCTCGGATTAGAGCAGAAATAGTCTGAGAAAGGGTGAGCATTTTGAATTAGTCTTTCCTCAGAAAGGCATTCAGTGGAGAGAGGTCCAGTATAGGCCTGAGGCCTCTATCATTCTTTTGCACAAGGAAATAGCACAAATAACACCCTTATCATTTCTCCGAAATCCAGCACCCACTAAATGGCACCCTTGGCAAGTAGAAAGTCGACTGCTTGCAACAAGATTGTGGAATGATCCACTGAAAATCACTCTGATTTGAAGGGGAAAACAGGGTCGAGCAGAGGAAATAAAAGGCCGTTTCGATTGATTTGCAGCACCCATCTCCAACTTGATAGATCTTCAGTCGGGAAGAAAATGTTATAATCTGTCTCCTACTGGATGGGTATGGGTCGGAAACAGCAAATTAAAGCGATTTGGCAACTTCTGCATGAGGAGAGAAAGAGTTTGAGGAAAGCTGTCGCTGCTGGTGCAAATGACATTGGCCGCCACCATTACCTCTGCCCCAAAAGGACTCGGTCTACTGCTACTGCACCGGCTGGGAGAACTAGCAATGTCTGTAAGCCAGCCCTCTAAAAGAGACCCTATCAGAAAATGGGGTTTCTGGTTGGCTAGGGTATACACCTAAGCCACGACGAACCCACCACTCTAGTCAGAGCAAGTCAGATACACACCAGGGATAACCTGTGCTCACCCTCTGGTAGCTTGGCACAGAGCGGGCAGGCTTATAATAAGAGGCAATGTGAAAAGTATTTGTGCAAACCACTCCCATAGCAACACCGTGAAACCACTACAAAAAGACTCCACACAGGTTTAGAAAAATAGCAATTCTTTATGTAACCAAAACGAGAAAGATCCAATAAATATGTTGAAGGATAGAGATTTGAGCAGTTTAAATGGGCCATTTCCAATAGCCCCTAAATGTTATGTACTTTTGGAGGAACTGCTTGGTAGTAGACAAGAGCCCCAAGGAATGGGCTGAGGCTCTGTCACAATCTCGGGGTCCACACAATCTTGATGTCCACCCCAGAGCCGCAGGGGTTGGATTTCTAACCTCCTGGTGCAAGAATTTTGTTCAATGCACCAACACAAATTAGAAATCAATACTGTGGTGTTTCCCAGTCACGATTAGACCCACTAGCTGAGTTTCGGGACACAGTGGGACTCTAAACCCTCTTTCAGTAAGTCAATATATCACACTCATAATAGCACTAAGAAACAAGGGGTAACACCTAAAAATGTCTACTTCTAAAACCCAAGTCTAGTGCATAAAATATGAATGGTAACCACATCGAATGAGAAAATAAATGAAGCAATGCATAACAGGGCCAGCGAAAACAAAATGAGCCTAATGCTACTTGTAAGTGCTATGCTAGAATTTAGCAGAAACAGAGAATAGCAGGCCTATAAATCAAGTTTCTTAAGGGTGGATCACACAGCATACCTGTTCTCAGTAAGAAATAATTGTTTAGATATTCTCTATCACTGCCCTTCCCCGGGAATGCTGGGCAGCGCCGGGCCGTAGGCCACTTCTCTGCGCCACTCTCTAGCCCCTGAGCAACTCCCAACTGAGGCTGGTTTGCCGCAGCAAACTGGCGTGACCTCTTGCTTGAAAGTTCTTTAGCGAAGCCTCTCCAATTAATGGTCTGATACCTGAGTTTTTATAGTATCTGATCGCTAATTTTATCTCATGTTTATAAGTTTAGTGACACTAAAGTCCCAACAAGACAAAATAAGCTGTGTAATAAATGCATTATCTATATTCACATGTAGATATTTAGTCTTCGCTGTAAACGTCCTTATTAACCCTTTCACTGCTATAAGGGTTCTTCACACTTATTTCTTTATAACTTTTTTCCACAAAAGGTAACTATGCCATATTTGAGTACTTTTTTACCAACATCCTGTGGATTCTTTAGGTTCCCATGGTTTGTGTATTTCCTTAAAGGGGACCAAGAAATAGACAAAATATAGGTACATTTTATTTTTTTAGGGAAAAATGGGAAAAAGTGCTGACCATGGCATCAAATAAAGGTCTACTGTGCTTAGACCACCACTTCTTCCTGGAACAAACACAGTTGTATCAAAAAATAATTTTTACCACAGTTTTAGCATTTTTCAAAGACTTAGGGCCGACTTTGGTGGACGGAGTAATATCTGTTGGCTGGGCGGAGGACTTAACATCAGGCAGACTGAGACTTCTCCACCCGCCAAATTTAGGAAGGTCCGCCAAGTTGGCAGTTATTCCTAAAGCATTGGCAGGAACTGCTGTTGCAGTGGTTCCTGTCAATGCTTTTTACAGTTTGGTGTAGGGCTCGGTCAAGATGACGGAGTCCTGCACCAAACTGCATTCTTTTTTATCAACACTGGAGTCCTCTCCCATGGTGAGGGGAGCATTAGGCAGTTTTCACTGCCCCTTACCTGCAGGGTTTTCCTGGCAGTGAAGGGCAGTGAAAACTGACCTCAAATTCCGCCTATCTAAATTAGGCGAGCAAAATTATAGTGTGCCTCCGATGGCTCCTACTCCACAGGGCCATCGGAGGAGTTTAATCAAGTGGAGCTGGAGTAGGCTCCGCCGTGATTAAACCACGATCCGCCCGCATCAAATTCGGCAGGCAGTCCGCATTCTTGGTCGTTACCACAGAGGATCCTTACTGCCAAGAATTAAATCAAGCCCCTAGTCTATTTTTCTTAATTTTTGTGGTTTCAACGTACTTGCAGTTTGTGGTGGAAACAGGTGAGAAACCAATGGATGATTGCAGAAAGCTATACATTTTTTCAAAGTAGACAACATTTTGAATTCAGCACAGGGTAATTTCTGTAGATACCTCAAGGTTTTCCCACAGAATCTAAAGCCCTCATTTTGATGTCGGGCAGACCGCCACCAACAGCCTGTCAGTGATGGTCTGCCCGACATTCAGGGCATCGGTCCGACCGCCGGATTACAATACTGACGGTTGGAGCAATTATGTCAGGGGGAAGACCGCCGCTTCTCACAGGCTCAAGGAGCCCTTCTGGCGGCAATTGGACTCTAATACCTACAATGGAGGCTGTGCCCGCACAGGCACTGCCATAGGGTGAGAATGTCCCTTTCAAACTGCCTTTTCATTGGCGGTTCCACTGCCATGAAAAGGCAGACGGAAACTGACTTTTGGGGCCCCAAGCAGAGCCCCCGTTCTTCGTGGGCAACTTCTAAGTGGCCAGGGGGGCGGCACATGTGATGCCCCCCAAACATCAATGCACCGTGTGCCAGGCACCTGGTATCTGTACCTGGCACATGATGTATGGATGTTTGAAAAGTACCTTTTTGTACTGAGGCTTGCACTGCAGCCGTTTTTCGGGGCTGCAGCAGGAGCCGCAGTAGAAAAAGGCATTTTATAGCCACCTGCACGGCGGGCGTATCATAATAGGGCAGGCGTGACCGCCAACTCATTGTCGGACGGTCACCTGTCAGTGATGGCGGTTGAACGCTCATTCGACCGCTATTGTAATCAGACCCTAAGCGTTGAAATAAAAATAAAAAAGTAGGAAATACCAGTCATTTGTGACAACATTTTCATTTGTAACTTCTTCTCACAATGGCCAATTTACAGAAGCAATATACTGTTATGCACGACTGACCCTTCTGGTCGTGGTGATAGACAGGGTTTGTAGTTTTCCTAAAAACACGCAACAGCCAGAGCCAATAACTGAGCTGCACCTTACAATGATTTCTCATTGCATACAGACTACACAGCAATTTATATTGTAAAATATAAAGAATGAAACATGGGTATGAAGGAAACCTATGTATTTCTGAAATGTACATAATATGCTGAGTTTCGAACAGTGGTTATTTGCACACTTCTAAATTAAATTAGGAGTTCACAATGCTATCATGTGATGCACAGGGTATTTTGCGAAATGTCTTCTTTCTTTCACATTGGCTTACATTTGGAATGCAGAGAAATCTAATCGGTAGTAACAAATATTAAGCTATTCTGTGTTCCTGCTCATCTCCTAATAAAAATGGAGCCCCACTTGTGTGACTTGACCTAGCGCCTGCGACACAAAAACCCCAAAACACGACCTGGAGATAACATATTTCACGCAGAAGACTTCATGCGTTTTTTTACAATATGGGTAGCTGCAGATTTTGGGCCCCAGCTCAGCCTCCGCCCAGGGAAATCTACCATACCCAAACATTTTTTTAAAACTAGACAACCGCGGGTATCCACGGTGGTGTGACTTCTATGGTTCTCAAGAGATTTTCTTACCCAGAAGCCTCCCTTGCTGACCTTAAACCCTGGATGAAAGCACACATTTTCCTCACATTTCTGTGAGGGAAAGTTCTGGAATATGCAGAGATCTACTAATTTCCTATCAGCCAGGGTACCCCCCATGTCTCCCAATAAAAGTAGTACCTCACTTTTATAGGTGGGCCGAGTCCCCAGGACAGAAAAGGGTCCAGAACGCAACACTGACAGATTACATTTTTTCACTCAAAATCAACCCTTTTTTTTAAACAATTTTGTTAGCTGTGGATTTTGGGCTCTAGCTCAGCTGGCACCTACGGAAAACCTACCAAATCCGCAAAGTTCTGAAAACTAGACACCCGGGAAAGTCCAGAGTGGCGTGACTTGTGTAGTTCTCATGAGGTCTTTTTACCCACAAGCTCTTGCAACATCAAACTTCAGCTAAGAACACAGATTTTCCTCACATTTCTGGCTGGAAAAGTTTTGGAATCTGCAGGAAGACAAATTTCCTATCACCTAGGGTTCTCCCATGTCTCCTGGGAAGAATGGTATCTCACTTGTGTGGGTAAACCTAGCACCCATGATAAGAAAAGGCCCAAAAAGCTATGTGGAGACATTTTTTAGTTTTAGTTTTAGTTTGGATTTATACAGCGCGTAGCTGCCCCAGCAACGGGGCGTCCCAGTGCTACCCAAAGTACAGGTGACTTAAGAATAACGCCCAGCCCACATGAAAAAAGAAAAATTAAGCCGGGAAAAGCCAGGTCTTTACGGCTTTACGGAAAGCCAGATGATTCTGGAGCCCTCTGATGGAAACTGGGAGAGAGTTCCAGAGTTTAGCTGCCAAAACTTTGAAAGATCGACCACCCGCTCGCGCTCTTAAGATTCGGGGGTACAAATGAGTCCTTGATTAGCTGAGCGTAAAGAGCGACTCGGAACGTACGGCACAAGTAAAGCTGCCAAGACCGGAGGTGCTTGTTGAGTCATAATTTTATGGGCAACACACAGTGTCTTAAACTGGATTCGTTTTTCTACAGGTAACCAATGTAGTTTAGGTAGAAGTTTGGACACTGAGCATGATTTTGGAAGGGCCAACACTGCGCGGGCTGCCGCGTTCTGGATTCTTTGAAGGCGCTGAACACAGGATTTGTTGGCACCTAAATATAGGGAATTGCCATAGTCTAACCTAGACAAGATTGTAGCCTGGAGAATGGTTTGACGAATTTTAGGGTAAAAAACCCCAATAGAGGTTTTAGCCCCTCAGGAGTCCAAAACAGGACCCTGCAACAAGTTTAGATTGAGTGTCAAAGGACAGGCCATTATCGATCCAAAAGCCTAGGTTTTTGACCGCCTCTTTAGGCAGTGGTGCAGGTTTTAATTTGTCTGGCCACCATTGTTCTGACCACATGTCACTATCTTTCCCAAGCAGCAGTATCTCAGACTTGCCTGCATTAAGCTGTAGGCAATTTGTTGTCATCCAGTCCGATATCACCTGCATATCATCTTTAAATTTGACAAGATTATTAAGACGCTCCTTAGAGAATGTAATGACCAATTGGGTGTCGTCGGCATAGGACACCAACGACAACCCTCTGCTTTTTGCTACCACAGCCAAGGGTTGTACGTAGATATTAAAGAGCATAGGGCTCAATATCGAGCCCTGAGGTACCCCAAATCCAATAGCATGCTCCCGGGAGTGGTAGGGTGGCACCATAACCTGGAAAGATCTACCTTCCAGGAAAGAGCGAAACCAGGCTAGAGCCAAACCTCCGACCCCAATCGCCTGTAACCGCCGTAACAGTAACTCATGGGAAACGGTATCAAAAGCGGCACTTAGATCTAAAAGAACCAAGGCCGTAGAGTTACCAGCATCCAAGCTACTGCGGGTACCTGTGGTATTTTCGCCAGGGTTCGGTGGCCATCCACGGAAGCCTACCAAAACCAGACATTTCTGAAAACTAAACCCTGAGGAAGTCCAGAGTGGTGTGCCTCATGTAGATCCCATGACATTTTCTTACCCACAATACTCTGCAATCCCTAAGCTTTGCCTAGAATCAAGCATTTTCCTTGCATTTCTATGATATACATTTCCAGAATTGGCAGGAATCCACGAAATTCATAACATCAAGTGTTCCCCCCACTTGTCACGATAAAAGCGCTAACCCACTTGTGTGGCTGGGCCTAGTGCCCGTGACAGGAATGGATTAAACCAGGGTCAATGGGAATCCTCGCAAGTATAATTTCTGATACACTTAACAAATACTTTGGTGTTTCTATAACATGAATTGTTTGTGATTATTAAATAAGATCCATTACTCATGAGTGTTTGGTGGGCTGGGATGGATAAAATTGATGCAGCTACCAATTTACAGCTTAATCCTAGCAACAAAGGGTAACAAAGTCCTTGCAGAATGATGGAATTACAAAAAAGTGAGTGACCTAGAGGAATTGAACATCCAAATGTACTTATGACTGCAGGATTGTCCAGTGTGCAACAAGCAAATTCAAACATTAACTCCCACACATGGTAGAGAAAAGTGTTTTTTCATACCAACCGAAGGACTTATGTTTCTGCCATTCATGAAAATGAACGGAACTCATGGGCAGTGAAATTACTCCACGTAGGAGCCAGGTGATCAGTGAGTCTTCTGCTACAGAACACAGGGCATCTTCCATTTTTCAATTCTTAATAGGGTATGGATGGCTTCTGCTTAAGCCATGTTTCTTGGCTTAAGAGGTTAGATTGTATAGCTTGAATATGACACTCTTGTTGCTGAACTGCCAAGGCAATTTATTAGATTTCAGTGTATGGAGCATTCAATGTAGCTGTGTAATAGCTCACAACTGAACCTGTCCATGTTGTAGAAGATCTACGCCTTCTTTCATAAGATCAACATAGTGCTTATAGAACACAATCATTTGCAGAGTGTTCACATACCATTATCAATAACTTTAAATGTGTTTTGCATAATTTAGGTGTCCCTTACTCGAATTCTTTCGGCTGCCTCTTCTAAGAATCTTTGCGTCTCATTATATATTGCACAACCTGCTGTAAATATGGAGCGTTTAACTTTAGTTGGGTGTGGACCCAGAGGAAAGTAATTGAAATCCATTGTTTCACGAATTGTGAAAAGATACAGCTGCAAGACTAGAATGTGCTAACCGTAATCAGCACATGCAGACTCACGCTGTATGTGGTGGTGCCAGTTACAGGTATATATTTACTATACCTAAGGTTTGGGAGATTAGCTAAAGGACCATAAGTTTTGGAAAGAAATCAGTTCATCCATACATCAATATCAATTGGGCATAGCACTATCCCTTCGGGGTGTCACATGGTCAAACTGTGGGCACCATTCTCAATGATTTCATTTAGCTCAGAATTTGTAATATTGCCCTTTCTTTTTGATTTGAGAAACTGAGTAGAATTGACTTCAGTTGGAACTGAAGGTTTCTTGAAATCTTTACTGGAACTAATCCTAGACATGTGGTCTGCTGGACAGTTTTGTTCAAATAATTTCTTTAGGAGTTATTCATGCACTGAATAAGGCTTCTCTGCCTTCACACTGCCAAACGTTGGCTTCATAAATACTTTTCTCCTCAATATTTTATTTCCAATACTCATAGCTTTTCACTGCAAGCTTTTCAACAAATGTATAGGAATATATCAGCTAGTAATGAGGTTTTTTGTGGCTTTTCTTCTGTCTGTAAATAATAGAAGCAGGTTGGATCGGACCTGTCAATGCTATTGAAATAAAGGAATTTCTTTTCACAATCTGGGTGGCTATTTATAGGTGAAACCCCACAATGCATCCACTGTGTCTAATTATATATTTCTCGAGGAGTGCTGGTTATGTGTAAGTAGTGGTGTCCATAGTGATGAAAACAAAACACTTCTTTACGATACTCAGCATTTAAATAAGGATCTGCATTGTCTAAGTTGGTGTATTCCTGAAATGTCTTTAACATTCATTTAATGTGTTTTACGTCCTATTAATCTGAAAAGGAACCCATTAAGAACAATTTTTACGACGTAGGATATCTGTAGAAACTTTGCAGGTCCCATGATCTGATAAGGAACCTATTCCCAAACTGTACTATATAGTACAGGATACTTGTATCAAAACCAGTAGCAAAAAGAGTCTTACTGGTGATATTGAGCAACTGTGGAGAGTCAGAATAATTTTCATAAAATGTTATTTCTTGCAAAAGCATCGTTTCCATTGAGGTTTGCTTTTCTGGTGGTTCATAGTAAATCACAGCTATCGTGGAAGCCACTGGGGTTGTTGAAATAGCAGTGCTAGGCTGTATTGTGGAAGATGCCACTTGGTGAAAAGATGAAGACATCGTAAGCACTACAGTCCCCGGATTGGGACTCAAGATTTGAATGTGTGGTGTTACTCTCCTTGAAGCAGTTCCTTCGAAGCAGGGAGAGGATGTAAGGCACTATTCCAAATGCTTTTTGGTGTGAAGGGGTATCTGCTGAATAGAATTGGCTACATAGTGCTTTTTAAGGTGATCAATAGGCACATTATTGTTTTGCTTTCAACCAGCTAATGAAGACAGGATGACAGTTTGTGTGACTTTACCTCAAGAACTGGAACGGGTCATCTGTAAGATGGCCCAAACACTTGTTTATCTGGAATCTTTTTTTGAACTAGCTCATCGAGCTTGGGGAGCCACCAGTCAACAGCTGTGGGAACCTTATCTTTGCTGGTGGAGGAGTCAGAATGCTTCAAATTAGATACCTTGTCTCTGACATCCTGAATGCTTTGCAAGACATTCAAACGTCTTACAATGGTTGTAACAAAAATGCTCATGTTGAGTGACTTATTTGTCATTAGATACAAATAAGGAAGTTCCAGAAACACAGGTACGCTCACCAAATTGAATTAAACATATTGTGGATGCATAGTCCAGGGGTAGGTGGGTTTAGTCACCCATTAAGACTAGGAGAGATCCAATTTCACTGCACCACGTCCCTCCTGCTAATTTGTGATACGTGATTTTGTAAGTTGGCTACTATATGATTTGTAAATGACAGTATGTATTGGAGTGTGTCACAATACTATTTATTACCATACCGTAATTTATGTATAATAGTGATATTCACTTGACACTGGATGAATTTACTGTTAAGGAGTGTTTGGGTTTCCACAAAGGTAAACACATGGAATAGATGAATATATGACGTTACATCGCGGTGTTTACACCGCGATACCTTTACAACGCAGGCATTACAACGCAAGTCGTTACAACGACTTGCGTTGGAGGGCACTGGACTTAGGAATAGTATGATTTACCATTCCAACTCCAGCCTACGTTACAGTAGTGAAGGTGTTGGAATAGTAAATCATACTATTCCTTAGCTTAGAGCACCATCCAGCGCAAGTCATTGTAATGACTTGCATTGTAATACCCGCGTTGTAAAGGTATTGCGGTGTAAACACCACGATGTAACAGATGTTTCCCGGAATAGATATGTGTGGTGTGTTGTACACTACAAATATTGGTTAAATTATTTTCCAGCCGTGGGGAACACCCTAGACGACGAAACACGTGTTGGCTGGCTGGGCAAAGCAAAGAAAGAAAATTAAAGATCAAGAAAAATACAAGAAATATGTGTCATATTAACTGATTGTACTAAATAGGATTAAGTGTGTGCTCTGGAAACTTGTTATTAGTATTTTTGCTGGAACATGGCCACTGTGGTACTCATGCTAGCGAGGGCAGACGCAAATCCCACATGAGCTTCTTTAATTAAACCTAATCTAACCTGCTCATTAGTTTGTCTATCTCTAGGCTTTCCTGTGTTCAGTGTTTCTTTTTTTGTGGAGTTTTTCAGTGTTTTCCAAACCTTTTGAAATCAGTGCTTATCAGTGTTTATTCAGCTGCCTAACCCCCAAAATAAAACAGGGTGTGTTTTTGCAGCAATTATTGTAACATGCATATTTAATTTAATGGAGCAGTAATGTAGGGTATGTAGTGACTTTCCATTGGATGTGTGTTCAATTGATTCACATTAGACTGCATTAAGAATAGAAAGTCTGTGTATTGCACTCTCACTTACCTTTAAAATTTCAAATGACACCAGATTAATTTGTAGCCCTGCTTTCTAAGGAACCTGAAACATGATGCTTTAAGCTTGCTTACCTCTGCTTTTCTGTAGTCTGTGCCTGACTACATTAAGGTGGTGCTGCTGCTATGTGGACATTCATAGCTACCAAGCGTCCCCAAGGCAGACATCTCACTTTTATATGTCCTGGTCTTTTAACAGATATCACATTGTATTCTGGGACTTGAAACATTGTAACAATGGGTTCAAAAACACCAGTATTAAAGTGCAGTTGGGTAAAAAGCCAGGATTAGCTGAAGGTATCACACTTAACAATGGACACCTTGCAGCTATGAATTTTCTTGACATGAGGCAAGTCTTGTGTCCTGTTTTCAGCACTATCCCATGTGCATGGTGACAGCACTCTTTTCACAGGGACCGGTCACTGCATGTTGCATAGAACATTTAAAGCCTGGGATGTTTAGCAGGTCACCTGCTACCAATAATATTGACTTGTTAGAAAAGGGTCTGATGAATTAAAGGGTTTACCCATTTTGTGTTTGTGGGTAAATCTGATAGTACACATTGGCCAAGATTCTTACGAACCAGCTATTTCACCAATCAGTGAAAGAATTAAAGACTACCAAAAGATCAAATATGATTTTAATATTCCCAAATTCTCTGCTGTGTATAAGATAATTAGATCAGACCTATACATGCTTCTAAGCGCAGGATCTTTAATCCAAGCACACAAAAATGGATGAAACAAAAGGAAGATGAAAAAATATTTTAGTGACATCCCTAAACATTAAAACTCAAGCAGAATAATATTAGACCAATCTTTCTTGTTGCTATCTGCTTAACAAAGTTACATTGTGTAGGCACTTTCAGAAATAAATAAAAATGACTTACTACCTATCACTTTTTCTTTGAATGGCATTTAAGTTTGTGATTGTGCATGTGTTTATCATAGTTTATATATTTACACAAATGAGGAAGGATTCCCTTTTCTTAGGGGTGTATCAGTTATTATAGGTTTAAACCTAAAACATGATATCCTATCTCCCACTCCAATTAATGAAACCATCAAAGTGTTATCTTGATTGAGGGTATAAGAGTTTTTGCAGGGAAATCAGCCTGGAGCTTTTTCACCCTTCGCTGGTGTTTGCTGCCAAAATGTCTGCGTTGATTTTGGTTTGAGATCTGGTTATCACTGCTACTTTAATGAACCACTACTTTTATGGCTAAGTCTGCTGCACAGTTCTCATTATCCTGAAAACACCCGCTTTCATGGGCCATGGTATGCTGAACTTGGACCAAAGGAAGCTTGTCCTTTAAGTCAGCCAATGCTATACAAGAATATCGACGTAGGTGTCTGATAAATGCAGTCAGAATATTGGTTTAATTTTGTGTGTTATATCCCCTTCAGTTTGGATTTTTACATTGTAAACCCTGCCTGGATGGTCTCGGAGAGTCAGGCATATATAGTCTCTTCTGCTGTGCTGTCCAGAAGAGCTGTCGCCCAAGTCCCTTTCTGCCAAAGTACATATACTTTGCAGAACTAGTTTTTTAGCAAATCCGGCTCCTTTTTTCTTTTTAAAGAAATTCTTGGAGTCTGAACATTTCTCTTCCTTTTTTTACATTAACCTCAGCCTCACATCCTGCTTTACCTTGCTGCTTAGCATACTCGTCTTTTCTGCAGTACGTGGTCCATCTAGTTCTCTCTGCCCTTTTACTGCCGAAGTCCTGAGAAGAACGACTATCAGAATATTAATACCGATCAGGCTTTTTATTTTGTCATGGCCCCTCAAACTGTAAACAGTCCAAATTGCTCATGAATTGACTGAAATCCAGTCCTTTTGTTTTGTTTTATTGTGTTTCTTTTTAGCCCCTCATATAGTTTTTCCTCCACCATGACCCCCAGTCTCATTTTATGCTTTTGAGATGAGGTTTGACAGTTTGTTAAACCAAGCTGCCACAGTCCACAGACATATATGTTTCAGGAATTATTTTTGTTAATTCTCGTTCAAGCTCTTGAACAGGAACCTTTGCACATTTCTTGTGTTTGGCCAGAGCCGCCACTTCTCCACAAATGTTGCTCAGAATGATTGCAGAAACTGTTTCAGAATTTCCACTAATTTCATTGGCAGTGCAGCTCTGTGCTCATTTTGTATTTGTCTAAGTATAAAAGGTAATACCGCCAATGAGGGTGTGCCATGTGTTGTGATGTAGATAAAGGCAAACATACTTCCCTAAGTGTTGCGCTCTTCTACAGGTGGCAACATCCCAAGGGGAAGACACACAGTCAGAATACTATGCTGTGTTGGGATGTTACTATGACAAAACACCACTTCAAACTGGTTGGTCCTGCAAGCAACCCAGAAGGCAATTTCATCGCATTTTACTGACACCTTGCCAATTTTTGCGTTTATAGTCTTGGGACTGATTGCTTGGGATATCCCCTTAAAATTGTAATTTTATAGTATAAATCCGGTCTGGAGGGTTTACATGTCCATCTGGAGTTTCGACCTGTGTGCATTCTTCAGTCTGTTTCATCACCAGAAGCTCTCGGAGAGTCAGGCATACTATTTTCTCCTCTGCCGCGCTGTCCAGAAGCACTGTCACTCAAGTCACTTTCCGCGAAAGTATCCGTACTTTTTTAGTAAATCCAGCTCCTTTTTTCTTTTTAAAGTGAATCTTTGAGTCCAAACTTTCTCTCCCTCTCTTTTCTGCAGTACTTGGCCAATTCAGTCCTCTCTGCCCTTTTACTGTCGATTTCTTGGTAAGAACGGCTATCAGAATACTGATACCAATCTGGCTTTTTAATTTTCTCATGGTCCCTCAAACTGTAACTACTCCGGATTACTCCTGAGTTGACTGAAATCCAGTCCTTTTCTTTTGCTTTATTCAGTTTCTTTTTTGTCTCTCGTGTAGTTTTTTTCTCCACTAGAGCCCTCAGTCTCATTTTGCGCTTTGAGATGAGGTTTGACAGCTTGTTATCGGCTGCCACAGCCCACAGATGCAAATGTTTCAGAAATTATTTTAGTTAATTACCGTTCAAGCTCTTGAACATGATCAATTGCAAATTTCTGGTCTATGACCAGAGCCGCGCTTCACCACAAATATTGCTCAGAATAATTGAGGAAACAGTTTCAAAATTCCCTTTAATTTCATTGCTGGTGCAACTCTGTGCTCACTTTGTACTTGTGTAAGCATATTAGGTATTACCGCCAATGAGGGTGTGCCTTGCGTTGTATTGTGAATAAAGGGAAATATACTTCCCTAGGTGTTGTGCTCTTCTACAAGTGGCAAAATCCCAAGGAGAAGGCACATCGTCAGAATACTATGCTTGTCTTGGGCTGTTGTATGCAGCCCACAAGGCAATTTCATCGCATTTTACCAACACCTTGCCAATATTAGCATTTATAGTCCATGGACTGATTGCCTGTATGGCTACCTGTGCCTCTGGGTCAAGTCCAACTGTAATTGCTCTGCCTGCTATATTTTCCAGTATATACTGTCTGAGACTCCTGTATAAGGATACTGAATGATTTAGTATAGTTATTACTTACCTAACCTATAGTGACTGTAGATTAGGAAAAGGTGTGTACCGCATCAATATGGGCCAGATGGCCCCGTCATTACTTGAAGGACCCAGTCTGACATGTGTGTGTGGTAGCGGACCACAAAACAAATTTTGATGTTCTTGGTGGGTCAAAGGGACCTCCAAGTCCTGATATGCTTGATATTGTGCAGGAACGTCTGCAGCTTAATATATGTGGAAATGTCCAGCACCAGCATCCACAGGATCAAACTCCACCCATTAGTAAAACTATTTCAAAGGCATTTGCAGCATGTTCATGTGCCACAAATGTTACTGCACCCCCCGCATCAGGAACACCTCTAATTTTGAGATGTTATGTAACTGTTGGGCTGTAATTTATTCCATCACAACAGGAGCTGCTATGTTTAATGAACATATTGAATTAACAAGAGATGCAAAATGCAGAAACCACAGATAGGGAAATCCCCTTTTGTAATCCAAGCTTGACAAACCTACAGAAAAAAGGGATTTTCATAAATAAATACCACACTCAAAATAGCACTAAGAAAAACTGGGAAAAACTTTAAAATGTTTTTTTTGCTAAAACTCAAGTTCAGTGCATAAAATCTAAATGGTAACCAAACAGAATGAAAAAATAAATGCAACAATGCATGGCATGGACAGTTGAAGATGAAAATTCCTAATATGTTTAGCAGGTTCCTAGCATCCTAACACCATATCACTACTTCTAAGCGCTATGATAGAATTTAGCAGCAGCAGAAAATAGCAAGCCTATAAATCAAGTTTCTTAGGATGGATCGCACAGCATCAGCATACTTGTTCTGAGTAAGAGTAAAAACTGTTTAACTATTCTCTATCATAGCCCTTGCCCAGGAATGATAAGCAGTGTCGGGCTGAAAGCCACTTCTCTGCACCGCTCTCAGAGTCCCAAAGAAACCCTGACTGGGGCTAGATTGTCTCAGCGAACCGACGTGACCTCTAGCTTGAGTTCCATAGAGAAGCCTCTCTAATTAATGGCCAGATACCTGAGCTTTTATAGTATCTGATTGTCAATTTTGTTTCATTTTTATAAGTTGGGTGACACTAACATCTCAACAAGACAAAACAAGTATGCCACTAAATGTGTCAACTCGATTCACTTGTAGATATTTAGCCTTCACTGTAAGCGTTCATATTAACATGGCAATGACCATAACATAAACAATGGAAATGTCAGTCTAGATAGGAAGCGGACATGATGCTAACATTTCTGCATGTTTCTTAACTTCACACTTTCTAATGAAAAGTGCTAAAAGAATTTGCAGGCAAGCACATGATAAAAATAGAAGACATATAAATGTGCCCTGTCACAATGTTCTTGAAAACTGTCCTTAAATAGTTCGAGCTCTGAATCAGCCTTCTCTCAAAACAATCTGGAGCCATCAAAAGGCGTATCCATTAAGGTTGCTCAAACATCTCCTGAAAACCCTGTTGATCTCTTCTAGCAGAGCCTTCTAAGCATGATACTGGTGCCAAAAGCTCTAACAATAAGGTCTTTGGTGTCCAAGCCTGAAAGCAAGACATACTTTGCCATGCCCTATCAATCAAGTATCATTTGAGCCAGCAAGGTTCTGCGGTCTTCCAGAGTGGACGGCAAGATCTCGCTGGCTATGTCCCATAAAGCCTGTGTGTGCTTCTTCAGACGAGACATAAAGTTAAAGGATCTTAAGTCTACACTAGCCAGAGAATGTTCTCTTTCTGACAGCATCAATACGTTTTGACTCTGGAGGACTGGCTGAAAAAGCATTAGGAGTAACTTTACTTGTCTGCACCTGTACCAACAGGCTTTCAAGTATAAGATACTTTGTTAAAAAATATCAGGATCACCGGGAGCTGATCTAGGTTGACTGGCCACAAGTCGACTGACCGGACAATGGAACATGGCATGGCCCAAGTCCCCATGATAGTGTCTGTGAGAACATCACTGACTGATAATATTGGCTCAGAAGAAGCTGGACTAGGCTAAAGGATTAAAAAAGATTGTCTTACTTTTAACAGTAAGCAACTGTAACTCCAGCACTTCTTCAACCCTTCACACTACTACTACGAAAGAGGCCCTTTCATCGATTGGAGGCCTAGGTGGTGAGCCCAGTTCAGTCTCTGAAGAAGCGTACTGGCATTCAGTAAATCTGCATAAATTCTGCCTCAGTAAAGTGGTGGGGAGCTGGTTGTCCCCCTGTTCTGTGTCATGGGGAACATTTAGTATTCAGTGAACTGCATCAGAGTTGGATCTGAATAAGGCGTCTAGTCTGTGATACTACTGGCCCTGAGGCAGAGGGCGAGGATTAGAGTTTGTTTGCATATTGGCTGACTGCCATTTTGCAAAAGTCATAGCACAGTATAGGACTGGTGTGAACCATCTTCGGTTTGGGTCTGAAAAGCACCATTGCAGTTGGATTTGGAACTGGTGTTGGTGGATTAGGAATCGGCACAAAAGAAACTGGCGATGGAGGAAGTTTGAACCGGTATCAGAAGCAGCTTGGTAACATGTTACAAGGTGCGGGTGGTCGTCTTGCCGGCTGTAGGTCAACTGGGGGATCCTGCAGCTCTGTGGGGCCTAAACGTGTGCCAGATCAAGCCGTGAGCATCTGAAAGGGCTGTAGCTTGAACTCTTACACTTGAGGCGCACCAGGACTAGTTGTGGGACCAATCGTAATCAGAAGTCGCTTGCGGCAGAAGGTCTTTTGATTAACGCTAGAGTGTCCACGCACCAGATTTCAAGTGTGGAATGGGGTTGAATTCTGCTTAGGATTTCTTGCACTTATGTCAGGTTTTTAAATTCGACTTACCACAAGACTTTGCACAGGAATTGGCCTTCGCATGGGAAGGGCCTCTTGGACAAGGACTGCAAGGAGCCCTGTGACTTGGATCTCAGCTCAGTGAAGAAGATGTATGGTACTCACATCCCTGGTTCATTCAGACAGGTTAAGCAGATGGGAAACTGCAAGTGTACTCTACAACTAGACTGATCTAAAAACAGCTAGCCTGATTAAAAATAAATAGGAAATTGCCAAATCAAACCAGTTCTTACAAACCTGTATTGGCTCTCTCGTTAGGCAATAGGTATGTCTTCACTTTAGAGTTAAACATATTGGTCCTGACTTACAAAGCACTTCATAATAAGATGTTGATGCTTCTAACTGAGGAACACCGTGTGCTAATAGCCACCCAGTAGCAAAGCTTGGTTGTGACATTTGTTGCACAGAATAAATAAACATAAATACTGTAGGGCTTGGCCTTTTTGTTTAAAGTTCCCTAAACTTTTTGCTTTCCCCCTAGACCGTTTTCCTGACTTAGAGATGCCAATTTAGATGCTTTGGGTACTTTGCCACTGCTGATCAGTGTCAAAGTACAGGAGTTCCCTATGTAAAATGTAATGGTGATTGGTTGGCCATGATTGGTATGTTTGCCTTACTAGTAAAAGTCCCTAGTGATGTGCACTGTGTGGGCAAGGGCTAGTAATGCAAGGGCGCGCAGAGAAGGGAACTCAGGCCTTCAGTGTAGGGCCTGCGCGCAGAATGCTAAGTTAGCATGTTGTCCTGACAAGTGCAACCACTTGTCAGGCCTGACCTTCCCTTTTACATACACATGGGCACCCCTGTGGTAGGTCCCAGGCAACACCTGGGTAGGGTTCAGTGTAGGTAAAAGGCAGAATATAAACTGAGGTGTGTGTTATGTTCTGACAGTGAAAAACTCTCCATTTCGTTTTTCACTGCTGAAAGGCCATTCTGCCCATAGGACAGAATGGGGGAGGCTGGGTGTTGTGTTTGTTAGCCTAGTTTCCTGTCAGTTTATAATGGAGAGGTGAAGTTTGGTATGTATGAACTCACAGTGTCGTAATGCATCTTTCTGTGAAGGTGGTTTTGTCACTGTGTGTTTACAAGCCACTCTTTTAGAAAGTGGCTGAGTTTTGTGCTCTGAGCATTTCTGTGTGTCTCTGAAATGTGGATTGTCTGTCTGGAACTTAAAGGTGAGAGGGGCTGGGAGAGGTCTTGACCCAGGGAGGGGTTGAGATGGCACCAGGCTGCCCTGCATCTGGAGAGTAGGGGGATGAGAAGTCCGGGAGGTTGAAAGGCCAGGGCTGGTGCTATAAACCAATTGACCCATCTCCTGCTGAGTGATTAAGGATCCAGACCCGAAGTATCAAAGGGAGAGAGGGGACACTGGGAGGGAGACACCCAGAGTTGATTTAGGGAGGGGTCAGGGACCCCTGAGCACATACAAACTTCAAAGACATTAAGGGGTAAACTATGGGAGCTGAAGTCCCTGAACGTTGGAATGAAACAGATATGGATTGAGACTGAAAAGGCTTGGACCCATTCTGTGGTCAAGAGGAACCTCTGCTAAAGAAGGAACAACTGAAGAGACTGCTATGGATAGATCAATCCTTGCTTCGTGATCTGGGGCTGGTCTGCAGTTTGCTGTTCTAACTAAGAAAGAGGCTGTTGGGACTGTGCTTGGAGGCGCTGGGTCCCCCTGCTTGAAGAAGACTGTGCTTTGTGCTGTGTCTTGTAACCCCAAGGGCCCGAGGTGAGCTGGCTCCCTGTTTGGAAACACAGGAACATAAAAGTTTCCGGAGAAGTCCCAAGCAACGCGGTGTGCGCGTGCTTTTTGGCCGCTTGAGACCCTCAGAAGGTGTGCCTTGTGATCGTGGGCACGCAGGAGTAAGCTAAGTCTCAGACGCGCAGAATGCGTGTCGTGGTGCAGGCCAAGGCGATGGTGAGGAGCGTCTGGTCGTGGTGTGCACGGGGAGACAAGGCGAAGCTCGGACGCGCAAGGGTGCGTGTCGTGGTGCAGCCCGGGTGTTGGTGAGGAGCGCCTGGGCCTCGTGTGCACCAAAGGAAGAAGCGAGACTCAGACGCGTAGTGTGCGTGTTGTGGTGCAGCCAGGGCGTTGGTGAGGAGCGCCTGGACATCGTGTGCACCAACGGAAGAAGTGAGTCTCGGATGCGCAAGGGTCTGTGTCGTGGTGCAGCCCGGGTGTTGGTGAAGAGCGCCTGGGCCTCGTAGGCACCAAAAGAAGAAGTGAGTCTCCGACGTGCAAGAGTGCGTGTTGTGGTGCAGCCAGGGCGTTAGGGAAGAGCGCCTGGACATCGTGTGCACCGGGAGAAGAGGTGAGACTCGGACGCGCAAGAGTGCGTGTCGTGGTGCAGCCAGGGTGTTGGTGAAGAGTACCTGGACATCGTGTGCACCGGGAGAAGAGGCGAGGCTCGGATGCGCGCTGTGCGTGTCGAAGTGCAACCGGAGGTGCTGGTGAGGAGTGCCTGGTGAGGGTGTGCATCGAATTGAAGTGAAGTCTCCACAGTGCTGAGGGCGGGTCTCGGTGTGGACTGAGACAGCCGGAGTGAGGGTCAAGTCATTGGGGCCCTCGGAGTCAATCAGCAGCGGCCCGGACCGGCAGCCACAGAAGAGCTGAGCCGCCGGCCCGAGTCCGCCGGAACCCGTGACGGAGTTCTGGATCAAGGCCCAAGTCGCTGACGTCGGGGAGGAGAGTGGGATCGCGCCCCCCCCAGGTAACGTGGATCAACACCTGGGGTGGGGTGCGGGCCCGGAGGGACACTCTCTCGACCTCCCGCTTCCGTCAGCTGCGCGAGCCGTTGATTCGGCTTGGATCCCGGCCCGTGCTGACCCAAGACGGGGCAGTACTGGGGCCGGAGTGGGAAGCAGTACTTTCTGTGTCATCATTTGATCCATAACTGGGGCACCGTTAACGGAGCACGTAAGACTGTCGTATTACACTTTGCATTATTGCTGCTAACGAACTATCGAACTGTCGTATGATGCCTGACCTCATTTGTGCCTGACGAACTTTATGCTTGGTGCGCTACGCACTGCGTTATTTCTCCCTTGCATATTACCTGATTGTAACGTGGCGCATTGCATGATTTCTTCAGTGCACAGTATCTGAGTATAACGTGGCATAGTGTATTATTTCTTCATTGCACTGCACAGGATTGTAGCGTGACGCTTTGCTTTGTTTCTTCCTGGTACAGGGTATGCTGGTGGTGATACGCATTGCATTATTCCTTCAATTGCAATGTACATGATTGTGGGGCTACGTATGGCATTGTTTCTCTGTTGCACAGTATAAGAGAATATCGTTACGCATTGCAGTATTGTTTCCTTTTGCAACGTGTGTTATTCTAGCAATACGACTTGCCTAACCTTTTGGGAAACGGTTAGAAAAGAGCTTAACTGTTGGTTAGAAGCGGTGGTTGGGATTAGAACCTACCAACCCACCGGAAAGAATACTACCCATTCTTATATATGTTGATTTTGTATCGTGTGGTCGTATCGTATAATTTCTTATATAAAGATTATACTCATTTTATCAATACTGTGTGGAGTCTATTTGTGATGACATCATGGGGTTACTGTGAGCGTGGTTGCACATACTGAACACTCGTGCCTTGGAGATAAGCCTGGCTGCTCGTGCCAAGCTACTAAGGGGGTGAGCAGGGCTATCTCAGACGGTGTCCTTACTTAGCCTAACGTTGAAGCGAGGGGTCGGGGACGCACGCCTCCAGCATTTTGTGGCGGCGGTAAGCGATAAGGACCTCCACTTCCGACGTTTGGCGGCAGAGCGGTGGGATTCGATCCTAATAGAAAGTAAACGCGTATGTGCAAAATCACTCACAGTAATTGGTGTTCATCATAAATTGATTGTAGACCGCGACACAACATATTGTTTTTGATTTGGTGGTTTTAGTGTTGAGTAACCTTTAATCCACACATCATGTCTCAGGGGGAGAGCCAGATAGCCGGTGAGGCTGAGATTGCAGAATTGGAGTTTGACATTGAGGCACTGTTTACCTACAAGGTTGATCAGTTGAGGAAATTCTGCAGGGCTTTGGGATGTCCCATGAAGAGTAGCGCCAAGAAGGAGGAGCTGCAGTTGGCCTTGAGGGCCTGGTGGGAAGCCAAAGAGGCTCAGGAGACAGGTGATGATGAGGTGGATGAGGATGACCCAGGGAATGGATTTGGTCCACAGGATTTGCCAGTGGAGGGACCAACCGGAGGGGCTGGTAGTAGCCATTCAGGGAGGAGTTTTTCACCAGAGGAGTTGGAGGAAAACCAAAGGGTCAGGCAGCATGAGTTGGAGGTGTTAAAACTTAAAACTCAAGCAGAGGAGAGCAGGAACGCTCTCGCATTGGAAGAGAAACAGCTTCTCTTCGCTCATGAGTTAAGCATGAGGGAACTGGACATTAAGGGTAGACAAGCAGAGTCCAGTGTGATTGGTGGCAGCGCACAGCCAGTGCCAAGTGTGGATGAGTACAAGAGTGCACTGGAAGATTGGGTAGTGGTCAGCATGGTAAATGATTTGGAGGGGTTATCAGATTTGGCCCCAGGGGAGCCTAGGCTCAGAAATTATTTTTCAGGATTGCGCCACTCCGGGTTAGGGTGTGGGCTCCTTGATTCCCGGGAGCCTGCACGAGAACCAGACCCCTGGTCATGGGTGCAGGGGCCTGAAGGGGCCCCAGAGAGGGAAGTAGGGCCAGGTGGCGAGAGGAGATCCCAGAGTAGGGAGGAGGGGTTGCTGGCTAGCCCCTTGTCTCCAAAGAAGGGGAGGCAGAGTGAACAGCACCCCCAGGGATCAGCAGCACCACCCAGGAAACTGGGGGGGGGGGGCGCAGGAGAGCCCCCGGGTGGAGGCCTCGTGCCTGGTTGCCAGCAGTGTGGGGAAGAACACCTAGCGTCAGGAGGGCGTGGGGAGTCTGTAGCCAGGGCTCCTGCCGTTCTGAAGTTTGTGGGTGCCATTCCTAAGTGGCAGGCCCAGAAAACTAAATGGAAGATTAAGAAAGGGTTGTGTTCCCCGGTGGGGACACCAAGGGGACATGGTCCAGCCAGTAGGGCTGGGTCCCCTAGGAGTGACCAAGGTAGACCCACTCCTAATCTAGAGGACAGGATAATTGGAGGTAGTATCCTGACCGATGGGTCTCCCCAGGGTACCACTCCAGGGAGGGGTTGGCATGGGTCCAGCACCCCTGGAGGGGTCCCCTAGCAGGGAGGGATCCATGGAACAGCATTGTTGGCTCAGGGGTGGTGATCAAGAAGTCCCCTGGGGGTAGGAAGGCGAGGAACAGGAGGGTGTCCCTGTGGTAGAGGGCCTGCGTCCTGGTTCTATCGCCCGAAGCCGGGAAGTCCATCAAAGTAATGATTGGTCTCCCCTGACTTTTGGCTGGGAGGGGGTTGTGTAGGACTTGGCCTTTTTGGTTAAAGTTCCCTAAACTTTTTGCTTTCCCCCTAGACCAGTTTTCCTGACCTAGAGATGCCAATTTAGATGCTTTGGGTACTTTGCCACTGCTGATCAGTGTCAAAGTACAGGAGTTCCCTATGTAAAATGTAATGGTGATTGGTTGGCCATGATTGGTATGTTTGCCTTACTAGTAAAAGTCCCTAGTGATGTGCACTGTGTGTGCAAGGGCTAGTAATGCAAGGGCGCGCAGAGAAGGGAACTCAGGCCTTCAGTGTAGGGCCTGCGCGCAGAATGCTAAGTTAGCATGTTGTCCTGACAAGTGCAACCACTTGTCAGGCCTGACCTTCCCTTTTACATACACATGGGCACCCCTGTGGTAGGTCCCAGGTAACCCCTGGGCAGGGTGCAGTGTAGGTAAAAGGCAGAACATAAACTGAGGTGTGTGTTATGTTCTGACAGTGAAAAACTCTCCATTTCGTTTTTCACTGCTGAAAGGCCATTCTGCCCATAGGACAGAATGGGGGAGGCTGGGTGTTGTGTTTGTTAGCCTAGTTTCCTGTCAGTTTATAATGGAGAGGTGAAGTTTGGTATGTATGAACTCACAGTGTCATAATGCATCTTTCTGTGAAGGTGGTTTTGTCACTGTGTGTTTATAAGCCACTCTTTTAGAAAGTGGCTGAGTTTTGTGCTCTGAGCATTTCTGTGTGTCTCTGAAATGTGGATTGTCTGTCTGGAACTGAAAGGTGAGAGGAGCTGGGAGAGGTCTTGACCCAGGGAGGGGTTGAGATGGCACCAGGCTGCCCTGCATCTGGAGAGTAGGGGGAGGAGAAGCCCGGGAGGTGAAAAGGCCTGGGCTGGTGGCTATAAACCAATTGACCCATCTCCTGCTGAGTGATTAAGGATCCAGACCCCCAGTATCAAAGGGAGAGAGGTGACACTGGGAGGGAGACACCCAGAGTTGATTTAGGGAGGGGTCAGGGACCCCTGAGCACATACAAACTTCAAAGACATTAAGGGGTATAACTATGAGAGCTGAAGCCCCTGAACGTTGGAATGAAACAGATATGGATTGAGACTGAAAAGGCTTGGACCCATTCTGTGGTCAAGAGGAACCTCTGCTAAAGAAGGAACAACTGAAGAGACTGCTGTGGATAGATCAATCCTTGCTTCGTGATCTGGGGCTGGTCTGCAGTTTGCTGTTCTAACTAAGGAAGAGGCTGTTGGGACTGTGCTTGGAGGCGCTGGGTCCCCCTGCTTGAAGAAGACTGTGCTTTGTGCTGTGTCTTGTAACCCCAAGGGCCCGAGGTGAGCTGGCTCCCTGTTTGGAAACACAGGAACATAAAAGTTTACGGAGAAGTCCCAACCAACGCGGTGTGTGCGTGCTTTTCGGCCGCTTGAGACCCTCAGAAGTTGTGCCTTGTGATCGTGGGCACGCAGGAGTAAGCTAAGTCTCAGACACGCAGAGTGCGTGTCGTGGTGCAGGCCAAGGCATTGGTGAGGAGCGTCTGGTCGTGGTGTGCACGGGGAGACGAGGCGAAGCTCGGACGCGCAAGGGTGCGTGTCGTGGTGCAGCCCGGGTGTTGGTGAGGAGCGCCTGGGCCTCGTGTGCACCAAAGGAAGAAGCGAGACTCAGACGAGCAGTGTGCGTGTCGTGGTGCAGCCAGGGCGTTGGTGGGGAGCGCCTGGACATCGTGTGCACCAACGGAAGAAGTGAGTCTCGGACACGCAAGAGTGCGTGTCGTGGTGCAGCCCGGGTGTTGGTGAAGAGCGCCTGGGCCTCGTAGGCACCAAAAGAAGAAGTGAGTCTCCGACGTGCAAGAGTGCGTGTCGTGGTGCAGCCAGGGCATTAGAGAAGAGCACCTGGACATCGTGTGCACCGGGAGAAGAGGTGAGACTTGGACGCGCAAGAGTGAGTGTCGTGGTGCAGCCAGGGCGTTGGTGAAGAGCGCCTGGACATCGTGCGCACCGGGAGAAGAGGCGAGGCTCGAACGCGCAGGGTGCGTGTTGAGGTGCAAGCGGAGCGTTGGTGAAGAGCGCCGGATCGTCGTGAGCACCGGAGAAGAGGCGAGTCTCGGACGCTTGGTGTGCGTGTCGAAGTGCAACCGGAGGTGCTGGTGAGGAGTGCCTGGTGAGGGTGTGCACCGAATTGAAGTGAAGACTCCACAGTGCTGAGGGCGGGTCTCGGTGTGGACTGAGACCGCCGGAGTGAGGGCCAAGTCATTGGGGCCCTCGGAGTCAATCAGCAGCGGCCCGGACCGGCAGCCACAGAAGAGCTGAGCCGCCGGCCCGAGTCCGCCGCAACCCGTGACGGAGTTCTGGATCAAGGCCCAAGTCGCTGACGTCGGGGAGGAGAGAGGGATCGCGCCCCCCTAGGTAACGTGGATCAACACCTGGGGTGCGGTGCGGGCCCAGGTGGACACTCTCTCGGCCTCCCGCTTCCGTCAGCTGCGCGAGCCGTTGCTTCGGCTCGGATCCCGGTCCGTGCTGACCCAAGACGGGGCAGTACTGGGGCCGGAGTGGGAAGCAGTACTTTCTGTGTCATCATTTCATCCATAACGGGGGCACTGTTAACGGAGCACGTAAAACTGTCGTATTACACTTTGCATTATAGCTGCTTACGAACTATCGAACTGTCGTATGACGCCTGACCTCATTGGTGCCTGACGAACTTTATGCTTGGTGCGCTACGCACTGCGTTATTTCTCCCTTGCATATTACCTGATTGTAACGTGGCGCATTGCATGATTACTTCAGTGCACAGTATCTGAGTATAACGTGGCACAGTGTATTATTTCTTCATTGCACTGCACAGGATTGTAGCGTGACGCATTGCTTTGTTTCTTCCTGGTACAGGGCATGCTGGTGGTGATACGCATTGCATTATTCCTTCAATTGCAAAGTACATGATTGTGGCGCTACGTATGGCATTGTTTCTCTGTTGCACAGTATAAGAGAATATCGTTACGCATTGCAGTATTGTTTCCTTTTGCAACTTGTGTTATTCTAGCAATACGACTTGCTTAACCTTTTGGGAAACGGTTAGAAAAGAGCTTAACTGTTGGTTAGAAGCGGAGGTTGGGATTAGAACCTACCAACCCACCGGAAAGAATACTACCCATTCTTATTTATGTTGATTTTGTATCGTGTGGTCGTATCGTATAATTTCTTATATAAAGATTATGCTCATTTTATCAATACTCGTGTGGAGTCTATTTGTGATGACATCATGTGGTTACTGTGAGCATGGTTGCACATACTGAACACTCGTGCCTTGGAGATAAGCCTGGCTGCTCGTGCCAAGCTACTAGGGGGGTGAGCAGGGCTATCTCAGACGGTGTCCTTACTTAGCCTAACGTTGAAGCGAGGGGTCGGGGATGCACGCCTCCAGCATTTTGTGGCGGCGGTAAGCGATAAGGACCTCCACTTCCAACAAATACATGGTTGCACCAACACAAATTTCTTCAAGTTTACTCCCTCCAAATCCTCAATCATCAGCAGCTGATGGGTCTTATGAAGAAGAGCTACCTTTTGGAAGTATTTACATTAAAGCAAAAGAGAAATCAGCAATCTAATGCTATTCAGATCCAACTTAAAAATATGTGCATCTTTGAAATGTGTTACTTCATTGGTCCTTCATATAATACACAATGGCAAACAAAATATATATGAAAATATAAAAATAAAAGTAGCTCCTGTATACAGTCTATGTGACTTGCTGTATGATGCTACTACTGAGACACATGGTATGCATGATAGGCAGGTCTAGAGTCTGGAAGAAAAATACTTTAATTTCCTTTTTGCAAAATTGATTAGCTGCAGCAATGCTGGTTTATGGAAGTATTCTGTTTATTGTTGTTTGTTTTGCCACTAGCAGAATAAATGTGGTATCCCACATCATTTCTTGCCAGCATTAATGTCACTTTAGCCACCTCTATGATCTCAGAAAATATGCAATTCTACGGAGGATGAAACATTACAAAAATAATCCTTTACCACATGAGCAATATGGAACCACTATTCTACCTGTTACTGCATTTCAGCAAGTCAAGTAAAATACATCAATACAAGGACAGTTGGCAGACAGTCTTCCTTACCTGTCTTTTGTATGTTTCCAGTTGCGCACGTGCTGCATTTGCCTTCTTTAGTTCGTCTTCTAGGCTGACTGTGTTATGCATGTACATCATGTTTGTATCCTCCAGTGATTTCACCTGCCTGCGAAGGTCACCCAGATCTTCTAGTTTTTGGCGGTATACTTCAACCGCTGCCTCAAGTTTAGCTGCCTTATCTGATGTTGCCCTGCAACCCAGATATGATGGAGAAGTTGAAGAGGTGATACGAAATTTGGGCATTATAAATGTAATTCTTCAGTTACATAATGTTCAATCTATGTGGCAAGACTTTCTCTAATTTCTCAGCTGTTGCTTTATTATTCTTACATATGTGGCAGTATTTCACATGATGAAACTATAATGAAATATTCACACAATCATCAATAAAAAAAAGAATGCTTCACTAGGCAGTAGCAATAATAAAGAGATAACCTGTTCATATCTCATCAAACTAAAGGACATTTTTAAGGTAATCTATGCAGGGAAATACTGTGCATATCAAGTTTTACACCTCAGAGAAGGGAAAGGAAAAAAGTTACTCACCTGTAACATCAGTTCTCCAATGTTGGTATCTTTTATAGAATCGCATGCTTGAATCATTCCTCATCATAGAGCTGGAAGTCCCACTGTGACCTTTTAATAGTGGTATCAAAGGAAGTGCATCGAAATCTGTGCAAGCAAAATCATTTTAGTAGCATAATCACTGATCTCCAGCAAATAGGGTGAGAGCTCACAGAACTCCACCTCCTCCCCCCATACTTCAGAATTCTAAAGCACTTGTGTGAAAGGAAAACAACAATGAGAGTGTCTGAACGTGGAGGAGGGAGCCTATGAAAGATAACCGCGGCGCTTGCCTGTGGAAAGCCAGAAACCAACCTTCGATTGGCCTCTGTGGAGCCATCGGTTCGCGCTGAGGGGAGTTGCCTGTGGCGTGTCTCTTTTCCAGCAGATCGGTGGACGCAAGGTTCCTATTCTAGGCGTGGGAGCCTCTGTGTGATGACCTACACTTAGGGGGCCATCATTGCTGTGATTTAACCATTGACCAGATAACTGCCTACAGAAAACTGTGCCTGTATGTCCATATTTTAACTCTTCTGAATTCTTCCATTCGCTAGGACACTACACCTTTAGTGTCTACACCTGCCGGTACACGATGCCGCGCATAGTTGACCCAAATAGGGCGAGTTTCACATTTGTGCCTGACTCACAAGGTACTTTTTATTACTGCTGCTGTTTTTTAATGTATCTGTTTTACATCTGATGCATGACCACAATCACTTGAGTGTGAAGCATGCGTGTGTTGCACCTTAGGATATAAGTGGTGCACAAACATCAATGTATGAAAAACTGACTTGTATGAATCTCTCTTGTTGCAGGCTATGTTGTAGATCTACAGGTACCACTTTTTAGAGTGCTGTATGGGTGGTCACGACTTCTTTTCACGTAGTTCGGACCACCACCAAAAAGTGTAGGTAGATCTCACTTTGGTCCTGAGGAATTGCCATCAAATTGATAAAAGGCAAGAAACATGTTGACCCGAACCACAAGCGTATAATCCCGCAACATTAGAGAGGGTGTGCGCGCTTTTTCATTTTTAACCAGGTTAGTGGCCACATTTCATTAAAATTGTCTTGAGTAGACCACTATTTCCTGTTTTAATCTCACACCCCTTCACACTACACCTACACTGATGAAGGGCCCTCACATGCACTACACCCAACGGCATAAAGGAATAAAGATCTCCGCCAAGAAGGCCCCATCTCGGGTGCTGAACGGGTATTGCAGCGCCGACCCGATAAGGAGCAGACCCGATGATGAAGCAAGACACCTAGCTGGCTGGGTGTGTGAGGGTCTTTTTCCGAAAGGAGGAAATCATTCTCCTGTTCTTTGATTGAACACCACCATGTGTACTTTCAAACATATACAACGACCTGCTACTCCCAATAGGAACTGCATACCACTTTGGTTTAAGCCTATGAAAGATAACAATGCTGGAGAACTGTAATTACAGGTAAGGAATGGTTTCTTATCTGTGATCCTAGTTTTCTGTCAGGAGAATCTCCATTGATAATCATAAGCACTGAATAGATTAGCTAGCTCATCCCCAAAGAAATCCGCAAGGTTAGAGATAAAAAGAAAGAAATAGAACTTAGGCAAATAGATTTCTTCGACCTGGGTTTCTACCCTTGATCTGAATTAAGCCAATAGTGTCTTGTAAAGGTGTGAACGGGCCTCCAAGTCACTGCTTTGCAAGTCTCAGAAATGGGAATGTTTGTAAGAAAAGCGGCAGTAGCTGCTTTATCTCTGGTAGAATGGGCTTTAGGTTTCTCAGATAAGGTTTTGTTGGCTTTCTGGTGACATGGGAAGAAGCAGGAGACAATCAATGTAGACAAGAATGTTTGAAGTAGCGAATCCTGTCCTTAAAGGACCATAGTTTATAAAAATGTTGTCTTGACTTCCTCAAAAACTTCAAAACCTTACATCAAGAGTATTCAAAGGCCTCTCAGCAGGAGAAGGGCTCTGAAAAATGTAGGTCAAGAGTTAGTCTGATTGATATGAAAATCTGACACTTCTTTAGGGAGGAAGTAAGCGTGTATTCTCATCACTACCTATTACTATGAAATGCAGTGTAGGGTTTGTGGGAGTAACGGGCCCGTATTTTGCTAACTCTACGTGCAGAGGTTATAGCAACAGAAGCTTTCCATTATAGACGTTGAAGAGAGGACTTATAAATTGGTTCGAATGGAGGACCCATGAACAGCGAAAGGACAATATTTAATTCCCAAGGAGGAAAAGGCATTCTGAGAGGAGGAAAGATTTTCTTAATATCCTCTAGGAAATCCTTGACTACAGGCATTTTTGAAAAGGAGATTTGTGAAAACCATAATTTAGATAGGCCGTGATTGCTGCAAAATGAACTCTAATAGATGAAAATTGTAATTTTGCTTCAGCCAAATAAAGGAGGCATGAAAGAACTGCCTCGTTTTTGCATGTGAGAGGATCGAAATTGTTCTGAACACACCAGCTGTAGATTCTCTTCCTCTTAAAAGACTAATAAGTTCTAGTTAGATGTATTTCGGCTTCTCTTAAAAAGAATCACGCGTTCTGTTATGTTCCCGGGCTAGGCCCATGTAGCGAAGCTGCTCACTTCTTACACTGTCCTCTTTTTCACAATAACATTTCTGCTGTGAACATTTGCACATATTTGCATGCACGACAATGTTGGATTAGTTTCTCTGAAACTGCTTTGTTTACACATCTAGCTTCGCACAACATTATCACGAAGCCTCGAACATCACGTACAAGGCCTCTTTGAACACTATGTACAAATGTCGTTCTATCTTCATCCACGGGATGACAGAGCTATCTACATATCCATGACATCGCTAATCTACAACGTACATCGCAAGGCTGCTTTCTATTATAAATAATGAGCATCCCGATAGATTAGCAGAGGAGGAGCTTCAGCTGACACCGAGGGTCCCTGCATGCTGAGACTTCACCACGCAGCGGTCTGACATCTCGTGGGGGGTGTCCAGTTTGTGACCAAGGCGGGGTCCTTCATTCTCTCCCACCAGATAATAGGGTTGGATCATCCCTAGGGGAGAATCTTGGCTCTACACCTACATACACTCTAGGTACACTTAGAGTAGGGTTTGCATAGTAGGAATACGCCTGATTTCTGCCTTGTTTATATGCCTGCATGTATACACTGTTTTAGCATCATGGTAGAGCTGTAACTACTATTTACTCTTTTGGTGCTCGTAATCACTTTCATCTGCTTCTGTCTACTGATTGTTATGTTGTTATGTTATGTTAAAAATTCTTATAGAGCGCTCGTACACCAGTTGGTTTCTTGGCGCTAACTTAAGGAACTGTTGAGGCCTCCTGAATTCAATTGTCTGAACTAGTTGTAAGCTTGGGTGAATAGCCAAGTCTTAAGAAGTCTACAGAACCTTGTGAATTCAGTACAAGTTCTTATGTCCAAAGGAAGGGTGTTCCAGAAACTGGGAGCTAATACTGCAAACCTGCAGCCTCCCATTCGTTTCCGTTTATAGGGAGGAATGACTAGAAGGTTCTTATGTGCTGAGCGTAGGCTACGTGCAGGTACGTATTTCTGAACCAGTCTTGATATACATTTTGGGCAGGCACCCTTAAAAATAAGGCAACCAACCTTAAACGCACATCTTTGTGGTATGGGAAGCCAATGTAGTTCTTTCATGGTGTGAGTGATGTGTTCCCATCTTGGTTGTTGGGATATTAATCTGGCAGCATGGTTTTGTACCATTTGCAGTCTCTTAATGAGATAAAGTGGTATGCCAAAATATAAAGAATTGGCATAGTCCAAATGTGATATTACCATGGCTAGGACCACTTGAATTAAGGCTTCCTGTGTAAGCAATCTCCTAATCTTTCTTATTTTCCTCAATTGAAAACAACAGGTGGAAATTACTGCTCCTATCTGAGTTTTCATGGTAAGGTCACTATTAATAATCACTCCTAGACTTTTGGCTGAGACAGAAGTATTGGGTGGAGAACCCAATTCACTCGGCCAAAACAGTGCATTCCATGGGTTCAAGGGACCTCCCAACAGAATCACTTCTGTTTTGTCCGGATTTAATTTTAGCTGGTTATTGTTCATCCAGTCACAGCAGATGTAGTCTGTACCAGAATAACGTTGGTTCAATACATTTATTCAAAACGTCCCACTGTGTATTCTGTATATTTCTCTGAGCATAAGTAAGCACAAGTGACTGAGCGAAATGTTCGGATCTGTTTCCATGATACCTGAGGGGTCAGGGTTGTCATGATTAGTGGTTGCCAGAAACCATTCACTCCCTGGAAAGGTCGGGGGAGGGGCTTACGGTGGCACTGTGAGCTAGCTGGTCTCTAGGCCAATATATCCTGCGGGGGTGCCTAGAATCAGCCTAGGCACCTCACCCAAAGTTTATGTTGTCCAAACAAACGCACAGGTCATACGGATTATTGGGAACTACACAACAATTCCAGAGGAAGGTTCAGGTACCATTTTGTATGAGTTAGGAGCCAAGCTGCTAAGTTTAGCGATTGTAGGTTAGGATGTTGAATTTGGCCTCAGAACTTCTGAAAATGGTCCTGTCTGCACCACAGCCACCTGTGTGGATGCTCGGAGAGATTATGGAGCTCTGTGAACCACCTTTGACAGGACCACTGTTGAGCAATTAGAATTATTCTGGCCTTCTAGTGGGAGAGCCTGATGATCATTGTTGGCAGTAGAGGGATTGGAGGAAAGGTGTGAGGAAATTTGCCTGACCAGCCGATCCATAGGGTATTCTCTAGAGTGCCTAGTTGGTAAAACCTCGAAATGAAGTTTGGGTATTTTTTGTTTTCTGTGTCTACGTAAAGATCTATTTGTGCAAAAACCCCAGTCCCAAGAGATGTTATGAAGTACGGAGTTGTTCAAAACCCATTTGTGATTTTCTTGAATGGTTCTGCTGAGAGTGTCTGCTTGAGAGTTCTGGGTTCCAAGTAGATACACTGCTGTAATACAGTGATCTCTGGATATTAGCCATTTCCAGATTGTTTGTGCATCTAGAGAGAGAGGTCTGGATCTCGTTCCTCCCTGCTTGTTCAGATTATGAATGGTTGTTTTACTGTCCGTCTGAACAAGGATAGAATTCATCCTGAACGGCAGAAGGAAAGCATTCAGGGCTAAGGGTTCTGCTCTCAACTCTAGTAGGATGATGTAATAAGACTGTTCCTTCTGAGACTACATGCCTTGTATTTGAAGATGTAAGGAAAGCATTCATCACTATTGTTTGGGTCAGGATATTTTGATGGAAAGGCATTCCTTTGAGAAGATTCTCTGTGCGGAACCACCAGCTGAACGTCTTCCCATCTTCCTGAGAGCTGATCCCATTAATCTTCTAGGCACTGTTGCAGAGGCTGCAGGCAGAGTTGTGCATTCCGGACCAGAAAAATGCATGATGTCATTGATCCTAAAAGACAGGGGACTTGTCTCGCCGTTGGATGGGCTATTGTCTTCAGATTGCCACGTTTCAGAAGGACAGGTAATCTTATCTCCTCCAAAGGAAACACTTTTGTGAGCACTGTGTCTAGGACTACACCCAGGAAGTGTATGGATTGAACTGGTATTGAGCTAGATTTCTCGTGACTCACATGATAATGCTGGCTTGCTTGTTGGTACAAAGATGCCTTGATGAGCCAGTCGTCTGGGTATGGATAGAAAAAATGTTTTTTGTTCTGATTCCAGGTGCTACTACAGCCAACCATTTGGAGAAAGTATGTGGTGCAGAGTTGAGACTGAAAGGAAGAACCTTGTATTGGTAATGATCTCTCCCAATGGTGAACAGGGATTTCAATGCTTCCTGGCTATCGGAAAGTGAAAATAGGCATATTGCAGATCAATTGAACATAACCAGTCCCCTGAAGGAGTTGAGGATAGATTTGCGGAAGAGCCAACATTCTTAATTTCTCTTTGCAAATTCACTTGTTCGATTTCGTGTTATTTAACATGGGTCTGTACTTGTTTTTCGGTCCTTTCATTTTCACCAGAAAGTAACAGGAATAAATTCCCATTCCTTTCAAGGGAATAGGGACCTTTTCCACTGCATGTTTTTGTAAGAGGATGGTGACTTCTTGTTGTATTTTTTCCTGATGGAAGAGGGATGGTGTCTTCGATGGAATGAATAGCGGGGGATACTTGAAGCTGAGAGAGTATCCACGTTACACAGTATTCAGAACCCATTTGTCAGTGGTTATTTTTCGCCACTCTTGTAGATAAGATGTTATGCTTCCCCCAAATAAGGTGTTTCTGAAAAAGGCAGGTTCAAAATTAGGTGTTGGGCTTCAGGTTTCAAGCCTGAGAGTCTGATCTAAGATGAACGCCAAAGTGATAGACCATGACAGTATCCATGCCCTGCTAGTGTGGAGGAATCAGCTGCAGCACTGATGACCTGATTTTACACCATTGTGCCTTTGTTGGCAATTTCTTGACAGTCCTGATGTCAATCTCTGGGAAGGTCTTCCAAGAATTGCTGAATACAATCCCAAAGAGACATGTCATAATGCCTAAGAAGAGCGGTTGTGCTGGCAGCCTTCACATGGACATCAGAGCAGTGCTCAATTCGTAAAAAATTAAGTGCCAGGGCTCTTTGTGGAGGGTATCTGCAGCCTGCACCATGCATTGTCCCTGCCAGCGCTGCCAATGACTGTACCAACATAACACCTAACCATCGCACTCCTACTAGTGTGACAATTCAGACTTTTTAAGGCCACACAAAGCTATAATAATGGAGTGAGAGACTGGCATTATTCATTTTCAATGCCATTTGACTTAATAAACACAGTTGTTGTGCACATCTCCAACAGTGCCACCATGTGGTGGACAGTCACTAGAGCCAGTGCTGATAATTAAGTGCCTGTGCCAAGCACCGGAAACCACCGGTTCAAATTAAGCACTGCATCAGAGGTACCGCAAGCTTCTCTGCCCATAGAATCAAATGTTGTACTTTCCTTCTCAGGGGGAACATTAGATGATGGAGCTGTGGCATGTAGTTTCCGGGCAGAAGAAACGATGACAGAGTCTGATATAATATCCGAGCGAAAAAAAGATGGATCCAGATCTGGTGGTTTGTATTTTTTCAGTAGGCGTGATGGTGCAGGATCTACAGAAGCTAGTGTCAAAAATAGTTCTATTGCTGTTTCGAAAAGACCTGAAACCAAAGGAAGCAATGGTCCAGAAGCAGATCTTAGATGGAGTGTCTCAAAGATTATTGGCGTGGAAGTTGTGGTAGTCAGCAAATCAATATTCAGTTTGATGGCACCCATAATAAGTAGCATTCTGCAGCTCTCATAGAAATAGGAAAACGCCCCTCAGGATTGTTTTGGTGAAGGAAGGTGCCTCTTCCCGTACAAAAACAATTCTGCCTACGTTGGTGCTAGGTAGCAATTTGTGAAGGGAAAAGGACTGGAATGCACCATATTTCATAATTACAGTGCATTCCTGCCCTTTCACATTGGCATAGGGCAGCGCCGCAAGAAGACTTGCAGCGCTGCCCTACACCAATTCCTCATAAATGAGGCCCTTTGTTTTTAGCTACACCTTTGGCTACACCCCTACGCTCAATGACCTTTGGTTTGCTAATTTAATATCATTTCCCCACCTTAAAAATTATTTGCTGTGGTAATTGGGGGCTGTTAGAAATGGGGGTCTCTAGTTGGCAATGGTTTTCACCTTTGTCCAAGTAGGGACCCTTCCTTCTAGTCAGGGTAAGAGGGATACACTACTGAAATAACCCCTGCTCACCCCCTTGGTAGCTTGGCACGAGCAGTCAGGCTTATTTCAGAGGCAGTGTGTAAAGGATTTGCACATAACTAACAGCAATACACTGAAGACACTAGAAAAGGACACCACACCAGTTTAGAAAAATATCCAATACTTTATATATTCAAAACAAGACTAAAACGATAAAAATCCAACATTCAGTACTTAAAAATATGCACTTTGCGGGGAGCTGGCGTCGGTCGGTCCGGACTGTGGTGGGGGACGGGGCAGTGTGTCGCAAGACTTACGAGCAGTGCCCCCAACCTACGGTGCGGTCATGGTTGTCGAAGTCAGTGACCGCATCGGTGAGACCAGGGCGGCAAAGTGAAGCGAGGCGGTGCGGAGTGCGGTGCCCACAGGTCACGGTGCAAGCAGCAGTTTGGCGGCTGTCATCAGTGAGACCAGGGTTGCGGTTCGAGATGCAGCGGTGCCCTCTGCGGTGCCTTCTGGGCACGGAGCCAGCAGCAGAGTCAGGGACGGAGTCGGTTGCTTTCCCCCTCTGTGGCAACTGAAACCACGGTTCCAGAGGCGGTACTCAGAGGTCAGTGAAGTCTTTGCGGCCCCTGAGACTTCAGAACAGGAGGCAACAAGTAAAGAAAGTTCAGTCCAGTCCTTTCACTGCCCAAGGCAGAAGCAGCAACTGCAGGCCAAACCAACAAAGCAACAACACAGCAAAGATGCAGTACTCCTCTTGGCAGTTCTTCCAGCTCTTCTTCTTGGCAGGTTCCTTGATTCCAGCGAGTTCTAAAGTTCTAGGGTCTGGACCCCAATATTTATACTCAGTTTCTCTTTGTGCTTTTGGGCAGAGAGCGCCTGTGCCCAGCCCAAACCAGTTCCATCTTTTCTGGCCCAGCTTCCTGGCAGGAGGTGGAGACAGCATTGTCCAAGGCAGACCAGGCCCATTCAGGTGCAAGGAAATCTCCTCCCACTACTATAAATACAGCTCAGGTCTATTCAGCCCAGCCCTGACTCATCCAGGAAAGGCAGGACACACCTTGCCCCCCCAGTGGCTGTCTGATGAGAATGCACATCCCCAGCCCCTGTCACTCCAAAGCCAGACAGTCAATCCACAAACCCAGCAGAGGCAGACAGGATGGCTAAGCAAGAAAATACCTACTTTCTAAAAGTGGTATTTTCAAACACAGAACATAAAAATCATCTTTACTAAAAGATGCATTTTTATATTCTGAGTTCAGGCATGCTAAACCCCATTTCTCTATCTTGTCCCAATGGGAAGATATGCTTATAAGATGTTATAAGTAAACTCCCATTCTATCCTATGGGACAGATAGCCTTTCCATAGTGAAAAACGAAACGCACTGTAATTCACTACCAGGACATTTCTCACACACACCAGTACATGTCCTACCTTTAATATACACGGCACCCTGCCCACAGGGGTACCTTGGGCCTAACTTAGGAGTGACTTACATGTAAGAAAAGTGAAGATTAGGGCTTGGCAAGTGTGTGCACTTGCCAGGTCGACATGGCAGTTACAAACCGCGCAGACACTGCAGTGGCAGGTCTGATAACCCTTTCCAGGGCTGCATGGGTGAGTGGCACAATCAATACTGCAATCCCACCAGCAGCATTTGATTTACAGGCCCTGGCACCCTCAGTGCACTTTAGTAGGGACTTACTAGTAAGTCAAACATGCCAATCATGGAAACACCAATCCATAATACAATTTACAATAGGAGCACTTACACTTTAACACTGAAAAGCAGTGAGAAAGTGTGCAGAGACACTGAACCAGCAAAAACAGAGCCAAAACTAGGAGGTCAGAAAGGAAAAAACAGGGGAAACATGCCAAAAGATGCCAGGTCTAACAGGGGCATTTATGGTTGTCGATAGATGTTGATGATGAGGAGAACCAGTTTCTAGAAAATTTTGTCAGAAGGGGTCCTTATGCCTAAAAAGGTTTGACAAGGGGGTCTCGACATCAACAAGTTTGAAGACCACTGATGTAGAGTGAATCATTTTTGGTGAAAAATAATGAAACATTTTGGCGCAAAAGCCATAAAAAGGCAGAGCTCCTCTCCAGGATCATGTCAGGAGGAGCCAGAAAAGAAGAACTGTCACCTGCAGGGCATGATGGGCCACTGGGAATCAAGAGGCTCTTAAAGGCGCAATGCTCTAGTCGTATTGTTTCAATGCAGCAGCATTTACAGGCTATATTGCTATATCTTTCCTTGTCATTCACTTTAAAATTATGCAAAAAGGCTTTGTGAAGGACATTTTAAAACACCACTCTTGCTTACTTATAGTGGTTTTCAAAAAGCTGTATGCTTTTCTTCCATTTTTAAAGTACATTTAATGGAATGTAGGATGTCTTAAGGCCACACATGTCAACATTTTTGTCACATATACTTCCTGGCCTTTCCGAAGTAAAGCGAAGATACTGTGAAAATGTGGCGTCAAAAGAACTGCTCTGGGGTCCCGCACGTTGGCAGGACTATTCAGTGCTTATGATTATCAATGGAGATCACATGAAAGAGAAGTTACTGTTTTCTTCTCATTGGATTGTACATGTGCAAGAGCAAACAGTATTTCATACTGAAACATATGTAATTTGTAGGACACTGGCTCTCTATATAGTGCACTAAAATTAAGTACACTGTACAGAGAGTCAAGTGAGACCCAGATTGGTATACAGAGGCAAAAGCAGATAATACTAATGCTCTATTTGTAATAGTGTGGGTGAGCAGTTCGGCTTATCAGAGGGTAGTGCTAAGCTTTTTTTGTACTCACAGAGGCAATAAATGAGACACACACTCAAGAATAAATCAGAGACCAATTTATAAAAATAACACCGACTTTTATGTAATTTTTCAGACCAAGAACTTCGTTCTACAGTATGTTCTTTTCTAAGTTAGGAAATTTTCAAGTTCGCAATATGAATTACTTTTGTGCGCAATTAAGCACCTTTGAAGTCAATGGGAGAAAAGAGAAAAATGCATAAAAAATAATACAGTTGGATTTTAAGGTTCATCTAAGGTATTTAAGTAGGTAGCAAGGTCAGGCCCAATGTTTCACCAGCGTATTCTCTGGAGCGTACCGGATTCGGCTGGGAGCAGGGTGCTGAGGTCATTGGTAGCTGGGAGCTGATGCACTACGAAGAAGGGGACCACTTGAAAACACACTGCACAAGGGGACTTAAAGGTAAGTCCGAGGGGTCACACTTGAGGGAGCAGGTAGCAAGGGCCTCAGAACCACGGGAGCACAGCTGGTTCGTCGGTACCCAGGCCGGGTGGGCTGGGTGCAGAGCAGATAGGTCAGCCGGGTGGCACGGGTCAAGATGCCCTCGCGCTCAGGAGCAGGCAGCTTGGAGAGGCGATTCTGGGACAGCTAGGCCACTCACCAATTAGGTCTCAGGGGACTCGACGTCCCTCGACGGGTGCTTGGTTCCTGAGCAGTTGGAGCCTGGACTGGATTCTTCGTCTCGGTGAATGGTGCAGAGGGGTCGGCACCCAGGGTATTGGCGCGGCACAGCTCCAATAGGTCCTGGTGTCTCCAAACTTGGAGGGGAGACAGATCCGACCCTCCGGAGCTGATGTACCACTTTTGGTTTGAGTGCTGCGTTGGAGTCGCCAGGGAGCACCAAGTCGGTAAAACCGGATTCTGCGGTTCGGTGCCTGCATGCTGCAGGGGAGTAGTACCTCTACTCCAAGGGAGTTCTTTGGCAATTTGTAGAAGGCTGGAGGAGCTCTGGGGGTCCTGGAGGCCTCACAGTTGCAAGACGAGACAGCACACCACGACTGTCGAGTCCTTATGGCAGCAGGAAGGGTTTGGAGCCAATTTTCTGCAGCAGGGCTTCAGTCCTCGGGTCAGCAGCTTTTCCTTGTCCTTTTCTTTTCTGTGTCCGTCGAATCTGAGTTCATGGTCCAGGGATGCCACCTAAATACTAAATTTAGGGGCCTTAAAAGGGGTGAAAGGTAGTAGCCAATGGGCTACCTACCTTTAAGGTGTCTAAACCCTCTAAGTGACCTTAGGGGTGCTGCTGGCTGAATGAGGACCCAGCTCCTAATTTACCTGATTTTCCTGCCTGTCCTCTCGTCAAATGTGGAACACGAAAGGGGGGTTGGCATCCTACACTAGCTGGAGCTGCCTGGGTCGCATTTCAAATGCGGCATCGTCTTTGAAGCTTCCCGCCTTGGAAGGCCATCTTGTCCTGGGGGAGGCGTGATGCACCGCCACCCAGAGCAGGCTTTGTTCCTGGCCTCTGAGAGCACTGGCCCTTAGCCCATGAGGTCTGAAACATGTCTGGTGGTGACAGGCTGGTTACATCTAGTCAGAGACCACACCAGTGCTTGGTAGGTTTTCATGGGGCCCTCTAAAGGGTCTCCTGTGTGCATTTATTAATAAATCTAACACTGGCATCATTGAGGATTTATTAAGACAAGATGATTGGTACCAAACATCTAAGAGTACAGTGAAGTCACCATGGAGCTAGGAAACTTGTAATATCACATATCCAGCCCATGTACTCTCCATGGCTTCCGTGTGCACTTACAATATTCAAGAATGGCTCAGGAATTGCAGGGTCATATCTGCTCATGCAGATATGTCCACACATGGGATATAGTGCACCCTGCCTTAGGGCTCTAAGGCCTGCAGTAGGGGTGACTTACCTATACTTCATGCAGTGTATGGGGGCATGGCACTCTTCAGTTTTCTCTGCACCAAGACACGCAACCTGCAATGGCAGTTTACATGATCTTGGTGGGAGGTCCCTAGGGTGGCACAATTTGTGCTGCAGCCCTAGTGGACCCTCTTCAGTCCCAATGTCCTAGGTACCAGGGTCACCATTTACTAGGGAATTATAGGGGTTGCTGAAGTTGTGCAAAGTGGGGTACAGTTTTAGGGAAAGAACACTGGTAATGGGAACCTGGTTAGCAGGGACCCAGTACTCCCTAGTCAAAGTTGCATTAAAAACCAGGCAAAAAGTCTGTGTGGGGGGGTACTTCAACAGACACAAATGCTTATGGTTATGACTCGGATAGTGTACTGGAGTCTGCGCCCAGACCCCAGTACCTGTGCTCTCTCCTAAAACTGTTATGTTCAACTTGGTAATCCAAAATTGGCAAAAGCTTTCCTCCTTTATAAGCTACTAGTATATGGTACCAGGGGTACCCAGGCCATTGGTCGTAAAGGGGTCCCCAGTGCTGCAGCACAAGTTTGTGCCACCCTGGGTGACCCATGCAACCTACTGCCATCAGGCCTGCCATTGCAGACTGCAGGAGCAGTGCAAACTGCTCGAACTCGACTGTGCCCTCACCATGTGAGGCACAGTCACGTACACTGCCTCTAATGTATGTAAGGCACCCCTGATGAAGGCCTCCTCAGCCCAGGAGGCAGGGTGCATTATATTTAAGGTGTGGACATGTAAGTGCAAGCCTATACGTCCCTATAGTGGTGTTCCCAATTGGAAACCACTATATGCGTTAGCGACCATAGGATAACATGGGCTGCCAACCAGGCACCCTCGAGATTGGCATCTCCATTATGGTAAAATGAGTCATGATTGGTATAAAAAAAAAAAGTGCCTTCTCACCCCTGACTAAATTGTAGTGCCCTGGGTGACGTGGCATGCACCCAGAGGCCACCTTGGAGGTTACCCCCTGGTTGCTCCCAGCTTTACTGTGTTCTGGCTGACCAGCCTGCACTTTCCTGTACCTGCTGCCGCCAAGACAAATTCTTACCTCCTGCCAGGCAGTGTGATCACTCCCAGGAGTCCGAGACAAAGGCTGGGCAGGAAGGAGGTCACACCTCCGTCCTTCCCAAAAAGCTAGTGAATTGGCACCTCACAGCAGTGAGCTTCAAAGGTTACACTGCCTCTGATATGCATCTGGGCTGTGCCCCTGAGGAGGAAACAGCCCCCCTTGCCTCAGGCATGCTTGCACCCGGGCAAGGTGGGAAATTAGCTATGCAGGAGATGTACACTCCCAGGTAGGCTTGCCACACCTCTAAGGTGGGCAGCCTGGTCTGTACACTTGAAATTGAATTATGCCATTTTAAGGAGGGCAGAAATAGTAGGTTCTGGGTAGGATGACCTAAACCACAGGCTGCGGTCACCTTAGGAGGGGACTAGCTTCCCTTTAGCTACTAGCTCCCACACCCCTAACTCCCCTAAATCTAGGACTTAAGGGGCCTCCCCAGACACCAGAACCTCAGATCTGAACAACTTACTTCAAGGAAGGACCCAGAGGAGACCCATGTCGCTGACAACAGGACTTTACGCACCAGCACAAAGCAGAAGAGGGATACTTTTTGTCCCTGAGGCAACAGACTTGGAACTGACTGAACGACCCGAGTCCTTGGCAAAAACTTGACTCTCCCGAAGAGAGTGACCCTTGCAGAAGCCAGAAGCATCATCAGTCTCCCCTGGACTAGTGGCACTAGTCTCCTGCAAACTGCAGGTAAAAACGATCACCGGATCTAAAGAATCGCTGGCCATCGGGCCCTCCGAGGGATCGCCCAAATCAAAGTGGGGCTCCAGTGCATTTTGGGAGTTGTAGTCTTGCCTGCCCCGAAGTCTCAGGCTGCTACGTTACTCCCACGGACCCAGTGAAGTTCCCAAAGCTTACTGCTGCCAAGCCTTGTTGGTTACCAGTCCAGTAACCGACCCCCACACTCAACGCTGCAGCTACATAGAACATCGTGCAACCATCATGCGACGTCAGCAGCTGTGTACCTATTGTGTTTTTGAATTTTTGCAACGCTGTGCAAGCGGTAAAAACAGCACCACCTGCGGCTCCCGTTCAGCACCAAGGACAGCCAACACAACTCTGCACCTGGACTCCAGGGGCTAAGTAACCTTGATCTGACTGTTGTTGTCTGGTCCAGGGTCCCACATGACCGTACCTCTATATAAAGATTTCAAGCAACTTGACTTGCAAGAGCCGATTGTCACTAGTGGAATTTGCCATTGACCGCAATGTTATTTTGTCTATGTATTTTACTGCACTGGTTTAATATTGCTTCAAAACTCTATAACTCCAGTTATATGTATGATATCCCGTTCGTTTTGGTGTCTAAATTAAGATAACAATACACTCTATTTTTATAAATTGGTGTCGGATTTCCCTTGAGTCGTGTCAATGACTTATCGTCCATGTTGGTACTCTGAAATGCTTAACACATGTTCCTCTAGTAAAGCCTGACTGCTCTTTGTCACTCTACCAGGACTAAGCTAAGGATTTATTAGTGTGAACCCAAGGACCATCTTTGGGGTATTGTGATAATATTACATGGCAAGGCCACAAAGCCAAATCATAAAATATTTCACTTTCCTACAGTAATGTATACCAGTGGAATAATATTTTAAACCAAAATGACCAAGAAGAGGCTCACTTTATTAGAAAACATCAGGTAGAACCACCTGGACAACAAGGGAGTCTAATGCAGAATATGTATCCAGAGAGTAATGCTTTGTGAAGGTGTGGAAGTTCCTCCATGTTGCAAACCTGCCCAACGCCACTGGTTGAGTGGGCTTATCATCTAAATTGCAATCGATTGCAAAGGGATAATAATAATAACGACATTTGTAAAGCACATGGTTACACCTGGACAGTATGTCCCTGCGCTGAGGCCCTGACCAACGGAGAAGAGAGAAACAAGAATCAAGCGAGGCGCGGGAGTTAACAAGTGTTACGGAACAGCCAAGTTTTCAGTTTGCTTCTGAACGATGTCTCTGAGGGCGACGCTCTCAGATCATAAGGAAGAGAGTTCCACATTTTAGCGGCGAGGAAGGAGAAAGATCGAGCCCCCAGGCTGGCCTTCGTTATCCTAGGTATTCTGGCTGGTTTAACAACAGATGATCTAAGAGCACGACCAGGGGTGTAAGGTTGTATCATAGAATGCAAGTATTTTGGGCCTTGCTTGTGAAGAATGTGGCGGCAGAAACACAAGGCTTTAAACTTAATTCTTTGGGAGACTGGGAGCCAGTGCAGCTGGTTGCGAGATTCCGTTGCAGAGGATCTTTTGGGAAGATTGAGCACAAGTCTAGCTGTAGCATTTTGGACTCTCTGAAGCGAGTTAAGACTCCCCTTCGTAGGTCCGAGATACAGGACATTACTATAGTCCATTTGGGAGGTAATAAGAGCGAGTACAATGGTTTTGCGAGACTTAGTTGGGATTAAGTCTAAGATTTTCTCAGGGCTTTGAGGGTGCCAAAGCACTTGCCCGCAATGTTTATAATCTGACCTTCGGAGGAGAGTTTGGAATCAAACCAGACTCCTCGATTTTTCACTTTCTGTTTGGGTTCCGGAGGCTGGCCAAGGGAGATGGCCCACCAGTCGGATGTCCAAATCGAGGGGGTCTTTCCTACTATCAGGAGTTTTGTTTTATGTGCGTTCAATTTCAAACAGCTGTCAGTCATCCATGTGGTGACTTCAGCCAGACAAGATCTAAACAAAAAGGCTGAAATTATGTTAGGTTCTGAGAGATTAACAATAAGTTGGGTGTCGTCAGCGTACGACACCACTTGAACTTTGTATTTGTTAATGATATCTGCTAGAGGTCGAATATAGATATTAAACAAGGTTGGACTTAAGATCGAACCTTGAGGAACTCCTTGAGCTGAGACAAGGGTATCAGAGACACAAAGCTTTTGAGTGACCTGAAAGGTCCGATCCTGGAGGAAAGACTTGAACCATTTAAGCGCCTTACCACCTATCCCACATTCTTGAAGCCTATGAATTAAGATACAGTGGTATACAGGTCAAAGGCAGTGCTTAGGTCCAGTAATATTAGGGCAGAGGTCTGATCTTTGTTCGCATTCTGTCTGAGAACTTCCCCCGACAAGAGAAGAGCAGACTCAGTGGAATGATGAGCCCAAAAGCCAGATTGAGAAGACTGAAGTGCTGCTTTGGATTCAATAAAAGTTGTCATGAGATTGTTCACATGTTTCTCTAGGATTTTAGCCCAAAGAGGTAGTAGAGAAATAGGTCAAAGGTTCTCCAAGATGGTGGGATCCAGTGTAAGATTTTTCCGAATGGGAAGTGCCATAGCCACTTACCGGTGGTATCACCAGCTTACAGGTGGTGTACGAGTTACTTACCTTCGGTAACGATGTATCTGGTAGAGACGTTGTCTAGCCGCAGATTCCTTAACTTAGAATATCCCCAGGCGTCATACTGGATCCGGAAAACTTTTTGCAGCAGCACCTCTGCGTGCCGGGGGACGGCGCCATACGACCCCGCCCTGACGTCGTCCACGTACGTGACGTCAGCGAGGTCATATAAGTCCCTCCCGGCGCGCTGACATCAGTTTTCTTCGGAGAAACTTTTCCGCAGCACAACGCGGAGCCACCAATAAAAAAACTGTGAAAGTATGGGAACAGTGTGCGAGGGATGAAAATCCATGAATAAAGAAGGAGGATGGTGCAAGACGCCATCGTAAAACACAGAATTAGATACTGCGTACATATAAATGAAAAAACTGTGAGAAAGGACCCCACAAGCAATGCGAAGACCCTTCCTAAGTGCAACAAGGGAAGAACATCTCAACAGAGAGAAATAGTGTGTTATTACCATGTAGAACAGCAGACAGAACTAGACTGTTATTACCATGTAGAACTGTGTTGTCTAGCAAGAACAGAGCACAGAGAGAACAACAGTCCACCGCAGGAAGGTATGAAAAATGAAAAGACTGGCACTACCCCTATAGTAATGGAGGTCTGAAACAGAGGTTAACAGATCCCCAAAGAAGACGACTGTAGAGGAGACCAGAACCCTGAGCCAATAGAGAAGGCGGGAGGGAGGGAAGGCAGCAGGAGAAGAAAAGAAAATGAAGATGAATCTCCTGGTGAAGGTTAATCAAAAAGGCATCATTTTAGATGCAAGAAACCCCTGAGAGGGAGTCAATTGTATATGGCAACTCTCAAAGGAACGCAACAATGTGAGCACCCGTGAGCGAAAAACCAATGGCAACAGAGAGGCCAGCGGAGAACCCCACTTGGCAAGATTTTCGCAGAACGGGGAGGCTGGGTGGGCGTTAAGGAATCTGCGGCTAGACAACGTCTCTACCAGATACATCGTTACCGAAGGTAAGTAACTCGTACATCTGATAGAGACATCTAGCCGCAGATTCCTTAACTTAGAATAGATACCACAGCCATACCCCAAAAGGGGAGGTGGGTCTGCGGCAAAACAACAGAAATTGCCAAGCACCTGAGCCGGCAACAGAGTGACGGACAATGGGGAATGCTATGGCGGAACAGCCAAACAGCAACCCAATTCGTTTTGAAAAACAAAAGATAACGGGATGCAAGATATTGTAAAAATGCCAGAATGGGGCTACACCAACTTGTATAAGCCTGAGAGACAGAAACGCACCAGCTATATACCAGAACAACCCTTTCAGCGCAATGGCGCAGTATGTGAACACCGACCAAAGGTTGAGAAGAAATATAAAGAGATGCAACCAGAGCTTACCAGGCTAGCCCACGGAGGGAAGGCCGGAGAGGCTACAGCCAAGAACCAAAGGTCAAGAGGTAGAAATCAGCAATATATTTAGAATTGCAGGCGGAGACAAGAAATACGCAAGTGCACACCAAGTCCCAAAAGGGAGAACAGGGGCAAACAGTGACAATCATAAGCACGCTGATGTAGGCGAGCACACAAACATGCCCAGAGCAAACAGCCACAGAGACCATAAGGTGGCGTAGCGAACATAAGCATAAGGCTGCTCGACCAGGCAGCTGGAAGACTAAGGTGAGAATGAACACCCAAAATACAGAATTGCAGGGTGTAGACGTAGGACATACAGAATTGCAAGGTGTAGACGTAGGACTACTGAAATTAGATGTGCCGTTCTGCATGCCCAGCTGATATCATATAGGGCGAACTTAAAGAAGGAGGCACCCCTGAAGGAAGGTGCAGCAGAGGCACCAAAGTACGAAGGCGAAGAAACGCAGAATTTTAGACCACCCTCTCCGACTGGAAGGAAAGTAATCCTTGTCCAGAAGAGAGATTGTTCAGTAACTTAACACGTAGAAGGGAGCAGTGTAAATCCGGGGAAGCACCCCAGAAAGCAGAACACAAAAAGAGGTCTTATCGGCAATGCGCATGCATTACTAAAAGGCTCCCTGAAACATGGAGACTTAGGACCAGACGTTGTAGCCTCGAAAAGAGGTGAAGAGTTAGGAATAAGAGTACCCATGGAACTTGTATATATATATACATAAATACATATATATATAGCAAAAACGGGTAAACTAGCCACAACTATGCAACTTGGTTGTAGAGGAACACACCTGTTGCAGTAATGGAAGACGGAAGCTGCCTATAAAGCGTAAAGAACACCCCGAAAACCTCCCAAGGAGGAAATGGAAACAATAGCCAGAGGACCTATGATGTATAGAAGATGGTGCCAAGGCATAACATTGAACGCCCTATAACGGCAGAGAAGAGCACCTTAGGACGCATAGAGGCCAAAGGATGCTTTAGGCCCAGTCGACCTAATATAGCTATATAATAGCAAACAAGTACCCCACACGGAGTATGCACACCCCAACAACGGGGAACACCTATCAGGACAAGCCACAGTCCGAGGAACAATCTGTGGAACACTGCCACAGTAGGTTAACTGCCAGTATAAAACGTATAACGCATCTAAAGGATGCTAAATGAAAGAGTAATTATCCTCGACCAGCGAAAGGAAGACCTGAGGCTTACTACCAGCCGAAAACATAGAACGCATCAAAAGGATGCTAAATGAGAAGGTACCACACCAGAACAAACGTCTGAGGAACACAGGTCTAAGAGGGGGGGCGAAAGCCCGCAAGGAGACGCTGAACAGCCGAGTCGGCGTGTGCATCAAACAATAAAACCCCATTAAAGGGCAAATCAACAAGTCTGTCCCGGATATTTTCCAGAAAGACGCTATCTTGTAACCAAGCATGGCGCTGCAGGGCGACAGAGCCAGCCATAGCCCGGCCTAAGGAATCTACAGTATCTAAGGCGGAGCGGATCGTAAACTCAGCAAGGTCACGGCCATCCCGGATAAGATGAAGGAGGTCAACATGAGAGCCTTCAGTGCTGGTGGAGAGCAAAGACTCCGCAGAGTCCCACAGGGCAGAAGTAGCCCGAGCAAGGACACATACTGTATTAAGTGACCGCAGTGCAGCACCAGTGGAAGCAAAGATGTTCCGACCCCATGACTCAAGCCATCTGGACTCCCGGAAGGGAGGAAGCATTAGCCGGGGCAAGGAAGGGAAGGCAGTTTGCAAAACAAACCCCTGCGCATCTGGTTGCAATAATAAGCAGACTGGCTCATGTGGAGCAGGACGATGGCGGTGCAAGACCGAACGAGCCACCGGGTCACCAGAAGCTGGTCGAACCCAGGTACCCAAAAGGGCATCATAAAGAGAGGCTTCAAAGGGCAGAAGCGGCTCCACAGTCTGTGATCCACGGTGAAGGACATCAAGTAAGGGGTCCACAGACAGGGGCGCCGAAGGGGGTTGCATGTTAAGAACCCGAGTGGCCAAGGAGACCACTCTCAGAAAAGAAGCACCAGCCTCGGTAGCCCTCCGAGGAGGGGACAGTAGCTCGTCATTACGCGAGGGCTGTAAGCTAACCCGCCCAAGACAGTGAGGGTGAGACCAATGCTCAAGTGAGGGGAGCCCCATTGAGGAATGGGGGTCCTGACGAGGCTCCTGAATAGGCGAGGAGCCTGCCGGGTGCGGGTGCTCTTGAGGAGGCGGGGATCCTGCTGGATCCACATATTCTAAGGGAGGCACAGGCAAGAATACCACCGGCGTCGCCGAGCGTGAGGTGTACGCCAAACTGTCTTCCGATGCTTCCGGAGAAGATTCATGAACAATCCGGCGTGGATGTGGCGCCAAAACAACTTTAGTTGGCGCCGATGGAGCCTTGTCCGGCGCCAACTCGACTCCATCCGGTGTCTAGTCGGCTCCGTCCGGCGCTGAATCCACGACGAGCTCCCCTTCCGAAGAAGAAGAAGGAGCCGGATCCGGGGAGGCAAGCCTCCAGAGAAAGAAGCAGAGGCAGAGCCGGGGAGGCGAGTGTACGGCGCCGGACCGGCGCCGACCCCGGCTCCGGACCGGCGTCTGCCTGTCCGGAAGGCTGAGGGGTGCACAAAGCGAGGCTTTGAGCACCAGCAACCACCTGCGACGCCACAGGGGAGCCCCACGGAACTATGTGGCGCTGCAGGGGTGCAATGGGTCGTAGAGGGGGACCCAGCCGGGCCGCACCCTGACAACGCCATATGTATCGTAGAGGGGGACCCAGCTGGGCCGCGCCCTGACGATACCATATCTCCGACGTCCCCGGAGGGCAAGGGCTCATTTGACGCCGGGGGCGAACCCACCGGCGAGTCCGTCGGGGACCCCACAGGTAGCGGAGGCCCTGAGGACGCCCCAGGGACAGGAGAGGACCCAAGGGAGGCCTGCAAAGCCGTGGCATAGGCTTCCATTTGGACCCGAGTCGCCCCCGCACCTGGATAGGGTGGACAGAGGGGGGGGGCGACTGTCGGGGGCGCACGTCCGGAACGTTCCGGGAACCAGTGCCCCTGGCAACAGAGGAAGGTGAGGTCGAGGACCTCGGCGACACACGCCGCGACTTACCAAGAAGTGATGAACGACAGCCCCGGGCCCCAGAGGGCGATCGACGGCGGAACCGCATTGAAGCCGGGAGACGAGACGACTCTGACCGGGACAGCCGTGCCGAAAGAAGCTTCATCCGGCGCTCCCGCCGGGACTTCGGTTTGAGGTGTTGGCAGGCGTCGCAGTCCGTGGAGTCGTGGTGCTCGCCTAGACACCACATACAGATAACATGCGGGTCCGTCGCGGACATTTGCCGCGAACAGGAAGCACAGGATTTAAAGCCCGAGGGCATCGCACACTGTTCCAGACGCGAAGCGTCGAAAAAGGGCCTGAAAACAGGCCAGAGGAACCGCTCACTCCGGATCCGCGTTGCACGCGGAAAAGAAGGAAACTGACGTCAGCGCGCCGGGAGGGACTTATATGACCTCGCTGACGTCATGTACGTGGACAACGTCAGGGCGGGGTCGTGTGGCGCCGTCCCCTGGCGCGCAGAGGTGCTGCTGCAAAAAGTTTTCCGGATCCAGTCTGATGCCTGGGGATATTCTAAGTTAAGGAATCTGCGGCTAGATGTCTCTATCAGATAGAAAACATTAACTGCCCAAGGAAAGTAATCAGCTCCCATTGGAGCGGAGGAACTCTTGCAGGCGGAACAGCCCTGAACAGACATCTGAGACACTCTTTAATTGTCCATGTTGATAGAAGAGATGACATTACAGATTATCTCCCTCGAGAAATCCACCAAGTGAAACTTAATGGGGGCATATTTAAGACTTGATCTAGCTAGATGCAGAAGGTAAGGCAGAATTTGATGGAGTTGCAGAAATGCTTCCATTTTGCCTGGCAAGGTTTAACAGCAGAATTAACTAATAGCAGCACAACTCAGCAATTGTGCAAAATGTCTAACTGCGCAAACTCCAAGTGTTGAGAGGTCATGCCCATACATTCAGGCATGTTAGGTCATGCTGTAAAGCCTGTACATTGTCCCTCAAGCAGAGATCGTGATATTTCCCTTGAGAGATGGGTGGCACTTCTGAGAGCCTAAGGAGGTCTGTGAACCAATATTAGTGAGCTTTCTTTTTTTTATTTAATTTTTTTATAAACTCTTTTTATTGAAAAAGGGCATGTGGAATAACAGAGACACAGCATTACACATGTAGACATTGGCACACAGTGTTATAGCACATCAAAGATCCTTTTCCCCCACTCCAGCATAATTGATGTCGGGAAGAACACATTAATCGACCTCAATAGCTTCTTCCCCCCGGCCCTCTGGTGGTTCACATATTTCTCCCCGGAAAGTGTTCCAAGGCCTCCAAATTTGCGACCATTTTTTCGGGCAGCCCCTGGAGACGTAAATAGGTATCTCAGTCACCATGCACCAGTCCATGTCCTTGGCCCAGTCCGCAATGATCGGTGAAGTCGGAGCCCTCCACAAACGTGCAATGTTCCGCTTTGCTACCATAAAGCCCAATGTGACCCATGTCCTTTCTCTGGCTGTAAGATCAGTGGGGCCCCATATGTTCAACAAAATCAGTTTTATATTACACTGTAGCCGTCGCCCCATCACTTCCTCTATCACTGATACCACCCCCTCCCAGAATTTCTGAATTATATCGCATTCCCAAAGTGTAGGGATGAAGGTGCCCTCTTGGCCGCACTGACGTGTACACCCACCGTCTGGGCCGTATCCCATATGAACCAAGGAGGGCCCAGACAGATACGTCCTGTGAAGGATTTTTAGCTGAACCAGTCGGAGTCTGGAGGAGATGGCCACCTCACGGGGGAAGCCACCGCGGCCCGCCACTCCTCATCCTCCAAGCCGGCAACATCGTGGTCCCATTTAGTTCTGAGCCGTATTAAGGGATCGGTCATGTTGTTGATAAGCTTCTTGTAGATAAGGGATATGGCCCGATCCGGCAGGTCCCCATCAAGAATCCTGTCTTCCAGTGGGGAGGAGTCAGGGAGGGCTGCACCCTTGGGGAGAGCCGATAGTAGCGCGTGCCTAATTTGAAAGTATCTGAACTGCTCGGTGCTGGCCATTTCATATTCTTGACGTAAGTGAGCAAACGATATGACATTCCCGGATCTCCAAAGGTCTCCAATTCTGGAGATACCGATGGTATCCCATTTGTCGAACCCCAGGGAGCACGACAGCCGACCCAGCTGGTCACAGTGCCAAAGTGACGTGGCCTGTGTAAGCTTACCCTCCCAACCCAGGCTTTTAGTGGCTTCTTGCCAGATGTGCACAGCATGTTTTGTCGGGCCAGTCAGAACTTTCCCCTGGGATTTTGTATAGAGTGCTCCCGCGAACCCACCCCCCGGGAGGAGCCATCGATCAATCTGAAATGCCGGGTCATCCTGTCGCCGGTATGTGCATTGGTTAATGGCAGCGAGCTGCGAGGCCCAGTAGTATCTTTTCATGTCTGGGAGTCCGATGCCACCATCGAACCATCCCAGTGTAAGCTTGTGCGTGGGTATGCGGGGTGGCTTACCCTCCCACAGCAAGTCCTGCACTGTGCCCTCCAACTCTTTAAAGTAGGATGCCGCGACCGGAAGAGGTGTATTTTGTAATGCGTACAGAAGACGGGGGAGGGACATCATCTTGAATAGGGCTGCTCGTCCAAGGAGGGTCAGGGGAAGCGATTTCCAATGTAGAACGTCAGATTTGAGGCGCTCTAGTGGGGGCCGGAGGTTAGTTTCATATAATCGCGTCAGATCTTTAGATACCCAGATCCCCAGATATTTGAAGCCATCAACAGCCTCCGTCAGCTGGCACCCCCGGGAAGTCGCGGTCTCTGCCCACTAAGGACATAGAGAACCGATTTTGACCAGTTGATCCTATAGCCTGAGAACCTGCCAAAGCTGTGAAAGATATCCATCACCGCATTAAGGGACCTTGCCGGGGAAGCGAGATAGAGCAGGATATCATCTGCATACAGTGATATACGGTCCTCCCTGCCACAAGCCCAGTTAAGGCCTCGGATGGTGGGGGCCTGGCGGATCCAGGCTGCTAGATGTTCCAAGGCCAAAGCAAAAAGAAGTGGCGACAGGGGGCATCCTTGCCTGGTGCCCCGACCGAGAGAGAAGACCGGGGACTTTCGATTATTTACAATCACTTGTGCCAATGGTTGACAATACAAGAGACGTACCCAGTTGATAAATTCCGGGCCAAATCCCAGCTTGCGTAGCACAGCGAACAGGTATGGCCATTCTATGGTGTCAAAGGCCGAAGCAGCGTCCAAGGATGCCACAACCGTGTCTTCTCTGATCGTATCTGCTCTACATAGCACTGCGTGCAGTCTGCGGAGATTAAGAGACGTATTTCTTGCGGGCATAAACCCGGATTGATCCGGGTGAACCAAATTGGGAAGAACCGATAGCAAGCGAGTGGCGAGAACTTTTGCGAGGATCTTAGCCTCGCAATTAAGGAGCGAAATGGGTCTATATGAAGAACACCGATCGGCGGGTTTACCCGCTTTGTGGATAACAATGATATTGGCTAGTCTATGATCTTCAGGGAGGATTCCGCGGTCTTTACTTTCCTGGAACATGGCGGTGATAAAAGGGGCGGTCACGCCCGCCGTGAGCTTAAACAGTTCTATAGGGATCCCGTTAGGGCCCGACGCTTTCCCCCCCCCCGCAGATCGTGAATGGCCCTCTCCACTTCGGTCGCTGTAATATCTTGGTCTAAGTCAAGACTCTCCTCCTCTGTGACCACCGGCATGCGTATAACACGTAAGAGGGAAGAAGCCTCTTCCTCCGAATGGGTCGTGCTGGAAGAGTACAGGGTCTGGTAGTACTTACCAAATGCATCCGCTATGTCTTGCGGAGCTGTGGTTCGGGAATGTGAATCGATGGCAATTTCAGCCACCACGCGCCGTGCCCCGTCTCTACGATCTAGCCAGGCCAACAATTTGCCTGCCTTGTCGCCTACATCGTAGATCCTGCTAAGGGTAGCCCGATACTGTGCCTTAGTGCCGTGGCAAGGTCCGAGAGCTCCTTAGTTTTAATACGAAGCTGTTGACGCACTTCTTCCGAGTCGTGCGATCTAACTGTGCGTTCCAACTCCAGGACCTCGCCCTCGATACGTGTCACGGCGGCCGCCTTTTCCTTGCGTTGCCCTGCAATTTGCCCCAGGATCACCCCGCGGACAACAGCTCTATAGGCCTCCCAAAGCGAAACGGAAGAGCTGACTGATCCCAGGTTTTCTTGGAAATATAGGTCTGTTTCGGTCAGAACCTTAGCCCTAATGAGGGGGGTCGTGAGATACCACGAGTTGATCGGTGCCATGCGGCCGACCGAGGGCTCCCCGACCTCTATTCTGCACAATATGGGGGAGTGATCCGATATGCCCCTGGCCAATTGTCGTATTTCTTTGACGATATGTAGATGTTGTGTAGGAGTAAGCACATAGTCAATGCGTGACATAGTGCCATGGGAGCCCGATAGGTGTGTGTATTGGAGTTCTTTTGGGTGCAGGCACCTCCAAACATCCGCCAGTCCCAGTGCACCCAAGAAGCTATGAATCCGTTTACGCGAGACCGGTAGGACTTTCTGGGGCCAGCGATCCAGGGAGTCCGAGACAATGGAGTTAAAATCCCCGCCAATCAGTAACCGCCCTTCGGGAAGGCCCAGGAGAAGGTCGCCGAGATCAACAAATGCTTGCGTGTGGAGGCCCGGTGGAATGTATACTGAGACCAAGTTGATGATGGCTCCCTCCCAAGTTCCAGACAGGGCTACAAATCTACCCAGTGGGTCCTCGCGGATCGAGTTAATCGTTAAGGGGAAGGATTTGCGAACAAGGATGCCCACCCCTCGGGAACCTGACCCAAAAGCGGAATGGGCCACCATTTGAAAACCCCATCGAGACAGGGCCTTACAACGGTTGCCCAGCAGGTGGGTCTCCTGTAGAAACACGACGTCCGGTAAGTGTCATTTCAGGAATTGGAGAACCACCCCCCTCTTTATTCTGTCCCCCAACCCATTTACATTCCATGAAAGCAACGTAAGTTTCTGCCTAGTCGATGTACCCATCAGTTGAGGTTAGTGACATAAGATGCTCCGGGGAGGAACAAGCCAGGGGGGAGTACATGTAAGGAGTGCCCTACAGTGCTAAATTGTATGGTCAATAAGAGTGTGGCCAATACTGTGTCTCCTGCGGTTGACATCTGAATTCGAGAATACAAACCATGCCTGCACAACAACAATGCCCAAACCAAAACAAAAAAACAAACCCCTCCCCCCATCCCGCAGACCCAATGTTCAATCCCCAAACCCCCCCACCCTGCCTCCCTGCTCGGCGGTGACAAAACTTCCCGCCCCCCAAACTAGCAGAGTGCCTATCGCCCACCCTTCCAAAACTTACGGGTTCGTGCTGCCCAACCGAGCACACAACTCTAAGGATTATGCTGTTCCGATAGTAACAACTACAGCCTAATGGGCTTGTACTAACGACTTCAATAAGGGCCTAATATATACCCACTGTCGCTCATTTGTATGGCAATGAAATTAACAAAGAGCAAGGAATAGTTATCAACAAGGCATCCAAGGCAGTCCAGCTCAACACAGCGAGAGTCCGAGGCCCGCGTCGGAGCCAGCCCCCTCCCACATCCCGCAGTCTATTTGGAGGCAGTCAATTCACGCAAATGAAAGGCATACAAACCAATTATTCAGCTCCACCTGCCGCCTCGTCACGATCAGGAATTGGGGAGCCACCACCTGAGGCCCGGGCGTTTCCCTCCATCCTCACGCCCCGGGCCCGGTGAGCGTGCCGGCCCGCCGTTCGCCAGCCTTCAAGCCAGTCCCAGGTCTCCTCCGGGCTGGTGAAGAACCAGGATTTCCCCTCCGACTCCACCCTCAACCTGGCTGGAAATATCATAGCATATTTCAGTTCCTTGTCTCGAAGCGCTCTCTTCACTTCTAGGAAGCTACGTCGCTGCCTCTGCACCTTGAGGGTGAAGTCTGGGAAGAAAGTGATACGACTATTTTGGTAATCCACTGGCGGGGCGGACCGGGCACACTGCAGGATGACATCTCTATCGCGGAAGTTGAAGATTCTGGCAAGAAGCGGCCTTGGGGGGGCCCCGGGCCGCGGCCTCATCCCTGGCACCCGATGCGCCCGTTCCACTGAAAAGAAATTGGAGAGCCCTTTGGGCTTGAGATAGGTAGTGATCAGCTCCTCCACGAAAAGGTCCGCTGATAGCCCCTCTGCACGCTCAGGCACCCCAATAATGCGGACGTTGTTACGTCTGGAGCGCCCTTCATAGTCGTCCAGCTGCGCTTCTAGTTTATTGGCGTGTGTTTGTAGCTCCTCCATCTTTTTCTGCAGTTCGATCGTGTCCTCCACCAGGGAGGAGGCCTTGATTTCGACGTCTTTCAACGTGAGTTCATTGAGCGCATGTCCTCTCTGATGAGGGACACCTCGGTGGACACGGAGTCAATGCGCGACTCCAGTGACGTGCGGACCGTAGTGATGGCCTCGAGGATATCCTGCAGCGTCGGTTCCCTCTGCTTCCCACCGGGCTCAGATTTGTCGGTCATGGTTGATCCCCCTTTGGGGCTCGCGCCGGGGCCTCCATCCCATGCATACTTCGTCAGTTTAGTCTGGAGGGCCGCCCGCGGAGCGCGTCCCCCCGCCATATCTTGTGCAACACTCCCCAGGGGGGTCGCTAACGATCAGTGATCAGCCCCACGTGAGGTAGTCAGCAGCGGAGCTCCAAAGTCCTTTGCTCCACACTTTACAGACTTTCAATTATCCAAAGTGTGGGCCTCCGAGATCTCACAGCCGGAGACACCTTCACCACCAGGTGGAAGCAAGCGGGTATCACCCCCTATGTAGATAACCGTATAAGGTCGCGGCAGTGTCCCGTTCAGCGAGCCCCCTGCCTGAGGAACAGCCGGTCGGAGATCAGTCCCAATTCTCACCTACCCATACGAAGGAGCAGATGCAGCAGTCCGATAGTCAGACAGCAGGGCGGGAAACACCACGGCGCCCCAACACCGGCCACGCACCTTCACCAGCTCTCAGGGTCCCTCAATGCCCTCCTGATGGTCCGATGAGCAGCCCGGCACTACTTCTCCCAGCCGGTCGGGCGATAGATAACACCGGTATTGATTGCTGGAGCCACACACACCACTCCCCCTCCAGCGCTGGGATTTCAGCAAGTGCGCACCTCCCCACCCATGAGTAGGCGCTTCCACAGCGCAGCAGGGCAATTTTGATATTGGGGGGGCGGGGGGGGTACACAGCCGGTGTCCGCCGGCGGTTTCAGCGCTGTACTATGAGGCAGCTCCCAGCGGGCAAGAGGACAGGATGGCAAAGCAGCGCCCACAGCTGCCCTTGGGGGCACAGAAATGTCCTGGTGTGCGGGCCCCTTAACGAGCAAGCAGCAGGTCAGGGGGATAGCCTCAGCCCGAGCTGTGTCATATGCGTGGCAGCAGCGGCCGACACGCAACCGCGTGATCTCTGCCCCGTATGTCCGTGGTTACGCCGGGGTCGGGTGAGGATCCGACAGGCAGTCTCTAGGCACTCACCGGTTCGACCCACGATTCCGAGGAGGCCGTCGACAATGGTGCCACTGATGGTAAGATCCCGCCTCCGGCGGCTCCTCCGTTGTTCGCGCCGCACTCAGTGCCCTGTGCCCTCGGGGGTGCCGGCGGCAATCCGCAGTCTGTCCTCGCCGTCCGGGACCCCCCGCGAGGTTCGGTGGGGCGGCACGCCCAGGCGCGCACCAGCTCCGAGCAAGAGGCGGTCACGCCGATGAAGCCACACGCCAGTGAGCTTCCCGGCCGGCAGGCCGCCCGGACGCGTCTTCACCCCGCTCCGGTCCAATGGCGCAGATATCGCCAACGCCGCTACACACCCTCGATCCGGCCGTGAGTGGCCTTAAACTGTACAGCAGCCCTTCCGATGCAAGGTTGACGGTGTGGGAGCCCTTACTTAGGCAATTAGAGGCGGATTTTCAGCGGATATTTCGCTCGGTCGGCGGAGCCGAGAGCTTAAGCGGCCATCTTGTCGCTCGGCTTGGCCACGCCCCCCATTAGTGAGCTTTCTTGGCTTTGCTGAGAGCCTTTGAGATGAGAGGAAGAGGAGGAAAGGATTATGCTAATGAGACTGAAACACGGTTCTCTTATTCCCGGATGACAATACCTACTGGCAAAGTATCAGCATTATTTGCTTGATCATGTTGCCAAAAGGTCTAGTCGTGGATAACCCCATTTGTGAAAGATCTGAGCCATTCAGTCCTGATTCAATTCCCAATTATGGGAGGCGCATTCAGTCCTGTTGTATATGCTCATATGTTCACTACCCTGGGAGAAATTCTGCTTGTAATGAATTACCTTGTGCTACTGCCCAGTCCCAAAGGATTCGTGCTTCTTCTGAAAGTGGACAAGATCTTGTGCCGCCCAGTTTGTTACCTTAGTGGTATTGTCTGATTGTAATCCTTTATGAATAGCTCTGAGCTCCAGGACATTTATGAGATGGATCTTCTACTGAATCTTCCAATGGCCCCCTGCTTCCATCTCCTCAAGGTGGGCACCCCATCCCTCCAGCGATGCATATGACATCATGACAAAAAGGGCTATTTGTAGTTCAAGCGTAAACTCTTTATGAGATTTAAATGCTCCAACCACCAGGTCAAGGCACTGATCTTGGCTGATACTTGAATTGGATTGTTGAAGCATCTGGTCATTGCAGCCACTGGACTGGATGTCCAAATACTCATATAGAAATGCATCTGCATTCTGCAGTTAGGTACCAATGCAATGCAAGATTATATAATGCCCAGCAACGACTTAAACAGTCGGACGGATGTTCCCAACTTTTGGATCTGTCGGGAGGAGGACTGAAGATGAACAATTAGTTCCCATGATTGAAAGGCTTTGCCAACCCTTCTATTTCTCAGGGACATCAATACATTGTGCATCACTTTTGGTAAGAGTAGACAAGAATTCGTTACAGGGTCCAATCAAAGTAGCTGGACATGGACATTAGGAACACATATAGTTTTTCACATTTTAGTTATTCAGAATATTGTATCCTGAATTATGATTTAATGTAGTCAATATCAAACACAGATCTAAGTAATGTCCTTAACTTTAAGATGGAGCCTGAAATGGTGAGTGTCTCATATATCTTCACAACCCATGACGGCCCTTACGTAATGAAGGCCTCCTGTCAAATGAGAACAAACTTGAATTGGAGTGTGGCGGCCATCTTTGATCTCAAGTATATCAGGGCTTGCCTGGAAGAACCTTGCTTTCCAACAGCTGCATCACTGTCTGATTGTAACTTGCTCAGTTAGAATGCTGATTCATGCTTCGACTAACTTATGGAATTTTCTTGTTGTTTGGAATTTCGCCATCAGCTGTCATATGGATTTGGAATTCTTCCTTAAAGGCTGTATTGTTCATGATAGACTTTAAAGAACTAACTATGTTCTTGACTTGAAATGAAAATCTCTCAATCCTTCTAAGACTTTGAACCATGTATCTGATTTGGCTTTCTGGAACTATTGTGACCGGCATTTCATTTTATTCAAGGAAGTTGAAGGACTAGATTGCATACATATATCACTACACTCAAGTGAATTAGACCTTAGACTAATATTTTCCATTGAATGTTTCAGGCAAACCATTTTGTATTCACAAAAACAAATAGCTGCAGAGAGTTACCCAACTCTAAAAGATATCATATATTGTATATTATTTGAACAAGTGAATACTCTACCAAACTGAATATTCCTCACATTTGGAATATCTCCAGACACCAGACTGATATGAACAATTTAAGCAGCATTGCTCCCACGTACCGGTACATGGCACTGTGTGGCTCCATGTTGACTTCTTGATACCCCAAAAGTGATGATGTAGGCATATATAAGCAACACCCTCCTGCACATCAACTTTGGTTTAATTTTTTGACTGTACGTGCCTTCAGATGCGGAGCTAAATAATGCTCATAAGTACTGGTGTGCAGATCTGTAGCAAAAAACCTTTATAAATTAGGAAAGAGTCCATGCCAGAGAACGGGGAAGTGGAAGGGCAGTAAGGAATTTGCAGTTAGATTGCTTACACCAGAGAGGTGTTCTTCTGACGCTTACTTCTAACCACAGATTTCTCAGCTTTAGAATAACTACCAAAGCAGAACCTCCGCAAGAGGTGGGTCTCTGAAATGGGTCAGACCAAAAAGTTATGAAGGACCAAACGGCCAAAATGCCCTTCCTTTCGGATCTGGCAGTCAAGGCAGTAGTGCTTTGGGAACATGTGCACTGATGCCCACGTCACAGTCTGACAGATGTCAAAGAGAGGCACTCCACATGTGACCACAGTTGTAGCAGCCATAGCCCTGGTGGAATAAGCTCTCAGTCCTTCCGGATGCAGCTCTTGGCCGGCGCATAGCAGACTTTAAAGCAAAGGACTATCCGCCTTGACAGAGTCCTTTTCTGCACTTCCTTGCCATCCCGTGCCTCTGAGAACTCCACAAAAAGCTGTTAATCCACCCAATGGTCTTTGGTGCAATTGATATAGACCTCAAGGCTTTCCTGGGGTCTCCTCCTTCCAGGGGTGAGACACAGCAAAGAATGTTGGGAGGCTGATGGATTCCCCGATGTGAAAAGCAGTCACAATCTTTGGAAAAAAGGCCTCCGTAGTCCGCAACACCACTTATCTGTAAAATAGGTGCTTTAAGAAGGCTTCAATAAAATCGCGTGAAGTTCACTCGCACAAGAAACTGAAGCTACTGTGACCAAGAACACAATCTTCAGAGTCAGGAGACATAGTGAACAGCTGTGCCTTCATTTGAAGGAAGTGCACACGAGGAAAGTGAGGACCAAATAGAAGTCCCACTGTGCCATCGCAAAGGGTTAAGGGGGAAACATATGTTTCAAACCCTTGAGAAACCTAATCACAACTGGTGACTTGAACAGGGATGGTTTGTCCATCAAACACAAAAAAGCTGAAATGGCTGACAAATACCATTTAACAGTACACAAGAGTCCTTGCTGTGCCACAGATAAAACAAACAAAAGGATATCCAACAGTTGTGACTAACAGGTCTGTATTGCGGGTGCGACACCAGGCCACAAACTTGTCCCAGCACCTGCATAAAAAGACTTAGTAGTAGGAAGCCTGACAGCAAGAATGGCATCCACAACCATGGGACAAAGGTCAAATGCAGTCAACTGCCCCCACGCAATCTCCACACATGGACATTGCGTAGGTTCACGTGCAGGTCCCTGACCTGCTGCTGTGATGAGATCCTCCTGATGCGAAAGTCTGATCGGAGGAAAGATGCTCATGTCCAGACCTTCTGGGTACTACACTCTCCTTGCCCAATCTGCAGCCAAAAGAATGACTTGAGCCTGATTGTTCCTGATCTTCTTACTAACTGTGGGTAGAAGGGGCAACAGAAAAAAGGAGAACAGGAGTCCTGTGTGCCACTCTATCAAGAATGTATCTCAGAGGTAGATCCTACTTGGAAACTCTGGCATACCAAAATGTTGACATTGTGCTTTCTGGACAGCGGCAAACAGATTTAGCCAGGGTTCTCCTCATTGCTAGAAGGTATCCTGTGCCACAAGGCATTCAAAGATCCCATCAGGTGGAACAAGACTAGGGAAATGCCCTGTCGCTCCAGCCAACTCCAGAGGCGCAGAGCCTTCTGGCACAGGACCTAGGATCCCACCACGCCCTACTTGTTGCAGTACAATATGGCAGTGGTGTTGTCCGTGAGAACGTGAACCAGCATTCTCTTGATGGATGGTAGGAAGGCCTTCAGTGCCAGGTGAATGGCCCATAACTTCCACAAGCTGATATAGAACTGGGTCTCTGTCGATCTCCACCTCTGCCAGATGAACTCCCCAACCCAACAGTGACACATCCGTCACCACCATCAGCTCTGGAAGGGACTAGGAGAGGGGTCTACTTCTGGCCAAACTACGATTGAGAGGTCACCAATGCTGGTCTTTTACAGAGTCCTCTAAAACCTGGATGGAATCTGAGAGGTTTACCCAGTGCACAGCCCACTGAGACTTTAAGTTTAATTGCAGAGTCTGAATATGCCACCTAGCATAGCCAACAAGTGGGATGCAGGATGCAAAGAGGCCCAGAAACCTCTGAGCTACTCTCAGCAAGACCCAGGACCGAGACAGAAACATTTTGATCATAACCCAAATGTCTGGGACTCTTGGTGGAGGGACGGCTGGAAACTACACCATATACAGGATGATGCCTCGGCGAAGGAGTCAGGAAGGAGTGACTTTGTTGTGTTGATAGTGAACCCCAACAATGTCAATAGGTTCACTGTTGTCCGAAGGTGGTCTATTGCTGACTATGGCACCCACCTTCAACATGCAAAAACAACAATTGATGGACAGAATGCAGAACAATGTCATACATTCACCCCAGTACAGAGATCTGGGCCTAAATCCATCGTTTTTTTGCTCACCATGCCATTCCAGTTTGAACCCAGCCATATGCAAATCAGTCTTGACCCTGTGCCCTATGGGAACAGTCCAGCCCAAACTGCCAGGCCAGGTCCTCCCTGGACTAGAAACAAGCATCTTAGGACCGGTTTCGGGGTTTCACCCCTCTTCAGCCAGGATAGCTTGATTCCAGCGGCATGGAGAGCACGGGACCCACGTCTGGGCATACCCGTCCCACTCGGGGTGACAAATGCAAAAACAACAATTGATGGACAGAATGCAGAACAATGTCCTACATTCACCCCAGTATAGAGATCTGGGCCTAAATCCATCGTTTTTTTGCTCACCCTGCCATTCCAGTTTGAACCCAGCCATATGCAAATCAGTCTTGACCCTGTGCCCTATGGGAACAGTCCAGCCCGAACTGCCAGGCCAGGTCCTCCCTGGACTGGAAACAAGCATCCTAGGACCGGTTTCGGGGTTTCACCCCTCTTCAGCCAGGATAGCTTGATTCCAGCTGCATGGAGAGCACCGGACCCACGTCTGGGCATACCCGTCCCACTCGGGGTCACAAATGCATAAACAACAATTGATGGACAGAATGCAGAACAATGTCATACATTCACCCCAGTACAGAGATCTGGGCCTAAATCCATCGTTTTTTTGCTCACCATGCCATTCCAGTTTGAACCCAGCCATATGCAAATCAGTCTTGACCCTGTGCCCTATGGGAACAGTCCAGCCCGAACTGCCAGGCCAGGTCCTCCCTGGACTGGAAACAAGCATCCTAGGACCGGTTTCAGGGTTTCACCCCTCTTCAGCCAGGATAGCTTGATTCCAGCGGCATGGAGAGCACGGGACCCACGTCTGGGCATACCAATCCCACTCGGGGTGACAAATGCAAAAACAACAATTGATGGACAGAATGCAGAACAACCTTCAACAGCCAGTCATTGAGGTAGGGGAAAACTAGGATCACCAACCTCCAAAGGTGTAAACCCTATCAGTTTCGTGAACACCCAATGGGCACTGAGGAGGCCAAAGGGAAGAATTGGAAACTAAAAATCCTGCTTGCCCATCTTGAAATGGAAATAGCATCTGTGGAGCTGTGGGACGGGCACATGAAAGTAGGCATCCTACAGATCCAAAGCAACCAGCCTAGTTCAAGAACAGAAAGAACCTGGGCTGGTGTCAGCCTCTTAAATGTGTCCTTCCGCTAGAAGGTACTCAGAGGGCAGAGATCTAAAACAGGATCAAGGCTTCTGTCCTTTTTGGATCCAAGGCAATAACAGGAGTAACAACCAGTGCCTATTTACAGGGCAAGGACACTCTCTATGGCTTCTTTAATCAAAAGAGATTGCCCTTCCTGGAGCACGATGGACAGGTGCTGCTCTGAAAGATGCTATGATGTAAGTGGTAGATGTGGCTGGTCAAAAAGGAATGGCAGGGCATTACCGCATTTAACGATTGGGAGGGTCCACCTTCCGGATGTTATATTTTGCCACCATTGGAGTAAATACCTGATCCCGTCTCCCATAAAGTGGTTGTGTGCCATTAAGGGCAAACTAAAGCAGTTTGGAGGCCGATGCCAGAGGGGCTGGAGACTGGGAAGTTTGCTGCCCCTGGTGGCCTGGAAGTTGTCTGCTTGACTCCCCCACCCTCCCCCCAAAAAAACAAAAAGACTGGCATGTCTGTTGCAGGGGCAGCTGACCTTGGCTTCGCTGGTATGCCAACACTTTGGAGTAGCCTCAAAAGGGGTGAAAACTGTTAAGAATACGGTCTCACAGGGTTGGAAAGGCCTAGGGAATGTGCAGTGGATCTACTCTCTTTAAAGCATTCCAACTCTGATTCAGACTTCTCGCAAACAGGCAAGAGCCATCAAATGGTATGTCCATCAGAGAGGCTTGCATGTACCCGGAGAAGTCTATGGATCTCATCCAAGAATGCTGCTGAAGCACCACGCTGGTGCCACCTGCTCAGCCCAAGCAGCTAATAGTGTCCAGCCCAGAGTAAATGATATATTTTTCAGCATCCTGGCCATCTTAGATGTTTTGGGCTAGGTTGGCCCAAATTCTTGGGGATTGCAGGCAAGATCTCAGTAACCCTGTCCCATAAAGCTTGGGTATATTTCCCCAGCAAACAGCTGGCACTGACTGACAGGACGGCTTGCCCGGTCAACCATATTATCCATTTCCTGAATGCTTCCACTCATTTTGACTCTATTTAAGAGAGAGTCATAGGGAATGAATTGGGGTTCACCCCACTTGTGAAAGCCTGAGCCACCGAACCTTCTAGTATAGGGTGCTGTCTGAAAAAGTCAGTTGCCTGGCGCCAGCCTGTGGTGCCTAGAAACCTGTCTGTTTACTGGTGGACGGGAACAAGGTTTATATCACGTGAGCAAATGGGTGTCAGTGAGGGCTTCATAAATGGAAGTAAAGGTTTGGATGAAGTTTGTCCAGGATGCAAAAATATGTGTTAGGTTTGACTTCTATAGTTGGCAGTTGTAAATCCAATACCTCCGCAGACCGTCGTATTACCAAGGCAAAGGAGGCACTCTCTTCCGTTGATGGCCCAGGCAGCAAACATGTCTTGGGAAATATCCAACCCACAAGCCTCCTGCAATTCCAACTACAGGGTGTCATCATGAAGGGGTTGGGGGAAATAATCCCTATCATCTGCACTGTAATCTCCATAGGCTAGCTGACTCTGATCTGTCTGAACCGAAAAGTTGCTGGATCGCTGGTGTGTGGCTCTGTGGCAAAGGCATGGCTCAGTCTAAGTCAGACTGAACTGGGCAATGGTGTGTAGGTATGGCTTCGAGATGCAACCTTGATCCAGGCCGCGATGGATTCAGCCCATAGTCGGATAGGAATATAAGATTGGAGTTGTCTTCTGGCACCGGCGTCAAAGTCACAGGAGCCAGGGAGGATTTGGTGCCAGATCAGAAGTAGGCTCCAGTATCGGAGTGAAACCTGAGGTGAGTTCAGGAGGCACAGAAGGTGAGGGCAAAACTGCCAGCAGCAATCCAACTGGAGACCTCTGCAGATCCTTGGGGCATGAAGGGGCCGGAAGAGTGACAACATTTTGCAACAGGCCTCTCAAAAGGCCTTACTCTGTGACACTATCGTTGATGGTCCCGGTAACTCAGCATGTATCAGGATCATCTGCAGAATTCGCCACTAGGAGGGGGACCAAGAGTGGGACTACTAGGCACCCTGACGTCCTCACAATTTCTCAGGCGGAGAGTGGCGGGACAGGGTTGAATCCCGCTTGGCCTTTTTGTGTTTCAGTTTCGACTTACCGGAAGACTTCGAAACCAAAGAGGACCTGTCTCTGGAACAGCCTTGAGAGCGGAAAAGGGTCTGCACCCTCAACTTCAAGCAGGAGCGGGATTTTCGAGACCTCTTTCGGTATTCCGTGACGTACAGCTTCACTTTGCATTCCCAAATCACTTTCAGATTCATAAGTGCATACAGGACTTGGAGTCGTGTTTCGAATACAAACACAAGAGGCACTTCTCGTGGGCAATCTGTCACAGACATGTGCTTGAGATAGACCCTACAAGGCTTAAACCCTCTAGTTTTAGGAGGCGACATAGTTCCATTGCACACTGGGAAAAAAAAAATGTGTAAGAAAAAAATCATCAACTTATGAGGAAAGAGATGGGAGAAGGCTCTGGTTCCACATACAAAGGTGATGAAAGAAAAACTGGTGCAGTTGTGGCACTTAAATGCAGCTCCATTGTCACTTCTGGTGTGGAACATAGTTCATGCGGAGACGCACCACCTACTGACGTGAGAGAGCAATGCTGTTTAGATCTTCAAGATCCACTCTGGTACCTCAGGATACTCTAAAGGTGAGAAATCTGCGGTTAGAAGTATCAATCAGAAAGTTCCATTCAAGAGAATATGTAGTAATTTTGTTTGTTCCTCTCTTCAGGACTTGAACACATGAGGTGAATCCATCCCAGGTCCAATAGACAATACTATATAGTGACATGTCTTTTCCCAATTCCCCTTTCTCCATGTACACTCAAGAGCGGAAGTTGTCCTCCTCGGAGAACAGAATGCGTGAGACAGCATTCAAGTCCCGACATCTCTGCAGCGGAACCATGAGTCTAACAGATTTGGGGAGGGCCCCTAGAAACTGGTTTGATGTTGAGGCTTAGTCATGTTGATGGCCAGAAGAAAGGTCTTTCCTTTGGTCAGCAAGTCATCCAAATACAGAAAGATTTGATGTTCTTTACAACATAAAAACGCTGCCACTGGTGCTATGCACTTTTTGAACATCTATGGTGCTGACTTGAGAACAAAGGGGAAAACCTTGAATTGAAAATGGCACCCGGCTACATTGAATCTTAAACATTTGCGCTGGTTGGTGTGAATGGCTAAGTGAAAGTAGGCATCCTCTTAATCTAGAGAAGCCATGAACTCCCTCCTGGAGAGTAAAAATACTAAATGACTGCTTCTTAGGTATTTGTTGAGCTGCTGTAGGTTTAGAATAGGAAGCCACTCTCCCAACTGTTTTCTAATCAGGAAGAACCTGGATTAGAACCCCTTTCTTTGCTGGGACTGGGGTTCCAGGGCCCCTTTGTGAAGCATTTACAGTATCTCTGCCTGCAAGAGTTTCAGGTGATGGTGAGTTAGTAGTGGCACTGATGGAGGTTTTTGTCTAAATTCAAGGATGAGCCCATATTTCATCTGTCCATTATTATGTCTTGCCAGTACGCAGAGAAAACATAAATTCAGCCACCCACAGGGCCCAGAGGGTTGTAAAGTGGAGATGGGGTAACTGGGGCCTACACTGAGTCACTGATGACATGATGAGACCTGCTGTTTACTGTGCCCAGAAGATTCATTTATGAACTTTTGTAAAGTGGCCTATTGGAGGGAGGCGGATAGTAAGGCTACCTATATGACAGTGGTGCAGGTTGATTTTGTATGGACAGTAGGGATGGAAACCACTTCTGTAGGAGAAAAACTCCGTCTTTTTCTCCATGAAATAGCTTCAATTGCTACTTTAGCACTCGTAGGGGACGTACAATGTCTGTGTCAGATATAAATGCTTAAATAGCTTGTTCACATGCCTTTCAAAGAGGTGGTCACCATTGAAAAGCATATCTAAAATTTTGTAAGGAACTTCAGGTGTGAAGGAACTAAAGGCTGGCACCTGCCTTTTGTCTAGCACCAGTAACTGGCCACATCTTTCACGGCTGTGAAGGCTTTCTCACCCTCTTGAAGAAAGGAGAATGCTTCTTCCTTCTTTCAGTCCAGTAGCAGGTGAAGGTATGGAGTCAAGCCTGCCTACATTTTGTCATTGTATCTGCCAACAACCTCCATGGAAAGGCACATAGCCTTTTGTCAAAATTGTCCATTTTCCAACACTCTCTTTCAGGGGGTGCTGTGGAGTGGTGATGGGTTTCTGGTGTAGTACTGAGCACTTTGCATCACAACCAAATCTGCCTAAGCATGTCTTAAGAGGAATACTGGTGAGATGTCTGTGGAATTATATTTTTTGACCAGCCTTGGGACCATGGCTGATACAAAAGCCTGGGCTATCATGATCTTTACGCCCTCCTTCCAAATGTGTTTGGCAATTTGGATTGTCTTCATGGACTTCGTGGGCACTTCGTTACAATCACAGAAGAAATAATCAATTTCCGTCAAAGTAACTGGCAAGTCAAATTGTTTGACACTTTCCACTGGTGAATGGAAACAAGCCTTATCATCAATGGGTGAGTAGGCAGGAGGGGCAGAAGCATTTGTTGCTGGAGCAATCCATCCATCTCACAGATCAGAATGTCTCCTATGCTGTTGAAAGAGTTCTCCTTCTTAAATGTCCTCATTATCCTCAGAAGAATCCTAATCCACCTGCTGAACCAGTCTTGGAGGAGGCAACATTTGTGGTGGTGGTGGAGGTGGCAGTGGTGAAGGCACCAATGCTGGAGGAGCAGGTGTTAGTTGCGATGGACCTGACTTAGACGGGGGCCATGGAACTTCCGCATGAGGCATGTGATGTGGGAACCTTGCGCAATGGTCAGCTTCATCCTGCTGCCCATATTGGTTGCCATTCTGTTCACATTTCACATGAAATGAAGTAAGGTAAGTGGCAGTTCCAAAGGGTCCTTCATTTTGTAATCCAATTTTTGTGTCTAAAAACTTCACAGGTGCTGAAAAGGAATTTTACTACATTTGGAAATAAAGCAGCCTACTTCTTAGGTGTTCGTGGCGATGGGCCATCCAGTGTTGTTGTTGACAATCCTGCTTTCAACAATGCTGTAGTCTACGGTGGTGTCACTGATGGAAGTGTACGGTAGGTGGCTAAGGTGCTATAGCCAATGCTAGACTGACTGTAGTAAACAACGAACCCTGTGCTGACTGGGTGTCCACAGCTGGTGTCCTCAACAGGACCATCAATGACAGACTTCGCAAGTCTTTCATTTTGGATGCGCCTCAACAAACAACTTCAATTGCCTATTCAGCTTCTTGTCTAATCTTTTAAGGACACGTTTCCCAAATGTGATTTGAAAGTCAATTTTCCCATTCAAATGTTCTTTTCTGTGGCTTTTTACCTTGTTTGGATGTTCCTGGACATACTCCTCATCAGATGACATCCTGTCACCGGCAGTCTTTTTTTCCAGGCACCTGAAAAGAGCTCTTCCCTGTCACTCAGGGTTTTACATGAAAAATATGCAGCAGATTGTATAGACTCTTAGTTTATGATTCAGCAGTAAATACAACCTGACAGCAGGTCATTCATAAAAAGTCTCTTTTTGGCTTTGTTCAGTGATTCAGCCATTATGACAGGAAACAATTTTGTATTCAAAGGGAGGATTCTAAAGGGTAGTTGGGCATAATACTTGAAAAGGTCAAATGTAGGTGAAAATCTGGCAAAATAAGGTGACAGAAAGGTCTCTTAGCACAGCTCTGAGACTGACTTTCTTCCACAGGACGTGCAGTAATATTTGAATTGCAGAAGACTCTGAGGGAATGGAATTCAGTGCACTCATCTCACTGGCTGAAGTATGGGTCTTTTCTAATGAGTTGCTTGTACTACTAAAGTAACTTTGCTTGTATTAATTTCAATGCAATTTGTTACTGCTATTGAAACATCACCATGGGACTACCAGCTTAACAACAGGGAATGATTCAAGCATGTGAATCTATGAAACATCCAATACTGAAGAAAATGATAATACTGTGAAACACCCCACTTTCCGTTCTGAGACCTTGAACTTAGAATGGGTTGGTAATACTGCACCTAGTAAATATCATATACAAGAAGAACTGGCTGTTTATAATAAGGGCGTCAGACCTTAGTTTTTTTCCTAAAATGAACATGTAGGTGTAGGAAAGTGCCCATTTTTGACATGGTCACCCTCACTTTTTGCCTGGTATTTGATGTGATATTCGACTGGAAGTGTGCTGGGTTCCTGCTAACCAGGTCCCCAGTGCCAGATCTCTTTGCCAAAAACTGTGCAAATTGTATCCCAATTGGCAATACCTTTAGCACTCCGTGTAAGTCCCTAGTAAGTGGTACCCCTGGTACCTAGGGCAAGGAGGCTAAAGAGGGTCCTTAGGGACTGCAGCACAAATTGTGCCACCCTAAAGGACCCCTCACCAAACACATACAGACTGCTACTGTAGACTGCGTGTCTTGGTGCAGACAAAAGTTAAAACATGACATGGTACACATCCCTCTGCGCCATGCCCACAGACACTGCATGCATTATAGCTAAGTCACCCCTACAACAGACCTTACAGCCCTAAGGCAGGGTGCACTATGCTACATGTGAGGATATATCGGCAAGAGAAGATATGCCCTTGTGCTGGTCAGCTCTATTGCTGGTATAAAACATCTAGTATTAATAAACCCACACTGATGCCAGAGTTGGATTTATTATTACATGCACACAGAGGTCGCCTTAGAGGTGCACCGTGCAAACCTACCAGCTACTGGTGTGTTGACTGAATGGTTTTTGCCAGCCTGTCATGAGAGAGACATGTTTCTGACCCCCAAGGGTGAGGACCTTCGCTCTGAGGAGGTCAGAAACAAAGCCTGCTTGGGCAGAGGGTGTTTTCATCCCCTCCCACAGGAAGACCTGCCGAATAGCATTCCAAGGCAGGGGAGTTTCAAAGAGTCCACCGCCTTTGGTATGCGAATCTGGATCCCCTCACAGGAGACAAAGCCAACCCTCTTTGTCCAGAGCCCTTTGGCACCTGGACAACTGAAAAATTAGATAGTCAAGTAGGCGTGGCCACCCTCAGGCTAGTGCCATCCCTAAGGTGGGCTGCCTGAAGTGGATACGACTTTTCAGAGTTGGCCATCTTGGTGATGGCAAACTTAGGAACTCTGGGTCAGGGGTAGGCCCACTTCCCACAGGAAGTGGTAATATAGGGAGCGTATTGACCCCAGCGGTAGGCAGCCCATTGGCTACTACCCTACACACCCCTAACGCCCCTAAATTCAGCATTTAGTGGAGCCCCTTGCACCAGAAAAGCAGATCCTGCCAACCTGAAAGAAAAAGACAGATGTGAAGAGTTGCAAACAGCAAGAACAGAAGACTCAGCAACTGACTTGGCGTCAACCCTGCCGGCCTGCCTGCTGACTTCGACAATTGCACCAAAAGACGACTTGTCCTGCAGCTGCTGTGTCTCCAAAGCCTGGAAGACCTGCCAGCATTTCCCCCAGGAACCAAGAACTCCTGTAGAACAGATGAACTTCTCCCCTGCATCCTGCAGGTACCTAAGACTGAGGGGCCGATTCCGATCTCGGCCGGTAGGGCTCCGAATCGGATTCGGCTTTACCGGATCCGATTCGGAGCCCTGTTTCCCGACCGAACCGTACGCGGGTCCGGCCGAGCGAGTACGATGCGAAATCGCCGACCGACTCGTCCGGGCGTCCCGACCGCTCCGACCGACTCGCTCCCGGCTCGAACCGCTCCGACCGACTCGCTCGGACTCGACTCGCACCGCGCAATGGAGACGTTTCCCGGCCGGGTAAGTACGATGCGCGCCGCGAGCAGTCCGACCGAGCCGCGCACTCCGGCTCGTAAGAGCTGTCGGAGCCGTACTTTGGGGGTCCGTGTCGGACCCCCTGTACGCGTAGCCGCGCGAGTCGCACACAGGGGGGACCCATGGGTCCCCCTACCTGTGCGTGTACGGCGCGAATCGCTTCGCCGCGTACCCGCTGTAGGGGGCGCCCTTGTCCGACTCGCACCCATTGAGTCAATGGGAGCCCGCGTACGCGTTGTACGACCGGCTCCCATTGACTTCAATGGGAGTCCGACCGACTCGAGTCCGATAACATACGGACGCATCGTACTCGTTCGGTCGGACTGCACGGGTCCGATTCGGTCGGAAATCTCTCCGGGTCCGGCTCGGTCGGAGAAATTTCCGGCCCGAATCGGAATCGACCCCTGAGTTGTGAGGCTTCAAAACCACGAAAACCAGATGCCAGAAAGCACCACTGCACCTGAGTCGCCTGGCCTGAGCTAAAGTGGGCCAACTGTGTCAACGTGGTACCCAGACCTACACACTCAAAGCCCTCCTTGAGTTTCCCGCTGTGGACTTCTCGATGCCGCCTGCTGCCTCTGTTTGCAGGCTGCCTCAACCGCGACCACTCCCGGTGACAAAGACCCGACGCATAAGGATACTTCTGAACCTGTCGCCCCTGGCCCATGTAGAAGAGGGCCAAAATGGTGTGCCCACGTCTCAGAGTTTCGTGAGGCCTGAGCCCCCCTGTTCGTTCAGCCTGACTGGCCTCCCAGTCAAAACCTGCAGCCTCTTTTCCCAAAAACTGGAATCCCCATAGACTAAAATTGGGCACCTGACACTGTATTGCACCACTGCACCCGGCCGCCTTAGTGCTGGCTGGAGGTGACTTGCTGGTGCTGCCTTGCACCTTGCCCCATACTCACCTTAAGTCCAGGGGATTGGTCTCGTAAGTCGCTGTACTGTACCTGAATGCCATACTTGTTTTTCTTCCCATAGGATAACACTGATGCTTCAGAAAAATGCACTGTTTACTTTTTCTTGCAAAAAGTACTTACCTGATCGTATTGATTCTGGTACCTACACATATATAAAGATACGTGTTATTTGTACAAATTGGAGTGGATCTCTTTATTGAGTCATGTGCATCATTTATTGACTATTGTGTGTATTGCAGATGCCTAACACTCCTCTCTGTTAAGCCTAAGGCTGCTCGACCACACTATGCCCCTAGAAGAGCATCTTGGGATTGTTAAAGCAAGCCCCTGTCCACTCATAAGGGAATACCTGGACTCTTAGCACGAGATACCTCATTTTGGTGTATCATATAAAGAGCCAGTTTAATACAGTGGCTATCTCAGCTGCATAGTGGCGGGCCCAAAGATGGTTTAGAGTTTCAGGTGCCAGCAAAGTGCATACCTGCATGTGTTATATGACCCAATCGGTGCGTTTTGTGACCAATGACTCAGCAAGAGGGCACAGATAACAGGAAAGAGTCTATAGACTAAGAGTAACAAAGTCTCTGTAGAGGCATCCTTATACTGTTCAACTTATGACTATTCTGTTATCAACTTATGGGTAGATTTCATGGCAGTGAGGGAGTAGAAAGGTAGGAGGGACAGCTGCAATGGGCAGGTAAATAAGTTGTGAAGAACACCCTGGCTAAATTTCACAACACTCTGGGAAGAGGTCTAGGGGGTGTAGTGACAGCAGAATACTTGAGGTGTAGCCCATGTAGTTGCCCGCATATGTCTCCTACAGGTACATGCCACAATAATGCCCACAATGCCACAGTAGCCCTTTTGGAATGTGTCCTGAATAAGATAGAGGTTGGGCTCCATGCGGAGTGTAGCAATGAGTGATGCATGATGTTAGCCATTTGACAAGTGCAGGTCAGAACGAATCAGGATATCAAGATGAGTGAAATAGCACTCTCCTAACATTCATGGCCAGTAAGACTCTACTCTAGTGCAGACAGATGTGTTTTTTCAGAAGACGATAGAGTAGGTCTAAGACCAGATCTAGTGAGGCCAAGCCGGAGCTGGGACAAGTGAGCCCCCATATCTCTCCCTGTTCTTCTCAAGAACCCTCAGGGACTTATTCTGATTAGTGAGGTAACTTCAGATTGTGCAAACATGAGTTTGTGCATGAATCAGATTCTGAGTTATGTGGTAACCACCATATGCGGTAAATATTGCAGAAGATAATTATATGAAATATCTTTATTTTTTCCCAGACACATTTCAGCAGGTAAAACCTACAGAAATTGCTCATGGGAAAATGGCCTGAAAAAAGGCAAAACATATGGTAATAGTTGCACAATACCCTGACACCACATTTCTTATTACAACCTGAGTAACTTGGAATAGGTGGTATTTACTACACCTGGTAAATACCACATACTGGGATACCAATATTTAATTAAGGACAGCGACTGCCACCCATTTACTTTACGACTCAGATTGAGGCTGCCATTATCAGAGGAGTTAAGAGGGGAAGGCATACACAAATGTCCTATGACAGTCTAACAAAAGACGATCCTTTAGGATGAGTTACAAAGGGGGTCTATTGGTTTACTATTTCAAGCTTTGAATAGGGTGCTAAGGCCGTTCTAGGGAATCTCCCACTAGCTAGATGAGATGAAACCCTTGCTCAGGATGCCTGCTCCTCGCAATGACTAAAAATTGCAGGAGCATTTGAAGTAATAAAAAAATCCTGTTTTAGGGTAATTAGAATGCTCCACGTGGCCATGTCATAAGCCTTTGAATCAAGCATCTTACACAACTCTACCTTGAAGATGTCTGGGCTATTTAGCAATTGGCAACACTTCCATGCTCACTTTGAGTGATTTCTGCAATCTTATACCATTGATTCCTAATCTTGTCTCCCATCTTCTTACTTGATGCCCTGTATCACCCAACATTGAATCAATCAGTGCTTTATAAATCTGCCTTATCTTACCTCCCCCAGTGTGCCTAATAAAATCTAAAAGCGGAATTTTATCAACAGAAAGCTGATTGACGCTGAACTTAAGTATAAAGTCCCTGATCTGCAAGTACTTTAAAAAGTTTTGCCATGCCAGTCCGTACTTTTGCTCGAGATCACTAAACGTATACATTTGACCACGACTTAACAAATTCCCCAGACTGGCCACCCCTGCTCGCTCCCATACGTTGCAGACTTGATCATGAAATATCGAAGGAAAGACTGACGACCTCAAAGGTGGGGTATACGTATTATATTTTGTAATTCCCATTTTAGTCTTGAGCAGTTTCCAGTTATTAAAAGCCAGCCCAACTGTCGTAAATTGAACTTTTTTGTAATAGCTATACTAGACATTCCTTGCAAAACATCCCTTAGCATCCATACCCAAAGTCAATTTGTATATGGATGGTAACTCGGGCCGTATTAACGCAGTTTCCCTTATCCCTGTAATAAGAATTCATCCCCATATGGTGCAATAAAGATGACCAATAATAGTTTCCAAAGTTGGGTAGTGCCCATCCACTTCTATTTCTAAGGAAGCACATATATATTAAGGCTCTCCAAGCCCTTTTGTACTGCCATATGAAGTTGGTACAGATGGCGTCTACCTTTTTCAACCATTGTAGTTCTACTTTGAGTGGTATTGCTCTGAATAAATATAGAACCTTAGGCCATATAATAATTTTTACCACATTGCATCTACCAACTAGAGTTAGGTGCAAGTTGTTTATTCTCCTCAGATCTTGCCTAGCTTTCGCCAATATTGGTGTGAAATTTATTTCTGTGATTTCCTCCACTCTAGCAGTGATCTTGACCCCTAAGTAGACCGCACTGTCTACTCTTCGATTATCATTCATTTCTATATCACTGATGCACACTATCTGGGTTTTCCCTTTATTAAGATGATAGCCTGCTATGCTCCCAAACAGTTCAGCCTCCTTTTCTAATTCAACCAGATTGCTTCCGGGCTCTGAGGTAAGCAAAGCTATATCGTCTGCATATGCCAGAATTTTGGTATCCATCCTATATGTGCTAACTAAGCTTATCATAGGATCGAATGATAAAAGGATCAATATAAAGCACAAATAGCAGGGGCGAACATGGAATCCCTGCCTTGTCCCTTTTGCGATCAAGATTTTTTCAGATTACATCCCAATTATTTGCAGTCTGACACTTGGCTTATAACATAGCACCTTTATAGATTTAATTAGGCCAGGCATTAACCCTTTTCTCTTGAGTATTACACATAAATATTCCCTGTATAACTATAAGAGGAGGAGGGCGAGTAAATGCGGAGCCCTGATTTGGGGACCAATAGCGGAATGGGTAGAAAACATATTTGGAGTTGGGGACAGGATAACTTAGGTTGACTGTGACTGGAATATTACTGTCAATTAACTCAAAATGGTATTAAGACAAGTAAGCAGCTCAATTGATAATCCAACTCTGTTGCCTATGCCAAAAGATGGGAACGGGCAATAATGAAGTGAGACAGATAAATGCCCTGTGGAGAATACAAAGGGAAAAATGTAATGAACATCCATCATGTATTAGCTTATTTGTTCTTTTGTTTTGTCTTGATGGAGCAGAGAAAATAAAAAAATTTAACCCCTAACAAATTTTATAAATAATGAATAAAATGTTCGTTTAAATGTATTAATCAACACTGTACGTGTGGGAAGGGTAATACGCAAATGTATGTGCTGAATAATCTATTAATGGATGTCCATGTGTCTAATTATAACATAAAAATAAATACGTACTAATTTAAAATAAAGGCATGATTTTGTGCTTCATCGAAATAAACGTGTCGTTGCAAAAACAATAGTGACGGTAAGTAAGAAACAGCTTAAATGTTGCTTTCTGCTAGGTAATAACTAATTGGGGTACGTAGATGACGGGAGGGAAACGAAAAGGCTATTTTTCTCTAGTTTAATTATGTTTTGTTTATTTCAAAATAGTGCTTCTAAAGTATAACCGAGTGGCGATATAAAATGGCTGCCAGTTGGTGATGTGCGCAAGCGCAAGGGAAACATGTGACACGGGAGAGAAGTCGGAGAAAAGCTAACCTCGTGATGTTGCTGAGAGGCTAGGATGCGAGAAATGGTCAAGGCTGATGTGACCTAATTGAACTGATAGTGTGCCGTGGTGATCAGCAGAGACCCGTGGGAAACCAGTTTAAGAGAAAGGACAATGCCTGCAGAGTTCTCGAATGTATCGAATGAAGTTACAAATGTACTGATCGAAGCGGATGGAAACATGTCTTGAACTGTGAGAAAGGAAATGATCCAAGGACCATTGGATCCAAGAGAACTTGATTAAAAGAATGAATAAGATGACATGCATGGACCAATGAAAGAAAAGCGTGTTATTAATGTTGCAACAATTAGTTAGCAAAGTTAGAATTAGGGTATAAGAGGGCCTACTCTTAGTGGGAGGGGGTCAGTCGCAGTCACAGTCAGGAGCGGAGTTGGAGAGTCGTGTTGGTGTTGGTGGCTTCCAGTGCTGGGTGGTCCTGATCGATCCATAACTGAGCGGGAGATGCTGAAAGACTGTTAGATGAGACGGGTTGCAGGTAGCTGATGCTGACGAGCTGAAGTTTCTGTTGCTGTCTTAATTTTCCAGTTGAGTATGAGAATCAGGTTATTTCTAATTCTTAAACTTAGGTTAGAAATCATTAGGCTAAATTAGGAAGGTAGGCAGGTAATTAGGGTTTTGCTTCATGACGAAAATTTCCTTTCTGCAATAAATTGATTATGCTTAATAAATATTTGAATTAATAATGAATGAATAATTGAATAAAAAGTTTAAATTCTTTCTCATGCTTTTAAAATTACATAAAATTTAAGATTCTTTAAATCAAATGACTCAGTGGTTATTTTCCTAAATGATTGTGACACCAGTAATTGGTTATTGTGATTTAGCTGGTCTTAATCACTATGAACTAATTTCTTACATGAATGATTCATCGACAAAACAATGAGCAGGAATATCTTAAGAAATAACTAAAAGAAAGCGATAGGTTAAGGTAATAAGATATCCCGGCTCCTTCCAGCGGTACATAAATGGTGTTTTCCATTTAGTTCTCATGCTTCTCCTAGGAGTACAGAATTTCGTAAAGGTGTAAAAGAAATCCAGGTGTGTGCGTGTGTGTTAGGCGATGTTTATGGGCCCCATCGTCATGTGGATGTGAGAAAATATAGTTTGCCCCTGGATGACCTATAAGTGACCTAGGAGGAGAATAGTTTTTATTGTACGCGCTGCATCAGATTTCTTGGTAGCAGAGTTATGGTTTTCTATAGATTAGTTTAGTGATGATTGTTTATTGATTATTGATTATTTTTGATGACTAACACTATATGTTGAGTCGTGTTATGTTATATGTGAGTTTTCACGCTTCTGGGATGTAGGAAGTGGAACACGTGTGGCAAGAGAAGTCACATGGAATTTGGTACATGGTCTGAATTCATTTTGGTAATAACACAGGTTGTGTTATGTTAGGGATTTTCTGTACGAAAGATGTGTATCTGAAATAGCAAATCACGTTTTCTTGTGAAACTTTGGCCTTAATTCTCAGGAGCCTAGTCTCCACATGTGTCTTATCCCCAGAGAAACGAGTAAATTGTTTGCTTGAAAGAAGGGTAAGGTAGAGGGAAGTGCTACTTTATCGGCGAGAGTAAATAATTCTGTGGTAGGGTAGAGGTAAGCGCTGCCTACTGGAAATACAGGATTCTTGTGTAAAAGGACAAAGCTGTCACTTTTGTTTAGCGAATCAGACTATGGAATTGTTTTAATTGTTGTAACTAACGGAGAAAACAGCGAAAAGAAAAATTGCCGATAAATTTTGTAAAGCAGGGGTAAAAGAGCAGAAGTGACGTAGAACAGTGCCGCGCTAGGATTGGATAGTGCGCCAGTCACGTGAACACAGAGCAGGAGTGATGTAGAAAAGTGCCGCGCTAGGATTGGTTGGTTCGCGGACGAAGGGAATTGTTCTGATTGGTACGTTAGTGTGAGTCGCGCTGTAATTGGTTGAAGTTCCGTACACAAAACAGCGTTAGCGTAAAGAGAAAAACAAATAGAAAACATGCCGTATTACGAGTATGAAAGGGAGAGAACGTCATGGACGACAAAATTAAAGAATTTCTTTAAGAAGGACAAAAAGGTCGTGACTAGAGAGGGACAAGTAATTCCTCCACCGAAATCAGCAGCTTCACATATGATGCTGAAATATGGATATCATACATGCATATGGTTGGAAAACTGGGCAAAGTATACGAAGAATGATGGTGCTTTAGCTTTCCCTGAGAATGGTTCATTTAGTGTAGCGGTTTTGCGAAATTTGCGAGAAAAGATGACAAATCTAGAACCTAGACCAACACAGTTTGAAGCATTGACGGAATGGGAGGATGAGATGTATGAGCGAGAGAGATTCAGAGGTTTAAGGGATCATGAGTTTATGCCTGGAAGGATGTGGGGAATAAATCATGAAGATAGAATAAAACGATGGAGATGTGCTAACATGACAGGAGGGTTGTTTCCAGCTTTTACGGTTGAGGAAGGGACTAAGAAAAAACGGACTGAGAAAAAGAAACATATGGAGAGGGAGAAATATATGCATGAGAGCGAAACGGATGATGAATTGCTGGAAGATATTCTAAATAGAAATCTACCTCCGTATCAGCAGAGTTCTACAGTGGTGACACCAAATGCGCCGCTAATAGAGACTATGCGAAATAAAAGTCCGGAAAAAAGAATTGAAATAAATAGGTCACAAGAACAAATGAGAACTTCACAAAATGAAGGAATAGAAAGCGACAATGCAAGCAAATTAGCAAGGACAACCAAAGAACTAACTGAAAAGATTAGAGAATTAACGAAAAATATGGAAGCAGTTACTGTGCCAGTAACAATAGGTCCAGTAATACCCGTTTTTGAGAATCAGAAAATTGATGAACGATCTTTGGTGATTCCCATGAGTTCACAATTTCAGAGAGAAAAAGAAAGAATGGAACAAAGTGCAAGTACAAGTAATTTGGCTAGTACTTACAGACCAAGTCCACCTACAAATTTGACGGTGAATGAGTGCAATGGTAGGAAAATGCATATGGTAACAGAATCTGCAACAGAAACCCCTGAAAAGAGTGGTAATTGGGTAGAACTAAATAATACACCCATAGGTCCGACTCCTGATGAGTTAAATGAGTGGATGAAGCCATTTAAAATAAAAGAACCAGAAGAAAAACCATTAGATGTAATTAGGTTAAAAATTGACATGGAAGAATTAATTCTAGGAACGATTGGTACAGAAAAGATAAAAAATTACCAGGATGATGAAATAATGTTTCTGTGCAAAGGTATTACATGGAGAGCAAAGAATTTACACGACAAACTAGAAGAAGTAGCCAGTGAAATTGGAATAGACTTTGCGAAAGTGAAAACGTTGCAGAAACCATATAGAGTAGACTTTTGTGAAAAGGATATTGAAAATTTGAACACGGCAGGAAGGCTGACACAGATAAAAGAGTTAATTGTGTTGTTGAGAAAATGGGGTGATGTGGACAGATGGAAGGTTAGATGGACGAAGAAGAATGAGAAAACTACAGACAAAGGTTCATTGGCTTTTATGATAACTGAAAAAGAACCTGTTGCTAAAGAATACCCTATGAGAGAAACTCCAGGTGGTAGTTATGTGCATGTTCCCTGGACTAGGCAGGACATACTGTCATTTACCAATGACTTTCCAAAGCTAAGAGAGAAACCAGTTGAGTGGTACCGACAAGTAGAGAGATTTGTAAAGGTTTCAAAAGTGTTGTGGATAGATTTAGATGGATTATTTGACATAGTGGTACCAACTGATTTGTGGTCAGAATGTAAGATTACAGTTGACTGGCCTACTACAGAATATCCAAGAGATCCTAAGACAGGAGCTCCAGGTCCTGATGTAATGAAGAAGTATGATAAGGTGATTACCTTTTTGAAGAATAAGATTCCTCCTAAAGAGACAGATTGGGTAAAAATCGATAGAACTACACAAGAAAGTAAGGAGTCTGTACACGCCTATTATGAAAGGTTGTTGTTGGTTTTCAAGCAGTATAGTGGATATGAGGAATTAAGTGAAAAAGATATGAGTCATTTTGTGTACAGATTTGTGTTTGGATTGAAACCAGAGATTAGTGAAATGATTAAACAGCATATGATTAATTGGCAGAATGGTACAGTCGATGATGTGCTGAGGTATGCTAAGTACTGCAGTGATGATATTGAGAGTAGACAGCGTAAATTGAAAGAGAAGGCAATGTGGGCACAGGTGAAGGTGGCAGAAAAACAAGAAGCTCAATTGGACAATAATAATGGGAATGAAACAGGACAGAATAAAATGCGACCTAACATAGGTAAAGGGAAAGGTCAAGTGAGTCTAGAAGAAGCAAAGAAAAAATGGCCCTGTCATAATTGCGGAAAATTAGGGCATTGGAGAAACGAGTGTAAGTTCCCACCTAAACCTAATCCGGAAAATCAATCATTAACTCCACAGGTGCAGAATGAGGTAGTTGTTCAACAAAGTCAGGTGCCGCAACCACCACTTCCCAACACTGTTAACCAGCAAAGATACAGTACAGAAACAGGATTCTACGGAGGAGAGCAGGTAACACAGTTGCCGCGAGCAGCTAACATTTCTCAGTATTGGTTGCGTCAGAGTGAGGATGACCCGGATGAAAGATTCTGACGGTGCCCGGGAGAGGTGAAAGAATGCGTACTTGGCGCAACTCTAGAGGTAGATCAGTCTGGTCCCTTTGTGGATGAAGAAGTGAATGGTGCAAATGTAACATTCCTTGTCGATACTGGAGCTACCCGTTCTACTGTTAGATCAGTGGAAATTCCAAACCTTCCTCTCTCAGGTGAATACATCTAAGTAGTAGGAGTAGCCAATCAGCAGATTAAAACACCACTTACTGAATTGGTGGAAGTAAAAATTGGTTCCTTTAGCAAAATGCATACATTTGTAGTGTGCGATTGTAGTCCTGTAAATCTTTTAGGTCGTGACCTCTTGTGCAAGATGAATTGCACAATTTATTGTACGCCAGATGGAATTGGATTTCAGACCTCAGATGAAGATGTCTTGTATAAAGTAACTTTGATGAATCAGGAACCTGAAATGAATGGTTTGTTTCCTGCATTTGATGCAGAAAAACTTCCAGAAGAACTAAAAAGTGCAGTGAAAGAAAGTGTGTGGGATTTTACAGGAGAAGACATTGGATTAATGAAAGAAGTTGATCCCGTAAAAGTAACAGTAAAAGAAGGAACAACTTACCCGAATACGCCTCAGTACAAATTAACTCCAGAAATAATTGAAGGAATAACTCCTGTAATAAATAAAATGATTGAACAGGGAATTCTAAAAGAAATAATGAGCAGTCCATGTAATTCACCTATTATGGGACTGAAAAAGCCAAATGGAACATATAGAATAGTACAGGATTTGAGAAAGATCAACAAAATAGTTGTGCCCTGTTGTCCAATAGTGCCAAACCCTGCAGTAATTCTATATCAAATTCCACATGAAGCAGAGTGGTACACTGTGATAGATTTGTGTCATGCATTTTTCTCTATTCCTTTGCATCCAGATGGCCAGCCATTATTTGCGTTCCGGTTCGGAGAGCGTATTTTGGCATGGTGCCGAATTCCTCAGGGGTATACAGAAAGCCCCTCAATCTTTAATCAGATTTTAAAGAAATCTCTGGAAGATTTGAAAATGCCAGAAAAGTCAGTGATGGTGCAGTATATCGATGACCTGTTGGTGGCATCGAAAACAAAAGAAGCATGTGTAAATGATACAATTGCTTTACTGAACCATCTAGAGAAAAGAGGACATAAAGTGTCTCCTTCAAAATTGCAGTTTTGTCAGAAAGAAGTCCAGTATTTAGGGCATAAAATTGAGAAAGGAGTGCGAAAGATAGCGACAGAAAGAGTAAGAATGATTCAAGGAATGAGAGCACCAATGACGCAAAGAGAGGTAAGAATGTTTCTGGGAATGGTTGGATATTGCCGACAATGGATAAGTGGTTTCTCTTTGATTGCAAAACCATTACAAAAGTTGACCAAGAAAGATGTAAAAGACCCTTTTGAGTTAAACAATGAAGAAATGAAATCTTTCAAAGAATTGAAAAAGAAATTGTGTGAGGCACCTGCATTAGGCATGCCTGATTATGAGAAGGATTTTGAGTTGTACTGCAGTGAAAGAGATGGATGTGCGTTTTCAGTACTGGTACAAAAACATGGAACAATGAAAAGACCAATTGCTTATTTTTCAGCTGTTTTAGATCCTATAGCAAAAGCATTGCCCGGATGTCTGAAAGCAGTTGCTGCTACTTGTGTAAGTCTGGAACAAAGTGAAGGTATAGTGATGGGGTATCCACTGAGAGTATAGGTTCCCCATTCAGTAGAAATTCTTTTGACAAGAACAAAAACACAGTACATGACACATAGTCGGCTGACTAAGTACAAAAAAGTCATCTTGAGTGCTGAAAATTTGACCATAGATAGATGCATGAATGTGAATCCTTCAACATCATTGCCAGATGAGGAGAGTATAATTGAACAAGACGAAGTAGATCATGATTGTCTGAACGTGCTGGAATATTGCACGAAACCAAGAGCTGACATAAAAGATGAACCGTTAAAGGAATCTGATTATGTCATGTTTGTAGATGGTTCATGTTTGAGAACAAAAGAAGGAGTTTTAAGCGCAGCTTACGCAGTGTGCACAGTGGCAACTGTGATGGAAGCGTCTTGTCTGAAAGGAATAAGGTCTGCACAAGTTGCGGAACTGATTGCTTTGATTCAAGCATGTAAATTAGGAAGAAATGTACGAGTCACGATTGTGACCGATAGCCAATATGGTTTCGGCATCGTACACGATTTTGGTCAGATTTGGTCACAAAGAGGTTTCTTGACATCTGCAGGAACACCTATCCGAAATGGAGATTTTGTTAAAAAGCTACTTGAGGCGATACAGTTGCCTAAACAAATCGCTGTAGTGAAGTGCAAGGCGCATAAGAAAAACGAAGATTACATAGCCGTCGGCAATAATTATGCCGATGAGATTGCCAAATATTGTGCAGAGAACATGGTGTCCATGAACAAAAATAGAGAAAGGGAGCATATCTCTTCTCCTTTGCTTTTTACTAATACTGTCGAGACATGGGATGAAGTAAGACAGTTACAAGAAACTGCAAGTGATGAGGAAAAAGATTACTGGATAAAAGCAGGATGTAGAAGACAGGAAAATAATGGTGTGTGGGTATACAGAGACGAAAGACCAGTTATGCCTGATAGCATGATTGCAGACATGGCACGGATGTACCATGGACAAGCTCATATTGGGAGAGATGCAATGATCAGACTTTTAGACAAACCTGGTATAACCCAAAATTCAGAGCCATTGCTGAAAGTCTTTGTCAAAGATGTCTTATTTGTCAGCAGTTTAACCCAGGAAGAAAAACAGTAGTAAGTCTAGGAACAATAGGACGAGAAGGAGGTCCGTTCACTAGAATGCAGTTAGACTTTATAGAAATGCCCCCTAGTAACAGACTAAAATATGTTCTAGTGGTCGTCTGTTTGTTTTCTCGTTGGGTGGAGGCATACCCCACTAGCAGGAATGATGGAACAACAGTGGCAAAACTTATGCTGCGAGAGTTCATTCCAAGGTATGGTTTTCCAGTCACAGTTGAGACAGATAGAGGAACACATTTTCAAAATGAGTTGATCCAATTGATTTGCGAAGCATTGAATATTAAACAAAAACTACATTGTGCTTACAGACCAGAGGCTTCTGGGGTAGTGGAGCAAATTAATGGAACAATTAAGAACAGATTAGGAAAAATGTGTCAAGCTACAGCACTCAAATGGCCAGATGCACTGCCTCTTGTTCTGATGACCATCAGAAGCATCCCTGAAAAGAAAACTGGACTTAGTCCTCATGAGATGATCATGGGACGAGCAATGAGACAAGCACAAGTACCTGTCAACAAGTTATTGACTATAACTGATGATCTAGTACTGGATTATTGCAAGGGACTGGCTGATGTGGTGCGTTCTGTGTTTCATCAGGTTGGACCGGATGCGACCACTCTTGAAAGAAAACCAGCCCACAACTTGAATCCAGGAGACTGGGTCCGTATAAAAATCCACAGGAGAAGAAACTGTCTAGTTCCTCGCTGGGACGAACCACGACAGGTAATCCTAGTGACAACGACTGCAGTCAAGTGTGCAGGAGTGAAGAACTGGGTCCATGCCAGCCACACAATCAGAGTTCAAGAACCTACTGATCGACATGTGAGTCGACGTCTGGAAGTGTGGGATAAAAGTTTAACGGCTGGGACAACAAGGATAAGAGAAAGGGTGCCAGAACTTGAAGATCGACCTGAAAGTCGACATCTGGAAACCCCAACTGCAAACACCTCTAGAGAAGAAGAGGAAGAAGAAGAAGAAAGAAATTCAGAAGTTCCAGAACCTGAAGATCGACCTGTAAGTCGACATCTGGAAACATCTGACACAAGTTCAGGATCTGATGATTCAGTTGCAAACTGTGAAGAATTCCGAAGGAGAACTTGGGGTTATAAACCAATTAGAGAAGAAAATGAGCAAGAAAATGATCTAGATGAACAACCAAGTACAAGTTATGGTGGAAATCCTTCAGAAATAATATTAATAGATGAAGTAGGGAAAGAAGTACACAAGAAGTTAGAGAATCGAGAAGAACCCCGAGGAGCAATAGGGACAGATAGAGAAACAGAAGAACAGGGAAATTTAGAAGTAGAAAGGGAGGAAAACACCAAATCGGAAGAACACCGAGGAGGGACAGTAATAAGGGAACACAAGAAGGAGAAGACAGATCCACCAGTAGGAGATGACGAGATCATAAGCTTCAAGATAAGAGACAATAGTGAAACAGTTGAAACAGAAACTGAAGAGAGTGGAGAAGAGGAGAAAGCAAAAACTGAATCAAGAAAAAGAAATTGGAAATCAGAAAGAGAAGAAAAAGAAGGTGAAGCCAAAAGGCCAAGAAAAGGAGATAATTGGCCCAACAGCTATATAAGAAAATTGAGATATAGAATAATAAGAGCTGGAGACGAAAGTGCTGAACAAGTGAATGAAATAACAAGTCAAAAGGGACAAGAAAAACCAAGTGGAAAACGATTGCAAAAGTCCAAAAGAACGAAGAAAGTGAATGCAAAATATAAGTCACCTGAGTGGCTGTATATCGCATTGACAGATTACAAAGAAGAAGAAAACACTCACGAGAACCAGAGACTAAGAAGTCGAATGGGAAAAGGTGAGATGCAACAAACCTGAAGTGAAGACTTATAGTGCTTCTGCCGGACATGACAATTTTACTGGATGTGACAAATCACCGGATGTGACAACGAAAGAATTCTGGAAAGAATTAAAAGAAAGTACCAAGCAAAGACTTTTTTGAAAGCAGAGTGGCATCTGAGTCATTTCTGAGGTGTAGTGACACAATTTTCTGAAACTTAAAATAAAAGCAAAATGGAAAATACTAGGGATAGAAGAGATAAATGTGAGTTTATAAAAAGATGGTGTAAAATGTGCTGCTTTTGTACAATCAATCAATCAATCAATCAATCATGTCACTTATAAAGCGCACTACATACCCGCGAGGGTCTCAAGGCGCTGGGGGAAGAGGGGGGTGGTGCTGCTACTGATCGAAGAGCCAGGTCTTGAGGAGTCTTCTGAAGGCCAGTAGGTCTTGGGTCTGTCGGAGGTTGGTGGGGAGGGTGTTCCAGGTCTTGGCGGTGAGGTGGGAGAAGGATCTGCCGCCGGCGGTCGTTTTCCGGATGCGGGGACTGTGGCGAGGGCGAGGCTGGTCGAGCGGAGCTGGCGGGTGGGGGTGTAGAAGCTGAGTCGTCTGTTGAGGTAGGCTGGTCCGGAGTTGTGGAGTGCTTTGTGTGCGTGGGTGAGGAGCTTGAAGGTTATCCTCTTGTTGACAGGGAGCCAGTGCAGGTCTCTCAGGTGGGGTGTGATGTGGCTGCGTCGGGGGATGTCGAGGATAAGACGTGCAGAGGCGTTCTGGATGTGTTGCAGCCGTCTCAGGAGCTTAGCCGTCGTTTCTGCGTAGAGGGCGTTTCCGTAGTCCAGCCTGCTGGTGACGAGGGCCTGGGTGACTGTTTTTCTTGTTTCGGTGGGGATCCACTTGAAGATCCTGCGGAGCATTCGGAGGATGTTGAAGCAGGATGAGGAAACGGCGTTGACCTGCTTAGTCATGGAGAGGGTGGGGTCGAGGATGACCCCTAGGTTGCGTACGTGGTCGGTGGGTGGCGGGGCTGTTCCCAGTGATTTTGGCCACCAGGAGTCGTCCCAGGCTGAAGGGTTGGAACCAAGGATGAGGACCTCCGTCTTGTCCGAGTTCAGCTTCAGGCGGCTGGTCCTCATCCATTCGGCGACGGCCTTCATTCCTTCGTGGAGGTGGGCTTTGGCGGTGTGAGGGTCTTTGGTGAGGGAGAGGATCAGCTGGGTGTCGTCGGCGTAGGAGATGATGTTGAGGTTGTGCTGTCGGGCGACGTGGGCGAGGGGTGCCATGTAGATGTTGAACAGCGTTGGGCTGAGGGAGGAGCCTTGTACGCCGCAGATGATCTTGGTGGCCTTGGATCGGAAGGGGGCGAGGCGGACGCTTTGTGTTCTGCCGGAAAGGAAGGATGTGGTCCAGTCCAGGGCCTTCTCTTGGATCCCGGCGTCGTGAAGGCGTGTTTGTAGTGTGTGGTGGCAGACCGTGTCGAAGGCGGCTGATAGGTCCAGGAGGATGAGGGCTGCTGTTTCTCCGTTGTCTAGCAGGGTCCTGATGTCATCGGTGGCGGCGATGAGGGCGGTTTCGGTGCTGTGGTTGCTGCGGAAGCCGGACTGGGAAGGGTCCAGGATGTTGTTCTCCTCGAGGTAGCGGGTCAGTTGTTTGTTGACGATTTTCTCGGTGACCTTCGCGGGGAACGGGAGCAGAGAGATGGGTCGGAAGTTCTTGAGGTCCTTGGGGTCTGCCTTGGGTTTCTTGAGTAAGGCGGTGATCTCGGCGTGCTTCCAGCTTTCCGGGAAGGTTGCTGTCTCGAAGGAGATGTTGATTATTTTCCGGAGATGGGGCGCGATGGCTGTACTGGCTTTGTTGAAGATGTGGTGAGGGCACGGGTCTAGCGGTGAACCGGAGTGGATGGTGTTCATGATCTCGCTGGTGTCCTCGTCGTTGATGTTGGTCCAGGAGAGCAGGCGGTTGGTGGTTGTAGGGGCAGTGGTCTCGGTGGTTGCCGGGGCGGTCGTGGTGTTGAAGCTGTCGTGGATGTCGGCGATTTTGCGGTGGAAGGAGGTGGCCAGTGAGTCGCACAGGTCTTGCGACGGCTGGATGTCGTTGGTGTTGGAGCTGGGGTTGGAGAGTTCCTTCACGATGTTGAAGAGCTCTTTGCTGTTGTGTGCGTTGTTGTCTAGGCGGTCTTTGAGTGAGGCCCTTTTGGCGGATCTGATGAGGTGATGGTGATTGCGGGTGGCGCTCTTGTGGGCGGCGTAGCTGTCCGCTGTCCGTTCGTGGAGCCAGATCTTCTCCAGTTTTCGGCATGTTCGTTTGGAGGCCTGGAGGTCTTCGGTGAACCAGGTGGCTTTCTTGCTGGTGTGGCTGTTGGGCGGATTCTTGAGCGGGGCGAGGGTGTTGGCGCAGTCGTCGATCCACTGTCTGAGGTTGCGGGCGGCGGTGTCGGGGTCGGAGGGTTCGGCTGGTGGGCTCAGGGCTCAGGTTGTGGTTAGCTGGTCTTCCGTGACTCTGCTCCAGCAGCGGCGAGGCATTTGTTCGGTGCGGTGGTGCGTGGTGGGCTTCCTGTAGGTGAAGTGGATGCAGTGGTGGTCAGTCCAGTGGGGTTCGGAGGAGTGGTTGAAGGAGACGTGTGGGCTTGCGGAAAAGATAGAGTCTAGCGTGTGGCCAGCGGCGTGGGTGGGTGTAGTCACGAGCTGTCTGATTCCGAGGGTGGCGAGGTTGTCGATCAGGGTGGTGGAGTTGGTGTCCTTGTTGTTCTCGAGGTGGAAGTTCAGGTCCCCGAGGAGGATGTAGTCCGTTAATGACAATATGGATAGTTTTAGCAATCACAATTCCTATTAGTTTAGCTGTAATAGAAGCGAAGAATGATACTAAACCAGAAAAAGAAACTAATATTAAAGAACCAGTTATTTTAAGAAGTAGTGCAGAGTTACATAAGGATAAGTCAGTAACAGACTTTTCTAAAAATGTTTTTACAAAATTGTTGTACGAATATGTAGAGACAATGGATGTGAGAGATTGTTATGTTTGTATGCAGTTGCCTGCATCAGTGTCAGAAGGTGTGACTTATCATCACCTACCTCTAACTTATGGAATAACATGTAGTGTAATAGCAAGTTTTTTTATAAAACAGGTAGATTAGAATCTTATTATACTGACATAGATAAGATTTTTGCAAACATTCCAGTAGTACCAGAACTTAACAAAGTAAAACCAGCAAAGGTTTTAGGAGAATTCTTTTAGAACATAGAAAATTAACGTTAGAAGAAATAGTTAGTAACAACCTTACCTGTGAGTTAAAGAAAGAAGAAAAGGTATTTTTAGAAATGGTTGAAGAAAGAAGAATGAAATTTCAAAAAGAAGCAATGAAAGAGGGAGGAACACATCTATGGACGTTTGAGGAAGGAAATCATGAAGGGAAAAGATAAATGCAGCAATGACATTAGATTGGCCGCAAACAGGAAAGTTGTGTGTTAGAAGAAATAAGACAGTCTATGACAATTACTTTGTAGGTTCCAGTATCTGCCATGACAATTATCAAATTCTGGGAGGTTGGGGATTCAAAGGTGGAAAAGATCCAATATTTCCAGGTATCTATTATATTTGTGGGAATAGAGCTTATTACAGGTTACCGGACCATTGGTATGGAACTTGCTATGTAGGCCTGGTCTTTCCAAAAATCTTTCATATGGACAGAGAAGAAAAAGGAACATACAAGATGATTAATAGCTTTACACGTAGAAAGAGGGAACGTTTTTCAGAAATTGTAGGTGACATTTTTGGAGCATTAATACCAGCAGTGAGAATATCTTTGAATGCATTTAAAATTCGGAAATTATCCACAGTAGTAGATCGTTTGTCTACAGATACTGCGGGAGGGTTCTTAATGGTAAATACCGAAATGGTTGCCATGAGAGCTATAGTGATGCAAAATCGGCTTGCCCTTGATATTCTTTTGGCAAAGGAGGGTGGAGTCTGTGGAATGTTGAAAGTCCAACATTGTTGCACTTACATTCCTGATAAAAGTGAAAATATACAGAAGTATATTACGAATATTACAAATTTGCACAAAGAACTAGTTCCACTGGAGGTTGAAAGTGTTTTGGGAAAACTTGGTAGAGGGTTTTCTTCAGTAGCAAATTGGTTGACCAGAATGAGTAGACTAATGATAGGGAAAGTTATAATAATAGCAACTGTAGTAATACTGTTAGCCATGGTGTTGAAAATAGTAATAACATGTATAAAACGAAAAGTAAGACAAAATAAGATAAAAAGAAATAACAGAATAATGAAAGAGAGAGAGAGAGAGAAATGGGTGAAATCGAGTTAGAGAAAATGAAAGAAAATATGTATAAGGAGACAAGAAGACAAGATGAAGGAGAAACAGATGTGTAACTAACAAAAAGCAAAGGATGAAAGACATATACTGCCTGAAAAAGAAGTATAACTTGGGTTTTATGTGGTGATTTAAAAATCACCAAAGGGGGGAGTTGATGGAGCAGAGAAAATAATTTTTTTAACCCCTAACAAATTTTATAAATAATTAATAAAATGTTCGTTTAAATGTATTAATCAACACTGTACGTGTGGGAAGGGTAATACGCAAATGTATGTGCTGAATAATCTATTAATGGATGTCCATGTGTCTAATTATAACATAAAAATAAATACGTACTAATTTAAAATAAATGCATGATTTTGTGCTTCATCGAAATAAACGTGTCGTTGCAAAAACAATAGTGATGGTAAGTAAGAAACAGCTTAAATGTTGCTTTCTGCTAGGTAATAACTAATTGGGGTACGTAGATGACGGGAGGGAAACGAAAAGGCTATTTTTCTCTATTTTAATTATGTTTTGTTTATTTCAAAATAGTGCTTCTAAAGTATAACCGAGTGGCGATATAAAATGGCTGCCAGTTGGTGATGTGCGCAAGCGCAAGGGAAACATGTGACACGGGAGAGAAGTCGGAGAAAAGCTAACCTTGTGATGTTGCTGAGAGGCTAGGATGCGAGAAATGGTCAAGGCTGATGTGACCTAATTGAACTGATAGTGTGCCGTAGTGATCAGCAGAGACCCGTGGGAAACCAGTTTAAGAGAAAGGACAATGCCTGCAGAGTTCTCGAATGTATCGAATGAAGTTACAAATGTACTGATCGAAGCGGATGGAAACATGTCTTGAACTGTGAGAAAGGAAATGATCCAAGGACCATTGGATCCAAGAGAACTTGATTAAAAGAATGAATAAGATGACATGCATGGACCAATGAAAGAAAAGCGTGTTATTAATGTTGCAACAATTAGTTAGCAAAGTTAGAATTAGGGTACAAGAGGGCCTACTCTTAGTGGGAGGGGGTCAGTCGCAGTCACAGTCAGGAGCGGAGTTGGAGAGTCGTGTTGGTGTTGGCGGCTTCCAGTGCTGGGTGGTCCTGATCGATCCATAACTGAGCGGGAGATGCTGAAAGACTGTTAGATGAGACGGGTTGCAGGTAGCTGATGCTGACGAGCTGAAGTTTCTGTTGCTGTCTTAATTTTCCAGTTGAGTATGAGAATCAGGTTATTTCTAATTCTTAAACTTAGGTTAGAAATCATTAGGCTAAATTAGGAAGGTAGGCAGGTAATTAGGGTTTTGCTTCATGACGAAAATTTCCTTTCTGCAATAAATTGATTATGCTTAATAAATATTTGAATTAATAATGAATGAATAATTGAATAAAAAGTTTAAATTCTTTCTCATGCTTTTAAAATTACATAAAATTTAAGATTCTTTAAATCAAATGACTCAGTGGTTATTTTCCTAAATGATTGTGACACCAGTAATTGGTTATTGTGATTTAGCTGGTCTTAATCACTATGAACTAATTTCTTACATGAATGATTCATCGACAAAACAATGAGCAGGAATATCTTAAGAAATAACTAAAGAAAGCGATAGGTTAAGGTAATAAGATATCCCGGCTCCTTCCAGCGGTACATAAATGGTGTTTTCCATTTAGTTCTCATGCTTCTCCTAGGAGTACAGAATTTCGTAAAGGTGTAAAGGAAATCCAGGTGTGTGCGTGTGTGTTAGGCGATGTTTATGGGCCCCATCGTCATGTGGATGTGAGAAAATATAGTTTGCCCCTGGATGACCTATAAGTGACCTAGGAGGAGAATAGTTTTTATTGTACGCGCTGCATCAGTCTCAATTATGGGAGTTAATTACAGGTTGCCTATAATCGCTACTGGCAACAATGTACATATTTATGAATTTATATGCCTTGTTGACTATTAACATACTTGAAGGAGTAAAGAATACACTTGGAAGGTGGGACTGGCTAAGCCAGAGCAAAAAGCCCAGGAATCATATTCTATTTAGATGTTAAAGATTGGGGGTAGTACATTGGACACCCCTATTGTTGGCTTATGTCAGGATCTACTGATTTTTAAATTATGATTCGACCCAGGTATATCAATGAATTGTGTAGGGGACTTGGGGAGTATTCAAATGTGAAATGTATCATGACAGTGGGCTGTAAATGTCTGTAAATAATTACTGCTAGCAGCCGTAAGTATGTATGTATGTGGAGGAATCTATATGAATTTTGCTCCATAGTAAAAATATGTAAAAAAAAAAAAAAAAATCGTGGGGGCAGCCAATAAGACTGGGTCGCTGCTTTATTAAGCAGGAAAATGTACAGCCTCCAAGTATGTAGAGATCATTCTTTACTTTTGGACAGTAGAGATGTTGCTGTTTAGTTTTGTGCCTGGTTATGATGGTGGCCTAACAACAATGGCATAATAACGCACAGCTGTGGGATTAGTGCACAATAACCCACTGGTGGGTGAGTGTACCTAGTTAAGCATTATCGGATTTCGACTCTCAGGGCCCTGCTGCTATAATGAATGGCTTGGCCATCATCTATCATTAGGCAGTTGTGCCAAAGCACAGTGTGAAAGTAGTTAGAGAGTCAAATGGCATTTTTATGAACATTATGCAAAGGTTTTGCAAGAACTTCTCAATGAGAATATGGTGGATTCGTTATACCAAATTGCTGGGATAATATACACACACAACAAATGCTTTTTAGGCCTTCTAGGCTTATGTTTCAAAAACAGTTAGTAAGGTAGTTAATGAGATACCTTATAGAACATTATCTTTCATGTGGTGTAATGAATGTCTTAATGAACAAGTTACTTATTATTCTGGTAGAGAATATCTAACTGCATAATACAACATTACCCAGGCGTCAGACTGGATCCAGAAAGTTTTTTCAGTAGTACCTCTGTGCGCCGGTAGGTGGCACCATGCGGCTCCGCACTAACGCCTTTCCACTCCAGAAATGACATGCGGAGCTTGTACAGGCGCCACTCCAATGCACTGATGTCCGTTGCTTTTGAGGTTGTCCGTGCCCCCCAGATGAAGAGCCTCAACAGTAAATTGATTTGAGCAATGTGCAGATTCCTAGAACTGGAGTCTTATTAATCGAAAGAGTCCAATCCACAGAACGGGGAGGATAGGAGGGTCAGTTAGAAATCTGCAGATAGGCAGTCTCTACCAGAAAGAGCATTACTCTAAGTAACTTGTTCTTCTGATAGAGATTTCTAACTGAAGATTCCTCACCTTTTGAATAGATATGAAAGTAGTACTTATTTGGAGGTGGGTCTGTGAATGTACTCAAATCAAAAAGTCTTGTATGACCAAGCGGGCGAAACGCACTTCAGATCCCACAACAGAGCCTGCATATGCCACCTGGCGTATTCAATCAGTAGGATGCAAGAGGTCGTCAGTCACAGAAGCCTCAGAGTAGCCCTCACTGAAACCAAGGACAGAGGCTTAAAGATCGGGATCATAGCATCAATGTCCTGGACTCCCCTTTCTAGGTGAAAGGCAGGTCTAGAATGGCTCCGATAAAGGGGAACGTCTGAGAAGGAGTCAGGTGTGACTTCGGCACATTGATAGTGAAGCTCAAAGATGACAGGAAGTTCGTGTAGTCTGGAGGTGGTTGACGAATGCCTGGAGCAACCCTGCATTCAAGAGCCTGTCATTGAGGTAAGGAAAGACTGGGACACGTGACCTCTGAAGGTCAGCAGCTACCACAACCATTACTTTTGTGAACACCCGAAAGGCACTGGTGAGACCAAAGGGGAGCGCAGCAAACTGAAAATGCTCCTCTCCCACCATGAACCTCAGGTAGAGCCGATGGGCCTTCAGGACGGGTATATGGAAATAGGCATCCTGCTGATGCAGCACTACCATACTGTTTCCAGGGTCGAGGCTAGACACAACATGCGCCAGGATGAACATTTTGAATTTGTTCTTCTGGAGGAAGGTAATGAGAAGGAGTAGTTCTAAAATAACCGTCCTTCTTTGGCACCAGAAAGTATTGGGAACAACAGTCATGATCCACTGCTGGCACAGGCAGCCTCTGGAGAGCCCTTTGGATAAAAGTGCTTGCACTTCCTGCCGTAAGAAGGACAGATTGTCCCCCGGCAGCCGTTCCGTGGATGGTAGAGGTGTAACGCAGTGGCTATAAAACAAGGGGTATTTTCAGATAATCTGCAGGACCCACCTGTCCAATGTTATGGACAGCAAACCACAGCCTTGACCACGAAACTGCTGGGCACCTTGCTGAGGGTGAAGTGGCTGCCGGTAAGGGGCACCTCTGCCAAAACAGCAAAAGGAACGGGAAGGCTGGTGAGGTGGGGCAGGTAAGCCCAGGAAGCGTGCTGTGGCCCTGGTCTCTTTGAACCGCTCCAGATTGTAATCTCAAAAAGATGAGTCCCATCAAAGATGGGTCCGATCAAAGGGCATGAGTCCCATCAAAGGGCATGTCCATAAGGGACAGCTGGACATTACCTGAAAAGCCTGTCGACTGCATCCAGGTGTGAAGATGGATGGCGACACTGGTGCCAATGGTTCATTCAATGGAATCAGTGGTGTTTAGGCCACAACGGATCACGAACTTGGCTGCATCCCAATCGTCCTGAATAACTGGTCAGGACAGGTTGAAGGCCTTCTGGGACACTTCTGGGAGACTTGAGCCACTGAATCCCAAAGAGCGTAGGAGTAGCAGCCCAGCAGGTAATTTGCAGTGACCGACCTGAGGGCCAAACTGGTGTAAGAACATACCCTCATCCCAAAGATCTCCACTTTTTGGGACTCCCTGTTGGGCAAAGTAGTCGGAAACGTGTTCGGATTTGTCCGGCTACTGGACACCTGCACCAGTATACTCCCCACAGAAGGGTGCTGAAAAAAAAATGTATGGTCGCCCGGGGCAGGTCGATGGCATCTTGCAATTTACCTATTTACAGGGAGGCCAGAACTAGGTTAACCCTGGCCGATAGAACCGTATCAGTTTTGCCTCATTAAAAGATAGAAGGGGCACAGTCGTGTTTTGCTCTGGCTGGAGAACTTCAGTCAAATAATTAGTTTTGACCTATAGCGTTGAGGTCAAGAAGTACGGCCGTCACTCTTCAGTGGCAGGACCTGTGTGTGTGAGAGGGCCAGAATCAGGACAAGTGTCTTGAAGGTTCATTGTGCCAATTTGTTTCTTGGTAGGGTTCGCCAATCTTGTCACCTGCATCTTAATCATTGTCCAAATCAGTGGAAAACAAAGTTTGCAAAGTTAGGGATCATCAGAGTGGGGGACGAATGTCAAGTACAGGTTGTGATTCGAAGGAAACCAGGCCAGACCTCAGTAAAGGTCGTAGTGGCCCTGAGTAACAGTCACAGAGCACAATGGGTACCTTATCCTCCGGCATTATTGGAGTCAGCGCGCCAGGAACCGGTGTGGAGCCAGAGGCAAAGTCGGTACAGCTGCAGGGGGAGGCCTTTGTGGGTGTCGGAGGGTCCAACAAGCGCCAAGGGTGAACCCGCCAGTGGTTTCACAGATAAAGGGCTTCTTGGGTCCTTGGGGCCCGCAGGTGGGCCAGATGGAGTCTGGAAGATCCCAAAGATTCGGAGCATGGCTATGTGAAACTTTTAAATCTGCCTTGGTATCAAAGATGGCCCCGAGAACTCGAGTTGTGCCAGTACAATTTGCAGGATGGGCTCTGACATCGACCGGCTTCGGCAGAAAGATCAAAAGAAATGGCGATGCCCTGGCGTCTTCTCCAGAGTACAATAGTGGTGAGAAAGAACCAAGTCTCGCTTGGAATTTGGACTTTTTATGTTTCTTCTTTGACTTTCTCGAAGATTTGGAGTGCAAAAGGAATCGGCTTCTGGATCAGCTCTGATGACTCCTGGACCGGGAACAAGGCTGGGACTGCCCCTTGGACTTGGACTGGTTATGAAGTGGAGTCATGTGGTGCCTAGCAATGTAGAGTTTAGCCTCACAGTCTCGTATGGCCTTAGGGTTCAACGACGGACAGACACTGCAGGGCTTGGCCACCACAGGCTCACCTGATGGGTATCAGTCAGTGACAAGTTACTTACTTTCGGTAATGCCTTATCTAGTAGAGACAGTATCTACCCACAGATTCCTCACCTTTGAATTTCCAAGGCTTCAGACTGGATCCAGAAGATTTTTCTTTGAGCAATACCCTAACAGGCTGGTAGGTGGCATCGGTCGGCTCAAACTGGAATGGCATGGGGAGCAAAAACCGATGGATTTAGGCCCAGATCGCTGTACTGGGGTGAATGTATGACATTGTTCTGCATTCTGTCCATCAATTGTTGTTTTTGCCTTTGTCACCCAGAGTGGGACAGGTATGCCCAGAAGTGGGTCCCGTGCTCTCCATGCCACTGGAGTCAAGCTATCCTTGCTGATGAGGGGTGAAACCCCGAAACAGGTCCTAGGATGCTTGTTTCCAGTCCAGGGAGGACCTGGCTTGGCAGTTCGGGCTGGACTGTTCCCATTGGGCGCATGGTCAAGACTGATTTGCATATGGCTGGGTTCAAACTGGAATGGCATGGGGAGCAAAAAAACGATGGATTTAGGCCCAGATCTCTGTACTGGGGTGAATGTATGACATTGTTCTGCATTCTGTCCATCAATTGTTGTTTTCGCCTTTGTCACCCCGAGTGGGACAGGTATGCCCAGACGTGGGTCCCGTGCTCTCCATGCCACTGGAGTCAAGCTATCCTGGCTGATGAGGGGTGAAACCCTGAAATCTGTCCTAGGATGCTTGTTTCCAGTCCAGGGAGGACCTGGCTTGGCAGTTCGGGCTGGACTGTTCCCATTAGGCGCAGGGTCAAGACTGATTTGCATATGCCTGGTTCTAACTGGAATGGCATAGGGAGCAAAAACGATGGATTTAGGCCCAGATCTCTGTACTGGGGTGAATGTATGACATTGTTCTGCATTCTGTCCATCAATTGTTGCTTTTGCCTTTGTCACCCCGAGTGGGACGGGTATGCCCAGACGTGGGTCCCGTGCTCTCCATGCCACTGTAGTCAAGCTATCCTGGCTGATGAGGGGTGAAACCCCGAAACCGGTCCTAGGATGCTTGTTTCCAGTCCAGGGAGGACCTGGCTTGGCAGTTCGGGCTGGACTGTTCCCATTGGGAGCAGGGTCAAGACTGATTTGCATATGGCTGGGTTCAAACTGGAATGGCAAGGGGAGCAAAAAAACGATGGATTTAGGCCCAGATCTCTGTACTGGGGTGAATGTATGACATTGTTCTGCATTCTGTCCATCAATTGTTGTTTTTGCCTCCGCATGATGTCGTCGGGATCGACTGCGCCGTAAGTGACATCTGCGTCACCTAAATAGGCGTCACCTAGGTGGCTGACGTCAGTTACTTTTCAAGACTTTCCACGCCAGAAACACGGAGCCTTGAAGAGTACTAAAGTTGGTGTGCTTAAAAAGCTAGGGATCTGAAAGGGAACAACCTTGAACCTGGAAACTTGCCGCAGTGTGGGGAGAGTAGGTAGGTTGGCAAGGAATCTGCGTCTAGATAGTGTCTCTAACAGATAAGGCGTTACTGAAGGTAAGTAACTTGTCCATCTGACAGAGACATCTAGACGCAGATTCCCCACCTTTGAATAGATACCCAAGCAATACCATCCCCGGAGGAAGGACTGCAGACATGTTTCAGACTAGAAAGTCCTGCAGGACTGAATGGGCAAAATGGAAATCCCTGTGGATCTTACTCTCCAGGCAGTAATGTTTGGTAAACGTGTGCAGGGAAGCCCACGTTGCTGCCGGACAGATTTCCAGGACTGGGACTCCACTGTGCTAATCCCTGCCCAGAAAACTCCAGACCATCCAGAACACCGTTGCCAAACTCGTCCTCGGCATCCCACGACAAGACCACATCACCCAGCACCTACGAAACCTCCACTGGCTCCCCATCGAGAAGAGAGTGACCTTCAAACTACTCACTCACGCCTACAAATTCCTCCACAACACCGGACCCCAATACCTCAATGAAAGAGTCTCCTACGCACCCAAGAGAATCCTCCGCTCCGCCGACCCCGCCCTTCCCGAAACCCCTTGCATCTGCAGATCCAGAACGGGTGGAAGAGCCTACTCCTACATCGCGGCAAAGACATGGAACGATCTCCCGCTCAGCATCAGACGTTCCCCCACTCTGCAAGCTTTCAGGAAGAGCCTCAAGACCTGGCTCTTTGGGTAAGACGGAGCTGCGCGGTTCTCCTCCCTTACCCCCCAGCGCCTTGAGACCCTCACGGGTGAGTAGCGCGCTTCACAAATCCCTCATTGATTGATTGATTGAGCTCTGGTGGTATGAGCTCTTTAGCCTTCAAGAGGCTGCTTCTTTGACAAAGTGTAGCAGAACTTGATGCAGAGAATGATCCATCATCAGATGGTCCTTTTCTGTACCACCCGACCTTTCTTCGCACCTACGTACCCCACGAAGAGTTAGTTGTCTATCCAGAACTCTTTCGTGCGGTCAAGTTGGAACGGCAATGCTCTTTTTGGGTCTAGACGGTGGAATCGCTCCTCTTCTTTAGAGGGATGTGGAGGAACGTAGAAAGTGGGCAAGGTGACAAATTGTCCCACATGGAAAGGTGTTGCTACTTTCAGGAGCAAAGAGGCTGTAGTGCGAAGCACCAACTGGTCAGAGAATATCGTCAAAAAGGGAGACTTGGACGATTGAGCCTGTAGCTCGCTCACCCTCCTGGCAGATGTAACTGCCACTAAAAAGTCTCTTTTTATTGTGAGCTGCCGGAGGTGACAATTATGCAGAGGCTCAAAAGGAGCACACATGAGGAAAGTGAGAACCAAATTAAGGTCTCACTGAGGCATAATGAAGGGGGACGGTGGAAACATATGTACAAGGCCTTTTAGGAATCTATGCACAATGGGGGACTTAAATAAAGATGGTTGGTCTGGCAGCCTCAAGAAAGCAGGCAGGTAGACAAATACCCTTTGGGGGTGTCCAGAGCAGAGCCCTGCTGGGCAAGGGTCAAAATAAACAGTAAAACATCAGAAAGGTAAGCAGAAAGAGGGTCGATAGACTTCTCTGTAAAATATTTTACAAATTTCTTCCACCGGCAGGCATATACTGTCTTAGTGGAGGGACACCTGGCTGCTAGAATAACATTAAAAACTTCGGAAGGAAGATCGAAGGCTATCAACTGCTGCCACTCCATCTCCACGCAAGAAGGTGTACAGTTGACAGGTTCGGTTAGAGGACCCTCCCCTGCTGCTGTGAAAGAAGATCCTACCGAAGGGGCAGCCTGATCAGAGGATTGATGCTCATTTGCAAAAGCTTGGGATACCAGACTCTCTGCCCAGTCCGGAGCCACAAGGATGACTTGGGCCCAGTTATTCCTGATCTTGTTGAGAACTCTGGGCAGGAGTGGTATGGGCAGAAAGGCGTACAGGAGGCCTGAGCTCCACTCAAGACGAAAAGCGACTCAGAGTGAGATTTGCATTGGAAACTCCAGCGCAAAAAACTGTTGACATTGTACGTTCTCTGCAGAGGTGAAAAGATCTAACCAAGGCTCTCCCCACTGCTGAAAGATAACTTGTGCCACCTCTGAATGGAGCTGGCACTCAAGATACACTAGGCATTGATGGCTGTGTATGTTCACCCAGGCATTCAGGGAACCTGCCAGGTGTTGAACCACCATGGATATGCCCTGCTGATCCAGCCACGTCCAGAGACGCAGGACCTCTTGACAAAGAGTTCACAACCCCAGCAGTATGTCTCCTTTTGTGTGACTGCACATGTCTACATGTGTTCGTATGTTTATGTATGCATGTATATGTCCATCTACGTGTAAATGGCCGTGTTAATCTGTGTGTGTACATATGTGATGTTATGAAGATTTGTCAAGCTCAATATCACCCAGGAGGGTATCCTGGAGCTGTTCGTACTGTTCTGCGTGCCTCTGTCAAAGTATCTACATGCTTGTCTGCCTCTGCTTTTCTCTATATGCAATGCACTTGTTTGTTTAGTTCTATCTATTTATTTCTGTGTGTGCCCATCTCCGTTTTCTTAACCTGATATGGAAGCTCTTTGTTTACTGTAAGCATCTTGTTCATAAGCACATTTTTAAACTCATTGTCACACCAAGTTCACCCCACCCAGAGCAGATTCACAAATTCTTCATGGGGCCTTTTATGCATGCACCTCCATCAAGCTCCTATGCTGTGTTTAAAAACATGTTACATAGCAGCACTGTAACATGCTTTTTATTCAATTAATTTTTAAGGCGTTTTATACAGCTCAAACTCGTCCCGAAGGTATTTGAGTGCTTTACATGAGCCCCACTTACATTACAGAGCAACACTTTAATTTTGACAAATATGTTACACAGCAGTGCTAACTGCTTTGGCTTAAAATTAAAAAGAAAAAAGCCCTATAATGCGGTCAACGCTGGCCGCGTCACAGCTCTTTTTAAAAAAACTTTAAGCCATGTTGTATAGCAGTTAGCGTCGCTGTGCAACATGTTTTAACAAGCACATGAAAAACAAGCTACAGGGAATTTCATGCGACTGAGGACATGGCGTTAGTTCTCAAAAACCGTCTTGCTGGTGGAACACTGAGTTCTAACACAATGCTGCGCATGAGAAACCTGCCCCGGATTCAGGAGGAGAGCCTGCACCAATTTGTGCACACATAAAATGGGGATGGGTGTGTTTGGTGGGGAGAGTGCTACACCAGAATAAATCAAAACACTGCCCAACACTGTGAAATCTTAGGTGCGCGTTGCTTCTATGTGTCATGTCCCTAGGCACCACAGTGAACATATATGATCTGCAATCACATTACATTACCCATACGACATTGTGTAACAGAGCCTTTTGGTGTTTCATTTGTTATGTGATTAAACAAATAACACTATCAATGTTAAAACAATTTCAATTTACACAATTTATTTCTCTTTAAAAGGGAATGGAAATAACAAGTACTTTGAAAAGATGACGTGATAGTCATTGAGTCGATGTAACTTCCTGACTGTTCACCCAAAATCTAAACTCGGAAACTGATCTGAACATTTATGGATGTGTATTTTGCGCACACCTATAGTAAATACAAATACCCATCGTGTGAAATAAGTCGCACCCTTTACTGCTTTCCAATAAACAGCAGATGTTTTGTTTTAATCAGTCATTCTGAAATTAAACCAGAAATTGTGTGGAAGTTCACCATTAGAGAGGCGAGGCAGTGCGGGAGTGAGCTGTGAAAGCAATTCTTCAAGCTAGAGATTTCCAAAAGCCGCCTCTGTGCCCTTAGCGACATGCCCTCAGAGTTTGGAAATACTGAAATCGGCACTTTCACGATAGATGCCCCATCAACATCATACCCAAAAGATACACCCTATGTTTCTTGTTATCAGTTAAAAGCTGCATAATGGCAAACCAAAAGAGCAACCAAAGCCAGAAGTTTACTGCATGCCATTGGTTTTAATGGCTAATCCTTTGCATCTTTAATGCGAACGTGTTTCCACAGAGAGCTATGTAAACATTCTTCAAAGGAAATTAATGCTGCGCAGGAGGATGGTCGCCTTGGCTTGTGAGAGCAGCAACATGAGGGAGGTGCGCGGGAGGAGGGAGCACAATGAGGGACGGAGACGAACTGTAGAGGGTCATGCACTTGGGAGAAAGTAAAAAAAACAGGCACAGTAGAAATGCGTGCTGACAGGACGAGATTACATTTAAAAAATAGTTGTTTAATTTCGTGTAGCCAGGGGAATATAAGTAAAGGTACTGGACAACCAAAAGGAGGAAATGAAATAATAAAATGGTTGGATGAGCAAAAAAAATTACGCTTTAAATGCGTGCAGCAAGAGGAAGATAAGTAAAGGTAAACAGCAAACGCTAAGCAGCCTTGACTTAATAAATAAAGTTCCACCCACCAAAGCGGATAAAAAATAGTACTTGGGCCACGGGAGACTGATAAGAGAAACACACAAGGAACAACAGGAAATAGAACGCTACAATCAATAGAAATGGAGGAAAAGTAAAGTGGCAAGCACACGGACAAATAAGAAGTAAGGGCGGTATGTAAGCCCCTTTTAAGATACATTAAATACAATGGATTTCACAAGCACAGCGCAAGCGCTGTGCAGGCAAAACCTAATGAACCTAACAACGCCACCTATTTTTATTGGCTGAAAGGGTGCGCAATAAGTGTGACGTTATCTGAGCAATCAGACTGCTGTCGCTACTAGAATAGGGCCTTGTTTCGCACTTCCGATAGGCTGCTCACTGTCAATTAGAATCGCTGTGCCAAGAACTTCCTGCAACTTCTGGGTAGCTGACCATCTCATAGCTGTCTGTGGGCCACTGTAAATAACTAACTGCTATTCATGTTTTTGTTTGTAGTGCCTGGTAAGCAGAAATGGATCCCCAAGAAAATGCAGTTTCCACCATACATGCTAACATTTTGAAAATGGTAAGAGGGAGATTTTGAAAACACAATTGGGGGAATTATTTTACCCCATTGACTTACACTAAAACGGAGGAGATTTCAGCCGAGGGACGTCTAAAATAAAGCCATTTTGGACTTTAAAAAATGAATCGGGTCTGTTGGCATGTATATACCCAGAATTTCTGTTTGCTAAAATAAAAAAAATGATCAGTCCTATTCATGATTGTCCATTCAGAAATACCTCATCGCTGTGGCAATTTCTTTAAAAATAGTTGTGCAATGTACACTATTTAGTTCGATTTTTTCAAACTATTCTCTTGGAGGGGATTTTTCTCCATTATTACAGTGCAACACCCCAAATCCTTTTGGCAGCCACCAGAATCACAAACATGGCACACACTGCACTTTAATGTGGCAGCAAATACAACAATAACCTTCGGAAAAATATGAAAACTGAGACTTTTCAATCTTTCAGTATCAATCACAATTTGGCATGTAATTGTCATACCTAAGAATATCTATTTCATCTTTCATAGCCCTGGTTTCTTCTGCCAAACTGGCCAACTCGTCGTTTCTATGCTGTGTCTCAATAAGTTGTTTCTCCAGCTCTTCACAGTGAGCACGGTAATCGTCTTTTGCCGCTTCAAGCCTTTACAGGAAGAAAAAAAGAACAAAACAACATAATTTTTTCACACAGGAAAGCATTATGATTTTTTTTCCATACTGTATTAAGACGGATTTATTTTTAAAGTGTTTTCCTTTCATGACCATCAATCAAAATTAACAAAATGGCAACAAAAATAACATTCTAGAGCAATGTGCAAGACATTCACTTTCATTTGGAAAATCAGAAGGCTCATATTGGTGAACTGTAGGAATACAGTATGCATGCCAAAATGCTTATAAATGGTTTAAGAAAAGGAGACATACACCCACATGGCATTTTGAACCAATGTTTGGATTTCCACAAAATATAAATGACTGTGTCATCTGACGACAATCAAAATTTCTTAATAAACATGCTGAAACATACATATCATCGATGATGTACATATTTTTAAGAGACAACGTGAGCTTCGCTCAGCACCAATAATGGCAAAACTATGTAAGTGTTTTCAGATAAGACTCTTGGCAAGGCGATCAGCTGATCAAGGGTATCATCAGGGAAAACAAAGTACTGGTGCTATGCATGGGCAAAATAAAATCCTTCCGTTGGCACTGCCTTCAAAATAAAGATGATACCTTCAACCACATTTGAAATTCCTCTAAAAAGAATCACTCCACCTGCATTTAAGTGCATTGCTGCTGTTGCCCTCCTGGTGTGGAGTATTAATATGGGGTGAACACAGGCTCCTGCACCCCTAACCCATTTAGCCCAAGGTCTACACATATTTGTGAGATATGGGAGACTCAAGGGCCCCTCACCACAATATGAAGGAGGCTCCCTCCTTTTGTGTAGACTTGTGGAACACCCCTCTGGTGGGGGTATGATACTCTGCTTGGTGGTGGTTTTATACTCATTGGAAATGGAAGGAGGGTTGACATGACATTGTCGGGGGCTCTGAAGAAAAAGTCACTGCACTTCGTTAACACTCCTTCTGGTAGATATTCTATCTAACCGTAGATTTCTCACCTTGGGAATATCCGCAGAATGGATCTGGAGATTTTTCATATCATGTGTTGGTAGATGAGATGCAGGGGCCCTTACATAACCGCCACCTTTCCACGCTGATGCCAGTTTCTTCCTGATCTCTTTCTCCGCTGTCAGATGCTCAGCCATTGGAAATTAGATTCCACCAGTGTGCAGATCTCGAGTTGAGAATATTATTAAAATGGACTAGATTAATCTATTTTGCAGAATGGAGAGGAGGGTGGGTTAGTGAGGAATCTAGGGTTCAATAGAGTGTACACCAGAAGGAGCGTTACCAAAGGTAAGTACATTTTTCTCTTCTGCACACCCCTTTTTCGCTCCAGAGAAACTCATAAAGAGTTGATCATCCACCTGATTTTTGATGGTGCAATCGATGTAGAAGCTCTCTTAGGATGAGGGCAATGGAGTAGCTGTTCCTCTTTAGATGGATGAGGAGGGTCAAGGAAAGATGGCAGGGTGATAGACTGTCCTATGTGAAAGGGTGTGACGACCTTTGGTAGGAATGCTGCTTTTGTCCTAATTACCAGCCTACCTGTGAATATGGTATTTGGCAGCTAGAAAGACAGCACCTGTAGCTCACTCACGCAATGAGCTGAGTTGATGGCTATGAGGAAGATGGTCTTCAGCATGAGGAGGCAGGGAGAACAGCTGTGCATTGTTTCAAACGGGCCACACAAGATAAGTGAGAAACAAATTAAGGTCCCAAAGAGGCATTACAAAAGGTGCTGGTGGAAACATGTGAATCATCCCTTTGAAGAAATGCATCACAAGTTATTTGAACAAATGATGGCTGATTACGTAGGTGTAAAATAAAGAGAGGGCTAATAAGTAACACTTAACTGTTGCCATAGCAAGGCCTTCCTCGGTCAACACAAGTCAAAATAACAGTATGTCAGCTAACTGCGCCTGTAACGGCTGGATGCGCAGGGGGAACACCATATAACAAACTTTTCCCAGCGTCCAATTTGGGTTAGAGGAATGCCTGGCTGCCAAGGTGACACCAACTACTTCAGAAGGAAGAACAAAAGCCATCACCTGCCACTGCTCATTCTCCACACATGGAGGTGTAGGTTCTGTAGGTTCAGGTGAGGACCCTGCCCTGCTGCTGCGACAGAAAGTCCTTCTGAAGAGGCAGCTAGGGTAGAGAACAGATGCTCATGGCCAGTAGTTCCAGGTACCACACTCTTGTTGCCCAATCCGGGGCCAACGGGATGACTCGGGCAGGTCCTTCCAGATCTTCTTGAGAACTCTGGCCAGGAGAGGTAAAGGTGGGAAGGCATAGAGGAGTCCCAAGCTCCACACTAGGGGGAATGCGTTTCCGAGAGACAGCCATCTAGGGAACTCAAACATGCAAAAGTTTGGACACTGCATGTTCTCTGCAGTGATGAAAACTTTGGCACCGGGTTCTACCCATTGTTGGTAGATGCTGTCTGCCACCTCGGAGTACAGCTGCCATTCGTAATCTACTAGGCAATGTTGGATGAGTTTGTCTTGCCTGGCATTTAAAGAGCCTGCCAGGATCTGTGCCACCAAGGAGATGCCCTGGTCATTCAGCCACTTTCAGAGGTACACGGCACCCTGACACAGAACCCACAAGCCTACTCCACCTTGATTGTTGCAGTACTACATTGCATTTCCCACGGTTGCACTATGATAAAAATGTTATTGATGTCACAAGGTTTAGCATTTTTTTATGTATATATAGGCATCTGACCCCGGGTAATCTAGATGTTTTTAGTACTTACATTTTTAAAATGGTTCAAATGACAGCACTAAAAATTTTGCAGAATATTGTTAAAATGCTCCCTTATGTACCATGTGACATACCCAGATAGCTGTAATAAGCACCATTATTAATCCATTGATATATGGAATCTTTGAGAGCTGCTTTAAACATGAGCACTTTATTGGTTAAAGCACAAGTTACTAACTTGTGTAACGATATATCTGTAAGAGACAGTAGTTAGTGACAGATTCCTTACCTTAGAATATCCCCAGGCATCAGGCTGGATCCGGAAAGTCCCTTGCGCGTCGGTAGGCGGCGTCGTGCGGCTCCGCGTCCGTCGTCGGCGTCGGGACCGCCAGGATGACGTCGCGGGCAGTACTTAGACGCCGCCCCTGCGCGCTGACGTCAGTTCTGTACACGACTTTCCACGCCAGGAACGCAGAGCCATGCAAGAAGCTGACATAGGTGTCTGAAAAATACTAGGGCCCTGAAAGGGATGTCCTTAACCCTAGAAATCAGTTCGCAGAACGGGGAGGATGGGTGGGGCGGTAAGGAATCTGTCACTAACTACTGTCTCTTACAGATATATCGTTACACAAGTTAGTAACTTGTGCATCTGAAAGAGACACGTTAGTGACAGATTCCTTACCTTAGAATAGATACCCCAGCAATACCAACCCCGGTGGTGGGTCTGCGAACAAACATCAGACGAGGAAGTCCCGGAGAACAGAACGGCCAAAGAAGCCGTCTCTCCGGACTTGGCTGTCAAGGCAGTAATGTTTGGTAAACGTGTGCAGCGAGGCCCACGTAGCTGCCTGACATATATCCTGTAACGGAACCCCGCGGCCTAAAGCCGTGGTAGCCGCCGTTGCCCTGGTGGAATGGGCACGCAGCCCAACAGGAGGCTCCTTCTTAGCCAAAGAATAGCAGGCTTTGATACACATGGTGACCCAGCGGGAGATGGTCCTTTTGTGTACCGCCCGACCTTTTTGGCGCCCACGTAGCCAACAAAGAGCTGGTCATCCACCCGGAACTGTTGTGTGCGGTTGATGTAAAAAGAAAGCGCACGTTTTGGGTCCAGACGGTGGAGCCTCTCCTCCTCTCTGGAAGGATGCGGAGGCGGAAAGAAGGTGGGCAAAGTGATGGTCTGCCCAATATGGAAGGCAGTAACCACCTTTGGCAAGAAGGACGGACGTGTCCGAAGAACAACCTTGTCTGGATGAACAGACAGAAAGGGGGGTTTGCATGAAAGAGCCTGGAGCTCACTCACCCGCCGATCGGAAGTGATGGCCACCAGAAAGGCTGTCTTCAGAGTAAGAAGACGAAGAGGACAGTTATGCAGAGGCTCAAAGGGAGCGCACATTAAGAAAGTAAGAACTAAGTTCAAGTCCCACTGAGGCATTACAAACGGAACAGGAGGGAAGAGGTGTGTAATGCCTTTAAGAAACCTGTTAACCACAGGGGACTTGAAAAGGGAGGGCTGATCAGGAAGCCTGAGGAAGGCCGATATCGCACAGAGATAGCCCTTGATGGTACCCAGGGCAGAACCCTGCTGGGCCAGAGAAAGAAGGAACAGAAGAACCTCAGAAAGAGGGGCAGAAAGGGGATTCACAGCCTTTGCTGTGCACCATGCCACAAACTTGTTCCACCTGCAGGCGTATACCACCTTAGTGGAGGGACGCCTGGCTGCCAGAATCACATCACAAACTTCGGGAGGCAAGTGGAAAGGAATCAACTGCCGCCGCTCAATCTCCACGCAAGCAGGTGTAGACTGGACAGGTTCGGGTGGAGGACCGTCCCCTGCTGCTGCGACAGAAGATCCTCCCGAAGAGGCAGACGGATCGGGGGATCGACGCTCATATTGAGTAGCTCGGGATACCAAACTCTTCGAGCCCAGTCCGGAGCCACAAGAATGACTTGGGCCCGGTCGCGCCGAATCTTCTTCAACACTCTGGGTAGAAATGGTATAGGCGGAAAGGCGTACAAAAGACCCCAACTCCACTCGCGACGAAAAGCGTCGCCGAGCGAGTGCCGCCTTGGAAATTCCAAAGCGCAGAACTGCTGACATTGCGCGTTCTCTTCGGTGGCAAACAGATCTAACCAAGGCTCTCCCCACTGCTGAAAGAGACCTTGCGCCACCTCCGAGTGAAGACGCCATTCGTGATCCATCATGCACCTGCGGCTGAGTTCGTCCGCCCTGGCGTTCAGGGAACCTGCCAGGTGTTGAACCATCAGGAATATGCCCTGATGTTCCAGCCATGTCCAGAGGCGCAGAGCCTCCTGACATAGGGTCCACGACCCCACCCCGCCCTGTTTGTTGCAATACCACATGGCGGTGGTGTTGTCTGTGAACACCTGCACTACCGTCCCTTTGACAGAGGGAAGGAATGCCTTGAGTGCAAGTCGGATCGCCCGGAGCTCCAGAAGGTTGATATGGAGCCTCTGATCTCCGCCTCTCCCATGTGACCGCCCCATCCCAGAAGGGACGCGTCCGTCACAACTGTGTGCTCTGGCTGGGGAAGGGAGAGGGATCTGCCCATGACCCATTGCCGGTTCGGTAGCCACCACTGCAACTGTTTTGCAGTCCCCTCCGAGATCTGGACGTGATCGGACTGGTTGCCCTGGTGCTGCGCCCACTGGAGCTTCAGGTGCCACTGCAGAGCCCGCATATGCCATCTGGCATGATTGACCAGCAGGATGCAGGAGGCCATGAGGCCCAGCAGCCTCAGGGTCATCCGTACCGAAACCCAGGATAAGGGCCGAAAGATCGGAATCATAGCCTGAATATCCCGGACTCGCCGTTCGGGAGGATAAACCCGAAACTGCGTCGTGTCCAAAACTGCCCCGATGAAAAGGAGCTGTGGAGAAGGAATCAGGTGCGACTTCGGCACGTTGATGGAGAACCCTTGCGAGTGCAGGTGTTCGGCCGTTGTCTGGAGGTGGGAGACGACTGCCTGGGACGAGCCCGCCTTCAGCAGCCACTCGTCGAGGTAGGGGAAGACTGGAACCCCTGCCCGGCGCAGATGGGCTGCGACCACCGCCATCACTTTCGTGAACACCCGAGGGGCGCTGGTAAGGCCAAAAGGGAGCACGGTGAACTGAAAATGCTCGAGGCCTACCGTGAACCGTAGGTAACGCCGGTGGGCCGGCAGGACGGGGATGTGGAAATATGCGTCCTGCAAGTCCAACGCTACCATCCAGTCTCCAGGGTCGAGAGCAGTCAAGCCCTGAGCTAGGGTGAGCATCTTGAACTTCTCCTTCCGGAGGAAGCGATTGACGTTCCGGAGGTCCAAGATAGGACGCATGTCCTCCTTGTCCTTTTTGGGCACCAGAAAGTAGTGGGAGTAGCAACCACGTCCTACTTCTGGGGTCGGAACGCGCTCGATGGCCCTCTTGGCCAAGAGGGCCGCAACTTCCTTTTGAAGAAGCACCAAGTGATCCCCTGACATGCGGTGGAATTGAGGTGGCATGGCTGGGGGGATGGTCACGAAGGGGAGGGAGTAGCCCCTTCGGACAATGTCCAAGACCCACCTGTCTGAGGTGATGGCACGCCAGTGGTGAAGGTGATGGCGGACCCTGCCCCCTACTAGCGTGCTGTGCACCAGAAATGAAGGACTAGGAGGGCTTGGAGGCCGCGGACGGGGCGGGGTTGGTGGCCTGACCCGCACGCTTGTTGCCTGACCCGCCACAGCGGGAGCCACGTCCTCGGCCACGCGAAGACGCTTGCTGCGCGGGCCGGTGGCTGGGCAGCGGACGTGACTGGGTGCCCCTTCCATGGCCACGAAAGGGGTGAAAAGAGACTGTTGCTGAGGGCGCACAGCAGAAAGGCCCAGGGACTTGGCTGTAGCCCGTGAGTCCTTAAAGCGCTCCAGCGCATGGTCTGCCTTTGTACCAAAAAGACCGACTCCATCAAAGGGCATGTCCATAAGAGAGTTTTGGACATCGCCCGAGAAACCAGTGGTCCTCAGCCAGGCGTGACGGCGCAGCGCCACTGTCGTCGCAAGCGATCTGCCTAGCGAGTCGGCCGTATCAAGGCCACATCTGATGGTATACTTTGCCGCATCTCTTCCCTCAGCAATGGTGCAGGAAAGCAGTGTCTGGACCTCCTCAGGACACTGGGGCAGAACTTGCGCCACCGAGTCCCACAAGGAGTGGGAATATCGGCCCAAGAGGCAAGTGGTGTTGACTGACCGCAAGCCAGGACTGGCGGAAGAAAAGACCTTCTTCCCAAATTGATCCAGGCGTTTGGATTCCCTATCCGGGGGAGCGGTAGGGAAGGCGCTTTGGGAAGCAGAGGCTTGGACCACCAAGCTCTCAGGGGTGGGGTGTAGAGAGAGGAACGGGGGGTCGCCCGGAGCAGGGCGATGGCGTCGGGCCACGTTCCTATCCACAGGAGCCCCTGTGGTGGGCTTGGACCAGGTGCCCAAAAGAACGTCTGAAAGTGCCTCGTTGAACGGCAGCAGTGGCTCCGAGGAGGTAGCCGCCGGCTGAAGTACTTCCGTCAGGATGTTAGTCCTGACAGCCACTGTAGGCAACTGGAGGTTTAAGGCCCCAGCTGCTCTACGCAACACCGTTGCAAAGTTTGCTCCCTCCTCCGTTGCCACGGATGGAGGAGACAGCATGCCAGAGTCAGGGGAGGTGTCCAGACCACTGGCATCCCCAAGTTCCTCAGCCCAGTCCTGCTCAAACTCACACTGCTGTGTGAGAGGGTCATCAGACCCCTCCCAGTTATCTACACCCTCCAATTCAGGTTCAAAATAAGGAGGAGGGACATGTGGGACCCAAGGTCCCGTCGGCGTCGGAGCCGGCGTCGAGCGACGCCGGTCCGACGCCGTGTCCGGATCCGGAGAGAACCGGGGTACGACGCCGCCCGGAGCCCCGGGCGGCGTCGGGAACGGCACCGGAGACATCGGCGCCGGCGGAGGTGTAGTTAGGTCAACCGGCGTCGATGGGGGTTGCGGCAGCACCGGAGCCGGGATCGAGGCCGGGGCCGGGACTGAGGCTGGTGTTACAGGCGGCGCCGGGACCGGAGTCGCCGGCGGCGCCGGAGAAACCCCATCAGGGCCCGTGGGGCCCGAAGGCGCACCGGGGGGACCTTGAGGCCCGAAGAGGCGGGCCATGGCCGACAGGAATTCCTGCATCTCGGCCGGAGTCGCCCCCGAACCCGGGAAGGACGGGTAATGCGGGTGCGGCTCCACAGGCACTGCCGGAGCCGCGGGACGGTGCCGACAGGAGCCTCAGCCGAGTCGCGAGACTGGCGAGGCGAAGCCGTTGAGCGATGACGCTTCTTAGACTTTTTATGCTTCGACTTACCGGAGGAGTGCGAAGACTTGGACCCCGACGACCGATGAGGACTCCGCGACCGGCCCCTCGACCTCTCACGTGACCGGGGCTTGGTGTGGCGCGGAGCCGACTGCCGCACCTCGAGGAGCTTTCGAGACCGCTCTCGCAAAGCCTTCGGGTGCAAGGCCCGGCAGTCGGGGCACGACTTCGTGTCGTGGTCGCGGCCGAGGCAGTAGAGACACTCTAAGTGCGGGTCTGTGATCGACATCATGCGACCACAGGCGTCGCAGGGCTTGAAGCCGGGCATCCCTACCGACACCTTCGGAGTCGAGAGACTTGTTTAGAAGAACAGTGAAAATCACCAAAAATGTAGTCAAAAAATGACTAGGGCACTGCTCTTCCCGGATCTGCGCTTACTGGCGCGGAAATAGAAGAACTGACGTCAGCGCGCAGGGCGGCGTCTAAGTACTGCCCGCGACGTCATCCCGGCGGTCCAGACGCCGACGACGGACGCGGAGCCGCACGACGCCGCCTACCGACGCGCAAGGGTACTGCTACGCAAAAAACTTTCCGGATCCAGCCTGACGCCTGGGGATATTCTAAGGTAAGGAATCTGTCACTAACGTGTCTCTTTCAGATAAAAGCATTAAAAGATAGGAATTTTAGCGAGAGTCCTGTGATCTTGTTTTTATCTACAGCGTCACATAACTGGAATTTTTAGACAATATGTTCTAAACTGGTGTTGTATTGCATTTTTCTCTTCTTGTAAATATTGTGATGTACTTGTTTTAATCTACTAAGTTTATGTTCATTTACTGGTCAAATAAACTACTACTAGATTGCGGTAGGATTGTCTGTGAGAACCTGCACCCGTTCCACTATGATGGTCAGGAGGAACGCTTTCAGTACCAAGCGAATTGCCCACAACTCCAGCAAGATGATGTGGAGGTGAGCTTCCGCAGGAGCCCAGAGTCCACGGATCACCTCTTCCAGATGACCTCCCAAACCCAGAAACGATGCACCCATAACAACTATTAGCTCGGGGTGGGGCAGGCAGAGGGATCTGTCATCGGTCCAGTTTCAGTCTATCAGCCAACCCTGGAGGTCTTTTGTAGTCTTTTCCAACAGATGGATGAAATTGGAAAGATTCCCTTGATGCTGAGTCCACTGAGACTTCAGATCCCACTTCAGAGCCTGCATGTGCCCCTCGGCATGGTCCACAAGCAGGATACAGGAGGTGAAGAGGCCTCAGAGTCATTCTCATTGAGTCCCAGGTCAAAGATTGAAATCATAACCCAAATGTTCCAGACTAGTTGTGGCGGAGGGAAGGCTTGGAAGAGTTTCATGTCTAGGATGACTCTAATGATGGGGAGGCATTGTGAAGGAGTCAGGTGTGACTTCAGCACATTGATAGAAATACCCAAAAGCATCAACAAGTCAGCCGCCTGGACATGGCTTACAACTGTTAGAGGCGAACCCACCATCAGCAGCCAGCTGTTCAATCAAATCAAATATCAAATCGAGTTTGTAAAGCGCACAGCTACTCTATAGAGTGTCCTGGCGCTACATGTTCATTGCCTGCTGATCTCACAGGGGAGGAGCATAAACTAAAAGGCACCATTAAAAAGCCATGTTTTCCAGCTGTGTTTACAGGAACCAGCATCCTTTGTAGCACAAAGGTGCAGGGGAAGAACATTCATGCCCGCAGCAGCTAGTGCAGAGAAGGCGGTATCTCCCCATCTCTTCCTCTTCATCTTAGGCATCACTGCCAGCAATGCAGCAGCAGAGCGTACAGTCCTGGATGGATATTTGGGGTCTAGTCCATCTGTGGGCTAGCACTAGTCCCTTGAACTTTACTCTCGCCCAGATGGGAAGTCAATGCAACTCCTTGGGTTGGAAGTGAACAGAAATGTTCCTCGGAATGTTAAGCAGGAGCCGGGCTGCAGCGTTCTACACCAATTGGAGTCTCTTAAGTTGATTCAAAGGGAGACCCCAGTATAATGCATTAACATAGTCCAGCCGGGCTGTTATAAGGGTATGGATTACCATCTTCTGACAAAAGGCCGGAAGCACGTACAAGAACTTCCTCAGAAACCAGAGAAGGTCAAAACATGTCCCAACTACACTCTCCACTTGTGGTTTGAAGAACAATTTGCTGTTGAACTTCACTCCAAGATTCCTAACCACTGTAGTGGGGGTTAGCGGAGATGGAGCTTAACTAGGCCAATCCTCACCATCCCACAAGGTGAGAGGGGGGATCCAAAAGCCAATACCTCTGTCTTACTGGTGTTGCACTGGAGATTGCTTTGATAAATCCACGTGAATACCTCTGTCATGCACGCTTCAATCTACTTTGAGCACTAGAGATGTTCCTGTCAAAAGTTACAATGATTTGCATGTTGTCAGTGTAAGAGATGACCTGCACTCCAAAGAATTCCACCAGGGTTGCCAAAGGGGACAAATAGACATTAAACAATCAAAGACTCAAGGCAGAGCCCTGGGGAATGCCAAACTCAATGGATTTGGAGTCAGATGCAAATGGTAGCATCCACACAGAATGACATCTGCTCGATAGAAAGGAGCCCAGCCAAGCCAGCGAGGTTCCACCTATCCCAATGTCCCGCAAGCATTACATCAGCATAGGATGGGAAACCGTGATAAACGCAGCTGAGCGGTCCAGCAGCAGCATGGCCACTTTCTTCCCGTTTTCTGTGGCCAGTTTAATAACATCTGAGACTTCTACCAGATTCAGTGCTGAATCCCAGGCAAAAACACGATTGCGAAGGATGCAGCAACTGTTTAACATCAAGATAACTGGAAAATTGGCGGTTGATTTGTTTTTCGAGGATCTTTGAGAATGCTGGCAGCAAATAAATCGGGCTGTATTTGGCCAGGACAGTCTTATCTGCCAAGGGTTTTTTCAACAGTAGAATCAGCCTAGCGCTTTTCCAGCAGCTGGGAACAGTGGCCTGGTGCAATGAGTTGTTTAGCAACAAATTCAGGGACGGGTTGATGGGCTCAGCATTAGCAACCAGAATCTGGGGGAGGGAGGGGGGTAGAGGAGGTTAGGGGTCCTTAGGGAGCAGGACTTACAAGCTCCAAGGGCTTGCTCAGAGTCTTCCAATGAAATGGTGGAGAAAGAGCAGGAGTGTAAGGAAGGAACTATCAAGAGCTGACCTCCAGACAAATTGAACTCACTGCTATTGGTAACTGTAGATACATTTTGGCAATCTAACTCATAAGAGTCAGCACTATTGTTTGTTCCCTCTGCCTATAAGATCTCAACAATGCTCAAAATCTTGTTCTCGAAAAAGTCAGAAAGTTGAAAACAGGGTTTCAGAGAGGCTTCCAGGGGCTGAGAGAGAGCGGAAGGATTGACAAACTACTTGGTGATTTAAAAAACCTCTTTAGGTTTGTTGTTGGACCTAGTCATTTCATTAGTGAAGTACTTCGGTTGAACATTTTGTATTCCTCTGTGGTAAATAGACAGCTCCTTTTTATAGCACTTCTCCTCGGGCAGATAAAGCTTACACCAGGATCTTTTGAGCTTTTTACAGTGCTGTTTCATTGATCTAAGCTCCTTGTCAAACCAGGGAGCTGATGGGAGTCTCAGACCACCAGAACCTGATCTAATGGGTGCTATCTGGTCAACCATATTACCTGGCCATGGCATTGACTGCCAGTGCATTTACTTCAATTCTGCCAGAAACCACAGGAATGCTATTATTAAGAATAAATGTTATTTCCTCTGTCATAGCCATGGCCAAGTACGGTGTGGCAATGAAGAATTAAATATCTGGGGTCTTGCTCCAGTGTCCGGCAGAAGTACGCTGTAGAATGATCCGATCAGATGTTACTCAAAAACTCCACAACCCTGATACAACTGTTAGAAAAAACTGGATCAAGCAGGTGGCCTGCAGAGTGGGTGGGTTTGTCCACGAACTGCTTCAGGTTCCAGGCGGACACAGTGTCCAGGAGAAGGGAGACATGGTGATCCTCTGTGTTGTCCAAATGAATGTTCAAGTCTCCCAATACCGAGAAATTGGAGTACTTTAGCGTATAGTTGGACAGTCATCTAACGAGGAGAAAAAAATTTGTACCCTGACATGGAGGACGGTAGATTAACATTCCAGACACATATTTTTTTTTCGAAGGAGAGAGGAAGAAACAGAAAGATTCAGCCCCATGGAGTTCAGGAACCTCAAAAGAAGTACATTTCAAGGAGTGTTTTGAGATGAAAGCAACGCCCCCACCTCCTAGCCATTCTATCATGGCGAACGATTGAGTAGCTCGCGGGGACAGCAAACGCAATCTTCGGCGCGGAGCTATTGCTAATCCAAGTTTCTGTGAGAAAGAGGATATCCAAGTATTCATCCCCAAGAAGCTCAAAGATGTGCAATGCATTTTTGTGGAGGGAACGGACATTTACTTATGCTGCCTGGATTCTTAGCGTATTGGCATGATGATTACTAGCCTTCAGGAGGCAATTAACCCGGAAGGCACTAGCAGACGCCAGACAACCATACTGTTTGAGGCAACACAGAGGGCAGATAAGCGGCAGGGCTGAGGTGGACAGGTCAAACTGACCAGAACATGAAGCACGAAGGTTCAGAGCATAAATCTCTGGAGGGGAATACCTTCTGCATGGGCCCTGCTGAGATGATATTGTGGGCCAAGACCGGACAGGCCTTAGGGGTGACTTCGGCAAGCCCGTCGCGCGCCTCCACTGTGCGTCCACGCACCGGCCCCTCTTATGTCCCTAGAGGATCCCCCTGGCAACTAGACCGCTAACTGACAAAGATGGCAGCCCAAACCAGAAGTATAGCGACACGAACGCAGTAAACACAGCATTCCCTGCATACGAGCAAGCCGTTTGAAGAGGAGGCTCAAAATATTCAGGTAAGTTTAAAATGCTAGAAAAGGCAAACAGACAATAAAAATATGCCCCCCTCCCAACAAGAACAAAGTCAACAGCCCTGAAAGCTCATCTGCTCACCGGCCCCTCTTATGTCCCTAGAAGACATCCCCCTCCGTGGCAACTAGACCGTTAACTGACAAAGATGACGGCCCAAAACAGCCCAAAGCGGAAGTATTACGGCAAAAACACACTACACACGGAATTCCCTGCATGCTGAGCGAGCTGTTTCAAGAGCAGGACTGCACCTGCTGAACCTGTTGGCTAACAAAGGAGAAGGGACTGTGCCTGCTGGGTTCTGCTTGTGGAGATGTCAACTCCTGAGCCAAGTCGAAGCAAGAGACTCCAAGGGTCAGTTGGCTGACCTCCTGTTCACAACACAGGGTCACAAAAGCGGAACCACCTGCTAAGGCAAGTTGGTAGCCCAGACATTCGAATCACCGCCGTGCAGCACCAGGGACCAGGACCCAACACTCAAAAGTTGCCCTTGAGTCTGCTGGACCCGGGAGGGTCGTCAGAGTGCAGCTTGGTCGCCCCGAAGGCAAGTTACCGCCCAAGGAAGAATTGCACTATGACTGCGATATAGGGCGACGGAACTTCTGCCAGGCTTGAGAGGACTCCGAGGGACATTGACCCTGGTGGCCTGGACCACCTCACCAAGCCCGTGGACCAAGGAGTAGCCGCAGGAAGACCCCGTCAATAGCATTGCATCCACAGCCTCCTCGTGCATTTTCAGCATTCTGTCTCCCTTGCATCAGAACCACTTCCATATGACAAGGGGACACAACACCTGGAACTGACTGAAGACTGCTTCTTTTCTGAAGGTAACTGTTTCTGAGGTTATTGCTGGTCCCCCTGACTGGCTCCCTGCCGGAGTTCATCATCTAAATTAAGTCAAAGTAACCGCATTGATACATTTTAAAGTGTCAAATTTGTTAAATTTGCCAATGTTTGTTTGTGGCTAAGTAAAAAGTGCATATTTACTGTACCTTATGAATGCTGTATCTCCAGGAATCCTCTGGTGTATTGTTCTGGTGTCTAAAATTAAATATAAATACAATCTATTTTTATGCTTTCGTGTCTGATTTCTTAAGTGTCTCGTGTCTTTATTCTCTAATTGCTTTGGTGTTGTTTAAATGTTTTATATGTGTTCCTTTCTGTAAGCCAGACTGCTCAGAGTCACAGCTACCCTGGGTTGAGCTAAAGGGTACCACGTCGTATAACAACATCCCATTTCCTCACAAGGCCAAAGGCAGGAGATGTGCCCAGGCCATTAGCATCCTGTAAGTCAAAAAATAGGTTCTCCTCCTCATCAAAGTTACTGTCATCATCATCTGTTCAGCATCATAATCATGATACTGCATTTCAGAATCAGAGTGGGAAAGATGCTGAAGTTGATCCAGCAAGGTAAATGAGAAAATTTTGAACCCCCTAATATTAATGTTAATAATTAATGTTATTGTTCGTTTTAACGACTAATCAACATTTTACGTTTTCCTATAAGACATTCTTGGTAACTTGCAGTACACGTGCAAAACTAATCTACTTACAATTGTAAAAGTGAAATAATAATAACATACCGGTTTGCGTACTAATTAGACTGACATGGCATGATTTGTGCTACATAGTAGATTGTATTGTGGCAAAAGAATGCGGATGGTAAGTAAACATAGCTTTATATGTCACTTTTGCTAGGTAACACCTAACTGGGGTACGTAGAATGACGGGTGGGAAACGAAAAGGCTTATTTTCTTTATTCTTAACTATTATTGTGTTTGTTTTCATAATAGTTCGCTCAGGCCCGCTAGGCCGTGCTGTAAAAATGGCTGCCGAGGCAGATGAGCTTATTGCGCTAGTGCAAAATGGCTTCCAAGCAGAAGAAAAGCAGCAGAAATATACCACGTGATTGCTTATAGAGGCCAGAATGAAAAAGGGATCAAGGTCAACATGACCTATCATCAAAACGTGTGCCAAGAGGGACTCAGCGAGAATGTGTGAGAACCAGAAATGCAGCTGTGAATTAACAATGAACTGTTTAAAATAAAGCTACAAAAGAAGATACATAAGAGGAGCTGTCAATCAGATTGGTAATGTCCTAAAACTGTGCGAAAGGACAAAATTATAAACATTTTTCGGAACTGGTTTGAGCAAGGAGGGCAATGAGGAGATGCTTGACACCCCTCCAATGGACCAATTAGCGTGAATCTCGCCCCCAAAGATTGAAACATTTCTGTTTAGTAAGCTACTAATAGGGTATAAGAGGACCTACTCTTAAGTAGGAGGAGCGCTATTCATACATAATTTTTGTGCACAGGACGCTGACGCTAGAGAGCTGCTGCTATTTTCCATAGGCCATTATTTTTAATGATTAATCTTTTTATTTCTTTAAAATCTGACTGGGAAGAAACGAGAACGTTGCGGGGAACCTGTATAGGTAGCCCGTTGAGGAGGCCTGTCTTAGCGGGACAGTCAGTCAGTTTTGGGAGTTCTATGCTGATGATCTGCAATTTAACTGCTGTGACGAACTGTATTTTTCATCCAAAAGGGTATGCATTGCATTTCTTTAAGTTTATTCCTTATAATGATATTAAATGTATTGAACTGATTAATAAAACTGAATTTTATTCATGCCTTTTAAAATTAGATACATTTTATTATAATTAAAACTACGAGTCTGTGGTTATTTAGCTCAATAATAAATGAAAATATTAAATAGGTTTAAAGTGATTGAGCTGGTCTTAATCACCATCACCTTATTCTCACTAGTTGGTCCATCGACCAAAGAGCGGAATACCTTGATGTCTTAGAAATCGACAAGATTAAACTACTTATGTATGCTGTTTGAGAAATTATCTTGTCAACTTTAAAAAGGTATCCCGTTTTCTTCCAGCAGTCATTAATTTCTTCTCCTAGGAGAGGGTGGCTGGGATCCAGGGAATATTTGAGTGAGTGAATGTTTTATGCAGTGTTATGGGCCCCACCGTCATATTGGTATAATTGTTAAAAGAGTGTTTTCAAACTGGATGTCATGTCCAAAGGAAAAGAAATTATATTAGTTGCGCTGGATCAGATTTCTTGGTAGCAGAGTTATGGTTACTATAGATTAGTTTGGTGATTATTGATTATTGATTACTGATTATTTCATGTCTAACATTTCATGTTGAATTGTATTATGTTATATGTAAGTCGAAAATTTTGAAGCTTCCAGGAAGTAGGAAGTGGACACGTGTGGCAAGAGAAGTCACATGGAATAGTGCATTGTTTGGGTTTCAAATTGGTGATAACACAGGCTGTGTTATGATAGGGACATTTTCTGTATGAAATGTGTATGAGTGAAATAGCAACTGGTTTTCTTGTGAAACTCTGGCCTTAATTCTCAGAAGCAGTGTAGTCTCCACATGTGTTTTATCCCCAGAGAAACGGGTTTACCTCTTGCTTGAAAGAAGGGTAAGGTAGAGGGAAGTGCTACACTTATCGAATGAAACTGTATTCTTGCAAGATAGAGTAAACTATCACTTTGTTTAGCGAAAACAGACAATGGAAATGTGTTTTTCATGTTGTAACTAACCAGAAACAGTCGAGAACAAATTGCCGATAAATTTTGTAAAGGAGGGGTCAGGAGCAGAACTGACGCTGACAGAAGGCCGCGCTGGGATTGGCCAGTGTACTAGGAACACGGAAAACGCCCGGATTGGTGCGTTGGTGTGAGACGCACTGGGATAGGTTGGAAAAGCAGTGACGTAGAAGCTTCGGATTGGTGCGTTGGTGTGAGACGCGCTGGGCTAGGTCCGAATAGCACATAGAGATCAGAACTGAGTTACGAGTTTGAAGAAGGGAAAGAAATCGTGAAATATGGCTTATTATGAGTATGGTAGAGAGAAACCGTCATGGATGGCGAAAATTAAGAACTTCTTTAAGAAAGACAAAAAAGTAGTGACTAGAGAGGGACAGGTAATTCCTCCGCCGAAAACACCAGCTTCGCATATGATGCTGAAATATGGTTATCATACTTGCATTTGGTTAGAAAATTGGACAAAATATACTCAGAATGATGGAGTATTGGCTTTTCCAGAGAATGGTTCGTTTAGCATAGCTGTACTTCGAAATTTGAGAGAGAAAATGACAAAGCTTGAGCCAAAACCTAGACCGACACAATTTGAAGCGTTAGGTGAATGGGAAGACGAGATGTATGAACGAGAAAGATACAGAGGTGCAAAGAATCATGGTTTTGTTCCTGGAAGGTTGTGGGGGGTGAATCATGAGGACAGAATGAAGCGTTGGAGATATGCTAATATGACAGAGGGTTTGTTTCCAGCATTTACAGTTGAGGAAGGTACAAGAAAAAAGTGTACAGAGAAAAAGAAACATACAGTTACAGAAAGATACGGGTATGGAGGTAGCGAGACAGAGGATGAGTTGCTGGAAGATATTTTAAACAGAAACCCACCTCCATATCAACAGAATTCAGCGGTGGTGACACCCAATGCACCGCCAATGGAAACTGGGAGGAATAAAAGTTCAGAACGTAGATATGAGATAAATAGGTCAAATGAACGGTTGAAAACCCCACAAAGTGAAAAATGTGACAGTGACAATGCAGCGGAGTTAGCAAAAACTACAAAAGAATTGACTGAGAAAATAAGAGAGTTAACAATGAACATGGAAGCTGTGACTGTGCCAGTGACAATAGGACCAGTAATACCAGTTTTTAAGAACCAGAAAATAGATGAACATTCCTTAGTTATTCCCATGAACTCAAATTTGCAAAGAATGAGAGAAGGGATGGAACTAGAAACTGAAGGGGCAAGAAATTTGGTCAGTTCATATAGACCAAGCCCACCTACTAACTTGACAGGGAATGAAAGTGAAATAAGGAGAATTCCTATGGCAACTGAGTCTGCATCAGAAACACCGGAGAGGAATAGAAATTGGATAGAAATAAATAGTACACCTGTAGGTCCAACTCCAGACAAATTAAATGAGTGGATGAGAAATTTACAAAAGAAAGAGACAGAACCGAAACCATTAGATGTAATTAGGCTAAAAATAGATATGGAAGAGTTAATTTTAGGGACCATTGGCACAGAAAAACTGAAGACATATCAGGACGACGAGATAATGTTCTTGTGCAAGAGCATTACTTGGAGAGCTAGAAATTTACATGACAAACTGGAAGAGACAGCGAATGAATTAGGAGTAGATTTTGTGAAAGTCAGGAGTTTGCAGAAACTGTATAGGGTAGATTTTTGTGAGAAAGATATAGAAAATCTGAACACATCAGGACGGTTAACCCAGATAAAAGAACTGATTGTTTTGCTGAGAAAATGGGGTGATGTGGACAGATGGAGAAGTAGGTGGACTAAAAGGAATGAGAGAACAACTGACAAGGCGTCTTTGGCTTTTGCGGTGACAGACAAGGAATCCGTTGTGAGGGAGTATCCGATGAGAGAAACTCCAGGAGGTAGTTATGTACATGTCCCCTGGTCCAGCCAGGATATACTGTCATTTACAAATGACTTTCCAAAATTAAGAGAGAAACCTGTAGAATGGTACAGACAAGTAGAAAGGTTTGTTAAAGTTTCGAAGGTGTTGTGGGTAGATTTGGATGGATTATTTGACATTGTAGTACCAGCCGATTTATGGACAGAATGTAAAATTACCATAGATTGGCCAACTGTAGAATACCCCAGAGATCCAAAAACAGGAGCTCCAGGATCAGAGGTTATGAGGAAATACGATCAAGTTATTACCTTTTTGAAAAACAAAATTCCGACTAAAGAAACTGATTGGGTAAAAATTGACAGAACTACGCAGGAGAGTAAGGAATCTGTACATGCCTACTATGAAAGGCTATTACTGGTTTTCAAACAGTACAGTGGTTATGAGACTCTGAATGAGAAGGACATGAGTCATTTTGTATATAGATTTGTTTATGGGCTGAAACCAGAAATAAGTGAAATGGTTAAACAGCATATGATATGCTGGCAGAATAGTACAGTGGACGAAGTGTTGAGGTATGCTAAATATTGTAGCGATGACATTGAGTGCAGACAACGTAAATTAAAAGAGAAAGCAATGTGGGCACAAGTGAAAGTTGTAGAAAAACAAGAAGCTCAACTGAATAATCAGGTTAATGAGACAGGACAAACTAAATCTAAACAGAATATAGGTAAAGGCAAAGGCCAAATGAGCATAGAAGAAGCAAAGAAAAAGTGTCCATGCCACAACTGCGGAAAGTTAGGGCATTGGAGAAACGAGTGTAAATTTCCTGCAAGGGTTAATGCGGAAAATCAATCATTAAATCCACAGGTGCAGAGTGAGGTGAGTTACCAACAGCTGCAGCAACCGCAGGTAGTTACTCAGCAGAGTCAGGTGCCTCAACCACCACTTCCCAAGAGTGTAAATCCACAGAGATACAGTGCAGAGACAGGATTCTACGGAGGAGAGCAGGTAACACAATTGCCGCGCGCAGCTGCGATATCGCAGTATTGGTTACGACAGGATGGGAATGAGTCGGATGAAAGTTTATGACGGTGCCTAGGAGAGGAGGAAGAGTGCGTGCTTGGCGCAACTCTAGAGGTAGATCAAGCAGGTCCATTTGTGGATGGAGAAGTGAATGGTGCAAATGTAACATTCCTTGTGGACACTGGAGCTACCCGTTCTACTGTTAGATCAGTGGAAATTCCAAACCTTCCTCTCTCAGGTGAAAATATCCAAGTCGTTGGTGTCTCAAACCAGCAAATTAAAGCGCCACTTACCAAGCTAGTAGAGGTAAAGATTGGACCATTCAGAGAAATGCACCGATTTGTGGTGTGTGATTGCAGTCCTGTAAATTTACTTGGACGCGATCTGCTTTGTAAAATGAATTGCACCATTTATTGTACTCCGGATGGGATCGCATTTCAAACACCAGATGAAGATGTACTATATAAAATGACAATAGCAAATTTAGAGTTAGAAGTGAATGATTTATTTCCTGTGTTCGATGTAGAGAAAATCCCAATTGAGTTGAAAGAAACAGTAAAACAGGAGGTGTGGGATTTTACAGGCGAAGATATTGGGTTAATGAAAGGAGTAGACCCTGTTAAAATTTCTGTTAGAGAAGGAACAAGTTACCCAAATACTCCACAATAGAAGTTGACGCCAGAAATCATTGAAAGAATAACACTTGTAATAAATAAAATGATTGAACAAGGAATTTTGAAAGACATAATGAGCAGTCCATGTAATTCTCCTATAATGGGACTGAAAAAGCCGAACGGAACATATAGGATAGTACAAGATTTACGAAAGGTTAATAAAATCGTTGTTCCATGTTGTCCAATTGTACCAAACCCTGCTGTAATACTGTATCAGATTCCACGTGAGGCGGAATGGTACACCGTCATTGATTTGTGCCATGCAATTTTCTCTATCCCATTACATCCAGATAGCCAGCCATTATTTGCATTCAGGTTCGGAGAGCGTATTTTGGCATGGTGCCGAATTCCTCAGGGGTATACAGAAAGCCCCTCAATCTTTAATCAGATTCTAAAGAAATCGTTGGAAAATTTAAAAATGCCCGAACAATCTGTGATGGTTCAGTATATTGATGACCTATTGGTGGCATCAAAAACGAGAGAAGCATGTGTTACCGACACAATTGCTCTGCTGAACCATTTAGCAAGAGGAGGACATAAGGTGTCCCCATCAAAATTACAGTTTTGTCAACAGGAGGTTCAATACTTAGGTCATAAAATTGAAAAGGGAGTGCGAAAAGTAACAACTGAGAGAATAAAAATTATTCAAGGAATGAGAGCTCCAATGACACAAAGAGAGGTAAGAATGTTCCTGGGAATGGTTGGATATTGTCAACAGTGGATAAGTGGATTTTCATTAATTGCAAAACCATTACAGCGTTTGACAAAAAAGGATGTTAAAGATCCATTTGAATTGAATGATGAAGAAATGAAGGCATTTAGAGAACTAAAAGTGAGACTGTGTGAAGCACCGGCACTGGGAATGCCTGACTATGAAAAAGATTTTGAACTATATTGTAGTGAGAGAGATGGGTGCGCACTTTCAGTTTTAGTGCAAAGACATGGAAATATGAAAAGACCTATTGCATATTTCTCAGCTGTTTTAGACCCGGTAGCAAAAGCGTTGCCTGGATGTCTGAAAGCAGTAGATGCTACTTGCGTAAGTCTGGAACAGAGTGAAGGCATTGTGATGGGTTATCCATTGAGAGTATATGTTCCACATTCTGTGGAAATTCTTTTGACAAGAACCAAAACTCAATACATGACACATAGTCGGCTGACTAGGTATGAAAAAGTGATTTTAAGTGCAGACAATGTAACCATTGACAAATATGAATCCTTTGACATCATTGCCGGATGAAGAGAGTATGACAGACAAAGATGAAGTTGACCATGATTGCTTGAATGTACTCGAATATTGTACAAAACCAAGGCCTGACATTAAAGATGAGCCTTTAAAAGAATCAGATTATGTATTGTTTGTGGATGGCTCATGTTTGAGAACGAGTGAAGGAGTTTTGAGTGCGGCGTATGCAGTATGTACAGTAGCTGCAATAATGGAAGCATCTTGTTTGAGAGGGATACGTTCCGCTCAAGTGGTTGAACTAGTTGCTTTAATTCAGGCATGTAAGTTGGGAAAGAATGTTCGAATCACAGTGATCACAGATAGCCAGTATGGCTTCGGAGTGGTTCATGATTTTGGGCAGATCTGGTCCCAAAGAGGTTTCTTGACGTCTGCAGGAACTCCAATTAGAAATGGTGAGTTTGTGAGAAAGTTGCTTGAGGCGATACAGCTGCCTAAACAGATCGCAGTGGTGAAGTGTACTGCACACAAAAATGGGGAAGACTACATAACCGTGGGCAACAAGTTTGCCGACGAGATAGCTCAGTATTGTGATAAAAATGTAGTCTCATTGAATAGAGGAAGGGAAAGAGAGCATGTTTCCTGTCCTTTGCTTTTTACTAACCCTGTCGAGACATGGGATGAGGTGAGACAATTGCAGGAAGCAGCAAATGATGAAGAAAAAGATAGCTGGATAAAAGCAGGATGCAGGAAAAGGGAGGAAGATGATGTTTGGGTTTATAGAGATGAAAGACCAGTTATGCCTGATAGCATGATTTCTGACATGGCACGGATGTACCATGGACAAGCTCATATTGGAAGGGATGCAATGATCCGACATTTCAGACAAACCTGGTATAACATAAAAATTCAGAGCCATAGCTGAAAGTCTTTGTCAAAGATGTCTTATCTGCCAACAGATAAATCCCGGAAGGAAGACAGTAGTGAGTCTAGGAACAATAGGACGAGAGGGAGGTCCTTTTACGAGAATGCAAATGGACTTTATAGAAATGCCCCCAAGCAATAGACTGAGGTATGTTCTTGTTGTCGTTTGTTTGTTTTCACGTTGGGTGGAAGCCTATCCGACCAGAAGGAATGATGGGATTACAGTAGCAAAGATCTTGTTGAGAGAATTCATTCCAAGGTATGGTTTTCCAGTAACGATTGAAACAGATAGAGGAACACATTTTCAAAACGAACTGATTCAACTGATATGTGAAGCTCTTGGCATTCAACAGAAATTGCACTGTGCATACAGACCAGAGGCTTCTGGAGTGGTAGAACAAGTGAATGGAAAAATAATGAATAGGTTAGGAAAAATGTGTCAAGCCACAGGACTCAAATGGCCAGATGCCCTCCCACTGGTACTGATGACTATCAGAAGCATACCTAATAGGAAAACAGGTTTGAGTCCCCACGAGATAATCATGGGACGAGCAATGAGACAAGCACATGTACCTGTCAACAAACTGCTGACTATAACTGATGATCTCGTGTTGGATTATTGCAAAGGATTGGCTGATGTGGTACGTTCTGTGTTTCATCAGGTTGGACCGGATGCGACCACTCTTGAAAGAAAACCAGCTCATGATTTGAATCCAGGAGACTGGGTCCGCATATAAGTCCACAGAAGAAGAAACTGTTTGGTTCCTCGCTGGGACCAACCACGACAAGTGATCCTGGTGACAACAACTGCAGTCAAATGTGCAGGAGTGAAAACTGGGTGCATGCCAGCCACACTATCAGAGCTCCAGATCCTGAAGCTCAACCTGTAAGTCGACATCTGGAGATATCTGATACCAGTTCAGCATCCGATGAAGAAGAAGAAACAAACAGGGTTCCAGAACTTGAAGATCGACCTGTAAGTCGACATCTGGAAGACCCAGGTACAAGTTTAACAACAAGAGAAGAAATTTAAGTAGCAAAAGTTCCAGAACTTGAAGATCGACCTGTAAGTCGACATTTGGAAATATCAGACACCAGTTCAGCTTCTGATACAGAACAATCAGAATGTGATGAAAAGATAAAGAATAAATGGAAAATTGACATCATAAACGAAGAAACTGAACCAAGAGACAGTGATAGTGAACAGCCAAGCACAAGTTATGGTAAAGATCCTTCAAAGATTGTCAGATCAGACAAAGGAGGGATAGATTCAAATAGAGAGATAGAAGAATCGGAAGAACCCCGAGGAGCAATAGGGACAGACCAACAAACAAAAGAACAGGGAAATATAGAAACAGACAGAGAGATCAACGAGTATTCGGAAGAACCTCGAGGAGGGATAGAAACAAGTGACCAAATAAAAAAGACACAGGAAGGATCAAACTAGACAAAGGAAGTGAAATCATAAAGTTCAAAATAAGAGGAAATGAAGTAAGGTCTGAAACAGAATCAGAAGAGAGTGGAGAAGAAAGAAAACAGAAATTAGGACTCAGAAAGAGAACTTGGAAAGCTGAACGAGAGGAAAAAGAAAGTGAATCAAACAGGCCGAGAAAAGGAGATACTTGGCCCCACGAAGTTAAAAAATTGAGATACAAAATCATAAACATAAACAAAGATAATGCAGAACAAGTAAACGAGATAACAAGTCAAAAGGAACAGGGAAAACAAAGTGGAAAACAATTACAGAAAACGAAAAGAGTAAAGAAAGCTAATTTGAAATATAAGTCACCTAAATGGCTATACATTGCATTAACTGATATCAAGGAAGAAGAAATCACTCACGAGAACCCAGAACAAAGCTACAACCAAATGGGTGAAAGTGAAGTGCAACAAGTTTGAAGAGACTAAAAAGAAGTTTTGCCGGACTGGACACTAAAAACCGAATAAGACAAGAAAGAGTTCTGAGAAGAACTAAAGAGGGTACCAAACGAGACAAAGTGGGAAAGTAGAGTGGCTAAAACGTCATTCTGAGGTGTGGTGACACATTTTTGTACATATATATATAAATAGCTAGATAATAGAACAAGATGGTAGACACTGAAAACAGAAGATGTAGATGTGAGTTTTTACATAGATGGTGTAGAATGTGTTTCTTTTGTACGGGTTTATTAATGTTTCTTTTGTACGGGTTTATTAATGTTCATATGGTTTATCTTAGCAATCACCATTCCAATTAGATTAGCTGTAGAAGAAACATCCATATTAGAGAACAACACAAAGAAGGATAAGGAAGCTAACATGCAGAACACCGCAACATTAACGGATAGTGCAGAATTACATAAAGATAGATCCATAACTGATTTTTCTAAGAATGTTTTCACCAAGTTATTATATGAATATGTAGAAACAATGGATGTGAGAGATTGTTATGTTTGTATGCAATTGCCTGCGTCTGTTGCAGAAGGTGTGACTTATCATCACCTTCCCTTGACGTATGGAATAACATGTAGTGTTTTAGCTAATCTGTTTTATAGAACAGGTAGATTAGAATATTATTATACTGACATAGATAAGATTTTTGCAAAGATTCCTCTAATTTCTGAATTGAACAAAGTGAAAGAAGCAAGGATGTTTGGTGAATTTTTCTTAGAAAGTAAAGCTTTGACATTAGATGATATAGTAAAACACAACCTTACCTGTGAGTTAAAGAAGGAAGAAAAGGTATTTTTAGAGATGGTTGAAAGCAGAAGAGTCAAATTTCAAAGAAAAGTAATAGAAGAAGAGACAAAAACACCCCTATGGGCATTTGAAGGAGAAAGTAATGAAAAGAAAAAGACAAATGCAGCTATGACTTTAGATTGGCCTCAACAGGGAAAGTTATGCATTAGTAGAAATAGAACTAGATATGACAACTTTCGTGGGTTCCAGTGACTGCCGAGACAATTATAAGATTTTAGGAGGATGGGGATTCAAAGGAGGAAAAGATCCAATATTTCCAGGGATCTATTATATATGTGGAAACAAAGCTTATTACAGGTTGCCGGACCATTGGTATGGGTCGTGCTACTTAGGCCTGGTCTTTCCAAAGATTTTTCATGTAGAAAGAGAAGAAAAAGGAACACACGAAATGGGTAAAACACTCACACGTAGAAAAAGGGAAAGTTTTTCAGAAATAGTGGGTGACATTTTTGGAGCAATGATACCAGCAGTGGGAATATCTTTGAATTCATTTAAAATTCGGAAATTGTCCACAGTACTAGATCGTTTATCAACTAATGCTGCTGGAGGGTTCTTGATGGTAAATACCGAGATGGTTGCCATGAGAGCTATGGTGATGCAAAATCGACTTGCCCTTGACATTCTTTTGGCGGAAGAGGGAGGAGTCTGTGGAATGTTGAAAGTCCAACATTGTTGCACTTACATTCCAGATAAAAGCGAAAATATACAAAAGTATATAAAGAATATTACAAATTTGCACAAAGAACTTGTTCCACTGGAGGTTAAAAATGCCTGGGAGAAACTTGGTAAGAGTTTTTCCTCAATACCAAAATGGTTCACTGAAATAGGTAGTTCTATTATAGGGAAAGTTTTGATATCAGCAACAGTAGTAATCTTAGTGGTACTATTAGTGAAATTTGTTATTATATGTATCAAGAGGAGAAAAAGACAAAACAAAATAAAAAGAGAAAATAAGATAAATAAGGAAAGAGAACGAGAATTAGGTGAAATAGAACTGGAAGAACTGAAAGAAAGCATGTATGAGAGAACAAAAAGACAAGATGAAAGGGATACAGATGTGTAAAACTAACAAGAAGCAAATGGACAAGAAATAATGCTATCTGATAAAATTGTGTAACATGGGTTTTTGTGGTGATATTAAAAATCATCAAAGGGGGGAGGTGATGGAGCAAGGTAAATGAGAAAATTTTGAACCCCCTAATATTAATGTTAATAATTAATGTTATTGTTCGTTTTAACGACTAATCAACATTTTACGTTTTCCTATAAGACATTCTTGGTAACTTGCGGTACACGTGCAAAACTAATCTACTTACAATTGTAAAAGTGAAATAATAATAACATAACGGTTTGCGTACTAATTAGAGTGACATTGCATGATTTGTGCTACATAGTAAATTGTATTGTGGCAAAAGAATGCGGATGGTAAGTAAACATAGCTTTATATGTCGCTTTTGCTAGGTAACACCTAACTGGGGTTCGTAGAATGACGGGTGGGAAACGAAAAGGCTTATTTTCTTTATTCTTAACTACTATTGTGTTTGTTTTCATAATAGTTCGCTCAGGCCCGCTAGGCCGTGCTGTAAAAATGGCTGCCGAGGCAGATGAGCTTATTGCGCAAGTGCAAAATGGCTTCCAAGCGGAAGAAAAGCTGCAGAAATATACCACGTGATTGCTTATAGAGCCCAGAATGAAAAAGGGATCAAGGTCAACATGACCTATCATCAAAACGTGTGCCAAGAGGGACTCAGCGAGAATGTGTGAGAACCAGAAATGCAGCTGTGAATTAACAATGAACTGTTTAAAATAAAGCTACAAAAGAAGATACATAAGAGGAGCTGTCAATCGGATTGGTAATGTCCTAAAACCGTTCGAAAGGACAAAATTATAAACATTTTTCGGAACTGGTTTGAGCAAGGAGGGCAATGAGGAGATGCTTGACACCCCTCCAATGGACCAATTAGCGTGAATCTCGCCCCCAAAGATTGAAACATTTCTGTTTAGTGAGCTAGTAATAGGGTATAAGAGGACCTACTCTTAAGTAGGAGCGCTATTCATACATAATTTTTGTGCACAGGACGCTGACGCTAGAGAGCTGCTGCTATTTTCCATAGGCCATTATTTTTAATGATTAATCTTTTTATTACTTTAAAATCTGACTGGGAAGAAACGAGAACGTTGCGGGAAACCTGTATAGGTAGCCCGTTGAGGAGGCCTGTCTTAGCGGGACAGTCAGTCAGTTTTGGGAGTTCTATGCTGATGATCTGCAATTTAACTGCTGTGACGAACTGTATTTTTCATCCAAAAGGGTATGCATTGCATTTCTTTAAGTTTATTCCTTATAATGATATTAAATGTATTGAACTGATTAATAAAACTGAATTTTATTCATGCCTTTTAGAATTAGATAAATGTTATTATAATTAAAACTACGAGTCTGTGGTTATTTAGCTCAATAATAAATGCAAATATTAAATAGGTTTAAAGTGATTGAGCTGGTCTTAATCACCATCAACTTATTCTCACTAGTTGGTCCATCGACCAAAGAGCGGAATACCTTGATGTCTTAGAAATCGACAAGATTAAACTACTTATGTATGCTGTTTGAGAAATTATCTTGTCAACTTTAAAAAGGTATCCCGTTTTCTTCCAGCAGTCATTAATTTCTTCTCCTAGGTGAGGGTGGATGGGATCCAGGGAATATTTGAGTGAGTGAATGTTTTATGCGGTGTTATGGGCCCCACCGTCATATTGGTATAATTGTTAAAAGAGTGTTTTCAAACTGGATGTCATGTCCAAAGGAAAAGAAATTATTTTAGTCGCGCTGGATCAAAGTGGATGTGTAGTCGATGTAGGTCCCTTGGTTGGGCTTCGGAGTCTGAAAGGACTATCGGCTTCCCCTTTGGCATCAGTCCCGGCTTCAAAGTATAGGGTTCTGGCATAGGTTGCTGCACCGAAAGAGGTGTAGGGTTCAGCATCGTGCCCGAGGTTAGGGCTGACCTCAGTGCAAGGTCAAGTGGCAAAGCAGGTGCAGAGGACGAATCCACAGGCGACAGACAGACTGGAGGCCACCTAGGATCCTTAGGGCGTGAAGGTGATCCAGAGGGACCCGGGCAAGTACCAAAAATGCTGTCCCTGGAGGTCCCTCTGGGTTGGCTTCGGAGTCTTAAAGGACTATCAGTTTCTCCTTTGGCATCAGCTATGGCCTCAAGGTATGGGGTCCTGGCAAAGGTTGTGGTACCAAAAGTGATGCAGGGTTCAGTATTATGCCCGAGGTCAACAATTGACCTCAGTGCAAGGTCAAGTGGCACAGTAGGTGCAGATACCAACATTTTTGTCCAAGGCTTCCTTGAAACTGCAGAGTTGTTGCAGTATCGCCGTTGGACCCTGTAAATTGGGGCACATTTGGAACAAGGGATGGAATCGATTCAGAAGACAGAGATAGAATTTGCATCCTACCAGTATCCAGGGTGTTGCAAGGCTTCTCGAAAAGGCGCAGACAAGGGATAGCCTTGTTTCAACCTCTTATGCTTCTCCAACTTCCCTGATGACTTTGTTCTCAAAGAAAATCATCTGCAGAATGGCTTTCGGAGCAAGAGCGTTTATGCGCTCTAGATTTCGTCTGAGACCGGATCTTTTTGGACTTTTACGGTGCACCACGTCGTAAAGGTTAGCCTCGCCCTTACGGATCGCCTTCGGGCTCATCTTTGTGCATTTGTCACACTATGCTGAGTCGCATTTGGAGGCCAGACACCACAGACAGACCTCGTAGGGGTCTGTCACTGACATCTGTTTCTGGCCGTCCGTACACGGTTTGAACTCTTTTGTCTTTGAATGAGACATGTCCCTTGCACACTGGACCAGTTGTCAAAAATATGGTCTGGCAAACTGACAAAATTTGAGGGAGCGAGCTCCGGGTCCACATCAAACGGTGCAGACACGAAGAAACTGACAACAGTGAGTAGAGGTAGCGGCTATGTAGGGGCCACGATGTCATATCTAAGGTAAGATGGACCCAATGCGGAGCCACACAATGCCACCTGTGAGGGTATTGGTGAGAAAAATCTCCAGATCCAGTTTGGCACCTGAGGGTATTCACAAGGTGAGTAATCTCCAGTTAGAAGTCAGAAACACTGTGCAATTTGGGCAGGCATTCCAGGTTAAATGCATATTTTTCCTCAAAATACCTCCAGAGTAATGCTTGCAAAAAGTATGTGGTTCCATTTCTGACCTACACATTAATGCAGTAGGGACAAGACCCGAAGGCAACCAAATGTTGCTTTTGCTCAGAACGAATAAGCATGGAGTCTATAAAGAAACTGCACTCTTCTGATGCTGTAGGATTTGGAAATACAGAAGACTAGATTTGGAAAAACAGAAGACTATCTACCAACTGATAGTTGCTTTAGACACTTTTCTTACTTGGTGTGACCACTGTCTGTGACAAACAGATGCTCATAAAGGGTAAAGGATTTCACCCACGGTGAGTAGTATTTCAGAGCTCTTGAGATATCTAAACTGGGCAAAGGAGTTTAGACTGAAAGACTGAGAGGATTTTTTCTTGGTTTAAATGAAACTCCATTAGTAATTTCCAGATAAAGGAAGAGACTACCTAAATGACAACTTGTTATTGTGGAAGACAATACAAGGTGCATCTGCAGATGAGAGTGCTTGATCATTGCCAATTTCTCTGGCAGGCACCATGGCTAACATATAGGGTGTCTTCCAGGTCAGCAAATCTATGCCACAGGACACCATGGTTAAATGAGTGGTGCAATGAGTGATGCAAAAACAGATTCAAAGCCCAATGAGGTGCACGGGAGAATAAAAATGATTAAATGGTGGCAGGGCACTTCATTTGCCAGGCGAAATGTTTCAGAAGCCAAATTAAAATATGCTGCAACGGCTGATTAAAACTTTTACAGAAGTCCACCTAAATCTCTGTAGAGCTCAAAATGAAATAAAAGACAAAACATCATTTAGAGACGCTTTAAAAAGGTTGAAATAAATATAAAAGGCCTACAACAGGCCTAGTAAATTCCTTCCTGGCTGCACGCATGATGCCTATATTTTCTTCTGATGAGCCCAAATGCACATAACAGCTTTAAAAATACCATGCTCTTTATTTTAGCAATGGAAGGGAGGGATAAAGGATCAACTCTCTGAATAACAGATCCTGGTTCTGGTGAAGCAACAGAAAGTGTTTCTTCAAAAGAAGCAGAGTTCAGTGAATGACGTTTCAGAAGCCCAAACTAGGTATATCACAGTACATCAAAAATATTCACTGAACATGGGGATATAGCAGAAATAGATACATAGGTTTGATGGAGAAAGGTAAATCAGAAATTTTTTGAATCCCCTAATATTAATATTAATAATTAACGTTATTGTTCGTTTTAACAACTAATCAACATTTTACGTCTTCTTATAGACATTCTTGGTAACTTGCAATACATGTGCAAAACAAACCTATTTACAAGAAGGGGGCGTGGCTAACCAGCCAACATGGTGGACACGGACTTGTAAAGCTCCGGCGGCATCCCCCAATTATCCGATATATTTACCCTTAAGTAGCGCCACCACAGCCGGCAAAGAACGAGCCCGAGACGGTGACGGGTCGCTGACACTGCTGAACCCACCGGAGGGCAGAGGCAGAAGCTGGGGACGCCACTGATGATGAGCGAGGCGCTGCGGCCTACTTGAGTGGCGGCGGTGATCGGGCCTGGCAGCCCCGGACGGGTGACGTGCACCCGGTGAGGCCCGCGAGGTGAGCCGGTGGCGGCGGCGGTGGTTCTCCGGCCTGGCTGGCCATCTTGAGGCGAGGACCTGTGATCGCCTGCCGCTGTGGGGAGCGCTGAGGCCTCCATCGAAGACTGCCACGAGAAGTTGGAGGTAAGGGCCGACAGCGCCGGAGAGAGGGAGCGCAGCGCTGCGGCCTACCTGAGTGACAGAGGGGATCGGACCGGACTGCCCCGGCAGGGAGAAGTACACCCGGTGGGACCCACGCGGCGAGCGCCCAGGGGCGGCGGTGATTCACTGTCCTGACTGGCCCCTTGCTGTGAGGGCCTGCGACCGCCCCCCACCGAGGGGAGTGCTACGGCCTACCTGAGAGGCCTCTCCACGGAGACGGAGGCAACGGCCAATTACACCCGAGGAAAGGGGATTGCGGAGAGAGCCCGCACCCGATGAGGCCCGCGAGGTGAGCCGGTGGAGGCGGCGGTGGTTCTCCGGCCTGGCTGGCCACCTTGAGGCGCAGTATCCGGGGGCGGCGGTGGTCCCCTTGCTGTGGGGGCCTGCGATCGCCCTCTGCCGGGGGGAGTGCTCAGGCCGCTCCGCGGGAAAAAAAAGGAGGCAACGGCCGATTGCACCCGAGACAAGGGGATAGCGGAGAGAGCCCGCTGCGGACGGCGTGGATCCTCGTCCGCGTTGGGCCCCCATGGGCTGCTGGAGTCGGAGAGCGGCGAGACGATTGCCTGAGGTGGAGGAGGGGCGGTAGACTGCGGCTGTCGCCTGCCGGTCCCGGGGCCCAATGCGCCGGGAGTGGTGACTGAGGAGCAAAACAGGAACTGATCCCCCAGAGACCACGAGAGCCTCCTTAACTGAAGGGCTACAGATAAAGGGAGCCGAGGTACGGGTGCGAGGCCCTGGGCGTGAAGCTGTGGGGCCCCCATGTGGCATACGACCTGCACGGATACGCCACACTGCGGAGTAGCGGTGTTCGGAGGTGCTGAACGGCAGCGGGAGATGCCCGGTGGGGCACCCTGAGACCTGGTCCCCCGGTTGAGCACCCTAGACCAAGTTGCTGCGCCCGGCCCTGGGACACAGGCGGCAGCGGAGAGGCCTGGGGCCCCAGGACGTGGCGGTGAGCCGGAACGACATGTAAAGAGGGCGGAACAGACGTGCAGTGGACTGAAACTGATGTGGGGACCCACTGAAGTGGTGACATCGCTGTGGGGGCAGGGAGTAAAGACAGTGAATCATTAAGGAGGACCCCCGGCCTAATAGCTAGCCGTGAGTTGGCAATACGGGACGGCCGCGGACCTGGCTCCCCAGTCGCTGAGAGACTGATCTGAACGCGACAGTACGGAACTCAAATATCCACACGGTGGAGGCGGCCCGTGGAAGTGAGGAGGCGGACACCAAACAGCCAAGAAATAGTGGTCATACGAGGGGAGATACTGTACTGTCTGGGGAAGTTATAGGTCACCGGCCCACGAGGAGGGAAGCGAGGGCGCACTGTTGGGGGCCTGGACAGTGGTGGCACTAATACGGAGGGGATCTCACCCCGCGGTCCTGTAGGTAAATACTGACTACGCACCAGCTTGTGATGGGCCGAATGCGGGCGAAATTACAACAGGGACCACTACGAGCGGGGGGTCGGACCCTGCCCACATGCGAGAGGAGGGAGAGATGGAATTGGCATCTGTGGCGGTGGCCACCAAGCTCGACTCGGTGCTGGCCGCGGTGGAGAAACTTGGGACTGCACTAGATAACACCAGGACGTCCCTGGAGGCCCGAATCGATAAGGTGACGTCAGACTTCACACTTCTACATGCTGACCATCGGAAACTGGCCGAGAAGGTGACCGCTCACGATCAGGCACTCAAAACGCTCCAGCCCATCACCCAAAGTCATGCGGCGGCGTTGCAAGACATGATCGACCGAGTGCACGCACTGGAGGATAGAGTTGAAGACGCGGAAGGGCGCTCCCGCCGCAACAACGTACGCGTAGTGGGCCTGCCGGAGGGGGAAGAAGGAAGAAACCCGGAACAATATACAGAGCACTGGTTAAAGGAACTGATGCCCCCGGGAACGTTGTCGCCCCAGTTCGTGGTGGAGAGGGCGCACCGTGTACCGGCACTGAAACCACAGCCGGGCGCTAGACCCCGCCCTTTCCTCTTAAGACTCCTCAACTACCGGGACAGGGATGCGGTGCTCCGCGAAATCCGGAAACTGGGTGACCTCAAAGTAAGCGGCAACCAAGTGATGATGTTCCCCGACTACACTGCCCTTGTACAGCGCCGCAGAAGCAACTACATGGCGGTGAAGCGCCAGCTCCGGGAGCTGGAGTTACCCTACTCTCTCCTGTTCCCGGCTAGACTGCGGGTGGTTGCAAAAGGAGAGACCCGCTTCTTTGACTCCCCGGCGGAGGTATGGGACTGGATGGAGGAGAAGGGCCTCTGGACGGGAAAACGACCCTCCGGCCAAGATGAGGGCAGACACGCAGGTAGAAGGCCGAGACGGCGGAGCAGACGCGGGGCATCACGCTATAACAGGGCGGGGACGGCAGCCCCGAGTCCGGAAAAAGCAGAATGGAGCGACGAGGAGTCCTGGATGCGGTTGCGACCCTGGGAGTCCCACACAGCGGGGAGCGCCGAGGAACGGGGAGACGCGATTCCTCGATGGCCAGTGGCGCGACGTCTCCATCTACGGTGACGTCGGAGGATCTCTGCATGCCAGCAGTAACTCCACAGACTGCTGATGGTATCATCTGATGGGAGGCCGAGACACTGGACATTGTTGTAGGATGCCCGCGCAAGTACACTGTTGTTTACAGGACATAATGTCTTTATGGGGCGATAATGAGGGTGAGAGGCATGGGGGGGCGGTGGACACCGTACGTGCACTGGGGGCTGACCGGAGAGGCATACGCTACATATTTGGCGGAGATGCGTATTTGCCCACAATGATTGAACAGCGAAGTAGTGGTGGGCGACCCCTGCTTATGACGGGCTCGAATTGCTGTCCACGATGCTTATTTAGGTGGCGCTCTAACTGCACGCGACAAGGGGGTAGCTACAGAGGAGAGATGCTTAGGTACGCGACCCCATCAGGCAGTATACTGAACTAGTTCATATTTGCAGGCTATTGCAAAGTTTGGACGGACTTCCTTGCGGAGTCCGCCCTATCTGTTATGAAGTTTAAAGTTGACCCACGGGTTTTGTTGCAGCAGACCGACACATCCTTGCACACCCCTGGCCGGGACACGCTGGCGGCTATAGCGCGCCTGCTGGTGCAGCGATACACTCACTCCAACGATGACGACAGTTAATGTAATCACATGGAACATACGAGGAATGCATACACCCTCACGACGCTATTCCATATTCGCATACCTTCAGCGACACTTGACCAACATCGCCCTCTTGCAGGAAACGCACATGACACAGACGGAGCTCGAAAAGCTGCGTAGGCGCTGGAGAGGACAGATGTATGGCACTATATACTCTGCGCATGCGAGGGGCACGTTGATCTGGGTGAGGGCGGGGGTCCCGTTTAGCTGTGAGGAGGTGGTAATAGACCAGGAGGGCAGGTACACTCTGGTTCGTGGGAAGCTTAATGGTCAACCAATACTGATGGGATCAATATATGCCCCAAATGTAGATCAGATACCCTTCCTGACAAGACTATCAGCGGCCCTGACTCCCTATGTGGGGCTCCCTTGGTTCCTAGGGGGGACTTCAATTCGGTACTCAACGTACAATTGGATAGGTCCTTCCCCCCTCCACAAGACACCTGCCACGTCAAACGCGCGGGCGCTGGAGGATTGGCTATCACAATGGGCAATGTCAGACATCTGGCGCGTCCTAAATCCAAGTGCGCGTATTTACTCTCATTACTCAGCAGTGCACGGCCTACATGTAAGGTTGGATAGGGTGGTGGCCTCCCAACCCCTGTTGCCATTGGTCATGAAATCCGAGTACATGGGGCGGACACACTCGGATCATAACCCATTGTTGATACAATTGGGCTGGGCGGCGGGCCGCCCGCCCATACCCACATGGCGACTCCAGGTGGCCGCACTGGAAGACCCGGAGTTTCGCGCGTCACTAGGGACGGCTATTCTTACCTACCTGGAACTTAACGAAGATACGGCCAGTAGCGCCCTAGTGGAATGGGATGCCCTTAAGGTAGCGGTTAGGGGTCATTGTCTGGGGGCCACATGGAATATACGCAAGCGACTATCACTTTCCCTCGCCCGCCTAGAATCCCAGCTGTTACAGCACGAAGGTGAGAGGGGGAGGCGGGCGGATGCTCGACCCAACTGGCTGAATTACGCGCTCAACATGCGGAGCTCCTGGAGCAGCTGCGGTGCCATAATTACACGGCTCACACAGCACGCACCCACGCCACCGCTGACCGGGCGGGCCGCCTACTGGCCTGGCTGATAACGCAAGAAAATAAACGGGCCCCGATTGGCGCAATACGAAGGCCGGACGGCACGCTAGTGCACACGCAAGGCGAGATACACAAGGTAATGACAGATCATTATGCACAACTGTACTGCTCCCGAGGATGCTGTTCTGACAGCGACCTAGCAAGATTCTTAGACCAGGTCCAATTACCCACGGCGTCAGCTAACCAACAGGCTGCACTCAATGGCCCTCTTACGTTAGATGAAGTTGGGGATGCAATCGGCGCTATGGCATCAGGGAAAACGCCGGGCCCGGATGGGCTACCGGCCGAATATTATAAGGCTTACAGAGAGTCCCTAGTACAGCCCCTCCACAAGCTATACATGACAGCACTGGAGGAACATACACTGCCCCCTCGATGAGAGAAGCCTACCTGGTGTCTTTATTGAAACCAGGCAAGGATCCCACTACCCTTGGTTCCTACAGACCCTTGGCGCTATTAAACGTGGACTACAAACTCCTTGCCAAGATGCTGGCGGACCGATTGGCACTAGTGGTACCGGGGTTAATACACACGGATCAGAACGGATTTGTCCCCAAGCGGAGCACATCGTTAAACCTGCGACGATATTTCAGGGTGGCAACAGACAGTATACACGCCTGGCCTAAGGCGGGGTGTCTCATGTTAGACTTAGAGAAGGCATTTGACAGCCTGGAATGGAGCTTTCTAGCGAGCGTGCTATCGAAATATGAGCTCGGCCCGGACTTTCTTCAGATGGTTGGCCTACTCTACAGAGCCCCCACAGTCCGCGTGCGACTGGGACCGTATATCTCGGACGCCGTACCAGTGGGCAGGGGCACCAGACAGGGATGCCCTTTGTCACCCTTATTATTTGCGCTGGCCATAGAGCCGCTGGCGGCCAGATTGCGAGATATGACAGGAGGGGGCATTCCACTGGGAGACGCGGTGCACCATGTGTCCCTGTACGCGGACGACCTGTTGGTTTACGTGCGAGACGTAAATAATATACCACCACAGCTGGCAATCATCCTTCAGGATTTCGCTGTCCTCTCGGGGCTCCGGGTAAACGTGGGTAAATCCTGTCTCTACGCGTTTCGGGAGGGACTTCAGGACCCAGGGTATATGCTTAACGGTGCACAGGTACAATGGCAAGAAAGTACGTTTCGATACCTGGGGATTCAGATCTACCGCCAACCCAAGGATCTGATGGATGGCAACCTGGGGAAGGCAGTGACGGCCATTCGGTCGCAAATGGGCTTCTGGGGCGCGCTCCCATTGACGGTTACAGGTAGAGTGGCGCTGACGAAAATGGTGATTCTCCCTCGACTCCTGTACTACTTTGTGAATTTACCTCTCTACGTTCCGGCCGCCTTCTTCACTACGTTTACTAAATTGCTCCGGGATTTCATATGGGGGCTGCAAGACACAGGGTGGCGTTGACAAAACTGTACCTGCCAACTGACCAGGGGGGCTAGCGGTACCTTGCTTTGAGCATTATTATCTGGCAGCCCAGATACAATGGATAGCCAGATGGCTAGCGGACAGAAACAGGGATGATACCGCCACCACACTACCACCGTATTCGTTAACACGCATAACCAGCCTCTTCCACCCAGCTGCTAAGGCCACGCGACCGGAGCCGCTACTGCTGGCAGTGGCGTACCGGTGCTACCGTAGATGTCTATATCTCACAAGAGCCGTCATCCCTTATGCACCCGCGATACCATTGGAGGGCTCCCCCAGCGGCCAGGGGGTACTGTCGACGGTGTCCCTCGCGAGCTGGCGGGCAGCGGATGTACAAACCCTGGGTGATTTATACAGGGACAGTGCGCTTATGTCATATGAATCCTTGGTGGTTGAAGAGGGGTTGCCGCCAGGGCAGTTTTTAATGTATCGTTCATTGCTGGCAATGCTTACGGGCAGATGGGGAGATATGCACACGGAGCCGGCCCAACACCTCACTATTCAGTATCTCCATGTTATGGGAAGAGGTAGACACCTGGTTCGCTGGTTCGCGTCGTCGCTCCGAATACATGTGGCGGTCAGATTGGATCCCCTCCGCCAAAAATGGGAACTGGACTTAGGGCGACAATTAGCGGATAAGGAGTGGGAAAAGATACTTAGAAGCCCGGTATGCATACCCAGGAACATGCGATTTCGACAAATACAATTATTTATTCTACACAGAGCGTATCTCACACCCGAACTAATAAATAGGTACTTTCATCGTACGGACGCAGTGTGCCCCAGATGTGACGAACCTGGAGCCGGGTTGATTCATATGCTCTGGAGCTGTCCCAACATACTCACATACTGGCGCGAAATCCGTGAGCTCTTGCAAAAGTGCACGGGCCGTGATTTGCCATTTGAGTGGTCGGTAAGCCTACTCCATCACTTCAAGCGAACCCCAACCACAAAGGTCACCTCTCGGTTCCTGGACCTGGGACTAGTAGTAGCTAAACGACTCCTGACCAAACGCTGGAAAGCGAGAGACCCCCCACATATACAGGCATGTTGGTACTCACTAATGGCGTGGGCTAAGGCAGAAGGGATCGCCCTCCGGCGAGAGGAAACACTGGGGTTACGAAAGGAGCCCATAGCAACAGACTGGGAGGGATTATATCATAGTCTGCAAAACGGGGAGGAAGGCCTTGCAGGGAGCCCATCCATGTAGAGAAGGAGTGAACGATGGCCAGCACAATGGCAGTACCTTGCTGTATTGTTCCTTACAAAACTGGAATATGCGGATTGTCTGAGGTGAGGATTGATGAGGAGAGGCGCAGACAGTGCGGTAGCTGCGGTTGTGTAATCCCGGTAGGGGGGAACCATTAAGGAGGAACATTACACATGGGTCGGTCAATGCTGCTGTTGTTGTTGTTATTTTTATTAGGCTTATGTTGTATCGACTTTGCTATCTGTTTAACCAGCCGCACCATATGAACTGAAAGGAACTTAAACAACGACATATCGACTAACACCTGAACTACTCCACTAACCTCTACCTATACACGTTGGGCCGCACATGTTAGACCGCCTTATTGTTAGCTAAGAGGCCCTGCAGATATCATTAACATGTAATGTAATACTCCACGCCTAAACCGGAGATCTGTATATTGAGGTATGGCGGAGGGATAGATCAGTACAAATGTATATCGATCGTCTGTTGCCTTTCATGCCTATGTTCATCTGTAAAAATACAATAAAAACAGATTAAAAAAAAAAAAAAAACCTATTTACAATTGTAAAAGTGGAGTAATTTTAATATAATGGTTTGTTTACTAATTAGAATGATATTGCATGATTTGCTACGTAGTAAGTTGTATTGTGGCAAAAGAATGCGGATGGTAAGTAAACATAGCTTTACATGTCGCTTTTGCTAGGTAACACCTAACTGGGGTACGTAGAATGACGGGTGGGAAACGAAAAGGCTTATTTTCTTTATTCTTAACTATGATTGTGTTTGTTTTCATAATAGTTCGTTCGGGCCTGCTAGGCCGTGCTGTAAAAATGGCTGCCGAGGCAAATGAGCTTAATGCGCAAGTGCAAATTGGCTTCCAAGCGGAAGAAAGCTGCAGAAACATATCACATGATTGTAAAAAGAGCCCAGAATGAAAGGGATCAAGGTCAGCGTGACCTGTCATCAATTGAGTGCCAAGAAGGACTCAGCGAAGAATGTATGAGAACCAAAGATGCAGCTGTGAATTAACAATGGACTGTTTAAAATAAAGATACAAAAGAAGATACTTGTGATGAACTGTCAATCGGATTGTGAACGTCCAAAAACCGTGTGAAAGAACGAAATTATAAACATTTTCGGAACTGGTTTAACCTAGGAAGGCAATGAGGAGATGCTTGCCACCCCTCCAATGGACCAATTAGCGTGAATCTCGCCCCCAAAGATTGAAACATTTCTGTTTAGTAAGCTAGTAATAGGGTATAAGAGGACCTACTCTTAAGTAGGAGGAGCGCTATTCATACATACTTTTGAGCACTGGACGCTGACGCTGGAGAACTGCTGCTATTTTCCATAGGCCATTATTTTAATATAACTAATCTTTACTTTTAAATCTGACCGGGAAGGAACGAGATCGTGGCGGGAAACCTGTATAGGTGGTCCGTCGAGGAGGCCTGTTTAGCGGGACAGGCAGTCAGTTTTGGGAGTTCTATGCTGAGATCTGCAATTTATCTGCTGTGACGATCTTTTATTTTCATCTAAAAAGGGTATGCATAATTTCTTTTAAAGTTTATTCATTATGATGATATTAAATGTATTAAATTGATTAATACAATTTAAACTTATTCATGCATTTTAACGAATAGATAAACTTTATTATAATTAAAACTACGAGTCTGTGGTCCCTTAAGCTCAATAATAAATGCAATGTTTAAATAGGTTTAAATGTGATTGAGCTGGTCTTAATCACCATCAACTTATTCTCACTAGTTGGTCCATCGACCAAAGAGCGGAATACCTTGATGTCTTAGAAATCGACAGGATTAAAACAAAATTATGTATGATGTTTGAGAAACTATCTTGTCAACTTTAAAAAGGTATCCCGTTTTCTTCCAGCACTCATAACTTTTTCTCCTAGGTGAAGGGTGGATGGGATCCAGGGAATATATGAGTGAGTGAATGTTTATGCGGTGGTATGGGCCCCACCGTCATATTGGTATAATTTATTAGGAGGAGTGTTTCAACCTGGATGTCATGTCTAAAGGAGAAGAAGTTATATTAGTCGCGCTAGATCAGATTTCTTGGTAGCAGAGTTATGGTTACTATAGATTAGGTTGGTGATTATTGATTATTTCATGTCTAACACTTCATGTCGAATTGTATTATGTTATATGTAAGTCGAAGATTTTGAAGCTTCCGGGAAGTAGGAAGTGGACACGTGTGGCAAGAAAAGTCACATGGAACAGTGCATTGTCTAGGTTTTCAAATTGGTGATAACACAGGTTGTGTTATGATAGGGACATTTTCTGTATGAAACGTGTATGAGTGAAATAGCAACTGGTTTTCTTGTGAAACTCTGGCCTTAATTCACAGGAGCAGTGTAGTCTCCACATGTGTTTTATCCCCAGAGAAACGGGTTTACCCCTTGCTTGAAAGAAGGGTAAGGTAGAGGGAAGTGCTACACTTATCGAACGAAACTGTATTCTTGCAAAATAGAGTAAACTATCACTTTGTTTAGTGAAAACAGACAATGGAAATGTGTTTTTAATGTCGTAACTAACCAGAAACAGTCGAGAACAAATTGCCGATAAATTTTGTAAAGGAGGGGTCAGGAGCAGAACTGACGTTGACAAAAGGCCGCGCTGGGATTGGCCGGTGCACTAGAAACACGGAAAACGCCCTGATTGGTGCGTTAGTGTGAGACGCACTGGGATAGGTCCGAATAGCACATAGAGATCAGAGCAGAGTTACGAGTTTGCAGAAGGGAAAGAAATCGTGAAATATGGCTTATTATGAATATGGAAGAGAGAAACCGTCATGGATGGCAAAAATTAAGAACTTCTTTAAGAAAGACAAAAAGGTAGTGACTAGAGAGGGACAGGTAATTCCTCCGCCGAAAACACCAGCTTCACATATGATGCTGAAATACGGATATCATACTTGCATTTGGTTAGAAAATTGGACAAAATATACTCAAAATGATGGAGTATTGGCTTTTTCAGAGAATGGTTCGTTTAGCATAGCTGTACTTCGAAATTTGAGAGAGAAAATGACAAAGCTTGAGCCAAAACCTAGACCGACACAATTTGAAGCGTTAGGTGAATGGGAAGACGAGATGTATGAACGAGAAAGATACAGAGGTGCAAAGAATCATGGTTTTGTTCCTGGAAGGTTGTGGGGAGTGAATCATGAGGACAGAATGAAGCGTTGGAGATATGCTAATATGACAGAAGGTTTGTTTCCAGCTTTTACAGTTGAAGAGGGTGCAAGAAAGAAGGGTACAGAGAAAAAGAAACATACAGTTACAGAAAGGTACGGGTATGGAGGTAGCGAGACAGAGGATGAGTTGCTGGAAGACATTTTAAACCGAAACCCACCTCCATATCAACAGAATTCTGCGGTGGTGACACCCAATGCACCGCCAATGGAAACTGGAAGGAATAAAAGTCCAGAACGAAGATACGAAATAAATAGGTCAAATGAACAGCTAAAAACCTCACAAAGCGAAAAATTTGATAGTGACAATGCAGCAGAGTTAGCAAAAACTACAAAAGAATTGACTGAGAAAATAAGAGAATTAACAATGAATATGGAAGCTGTGACTGTGCCAGTAACAATAGGACCAGTAATACCAGTTTTTGAGAACCAGAAAATAGATGAACATTCTTTAGTTATCCCCATGAACTCAAATTTGCAAAGAATGAGAGAAGGGATGGAACTAGAAATTGAAGGGGCAAGAAATTTGGTCAGCTCGTATAGACCAAGCCCACCTACTAACCTGACAGTAAATGAGAGTGAGATAAGGAGGATTCCTATGGGAACAGAGTCTGCATCTGAAAAGCCAGAAAGGAATAGAAACTGGATAGAAGTAAATAGTACACCTGTAGGTCCAACTCCAGAAGAATTAAATGAATGGATGAGAAATTTTCAAAAGAAGGAGACAGAACCGAAACCATTAGATGTAATCAGGCTAAAGATAGGTATGGAAGAGTTAATTTTAGGGACTATTGGTACAGAAAAATTGAAAACATATCAGGACGACGAGATAATGTTCTTATGTAAGAGCATTACTTGGAGAGCTAGAAATTTACATGACAAATTGGAAGTGACAGCGAATGAACTAGGAGTGGAATTTGTAAAAGTCAGGAGTTTGCAGAAACCGTAAAGGGTAGATTTCTGTGAGAAAGATATAGAAAATCTGAACACATCAGGACGGTTAACCCAGATAAAAGAACTGATTGTTTTGTTGAGAAAATGCGGTGATGTGGACAGATGGAGAAGCAGGTGGACTAAAAGGAACGAGAGAACAACCGACAAAGCGTCTTTGGCTTTTGCAGTGACAGACAAGGAATCAGTTGTAAGGGAGTATCCGATGAGAGAAACCCCAGGAGGTAGTTATGTACATGTCCTCTGGTCCAGACAAGATATACTGTCATTTACAAATGACTTTCCAAAATTGAGAGAAAAGCCTGTAGAATGGTACAGACAAGTGGAAAGGTTTGTCAAAGTTTCGAAGGTGTTGTGGGTAGATTTGGATGGATTATTTGACATTGTAGTGCCAGCCGATTTATGGACAGAATGTAAAATTACCATTGATTGGCCAACCGTAGAATACCCAAGAGACGCAAAAACAGGAGCGCCAGGACCAGAAGTGATGAGGAAATATGACCAAGTTATTACCTTTTTGAAAAACAAAATTCCACTCAAAGAAACTGATTGGGTAAAAATTGACAGAACTACGCAGGAGAGTAAGGAGTCTGTACATGCCTACTATGAGAGGCTACTTTTGGTTTTCAAACAGTATAGCGGTTATGAGACTCTGAATGAGAAGGACCTGAGTCATTTTGTATATAGATTTGTTTATGGGTTGAAACCAGAAATAAGCGAGAGATTGTTGTTTGTATGCAATTACCTGTGTCTGTTTCAGAAGGTGTGACCTATCACCACCTTCCTTTGACGTATGGGATAACATGTAGTGTTTTAGCTAGTTTGTTTTATAGAACAGGTAGATTAGACTATTAATATACTGACATAAATAAGATTTTTGCAAAAATTCCTATAATTCCTGAATTGAACAAGGTGAAAGAAGCAAGGATGTTTGGTGAATTTTTTCTAGAAAATAAAGATTTGACATTAGATGATATAGTTAAACACAACCTTACCTGTGAGCTAAAGAAAGAAGAAAAGGTATTTTTAGAAATGGTAGAAAGCAGAAGAGTCAAATTTCAAAGAAAGGTAATAGAGGAAGAGACAAAAACACCCCTTTGGGCATTTGAAGGAGAAAGTAATGATAAGAAAAAGACAAATGCAGCTATGACTTTAGATTGGACCCAACAGGGAAACTTGTGCATTAGTAGAAATAGAACTAGGTATGATAACTATTTCATGGGTTCCAGTGACTGCCGAGACAATTACAAAATTTTAAGAGGATGGGGATTCAAAGGTGGAAAAGATCCAATATTTCCAGGGATCTATTATATTTGTGGAAACAGAGCTTATTACAGGTTGCCGGACCATTGGTATGGGTCGTGCTACTTAGGACTGGTCTTTCCAAAGATCTTTCATGTAGAAAGAGAAGAAAAAGGAACACACGAAATGGGTGAAACATTCACACGTAGGAAAAGGGAAAGTTTTTCAGAAATAGTTGGTGACATTTTTGGAGCAATGATACCAGCAGTGGGTATATCTTTGAATGCATTTAAAATTCGGAAATTGTCCACAGTAGTAGATCGTTTATCAACGAATACTGCTGGAGGGTTCTTGATGGTAAATACCGAGATGGTTGCCATGAGAGCCATGGTGATGCAAAATCGACTTGCCCTTGACATTCTTTTGGCAAAAGAGGGCGGAGTCTGTGGAATGCTGAAAGTCCAACATTGTTGCACTTACATTCCGGATAAAAGTGAAAATATACAAAAGTATATAAAGAATATTACTAATTTGCACAAAGAACTTGTTCCACTGGAGGTTGAAAATGCCTGGGAGAAACTTGGTAAGAGTTTTTCCTCAATACCAAAATGGTTCACTGAAATAGGTAGTTCTATTGTAGGGAAAAATTTGATATCAGCAACAGTAGTAATATTAGTGGTGTTATTAGTGAAATTTGTTATTATATGTATCAAAAGGAGAAAAAGACAAAACAAAATAAAAAGAGAAAATAAGATAAAGAAAGAGAACGAGAATTAGGTGAAATAGAACTTGAAGAACTAAAAGAAAACAAGTATGAGAGAACAAAAAGACAAGATGAAAGGGATACTGATGTGTAAAACTAACAAAAAGCAAATGGACAAGAAACATTCTATCTGGAAAATTGTGTAACATGGGTTTTTGTGGTGATATTAAAAATCACCAAAGGGGGGAGTTGATGGAGCAAGGTAAATAAAAAAAATTTGGAACCCCCTAATATTAATGCTAATAAATTAATGTTATTAATTGTTTGAACGACTAATCAACATTTTACGTCTTTTATAGACATTCTTATATAAGTGGTAACTGGCAATTTATGTGCAAAACTAACTTACTTACAATTGTAAAAGTGGAATAATATAAATATAAAGATTTGCTTACTAATTAGAGTGATATTGCATGATCCGTGCTATGTAGTAAATTGTATTGTGGCAAAAGAATGCGGATGGTAAGTAAACATGGCTTTACATGTCGCTTTTGCTAGGTAACACCTAATTGGGGTACTTAGAATGACGGGTGGGAAACGAAAAGGCTTATTTTCTCTATTTTAATTATGATTGTGTTTGTTTTCATGATAGTTCGTTCGGGCCTGTTAGGCCGTGCTGTACAGATGGCTGCCGTGGCAGATGGGCTTAATGCGCAGGTGCAAAAATGGCTTCCGGAAGAAGGCCGCAGAAACATATCACGTGGTTACAAGTAGAGCCCAGAGTGAGAAGTGTCAAGGTCAGCTTGACCTGACACCAAACAAGTGCCAAGAAAGACTCAGCGAGAATCTGTGAGAACCGAAGAAGCAACTGTGAATTAACAATGGACTGGTTAAAATAAAGTTACAAAAGAAAAGACACATATGATGAACTGTCAATCGGATTGCTAATGCCCTAAAGCCGTGTGAAAGGACAAAATTATAAACATTTTCGGAACCGGTTTAAGCAAGGAGGGCAATGAGGTGATGCTTGCCACCCCTCCAATGGACCAATTAGCGTGATTCTCGCCCCCAAAGATTGCAACTTTTCTGTTTAGTAAGCTAGTAATAGGGTGTAAGAGGACCTACTCTTAGGTAGGAGGAGCGCTATTCATGCATATTTTTTGAGCACTGGACGTTGACGCTGGAGAGCTGCTGCTATTTTCTATAGGCCAATTTTTCTTAATATAATTAATCATTTTAGTTTAAACTTGACTGGGAAGGAACGAGATCGAAGCGGGAAACCTGCATAGGACGTCCGTTGAGGAGGCCTGTTTAGCGGGACAGACAGTCAGTTTTTGGGAATTCTATGCTGTGATCTGCAATCTATCCGCTTTGGCAAACTTTTATTCTTCATCTAAAAGGGGTATGCATAAAGTCTTTTTAAAGTTTATTTCTTATAATGATATTGAAACGTATTAACTGATTAATAAAATTGAAACTTATACATGCATTTGAAGAAAGTAGATAAACTTTATTATAATTAAAACTACGGGTCTGTGGTTCTTTAGCTCAATAATAAGTGTAATGTTTTAATAGATTAAATGTGATTGAGCTGGTCTTAATCACCATCAACTTAGTCTTACGAGTTGGTCCATCGACCAAAGAGCGGAATACCTTGATGTCTTAGAACCGACAGGATTAAAACTAATTATGGATGATGTTTGAGAAATTATCTTGTCAACTTTTAAAAAGGTATCCCGTTTCCTCCAGCAGTCTTAACTCTTTCTCCTAGGTGAAAGTGGATGAGATCCAGGGAATATTTGGGTGAGTAAATGTATATGCGGTGTTATGGGCCCCACCGTCATATTGGTATAGTTGTTAAAAGACAGTTTCAACCTGGATGTCATGTCCAAAGGAGAAGGAATTATATTAGTCGCGCTGGATCATCACCAAGCCCAAAATGCAGAGGACCTACAGAAATGCGATCAGAGCCTGATTTAGAAACATCAGAATCATACATTAAATATCCACAATCCTCTGAAAGTTGATCCAACACCATATTTATCAAGCTCAGACTCAGAGGGGGGATGAAGTAGGATTTCTGGAGGATTACAGAGAAGCCTAGGTCTTGTAGAAGAGTCATTGTGAGTTTGAGATGGTCTGTGGCCAGTGGATGGTGATTTTCTGCCTTTATTTGCCACTCTTCCAAGATTGAAAATGCATGCACCCCTGACCTCTCACAAGAAGATGCTACCTAAGGGCAGCACTTTGATGTATATTTGCAAAATGCTTGTGAGACTAAAAGGTAACACCACAAATTGGTAGTGCTGGGGCTACACTGTGAAGTTACTGTAATGCCTGTGAACAAAGAGGAATACAAGATAGAAATAGGTGTCTTGGAGATCGAGGGTCACCATCCAGTCATAGGCATCAAGGGCCAGAAGGACTCTGAGCAAGGACAGCACTTTGAACTTGCCGAATAAAGGGGTTTAAGAGTGTTACATCCAAAATTAGTCTAAGGCCCCCATCCTTCTTGAGAACCAAGAAATAAAGGGAGTAAACTCCTGTGCCGCTCTTATCCAAAGTCACCACTTTTTCCCAGGGAGACAAGGACCTGCGAATGAGCTGTGGCTTAGCTGTTCTTAAATTGATACAGGGAGGGGTTGGTTTTCTCACTAAAGAGCTGAGCTTCTAACTGTGTCTGGACATATCCTGAGAAGATTGCTGAGCGCATCCCGGCATGCAAATGGAAAATTATTTTCATAACCAAGGATCGAGCCATTATGTCAGCTGAATCCAAGCCATACTTAACCTGTTTCATGGTATTTAAACTGTCACTCACCGATTGCCAATTCCCACAAGTTGTAGATTTATTGTGATAAGGAATTGTCAGTCTCTGAATTACCCAGTGCCTGTGTTCTTTCCCAAAACCGTGCCTGTGTTTTCACAATTGGCACACCTCTGGCCCACATGTAAGTCCCTTGTAAAAGGTGCCACTGGTACCAAGGGCCTTGTGACCGGAGAGGGTCACTAAGGGCTGCAGCATGTATTAACTCAGACTGTGTGTTTGGTGCAGACAATACTTAAGAGTCGACATGGCACACATTCCTGTGAGCCAAGCCCACAAACCACTGCCTGTGGCATAGGTAAGTCACCCCTCTAGGGGGCCTCACAGCCCTAAAGCAGGGTGCACTATACCACAGGTGAGGGCATAGCTGCATGAGCAATATGCCTCTACTGTGGCTGTGCCCATTCACAGACATTGTAAGTGCAGTAGAGCCATATATGAGTTTGTGGGCTGGGAGTTTGTCATTACGAACTCCACAGCTCCATGATGGCTTTACTGAATGCTAAGAAGTTTGGTATCAAACTTCTCAGCATCATAAACCCACACTGATGCCAGTGTTGGATTTATTAGAAAATGCAGTCAGAGGGCATCATAGAGATGCCCCCTGAAAAACGTCCAACTCCCTAGTGTGCAGCTAAATGGTCTGCACCAGCCTGCCATACACAGACATTTTTCTAACCCCCTGAGGTGGAAGCCCTTGTGCCCTCGTGGGTCAGGAACAAAGCCTGCTTGGTGTGGAGGTGCTTCTCACCTACCCACAAGCAGGTACAGCGTTCAGGACGGTAAGACTCAAAGGTTTCCTGCCCTTTGTTATGCTGACCAGGGCCTCTTCAGCTAGTGGAGATGCCCGCCCCCCTGAGCAAGCCCCACTTTTGGCAGCAAGGTCAGCGGGAAATGTATTAATCAGGAGAGGTGTGTCCCCTCTCTGTCAGGACCCCCCCCCCCAAGGTGCCCTGGATCAAGGTGACCCCCACCTTAGGAAATCCTCCATCTTGAATGGAAGGATTCTACCCAATCAGGGGTATTTAGGGGCATCCCTGAACCTTGATCCTGAAATTCCTGCGACCTAAGAAGAAAAGGACGAAGAAGACACCGTGCCGCAGAGCTTGGAAGATGACTACTGATTTGTTCCAAGCCCTACCGGCCCGTCTCCTGCTCAAAGACCCTGCGAAGAAGACTGCGCCTGTCCTGTGGACAGCGACTTCCAAGAATCCCAGGAAAACTGCCATCCTTCAACAAAGACCAGATCTCCTGAGGACAGCGGCCCTGTCCAGAAAACTCCAACTTCAAGGACTCTAGGTCCAGGCGGATCCCTGACCCCTGCCCACTCTGCACACGATACCCATGGCCCGAGTCTGAGTGGCTTACCTGTCCAGTGATGTCTCCCCAGCGATCCAGACCTCGACTTCATCGGTGGCTGACCTCTCCTGGACCCCAACGAAGTCGCCTGCAGCCACTACACGAAGGGCCACCGGACGGCGACCGGCTCCGACAGAGAAAATCCAACACCAAAAGGTAACCCTGCATCCTCAGTCCCCCGGCCATGGGGAGCCCAAACAATGTTGCACAGACCTCCGTCGACATCCCAACTTACCTGTCCAGCCGGTGGTCACCTTCATCCAGCCTCCTGGCTCGAGCCTGCAGCCTCTTTGTGCGACTGAGATCCTACATTCCTTTGCACTGGGTGCCCGACGCTGATTTGCACCCTGTCGCCCCTGTGCCACTGGTGGTGTAGCTTAGGTGCTGCCTTGTGCCCCGCGTGCTTACCTTAACCCCCGGGGCCTGTGCCCCGAAATCGCGGGTCCTAACTGGAACCTGCAACTGTTGTGGGTGCCCCCAGTCTCTATTGACTCACATTGGGCCCAGTGTCCTCTGCACCTGGCCGCCCTAGTGCCGCTGGTGGTTCTGTATCTACTGTAAACGGAACCTTCCCCAGTGTTGATCGAAACCCATGAAGACTGTAAGAGTAAGTTGTGTACTGACCTGCTAATGCATATTACTGCTTTCCTTTCATAGGATTGCATTCCATTTCTCCTACTACATTTAAACTGTCTATCTTTTACAACTGCTAAGTTCTACTGTATCTGATTGACAACACAAAAGTATTTCTATTACTGTAAAACATTTTTACTGGCTTGCAAAACAATTCCTACTGCATTTTTGATAGTCCTACTACTCTTGAAATTATTATTTACCTGAAACTGAGTTTCCCTTGGTTCTAAAAAAAAAACAACAAAGTAAGAACTTCTTTTTATACAAAACAATTGGTATTGGATTCAATCTTTGAGTGTGTGTGATAATTTCTAGCCTGAGTGTGTACAACAAATGCTTAACACAGCCCTCTGATAAGCCTAACTGCTTGACCTCACTACTAGGCCTGGGCGGTAAATTCCGTTCCGCTCGCGGAATTTGCGGAATTTGGGTAATTTCGCGTTCCGCGGAGAACGCGAAATTGCCAAAAATTCTGCGGTCCGCGACTTCGCGGAGTTTTTGCTTGTTCGCGCTTTCAAAATGCGTGTTCGCGAGATATTTCTCCCCGAGCACGCAAACAGCGTTCGCGAACAGGAAAAAAGCATCGCGAACGGGCGGAACAAGCAATTCCGCGTGTTCGCGGAACTTTTGCGTGCTCGCGGAGATTTTTTACCATTTCGCGGAGCTTTGCGTAACGCGACTACGCAAATTCCGCCCACTCCTACTCACTACCACAAATGGAGCTTTTAGTATTATCTATTTAAGTTTCTGTAAGCCTCTCAGGATCCACTGGACTCTGTGCACAGTATACGTTACTTTGGTATAGTATATACAGAGACAGCTTCCTACAGGTGATCCCTGCCAAATTTACAAATTACCACCAAGCTGGCGGTAATTTCTAAAGCATTGGCAGGAACAGCTATCACGTCAAGGCATCTGCTTGAAAATCCTCTTGGTGGTTATCTAAACTCAGTACACCTCAAATCGCTGCCACCTCGCGTTGCAATTTAGATATCCAATTTGACCATAAACCATCAAAGCTTGGAATGCCCTTCCTCCCTTGATTCAGAATCTTGAGAATCCAGCTTCTTTTCACAGACTACTGAAAACTCATCTGCTCTCCATTTCTTAAAACCTATTCATCACAGTCTGCTTCTAGCGCCGGGACATCCTTTTCCTTGGTAGCTGTGTGCTTCACAAGCTTTTCATTCATTCATATAAGCACCACCCATACACACTGACGTCAGTTGCTTTGTAGGCTGTCAGCGTCCTCAGACGCAGTGCCCATTAGCACATTGGCAGAAACAATGTGCAGATCTCTAGATTGGGACCTTTTCAGATGGAAAAATAGCCCAGTTCACAGAATGGGGAGGTAGAAGCATAGGTGATGAGTCTGTAGTTAGATAGGTTATCTACCAGAAAGATTGCTACAGAAGGTTAGTAACTTGTTTTTCTAATGGATACTTCTTATTGCAGATTCCTCACCTTGTGAATCCTAAGGTGGTGGATGAGGGAAATAGCTCAGACCAAAATGCCACTCTCGACGTACCGGTCTGTCGAGCCAATAGTGCTTCATGAATGTGTGTAGAAATGCCTATGTAGCCACCTGACAGATATCCAGGACAGCCTATTTGCATGCTAAAGCAGTGGTAGAAATGTTGGCTCTGGTGAAATGAGCCTGCAAGTCTTACGAGGGCTGCTTATGCGCTAGTGCATAGCTGATCTTTATGCAGAAAATAATGCATAGAGACATGGTCTGTTTTTGCACTGCCTTGCCTTTTCTTGGCCTGGTAAACCCCACAAAGAGCTGATCGTCCACTCAATGTTGCTTGGTACGATCAATAAAGAAACTTAACGCTCTTTTAAGGTCCAAAATATGAAGTCTCTCTTCCTCCTTAGAGGGATGAAGTTGTGCAAAGAAAGGCAGAAGGGTGATATCCTGGCTAACATGAAAAGTAGTAACCACTTTCTGTAGAAAACCAAATTATCTGAGAAAAAGGTCATTTAAGGAGGGTTGACAGAAAGCCCCTGACACATCTATCCAATGTTCTGATGATGAGAAAGACTGTCTTCAAGGTCACACGTCTCAAAGGATAACTATGCAGTGGCTCAAAAGGGGTGCACATCAAGAGAGTGAGGACAATTTCAAGTCTGACAGAGGCATCACAAAGGGTTTTGGTATAAAACCTTTAAAAAAAAAGTCCACACACTGGCCTTTTCATGGTGGCCCATCTGGCAGTGGTAGATGCCTGACAAGCCAACTGAACACTGCAGATTACAAAGATTGTACCAGCGTCTGTGGAATCTTGCACTAATATTTTCGGCCACAAGGGCCATTTCTATGTTGCACATAATTTACACTGATACTTGGACCGACTGGCGAATAATGCTGCTTTTGTAGTGGTCAGAGGATGCAAATGTCAAATTTTTGCACTTCACAGTTGGCGCAGATGCCATTGAAAACTACACGAATTTCACAACACTGTGCAATCTGAAAGTCTTGCTGAGAAACTGAAGTAGAAATTTGTGTAATCTGCTCCCTTCTTCCTAACAACATAAAGTAAATCACTTATATCTTAAATACTTGCGTTTTTCCATAGTGATGTAGCCTCTAGCAGCACATTTGAATTTGACACATGGTTAGACAATGTTCACCTTTTGAAAATGTAATTTAGTATTTGCCAACCTGAAATTTTCCTCTTGCAACTGGTCGAGTTGAAGTTGGACTAGAAAGTACTTTTTTGACACCATAGTATGTGGTTCATCAAAAGAATCCAACTGATTTAATCTATCATTCATGATCTCGTTTTCAGCCAGTAAACTGTTCCTTTCATCTTGAAGGGAAGCAACCTGCAAAATACAGTCCACATTAACAGAATGTGAGAAGGCAGAGCATACGAACAGTACTGTAAATAACAGTAAGAGATGGCTGTAAGTACACACCCACTGAAGCCAGGATCTTTTCTGTGGCAAGGCAATCTAGAATTGTTCTGATGCTCATCAGCTAGGGTGCATGTGATCGTGCTTAGAAGGATTACATATGACTCCACTGCCAGAGGAAAGGGTTCGGTGGGTGTTAAAGGGCAAATTAACAATCTGCTTATATATTTACTGTATATATTTACTGTACACTAAATACAACAGAGAATGTAAGGAAATGCATCTTTTTGTATGGTTATTCCCAAGTTTTTGACTGATACTGCTGGTTTTTCGACCCTTAGAGTGCACTAAGGCCTGCTTACCAGCCCTCAGTGTTAGTGACCTGACCCCAAAGCATGTATGTTACATTGGCTATACACAGTTGGCATTGGCTAACTTACCTGTAAGTCCCTAGTATATGGTGCACTGGGCCTGTAAGCTAGAGAGTCACCGCAGGGATTGCAGCACTGGTTGTGCCATCATGGTTGTGACCAGGTAGAACGAGTCTCCCAGCTCGCCATTGCAGACTGGTAGAGCAGTTTGAACTGTTAGACCGACTTTAAAATTTTGAGCCATAGCAAAGTCAGCTGTCCCCCTAAAGCATGTGTACGTCACCCCTATGGCAGGCCTACCAGGCCATAAGGCAGGGTGCAGCATATTTCATGGGCAGGACATGTCTTCTTAGTGTTCTGATGGTAAAAACACAAAAGTGTTTTTACTGTGGAAAGACTTGGTCGCCCCACTGGCGATAGCAGAATTACACACTGACCCCTCAGCTGTGCTAACTCCTGAACGGTGCGACCCAATGCTGAGACTCCAAGGTATCAAACAACTTGTTGTATTAAGCCAGATTTGTTCTCAAATCGAATTTAATGTAACAAGTTACTGTGTGCAATTTTTACAAAGTTGCCACTTTGTTGCCCTAAATCTCCTGTGCCCTTAATAATTACACAAGGTGCTTGACCCGAGACACCTTTCTTCCCTCCTAGGGAGAAATGCTAATGACTCCCAGGAAAGGAAACAATAGGGGCCTGCAGTGGAGAGAGGTTTTACCTCCCTCCTGCAGGAAGCCATATGGGTGGGGAAACAACCTTTACTACGCATGCATTACATCGCATGCCATTAGATAGCGGTCTTTACAACGCAAGTCGTTACAACGACTTGCGCTGGAGGGCGCTATAGGACAAGGAATAGTTTAATTTACTATCCAACACCTTCCCTACTGTACGTAGGCTGGAGTTGGAATAGTAAATTTAACTACTCCTATGTCCAGCGCCCTCCAACGAAAGTCGTTGTAACGACTTGCGTGGTAAAAACCGCGATCTAATAGCATGCGATGTGCATGCATGCGTTGTATAATCATACAACCATATGGGTGTTGACCCACAAGGAGAGCTTCAAAGCTGAAGCCGCATTTGAAGAGCAAAGGGGTAACACTTGGGACAAGGGCAGCCCCACTGTTTAAGAAGACTTGCTGGCACCTTCGAAGAAGAGGGGAAACCTGTTGTCAAAACAGTTTTAGAGGTGCATGTAGCCCCCTCACTAGCCACACATCTGGGTTGCCCTAGGGAACTCTGGACGCCAAGAGAGGGGTTCTTCCATGTTGGGAGTGGCCAGAATAGTGCATCTTGGGATAGCCAGATGCCACGCTTCATAGGAAGAGGTCATCAGGAGGGAGGGAACCTAGTAGCTCATTGGCTACTAACCACATCTCCCCTGAGGGCACTTTCTGAACATAAATAGAGCACCCCAAGCACCCAGAACTCAGATATCGCCTGGACTGGAAGAATGGCCGAAAGACAGCCCTTCTGTACCGTGGAACCGGCAATGAGGGGCTGCACAGATGTGGACTGTTCCTCCTGAACCTGGTGGCTAGCAAAGGAGAAGGACTGTGCCTGCTATGTCCTGGTTGTGGAGAAGTCATCTTCAGAGTCCAGACAAAGTAAGTTTGTTTGCCGCCAACCTTCTCTGTGTGGCACCAGAGACCAGGACCCCATGCGCAAAGTTGGGCCGAGTTCGATGACCCCGGGAGAGTCGCCAGAGTGCAGCTTGGTCACCCAGCGGCGAGAGGATTTCGAGGGACGTCGACCCTGTGACCAGGACTGCCTCACCCCTTCCGAAGACCGAGTAGTAGACACCAGAAGACCCCTGTCAGGTGCATCGCATCCACAGCATCCTTGAGCATATTCAGCATCCTGCATGCACCCTTGCACCAGGACCACTATCATAGGAAACCACTGCAAAGGGCTGAGGATTGCTTCTACCCTTGAGGTAACGGTTTCTGAAAACCTTGTTGGTCCCACTGACTGGCTCCCTACTGGAGTTGGTTGCATAAAGTGACTCTAAGTGACCGCATTACAACTAGCCCAACTTTTTTGTGAAAAAGTTTCTATGTGTCGTTGAATTTGCCAACGTTTGTTCACAGTTGAGTGAAATGCTTTGATTTACTATACTTTGTAAATTCTATATCTCCTAACTTTCCGGTGAAACTTTTTCATTGGGGTGTCTAAAAATACATAAAAATGCAGACTATTTTTATAAATTGGTACTAGATTTCTTTGGAGGAAGCCTTGCTGCTCAGAGCCACAGCTTCCCGGGGTTGAGCTGAAGGTTTGACAAACAAAACCCAATGCTCCTACAAGGGTTGGTAAGTGTATTACATGGTGAGGTCACACAACCACACCATATAATAGACCGTATTTTCTCACAGCGAGTATAAGCTAAAATGGGAGCAGTGTGTTAAATGGTACAGGCATTGACAAGTACAGTATGTTTTATTTGCATACTCTTTACGTACACAGCAGTACACAATGCAGACATAGTAAGACTGTAACAGGCTTCCATGTACACACCATTCAACCAACACAACTTGTATGTGTTTGTATGCCCACACAACACATTTATTTAATATAAATATATGTATATTCGGTTTTTGAACTGTATAACAATGTATGTTAGAGAAGTTTCAAACCAACAACTGTTTCATTGCTATTACGTTTTTCCATATACAACACAGACACAGGCAGGCACATACTGTCATTTAGTAATTTACCTGTGCTACTCATTATACATCCATTTCTACTCCTTGAATGACTCATACTATATCACTATCTCGCTGCAGGCACATACCATTGACCTATAACCACACGTGGACACAACCTACATACAGGCACAAATGGACACAAATTGCAGTGGAACCAAAACCGACCACTCTTAATAATCAGGCTTCCAGTTTCAGATTTGATCACTTTTAAAACAGCATGCACAACACAAAGGACCCTCTAACATAATTACACACTCAATAACCTTGTTATTGCGTCCACTACACCACTTTGTTCAGTATGTAATGGCTTCCCAGCTAGGATTGTGCTGCACAATGTTTTCACAAATCACGACTGGGAGATCGTTCTACGACCAAGACAGAAAACACACAAAAAAACACCACTACGTGTTACAAATATCTAGAATGCACAATAACTTGAATCTCTAGACTTTATAAGCCTGTGCATTAGCCCAATTTTTTAGTCAGTCTCTCAGTTCCTAGACTGCTTTTCGGGTCCTTCTTCTTTACAACCAAGGGGTGACACCATAAAAATAAAATATTACAACAGTGTGTTTCAGTACTCACTCTTGAGTGATGGGTGTTTTACCTCTTCGGAGGATAAAAATGATTATCCAACTTTTCCTTATTCATGATGACGATCTATAATAATGATATAATTTGGTGCTGTTCCATCGGAGATTTAATAGTCTCCTGTCGATCCATTTTGACCCTATTTCATATTCGGACCATAATCAGAACTGGGAAAGGACCAATCAGACAGAGAATACAAAGGGAGGGGCTAATTTGTTCTTCACCAGAACAATATTTTTCAGACTTTTATTCACTCGCTTATTCTCTCACTTTACAATGAGAGACGTGAAAAGGTCTCCTTATTACTTGACGTAAAGCACAGAGTCGCACAGTTAGTGTTTTTTGTTTGGCTGTTGCCAGTACGATTTATGCTAGGTTTGGAATCCCGATTCAAAATTTGGGTCAGACTTGGAATGATGGCCAAAATGACTTACTAATGCGATTTGCTAGCTATTTCTTGATAGAATGTCCTATATGACAGAGGAGTTTGTGGTTCCCCATTCAAAGGGAAATCCTCTTCATGATTCAATATGGACTTGAAGGATAAGAGCCCTTCTCTCTCTTCATTAGCAGCAAGGCCTATGAACAACTGCAGCATGTTGCCCAGTTCAAGTCTTGCTTACTTTTGGTGATGATGGAGTGCAGGGAATCCTGAAAACTGTATACTAATATAAAATGCTAATCAATTTAGGTATGACACATCTCATACCAAATGAGGCTGAAAAGACCACATAAGCAGCTCGTAACCAGTGGTCTGGGGTCCCCTCAGTGGTCCGGGATTAGGGTGACCAACCGTCCGTAAATTTCACTGACCGCCCGTTATTTGGGCCTCTTGTCCGTGAAGAATTCTTCACGGACGCCTTTTGTCCGTAATTTTGGCCATTAGAGCGAGTCTGAGAGTTCTTTAACTCTCACTGCAAGGGTCAGCTCGCACAGCTGCGGTGATCTTAAGGGCCTGCTGCAGCCCCACCCCGAGTCCGTGCAACCAAATCTCTCCCCTCACAGCAGGGTCAGAATGGCACCAATCACCATACAGAACTTTTTTTTAAAGTCTCACTCTCGCTTAATTATATGTTCTTTTGGTAGTACGGTGCCACATCTCAGGTAATGTGGTAGACAGTGCATTTTAACTAACTGGGACAGCAGAAATGGGGAAAATTGTATATAATTTTTAAAGGGACCTTTACATGAATATGCAGGTTTTTCTACCGATGATTTTGGGACATGAGTCGCAAATCGCGAATTTTAAAATACGTTTGGCCTATATCATTAGTGAATACAAAGGAATGGCAGACAATTCGATATCATGCAGGAGGGATGGGCGTTCTCCTCCAATACATTGGTGATAAATAGTGCATTTGAAAGTACACCCGACTGCTAATTAATTGCCTAAACTTGATAGGATTTAAGAAGACAATTTTACAGAGTGTTGGGGAGGGCTAGGGGTTCACTTCCTGCTAGAAATAAGGTAAACGTGTAATGAATAGTCCATTTTATTGGATGAATTTTTGTCCTGAATTTTGACCTTCTGTGCTGAATTTTTGTCCTGAATGTTGACCCTTTGTCCTGAATTTTTAACGCTCACCGTCTGGAATTTGCATCCAGGCCAGTTGATCACCCTATCCGGGATGCCTACCCGACTGGGTATGTGACCGCTTATCAAATTAAAAAATATTAGCAGATCAATAGAGTGTATATAAAGAAAGAAGCAAAATGTAAAACTGAACATTTTAAAACGTTCTGTAAATGTGAAGGAATTTGAAATTGGAGGACGTGGGTGCAGTGCAAGTGCATCAAACAGAATATAGTATGAACGATGGGTGGCCTCAAATTAATTTAGAAAAGCATCAACCTTCCCATTAAATAACTTTTTGATTTTTTAAAATATTTTTTGTGAATTAAATAAAATATTTCATCATTTGTGTATTTGTTTAATAAATGCCTGTTTCCGGCTTCTGTGTATTGTTTTGCAGTTCAAATTATGGAAATTGCTTAGGCTAGGCAACCCCAAATTCAAAAAATGAATCAGTGGGGGACCCATATTACAAAAATAATTCAGTGGGGATCCCGGATTCCAGAAATGATTAAGTCGAGGCCCACAGAAGTCAAAAGGATACGAACCACTGGACAACACAGATCTTCTATCACTTGACTTGAAGGAATGCCTACGTTGATTGAAATTTACAATACTTTTAATAACGAGTTAAACCGAAGAAAAAGTATCTTCAGAAAGGGGGAATTATATTTATGGACAGAATTTTTAAGTCAATTAAGGCTATGGTAGTTTTCAGATAATAACTAATCAACAGGAAAAGAGAAACGTATTAGCAGTAGTTCGAGCATACCAACGTAATTGTACCTAAAAATCCAAGAAACTGAAAAAGGAACAATAAAAAGTCCTTGACGCTGCACTACCGAAAAAAGTAAAAACAAATTCACATGCAATTTTGATGTAGCCTTGAATTGCATTCTGGTAACATTAGAAGATACAAAGCAAACTGGAACTTATAACACTAACATGCTGATAATGTGATTAGCAGCAAAGTAGGTAGGGCTTAAACCAGCATATGCTCTGAACAGTGAGCAGTGAAAAGGGCTGTGTTAATTTTAGGAAAAGGGCAAACAGCAGCGCTATTAATACATGCTAGTTAATCTGCAGATCAACAAGTGTGTCGTGATCTCGTGCTGGTACTGCCTAAATGAAAAAAAACCTACCTTATTTACCTCTCGGAAAACAGGGAAGACGAGCAGAGCCCTTACAAGTAAATTGGCATAGAATTAGTTCATATGAAATATCACTTATTAATTATGACGCTAACACCTAAAAGAACAATTGCATCCGTATAATAATAAAGAGAAACATTTTAATGAACTTTGGGCATTGGCACATTTTGCTCAACAGGATTGTTCAGGGCGTTGGTAGTGTAGTACTCTTGTTCTGACCACCACGTTTTCGTGTATTTTGTAAACGATGCAAACATATAAAAGTTATATTTGCAAACAATGGCTACAGCATGTTTCACACGTAATCCAAAGAATCGTATTTTAGGGTACTGCTGCCTTAATTTCCCAATATCCATATTTAATCTATTGCTATGCCCTATTTGTTATTCTTAGCATTATTTTTCAGAATTGTTTTTGAAGTGTCTACTTTCTCTGTTTTGGATCTTTCCACAGGGCTAAACGTTTTACATCATAAACCCACCTCATTCCTCCTCACCCAATCACAAAAGCTCGGCCATTGTCCAGACGTCTTCCCCACAGCTTTCGTGCATTGTCCCTCGAGCATTCAAACTGCCCATTGCCCCATCTTGTGATTTCCCCTCTTTTGTCCCCGCCCTAGACATTTGCTCTCCTCTTTAATGAGTAACACAACTTTACAAACGTCTGAATGGAAAGGACAGTATAGAACGTTTCAGAGACAAATAAGAGAGAACAGAAAGACCCAATCTGACTTAAATGTATACCAATGTTCAGGAAAATGGAAGGAGGATTGATATAATGTAAACTTCACGTGTGCCACCACCTGTTTACATATGGGATAAAGTACCACTGCCGTACATTATAAGAATACCACAAGTCCCCAAGGAGTTCCTTTATAAGATAATGGAACTCCGAGGTGACTTGCAATATCCTTATAACGTACTGCAGCGGGTAGTTTATTCCTTACAATACAAAGTCAGACTATCACTTTTCCCACAAGCCACTTAAATCTTTGATCTGTTGCTCTTACATGTGAAAGAAACGGTATGATTCAAACATAATGAATAAAAGTAAGGTCTCTAGTGCAAAATTAAACACACCAAAAACAATTAAATGTTTATTACAAAACAATATTGGAATCAGTATAATATCAATCAGATATGTATAGAAACATGCAGAGAGATTCTATTTTTCTATAATTATCAATAGCTTGCAAAAAATAAACATGTTGCCCTAAATATCTCCTATCTGCTTATCACTGCTCATCTACAAAAACAGAGCAGAAGATAGGATAGAAAAGCCACGTTTCGTTTTCGTCTTTTTAAACTGCAGCTCTAATTATGCTCTGTGTCTTGCTGGCTCTTACAGCAACCATTGTGACATCAGAGCTCAACTGTAATAAGTTATAACAGTTGAGCTGCTACGTACCCACCACACTCACTTCCTGTTAGTACCAAGCAAGTATAATTGTGTCACTGAAACTGGGAAAGAGGGCATGAACTTACTATGATGAGGAGGACCATCATAAGGGTATTGAAGAATACCGGTGAGTAATAGGTTCCTTACCCAATGTATTGTCCTCCTCGTCACAGCTCTTACCATTGAGGATGTATTAAAGCCAGTAAAGAGACAGACACAATTATATGCTGCTCAAATAAATTGTATTCAACAATTACATCCTTACTGACTCAAAACAGAAGCACCAAAATTTACAGAATCCTTAGAAAAGACTGTAATCTATAATGCAAAAAGAAGGTGCTAGGTTAGCCCATGTCACTGCCCTACATATCGCTTCAAGATAAACTCCACCTGTCACAGCCCAAGAGACGGCCAGAGTAGGAGTTCATCTAGCTAGGATGTTGGATGGAACCTGCTCCCCCATTGAGATTTAAGCTAGGGTTACAGCCTGTTTAACCCCACCTACTGAGCACAGCCATAGATGCTTTTTGCCTCTAGAAATAATACCATAAAGCGACAAAAAGGGCTTGAGGTTTTTCTTAGATTTCTTCAAGTATATCAGTAAAGGTCTTCTTACATCAAGTGCAGAAGAAACGTCATCTGCAGCTTCAAATACTGGGAGAATTATTTCCTACAAGGAAACATTAGGCTTGAATGATGGATCAGATCTGGAAACTATGCTATCAGGAAAAATGAAATAGATAGGGATCGGAGAGCACAAGAAATGCTAGTTCTCTAAATCTCCCAGCAGATGTAATAGCAATTAAAAATACCACCTTAGAGGAAACCCAGGAAATATCTGCTTGATCCATGAGTTTGTTTTGTAGGCCTTTCAATAATAAGGATAGATTCCAAGAAGGAATATGATTATCCGTTGTAGGCTTCTTTAGTCTAAAAGACTTTAGGACTGTGCTTGCTAAGGGAAGAATATTGGATAAATCACTTGTTGAATGCCTACATGATTCTAATTTCCATCCACTGGGCTGCTATGGTTGAAGGAACTAAGCCCATAGAAAAACTTTTCCTTAGAAAATTAAAGAATTTTAAAAGCGTCCCCAGACACAGGATCAAGATGGGACTTTTCACACCATGAAGAAAAATGTGCTCAATGCTTAGCACAGAATTTAATGGTAGAGGCTTTCTTAAACAATTGAATATCACATGCTATTTCCTTTGAACAGCCTAGATGTTGCAATTCAACCCTCTTGAATTTGTAGTCTGTCAGTCTTAACTGGCAGTACTGTCTGTGAGTTGAAAGTGGAAACTGAAGGAACCTGGGATGGAGTGACAATGGAAGATAAAGAAGTATTGCCAACTAAGTCAAGAGAGGGAACCATGGCCTTCTTGGCCAAGAAGGAGCTAGTAGGATAACTATATTGTTTTCGTTCCAAATCCTCTGAAGCAGCCCTTGCAAGATCGGATTGGGAGGAATGCGTACAGGAGTTACTGAGACCTAGGAACCATATAGGCATCCATCCTCCAAGCTTTCCTGCATGTCACTTGTGAGCAGTAGCATGGAAGGAGGGTGTTCGTTGGGGATACAAACAGATCCAATGTGGGGTGACCTAGATGATCCGTCATAACAGAAGGTTTCCCAACTGAGATGGTAATCTAATGATGAGGATAGATTCCGGCAGACTGTCTGCTCGCAGATTGTCTTTCCTTGGAATGCACATAGCTTTCCATTCCGGCAGGCTGTCTGCTCACAGATTGTCTTTCCTTGGATTGTACATAGATCTCACAGATGAGTGATTAGAGTTGGCGACCTTGCTCCCCTCTGTCTGTTCACACAGGACTTGGCGACCTGACTGTCTGTCCTTATAACCAGAGGGGAATTCATCAGGCATGATATAAGGGCATGAAGGGCACTGCCAACTGCTGCCTAACCTGCCTCCTGAGACCTAGGAACCACATAGGCATCCATCCTCCAAGTTTTCCTGCATGTCACTTGTGAGCAGTAGCGTGGAAGGAGGGTGTTCGTCGGGGATACAAACAGATCCAATGTGGGGTGACCCAGATGATCCATCATAACAGAATGTTTCCCAACTGAGTTGGTAATCTAATGATGAGGATAGGTTCCGGCAGACAGACTGCTCGCAGATTGTCTTTCCTTGGAATGTACATAGCTCTCCATTCCGGAAGACTGTCTGCTCGCAGATTGTCTTTCCTTGGATTGTACATAGATCTCACAGATGAGAGTGATTAGAGTTGGCGACCTTGCTCCCCTCTGTCTGTTCACACAGGACTTGGCGGCCTGACTGTCTGTCCTTATAACCAGAGGGGAATTCATCAGGCATGATACAAGGGCATGAAGGGCACTGCCAACTGCTGCCAAACCTGGCCAGTTTGAGGAATTCTGACTCTCCACCAATGATAATTTGAACCAAGATTCCTGGTCTCCCAAGGTGGCACCCCAACTCCATTGACTTGCATCTATAGTGAGAATCTGTGGGAGCGGTTCTGACATAAGGACACACTTCTGAAGATTCTCTAGTAGTAACCACCATTGCAGGTCTCAAATTATGGATTGGGAGACTGGAATTTGATAATTCCTGGATGCTGGAGACCAATGTAACAGGACATGAAGAACAAGAGGCTTCAAGTGATAAGCAGACCATGTTTCTACAGATGTGTAGGAGACCATGAGTCCTTATATTCTCAGCCTCTGATGAGCTGAAGTCGAATTCATCTGGAGCAACTGTAGAAGGAGTGTCTTCAGCTTCAAACGTACCAACTCAGGAAGGAAGGCTCTTACTCTGTCTGTATCTACAAGGGCTCCTATGAAGTAGTTTTGATACGTTGGGCGGAGCTGTGATTTCTCTCTGTTGAGAAGGAAACCTAAGGATTCAAAAGTTGCACAAACCAGTTTCGCATGATCTTCTGCCTTAGAAAGAAAAGAGACAACAATTAGCTAGTCTCCAGATACATGTATAATTGAACATCAATAACATGTAGGTGGGCCACAACTGGACCAAGTGCCTTGGTGAAGATCTTCGGGGAGAATAAAGACCAAGGAGAAGAACTGTGAATTGGTAATAACTGTTCCCAACTGATAACAGAAAAAAAGTCTGAGAATCTGGATGTATGGGTACATAGAAATATGCGTCTTTTAAATCCAGAGTTACGAGGAAGCCCCCTCCGAGATCAGAGGAATCACATTCTGAGGAGAAATCAGGTTGAAAGTTGGATGCTTCACAATCTTATTCAGTTGCTTAAAATCCATCAGGGCAGAAGGTGTCATCTCATTTTAGAACCAGAAAGGAAATCAAGGAGAAGCACAAACCTTGTTCACACTTTGGCCCTGGAAGAACTGCTATTTTTTGCAATAGGGCTTGGATCCCCTGCATCATGGCTTTCTTTTTCAAGTTGCCTTTTGTTAGAGGTGTTTGATGAAAATGAGCTTCAGGAGGAGGCAGATAAATATTTATCAAGTATCCACTGCAAACAATTTTTAACACCCATTTGTCCGTGATTAGCTCTTACCCATTTTCCTAAAAAGACTGCTATTCTTCCTCCCATGGTAAGATATTGCTATTGTTTTAGTTAAGTTTGATTTTTTTTATATGGTCGGGTTTTGCCTCCTGCCGGGGCTCGACAAGCCCAACCCCAAAAGGGATGTCTGTCCTGAAAAGCTCAAGCCGCCTTTTTAAGAACGAATGATTTCTTCGGTGTAAATGGCTTGAAGAAGTGTTGTATTTGTTTTTTCTCAGCTGCTTTTACCAAGTCAGGTTAGCGGAAAATGTCGATTCGAGGTAAACTGTATAGAGAATCATGATTTTATTAAAGACAAGGAGGCTAGCATTATGCATTATCTTTAATTTACCAACTTCTTCAAAAGCTTCAAGTAAAACAGAATGAAGTCACAAAACCAAAACCATGAAACATTCAACTTAAGTCCTCAACATTCTATATTCATCCTCTTTTGTTTCTCTTTATTTTCATCATTTTCCACTTCTCCTCTTAAAATCTTCTTCTCCTTTTGTTTACTGTTCATCTGCAACAAAATAATTCACAAAAACATCTCAAAACAGCAATATTTTGCACATTTACATAACTCCCATTTATTCTTACTTCCTATACAAAACTTGAATTGTAGTCTCTTAGACATCTCACCGCCAACACAGGTGGGAGGGAGGGATAATACTAGCTCCTGGTCTTTACTAAAATCACGATTCTCTATACAGTTTACCTCTGAGAATCGACATTTTATGGCAAGACAGGAGGCTAGAATTATGCATGTTTATAGTTCTTTTAAACTCCTTCCGATACATGCTCCATTGGGTCTAAAATAGAAATCCCGGAACACTCTGTCATTTGACCAATCAGCTGGTTTTAATATTTCACTCAAACTGCCACCCGCACCATATGCCTTTGATGCCATTGCTCCACGAATCAAATGTACTTTAAACTTCTCTATATTCACATCAAACTCACGCATCGCTCCTTTCACCCATCTAGCTATCTATCGTTGGCGATGATACTGCAACTTGCAGCTTCGCATAAGATATCGACAATTTGTCTATTCCAGCACCCCTAATCTCACTTATTCTCGCCTCATACTCTTTGATGTATCTCTCCACACTCAACTTTGGATGGCTATTAAACCTAGGATAAAATACTTTTTTCAGACATAGTTTTTGTTTTTCTCCTTATCTCAAACAACACCCCCTCTGGATGATATAATCTTCCTGAGACAGCCAAATCCTGCACATCAGATATTCTTCTAAAAGAAATCATACACAATAAAGTAGCTAACTTCCATGTTAAATGTTTCAATGATAAATACTTATTACCTTGTCAACTCTCAAATAACTTCCAAATCAAATTCACAGCACAAAGAGAATCATACCTTGAACCTGGTGGCTTTTTTAGACAAATTCCTTTCATAATCCTACAAACCAATTGACCTTTACCTACTGAGGGTCCCTCAACCAGAGAATGACCAGCAGTTATCGCTGATCTGTAACAATTAATAGTCTTATAACTGAAACCTTTATTGTATAAAGTCGCAAAAAAATTAGCTATCATAACCTCATCTGTCTCAACAGGATCCAGACCCCTCTCCACGCAGCAGCGTTACCAAACCTTCCATGCACTTGCATATATTTTCCTAGTCCCCGAAGCCTCTCCTGATAAATCTGCGAATCTACGAGATTTCCTGAAATGTTTCAAACTAGATGGTTGATCGGCCCTGACTCCACTAGCGGATGTTCCTTCCATCCACATCTGTTAGAAGACCCCTTTCTGCTTCTATCATATAGGGATCTTCCATTGCTAACTCCGTCACAGATGGGTACCAAGCCTGTGTTACTCAGAAAGGAGTCACTAGAACCAGCCTGCATCTCTGCTTCCTCACTTGCATCAAAACCTTTGTATCATGGGAAAAGGTGGAAAGGCATAACCCCTCACATTCTGCCAATTTAGACTGAAAGCATCCACTGCTATTGCTCCTGGATCCCGCCGCCAACTCACATACTTCGCTAACTGATTCAAAGGACCCAACCTTTCCTGAATTTTCTGAAATATTCTCGAATTCAGCCTCCAATCGCTGAAATCCCTTAAGAATTGAGAATTTTAATCTGCCACTAAATTCCCCAGCTTTCATCTCCAAACAATTTATATGATCTACTCTTTCGCACTTATTCCATCTTTCACCTGTCTTCTGGGAGTCTAGTCTTGCACCCCATCCAAAATTGCTCGCATCTGTCTCCACCACAAAGTCTGGACATGCCAAAAAAATTGCACGTCCATTCCACGCATGTAGATTCTCTAACCCCCAATTTAACTCCTCCTTCACTTCGGCACCCAACCTCACATTGACTCCATACCAAAGACCTCTGCTAGTCCTAATCTCTTGGCCCTTTGCAAGGCTCTGTAATGCAAGGGCCCTGGAAAAACCGCCTGCATCGAGGATGACAAAAGTCCTATCACTCTTTCCAACTGTCTCAAGCTGACCTCTGCCTTCCTTAACAAAACCTTCACCTCTCGCTTTATTAAAGTTATTTTCCTTTCAGGTAACTGCAACTGTTTCTTCATTGTGTCCACAACAAAACTCAAAGACTCCAACCTCTGAACCAGTTCCAAAACTGAGATCTCCATGTTCATCACAAAGCCCAGGCGCTCAACAAACCTGCACCATTACAATATGTTCTCTTAATGTTTCTACATTTTGAGCCATAATAAAAATGTCGTCCAAGTACACTATCAATCGCATCCCTCTTTCTCTTAAATAACCAACTACTGGCCTCAACACCTTCGAAAAACACCAAGGGGCCAACGATAGACCAAATGGAAGGAATGTAAATAGGAAAAGCTGTCCTTTCCACCTGAATTGAAGGTATCTTTGGCTCTCTTTCGAAATTGCTATTGAAAAATACACATCCTTCAAGTCTATCTTCACAATCCAATCCTTGTCCATCAATATATCCCTTAATAGATGGATCCCCTCCATCTTGAAATGTCTGTAGACCACAAAATAATTTAGCTCCCTTAAGTGTATTACTGGCCTCCATCCTTTATCTCTCTTTTCCACCACGAAAAGAGTACTTACAAACCCTTTTTGTGTCTCTGCTACCTGTATAACCGCTTCCTTTTCTAACATTTCTTTTAACTCTTTCTCTACAATAACCTTCACCTCTTCCTGGAAAATAATTCTCCTCGGTTCTGTCTCCTGAAATGGTTCAGTCTGGAATTCTATCAAATAACCTTTTACAGTTTCCAGAACCCAGACATCTCTTGTTATTTTCTCCCATTCCTTTCTAAACAGCCTTAGTCTCCATCCACTATTTTTCTTGATAAAACCATTTTCTCTCTTCATACTCACCTTGTTGTCCAGTTTGAGATCCTGCTTGGTAACTTGACCTTCCCCGAGCTGCACTGCTCCTTCCTCCTCTTCCTCGTTGAGGATAGAAACTTCCCAAATAAGATGCTACTCTAAAAGCACCTCTTCCTTGGACGTTTCCTCCATAATAATATGGGCCCCTGACATATGGACGGCCGAAAATCTGACCCCGCCTTCCGGCCCTGCCATATAAATTTCCATCTCCAAACACCTTCCTCATAGAAACGTGCTTTATCAAGCACAGTGAAAGTTTGTACATGTTTTCCCAAAGACTTACCCAGGCCTTCTCCAAATAACAGCCCTTTCGACTCCTCGCTTGACTCTTTTTTGGCAAACTTGCCTAATTTTAGGCTGATTCTTAAAAGAACAGCTTTACGCCTTTCTGCAATTAACCCTGCATTAGCATTACCAATAAAACATATTGCCCTCTGGCTTCATCCTCGTAATAAAAGAGAGAGGCCCTACTACTCCAAGAGACAGGGTTTCATTTTCAAGTTAATTGTCAACAAAAAATCTCTTGGAGAAATCAATTCATTCAAGTCTTTCGCACTGCACTTCTTTCAAACTTATACGCTCTTCTACACCCGTCTTTAAAGGGACCCAAAAGGCAATTCTTGGCAATCAGTTTTTAATATATCACTCCATATAAAACAATTAATACAATTTACATAAAATTCATGTATTTAAATACAGTCTAAAAATCCTTCCTTAATCCTGGGTAAAACAATTGCCATCTTGTGATGGAAAAGAGCCTACCATAAAAACATATAGTGTCCACTTTAAAAATAACGCTAACGCTCCATTGTGCTTCGTGATGTATGATAATGAAAATTTCAAAATAAACGAACTATAGCTACTGATACGTAGCAGCCCTCAGTAACGCTGTACCCATTCTTTATCCCTAGCTTTATACTAGGATTTGAATATCAAGTTGTAAAGACCAGCTCTGTCGGTCTTCAGTGCGTCTCATCTAAGAAAACAGTAGGTGAGTTAATTTCTTTTGATTCTGAGCATGAATGTGTAGAAATGCCGGGAAGTGAAAGTTGTTGTGAGTTCCTGCACCCTAGTCTTGAATGGGCCTTTTGGACAATTATCCTCTTTTAGAAATGTTTTTGGGTATGAACACCTGTCAGGCAAAAGGATGGTTTCAAATGAAATGTTGAGATACAATAACTAGATGAATATTTTAGAGACAATTGGGAGGTAATGATGAATAATTCCTTTGTTTTATTTGAAAGTTTGGTTGTACTGTAAGACTATGAGATTTTTTTCTGATACATGTTTTATTTTCTGTGCAGGCAAATACTGCATATTCGCTTAAACTAAACTTAAAGGGATACAAATATTTGTTGTTGTCCTGGAGTAGGTGGTTCTACTCTGTCAACCAACCGAAACACGTCAACGTCCTTTCTCTGTTAAATTGGAGGAACGATGAGTTACAAGTTGAAAAATACTCTGATAACATAACTTTCTGATTCCTTCAAATTAACAAACATTTTTAACGACAAATGTGTATGTATTATATGTTGTCTCTCTTGATACAGTGGATTTGTGATATTGTGTGCAATATGTCTTATTATTGGATTTTTAGACTGTTTTTAAATACATGAATCTTATTTAAATTGTGTTAATTGTTTTATATGGAGTGATATATTAAAAACTGATTGCCAAGAATTGCCTTTTGGGTCCTTTTAAAGACGGATGTAGAGGAGCGTATGAGTTTGAAAGAAGGGTAGTGCGGAAGACATGAATGAATTGATTTCTCCAAGAGATTTTTTGTTGACAATTAAGTTGTATATGGAACCCTGTCTCTTGAAGTAGTGGGGCCTGTCTCTTTTTTATTGAGACATATTGCACAACCTTTGGGTTGGAAAACGTTTTGAACTATCTGGGTCACGGTAGTTCTATTGTCCTGTAAGAGGTCTTTTGAGACACCGCTGATATCATGGACCCTTTTAAAACATTTGGGTTCAGTGAAGATCAGTATAATAAGATCATTAACATGAACGCTAAAAGTGGTAACAAACTCACAGTGATCTCTGGAAACAATGATAAATAGGGAAAACTTTTAAACTTAAAGAAAAAGTTAATCAGAACGGAACTCCATGTTGACTTCTTGATAGAGTATGTTAAATCAGGAGTCATTCCCATAGGTCTGCAGGTAAAAGACGAACCAGAATTATTTATAGAAAATAGAAAATTCCTACAAACATGGACACAGATAGCCAACAGATGCAGCAGGGACTGGATTCTATTAATTATAGAAACTGCTCAAGAAATAATTGTGTTAGAAAAACAAGAAATTGAGCAGTTAGAATCCGACATGAAAAATAATACAGTCCTTGAAGAAGCAAAAAGAAAATTAGAGGAACTGAATCAAGAAGTCAATGGATATAAGGACTATTTGGTTAATAAGAAAACTATAAAGTTAAGGAAGGATATTAACAAGTTCAGTGTGGAGTTAAATTATCCCTACTTGAATAAAGATTATCATCAGAAAAAAGAACAAAGTACAGATAAACTATATTATCAAAGACCAATTTACTCAAGAGGGGGGAGAAAACAAGTCACGTTTTCAGAAACTTCGGGATCCAGCAGTGAAGACGAGGGACCCTCTAGACCAGAACAGAGTGGATACCCCCATAATCAAGATTATGGATCTATTTTAGACCAGCGCCCAAGAAGGGGCCAAAGAGCCAATCGAAACCAGGGCAGGGGCCAATACATGAGAAAACCCCTCCGCCCCCCGGAAGAATTCATAAAAACAAGGAATCAAAAATATTGGCAGTAAATACATTTCCCATTATTAATTTATCTAAAAGGGATTTAAACATATGGGAAAGAGAAGTTTTAGAAAAAGGATTTATCTTTGCTCCAACTTTGAATGTTAGTAAATATACTCTAGAAAAGGATCTTAAAGATTTCTTCACAAAAATTAGATTTAAACGATTTTTTGAGAATAGAGATTATGTGAGTAAAGAAAATATTTCAGGCCTTAAACTGAAATCTAAATTTAACCCCCTGATCAATCAGGTGAGCAAGAATATAGACACCTTTGAGAAAGTGGTGGAACTTAAGGTTTGACAAATGGCTGAGGAGTCTTTCCCTGTACGAACAACATACGCATGGAACATAGGGAGGCTATCCTCTTCTTGAAAAATGATTGGAATATCACTATCAAACCTGCCGATAAAGGGGGTGGGGTAGTGATCTTTGATACTGAAGACTATGAAAACAGGGTCATGAGTTTGCTAGGAGTGGGGGAGCATTGTATGAAAATATCAACAAGATAAATAGAGAGAGCCGACCTCCTTGAAAAGGCAAAACAAAATGACTGGATAGTGGAGGAAGAGTTTAGGTTTTTAAACAATGATAAGGCCATTATTCCCACAATTTACGGTCTTCCAAAAATCCATAAAATTGAAAGAAATCCGCCTTAGAGACCTATTATTAGTTGCATTGGGTCCCTAATAGAACCTTTGAGCAACTACGTAGATAGCTTTTTAAAACCTTTAGTCTTGAGACAAAAATCTTATATCAAAGACCGGGCACACATGATCTCTATTATCGAGGGCACTAGTTTCAATGAGAACTCCCAAATACTAGTGACCCTCGATATAGAGGCCCGATATACAAATATACCTCAGGACGATACCATCAACGTCATCAAAAAAATCTTAAGGGAAAAAGACACTAGAGGAGCTAGTAAAGAATTTATTATTGAGTGTGTCACCTTAGTTCTCAAAAACAATATGTTCTTGTTCAAAGAAGACTTATACCTCCAGTGTAAAGGGACTAGCATGGGGCCACCTGTGCACCAAGTTTGGCGTGTTTATATGTAGGGGACTTTGAGGAAAGACACATTTTTAATGAGGTAGCCCAGTTTTCTGATAATATTTCCAATTGGCATCGGTTTATAGATGATATTGTATTTATCTGGAATGGTCCCTTGGAACAATTAGAAGAATTTTTAGAATGGTTAAATTTAGGTGACCCCAATTTGAGATTTGCTGTACATTACAGCAACCAGAAAGGTTAACTTTTTGGACCTTTCCATCAAGAATGTACAGGGGGTATTAGAAGTGGAACATTTTTATTAAACCAACTGATAAAAACACCCTTCATCACTACACGAGTTACCACCCTAAGGCCCAAAAGAATAATATTCAATTTGGACAGTTCCTTCGTCTCAGAAGGAACTGTTCATCATTAGAAGATTTTTATAAACATTCAGATACTCTTAAAACCAAGCTTAAGGATAGGGGATACCCTAAGAAACTGATCAAGCATGCATTTAAAAGAGCTTGTTTTTACGACTGTGAAAATATGCTGACTGACACTGGTAAGAAGAAAGAGAATAAGAAGACCAGTGAGAAAACTGTGTTTGTCAGTCAATTCTCCAAGATCAGTAATAGGGTTAAAAACATTGTCAATTTTAATTGGAACATCTTAAATGACAATGTAGAGAAGAAGTTAGAAAAACCACTCTTTGCCTTTAAGCGTAACAACAACCTGCGGAATGCATTAGTCCACACATACAGGGAAGTAAAACCATTACAACAGAGCACTATGTTAGGGATGAGAGCTGTTGGAAATAACAAATGTGGCGGATGCGCAATTTGCGTACAGTGCATAGTAGAGAAAACAATTACATACAATGGCCGCACATTAATAGCAAAAGATCTGAATAATTGTAGAAGTAGCAACATTGTTTATTTGATAATATGTCCTTGTGGTTTAGGATACGTAGGTGAGACAGCCCAGGAATTGAGGGTGCGACTTTCTGAGCATAAATCAGCACTTAAGAACAACAAAGAGAATGCCCCCTGGTTGATCATTTCAGGGAAGCAGGACACCTTCATGGAGTTCAGGTGGTTTATCATCGAAAGGGTAACAGGTAGTAGGAGAGGAAGTAATCTTGAACTAAAACTTAAAAACAGAGCGCAGTGGTACATTTCTATCTTAGACACTGTTAGACGAGGACTGAACACTAAAGAAGATTGGATGAAATTGATCAAGTGATGTATAGATGCAATAAGCAAGGTTTTTAAGTACTGTTGCATATGAGTTAATTGCATCAAACTGTCGTTATTGAAACATTAAACAGTTATTACCACTTTGATTACCCTGACTACATTCTGTATTCTGACTGATATCTTGTGATATAAATCAGTAATCAATGTGGATTCTATGGGACCCATAGTATTACTACTATATTTTTCTAGTACTCGGTGGAGCTCCCTCCTTTCTCTGAGACTTTTTCTAAAAAGAATGTTTTTCCTAGCATTGAAATTAGCATTTACAGGAGGGCGTGATACCTTATGGATCAGTAATTTTAGTGTCTTGAATTTGAGAATTTAATTAAAGGATAGCACAGTAGGTTATTGCTAAGCCTAATACTGATATTATATGGCTCACTAGTGTGCCCCGCTACATTATAATATGGCGACCATTCTAATCGTGATTAAGGATCGGATCCTAACATGAAGTAGAAGCATTTGATTGGAGTCTACATGGCTGCGCTATATACTGAGGGCGGCTACGTATCAGCAGCTATAGTTTTTTTTTTTTACATTTTCATTATCATGCATCACGAAGAACAATGGAGCGTTATGGACACTATATGTTTTTATGGTAGGCTCTTTTCCATCACAAGATGGCGATCGTTTTACCCAGGATTAAGGAAGATATCCCAGTATACTGTAGAAGCGCCTGATTGAAGTCACATTACTGCGCCACACGCTTATGGCGATCACGTGATAGACACGACATAAACGTCATCTCCGCCTATTTATGAAGGAAACAAGTTATTCCCATTTCTTTCGTTCTGCAAGAAACGGGACAGGACGTGGGACATGAAATAAGAGACCCGCCACCATGGGATACATAGCAAGAGATATGAGGGTCTACCAATCGATGGGCCCATATATATACTTGAGAGGAATGGCCAATCCTAATAAACTGTGGATTTATATATAAATGTGAAAGAAGTTGCACATTTGCAGCATTGAAGCACATAGGATATTAAATTAAGAACATTAGTGATAGGCCTCCTGTAATAAGAAGAAAATGGGACATGGGAATGAATTTAGGGACCCATTGTCGTTATTGACTAACCTCACTTATAGGTATACATCTACTGATCATATTAAACTTTTTGTATTTGGTCTGGTAGAAATATCGACATCGACATACATGCTGTAGGTGCGGTTGGCAACACCCTGAGGGATTTGGAGGGCTGATTAGCCTCCTTGATCATGTCCTGGAACTTGGACTTTGAGCCTAATATATAGTGATGTTCTTCTTCACACTAAAGGCTAGATAAGCTTTGTAGGCTGTTTTTATATATAGATATATATATGTATGCTTGTGAAACTCTATCTACAGTTTCCTTTTTTATTTGAATCTATTCAGGACTTTTGTGCAATTTGGACCACAAGAAGTTTCTGTCTCATGGACTACTGCCATGATATTTATGGATCCAAAGAAATAGAGCATCATAGGTGGGTTCGGTCCCCCTTTTCAATATCTAGTTAGGGTTAAGGGCATTTTTATCTCCAACTATTGTAGTACTCATACCCAGTTGTTGGGTTCTTTTGTTCCTTTTTGGCTGTAGAACTTTAGTGAGTGGAAGGGTGCTCACTAAACAGTAACGTGAGGTCTATCAGCATTCGCATCGACGACCACATGTTCTGAATAGATATGGGAGCAATAGATAATAAAGGTATGTTCATAGAGCAATCACTGGCAGTACCCTATCAGTGATTGTAGAATTATTCCAAAGGGTCTTTCCAATTTGGGTTAACGCTGTACCCATTCTTTATCTCTAGCTTTATACTATGATTTAAAGATCAGGTTGTAAAGACCAGCTCTGTCGGGCTGCAGTGCGTCTCACCTAAGAAAACAGTAGGTGAGTTAATTTCTTTTGAGTCTGAGCATGAATGTGTAGAAATGCCGGGAAGTGAAAGTTGTTTTGAGTTCCTGCACCCTAGTCTTGAATGGGCCCTTTCGACAATTATCCTCTTTTAGAATGTTTTTTGGTATGAAGACCTATCAGGAAAAGGATGGTTTGAAATGAAATGTTGAGATACAATAACTAGATGACTATTTTAGGGACAGTTGGGATGTAATGATGAATAATGCCTTTGTTTTATTTGAAAGTTAGGTTGAACTGTAAGACTATGAGATTTTTTCTGATACATGTTTTATGTTCTATGCAGGCAAATACTGCATTATCGCTTAGAGGGATAAAAATATTTGTTGTTGTCCTGAACAAGGTGGTTCTACTCTGTCAACCCACCGAAACGCGTCAATGCCCTTTCTCTGTTAAATTTGAGGAACAATGAGTTACAAGTTGAAAAATGCTCTGATAACATAACTTTCTGATTCCTTCAAATTAACAAAAATGTAATGACAAATATGTATGTCTTACATTTTGTCTCTCTTGACACAGTGGATTTGTGATATTGTGTGCAATATTTCTTATTATTGGATTTTTAGATGGTTTTTAAATACATGAATTTTATGTAAATTGTATTAATTGTTTTATATGGAGTGATATATTAAAGACTGATTGCCAAGAATTGCCTTTTGTGTCCCTTTAAAGACGGGTGTAGAGGAGCGTATGAGTTTGAAAGAAGTGTAGAGCGGAAGACTTGAATGAATTGATTTGTCCAAGAGATTTTTTGTTGACAATTAAATTCATCCTCTTAATAAATTGTTATTCAATTCCGTCCCATTCACATATGACTCCTCCACCATATCAAATATCCTAGCAACGGGACCCAAAGCATCCAGCAGCTTGTCTTCGCACTGCTTTAAGGACCTTTCTAATCCTTCCCTTGGGTCACTCCCCAACTTAAATAAATAAGTAAGGACGTCTTATCCAGTGTTTAATATATTCTGCCACATGACATGACCCAATGCCACTACTCTGAACTCCTTGGGTGCCTCATTTGTGCAGAATTAAATACGTTTTGACCCAAAGGATCCTTCAACTCTCTTACACTACTTTTATTCTCAAATTCTCAAAACTCATCAGGATCTTCATTGTATCCCAGATCCAAAATATATTCATCTACTTCCTCATTCTGATCCTGATCCGACCAGGTGGGCTCTGCGCCCCTTTGCATCACAGGGTTAACCTGTCTCTCTTTTGGGCCGCATTCGACACCTGTCAATGATGACGTTCCCTTTTCTTTTGGCAATAATCCGGTGTTAATTTGTGCACCATCCCTATGTTATTGTTTTATTAAAACATTTTCCTACTGGTCCCCTATTCTGAGAGTCCTCATCCTCAGATAGAGTCCAAAACTCCTCTTCCTCTCTTCCTCTCTATCCTCTATTCTTCTCTTACTTTCCTTTACCAGTCTCTCTACTGTTTTCTGAACTTTGCTACCTATTTTCTATTAAACATTTGATAATATCCTCCTGCACTTTCTTTAGAGGTTATTTCCTCATTTCCACTCATTGTGCTTATTTATTTATTTAGTTTTTCCTTCCCAACCTTTTTGTATTGAAAGATACTTCCTTATGTATCAATTTACTTTCCCTTCAATTTATCGTTTGTTCGCAACGTTAAACACCCACTTCTTTTCTCTGATCAACAACGGTTAGCTGTAAACTGTCAGCCGATGCCGATCGGCCGCGCATTGACTAGCAACACTTGTTTACGCCTAGGCTTTTTCTGCCGTCCAGACAATTAGCTCAAATTCCTTTAAAGAGTCATGTGTCAATTTCCCAGACCCTTGCCGGTCACGCTAGATTTCCTACGGAAAACAACCCGGGCGTAACACAGCATTCGACTCTAAAGACGAATGAGCTGGGCGAGAGAGAGTCCTCGAGAACACATCTTACAAACTCTCTACACGCGCTGCCTCTCAATGGTAGGTTACATGAAACCTCCATTAAAAAAGACGATTTAATTTATTTTAGCATAGTCCCTGCCTAAGCCTGAAACTCCTGCATAAAAAACCTTAACTAACCTATTATCTGTTATAAACAGTCAATTTTAAAAACGAACATACAACCTATTACCTGAAAATTGGGTTAAATATTCACAATCCACACATTACTTCACAATATTTAACTTATAAACATAACATTAATTCAAATTAACTTAACTAAATCGATTAGACACAAAATACTTAAAACAGAAAAACCTATATGAAAAGTTATACTCATCTGCTCAGAAGCAGTAAACAAAAGAGGATGAATATAGAATGTTGAGGACTTATGTTATGTTGAATGTTTTGTGACTTTATTCTGTTTTACTCAAAGCTTTTAAAGAAGTTGGTAAATAAAAGGTAATGCATAATGCTATCCTCCTGTATTGCCATAAAATCATTTATCTCCAGGAAAAGGTAAAAGTAGGACCAGTCCCTTTTGGGATTGCTCATGCTTCCACATCTTTAACCATAGGAGGCATCTGGCTGCTATAGAAGCAAGTGAAGCTGTAGACGACGACCATGCAGAACTGAAGGAAACGTCATATAGAACCTGGGAAAGCAAATTCATATTTGCCAAAATTACTGTTAGATCTTTCTACAGCACTTGAAAATCTTTCTAAAGTGTTTGGGTCACATAAGCTGTGTAGGTTGAAGCTCGTATAGAACATTTGGACACAGCATAAGCCCTCTTAAGGGATCCCTGAGTAGATTGCTGCTCGCATAGTACATTTGGATACAGCATAAGACCTCTTAAGAGGCTTCTCCTTATGCCAAAGAAGAAGACAAGCTTGCCAAAACAATGCCTACTTTGGGAAAACAGGGACATTTTACCTCAAATTTTTCTAGATCATATCTTTGTTTAAAAATGAGGGAAGTTCGGCTTATCAGTCTCAACGACTTGTTGAATACGACGGTCATCTGGAGGACGGGTGTTGCATTAGGGAAAAACTCATCAAGAGGTAATTCCCATTGTGGAAAGGGTAGCATTTCTTTGATGTGCTTTAACATCTCTTGAAAGTGTGCCTCTTGAACATATTTCCCACAGAAGTTGGATTCCGAACCATCCACGTCTTCATTAAGCATCTTTTGGTGCTTAGCAGATGGTTGAGACAAAGCAGAAGTGACTGCGTCATCAATTATGGCCTGTAAATCGGACCTAGAGACAGTCAACATTTCCTCCTCACCTGCTTGTGGCTGGCTCAAGGTGCTGAGCCTTAGTTACAATGCAAACACACAAGTCGTGCTAGAGGCACAGACATCCTGTATTTATAGGCTGTCTAGCAACTTCAATCTCGACCAAACAAGATTAGAGAAGCAAAAGCCCCCTAGTGCTTGATTGCTGCTATGCATGTGCAGCCAAATGGGCGCCACTACAGCTGTGTACTCGGCTTGTGCATGTGATTGCGATTCCTGTCAGAGGCAGCCCATTCAAAGGTAAGAGCTATGACACAGAGGATGATACATGGGGTAAGGACGAAAAAAGAAGTAATACTATCACAAAATGTGCTCGATTATGGCCCCTTAGGATAAGTTACTTACCTGTAATCTTAGTTCTTTTCCAGAGGTATGCTCATCAAAGTCATAAGCAACCCACCCACCTCCCCGGATGAATACTTTTGTTATAGTAGCATTTTCTTTCTTCATGATTCCTACATAATAGTATGCCGTAAAAAAGACCTGACCTAACTGTGACCTGTGCGGCATGATGGGAGCAGGGAGGCCTTGGAGGCCTTAAAGGCACGGCGGCAGTTTTATTACTGTTGTGGTTTCTCTATGCAGCCTATGGGCTAATTGACACACTAAAGGAGTGCATGGTCTATTTGCAAAATGCTATATAGACATATTTCTATTTTAAATGAAAAATCCAATGCAATTTTGGCATCTTAGCCTGCTGAATGGTTTTAGGATATATATATATATATATATATATATATATATATATATATATATATATATATATATATATATATACACAGTGGCGGCTGGTGGGATTTAGAAGTGGTGAGGCGTACAGCAGCAAGTGCCTCAAACTTAAAAAGCACAGTTTATTTACAGTGCCATCAACAATGGGGAGCGGGCCAGAGGTCACTGCCTCTTGCTGATGCTGTATTTTATTTTGTGCTTATTTTTCATTGCAAGCACAACTCTGCCACATTTTAAGTCGAAAAAATTTAAAACATATGCAGCTGCATTAATGTGGCCAAATTTCCTGAATACACAACCTTCCTCTGCCACTAATACTCTAAGGCAGTACCACGGATAACTTGCGCCTGATCATAAATTGGTTTGCCGACCCCATTTGCACAGCTCCACTCGTATTTCTATGAATTATATACCTAACTATTGTTAAAGTTACATGACCTATCTTGATTACTATACATCCACATAGTAAATTTTTCTTCAGTTGGTACACATTTTATGAAGAAATTCCTGTTTTCACCATATGGTAAGACGTTTGGTACACATACCAAGTATTTCCCAGATGTACAATGTTCATAGTACAGCCCCAGTTGCCTCAACAAGTAGTGGGGGACAAAGATGGGCCTGTTTTGTGAAATGTAAAATGATGTGTATTCCTTTTCCCATCACATGCAAGAGGCCTTTTTTTAGTATTTCAGGCTGTCTGGTCCAACTGTCAAACGTTCCTCAGATGCTATACACACTAAAACAGCAACTTTTTAAAGTAACAAATAGCCTGACTTGGTGAAATCTCAGAAGTTTAAATTAAATATAAGTAACTTGTCAGTAATATTATTTTTTAAACTTCACACAACTCACTCCCCTGCAATGCGTTGTCTATCCCCTTTTCCTTACATGTTTTGCAGGATATACAATCGATAACATCTAGTCCAGCCATGGGGGCACCACATTCATCCCACCTACAGGCCAAAGTTAAACAGTAATGTGTGCCAATAATACCCGTACAGTGTTGAATCCATCTGAAGTTTTATGAAACAAAACAGATGCATGCACTCACCAGACATTGCGGATGATGGCCCTGTTTTTCCTGATTTAACTGGTCGTCAGGCTACACTTCACAGACAGGCCTTCTCCCTGACCCTGCTGTCATAAATCTTAGTCAATGCAGGTCAGAGGGAGCGCAAGCCAAGCCTCCCATTCCGAGCAGGCCTTGTATTGATGCAGCGGAAGATAGGGAATCCACCTCGGGAGACCACTGCCACGATCTACATAAACGGACCAAACTGTTGGCCAGTCCAGCAACTGGCCTCGGGCCTTGTCAACCCCTGGAGAATACCTAAGGCAGTCTCTAATTACACGCACACACATACACTTTAACACGCAGTTAAGCATACAAAGATACATACACACGCACACACAGTTGCACAGGCACAAAGATAGTAACACTGACACTGACAACAATAATTTTCTTTGAGGGGTGACAACCACTATGTCCCACTCTCTAGACAGGAAGTGTAGTTCTCTTACCTGTCTTCACACTTGATGGACCACCTGGTTTCCTTTGAAACCCAGAGGTAGCCCCAACCTTTAATAGGCTTTTTATCCCTAGAAGGGTATTCCTGTCAATAAAGTGTTGTGTTAGGAAATCCTCTTACCAGTCTTAACTTCACACAATACACTTCATGTTAGAAAAAAAAACCCTCACTTGCACTCATCTATAAGGCAACCTTGGAAAAGATCTCCGTCAAAGCGACCCTTCGGGGGACCCGTTGGACATTGCAGCGCCGGCCCAACGAGGAGCAACGCCCGATGATGAAGCATGACATCATCTAGGGGATGTGTGAGGGCAACATAAACAGTCTTGTTGACTGCCCACTGCCATTACCCCAGCAGAGGCACACTCTAAATTTGTGGGATTCAGTGCCTCTCTTACTCTTTAATTTCACAAAGGAACACAAGCCCTTTGATTATCTTTTGTATTGATGAGTATCCCTGGAAGAGAATTTGCCTTTTCTTGTCACAGAATTTAGCCGGCCCTGCTGCATTATTTGGTCCTCTCCTGTCATATAATTCCAGTGGCTCTCGATACAGCTCACACATTCTTATAGTAATATGATTGCAAAATGAAGCAAAAAGGGTCTGACAAGCCAATGAAGAAAGGTGATCTCCTGATCAAGTGAACTTTCAGAACACCTGCAGGTATACTATCAATGCCCTTCTTGTATGCTTTGTCTATTATTGTAACATATGTGTCTGAATGCATGTAAGAGGAATTGTATTTTGCATTTTAAATAGATTTTGCATTCACCATGACTAATTTTGTCCTGGAAACCTGGTGATGGCTCCAATTTCTACCAGTGATAGTGAGCTGGATTCATGTAGAAGCTAAAGGAGCTGGACAGAACAGATGAGAAAGGGTGCTCAGCCCTGTAAACCTCCTTGGTACCTCAACACATGGCTTAACTGGACACAATGGAGGAGTCCTCCCACATTCCACCCCAAAATTGCTGATGCCCCGTGATGATGAAGCTGGAGGTGTCCAGCTCACGAGGGGTTGCCCCTTACACCCTGTTTAAAGAGAGCCTAGTGGGACAAATGGCAGTGATCAGTGGTTGCGGTGGGGCGCGTTTAGAGTGCATTACCTTTTCAACTCGGCAACAGATCTAATCATTGTCAGTAAAAGCATGGACGCATGCCTATTCGGAAGAATTTCTGTACCAGATGTTGATTACATGTCTCGCCAGACACTGCACTACAGTCAGCAAACCAAACATGCAGTAATTGACCTGTATCTGGCAAGGCTGACTGCCCTATGGGCCAAAGGGCAAATGGATCATAGATTGGATATAAAACCAATTTGAGCGGAGGGTTACAAGATATGGGCACTAATCAATTCTTCTACATGTCCATTTAGTTGTTTGGTTGCTGAAGAAGCCTCCTCCCTCAAATAAGCTAAACTATTTTTTTTATATTGAGTAATGCACACCTTATATGTTCCAAATTTAAAAAGCCACCTCAGGAGTAGCAAGTTTTTTGTAACTTTGTGTTTTTTACTATCAAAGTTAAGATGACTTCTTAAGACACATGACTAGCATGGATGTGTTTGTAAAAAATAGGGACCAGCAGAGTGGCTTGTTGACCAACAGCAAAACCTTCATACTTACCCAAGCTCTTCCCGTGTGGCACAAGTCACTTTGAATTTGCAAAATCTGTACTGTGAATATTCCATTTTAAATAGGAAATACTTTTGCAATTTTTAAGGGCTTCATGCAGATGTGTTCAGCAGGTTTTCTCATCATTTAGAAAGGTCAAACCCCTGTCTATCGTAACTAGACAGGAGAAAGCGGAAATACAATTAAAGAAAACCAACGTCTGAATATTGTAACTCTTACCTGCATATCTAGCTCTTGACAGCGTTGCTTTAATTCTTCTTTTTCTGCAAAAGCTTCATGAAGTTCTTCAACTGTCTTTTTTAACTTGAATATGTAATAAGGAATCAAACAAAATATGTTTTAGTAGTCAAGACTGACACCAATTCTGGGATGCACACTGCAGTAGACAACATTTGCCACTCATTGGAAACTGAATCTCACCGAATAAATCGCATTCTAAAGCGATCCTTCTTTGTGGATATACCACCTTGATTCAAAAGGTGGAAAACTTGGTGGCAGATTAAATCCACATACAAGTGAAAAGAATGCCCGGGAATTTGTTGCTGCAATTTCTCATCATATATTTTAATAAGAAAAGAAATATAGGAATGGGAAAAAACTAATATGGTGGACCCTGTTTAAGAACAAGCGGAGTGCCTTTAAGTCATCAGCAAATGTACTCCACTGTTTATTCATGTAGGATATTCAACCCAGCCTATGATTTATGTATACCATGCTAAGGTTTCCCCACTTTAGACCTGTAGTGTTCCAATTTAGCTTCTATCTTTTGGTCAAACCATTGGCTAGTTAGAGAACCCTTTACTAAATATCATTTTAGATTTCGCAAAATACCTCAAACTTATGTTTACATTAAATATGGGTTTTTGCAGTCGGTATAAGTGCCACAGTCTGTAACGGCTATTACACAGACACACACACAAACACACACACACACACACACACCCAACAAAGGCTAAACTGATTATATAATAAGCCCTTGTAATAATATATAAACTATTGTTTTAGAACAAAAAAACACTGATATTCACCAGTTCGTTTTTCTAAGCAATTATAACTTGCGCCCCTGCCATGCCTCATGTGGTGGAGAAGGAATGTCAGGGGTTGTGTCAGGAAAGGAAGGAAGTAACCATTCTGCACAGTCTGGAACAGCCACTGGTTGGATGTAATGCTCCTCGAACCAGGGAGGTAAAAGGTGATCCGTCTTCCTACCAAATGATCGAGTGTGGCTACGGATAAATTCAAGTGGTTTTACAGTGGCTACAGAGGGAAATCTCACCGAATAAATCGCATTCTAAAGCGATCCTTCTTTGTGGATATACTACCTTGGTTCAAAAGGTGGAAAACTTGGTGGCAGATTAAATCCACATACAACTCCGCTTATGACCTCGTATGGTACATCATTCATGGCATGTTCAATAACATCACTGATGACATCTCAAATGATATATAATCGATGACATCACTGATGACTTCACTGATGACATCATCCAATGAATGTGAGAGTTTAGCATACACAGGTACAGCAAGGTATCAGCAAGGTACATTTAGACCTAATTTTCTATAGCCTCTTTAATGCTAGCGCGTATAATCTTTTCCAACATGACTGGCCTCCTAATGGGTCTTGAGTGTGTGAAGGGAGTGAATTCTCAGTGAATAGTTGTTCACAGAGCGCACAATGTGCACAGCAGATACCTGCCTACTCATTTCACATCGATTGTCCGCTATTGTTCGGCTATCTATAAAAGCCTTGCCACAAGGCAAAGTTTGTATGTAGTAGGTGCTTACTTTCTTAAGGGGCCTACAGTGTGTGAAGGGAGTTGGCTCTGCATGAGAAGTTCTGCATAGGAGGGAAGAATGTATGCACCAGGTACTTGCCCACACGTGTGCTTGGCTGCCTACAAGGGTCTGCATTCTGCAAAGATTTTAGTACCCGATGAAGGCAGTGTATAGCAGGGCCTTCACCACCAAAGGGGCCTTCGGTGTCTAGAGGGAGTAGAAAGGTTCTGACGAGGGCGAAGACTGTTCGCAGTAGGTACTTTCCTACCCATGTCTGGTTCATTGCCCATGAGATGTCGGCTACTCATGAAGGGTTTAGTACAGGGCTTAGGCTGTGTGTAGTGGGGACTTGGCCACCTAATGGGGCTTGGGTGATACATGAAGAGTTGTTCACAGGGTAACAGGATGAAAACCGTGTGCAGCCAGGGCTTACCCACCCATGTCTTGTTGATGGCACAAATGAGGTTAAGTATCCACAAAGTGTTCTGTACAGGGTGAAGGAAGTGCTTAGGAGGAGCTTGGTTCACCTGCGAGGGTTTACGCACCTGAAAATGTGAATTATGCTTTAAATGACTACGCCATTTGGTACTTACTTTCATATCTGAATTGTTGTACTGGTTTATAGAGTATTTTGAACAGCAGTAGGTTGGATGATGTCATCAATATTGTCATTTGAGAAGTCATCAATTATGTCATTGAACATGTCCTGAGAGAAGTCATATGTGAGGTCATAAGCAGTTCATGATGGGGGTGCAAGTTATAGTTAGCTCAGTAAACTATAACTGGTGAATTTCAGTATACTTTTCTTTCAAAGCAATTGTTTCTATATTATTAAAAGATCTAACTGTTACATCACTTTAATATTTGGTTTTTTCAGTGAATTTCAGTTTTTTTTCAAATGTAAGCTAAAATCCTTTTACAGTACCTAACTATAACATTAAGTTTTTTCTGTGAATTTCTGAGGTTTGTGTAATGCAAAATAAGACATTATTATGCACCCAAATCTCAGTGGGCAGATAAATCCCCGCCATGCATGGCCTTTGGGCCGCATGCACTGCTCCAAATCTCCCACAAGAGGCCAAACCCAGGCCAAGAACGGTCAAACTGGCTGCAGGGCTTGCCTATGGCCAGGCCTTGAGGTCAGCCTACCCAAAGGCTACTAACCCCTGCTGCGCACAGCTTTTAGCAGGTGTGAACACAAGTGGGTGCATATCATTGAAACAGCGTAAGTCCTGGAGGCAAGTGTGGTTGTACATGGTGAAAGTTATATGGGGCACCGTTTACAAAGCACACAAATTTGGGGCTAAAGTAGTACTCCATGTTAAATAGGGTAAAGGCTGATCACACCTGATGTGGGTTGCAGAGGTATGTTTCAAGATAGGTGTGGCTTAAACCAAACCCTGTTCCAAAAAATCTATAAGAAAGGCCAAAGCTTCTGTTAACAATAGACTATCCACAAGTCGGTAACTGGGTACATGCCCATGTTAAATAGATGTAATACAGTGTTATAGACAAATTCGTTGTAGCAAGGACGTTGTTAAAGTGTGGATGATTATTTACAGAACTTCGCTGAAGATTTTGTAGCACTGCAAATTGTTGAATAATGTAAAATGTGGCAGAGTCCTACTTAGAGGTGGTTTATCTCACACTGGCATTGCAAGCATGGCTCTAAAGTTATATGCCATTGTGCTCTTAACAAGTGCCCAAGAGAAACAAATGTACAGGGAGAGAGAAAACCTGTTTGCTATAAACGGGGCTACTAGGACACTCCCTCCTTAGCAATATCAATCACACTAAAGGTATCCTACTGTCATTATCATTTTCCGACCCAGTTAACAGAGCTGGAGATTAAGTATGGTTTATCCTCCTTATGACAATAACCCAATAATCCTATTTGTTTCTATTGGTGACCCTCATCCATTCCAACAGCGGCATGCTTCATCATCAGGTCACATCATGGACTCTAAAAACCAGGATGGGCTCAACTATATCCCTGGTAGCACTTTGGAGAATATTGTCTTATGGTGTACTAAAGTAAAATTATCTTAAAAACACCTAGGCATCCATTTTAATACATGGTGTTTTTACGTATGGATAAAAACGAATCTCGTGATCAAGGGAGATTAATACCATGCACCCTAAAACCGAGTCGACATGTTTCAGCCCTTTTTAGTAAATGGCCCAAACGGGTCGCAAGCTTTCATCAGAACTACAATATTCCCCGGTCTTGGTAAAGGGGATTATATTATGGAGATTCTAGTGCTCTATGTGCCGTATAAAATTTTGGTGGGATAGACTAACAAATACACATAACATGCAAAAGGGCTACTCACCCAACAGTTGAGTCTGTCACTTCCGGTTCCTAATAATGGAACACTCTACTGGGAGGACATGCCCCTGTGTCACCCAGTCCTCAAGGGTGCCATGTTGCTTGAAGAACCTATAATAACCCCCTTATTCCTTCTTGGCTGCTCACAGGAAGGAATAAAGGGATTACTATAGGTGTACACAAGCGACATACCACTCTCCTCGCCCAGTTCAGAGCAACAAGGATGACTTGGGTCTGCTCTTACCTGATCTTCATCAGAACTCTGGGCAGGAGAGGTAGAGGCAGAAAGGTGTACAGGGGTCCTGATCTCCAATTCAAGCAAAAAAGGAATGTCCGAGCAAGAGCCCCCTTAGGAACTCCAATGCACAGATGCTTGGATACTGCGGGTTCTCTGCGGGGATAAAAAGATAAAGACTGGGTTCTCCCCATTGGTTGAAGGCACCCACGGCCACCTTTAAGTGCTGCTGCCATTCATGATCCACTGGGCAACGTCAGCTGAGTTTATCTACCCTGGCGTTCAAAAATCCTCCAAGGGTGCTGTGCAACCAGGGAACGGGCATTCATCCACTTCCAAAAGCGCAAAACCTCCTTGTGCAGCACACAAGCCCCCCACACCCCTTGAACAGCTTTCGGTGGGAGGCGAGTCACTTGCAGCTCCAACAAATTGATGTGGAGATGGGCTTCCACCAGAGTCATGAGCCCTCTGATCTGATCTCATCCTCCCCCAGATGACCTCTCCAACCCAGAAATTATGCATCCGTTGTGATCATCAACTCTGGGTGGGGCAAAGAGAGGGGTCTGCTACTGTTCCAACTGGGTGTAGTAGCCACCACTGCAGATCGTTTGTAGTCTTTACAAACACCTTGATGAAATCTGTAAAGTTCCCTTGGTGCTGAGCCCACTGAAACTTCAGATCCAACTGCAGACCCTACATGTGCCACCTGGTGTGGTCCACAAGCAGGATGCAGGCGGTGTAGAGGCCAAGAAGCCTCAGAGCCACTCTCACTGAAAACCAGGTCAAGGGTCGAAACATCAGGATCATAGCCTAAATGTCGTGGACTCCTTGAGGCATAGGAAAGGATCAGAAGAGCACCGTGTCCAGGATGGCTCCAATGAAGGGGAGCCGTCGTGAAGGAGTCAGGTGTGACTTCGGCACATTGATGGAAAATCCTAACAATGTCAACAAGTGGGTCGTTGTGTGGAGGTGGCTTACAACTGTTTGAGGCTAGCCCACCTTCGGCAGCCAGTCATCGAGGTAAAGGAAGACTGGTATTCCAAACCTCCACAAATGGGCAGCGACCACCACAATCCCTTTCCTAAACACCCAAGGTGCACTTGTAAGCCCGAAGTGGAGCAGCAAAAACTGATAGTGCTCCTGGCCTACATAAAACTGCAGGAGGCTTCTGTGGGATTGCAAGACAGGGATGTGGAAATAGGCGTGCTGCAGATCCAACACCACAACCCAGTCTACTGGATCGAGGACAGACAGAACTTGTGCCAGGGTGAGCATTTTGAACATGTACTTCGGAATACGAAAGTTCAAAGGGTGAAGATGGAGGACAGACTGGGGACCTCTGCCCTTTTTTGGCACCAGAAAATAACGGAAATAATAACCAGTCCTGATTTCTGAGGCCGACACCCTCTCTATGGCTCTCTTGACCAGGAGAGCTTAAACTTCTCAAAGTCTGAGCAAGTGGTCCTCCGGGAGGTGTTTTGGTGGAGAAGGAATGTCAGGGGTTGTGTCAGGAAAGGAAGGAAGTAACCATTCTGCACAATCTGGAACAGCCACTGGTTGGATGTAATGCTCCTCGAACCAGGGAGGTAAAAGGTGATCCGCTTCCTACCAAATGATCGAATGTGGCTACGGATAAATTCAAGTGGTTTTACAGTGGCTACAGAGGGAAAATGGAGAATTGGGTTGAATGTTACCCTTAGGAGCCTGGATGCTGATGGCTAGATCTTCAGCATGTGCTTCGAAAGGTTTGGGAAGCCTGTTGTTGCTGAGGAAATGTTTGGTTCTGCCTCTGCCGATATTCCCTCCTAAAGTCTCAAAAAGAGCAAAATTGCTGGGGAAACTGCTGAGGGGGTGCTGCCAAACCCAGGAAGCAATCCAGGGCAGAATCTGCATTATCTCCACAGAGGTGTGTGCCGGTAAACAGCATGACTATGAGGGCCTGTTGGACATCGCTCGAAAATCCGGTGGAGCGAATCCAGGTTTGACGCTGAAGCACCACACTGGTCTTGACAGCCCAACCTAAGCAGTCGGTGGTATCCAGGCATGAGCAAATGGAGTATGTCGCTGCGTCTTGGCCATCCTTAATAAGGCTTTGGTGATTGGCCAGATACCATCTGGAATGACTGGCAAGATGTCCGCCACCGTGTTCCACAACGCATAAGAATATCTCCTTAGGGGGCAGCTGGTACTGACTGGTCTGAGGGCAAGGCTGGCAGAGGAAAACATATTTTTGGCGAATGTCTCCATATGTTTCAACTCTCTATCTGGCAGGGTAGTCGGGAGCGCATTCTGGTTCAGTCGATGTCCTGAGACCTGCACCAACAAACTTTCTGGAATGGGGTGTAGGAGGAGGAAAGCAGGGTCCTCCGGAGAAAGCCTATGGTGTCTCGTGATCAGCATGTTCACTACAGGGCAAGATCTTGGTTTTGCCAAGGTGCCCTTCAGTGTATCTGTGGGGTGCTCACTGAATGGTAAATGAGGTTCCTAGGAAGTCTCTTCCAGGTGAAAGACCTCTGTTAGGACATTAGCTTTGACATCTGCAGTAGGTAAGGTGAGGTCCAGAACCTCCACTCCACTCCTAAAGACAGTGGCAAACAAGGCAGACTCCCCTGTAGCTGTGAATTAGGTGCATGAAGGCCAGTGTCAGGAGAAGGGTCCAGATCCATTGGTGTCTTGTAAATCCAGGATGAGAATCTCATCATCAGTTAGCTGACTTTTGTTGCCATTTTAATTATTATATTGTGGAAATGTCTCAAGATTGGAATGGGTATACTGATGGGATGGTTGCGACATTGGTAGAGGTTGCAGATGATCTTCAGAGTCCAAAAGGACTATCGGCTCCCACTTGGGGGTCGACACACAGGATTGCAGCATCAGTGGTGGCACTGTGGGTGGCATTGGACAAGGCCCTATGCCTGAAGTCTGGGCTGACCTCGAGGTGTGTTAGAGTGGTACAGCCGTCATCTGCAATGAATTCGCTAGAGGTAATCCAACTGGAGGCCACCTCAGATTCATAGGGCCCGAAGGCGCGCTCCAGGGTGATCTGGTAGGGAACCAAATTTCGAACTATGGCCTCCTTGAATACCCTTATCTACTGTGGTGCTGGTGTTGGACCAGCGAAAAGGGGCAAATTGGGGGGAGGGTCAGAATCGCTTCTGTAGTCGGAGGTGGGGTTCACTGTCTGGAGGTACCCGGTGCGTTACGTGACTCTGACAGGTGGGAGTGGCAGGACAAAGGGAGGCGTGCTTCGATTTCTTGTGACTCTTGGACTTCTTTGACTTACCTAAAGATCACGACTTCGATGAAGAATGGCCGCAATAAAGACCTCTGGAGCAAGAGTGCATCATGCCTTTGACTTTAACTGTGACTGGGCCTTCTTTGGTTTCCGCTCATGTTCTGCAACATATAGTTTGGCTTTGCCGTCTTGGGTGGTTTTCAGTTTAATTGTTTTGCACTTGTTGCACAACGTTGAAATGTCCTTGGAGCCCAGACACCACAGACAGACCTCATGGGGGTCCACCACTGATATCTGTCTGTGACATTCCTTACACATCTTGAACCCTGTCATGTTTGGAGGAAACATGTCCCTTGCACACTTTTAAAAAAAAAGTCTGCCAACTTGAAATAATTTGGGAATGGAGCTCCGGATCCACATCAGAAGGCGCAGAAAGAAAGGAACTGGCATTAGCATACAAAGGAGGCATCTATGTAGGGGCCTCAACGTCACATTTGGGATGGGAAGTACCTGACGCGGAGTCACACGATGCCACCTACCAGTGCACGAGGGGATAGCTGAAGAAAATCATCTCCGGATCTAGTCTGGCACCTAGCTGTAGTTACAAAGTGAGGAATCTTCAAGTCTAAAAACCCTATATGACTCTGTAACAACTGAGAGAATAGCATTTATTTTTCCAATTTTAAGGCGCCATAATTTTTTGCAATGCAGGGTGGCACTGTATTTTTTAAAGGCGCTTTCTGAACCCTTTGTCTGCTTTTCTGTAGCATGTTTCCTATGGGCATGTGTGAGAAAGAGGAAGAACTGGGGTATGTTGATTTAAATAACTGCAAAAATTGGATTTTTAATAGAGAGATGAACTAAAAAAGTTAAACACCCCATGAAGATTGTGTTAGTCTTTTACTTGGTTTTAAATATTACCACTTTGTGCAGGGCACAAGGGCTGTCATGTGTAATAATCTTAAAAGATTTTACATGTTTTATTGTTTCTTTTATAGTAAAATTTATCTGATGAAATGTTGCTTTTATGATCTGTTATAAAAATAGATCGAATAAAGATTATTATGATTATGATTATGACTCTGTAACAATGTCTGTGTGATGTCATTAGTAATATCATTTGAGATGTCATCTGTGGAGTCATCAATGTTGTAATTTGACATATGTGGTGTAATATGTGAGGGGTGGGCATAGAAGAGACACAGGTTATAGTTAGCTCTGTCAACTATAACAGATGAATTTCAGTTATTTGGGGATTCTAAACTTTAGGTTTTGTGTTATTTCCACATTTGACTATAACATCACTTTAACCTCATTTTTTTCAGTGAATTTCTATGGTTTTTTTAAATGTAGGCTAAGATCTTATTACCATACCTAATTATAACATCACTTTACCCTTTGTTTTTTTCAGTGTATTCAGTATATTTCTTTTTTTTTTTTACCATATTCAGCCAACTCCCCCGCTGCAAATGGTTTTGTCCTTAAGCAGGTGGGGGTTGGCAGCAGGGCCTAGCCTCTGGTCAGGCGCCGTGCAGATCCCCCTCAGACAGTCCCGTGACCTCACAAGTGCCAGGTGGTCAGGGCGTCCCTACCCTGCCACTCCACCCAACCCTCATAAGTATTTTTTATTTATAAACTTCGGGATATGGGGACAGAGTCCTTGGGTCCTGTGATGGCAGCTGTAACATTTTTGTCAGGGATGTGGCCAGCCAATCAGATCATTCGGTACTGCAGGACTGCTACAGATCCTGCAGTACTGGAAAGGCTGCAAGGAAAAAAACTTCCCTCGGCCGATCAGAGGGCCCTATCATTTAAATTTTTGGTACTGGGGTACTCACTTGAGACCAGCTGTCCAGATATACCCACCTTTTTAACCCTTTCCTGACCATCTCAAGCACCACTTTAAATGTGAATTTCCCAAAAACTGCTGAATGGATTTACACTAAATAAAGAAAAGCATTCCTCCTGAGTAAAGTTCTAACTTTCTGCAGAATCTGGAGTAATCATGTTAAGCCATTTTTTTCTGTATTAGAGAGTAGGTTTCCTATAGGAATTAACATGAGAAATCAGTATTGCGGGACACCCAACTTTCTAGAATGAAGCTGAGGTGGAGAAACTGTTTTTTGGAAACGTTTCGTTCAGATTCATCAAATGGCACCAAAGTTATTGGCAAAACAAAACAATGCCCTCCTTATGGAAACTCTACCCTACCTATAACTACAGAGAGGTAGGAGTGTGGGGATGTGTGGGTATTGCGTAGGTGTGTCAGTTCTGTAAGTGCTTGGCAATGTGTGAATGTAGCTCCTTACTGCTTAGGAGGGTCATTCTTGTGAGTATTATCGGTTACATGAATAATGGGCAACCACATCAATCAAATTTAAAGGAAGGCTGACCTCTGGGTTTTAGGTAATAATACAGTTAAAAGATGATATAATGATTTACACTGAGGTCCCCATAACTTGAAACAATGTGAATTACTAAAATGACTCCAGGTAAAGACCTCATAGGCACTAGATTTAATCATCTTGCTATATTAGCAGTCAGGCGGCATGGCAGAGGTTGCCCTGTTCAAAAGGAATTTGTAGATTATGCAAAAGAGACACTGCATCTGCTGATCATTTATTATCACACAGTCGCAAATGAACACATTTAAAAGTCAAGTGCTTTCACATCTGTTTTAGATTTGTCAATAGGTATTTATTTGTATTTCTTCTGAAGCCCATAATTACTCATGGTGAGAGTCTTTCATTGCTTGAATATCGAACGGGAGGGAACTGTATATCAATCAATCAGGGGGTTTGTAAAGCGCACTTCTCACCCGTGAGGGTCTCAAGGCGCTGCATGAAGTTTTTTTAAGCCAAAAAGGCAGGTTTGGAGGGCTTTATGAAATGTGAGCAGATTGTGTTCTCTTCTTTGTTTGATTGGCAAAGAGTTCCATAGTCAGGGGCCTTGAAGGTGGAAAGCTCTGCCTCCCCAGTTTTGGAGACTGAATCTAGGGATTATGAAAGAGAAGGAATTTGAAGTCCTTATATTCCCGGGTATGATGTTCTTCCTAAGTTTTCTTGCCAGAAAAATTGGAAGAGATCTGTAGTAGGCTTTGAGCATTAGACAGGTAGCTTAACTGGATCTGTGTTTTACTCTGCAGTCAATAATTTTATTTAACTGGAAATAAGCCTGGTGGTTGCATTTTACAGGTTCTGTTCTGTAGTCTCTTATTCTTTTCAGAGTTTTTTGGGCCAAAATCCAGACATGATGAAATAAAGGCATGAGCTACTGTTACGTTGTGGGGATAGAAAGGAATGGGAAATTTTCCTTAATGTTTTAAGTTGAAAAGGTTAGGATTTGCCTACAGCTTAGATCTATGGGCCAAAGATAACTTGCAATTTAGGATAAATTCCAGGTTATGAGCATACTGACCAGATTGGGAGGGAGGTGTAAGGCTGTTGGCCAGATGGATTGGTCCCATTCATTGATTTTATAGTAAATGGGAAGGATCTACACCAGGATTCAATTGTAGAAACTTTGCTTGCATACAGACTTGAGTTATTGCTAGTACTATGGGTAAATTAAAGGGAGGATTGGTGGGTGATCTCGGCAGACAACAGACTAGTTGGGTGTCATCAGCAAAGAAATAGGTTTAAGTAATGGGGCTAACTAGAAGTTAAACAATAATGGGGAAATTATAGCTCCTTTCACTACACCCCCAGATAGGGTCCTGGCTTCAGGCTAGAAAGAGACTTGGGGCCAGATGTACAAAGCATTTTTGACATTTAAATGGCCTGATTCGCAGAATCGGGCCTTTTGTAATCACAAAAATGCTTTTTTCAATGTACAAATACCAAATTGCGAACCAAATCGCAATTTGTGTTTGTGACCCAAATCCAAATTGGTATTTGGAAGGGGTGTGTTTAGGGTGTCACTTTCAAATATCGAATCAGTAAAATTGTATGTCAAATTTAGTGGGCATTTCAGTAGAAAATGTGCTGTCTGTAAATGACAGTGCACTACCACACAATGCTTTCGTTACATTCAAAAATTGCTCGCCTCATGTCCATTAAAGCTAAATGAGTCGCAAAGGTTTGTCGGTTGCTAAAGTTTGTTGTTCTAAAAAGTGGGTCATGGTCCGAAAAAGTTTGGGAAGCACTGGTCTAATCCAATATTAAGGTATTGTTGTTAGTATTTAAACAGCCAAGTAATATGACATTTTTACATGTTTTTTGTAAACTGACAAATTTAAATTAAATAAATGGTAAATGATTCAAGATATTTTATTAAGAATACCTGTAGCTCCATGTCGCCAGAAAAGTCGATTCCTGTAGCGTCCACTGTGTCTTTACTCATCAGCTACGAAACAAAATATAAACTGTAATTACTGCAGTTACAAATATTAAGGAATAATTATTCTCTAAAGTTATGCAGTATTTTACACAGCAAATATGTGGTGGCAATGCTTTGAATGTAGCATGAGATGTAAAAATAACAATGCTGCAACCTGCACAAAATAGATACGTATAGCACAGTATGTAATTTACCAAAACAAATCCCAAAAAGCAACATAGCAAATTTAGATTTCAAACTTACTGCTTCTACCATTATTTGGAAGAAGAAAAAGTAACATAAGTGACATCTCAAAATTAAATTGTACGTCTCTTATTAAGGTGGCAGCACGTGTCATATGGACTTACTTTAGCATGGATAAGATCAATCTAGTCACAATGTAAAAAATATCACATCTATAGGCGAGGTTCAGTTTGTATGGCTGGATGATGACAATGAACTCAGTGAATTACTGGGGCACAGAGGATGGCATACCCGAAAAGCCTGGGCAAGTTTAGGTTAGCAAAGTGTAAGCAAAACGTACTTGCCTATAATTCTGGTTTTCTGTCAGGAGTATTCTCTCTTAAGCCAAAAACAGACTATGTCCACGAACATGCAGGATCTGTGGAACAGCATTTTTAGATTTTTTTTGTCAATGCCTGCAAGAGGCAATAGTTTTTTATTATCCTCTTTTTTGTTTTAAAAAATCAAATCCAATACATTTGGCTGAAAAACCACTGACCCTTATTAAAATCCTCAACTTTAGGGAAAATATAGCCTTTAGTAGGCTAGGCACACACACTGTGCCAATTAGACACTGCACCTTTGAAAAATGTCAGAGTAGCCAGATTTCCCATCACGCAGTGTAGGGTAAGTGAGGCAATTCACTTGGAAGGTAATACAGGGAATGATTGCTGCAAGAAATTGGGTTATTAGTTGAGAGAGGTGGACGCCCTACTCAAATATTAAACACAGTCCTTGTCAGATTGAACCAAAAAAGTCACTGAATAAACCTGTGCTTAACCTTCAGGAAGTTTGGCACAAAATCAGCAAGGCTTAACCTAAAGTATTTATGCAGCACTCACAAAATAATACAGTTACAACACAACAAAAGAAAACCTCCAAACCAATTTAGAAAAATAGCGCAAAATGCAATAAATAGAATTACACCGAAGATATGGACCGAAGATATGAGTTTCTAGAGTTTTAGGTGCAAAGAGCGCCAAAAAGCACAAAGTGCCACTCGCGGTTATCTGGTCGCACTGGACTGGGGTAAAGTCACAAGTTCAAGCCGACTGCCATTCTGCCCCGTCAGATACAGGGGCCAGGTTCAGACCACTAAAGAGTTACCTTCTCAATGCCGCATGAGGAACTGCCGTTCACAATGCAGGAGTCATTAGGCGGCTGTCGTAGGTGCGAGGAGCAGGTCAGATGTGGCGCTGTCGCTGGAGATTCGTGCTGGCAGTCGACATGTGCTGTTGCTGTCAGCGCTAAGTGCAGGTATCACTGGAGCTGTGCATTGATGGTTGTCGGGGAAGGTCTCTGTACGTGCAAAGAGGTCACTTTGCAGTCTCGAGGAACCGAAAACTTCTGTATCTTCACCTTGAATTCAGGAGTACACTCTGATTCCAGTCAAGTGGCCAGGACCTGGAGGGCACTTCTTGGGGATCAGAGCTCATTCCAGCAGAGGCCAGCAGTAGGGATCAGGCATTTACAGGTAGGTCCAGTTGGTGCTGGTCAGTTGCAGGGAGGCCTGGAAGCTTGTTGTGCCCGTGTAGCTCAAACAAAGGTACGCCAACTGACCCTTGGAATCACTTCTGGGGAGCCTGGGTTCAAGGCAAACAGGTCCAATCTTCCTTCTTCAAACAGTAGGGCAGTCCTTCTTCTGAATCTTCCACAGGTCCATGAGTGTTCTGCTCAATGGTTCTGAAGGTGCCACTTCTTTCCCTGGTGCCAGTCTTTGTGCTTGGGAATTCCCTGGCCCACTACCCAAACGGGTTCTGGCCAATTCTTCCCTTTTCACTGGGGTTGGCCAAACGGTCTCGGGTGACAAAAGCAATGGCAGGCCTGGAGTCAGGTTTCTTTGTGTGTGCTGCAGGCAGGTTCTTTGAAGTGTTATTAGTGAAGGGCAAAACTCCTCCCCAGACATCCTACCAGGAAGACCCTCTCCCTCCATACCTAAGCCTCTTTTGTCCCCATGTCTGTGAACCTGGACACTGACAGAAAGGCAAGTTTGATTTAGGCAGAAAAATGCTAACTTTCAAAAGGAGTAACTATAAAAACAGTGATGGATGGGATGCTTGAATTAATCTCAGTCACTAGCAATCACTAGGGCCACATCTCAAACCATTATTTTGCACACCATGCCACCTAAGTGTGGACCCAGCTATTTGCAAATCAGGCAGTCAAGTTCAAAAAGCGATTCTTAGAATGTTTTAAATCCTGTCTGACATCCTGGAAAGCAGGTGCGATTTGAGTGGGAGTCTCTTGTGAAAATGAAACTACAGCAAAGATCAGATCTGCCTCAGCTACTCTAGTGCTATGTGAATCATCTTCATTTTGCAGTGCATCATTTTGACGATCACTTTGAGAAACAAGGATATTGTCTGGAAAGCAATAACACCTACACCAGTCTATTGAAATGGCACTACTCTTGAATCTGGGTTCTGGGAACCTGGAAGTAAAGGCATGGCATTTTGTGTTTTCTGCTATGATGGGCAAAATTGATTTCTGTAGCACTCCAGTCGTGAAAGACGCTTTGAAGTACAACATTGTCAAGCATCTGTTTGTATTGTTCTACGAGATGCCTGCTGAGCTCATCTGATCTCCTATTTGGTTAACCCGGCACGTATATTGCCATCAGAGAGCTGGTAAGCATTAGAACCCACTGTCAGATCAGCTGTGCTTCTTTTGACAGGGCTCTTGATCTTGTTCCCCCTTGCTTGTTGATATATTGCATGGTGGTAGTGTGTCCATTTGAATGAGCACTGTCATTGCTGATACGATGGCAGGACAAATTTCAGATCTAGAAGAACAGCTCTCAACTTAAACATGTCGCTTTGGTACAATTTCTATGTAGGAGACCGTCTGTCTTAAGCTGAAAGATCTACCAAATGGGCAACCCAGCACTCCAGCAACACCTCCGTAACTATGGAGACAGAAATGGGAGGTATCTGGAAACGGACTTCCATCACCATGATTACTTTGTTGCACCACTACTTGAGAGACTGGATGGCAGAGGTGTACAGGGCTATTGTTTCTTCTCAGTCAACCGTCTTCTGACACCACTCATCTTTCAGAATGGGTCTCTAGTTGGCAGAGGTTTGCACACTATCCAAATTGGGACCACAACCCATGTCAGGGTCAGTCAGATACACAACCTAAAAGTAGGGAGACTTCAAAGAGATGCTTAGAAGTTCTCAAGGCCCTGCCTTTACTGCCCTGCCCCCAGACTCACTACAAGGGGGTATGCAACCCTTTGTGTGGGGACAGGCGCAGCCCTATTCAGGTACGAGTGTCAGCTCCTCCCCCTCATCCTGCCTCAGGATGACCCATCAACATGCAGGTGGCTGCTCAGTCACATCTACTCTGCCCTTGTGTGTGGTTGTCTAGAGGGAATGCAGGAAGTCAGCTGTCACCCACCCCTGACATGTATTCCAGGGACAGGCAGAAGGCACCAAATGGTTTAAGTAAGAAAAAGCCACATTTCTAAAAGTGGCATTTTCAGAACTGCAATTTAAAAAAACTTCACCATAAGTCATGTTTTTAAATTGTGGATCCAAAGGCACCAAATTAGATTTTTCTATCTTATCCCAACGGGAAACTACACTTATAAAATGTTATAAGCCAGTCCCCTTGCTAACCTATGGAAGAACTAGGCCCTCAAGTAGTGCAAAATGAATTTACGAGTATTTCACTACCAGGACATGTAAAACTTAAAAGTACATGTCCAAATTTTTAAATACACTGCACCCTGTCCTTGAGGCTGCCTAGGGCTTAGCTCATGGGTGATTTATATGTATTAAAAGGGAGGGCTTGGGCCTGGCAAAAGCACTAACTTGACAGGTCGAATTGGCAGCTTAAGCTCCACACACAGGCTCTGCTGTGGCAGGCCTGAGCCATGTTTAAAGGGCTACTGGAGTGGGAGGCACAATTAGTGTTGCAGGCCCACTAGTAGCATTTAATCACCTGTAGTGCACTTTACTAGGGAATTATAAGTACATTAAATAAGCAAATTGTGGATAAGCCAATCTTATACTGTTTAGAGTACAGAGCACATGCACTTTAGCAAATGCGATGCAGCGCGCGCAACGAAATTCGTTTTATTTATTTATATGTTTACTTACCTCTAATCGGCCGTAATCCGTAGTTTACTACCCCCCACCCTGCCCCTCCCCCGCCCCACGTCAGCGCCCGGTAGCACTCCCACCACGGGCCGCTACTGGTCATTGGTGTCCATCAGGACCAGGTTCCCCCCTTGTCTGCCTCCTTCAAAATTAGACCTGGGAGTCAATTCAGTTCTTGTAAAGCGAGAGATTGTCATTCGTATCAAGATCTCTTGTTCTATAGGAGTCCTCCTATTGATATAGATCTGCTGTTACCAATCGGTGAAAAGTTTCAAGAACATTATCACTCCCTAACATTGGTTGAAAAGTAGACTTCGGTTTGAAGCCACTATCTGTACTAAAATCTGTGGGAATATCCAGATCTAGTAAGATTTGTGGGAACATTGCTTTCCTCTTCGGTTATGGACAAAAGGGTTTGTACATCCTGTATGTCCTGGATTGTCCTGTCACTACATACTCCTTGTGATGTCTCTTGATTGTTCTTAACCTTTGGATTTATCGCAAAGAATTTTTTTAACTTTAATTTGCAAACAAATTTGAAGACATCAAAATGTATTTGATTTAAATCAGGTCTAGAAACTGGACAGAAGTTGAGATCTTTGGACAACAGTTTTATTTCATCATCACTCAGAACATGTTGCGATAAATTAACAATTGCAATATCATCTATTTTATCATTGCTCAAAACATCATTGTTGACACCCATGGCTACCATACAATTAGACATATCTATTTCTTCTGTGTCTGTGTCTGGTTAGATAGCCCTCTTTTTCTGTTTCTGAACGATCTATTGTAGCCCCTCCTGGTCTTTTTGATGTATTTTGGCGTTTGTTGTATTCCGCCTTGGTCCCTTTTCGGTATCTTTCTACTTCCATTAAAAAAGACGTGGATGTAGGTGCTGATGAGACAGTTCCTGTATTAATACTGGTGCTAGGCCCCTCATTCGTTTCCCTTCTTATGCTCGAAATATCAGACTCACTATTAGATGCCCCACTGGTTAGATCCCCCGTACTAATTTGGTCTTTTTGTGGATTTATTTGGATGTTATCAAATTTATGGGCAAAGGTGAAAACTCCCTGTGTTATAATCGTTCTCATCCCTTTTAAGTTTGCGTGATTTTTTGTCTTTTAAATAGACCTGATGTTTCATGTTTCATGAGCACCTCTTCTAATATTTTGTAATTTCTTTCAGTAGCATCATTTAGGTTGAGCTGGCTGATCTCCTCTTCTAATGTTTGTATCTCCAGTAATAACTGGTCCCTTTTTCTCTCTGCATGTTTGATGAGAATAAACATCATGCCGTAAGAGCAACTCAATAGAAGATCCTCCCATTCTAGTAATAGGTCCTCACTAAGATCGTCAAAGGAAGGAAAAATAATAATCCTCAAGCCGCGAGGAACTTGTTTAATCTCTATGTATTTTTTAAGTATGGTGGCATCCCACCATTTGGAAGACTCCTGTTTGCGTAGCTCCTCTAGCCTTTGGAACTTCCCCTTAAGACCCTCCTCCCTATTTAAGAAAGTGGCCACAGTAGCATATGTCTAATTTTGAAACAATTCTTGAAACAGTTTGGCTCGATCATCTTTAAAACTCGCCATGTCAAGAGTAATACAATGTAAGCAAAGACGGAGTGCACAACAGAACCACACAATAATATCACTAGTGTTTGCAATATGTTAAATTCTAAATGAATCAGGCAGTGTTGTTTCTCTTAAGAAGAGTGGCTCCGATTCTGGAAGCATGCATTTCTTTTATCTTGATGGCAGTCATCGGATTTTATAGATGTAGGTGTCAAAAAAGTATGCATAGTGGATTCTAGAAGACCAGTAATCAGAACAACTACAGCTCTCACTTCAGGTTTTGGGAATAGAATCTCAAAGATAACCATCTCATGAACTGGAGTATATGTATCAATAATAGGTTTTTGAGTTGCACTGTTAGTCACTTCCTGAAATGAGACCACACAATCCACCGGGAATTCCCTAGAAGGTTGTGAGTCCAGAGACCTGCCACAGAGCCCACCCATATCAGACCCATGATCTTGTCTGACAAACAGCCCAGGTCTCCCTGACCATTAACCCTTCCTTGAATCAAAGGGACCATTAATGTGCACAAGGGATGCTCTGCTCCCCTCCACCAGTGTGCATGTTCCTACCCCAGCCCTCAGGAATGTCTGTCAAGGGCAGGTCTTCTTTGCGATGCTGGAGGATGGTTCTTAGCTTGAAGATAATGCTGCTTATCTCCAGAGGCGGGGTGGATGCCAGAATGGTAACAGACATCCGGGACTGCTCCCGGGAAATAACGCAGCAAAAAGGGGAAAAAGCTGGAGTCCAGAAAAAAAATTCAGCTGGTTCAGGTGGACGACAAAACACAGGGCTGAGGCAGGTCAGAAGACGCAAATAACTGGAGACAGGGGAATCCACGGAGACCAGGAGCGAGCACTGAGGAGACAACTGTCTTCTGGCCTGAGTCTGCTTTTATACAGAGAAGGAGGTAGTGACCTCAAGAGAAAAACATGGTAGCCATCTTGGTTTGGGAATAAAAAAACAGGAAAACGGATAGCAATAACCATAATGTTTGCAGAGGCACCCATACAGATACTCAGACAACCAATCAATAACCCATATAGACACTCATGTAGCCACTCACCAACCCATGCAGCCGCTTACACACCAACTGACAGACTAATACAGACATTCACACAGTTTAGTCACTAACCCATGCATTCAGTAAGACACATGTAATCACTCACTTAAACAGTCAGTCATGCACCTACTAAATCCTCAATCCATACACTTATACACCCACTCATTCTTCAATACACCTTGGAATATATATAATACATATTTAAACTTTATAGAAACACAAAGTCACTGGATGATGTCATCAGTGATGTAATTTGAGATGTCATCAGTGATGTCATCAGTGATGTCACTGACCATGTCATGAATGATGTAATATGTGACGTCATCAGCAGTGCATTGCGGGGGCGCGAGTTATAGTTAGCTGAACTAACTATAACGGCGGAATTTCTCTGGTTTTGTACGAGTAAAATGTCCAACTAACTATAACGTCACTGAAACCTATGGTTTTTTCAGTGAATTTCAAAGGTTTTTTAAATGCTAATTTCTAACTATAACGTCCCTAAAACCTATGGTTTTTTCAGTGAATTTCAAAGGTTTTTTAAATGCTAATTTCTAACTATAACGTCTGTAAAACCTATGGTTTTTTCAGTGAATTTCAAAGGTTTTTTAAATGCTAATTTCTAACTATAACGTCTGTAAAACCTATGGTTTTTTCAGTGAATTTCAAAGGTTTTTTAAATATTAAACTACTATTTTGCTATTTGTCATTATTACTGTTTTTTTTTACTTTTCCACTACATAAAAGAAAATAAACTGTAAAACTGTTGTGTAATGTAATATATTTCACAAATTACAGTGTTACTTATCAAATAATACAACATAATTTAAAGCTGTGTCTGCATACCTCAGAGACCATAGAATGGGGTCGATCTACAACATACGTTTTGATATGGCTGATATCTACAGAAGTGATGGAGTACACTTCACAGATGAGTTTTTCTCAATAACCTAAAGCTGTGCATCCGCACTTACATGTAGCTCCAACTAATAAACACAAGGGCTCTTTTTAGAGCCGCCTTATATTCCCAATATCGGCTCGCAGAGTGACAGCTGCGGTCCGGCTAGCAGAGGGAGACCTGCGGGCCGTCGGGCAGGCTCGCAGAGGAAGAGCTGCGGCCTGTGGGCTCAGCTCGCAGAGGGAGAACTATGGGCCGTCGGCTCGCAAAAGCACAGCAGCGTACTGGCTCGCAGAGGGAGAGCTGTGGTCTGACTCGCAGAGGGAGAGCAATGGGCCAACAGGCCTGCTAGCAGAGACACACCTTCGAGCTAACGGGCTGGCTCGCAGAGGTACAGCTGCGGGCCCGAGCTGCGACTCAACGGGCTGACTCGCAGAGGGAGAGCAACGGGCCGACGGGCCTGCTAGCACAGACACAGCTACGAGCTAACAGGGTTGCTCGCAGAGGTAGAGCTGCGGGCCCGACGGCTCGCAGACGCAGAGCTGCGAGCCGACGGACTAGCTTCTAAAGGCATAGCCGCGAGCTGGTGATGTGGGGAGAGGGAGCGTGAAAGTGGTATCTCGCACAGACAGAGCTGCTGTATATTTTCAGTGTTGCCTCGCAGAGGTAGAACAACGCCATGATGGCTTGTAGAGGGAGAGATGCGAGCTGACGGACTGAATCACAAAATGGCTGCCAACACTTCCTAGTTTCAACAGTTCGCAGCCAATGAGCCACAAGCTCGTGTTCGTAACGCCTCAGCCAATCAGATGTCAGAATTCTCAAATATCGATATCTGTAAAATTTGATATTTCTCAAAAACTACTGAACGGATTTACCCCATTTAAACAAAAGCGTGCTTTCTGGACCAAGACCTTTCTCCCTGCCAAATTTGGGGTAATTCTGTTCAGCAGTTTGACCTGTAGCCTTGTCTAAAGTTTCCTATGGAAATTGCATGGAGAAAACACGTTTTGGGACCCCCCTTTTTTCTCAGCCCCCAATTGACGATTCACCCCCAAACTTTCAAGATAGGAGCTGATCTAAAAAGAGAAGATTTTGGGATAATTTCGTAAACATTCGTCAAACGACGCCAAAGTTATAAGCAAATCAAAAAACGCTTTTCCTATGGAAACGTGGTCCTAACTATAACTATCTACTGGCGACCGCCAGTAGATAATATTTATATATATATATATATATATATATATATATATATATATATATATATATATATATATATATATATATATATATAAATATATATATATCCAAAAGAAAGCTGCACCACAATTGAGGCACCACACACGTGCGTGTTCAAACCTTTTATTTGGCAAGTTGCAGGGGGACCAGGCTCACCTCCACAGCGAAGTAAGTAACGACCAAACATGTTTCGGGCTTCCTAGCCCTTGTTCACTGGTATCATGAGGGAGGCACAGCAGCAAAGTCTTGCGCCGCACCTGCGGCGATTAAATTGTAGTCCCGCCCAATGGGCGTGCATCGCAACTGCATTCTGGTCTAAGTAGTTTGCTGCTTCGTATAATCCATAATGGAATGCCACAATGTCTCCCAATGTTCTTAAAAATATATATATAAAAAAAAATTCAACCCCCCAAGCCCCCCATTTTTTCAATACATTAATTTGATTTTTAATGGGAGAAACCCTCCTAAACGCCCCTCTATTAAATAACCACCCTATACTCTTACCATTACTAAAGCCTAAAAATACTCTCACCACCCTATACCCCTAAACCCTAAAAACACCCTTAAAACCCAATAACCTTACCCAACCCTACACCCTAAAAATACCCTTACAACCCAATACCGCTAGCGAACCCTAAACTCTAAAAATACCCTATCCACCAAATACCCTTACCCACCCCTAAGTCCTAAAACTAGCCTTACAGTGCAATACTGGTACCCAACCCTAAACCCTAAAAATACTCTTTCCACCCAATAAACGTACCCACCCTGGTTAGAATAGAAAAATCATGCTTGCGCATTGTTCTTATGTCTGCGCATTGTTCTATGTATGTTAGCATTCGCAGCGCCATTTTCTATGTAGGTGCCATTTTGAATCATGGTCGAAACTAATCCTTTGCTATTTCTGAGAAACGGCCTTCACTAGGTTTCGTTTCTCCAGGGTTGGGTTTTGCTTTACTAATGAATAGACTGTTCTAATTAGCGCATACCTTTCCCACTAGATATAGATCTTCTCCCACTTGTCTGAAGACGGGCCCGCCTGCAGTGGCCCTGGACTCTGCAACTTTGTAAGATATGAGTACTGAGATTGTTTTTTTCTCTTGTTCGCATTGCTTTACAGCACCTGCCTGGAAAATTCCACTATGGGCGTGTTCTAGCCCACTTACGAAATGTACTAAATGTATCTCTATGCTTGTGGACTTTAGCCGCTCTGCAGCACTCCTTAGAGACTGGGCAGACCGGGTTCCGCTCTGAGTGTACTCAGCCGGACATTCAATTTAATAATTCAAAAATTTCAAAAACCAAAAATATAAACATCAATACAGTGGGACACAATCCTGCATCCTACATAGAAACATAACAAATACATTTAGGACAGGAACATATCAGGCAAGACAGGGAAGCTTGTGGAATATTGAACACAATTTCTAACAAGCTTGAGGAAACAGTAATTACACTTTTTTTATCAGATTTGATTAATGTGCAAACTGTTTAAATTGGTCGACGACGTTTCGATCCTCTTAAAAAAATGGTAGGATCATCATCAGGACAGTTATAAGTACAAGCCTGAATAATTAGGGATTGCCTCAATTGGGCTTGCGGAAGGTAAAGCCACAAATACACTCCGTGGTGGAGGCCGATTAAATATGATGTTCTAAGAGTGAATAACCTGGCGTTTAGACTGTAAAGTTATCAGTTCCAAGACAGCAAGTGGCGATGCACGTTATGCTGTATGATCCAAGGCTTGATGGAAAATTTCACTATGGGCGTGTTCTAGCCCACTTACGAAATGTACTAAATGTATCTCTATGCTTGTGGACTTTAGCCGCTCTGCAGCACTCCTTAGAGACTGGGCAGACCGGGTTCCGCTCTGAGTGTACTCTGAATAAACAGATATTGGTCTGTATTCTCTACTGTCTGACCGACTCTTGATTTGGTGTGGAAGGCTGAGAGGTGGTCGTGAATGACCCGGGTGATCCTAATGGGGTCACTTCCTTCAGTTGGCGCCTGAACAGGGACTCCTTCGGGTGAGTGACCCATCCCCTTCCGCGGACGGAGGCGGGGTCGAGGCTATCGTCAGGTTGGACTGACGGTTCAGGGATCCCTGTACGAGGAGCATTAATTGCTCGCAGCTGCCCCTTCTGTCCTGCCGGACGGTGCCTCGCCAGTGGTCATCCCGACTGGAGTCCTGAACGGCGAAACCCTTGGATCTGACCGTTTGGTCTGAAGAGTCGGCAGTGGAGAATTAGTTCGCTTGACTCGTATATATCAGGTGAGTTTGTTTTGGTTCTTTGTGGATATGGTACCATTTTGGTTTGCATTTGGTAGGGTCTGAGGACCGTCTTTGGAATAAAAGCATTTGCAATTGCTTTTCCAGGCATAAATAGTGAATTTGTTGTCTTTTGAGAATGCCTGGGATCAGTAAATTGTTTTTTTTGTGTTGTCGCTGTTGTTCTGCAGATGCTTGATTGGAAGAAGCTCAGCCGGTGCCTCCAGAAGGCACTCCAAATTTTTATATGTATGTGAAGCATGGTCTTGGCCCTATTATGTTTAGTATACTATGGCACAAATATACTAGGGACAATGCCGAGTTGCAGTGGCTGTTGACGGGCACTTTTGATGAACAAAAAATTGAGTATTTACCGGAACAGTTGTTTAAAAGACGAAGTAGACAATCTATGTTTGATTCCCTCAGAACGTGGCAGAAGACAGCTAGACAGAGACGATTGAAAATGGAAAAAGATGTACAAAAAGGAAAGATGCAGACACTGACTCAGAAAGCTGTAGCATATGATAGAGAAAAACAGGAGAAGGGAGTTGAATGTGAAGATAGGAGATTTCGATTGCATGTTGATAAATCGTATATGGCTCAGGAAGAAAATGACACTTTTGTGGAGGAATTGTTAGACACCCGACCCCCGCCCCGTATGCCCCGCAAAGGGTATATCCCACTGTCTCTGTGTCATCACAGCCACCTGTTACTGCTGTTTCCACTGTTTCTGTATCTACTGCTGTCGTCTCGACGGCTGTGGCTTCGGCTCCTCCTCCTCCTACTTTGCCTTCGCCATCTGTGGCAACTGTGACTGTTAGCACCCCTGCCACACCTATTGTTTCGGCATCTCTTTCTCCAGCTCTCTCTGCTCCAGCGCACCTGCCTGCATCCATTGTATCTGGCGCTTCTGTTGATCCTCCTCTTATGGTTTTTCATCCCCCGATTTCGTTGAGTACTGGGACACCAGTACGCGGATTTGAGGATAGAGATTGGACAAAATTTAGTGAGCGTATGGGCCCTTTTGTACGGTCTGCAGTGGGGGATGAAGAGAAGAAGGTAGTAGCTAATCAAGCCGCACAGTGGGATCGTAATCCCATTTACAGTGTGGAGGATGTTTGGAGTGTGATGAAAGATTATGGGACAGATGTATCAAGGATTGCATTTGCGATTCCTTAATAGCGAATTTTAGCGAATTGCTATTAAGGAATCGCAAAATGCTATGTATGTAGGAATCGCAATAATAATTGCGATTCCTTAATATTCCTTAATTGCGAATTGCGATTCGCAATTAAGGTATACCTTCCCATTCATTCCTATGGGCGTAGAGGCCCATAGGAATGAATGGGAAGACATTCTCAATTTGCGAATCGCAATTAGAGAATCGCAAATTGAGAATGCAATTTCAAGGGTGCCAGGGTGTCCTTTTGACACCCTGTTGCACCCCTGAAATATGTATGTGTGCACATGTGGCGCACATACATGCCCTAAGGGCATGTATGTGTGCCACATGGCACTTTGAAAAATGCTAAAAGTGCATTTTTCAATGAAATCGCATATTACCACCAACTTGAAGTTGGTGGTAATTTGCGATTCCTTAAGGCCAAATTGCACTTTTTGGTGCTTCTTACATTGGATTTAAGGAATCGCAATTTGCGATTCCTTAAATGCAATCGCAAAATAGGGAATCGCAAATTTTGCAATTCCTTATTTTGCGAGGCAGTTTTGCCTTAATACATACCACTAAGCAAAATTGCGAATTTCGGCGTTTGCGAACGCAATTTTGCTTGATACATCTGGCCCTATGAGTCTTTCATACAGCAGCATGCTCTTAAGCATATGTCCTCTACGCTGATTGGTCTCCGGCAGCAGCATTTTGGGGATGATGCGCCGCAAGTTTTATTTGATATTTGGGATCGTGTGTATGCTAGCGATTTGAACCCAGGTCAAGTTTTTGGGAACACTGCCACGTTGGTTGCTTATAGATGTAGGTTACATGACAAGAGCCCTACCACGGTATCTCAGTTTCCGATGCGAGAGGTTCATCCCATATATCACCCAGAAATACCAGAGTTAACGGATCAGCGAGGGAATGTTACTCGGGCGGGTGTAGCGGCCCGGTTCCAAGAGCAGTGGGTTTACACTCCGTGGAAAAGAAGTGAGGTATTGTTCTTTAAGACTCAGGGGCCGATTCCGATCTCGGCCGGTAGGGCACCGAATCGGATTCGGCTTAACCGGATCCGATTCGGAGCCCTATTTCCCGACCGAGTCGTACGTGCGTCCGGGCGAGCGAGTACGATGCGTGCGCTCGCGAAATCTCCGACCGACTCGTTCGCAGGACCCGACCGCTCCGACCGACTCGCACGGGGACGACGCGCACCTCGCAATGGAGACGTTTCCTGGCCGGGTTAGTACGATGCGCACCTCGACTGCTCCTACCGACTCGCGCAGCCCGGCTCCAAGGAGCTGTCGGACCCCCCTGGAAGCTTAGGCGTGCGAGTCGCACACAGGGGGGACACATGGGTCCCCCCTACACGTGCATGTACGGTGCGACCCGCATCGACGCGAACACGCTGTAGGGGGCGCCCTTGTTCGCGTCGTGCCCATTGAGTCAATGGGAGCCCGTGTATGCGTCGTACGACTGGCTCCCATTGACTTCAATGGGAGTCCGACCGAATTGAGTCCGATAGCATACGTGCGCATCGTACTCATTCGGTCGGACTGCTAGGGTCCGATTCGGTCGGAAATCTCTCCGGGTCCGGCTCGGTCGGAGAGATTTCCGGCCCGAATCGGAATCGGCCCCTCAGTTGCCTGATGCGAGAAAAAATCCTACTGCATATTATAAAGAATTGACTGAAGCCACCTCTTCGACGGTAATGACTCTTGCTGATACTGAAATGTTTTTTGGTCTTCTTGTCCCGGTTGATATTTGGAGGCAGGTTCATACTCAGGATCATGTTGCAGAGTTGGGTGGTACATGGGATCAAATTAAAGCATGAGATCAGGAAAGAATGCCAGGTGATAAGCCTCGAGCGAGATACTTGCTTTGCCAGGCCGCATTTTCGCATATATGCATTCTCTTATTCCGTCAAGGAAAGTAGATTGGGATAAGTTGACGGCTTGTCGACAAAAGAAAGATGAGAGTGTGTCTGATTTCTTCACCTGGTGCGAGGATACCTTTTTAGATTACAGTGGGCAGGACCTGTCTGTTGAGGGGGGTGTTCGGTTCTTTGTCAACAGGTTTGACTCTAATGTTATGTTATAACAATTTCTATAGCGCTCTAATACCCTTGCGTGTCTAGGCGCTACGGACTGCATACTGTAAGAGGGTGACTAATATTTAAAAAGCCATGTTTTAAGATTTTTTCTGAACTCAAGTAAGGAGGGAATCCTCCTGAGAGCGAACGGAAGTGAATTCCACAGCCTAATAGTGCTATGTCTAAAACTCCTCCCTCCCCAGTTCATCGTCCTAACTCTGGACGCAGGCATCAGAAATCCATTAGTCGAACGTAAAAATCTGGTGGGGGAATACCAGCTAAAACAGTGCCATAAAAATCGAGGACCTTGTCTATAAAGTGCCTTGTGTGCTATACAAAGAGCCTTAAATTTCACACGTTGGGCGACTGGACTTCCCAAGATTGCGGCTCGTTTACAGGCTTCTGAAAGTACTTGATCTACCTCTTCCCCTTCCGTTATTTTGAATATGGCCCAATATTATGAACATCGGGATAACGAGGAGAAAGAGAGAGCGGAGAAAAAGCATAAAGACTTAAAACCTAAGGTATTGTTGCAACAAGCGTTTAGAGGGAATGGTAGAGGACATGGTGGTTCTGCTCGACAGCTTCCACGCACTAGTAGACAGTCGAGTACGACACTCCTGGGGCCAAATCAATGTGCATATTGTAAGGAAGAGGGTCATTGGCGTAGCGAGTGTCCTGTACTTCTACAGAATGTGGCGGTCCCTAGAGGACAGGGTTCTCGTGGGCGGGGTCGTGGCACAGGTGAGGCTGATAGGGCTCAGAATGCTACAGCCTCACAGGGTCGTTCTGATACCAATTACTTTGATGACCCTCGTGATGGACAGTATTACCATGACGATTATGATATGGATGAGGTGACAGGAATGTTGTACAGCTAGGATAGCCAAGGACAGAGTGAGGGACCAGTTCTGATACCTGTAGATCAGCATGGTCCTTATGTCCCTGCACATTTACATGGCTTGACCAAGGAATTTTTGGTGGATACAGGAGCAACGAAGAGTTCTGTTTCTCGATCTTTGGTCCCTGGGGCGGCTCTGTCTAGCCATTATAACGTTTCGGTAGGTTTTTCGGGAGTACCGGTTGTAAGACCCATTTCGCGACTGCTTGCACTGACTATTGGTCCTTTTACTGTGGACTCTCCATTTTTGTTGACATCCAATTGTGGCGAAAATTTGATGGGTTTGGATTTCTTGAAGAAATTGCATGCTACTATTTATTGTTCTCCGGAAGGTGTTTATATGACGATGGGCCCCAATGTAAGTACTAGACAGTGTCTGTATCTCCCTCTTCCTGCTGAATTTTCTGATATTCCATCCACTTTATAGGCGACGGGTGATGCAGATGTGGGACTGCTGCATATACCGCCTGTTTCGATTCAGGTTACAGATAATGCTGTTTTGCGTCGTATTCCTCAGTATAAAATACCTCAGGCGGGAGAGCGGGCCCTTTTGCAAATAATTCAGGATCTAATAGAGAAAGGAGTAGTTGAGGAGACGTCTGCAAATGCTTGTAATAGTCCTATTCTCCTGATTCTCAAACAGACACCATCAGGATCCCCTGATGATCATGCAGATGTTTATCACTTTGTGATTGATTTGCGCGAAGTTAATAAAATAGTGGTTCCTCAGTTTCCAGTAGTTCCGGATATTACTACACTTCTCACGATGATTCCTTCCACTGCTAAATTATTTTCTGTTATTGATTTAAAAAATGCATTCTTCAGTATTCCTATCCATCCCGATAGCAGATATTTGTTTGGGTTCACCCTAGCTGGTAGGAGTTTTAGATTCTGTCGAGCTCCTCAGGGCTATACAGAGAGTCCCAGTATTTATAGCCAGGCATTGAAGGGTCAATTGGATTCTTTGTCACTTCCTGCAGGTAATGTATTGGTGCAGTATGTTGACGACCTCCTTATTGCTTCTGATACTGAACTAGGTTGTAAAGACAGCACTGTTAAATTATTGTTGCATTTGGCACATCGTGGACATAAAGTTTCTCTTTCTAAATTTCAGTATTGTCGACAGGAGGTCACCTATTTAGGTCACCTACTGTCGAAGGAGGGTAGGAGGTTGACCCCTGAGCGTATCAGTATTATTGTTAAAATGCCCCTTCCAGACTCAAAAAGATGTGCGCGCTTTTATAGGTATCACTTCCTACTGTCGCCAGTGGATACCTAACTACTCCTTACTAATCAAACCCTTGCTTACACTAACGACTAAAGAAGTGCATGAGCCTTTGCCTTGGCGCCCGAATGTCAGCAGTCTTTTGAGTAATTGAAAACTGCGCTTTGTTCGGCTCCGGTACTTGGCACCCCTAATTACAGCAAACCGTTCGTGTTGTACGTCCACGAGATGGCTGGTTGTGCGCTTTCTGTCCTAACACAAAATTCTGGAGATAAGCAACAGCCGTGTGCTTATTTCTCTGCTGCCCTTGATCCAGTCGCCAGAGCCCTCTCGAGTTGTCTAAGAGCGATTGCGGCCATGGCCACTTCGATCAGACAATCGGCTGGTCTCGTACTTGATACTCACCTCACAGTCATGGTAACCCATGCTGTGGACACGCTTTCGAATAAAACAAAGACACAGCACCTCACCAGTGCACGTCTTACTGGCTATGAATTGGCGTTGTTTGCGAAACCTATTACGTTTAAAAGATGTGCTACTCTGAATCCAGCCACGTTACTACCCCTCCCTTCCGAGAGTAATGAAATTGACAAACATGATTGTATCGTCCGGACTGAAGAAGAGATGAAAGGACGGGTAGACTTGACTGATGTTCCCTTATCTGACCCACAAGGAGAACTATATGTCGATGGCTCTTGTTTCAAATTACCAGATGGCACTACAACTGCAGCTTATGCTATTACCACACTACGTACAGTAGTAGAGACATCATGGGTCCCCTATCAGTCGGCTCAAGCTGCTGAGTTAGCTGCCCTTATTCGAGCTTGTGGATTGAGCGAGGGACTGGTTGTCAATATTTATACTGACAGCAAGTATGCCTTCGGGGTCGCCCATAATTTTGGGCGAGTCTGGGCAGAGAGGGGGTTCCTTACTTCACATGGGACTAGAATTCAGCATGGGCACCTTATATTGAGGCTTTTGTCTGCTTTGACGCTCCTTAAGAAATTGGCAATTGTGAAGTGTAGCGCCCATAAGAAAGTTACTGATGACGTAGGAAGGGGAAATGCTTTTGCTGATTAGACAGCTAAGGAAACGGGCCAGACAAAAATGAAAAGAATGTTTGTAGCAGGTTACGCTAGGTGGGTCCCTGAAGTTGTTGCATTTGAAGACACTCTTGAGAACATGAAAGAGATACAAAGTGAGGCCCAGATAGAAGTGTGGCAGGAAAGTACCGCACGACTGAATGATGAAGGATGTTGAATAGATAAGTCGGGGAAGCAGAGATGGATGTTGCCTGATGCATATGTTCTCCCTGTGGTTACGATGGCCCATGGTCCAGCCCATATTAGTGCTAAGGGTATTTGCAAGTTGTTGGACCCGGTATGGCATAATGACAATATCCCTAAGACAGCTGCACATTTAGTGAAGTACTGTATGGTGTGCATGATGCACAATCTTGGAAAGGGTACCCCTACACCACCTGGAAATTTTGCACCGCCCACTTTTCCTTTTGAGGTCCTTCAAATGGACTATATAGAATTGGACAGATGTAATAATTTAAAGTATGTTTTGTTGGTTGTATGTGCATTCGGTAAATGGGTTGAGGCTTATCCTACTAAGGACAATGCAGCCATTAGGACTGCAAAGGTGCTCCTGAAGGAGTTCTATCCTTGTTTCGGCTTGCCCCGTTTGATCTGGAGTGATAACGGAAGTCATTTTGATGCGAAAGTGATTCAGTTGATTTGTGATGGCTTGCACATAAAGCAGAAATTTCATGCTGCCAACTATCCACAGTCAGCAGGTTTGGTTGAGAAGTACAATGGTACTCTCAAACTCAAACTGGCAAAAATATAGGAGACGACAGGGTTAAAATGGCCAGATGCTTTACCACTAGCTCTTTTGTCAACAAGAACTACAGCACATTCTAGAACAGGATTGTCACTGTAGGAGGTCGTGTTCGGGCGCCCGGCAAATGTCTGGGGCGTCCCGCGCCCTCGACGGTTTTCCGATATTGAGTATCCATTGTTAATCGATTATCTTGGCCAGTTAACTGAAAGTTTGCGTTCTATTCACCAACAGGTCCGGGATACCCTGACAGCTGCACCAGAGGGGCCTGGACACAAAATCCAGCCTGGTGACTTTATCCTGGTGAGAAATTTTCAGAGGAAGAAAAGTTTGGAGCCTCAGTGGAGGGGGCCGGGGCAGGTCCTGCTTGCAACGCGTACGGCAGTGAAGGTTGCTGGCCGTAAGAACTGGATATATGTGACTCATTGTCGTAGAGTCCTTTTGCCTTTGCCCTATGATCAGTGGGTAAAGGACGGAGTTGGGTACTCCGAGACTGGACAGGTGCCTCGGCTTGTTCCGTTTAGTGACGCCCAGCTGATTTGGACTCAAACGAATCAGGAGAATGAAAATGTGCTGAATGCTGCTATTCCTCCGGAAATACAGGCCATTAAGGAGCCGCTGTTTGTTGATCCGCCAGTGCCTGGGGCTGCCAGGTACGACTTGCGCCCTCGGCTGAGGGAAAGTGCATCTAAAGAGAAAAAAGATTAGGGATTGACTGCGTAAGATAGGTTGCACTGAAGCTGAAGTACCAACGTAGATTCATTGAGCTTGGTGAAAAATGTGCTTGTTTTAGTTTAGTTGTTTGAACATTAGATAGGCATAGTATACCCTGAAGGAATACCAGCGTGCGACGTGGGATACGAGCTTAGGACAGAGCAAGCTCCACCGCTGGTGCTCAAGAGCGCCAACGTATTGATGAACAATAGGAGCCTGTAGCAGTGAGGCTCTGATGGACACTGGGAACTTACATATTTCCTTTACGTTCTTGCCCCTGTTTATCACTCGTTATGCATCCCTTTGGCAGGTTGGTTGCAGAGGAAGAGCAGTCAATGGTTCTTATTGCTCAACGTAATGTGGTGTGGACCCGTAAAAGAAAATTGATTTATGTGATTTCTGCAGCATTTTTGATGATAATATTCTCTGGGGTGTTGTGGGCCTTGGAAAATGCTTACAGTGTACCTCCACGTACTGGAGGTAAGGGTTTTTCTCCAAAACGAAATAAGAGAGTGGCTTCGAGTAATATATTTCTGGAGACGCACAAGAGGTTTTTTGGTAATGGTACAGCATGTTACCCCACTGACTCTGTTACCAGTTTATGGACTGCATATCCCTTGTCTTTAGTGAATTATACGTATACCGAACTCCCTGATTTTGTAGAGATAAAAGGAGTGTTTGGATCTGGTTATTCAGGACCATGCTTGTACCATTGCAAACCACTGGGGGAGGGTTATCCCGGCTGTGATAACACTTATTGTGACAATTTCTACATGAAAGAATAGAATATAACATTAGTAGGTTGGCATTACAAACAATTCACGGTCCCCCGGCAGGCAGGTTATTATCCTGCTTGTTGTCCTATTATTTTTTTTTGATAAACACATTTTTATTGGTTTGACAAAAGATACCAGCCATTCACGACGACACCAAGAAAATACAGGAGCGTAGTCAACAGTTTGATTGAGCCATATTACAGAGCCGGAAGGAAACAATGCTAAATACATTTGGGCATTCCCTGCGTGTCTATACCATTCCCCCCAACCACTTCCCCCAAACCCTTCGATACTTTTTAGGACAACCTCATGCCTCATAAATGGTTTTTTCTTGTGTGGCACACCAATCGACCCCGGTCCGCCAGCGCCCAACGCTTGGGGGATCAGGGCACTTCCAAGAAGCCGCTATGTCCCTCTTAGCCACTACCATTGCCGTAGTAAAAAACAATTTTTCATTTCTGGACCCATCTAGCCCATCAGTAATGCCGAGAATCGTTTGACGTGGATCGTGTGGGACTTTCCACCCCAGTATTTCCGTGAGTTCCTCCTCAATATCCCCCCAGAACCGTGTCAGACGGGGGCTGGCCCATACCATATGGAAGAAGTCAGTTGGTTCATGGCCGCACCTAGTGCAAGCGGGGGTCGGCCTAAAACCTGCCCGATGAAGACGCGCCGGGGTCAGGTAGGCTGCATGTAAATAGTATAGTTGAACCATACACAGCCTGGCAGAGGCGGTAACCGTCCTGGGGGCCATAAGAGCATCGAGCCAGCCTTCTTCCTCCAGTGTGCCCACCCATTCTTCACAGTGAGAGCGGAGTCGATCTAGCGAGGTCGGGGTGTTATTGACCAATGTCCAATAAATGCGTGAGATGCCACCCTTCCCCAGGTCTCCCAGCATAATCTGTGCCTCAGGCGGGCTGTGGTCAGGGAGACGCGTGCCTACCGTGAGGTGTGCATGGAGAGTGTGGCGCAGTTGTAGGTATCTGTAAAATTGTGATTTATGTAGGGAGTGCCTGGTTTGGAGGTCCTTGAAGGAACGCATGTGGTCACCTGCCCACACATCTCCCAACTGTGAGATCCCTATAAGGTCCCAGGATCGGAATCCCTGTAGCCCACTAACCTCTCTGAGCCAGGTGCCTTGCCAGAGGGGCGTGCACTGGGTCAGTTTTTGTGTCCACTTAGTGTGTCGCAGCGCAGCCCGCCAGGCCAACAGCGCGGAGCGCGTCACCTCCGGCAGTCGGGACGGAATAGGATCCCCATACAGCATAGATTGGACTCTGGTCAGACCTAATTCACTGAGCTCAAGCCTATAGGCCGGGTCGGACCAGCCCCCATTGAACCAGTCATGTATGGATAGCAGGCGCGTGGCTAGATAATACAGGTATAAATGGGTCATCCCCAGGCCCCCATCAAATGAAGGAACCCTACAGAACTTTAGAGCCCGGCGAGCTCTCCATTTCCCCCAGAGGAACTTAGAGGCCATATTATCCAGTTCTCGAAACCACGCCCTCGGGAAGCAGAGGGGGGTGTTTTGAAGAACATAAAGGAACCTGGGGAGGATCATCATTTTAAATAGGGCGACTCTCCCCATAGGGTTCAGGGGCAACGTCTGCCATTTCTGGAGATCTGTCTTGGCCTTCTTCACTAGAGGAGTGACATTGAGGGCCCAGTTGAGCTCGGGGAGCAGAGTCACCCATATCCCCAGATATTTAAACGATTGACGACGAAGCGGTATGGTGGACTGCCATTCATAGCATTCTCTAGACAGGTGGAGAGGGACCAGGACCAACTTATCAGGGTTCAGCCGGAGGCCAGAGGCCTGTTCAAAAGATTGTAGAATACGGAGGTATTGAGGGCCGGACCGGGCAGGGTCCGCTAGGTAAATGAGGACATCGTCCGCGTAAAGAGCGATCTTGTCAGCCTCCGCATTGGGCCAGTCCCAGCCCTGCACACGCCCGTCCGACCGTATAAGGGCCGCCAGGGGTTCCATCACCAAAGCGAAGAGCAGGGGGGAAAGGGGACACCCCTGCCTCGTTCCCCTGCAGACAGAGAAGGGCTCCGACAAGACCCCATTAACCAGGACACGCGCCCTCGGGCGGGTGTACAGGACACGGACCAGACCCCGAAAGTGGGGACCAAAGCCAATCGCAGCAAGGACATCGTCCAAAAACCCCCAGTCCACCGAATCGAAGGCCTTCTCGAAGTCAACGAGGAGGACCGCTAAATAGGGGGTGAGCAAGTGACGGTAGGCTAGGGCCAGTTGCAGCCTCCGGAGACAGTGCCGGGTACCACGTGAGGGCATGAACCCACATTGGTCTGGATGAACCAATACGGACAGGTGGGGCTTGAGCCGCTGGGCAAGGACCGTGGCGAACAGTTTCAGTTCCGTGTTGATAAGGGAGATGGGACGGTAGTCCGCACACCGTGGTGAGGGTGGCTGAGATTTGGGAAGAACCACAACGGTGGCCATGTCTGTCTCAGGAGGGAAGGAACCCTTTTCAGCTGCCTCCCGGAACAGACTTACGAGGTAAGGAACGAGAGTTTAGCGATATAGAGCATAGTATTCTTGAGGGAGGCCGTCCGGGCCCGGCGTCTTGCCGGGAGAGGCAAGGGCTATTGCTTCCCCAATTTCCTCTTGAGTGATGGGGCGGTCCAGGTCTGCCTGGACAGTGGAATCCAAGCGAGGGAGGCGATCGTTCCCGACCCCTAGCAAGCCAGAGAGCGAGAGTGTTGGGGTTTTGGCCGTATATAGTTGGCGGTAGTAGGAAGCGAAGGCGCGAGCCATCTCCACCGGGGAGCGGCACACCGATCCGTCCTGGGCTATTATTTCGGGGATGAAGCAGTTCGCCCTGGGATAGGTGGCTAATCTGTGGAGAATCGAGCCGTTTTTGTCACCCCAGCCATACACTCTGGCCACGGACGAACGCCAAAGGAGCTTAGCCGCCTCCAAGGAAAGCTGCCTAATCTCCGCACGGATGCGAGCAAGAAGCCTCTCCTCGGAAGCATCAGGGGCCAAAGAGGAGGATTGTTCAAGGCATAGCGCCTGCGCTTCTCGCGAGGTAATTTGCTGCAACTGCGCTTGCCGCTGGAGCTTGAGCTGGCCCTTAGCGACCCCCCTGATCGTGGCTTTCCTTGCCTCCCATAGGGTGCCCGGTGAAGATACTGACCCGTCATTAGTCAGGAAATACTGCTTGAGTTCCTGTCCCACCACCCTCCCGAACTCCTTGTCCTGAAGGAACCATGCGTTCAACCTCCACGTCTGACGCATTGAGGCGGGAGGGGGGCCCGTGCTAAGTAGCACCGGGGAATGGTCAGATATACCCCTAGGGAGGATGATCCAGAATCTTAAGACAATCCGTCGAAGGGACAAAGATCGCGTCGATACGTGCCTGCGTATGATTAGCTGCTGAGGTGTGCGTAAACTGTTTGGTGTGTGGGTGCCAGACACGCCACGTGTCGCAGAGGCCCAGCGATTCAGACCAATTCGTCAACTGTTTCGCTTGCGTGAGTCTACTACGGGATGGGGGGCCCGTCGTGTCCAGGTCAAGGGAAGAAACCGCATTAAAGTCACCCCCGAGGAAAGTGGAGCCCAAGGGCAGTGAGGTCAGGAGTTCAGTGGATTTGGCTAGGGTCGTCGTTAGCATCGAAGGGGGAGAGTAGAGGGATACAAGGTTGAGGGGGTTGCCATTCAGCATGCCGCAAAGGGCCATTGAGGTGCCCTGGGAGTCATGGATGACCCGCGCAGTCACAAAGGGAAGAGAGCGTTTCAACAGGATCGCCACCACACGGGAGCCCCGGGTGAAGCCCGAATGCCATACCCTGTCATACCCGTAACGTGCCAGAAAGGGGCAGTGATTACCCATCAAGTGTGTCTCTTGAATCTTGAAGCAGGAGAACCTCTACCCCAAGGCGTTGTGCGTATCGCAGTACAGCCATGCGTTTGAAGAGGTCCAAGAGGCCGTTGACGTTCCAGGACAATACGCGGAGGGAAGCCCCTAGCATGGGCGTGTCAGTCATGGTGGTAGAGGGTCTTAGAGGCGGGGTAGAGTCCTACAGGGAAGCTGGGCCATGGGAGGGGTCGCCGGAAGCACGACTGGGTGCCCACGGAAGGCCCAATGCATCCCACCAGGAAGTAAAGCAGAGCGTCGTGTGAGTGCTGGCGTAACAATACAAGAGCAAAACAACAACAACAAACCCTGGGAAAGAACAATCTCAGAAAAGCGCCTTGTGTGTTTGTCACGCAATGAGGAATATGTGCTGGTGCAATAAACAAACAGAACAACAAAAACAAATTGGGACAACGGTCCCCCCTCCCTATACTTCGGGAACGGAAGCATCTGTCGCCCTAGTAATATAAACAAAAGGACCAAACTAAAACGTCTGGGAATAGGGAAGCGTGGAGGACCCCTCCTCACAATAGGATGTACATGACAGTGTCCATCAGGAGAGAAAGTTAGTAGTTGGCGAAGGTACAGTCCACATTCGCCGAGGCAGCTGCGTCTGGAGTCCAAAAGCGGAATCAAGCAGGGCCTGTGAGAAGCGTTGGGCTGCGAGAAAGATCCGTATCCGGGAGATCTAACATCAGCGGGCGGGGTGAGGCACCCCCAGGGTCCAAACGGCCCGAGGAACCAGAGCGCCGCAGCGGAGGGCGGTCCCCGGAGTGCGCCCCAGATGCCAACGAGTGAGTGGGGCCTACCGGCGAGTCCAATCGCACCCGTCTCTGACCCCATCGCCTGCGTGATCGATTACGTTGTGGCCGAGGGCCCGGGGCAGGTCGACCGGCACCATCATCGCCAGCTGTAGGAGACAGAGAGCGAACAGTAAGCTTCAGGGGGCGCTCCTCCGTCGCCCATGCCCAGGCCGCATCAGAGGAGTCAAAGAAGAGCGTTTTATTCTGAAACACGACTCTCAGGCGAGCCGGGAAGAGGAGCCTGTATTGAATATTGAGAGCGCACAATTTCTGCTTGACATCACCGAATGAGCGGCGTTGACCCTGTACCTCACGGGTGTAGTCCGGGAAGATCATGATCGTCCGGTTTTCGTACTTGAGGTATTGTTGCCTACGGGCTTCGCTCAGCACAGAGTCTCTGTCTTTAAAGTTGAGGATCCGCATGATGATCGGCCGGGAGGGCCCTCCCGGCGGCGGCCTGGGCGCCAGTGAGCGATGTGATCGTTCGATCGCAAACCAGGGGGAGAGGGAACCCTCGGGCATCCATGAGCGCAGCCAACGTTCAACGAAGTCCGCCGCCCGTCCTTGCTCCACTCCCTCCGGAAATCCCACCAGGCGGAGGTTATTACGACGGGACCTGTTCTCAGCATCCTCGGCCCGCCGGTGAAGCTCCTGGGTGTGGGACCGGAGGCGCACAACCTGTTCCTTGAGTTGCTGGACCTCGTCTTCCACGGTGGAGATACGGGATTCAGTTTCTGTGATCCGGGCCGTGGCATTACGGAGGTCCTGCCGGATGAGGGTCACGTCGACCCGGACTTCAGCTATCTTACCCTCCACGGAAGTCTGTGAGGTCTGGATGGCTTGGAGAATAGTGGACAAGTCTGGGGGGGAGAGCTTCCCTGTCCATGGTGCCCCCAACCGCCCCGGAGTCCGTGGTTGTGAAGCAGTCCATCTTCGTTTGGTTGGCGGGGGTTTTCGGTACCCTATCCCTCCCCATGACTATCGTCCAGCAAGGCAAGAGATCCAAGTGGGATTCAGGCGGGGGGGCCAGAGAATGAGAGGGGAGGAGGGGGGCTCCGCCCCACGGCACCCCGCCGCCCAACTGACGGCTGAACCCTCCACCCGCAGGCCCCACTCGTGGTCCCAGGAGGAATGCAAGTGCGTTGGCGCGCACGGAGGAGTCGAGGTCCGCACCACAGTCCAAAGGCCAGTCCGGTGAAGAAGGGGGACAAGGCACGGCCCGCAGGATGGGCAGGGGGAGGGGCAGCCAGGAAATGAGCGAAGAGCAAAGGGACTCCATCGCTGCCGCCGCCGCCCAACACGGCGGCCGAAATCTTCCCCAGGGCCCCCGTCCAGCAGAGCGATAGTAATTCGCCAAAGGGAGACCAGCCCCTCACACCACGCCGCCGCCCGACCCAGCGGCCGAGGCTCCCCCATACACCACCGGCACAGCAGGGACGCAAGTGCCCTCGGGCCGCCCCAAGCAGCCGTGTAACCAGCTAAGGGAGTTGGGCCGCAGAGGCCCCCGGAACCCAGAAGGGGGGGGGAGAAAGCACTCCCTGCCGCCCAAGCGACGACCGGAACCCCCCGCCACCCAGGAGCACAAAGGGTCCCTCAAGCTCCTCACCTCTGTGTCGCAGGGTGTGCTCGCCTCCAGGCTATGCACTATCCTCAGTGTGCAACAGGCACTCGGGAAAGCGGCCGCACATTCAAGCAGGGCCCCTGTCGGCGGCAATTCAGGTCCTGCAGGGCGGCGTGGGAGGCGGGCTCGAAGGAGGAAGGCACTCGCCCTCACCACTGCCGCCCGCCCAACAATCAAGGCTGCCGCCTCATTAGGTCCCCGGACGTGGTCCAGGCCGCAGCCCCAGCAGCACACAGAGGCCTCCACCGGGCAGGGCAGCGTGGATGCGGCGGAGGGAACAACACCCGCCTCTCCCAGCCGCCGACCGCAGGCTTCGCTCACCAGGCCTCAGTCGCGGCAGGCATTGCAGCGCGAGATCCGCCCCAGGAGACGTTGCGGGCAGGATCCCGTACCTCTCTTCGCGACCTTCGCCCAGCCGGGCACACACCACCGGCGGGGGGAAGGAGGGGGAGGAAACACAGCGCCACCAGCGCCGGCCGGGACAGTGCCACCGGATCCCCGGAATCGCCGCACTGGAGGCACCTCAGGAGGAGATCCGAGCCGGAGAAGCAGCCGAGGAGCCGAGAAGCGGAGCCGCTATCTTGGGGACGCCGCGAGGCCAAGGTCTCTGCAGGGGCCACTCGCGGCGCCCGGGCGCCACACAGACCGTCACTGGAGGAGGCACAGGACTCAGGACAGACAGGTAAGCGGCATGGAAAGGTAGGCGCTCCTCGATGGCAACGGATGAAGAGCGGATGACGGAGGGGTCCGGAGCACTACTAAAGTGCGACCGCCATCTTGACGCTCTTGGCCACGCCCCCCTTGTTGTCCTATTATTAATAGTACCGACACCTCATTGTACATCAATCGCTCTGGGTTAGTGACGTATAGCAAGACACTCCCTTTAGTAAGAGCGGATGATCCAAGTACAGTTGGAATGAATAGTCAGTATTACGCAATGGATTATGATGAGCCAATTTATGCCCACCCAGGGTTTTTCTTTTTGTCTTATGGGACTTACTCTAATGATCATAACGGAACAAATGACGTGGCTCTTGGAATGGTCTTGCCTCTGGGTGTACCTTGTAAGAGTGCGAGACCCAAGGTGAAATGGGTGAAAAGAACACTGACAAAGGAGTTTTGTGAGGGAGTAACAGATATCGAGATCAACAATTATAGTAATGGTATTACCTTCGGATATATTATGTCTTCTATTTTTACACTGGGTGGAACTGCCATGGCAAGAGGTGAAAAGGTTTAAGAGTATTTTGGATGCAAGTTGCAAATATTATCCAATACAACTGTGGCAGCTCTGCGTGACATCACCACTCAGTTAGAAAGCATGCAGATTTATTTCGAGCAAACTAGATATGCTGGGATTTTATTTTGGCTAAGAATGGTGGTGTGTGCACAGTAGTTGCCGACCAGTGCGTAGTCGGAATAACGAATATGGAAAAGAATATTACCAAGCATAGTCTGGATATTCTAGAAAATGTCAAGGGGATGGAAAGCGGAAATTGGAATTGGTCTCTTCATGGTGGTTGGGGCTGGATCTTTGAGAAAGTACTTTACTTTATTGCTATATTGTGTTCTGTTGTGTTTTCGTTCAATGCCTTACTATGTGTTGTACCTATTGTACCAGCCTTCTTACCCCCAAAAGACACATATCGATTCATGACACATACTGCAATTATGGTTCAAAAGGAAATTGATGACCTCATGCAGATAGACGAGGGCATCTTTGAGACTTCTTCCCTTCTTACAGTTTCTCTTCCTGATGCTGAAAGTATGGAGTGTTCCTAAAAGGTCACTTATGATCGTATTGATTTGTATGTTCTTTGCTATTTTAATAGAAAATGTTTAGCTCATGCTAAAAGGAGGGTCTGTTAGAATAGAAAAATCATGTTTGCGCATTGGTCTCATGTTTACACATTGTTCTATGTATGTTAGCATTCGCGGCGCCATTTTCTATGTAGGCGCCATTTTGAATCATGGTCGAAACTAATCCTTTGCTATTTCTAAGAAACGGCCTTCACTAGGTTTCGTTTCTCCAGGGTTGGGTTTTGCTTTACTAATGAATAGACTGTTCTTATTAGCGCATACCTTTCCCACTAGATATAGGTCTTCTCCCACTTGTCTGAAGACGGGCCCACCTGCAGTGGCCTTGGACTCTGCAACTTTGTAAGATATGAGTACTGAGAGTGTTTTTTTCTCTCGTTCGCATTGCTTTACAGCACCTGCCTAGAAAATTCCACTATGGGCGTGTTCTAGCCCAGTTACAAAATGTACTAAACGTATCTCTATGCTTGTGGACTTTAGTCCCTCTGCAGCACTCCTTAGAGACTGGGCAGACCGGGCTCCGCACTGAGTGTACTCTGAAAAAACAGATATTGGTCTGTATTCTCTACTGTCTGAACGACTCTTCATTTGTTGTGGAAGACTGAGAGGTGGTCGTGAGAGACCCGGGTGACCCTAATCGGGTCACTTCCTTCTCCCTAAACCCTAAAAATAGCCTTTCCACCCTAAATGCTTCCCAACGCCTAAGACACCCTTACAACCTAAAACCCCTACTCATCCCTATACCCTAAAAAATACCCCTGCAGCCCAATACCCTTACCCACCCCTAAACCTTAAAAAATACCCTTCCCACCCAATACCATTGCCGACCCCTACCTTTAACACCATATAACACTACCCACTCCTATACCCTTTAATATATATATATATATATTATCTACTGGCGGTCGCCAGTAGATAGTTATAGTTAGGACCTAGTTTCCATAGGAAAAGCGTTTTTTGTTTTCCCAATAACTTTGGCGCCGGATGACGAATCTTCGCGAAATTTTCAAAACTTGTGGGGCGCTCCGGTCAGCTCCTATCCTGAAAGTTTCGGGGTGATTCGCCAAGCGGGGGCCGAGAAAAAAGGGGGGTCCCAAAACGTGTTTTCTCCATGTTATTTTCCATAGGAAACTTTAGACACGGCTACAGCCCGAACTGCTGAACGGAATTACACCAAATTTGGCAAAAAGGTAGCCCTTGTTTCAGAAAGAACTCTTTTTGTTAAATGGTGTAAATCCGTTCAGTAGTTCCCGAGAAATTTAAAAAAAGGGCGAAAAATGAATTTCCCATAGGAAAATTTAGACACGGCTACAGCTCGAACTGCTGAACGGAATTACACCAAATTTGGCAAAAAGGTAGTGCTTGGTTCAGAAAGCGCCTTTTTTTTAAATGGTGAAAATCCGTTCAGTAGTTGCTGAGAAAATCAAAAAATAAACGTTTCGATATATAGAGGCGAGGTGGATCCGCGGACCCTCCTGACCACGAGCTTTATTCTAATTGGCTGTCAACACTCCAAACCAGGAAGTGTTGGCAGCCATCTTGTGACTCGGTAGAACCGAGTCACAAGAAAAGAGAAAAGGAAACGTGAAAAACAAGAAAAGGGGGCAGGGTAGAAACACCCTGACCCCCTAGGCCTGCTCAGGGGGTCCCACAAGGACCCCCAGGCCCAAAAAAAGCATTTGTTTAAAAATGAAATCGGCGAGATTCGCGCACCCAGCGCTTTGTTATTATTTAGCCCCCGGGTGGGCCAAGTCCCGGGGGCATGCAATAAAGTAATTGCGGGGGCCCAGCGAGGCCCCCGCAGCCCCGGGGACCGCCACCCCCCGGTGCTTTCCATAAATATTTGCGGGGGCACACGGACCCCCGCAGCCCCGGGGCTTCTTATTTTTAATGTGTGGGGGGGCCTCCAAGGCCCCCCCAAGCCCCGAGGACCGCCACCCCCGGGGCTTTTATTAATTATTTTGCGGGTGGCGCACGGCCCCCCCCCGCTGCCCCGGGGACCGCCACCCCCGGGGCTTTTTTTTTTTTTTAAATACACCTGTGTGGGGGCTTCTATTTTTAATGTGTGGGGGGCATCCAAGGCCCCCACACGCCCGGGACCGCCACCTCCCGGGGCACTAATATTCAAATGCGGGAGTCCGTTACGGACCCCGAGCCCCGGGAACCACCACCTCCCTGGGCTGTGCAATAGGTGGGAGGGGGGCCACGCGGCCCCCCTCCTGGAGCCCTTGATGGACCTGGGGACCGCCACCCCCCAGGGCCGGCTCCTGCAGTGTCCCAGGGTGCCCATCCCCGGGACACTGCTGTTTGCAATGAAAGGGCGGGAGCCGCGCGGCTCCCGCCCTGTCATTGCAAACTGCTTTGCTTCATTGAAGCGAGAGCAGCAAAACCTGCTCTCGCTTCAATGAAGCAAAGCAGATTGCTTTTCCACAAGGGGAGCTGCATGTCAGCAGCTCCCCATGTGGAAAAGCAATGCCGGCTCCTGCAGGACGCGGGGAGCCGGCGGGACCATGGGGGCATTGGGGCTCCCCCCACGGTCCCCAACGGATAGGGCCTGCCCACGCGGCCCCCCTCCCCAAAAATAAAATAAATAAATAAAGGCCGGCCCCGGGGGATGGAGTCCCCGGGGCCAATAGAGGCCTCAGGAGGGGGGACACGCAGCCCCCCTCCATAAATAACAAAAACATATGTGGCCATGCCCCGGGGGATGGGGTCCCCGGGGCCGGAATTGGCCACGGGAGGGGGCCCACGCGGCTCCCTTCCCATTCATATATATATTTTTTTTTTTTAAAAGGGGTGTCAGGCCCTGGGGGATGGGGTCTCCAGGGCCCAAAAAAAGTAAAAAGAAGGTGGGGCCACACAGCCCCCCTTCTAAAAAAAATAATAAAAAAAAACACCGCAATCGTGGAGGAGGCCCCGCCCCCTCCCAGCAACACTCTGCAAACGCACCCTGTGGCGCGTTTTAAATTGGGGAATTAATTCCCCTTCAATACTGGGGGTCCCTGGGGGCCAACTAGCCCACCAGGTACCTCCAGTAAGCGCCACAGGGCTGCGTTGCAGAGAGGTGGTCCAGGCCACGCCCCTTTTTACACCTCTCTGCAATGCAGCTCTGTGGATCTTACTGGAGGTACCTGGTGGGCTAGTTGGACCCCAGGGACCCTCAGGATTTAAGGGGACTTAATCCCCCAACTTAAAACGCGCCACGGGGCGCGTTTGCACAGTGGTGAAGGGAGGGGGCGGGGCCTGAGGTGACATGTGTGCAAACAGGCCCTGTGGCGCATTTTAAGTTGGGGAATTAATTCCTCTTTAATCCTGAGGGTCCCTGGGGGCCAACTAGCCCACCAGGTACCTCCAGTAAGCGCCACTGCGCTGCGTTGCAGAGAGGTGGCCCAGGCCACGCCCCTTTTTACACCTCTCTGCAATGCAGATCTGTGGCGCTTACTGGAGGTACCTGGTGGGCTAGTTGGACCCTAGGGACCCTCAGGATTCAAGGGGACTTAATCCCCAACTTAAAACGCGCCACAGGGGAACGTTTGCACAGTGGTAAAGGGAGGGGGCGGGTCCTGAGGTGACATGTGTGCAAACACGCCCTGTGGCGCATTTTAAGTTGGGGAATTAATTCCCCTTCAATGCTGAGGGACCCTGGGGGCCAACTAGCCCACCAGGTACCTCCAGTAAGCGCCACAGACCTGCGTTGCAGAGAGGTGGTCCAGGCCACGCCCCTTTTTACACCTCTCTGCAACGCAGCTCTGTGGCGCTTACTGGAGGTACCTGGTGGGCTAGTTGGACCCCAGGGACCCTCAGGATTCAAGGGGACTTAATCCTCCAACTTAAAACGTGCCACGGGGCGTGTTTGCACAGTGGTGAAGGGAGGGGGCGGGGCCTGAGGTGACGTGTGCAAACACGCCCTGTGGCGCGTTTTAAGTTGGGGAATTAATTCCCCTTCAATCCTGAGGGCCCCTGGGGGCCAACTAGCCCACCAGGTACCTCCAGTAAGCGCCACAGACCTGCGTTGCAGAGAGGTGGTCCAGGCCACGCCCCTTTTTACACCTCTCTGCAACGCAGCTCTGTGGCGCTTACTGGAGGTACCTGGTGGGCTAGTTGGACCCCAGGGACCCTCAGGATTCAAGGGGACTTAATCCTCCAACTTAAAACGTGCCACGGGGCGTGTTTGCACAGTGGTGAAGGGAGGGGGCGGGGCCTGAGGTGACGTGTGCAAACACGCCCTGTGGCGCGTTTTAAGTTGGGGAATTAATTCCCCTTCAATCCTGAGGGCCCCTGGGGGCCAACTAGCCCACCAGGTACCTCCAGTAAGCGCCACAGGCCTGCGTTGCAGAGAGGAGGTCCAGGCCACGCCCCTTTTTACACCTCTCTGCAACGCAGCTCTATGGCGCTTACTGGAGGTACCTGGTGGGCTAGTTGGACCCGAGGGACCCTCAGGATTCAAGGGGACTTAATCCCCCAACTTACAACGCGCCAGGGGCGCGTTTGCAGAGTGGTGGAGAAAGGGGGCATGGCCTTTGTCTACCTCTCACCAATCCGCACTGCGTGGGGCTTACTGGAGGTAAAAGGTAGGCTAGTTGGCCCCTAAAGGACCCCCAGCAGTGAAGGGGACTTCAATCCCCATCCAAGAGCGTGCCAGGGAGCGCGTTTGTAGAGTGGCGGGCAAAGTGGGCGTGGCCTGGTACGAGTACTTACCAATGCTGCTGTGTGGGACTGACTGGAGGTAATAGTTTGGGAAGTTGGCCCCCCAAGGATGTCCTCGGGGCCAACTACCCCTCTTGTTACCTCCAGTAAGTCCCACACAGTGGGATTGCTAAGACGTCTTTGGAGGCCATGGCCCCCTTTCTCTACCACTCTGCAAACGTGCCTCGTGGCAGACTACGGGATGGGGGATGAAGTCCAGTTTAGTCCTGAGGGAGCTTGGGGGCCAAGAATCCCTCCTGGTACCTCCTGTAAGTCCTACGCAGCGGAATTCCTGAGCGTTGGTTGGACGCCCAGCACCCTTTCTCCACCACTCTGCAAACGCGACTACTAGTTAAAGTAGCATATTTCTGCACCTCTGACTTAGAGGTAGTTTTAATCCCCCTGCCCTATTATGTACTAGGGCCTTACAGTGGAGGTCATGCTAATCACAGGGGTACCCCAACGCATAGTGTTCCCTAGTGTATGTAGGTGTTTTCACTGTATTCTAAGTGTCTTTTAGCATAGCACTGGCTCTAGGCCTGGTTAGTCAGAGTCAGTTACCACCAGTACCCGTCTGAAAAAGTTGTGGGCACAGGATGATTTTGCAACAAGGCCTCTTTCTGCTCCTCTGTTGGTTCTTTCTGCACATGTCTTGCTTCTTCCTGCACTTTTCTTCGTCTTTGTGGACTTCTGTTGCTTCTTTCTGCATTTCTTTTGCTCTCTTTCTGTGCGTTTTTTCTTCTTTCTTCACATGTCCTACCTCTGTAGGCATAGTTAGAAACTAGCATTTAAAAAACCTTAGAAATTCACTTAAAAACCATTGGTTTCAGGCACGTTATAGTTAGAAATTAGCATTTAAAAAACCTTTGAAATTCACTGAAAAAACCATAGGTTTCAGGCATGTTATAGTTAGAAATTAGCATTTAAAAAACCTTTGAAATTCACTGAAAAAACCATAGGTTTCAGGCACGTTATAGTTAGAAATTAGCATTTAAAAAACCTTAGAAATTCACTGAAAAAACCATAGGTTTCAGGGGCATTATAGTTAGTTGGACATTTCACTCGTACAAAGCCATAGAAATTCCCCAGTTATAGTTAGTTCAGCTAACTATAACTCGCGCCCTCGCAATGCACTGCTGATGACGTCACATATTACATCACTCATGACATGGTCAGTGACATCACTGATGACATCACTGATGACATCTCAAATGACATCACTGAGGACATCATCCATGTGATAATTTCATGCATCTTCTCTCACCCTAATATAACTTTTGATACACCCACTCTAAATTACAGACTGCCATTCTCAAAATCATAGACACTCCAACACCAATAACTACATACCCACTCACTGATTCTTAGGTCTACACACACATCCACTCACTCACCCGTACAGTCACTCATACTTACGGTCACTCAGTACAGGACTATCATATGCACTCATACACCTATAAAGACACTCAAACACCGCCACTCATCCATAGAGGTACTCACACACCTAGTCAGTCATGCAAATAATTAATCACACTCCCATTTACTCACCTATACAGTTATACACACACCAGCTCACTTACTCATACAAATACTAGCACATTCTTACGCTCTTATACAATCACTGATACAAGCACACACTCATCCATACAGCTACTCTCACAATCACACACTCTCACTTATAGCCATTTATATACTCTAACACACATATATACTGCCTTTCACATATGTAGTTACTCACACATGTACCACTGAGATATATGTTCACTCACTAACACACCCATACACACACTCACCCACCCATACAGTCCATCACAGATGCACTCTTGAAACCATGCACCCAGTGAATCACCCACTCACACATCTATGCACAGAGTCATACACACCCCACCCACACAAACACTCAGGCACCCATACAGATACTCAGACAACCAATCAATAACTCATATAGACACTCATCTAGCTATTCACAAACCCATGCAGCCGCTTACACACCAACAGACAGACGGATACAGACATTCACACAGTTTAGTCACTAACCCATGCATTCAGTAAGATACGTTTAATCACTCACTTATAGAGTCAGTCACGCACCTACTAAATCATCCATTCAGACACTTATACACCCACTCATTCTTCAATACGCCTTTCCCTATATATATTAAACATATTTAAACTTTACAGAAACACACAGTCACAGGATGATGTCATCAATGATGTCATCAGTGATGTCATTTGAGATGTCATCAGTGATGTCATCAGTGATGTCACTGACCATGTCATGAGTGATGTAATATGTGACGTCATCAGCAGTGCATTGCGGGGGCGCGAGTTTTAGTTAGCTGAAATAACTATAACGGGGGAATTTCTATGGTTTTGTACGAGTGAAATGTCCAACTACCTATAACGCCCCTGAAACCTATAGTTTTTTCAGTGAATTTCTAAGGTTTTTTAAATGCTAATTTCTAACTACAACGTGCCTGAAACCTATGGTTTTTTCAGTGAATATATATTGCCACCACCCGGACCATCTGATACGCAGCATCCCTTATGGGGAGATGCTTCGTGTCAGACGTATCTGTAGTGTGGATGCTGATTGCGTGGAGGCTCAAGGTGAAAGCAAACTAAGATTCCTAGCTAGAGGATACACTGCCAAGATGCTTGATACAGCGATTAGGAAAGCCAATGCTATTCCACGCCCTGTGGTATTGGGCTGTAACCCCAGACAAGTTGTATTACCAATGAGCACCAGTAACACTATTGAGCCTCCTAGATTCATTACAACCTACAGTCGGCAGCATAACAAGTTGCGCATGATTTTCAATAGAAATTGGCCGGTTGTTCAGAATGACCCAGTAATTGGTGGTACCTTACCCAAAGCTCCAGCGCTAACTTTTCGGAGAGCACGCTCTATGAGCGATATGCTTGTTAAAAGCAGTCCTGAAATAATTTCCAACAGTTCCTGGCTGCAGACCACCAAAGGCTTCATTAAATGTGCTTCATGTAAAGCATGTAAATTGGGGAGAAGTCGGACTACATATAAAATCCCGTTTAGCAATGTCCCCGTGGTTATCTCAAAGAAATTGACGTGCAAGACCGAATTTGCTGTGTATGTGCTGGAGTGTACGTGTGGCCTGCAATATGTTGGGAGTACCAAGTTGCAGGTTCACAAGCGTATACTCCAGCACATGAGAGCGATCAGTAACAATGATGCAACATACCCAGTTGCTAGGCACTTTAAAGAAATTCATGATAGTTGCCTAGATCACTTGAGTTACTTCGTGGTGGACATGGTGCCTCCTCTACGCCGGGGGTGACCGTGAAGCCTTGCTAAGAAAGCTTGAGACGAGGTATATCCTCGAGCTCGATACGAAGAACCCAAATGGGCTAAACTCAAGTGAGGATTTTTTACTTGCCTCTGAATGTCATTTCTTCCCCCAACTATGTATTTAGCTTAGTGACAGGTGCTAGTACTATGTTTTAGGAATTGACCTGATCCCCGAGTACAATGATCTTCAGCATACGGGAGACAATAGTACTAGCTTTTTAATATTTTACGATTTCTTTATTTTTTTCTTTTCACTTCACTCCTCTTGTTTGATAAGGATGCTTAAACGTGACCAAACAGGGCAGATTAGATATAGTGGCCCAGTTAAGGGGGGTTTCTTTTCCCCCCTCTCTTTTTGTAGTTGACTCTGGAAACATAAGTTGTGATGCCCTATCCCTACAGGCTATTTTAGATTTGAAACGGGTTCCCCTAATTACAACATAACTCTAATAGGGCCCTTCAGCACCAAGTCACCAGGGAGCTGAGGTCTAGGATACTTTTTTAGATATTTATGATGTAATAAATATTCCTTTCATAGATTTTAGAGTGGTATTATAGATTGGTTGCATTTGTAATATGAATGTAGATTTTAATCAGATTTAATGATTTTTTAAATTCTTTTCAAATGCACAATGTCTAGGGGGTATGTACTCATGAGGATTATCTTGATAATAAGGGACGGCATCAGCTCTATGATTCATCATGGGTATAAAACAGCATAAGGGTGTGTATTTTACATACTTGAATGAGCATTGCACTTTTTAATATATTTCAATCATGTTTTATAAGTTTGTATTTGGTGGGTTCCTGATGTGATTCATTTTAATATTGAATATTTAGACTTGCTAAAGATGGAACTTTCCATGATAATTTCTTGTAATAAGATTTATGCATATCTGCATTAAGCCGCATCATTTTTTGCACTATTGCTTGTATTTTGCACATTGCTTTAGAGGTAATAGGTTGGGCATAGGCCTCTGCTGTCTGGATTTTAGGATCATAGATATATTTTTTTAAATATGCACTTTTGCACTTTATACAGCTAATCCGATCTAGCTGTGCACTTGCCCCACTAGGGGGAGGTATTGTTTAATGTTGCGTACTTTGCACATAAGCTCCTATGCACTCTTTTGCAGGTTTTGCACGTCGATTTAAATTCCAAATTGTAGATTATTCTTGAGCCACCAGGTACATGATTAATTATTCTTGTGATATGCTCATGCTGTACTGGGTTTTGATGTGTTTTCTATGTCTATTGGCCCTATGGTCACGTGATGCTCATGTTTTGCACTATAAATATGGTGGCTTCCCCTGACAGCGTCATGTGATCAAGGCCCTTCTTGGGTCGAAACGCGTCATGGCGTTGCGTGGTGCCGATATGGAATGAAATAAATAATAACCTTTTGCACGAAGCAATTTTGGGTCCGTGTCCGTCCTTTCCTGACGACTTGGATGTTGTTGGATGGAGTTCTTTGCATATATATATATATATATATATATATACACACACACGCAAACATAAATATTTATCTTAAATAGATTTATCATGTGTCGTAATAGTATGCATGGTAAAAGACCCAAAAATGCATGCGTGATAAATGCATGCATGGTAAAAGCTGTGTGATAAATAAACTGCGTGGTAATTGCTGCGTTGTAAAGGCTGTTTCCCCAGTAGAACAATTAGACAAAGACCTGTAAGAACTATTGTTCCTAACTGGCCAAAAACCTGCATGTGGTTGAGATAAATATATCCTATGTGCGTGTGTAGAGGTTGCAGTGATGCATTATAGAAATGACAGCTAATGTAAGTAGGCTTAAACATAGAAACATGAAACAACTGAGTAAAACATTAATATGTGTTTTTTATAATGTGATGTTGGAATGTGAAACTAGAATTTAATTAGCATTTTCTCATGTTAAACTCATGTCAGCATGCTGCATCAATGGCAGGAAACCATAAAGAATATCTGGAAGAAAAAGTTACTTATCTGCGGTAACGATCTTTCTGGTGGATAATCTATCTACCTGCAGATTCCTCACTTGTAGAATTATGAAAGGCGTTAGACTGGATCCAGAAACTTCAGAACTCTCACACCGCCGGTAAGGGGCACTGGGTGCATATCGACATCTGGAAGTGGCTTCAAATTACATCAATTTTTTCCACAGCCTTCGAGGTGAGCAAACGGCCTGACATCAACAGAGTAGAGCATTACTAAAACATTAACTTTCCCTAAAACAATCCATCAAAAGAGGAGCAGCACAAGTCAGTGAGGAATCAGCAGGTAGATAGAGTATCCACCAGAAAGATCGCTACCGCAGGTAAGCAATTTTTTCTTCTGATGGATACTTCTACCTGCAGATAACTCACCTGTACAATAAATTACAGAGCAATGCCCTACTTAGAAGGAGGGTTGATGGATGGTTATTCAAGTAAATCCTGCAAGACAGATCTGGTAAATAAACTGTCTCTTTGCACTTCGAAATCCAGGCTGTAATGCTTGGTGAAGGTGTACAGGGATGCCCGCATAGCTGCCTTGCATATCTGTGCAATTGGTACACCTCTTGCAAGGGCAAAAGTGGTGGATTTAGCTCTAGTGGAATCGGCCTTGATATCTTCTGGAGGTTCTTTCTTGGCTAAAGCATAGCAGGTCTTGATGCAGAGGATGATCCACCTGGATATGATCCTTTTCTGCACTGCTTTGCCTCCCATGGCACCACAGTAGCCTAAGAAGGGCTTTGTCATCCAGTCGTGCGTCCTTGGAGTGTTATAGGAAGTAGTTTACCACCCTCCTAGGATCCAACCTGTGCAACCCGTCTTCCTCCTCAGTAGGAGGGGTGGGTTTGGGTGGCGCGGAATAAAAAGTCGGGAAGGTGATGGACTGACTCAGATGGAAGGGAGTCACCACCTTTGGCTGGAAAGCAGCCCTGGATCCCAACATCAACGTGTTGGATTAAAGGAGGTAAAAGGTGGATGGGAAATAAGAGCTTGAAACTCAATCAATCAATCAAACATTTGTATAGCGCGCTACTCACCCGTGAGGGTCTCAAGGCGCTGGGGGGGGGTAGCAGCTACTGATCAAACAGTCAGGTCTTGAGGAGTCTCCTGAAGGTCAGCAGGTCCTGGGTCTGTCGTAGGTGGATGGGGAGGGTGTTCCATGTCTTGGCGGCGAGGTGGGAGAAGGATCTGCCGCCGGTGGTTGTTCGGTGGATGCGTGGAAGGGTGGCGAGGGCGAGGTCAGCAGAGCGGAGCTGGCAGTTGGGGGTGTAGAAGGTGAGTCGCTTGTTGAGGTATGCTGGTCCAGCGTCGTGGAGTGCTTTGTGAGGAGCTTGAAGGTGATCCTCTTGTTGATGGGAAGCCAGTGCAGGTCCTTCAGGTGGGCGGTGATGTGGCTGTGGCGGGGGATGTCAAGGATGAGGCGTGCGGAGGCGTTTTGTATGCGTTGGAATCTCTTCTGGAGTTTGGCCGTGGTTCCCGCATAGAGGGCGTTGCGGTAGTCCAGCCTGCTGGTCACGAGGGCCTGGGTGACCGTCCTTCTGGTTTCGGTGGGGATCCATCTGTAGATCTTGCGAAGCATACGGAGGGTGTTGAAGCAGGAGGAGGAGACGGCGTTGACTTGTTGGGTCATTGACAGAGAAGAGTCCAGGATGAACCCCAGGTTGCGTGTGTGGTCGGTGGGTGTCGGCGCAGTTCCCAGCGAGGCTGGCCACCAGGAGTCGTACCAGGCGTAAGGGGTGGAGCCGAGGATGAGGACCTCCGTCTTGTCCGAGTTCAGTTTCAGGCGACTGCTCTTCATCCATTCGGCGACGGCCTTCATCCCTGCGTGGAAGTTGGTTTTGGCGGTGGCGGGGTCTTTGGTGAAACTCACCCACCAGTCTGGCCAAGATGATAGCAACCAAATGTTTGGGTCAACTTCCTTAAATGACAGCTATGCAGGAGCTCATACGGAGTCTCCATGAGAAATGTTAAACCCAAATTAAAGTCCCACTGGGGTACAACAAAGGGGGTTGGAGAATACACGTTAGTCCCTGCAGAAAGCACATTACAATGGGGGATTTGCAAAAGGAAGGCTGATCTGGCAGACAGAGAAACGCCAACTGAACCACAGGGCGGTTCATCTGCAATGGCAGAGGAGCGTCGCCCTACTGGCTCACAGCCAGCAGGTGAAAAATAAAACAATATTCTACAATCATTTTATTTTTCATTTGCCTGCTCTGAGTCAGCGTCTGCAGGGAGGGGCGGGCCAGGGCCATGGGAGGGGGAGGAGGACTAGTTTGTGCACTTATAAGAGCACATGTGTGTTTGGCCAGCAGTCTCAGGCTGGCCAAACACACATGAGCTCTTAGGTTTCTCTAACCAGGCTGTATTGAACAGAAGGGTTGGAGAAACAGCACAAACTCCCTGTCCTGAGCTGAGCGTCAAACCAGCCTGCTTAGGCCAATCCCCGCGCTACTCTCATAGCAGGAGACCAGCGAGGGGATTGCACAGGGAGTCTCTGCTGCTGTCCCAGAGTCTGCTGGGACCAGGAAGCATCTGAACACCAAGGCATGAGGAGTGATGCGGCCGGCAGCTTCCGGTGTTTTTTTTAATTACTACCCACTCACCCCGCACGCTCCCTCCACCCGCCCACCACCTCTTCATTGTGTTGGCCGCAACTGACGTACCACCAAATACCCCTTGACAATTCCAGCCGCACAACCCCTCTAAGCAAGGGAAAGGGTAAATTGTAGAACATCTGACAACCTCAAATGCACGGTATCTATCTTATTGTCCGCCCACCATGCAACAACTTTACTCCATCTGCCAGAGTAAGCAGATTTGGTGGAAGGGAGCGGAGAGGATGACGTCCACCACCTCTGGTGGCAGCTGAAAAGAACTCAGATGCACCCACTCAATTTCCAGGTATGTAGGTGGAGGGCTCAGAGATTGGAGTGCAGAACCATTCCTCCCAACTGGGAGAGAAGATCCAGTGTAAATGGAGGTGAAGGAGTACTTGAGCACTGGCCAAATCACCAGCAGTTCCAACATGTTGCTCTGAAGCACCAGTTCTTCCAGAGACCAGAGGCCTCTGGTTCTCCAAATAAGCTCCCAACCCTGAGGCGGAAGCATCTGTTACTACCATAGGCACGATTCCAGTGGGAGAAAAGGCCACCTGGCAACTCAGTTTTGTCTCAACCCGCTACCAAACCACTTCCACCACAATGTTGAAGGAGATCATGATGAAGTTTGACAGGTCTCCCCATACTGTAGCCACTGCCTGCTGGGACACCACTGCAGGGCCCTTATGGGACAATGTGCATGATGACTAAGAGAATGAAAAGACCCAGCCAAAGTAGCAATGTCAGCACCTTCAAAACTGGAACTTTCATACCTTGTTGGAAGGATGGAACCACCCTGATGTCAGCAATCCTCTGTGGAGGCAGAAAGGCCCAGAGAAGGATTATGTACAGTTCTGATCCTATGAACTAGAGTCACTGGAAGGACCACAGATAACACTTGGGCTCGTTGATCGAAAAGCCGAGGTCTAACAGTAGGGATACTGTAAACTGCAGATAGGGCTACACCATCTCTGGTGATCCAGCTTTGAGCAGCCAGTCGTCCAGGTATGGGAAGACTTGAAAAGCCCAACCTTCTGAGACGGGCCGCAACCACTGCCATCATCTTTGTGAAAATTAATGGTGCTGATGTTAAGCAAAATGGAAGCACTGCAAACTGTTAGTACACAGAACCCCCTCACAAATTACTTCTAGTACAACGGCAGGATAGAGATGTGGAAGAGTGCATCCTGCAGGTCGACTGACATCATCCAGTTTCCAAGTTCCAACGCCAGTAACACTAACGCCAGGGTCAATATCTTGAACTTTTCCGTCTGGAGAACAAGTTCAAGTCCCTGACGGCTAGGATCAGGCGTAGACCACCCTAATTCTTGGGCACCAAGAAGTAACATGTGTAACATCCCTGACCCTTTTCCTGCTTTGGCACTAACTCCACCGCTCATCTCTGCAGGAATGCTGCCACCTCTTTCTGCAGTAAGGTTAGCAGGTCTTGAGGTGAGAGAAAGTGGTAATCTCTCATAAGAGGTGGCAGTTGCAAGCCTAAGGAGCGGACTGTGGCTTTGCTAGTCTTGAACCGTTCTAATGCCGAGTCTGTCTTTTCCCTAAATGGTGTGAACCATCGAATGTAAGGACCATGAACTTGGCCTGAACATCGGATGAAAAGTTGGATGTGCATAGTCAGGCATGCCAGAGAATAGAGACAAAGGTACATCTAAACCCAGGCCACAGAGACTGCACTATCCAGCCTGACACCTAAAACTATGCCAAGAGTAATTCTGTCCATCCTAGCTTGCTTCCTGGAAGTGTGCCCTCATATCCTCCAGCACATGAGTCAAAATCCTTTGGGCCATGTACCATAAAGCGTGGTCATAACGAGTTAGGAGGCAATTTGCATTCATAGATTTAAGAGCCATACTTCTCTCTGAGGTCTTTTTCCCCCAGGCCTCTAGGTGTTTCGACTCCCTGTCCAAAGAGACTGACAAGAAAGTACCGGCCAACTGTTTGGAGAAACATGAGCTTGGGTTACTAAGCTTTCAGGTGTCAGATGGGTACAAAGAAACAGTGGATCACCTGGAGCTCGACCTGCAGCATCTAGCCACTAGTCTGTTCACCACAGGAGCTGATACGGGTTTGTCCCATGCTGCCAGGATTGGTTTCAGGAGGGTGTCACTGAAGGGTAGTAATAGTTCAGCTGCAGGAGTTGAAAGTAAGAGAACCTCAGTGAGGATGTTGGTCGTTTAATCTACTGAGGAGAGTTGAAGATCCAATACCGCCGCTGCCTTCTTGACTCTCATATGGAAAGACATCACATCTGGAGTGGGGGGGACTAGTAGAAAAGTCCATCACCATCTCAGGCACAGTGCCTAATCCACTTACAGAAGATAGCCTTTGCAGCTTATCACCTTGGTCTGTCCCATCATCACCTCTATACGGGTAAAGGCCTAAATGTTATGTTATGTTATGTTAATTGAATTTGTAAAGCGCACTGTTACCCTAGGGTGTCCTGGCGCTATGCACTGCCTGCTGGAAAAGTGGCCAAAAGGTTTATTGGTTAAAAAGCCAGGTCTTGAGCCCCTTCCTGAAGGAGAGGAGGTCTGTAGCGTTCCTCAGTTGGAAAGGAAGCTCATTCCAGGATTTAGACGCGCTGTTAATAAAGCTTCTGCCTCCCCAGCCTGCTTTTTTAAAAACACTGATTGTGACTTTCTTCGCCCCTGTTGATCGTAACGCTCTCCTTGGAATGTACCACTGTATTTTGCGTTGCATGTAATCCGTGCCTTTGCCATTGAGGGCTTTAAAAACGGTGCACAACGCTTTGAAGCGTGTTCTGTGTCTGACAGGGAGCCAGTGCAACTGTTTGATCTCTTCCTTTACAGAGGCAAACTTTGAAGTCCCCGACAGCAGTCTGGCTGCCGCATTCTGAACTATCTGAAGCTTGTTGAGGGTCCAATTCTGTTCCAAACAGAGCATGTATCCAGTTCCTATATTCCTTCTTTTTTTAGGATTCTCGGCACCTCCCTTCTTGATTTGTTTTGTGACGTGGTTTCATGGACCAACGGCACTGAGTCCGGCACCAGTAAAGGTGGTGCTGGCCATGGCATAAGTGGTTGCGGTGCGGTGTACCTCAAACATGGTTACAAGGCCAGAGGAGCCAGCAATGGTCAAGGTGAGTGGCATCATGGCCAGAGGCATGAATAGCAGGAAAACGTACGGTGCCATGGGGCCTGCAGGAGCACTGGATGGCCCTGACTGTGAGGTAAAGATGGCCTTGAGAAATTTGGATTTCCCAGGAAGCTAAATGGTGGAGCAGGTGGAGATCAGGGAAGCTCTGGGGCTGGGTCCAGCAGATTCACTGCACAGGCCGCTCAGAGGAGACTGGGCCAGCTCCTTGACCAACTCCAGCTCCAAGGAAAAGGATTCTATGGGAATCAGAGGTCATCTGGGTGACTTACTATTTTATTTCCTGTGCGAGGTCTTGAATGTTGACAACTTCACCTGCGGTTCTTGGCGCTAGCCATAAAAAGCTTGGCCTCATACTCTTTGATGGCCTTAGGATGCATGCTCAGAAAAGATTCACGGGAACGCGAGCCGTGATCCAACCAAAAGCACAAGAGACAAACGGAGTGGGATTCAGTAATAGACATCTGTGACTTACAGTCCCTGCAAAATTCCACGCACCCCAAAGGACCCTACGATTAGCCCAGCTCTCCTACGCCGTGGTCCCCCGCACCAGAAAGACCAGATCGGGAGGCCGCTCCTTCTCCTTCCTTGCGGCCAGAGCCTGGAACGACCTTCCGCTCCACCTCAGACAGACATCGCTCCCCATCTTCGCAAGAAACCTCAAAACCTGGCTCTTTGACAGACCCCCTCCTTGATGGACTGGAACCTGTGAACACCCCACCCCCCCCAGCGCCTTGAGACCCCTACGGGTGAGTAGTCGCGCTGAACTAACACCTAATTGATTGATTGATTGAATGTTGGCTTCACACCCATTATGCATGTTTGTAGACATTACTAAAGGCCAACAGTTATTACAAACTGAAAACCTATGGCCACTTTTCATACATTTTAGGTTTTTTGTGTGGTTATCAATCAATCAATCAAAACGAGCTTTATTCGATTTTAAACATTAAAATCATAAAAGCAGTCAATTAAAACATATCATCACACATCTAAAAATTACATTGAGACACGTTAGCTAAATACAAATTCATAAAAAATTCATTTAACAATAACTATTTTTTAGATCCGGGAAATAAAATGTATTATGCTGTACTTAATATACATCATCTCATGTCTATGTTTCTCTCATATATTTTACATCTGGCATTCAAATATTTAGATATTTTCTGGCTCTATATACACTTTTTAAAAACCTACCATAGATCCAATACAGTAATAATTTCCCAACATCTGCAAATACAAAAAGCAGGGCGACATTGTCTCCATCCCCCTGTTTTAATAACGGTAATACCCATCTTCGCCTTTCATCCTTGTAAAATTTGCAGAATAGGATTGCATGAATAGTCGTTTGTGGTGAAATATTATCACAGGGACATCGACAAAGTTCCCTTGACCAGTTGTTAATGTCTGGATGGCTAATCAAACGGTGGAAAGTCCCAAATCTAAAACGCGTTAACATATACCTATCATATCCCCCCAATATGCATGTCAAATATGGTTGAATGTTATATGTTATAATAATTAATTGATGTTCAACCACCGTATGTTTATTCATTTCCAAAGTTAACCTATTTTCTTCCAGGTGGGTCATACAAATTTTTTTAAGTTCCTTCCGATTAATACAATTCATATTTTCAGGTAGGGAGAAATACTCTGGACGCCCGATATCCTGCATAAAATTTCTTACATACTTCAACCAGGGAATCTTGCTGGTGTTGTCTAATTTCATTGCATCAGTTATTATTTCCCTATTTAAACCAGTGCTAACAGAGGTCCAAATTCTGTGCCAGAGCAGCACCGGTTGCACCTTAATTAGATCAGAAATATATGTTACTCCTAATTCGCTATGGCAATTAAAAACTGGAGCACTGGCCGGGACTGCCAATATAAATCTTAAAAAGGCATTTTCCACGTATTGGATCGATGTACAGTCATAAAAACCCCAAATACCTGCCCCAAAAATTGCTATACTCACGCACTTAGCATGATAGATTTTTAAAAGAATTTCTGGTAGCCTTTTCCCCAATTTTTGGGTAAAATTAATTAAGGCAGCGGTAGACTTCATAAACAGGAGGCTCCTAGTCTTTATCGCTTGTGCCCAAGACCCAGTGCGATTAAAAAGAACACCCAGGTAACAAAAGGAGTTAATAGATTCCACCCTACTTCCCCCAGCTTGAAAACTTCTGTTCTTATGTTTCCCTCTCCCACAGGTCATAATGAAGCTTTTCTTTGCATTCATTTTTAGTCCAAGGTTGTCCATAAAACTTGTATAAAAAGTAAGAGCCCTCTGAAGACCAATCTGGGTACGTGCCATAAGTACCGCATCGTCGGCATAGAGGAGGGAGACTATCGGGCGTTTATTTACATATGGCGGATCCCCAGCGTTTGCCACCAACTCCTGTTCCAAAGCATTTGTGTACAAGGTGAACAGCAGTGGTGCCAAAACGCAGCCTTGCCTCACTCCCTTCTCGACTTTAAACGGCACAGTACACTCTCCCTTGAGTCCATACCGAACTTTTGCTGTAGCGCCAGAGTATAGCTCTCTTAAAAACTGAATTAAAATGGGATCAACCTTTAAATCTCTAAGAACGCCCCACAGCTTATTATGAATTACACAATCAAATGCAGCTGTGAGGTCGACAAATGCCAAATAAAATTTCCCCATTTTTGCCTGCGTGTACTTTCCAATTAAAATGTTAAGATTAAGAATCTGCTCGTTAATACCTAGACCTGGTCTAAAACCATACTGTACATCACTCAAAATACTTTTTTCTTCCGCCCATGTTTGCAACCGATCTAAAACAATCCTGCCCGCTACCTTCATAAGTGAGTCTAACAAAGATATCGGACGGTAGCATGCAGGATTTTCCCGATCCCCTTTTTAAAAATGGGGACGATAATTGATTCAGACCAAGTACCTATAAATCCCCTTGCGCAACATGCTTGTAAAACCCGTGTTAAAATTGGGCCCCACATTTCAAAATTAAACTTAAAAAGGTCAATTGGTACCCCATCGGGGCCGGGGGCCTTACCGCTCTTACTTGGTAACGTCCTGTAAAGTGATATGGAAATCAATGGGCGTAAAATTCTGATGTTCCCCCTCTGTGTTTTGCCCACAGACTACTTCCCTCTCACTAGTCTTCTGTAGGGAATAAACACTTGAGAAGAAATCCACCCAAGTTCTTTCCTCTATTGCTACCTCAATTGATGGTGCATCCAGTCTATTGTTAAGGAATGGGGCGTTCACAGCTGACCAAAATTGTGAACTATCCCTACTCAATGCTGCATCACTTAAATTCTTCCAAGCCTTTTCTTTTAATTCATTCATCCTATTTTTTCTAGCTATGGTGTACAACTTTCTACAGATCCTAATCTCCTCTTTATCTCTTACTGATCTATGTAGAGCATTCTTTAAATTTGTATAACTTTTTGTACAATTATTATCGAACCATCCCTTACTGGTGTTACGGGTACCTTTACTTTGCACTTGCAACGTGCTACTAACAATCTCAGTTATACAGGAAAAGGCTTTTAAAATATTGTCATGCGTCGGGCTGTCACTTAAACATATTGAAATTGGCACATACGCATTTGTGATTATTTCTTTACTTAGCTCCGCAGGGTCCTGACTTGACCATCGAATTGTATAACCATTTTGTCTTCCCAATTCTATATTTTGTACCCATGCTACTTTATTACAATTTCTCCTTACTTTATTTGTTGGGGTTGCAATTTTTACGCTTATTGCCAAGTGATCACTCATTACGTTTCGATGAATATTATACCCAATAACATAGCTTGCATAACAATTTGGCATGATAATAAAATCTATTGTCGAATCAGCTCCTCTGCCAATAAATGTATGACCAAACTCCACCTTAGGGGTACATAGGCAATTTGTAAAACCAAAATCATGCTTATACAGAATCTCATTGAACAACTCTCCTTTATCGGTATGAGAGAAATGAATGGGTGGGTCATCTTCCTCCAATGTTAAACCAGATTTTCCTATTTCAGCCAAAGGACACAAGCCAACATTAAAATCCCCACCCCAAATAGGAATGATTTCAGTCTCTTCATCTGATTTTAAGTTAGTAACATCCTCACTGAGCTTCTTCAATATGGCGCCCAGTTGCCCTTTTTCCACATTGTTATAAAAGTTAATCACAGCTAAAATACAGTTCACATCCAAGTGTATTAAAACAATTTGATAGTAAATTTCAGAGCTAATCATATTAATCTTTTGAGCCCCGAGCAGATTTGAGACGTATACACAAACTCCACCCTTAGATCTTCCACTAGATGATTGGATAGCTGGTGTATGAAATGTCTTAAATCCGTTAATAGTTATTTCCTCAATGGCCCAAGTCTCTTGCATACATAAAATGTCAAAATAATAAAATCCAACCAAACTGTGTCATTCACTTTGTTCTTTAGACCCGCAATATTCCAAAAGAGGACTCTACAGGCTTTTACTTCCTGAACAACTGTTTCAGACACAGTTACAGGCTGATTTATAAATTCACCCTCAGATTGCGGGACAGGATCAAAGTCTCCCATACTACCCATCAATATGCAGGATCTGCTCATATAATCTGTCTCATTTAACTCCTCACATTTAGGATTTCTTTTCTCCTCGTCCAATAACTTAGCCTCTGTTGGACTAAACCAAACTGGTACATATGGGGTTTCTGTACTATGATTGATTTCATTCCATGATGAATTCAACCCATTTATTAGTCAATCATTTTCATCTAAAGTTGTTAGTGGCCCAAATCTATTTGATGTTACTAAGTTAAAGAGTGGACCATCTATAGGCTGTCTACATGGGCCGCGATTTTCTGATTTTGCGAAACACGAAGGTTGATAAAAAAAGCCCAAGGGGAGAACTTGTATATTTGTGTAGATAGGGCTAGGCTCTTGTGTTCTTATTAGGATTTCTCTTACCAATGTGGGTGATCCTAATGAGAGGGCGATACAATCACCTTCACAGAGTTTATTATTATTTCCCACCCAATCAATTCTCCTCACCATCTTAAATTCCCTAAAATGGGCACTAGTTAAACCTGTTCTGTTTCCCAACCAGTGTATGGTTTTATTTCTTAGGGCAGGCCAAGTTTCCGTATCGGCCAAAGGCGAGGGCGGAACATTTGCCAAAATAATTGTATACGGTGTAGCTGCCGGCGGCAAGTTTAATGTTTGCAAACTATGCATTACCGCTGGAGCATAGCTGTCTATTGGGGTCATTCTTGTACTTTTCCCTCCCAGCCGTCTTTCAGCTATTTTGTGATCTGTCCTTCCCATCTCATTTAGTGTATGCACCACTCCCTTTTGAGAAAAAATATTTTTCGTATTTACAGCTGTATTAGGGTTTAGTACTTGTCTCTCACCCTGATCTCTCACCCCATGCGATGTCTTTGCTGTCAGAGGGGTTGCCTTTTGGGCTACCTTCTCAGAGTATGTACTCGTACCCAATAATTTCTGGGGTTCTGCACCTATTTCTTGAATGGCCTTATTCTGTGCTGTTAAAATTTTCTCTATGCCTACTTCTATTTTATCCAATCTACCCGTAGGGATATTAATGGCTTGTGTAACAGACTCAGTTAAATCTTTAATTGCCACGGACAGACTTACGGATTCGCATGAGGTTGCATCACATTTGTTGCTTACCTGTAATGCGTTAATAATACCTTTTTCCTTATACAATTTATTTTTGGGGCCCTGAGATTTTCCCTGTGGCTTTCTTAGATGAGTCCTAATTGGTCTTGGAATAAGTTGTGCTGTGTGTAATCCTTTAGATGCAGCATCCAATATTCTTAAGTTAGGCGATTTACAAGATTTTTGGGGGGGGAGGAAAGTGTTCATTATCTAATTCTCCAAAAGAAATGTCCTCGGTAATTACCTGGATACAGCCATTTTTTTGGTGCTCAAGGGGAGTGTCACCCGGGATAGCATGCTCAGTAGCCTCTACACCATTTGGAATAGTATTTTTATCCTTAAGCTTTAGGGGTAGCGATAGTGGATCCACCGTGTCAATATTTAGTGTTTCTTCCACGGAGATTATCTGTCTTTCGATATCTCCAACTGCCCCAGTTAAATAGTTAAGCAAGGTCATATTAGCTTTCCTATGCTTACTTGATGTTTTCGGTGTATGGCTCACTGTCTGCTTTCTTTTTCCCATGGTACTAGTAGACTAATTGACTACTGCAACTAGAGCTCAATATCCTCAGTGAGCTCAACCCGTTCTCTAACTCTCCCACACAAAATATAACGTGCAGAGTGCTTATTCTATAATAATATTAGGCCCCAAGAATGCAAGTACAGGTATAATTTGTTACCTCAAAATTTCAGTTGTCCTCAGATTAAAAATAAGATAAATTAACAATTTTAAATGACAGTACGATATTAAAAATACAGTCAAAGTGCAATGTGCTAGGTGTAAATTTAAAAACAGTTCAAAGAGCAAGAACAAGAACTGTTCAAAGTCACAAATAAATGTCAAGTAAGTGACTATGGACCTTGCCTCGTTAAGTATGATACAGCCGAATACGGCTAATGGAGCACTCAAGCTTGAAAAGTCACAGTACCTCAGTCAACTCCTGTTGAGGGACGAAATCCTAGACATTAGGGGGATAGCCCTGCCCTGCCTCTTCCTGTCGATGACGGGCAAGGACGGGCCCGCCCTTGGCCCGGGCTTCGCCCGAGCGCCGCCCGCGCGCGTCCCGCGCTGCGGGAGGTGCTGGATGCTTTTATTGCGCCTCCGGGCGCAAGTGCGGCGTCAGGGGGGTGTCGAGGCTGCTGGGGGCTGCTGGGGAATGTAGTTTGTCAAGCCGTTCCCCTCACGGCGCGTTGGAGAAAGTATCAGCCGTTCCCCTCACGGCGCCTGTTGGTTTAGTAATGAGACGTTCCATTCACGGCATTCGCGCGTCCCGCGCTGCGGGAGGTGCTGGATGCTTTTATTGCGCCTCCGGGCGCAAGTGCGGCGTCAGGGGGGTGTTGAGGCTGCTGGGGGCTGCTGGGGAATGTAGTTTGTCAAGCCGTTCCCCTCACGGCGCGTTGGAGAAAGTATCAGCCGTTCCCCTCACGGCGCCTGTTGGTGTAGTAATGAGCCGTTCCCTTCACGGCATTCGCGCGTGTGGTTATCAAAATGGAAGTATATAAAAATTAAGAGGTGACTTATTTGTATTATTTTTACTGTTGTATAGCAGTATGGTCTAGATCTGGCCCTTTAGCAGAAGGCTTATAGATAGACATATTTGTTTCCTGGAGCAATTGAACAACAGTGTTGAAGAGGATCACCTTCAAGCTCCTCACCCACGCTCACAAAGCACTCCACAGCGCCGGACCAGTATACCTCAACAAACGACTCACCTTCTACACCCCAAACCGCCAGCTTCGCTCTGCTGACCTCGCCCTCGCCACCGTTCCATGCATCGACAGTACGACCACCGGCGGCAGATCATTCTCCCACCTCGCCGCCAAGACATGGAACACCCTCCCCATCCACCTGTGACAGACCCAGGACCTGCTGACCTACAGGAGACTTCTCAAGACCTGGCTGTTCGAGCAGTAGCAGCACCTCCCCCCCCCCCAGCGCCTTGAGGCCCTCTACAAATGCTCTGATTGATTGATTGATTGATTGGGTGGAGACATGGGACTGCACAAAATATTTTCTGTGATAAAAATGCACAATTCTGCCTCTGCATAAAAAAAGCAGAAATAAGGGAAAGGACACCGTTATGCCTGGGTGGGTGCTATATGGCTTGGGTGACGTCATTTGATGCCATTTCTGCATTGGCACGAAGCCAGTGCACCCTATCTGTGGCATGAGACCATTGAAGTTTCCAGATCAGTCTGATGCCTGGAATAATTCTTCAGTGAGGAATCTGCAGGTATAAGTATCCAACAGAAGCCCTATACCTAATTAAAATTATAGAAATGTATGAATTGCTACATACAGGTGTGAATTATTGAGAAGGAGTTGCCTGGCCCACACCTGACCTTACCTGGACGTCTTGGCGCTCAGGCCAGGCCATGGCCCTTTCTCATCCCGCAACACGACTCTGCCGCTCAGGAGGCCCAGCCTCTCTTGGACTACGCTTTTGTTCTCCACTGGCTGCCTCTTTTTCCTTTTCTTTCTTTGCTCTCTCTGACCTCTTTTTGCTGCTTTTTTAACCCTCCCTCTTTCACTCTTTTTGGTATCTCTTTCTTTTGCTCTTAGCACCTGGTTCTGATTTTTCACTCCTCCACTCCCTCCCTCAAACACCCTTTGATCTTTGTTTTTTACCTTTCTCTGAGCACTTTTTGCCACTTTTTCGTTGTCTCAAACTTTTGACATTTCAATTTTCTCTTTGCACCTTTCCCCACTTTTTCGCACCTTAACTCTCTATCACACTTTTTGGCATTGTTTTCCCTTTCACTGTAGACTTTTTCTGCTTTTTTGCCCCCTTCTGCCCACGCCTCTTCCACTCTTCTTTCTGTGCCACTTTGGCGCTTGGGGATATTTATTACCTGCCTTGCAGCGCTGGCACTCCTCCCTGGCTCCAGTGTCTCTCTCGCCATAAGTTCAACCCAGCCCTCTACGACAAACGCCCACAGGATCTCCTCCCTATCCTCCTTAATGGCAGGCGCAGATATCTCCCTGGGATACAAGATCACCTACAAGACAAGACCAACAAACCTGGAGGAGGAACCTCAATTAGCTACAAAGAACAAATCTGCTGCTCCTTCACCGAAGCTAATGTATGCGACAAACACCTGGTGTTCCAACTCTGCATCTCTGATAACACCACCCTAGGGGGTGCCTTCCTCTACCGACTGCCAGGACCAAGATCTGAATTCGAAAACTCCATTGCAGAAATCATTGCCCCCTCTCGTGCTCAACTCAAGCTCCTTCATCCTGCTCGGTGACCTCAATTTCCACCTTGGAGACCTCTCCGATCTCCAACCTCCAACCTCCAGGACAGCCTGAACATACTCAGACTTTCTTAAAGGGTGAAGGACCCCACACACATCACTGGCTACCTGCTAGTTCCCTTCTTCACCAACTTCAAAGATGTCTTGGTGAACAAACCCTCCCCCTCAACTGGACTAACCACTTGCTTGTCCATCTCAACCTATGCGTCAACCATCAAGAAGAATCACCACGCCCACGATCACCCACTGTAACTGATGCAACTGGAACACTTCTGCAAAGAAACCTGGTCCCTTAAATGCAACACCACCACCAACAGCCACATCAAGGCGACCTCGCTTGTAACATCAGTAACTTCAAGCTGAGTACGATTACGGGCAACGGCGGACGCAGTGACCGCACTCCCCTGCTGTGTTCCCTTCGTGATTGTATCAACAATAATTCTGGATGAGTGTGCACAGGCTACTCCAGCACCTGCCGTCGTTGGGTGCCAGCTGCTAGGCATATAAGGAACGAACCAAAAATTGGGAGTGGTGCACCACTCGATAGTGAAAGTTGTTTGTCAATAAGGCATATAGTCTTGTTTTAATGTCTTAGTAAATCCTTTATTTTCATAAGTATCCAAACGTAAAAATTGTCAGCCAACGCGTTCCGTTCATATACAATGAACTTCTTCAGGGCATAGAGTGATGTACGATCCTGAGTGAGAAATTGCACGGGTACAAAATGACTGCGTAGGCCTCCTTGATAAGGGCCAGCATACGATGAATCTGATGATGAACTGGAAGCAGCCGTCAGCTCCGTTTGGTAGTACCAGTAACTTCAGTCTCTGTAGCACAACCTGCGCAGACGAGTTGGTAAATCTCAAGTTGACGCCACTGCAAGGACTAGACCTCAAGTTAGCTGGTACAACAACAACCTTTGATTCACCAAGTGGCACAGCAAGTGGCTTGTGCACAGGTGAAGACTCTCCCACAAAGATATCGACAAAAAACCTTCAAATCCACACTCCAACAATACCACCAAACATTGACAGCCACCAAGCCCACAGAATGGAAAGAAAACAGCTGAAAAGAAATATTCTCCATTGTATAGCAGTTCTCCTCGGTTGGTGCCTCTTCCTAGGAGCTCTGCCCCCAGCTCACACTTTTCTTGCACGACAAGATGAGCACTATCTATGACAACTTCACATCCCATCCAAACCCTACCACTCTAGCAGCTCTATTGGTGACAACAAGAGCACTCCATGAACCATCCTGACTTGCTGGCCCTCCATCATTCTTACGGAAACCGCTACAACCATGCAACCAATCTACTCAAGAGCCCCTTCAGACCCGGGACCGCACTTCACCATACCTTTGCAAGAGGAGGCGAGCCCATCTGCACTGCCATCGCCCCAATCTTCAACTGTCACGACCCCCTCATGCTCCATTGGTGTAGTGAGCCTAGCGTGCAGGGCTTATGATGCATTACCCCTGTGGCGTTTAATGGCATGCTATGATACCATGACTGGTGTTCCCTAAAGCTGGTGATTTCATTGCACTTGAGTCCCTGCAAGCGTCCCCCAGAACCTGTGAACCCATCGAGTACCTTGCACGGCTGTTACTAGGGCCGTGGTGTGGTTTTCCATTGAGTCTCTAAAACCTTCCCCCAGAATCCCATGAACCAATAGAGTACCTTGCACCCGCTGTTACTAGGGCCTTGGCGTTGTTTTCCATTATGCAAGTTCGAGCAAAAATGATTCATTCATTCCCTGGTTAATTGGTTTCCAACCGTCAGGTTGCACCAGCCCTTCCTGCAAGGTCAAAGCGAGTGTACTAACATATGTTTCCTTAAAGGGCTGTTGAGAATCTTCCAGGTGGCCATGTGCCCCACTTGCCACATGTGAACTAGCTACATCTGTTGAGTCTTCGAGAGGATATATAAACCACGTCCAACCCAGAGTCGTGGTTTGGCCGCGCTCTCTGTGAAAGAAGCTTCACCCATCCCACTCACTTGAAGAATCAAGCCGGAACCAAGAAGTGCTCTAGTCTCCTTCAAGTCCAAGTTGAACCGGTGGTTCCCGTGGCTCCAGCTCCCTTGACGCCTCCTTCATCTCCATTTCCTCCACAGCTACTCCTGTTCCCCTGCGACTCTCCGAGTCAAAGCCTTGCGATCTTCTTCGAACTTCAGTGAAGTGGAAGAACAAGGCTAAGTACTTGTTATCTTGTTAGTGCGCATGAATCTTCCTATACAATTAAGCAGGACCGAGAATTAGTGACTTTTCCTCCATGCCCTCTCCGTTATTTCCTCCAGCGCTTCTTGTGTGTTCATGCTCCAGACCCTTCTTGCAACCTTGGCGCTTGAACTGTGATTGTGCAAGCACTAAAGATTTTAGCTCTGTGTTTCTCTGATGAACAGTAGTAGCATGAGGAAGCACTTCAGAGCATATGATATACGAATGAAGCTTGTATTGAGATCTGTGTTCCCAGTTTAAGCCTTGGGAGTGCCAGTAAATCTAATATGTGTTCCGAGTTTAGGCCTTGGGAGTGCCAGTAACCCCAATCTGTGTTCTGAATTAAGCCTTGGGAGTGCCAGTAACTCCAATCTGTGTTCCGAGTTTATCCTTGGGGGTGCCAGTAACTCCAACCTGTATTCTGAGTTTATCCCTTGGAGTGCCAGTAACTCCAATCTGTATTTCAAGTTGATTACTGGGAGTGACAGAAACACCAATCTATGATCTTGGTTAATCTGCTCTCATGCTGTGTTGCTGATGAAACCTGTAAGTGTATGTTACTGATGTCAAAGTATGGTCATGGTGTATTGAGGCCTGTTACTTAACTGATAGTAACTGCCTCCTCTTGTTATTTCCAGTCTTTTGCGTCTTCTCTAAACCAGAGTTTTGGTCCAGTGCACATCTACCTCGCAAACACAAAAGGTCTCAGAAGTGGCAAATCATGTTACACAGTGTATCACTGCCAGTGAGCATATCCAGTACCACAAGTCTCTCTTTTCTTATTTTATCCTAACACCCCCCCACTTCCCCCAGGGGCCGTGCGTGTTCTAAGCAGTTTGGTCCCTTTATCTAGTGCGGCTCTGAGAGGTATAGGAGGTCCGGCATCTGCTCCAGTGTCGTCTCCACGGTTGGGACCAGGTGAGTGCATGACATCAATGACTCTCTAACCACAGGCACCTTCCTGGACACCTGGAAACACGCTACCATCCTAGCACTTCCAAAGAAACCCACAGCAGAGCTGGCAGAAATCACCTCCTGGACCTATGCCTATCAGGCTTTAGACCTAATCGCAGCATAGAAACTGCTCCCATAGCAACTACTGATGACATCTGAACAATCTTGGATGCAGGAAACACTGCAATCCTCATCCTCTCTGTGGCTTTTGAAACAGTCTCCCACCTAACTCGCATCCAATGCCTCCACAAGTCAGGAATCCCTAGAACAGCCCTTCAATGGACCAGCTCAATCCTCACAGGACACACACAGGAAAGGAAGTCAGTCTGTGTTCTTCAATATCTACATGGCCCCACATGCCAAAATCGTTTGAACATTTGGAAATAAACATCATCTCATATGGCAAAAATACACTAGAATTCATGAAGAAACTGAAAACGTGGCTCTTCACACAGGACCCAGCCGGGGTAGCAACTCCATCTAATCTCAATGCCAGGATATGGTCCCGGGTGAGATATGTACCATACCAATACACTTAACATAATATAACATAATAGGTGTCCAACTGTGCTGCTAGAGGTTCATATACATCTTTTGGAACTTTAGCATTATTAATCTATAAGAGTTTCAAATAAAATTACATTAAGCAGTATAAGAAAATCCCAACACAAGCAACCTATACAGGGGCTTTTGGTAGGCTTGTAAGTAGATTAAGGGAAGCAAAATACATTTTTCTTTTTGTTAGAATATATAGATAGCAATGTATCTGGGGAGGACTGAGACAGACCTGTGACCAGTGTTTGAATCCACCCTTTAGCAATGTAATATATATGTTTAATATGCTTTTGTGCTAACCAAATACACATGCTTATTGCAATGAGATGGGATATGTGCTATGTTGAACCTAGGTGCCAAGATACTTAGAAAGGTCAAAGCAATATGAAATCAGAGTGTTACAAGTTTGCTGCTAAAGCATCACTCAGACCTCTTCCCAAAGAACCCTTCCTGCCACATACAGCTATATACACAGACATCATGTTAAGGTTTCATAAATATTGTGTTGTCAGTTTCAGGAACTCTCTGAGCGTTCCACCAGAAAACAGAGAGTCAGAGACAGAGATATTCGGAAGGTACTGTTACAATAACAAGTGTTAGAAGCAGTAATAAATTGATAATATGCCAAAGAACTCAATCTTGTCTTTAGATATCCACTATCGCTCATTAGGGTGGGGATATCTGATGTCGCTTTCTCTCTCTTATCTCAATCCTTTTTCTCCGGGTCTACTGCTAACCAACATATTGCTATAGTGTATGGTTGGTTCAAATACGGAGAGTTGTAGAAAGGTACCTCACTCCTTTTGGATTCGGAATCAAGTTAGTGCATTATGACAAAATGACTCTTAAACCCATTGTTTGCTTCAAGGGTTGTGGTAGTTGCTACATTCTGAGGCTAAAGAGCTGTATGGCAGCATTGAAAGATCAAAAGACAATAGCCACAGTCCAAGACAAATGCAATCATTGCAATTTCTTTCTAAAGCAAAAGCCAAATATCACTTCTAGTCTTCATGCCTCCTCAACTTCCTCTTCTTCAATTTTTTATGGCTTTATTTCCCCACCCCCTATTCCCTACACTCCTCCCATTTTTAACCTTCTTCACTTCTACCCCACTTCACTTGCTTCATCTTCTCTGTTTCTCATTTTTCTTCTCCCTCGCAGTCTCTAGCCTTCAGCATCATCTTAAATCACGTTAGTAATTAGTACCCAATTCTTCTGTCTCTCGTTACTTGTAAATAAATATCTGTCTATGGAGTTTTTTTATAGAGAAGCATGCTGTCACCTACTCTGTGGAAAAGTTAGAATATAAAAACAAATGAACAAACTCTGCAATCAACATGCCTAAGTTTATACAACTGGAACCTCAAAAGTCTCACTGTAAAAAGGTCATAGCATGGTTGCAGAAAAGGGCCATCCCACCTATTATCTGGTGACATGATCTGAAGAGATTAAAATGGGTCTTCATCTTTGGCTGGATAGTGAGGAACAATTACAGAAATGAGCAGGAAGGTCTCTGGTCTTCAATTTGTAGCTGATGCCTTCCTTTCTGCGTCACCATACATCAAGGGTGTATGCAGGAGTGTTGCTTTGTCCAAGGTGTCTACAAATTTTAAGTCGGCTAATGCAGTATAATTTATAAGTGCGTTTATTTCTTTTCACGTAAGACTCTATGAGCTGAAAGTGTTTAAATAAATGTTACAATAAAACCTTCACAAGTGGCCACTATACAGAATCTCTGGAAGCAAGTGGATGTTTATTTTGGGGAAAAGCAACCATATACCTCCAAGATACGAATGACGACTGACCTAGAAGTATCACTGCTAATCAAAAAAGAGAATCATGTATATGGGGAACAGGTAACAAGCAACAGGTTTCTATGTTTAAGGAGATTTGCAACAATTTTCACCTGCCAGACGAGCAATTCCTCAAACTTGCAAGCACTACCAGATACAGGTACAAATGAGTGGTGTGAGGGGCACAGAGGAGAAGTTGAAGAAGCAACAGTGAGAGAAACCCTATGTACGTATTGATTATATAACTAGAATGCTAGGTGTATACAGATTCAATTCAATTACAAACACAGAACATATTTATCACTAAGTTTAAAATCAGACAGCATTCCCAGGTGTAGACAAGTCTACGTTCTTCTATATGTTGTGAAATACAAGATATAAAAATGCATTGGCAAAGACAATAGGTTGGCGTTGGCTGTCAGCTTTTCGGCAAAATGTGTTTTATTTGTTGTAGTTTTTGCAAAATGTTATTGTTCTGGAATCTTCCGAGCCCTCATCAATGCAAAATAAAATATTAGCTGAAGGCAAAAATGGTTTTTGGTCTCAAAAATTTAACACACTTCAACAGTACTCCATGGCACTAAGGAGAACTACTTTTTGTGTTGATGTGCTTCTTGTGAAAGGACAGCATGCTGTAACTCGTCGTGAAGTGAGCCAATGGATGAAGTGAGCTCACGCATTGCCCCTTGACAAATGTGAATGAGACAAATAGAGGTACAATTAATCAAGTCTGGCTGAAACCCCTCTAAGTAACTATGTGATATACATAATTTTTGTAAAAACAATTAATACAGACCTAAAAAAAAGACAATCAGTCTTGCATTGGCTGCTAGCCTCGTGCCTTTGATAAAGAAGGACAAAAAGAGGGAAAGAAGGAAAAAAGAGGAAAGAAAGAAAAAAGAGGGAAAGAAGGAAAAAAGAGAAAGAAAGAATGAAAGAAACAAAGAAATAAATGAGGCAAGAAGGGGAAAGAAAGAAAGAAGGAAAGAAAAAAGAAGAAATAAAAAAGGAAAAAAGAAAGAAAGAAAAAAGGCAAGAAAAAAAGAACAAAGACAAGAAATATAGAAAGAAGGCAAAAAGAAAGAAGGAAAGAAAGCAGAAAAGAAAGAAGGAACGAAAGAAGAAAAGAAAAAAGAAAAGAAACATTGAAAGAAACATTGAAAGAAAGAAAGAACAAACAAAGGCAAGAAAGAAATAAGAAAAGAAAAAAGGAAAGGAAAGGAAAGGAAAGGAAAGGAAAGGAAAGAAAAGAAAAGAATGAAGGCAAGAAAGAAAGAAGGAAAGATAGAACAAACGAAGGCAAGAAGGACAGCAAAAAAAGGAAGAGAAAGAAGTCAGGAAAAATGAAAGCAAGTAAGAAGGCAGGATAGAAGGAAGGAAAAGAAGGACAGAAGGCAAGAAAGAATGAAGGAAAGAAAGAAAAAACAGAAAGCAGGAAACAAGAAAGAAAGGAAGAAAGAGAGAAAGAAAGAAATAGAGAAAGAAAGAAAGAAAGAAAGAAAGAAAGAAAGACTGGGAAGGAAAGAAGGAAAAAAAGGAAAGAAAGAAGGCATGACTTAATACAGAAAAGTTGAGTTCTTGGTTCGACTGAGGGAAGATGGTGGATTGACTCCACCGAGGAGGGGAGCGCCTTCGCCTACGGTTCCGAACGCCCCCCCCCCCCGGCTTTTGGAAGGGTACAAGGCAATATCAAATTGGGAGAAAAACTGAATCAGAACCTTGATCAGATTGGACTAAATTTTTCTGTTAAGAAGAGAGGACGACGACGCTGTTTTGGTAAAATTACAGCATGCCTGGTTCACTGATGTGCTGGTGTCATTCTGCTGTGGCTCGGGGCCATCTCCTTCATATTAAGGAAGCAAGGTGGTTTAAGGCATCCCGTCTCGTGGCTGCTCCCGGCATCTACCCGGCGTGTGTGAGTGCTGGCATGGCTCCCCTGTGTCCTGTTGCTCAGAAGGGACGAGGCCGTACTTGTGAGAGCACGGTTTCCAGTCAAGGGAACTTAGTGCTTGCAGGCGCTTCTAGATCCGTGAAAAAACCGGCACCTCCTCCTCGGCTCGGTCGGGTGCCTGAGGCAGCTCCCATCTCGTCACTGGGTAAACCTATCCTGCGTTTGCTACGGTCCGGGAAGGCAGGCGGCCTGCTCCAAGCCTGCAGCTCCGAGAACTACCCCCCGGCATCTGAGATGGCTGACACACTACTAGCGGCGGTCCAGGAGGGCTGGGAGGCTGGTTCTATATCTCGGTCCCAGTCCCTTGAGGCAGGTAAAGGGAAGGACTTGATGTCTGTTTTGCTGGAGAGCAGTAGGAAGGCCAGTCCCAGTGATGGTAATATGATGCATCCTGAAATTGAAGCTGTGAATATAGGTCAGGCACAGGCTGGCTCAGTTACTCTCCCTTCTTTGCCCACGGACTATCAAGGGGGCAGCCATAAGGGGGGAGCAGCGCAAAATGAGGATGCAGATTCTGTTCTACAGGATGATTCATCAACTATTTCTGAGTCATTCAGTCCTGAAGCAGTGAGGGTTCTAGTTACCACGTAAAGGGATTTAACTAACAGTGGCGCACCATTCACATATGGTAGCCTCAGTTCCAGGCTCCGCACCAAGCTCCCCAGATGGTGTTACATGGGGGTCAATTGATAAGAAGAGCACAGCATTAATTAAGGCCAGCACCTCATTGGGGAACAAGATAATGAAGGCAAAGGGAGCTAAAGGAATCAGAGGCGCTAAAGAAGGAAGAGGATGTGGAGGTTTGAGACTTTCTCCAGCTAAGCCTGAGGATCAGATCAAAAACCCCATTGGGGCCCGCTCGAAGAAAGGACACGAGGCTAGTCCCCTACGTAGATGGGTGACATCTAAGGGAGAGGTCAAAGCTATCATCTCTTGGCTTTTTAATTCTGGTAGAGCAGACTCCCAGGAGTTTTATCCCGAGCGAGGAGATTCTGTTGATCTGAATCATACTATCCAAGATACTACAACTATGAGTCCAGATCAAATGGACAATCCGGAGGGAATCTTGGATCCATCAGTGATAGCTGGCCAACCCGACACTCCGGTAATGCCAATAGGTCAATCTAACACCCCGGGAGGGTCAGTAGCTGATAAATCATGTGACCTCGAGGAGCCTTCTCTATCTATAATTCTCCAGGTGTTGCTTACTCAAAGAATAGAGGCTCAAGATTATTATTCACAAGCCAAAGCTGGCATCAGGGAGATAGATCAAGCAGGCACTAACGGATGTCACTGTTAAAGTCGCCACATTGTCCTCAGAGGTTTCAGAACTGCAGCAGCGGGTCGCAGTAGCTGAAGAAGTCAATACCTCGGTTGTGAGATCTATTAAAACACAAGAGACTCAGATGGTGTTTCTACAAGCAAAAGTTGAGGACCTCAAGAACCGACAACGCCGGAATAATTTGAGGGTCTTCGGAATACCTGAATGGAGTGAGGGCTCGGACCCAAGGGCATATGTGGTTAATCTATTTCAACAGGCATTTCCGGACCTTGCTGACTGGGATATTGACTCTCGGGTGCAACGGGCGCATAGAATACCATCTTTTTTAAGACCAGGGGTTCAAGTTGGCCTATCACACCCTCGTCCAATACTTGTGTATATCGGTAATTTTCTGCTCTGACAGGCAATTTATTTTAAAGCCCGTCCTACTACTCCTGTTAAATTGGACTCTCTCTCTCAATTTGTGAGGTATAATCTATGTAAGGCTTTAATGGAAAGAAGGTAGAAGCTCCGCCAACTAATAAACCCTCTCAAGGCAGTCTGTACACAAGTTTTCTTACAGTAACCAGCCCGGCTGAAGATAGTAAAAGATGGTCGCTCGCAGTTTTTTACACGGATTCAGAAACAAAAGTAGCCCTTTCTAGATCGCAATCTGATTCAACCTGAGAAGAGGGTGTATATTAGTTGAGTCAAGGGGGTGTTTGCTCCCTGTTGGTGTGCTCTCATAGATGTTCACTTATGCTTTTTCATATGGGGAGTGTGGGTGGGGGCGAATGGAAGAGTGCTCTCCGTTGGCTGTCAGTCAGCAACTGCAGGGTAGGGGGCCGATTCCCTCTTTAGGTACGGGGGTGGGTCCACCGGGGGTGGTGTGGGGCACGGTGTGGGGGGTTTAATAGCCAGTTAACTTTTGGAAGCATACATATAGTGGATTGTGGCAGGGGAACGGAGTTATGAGGAAGACGGTCTCTATTAAGATTACGTAATGCTTAATTTGAAAGTTATGTGTTGGAATGTCCCAGGACTCAATCAAGCTAGGAAGCAGTGCTTGATCTATAAGGAGCTCAAGGTATTTAAGCCACAGATACTTGGGCTAACTCAGACTCATCTCGCATTTAAGGATAGATCTATGATGAAACAACTGGGATTTGATGTTTTAATATGCACTTCTCAGATGGTCTCAATCCAAGGGGACACTATAATGAAAGCTAAGAATTTAGCTGTTACTGTTTTACGTACGCTAGCTTATTCTAGAGGGAGATGGGCAATAGTACAATTATTGATTCTGGTACAAAAAAGTATGATTTGTGTGGTGTATGGCCCTAATACTGATAGCCTTCATATGTTTTATTATTTGAGTGACAAATTATTGGGGTGGACTGGAGATATGAGAGTTATGGGGGATTTCAACTGTATATTGGCTCATAAGATTGACACCACTAATAGAAAAACGCAGGCGAGAATGGTTAGGACCCGGGCGGCCATACTCGAGCTTATGCGAATACATCAGTTGGATGATGCATGGAGGACTTTATTCCCAAGGTCACCAGGGTTTACGTATTACTCTTTCCCACACAAGCAATATTCGTGCATCGTAATGATTTATACTAAGTGCGCTCTTTTGGAAAACGCCTATATAGAGGTATGTCCTAAAGTTACATCTGATCACAATCCTGTCTTGCTACCAGTACAGGTGCAGGCAGGAGTTGGTGATGCTCAACGTGCTTTTTCATTCCCCGGTCAACTATTTAATAACCAGGAATATTGTGGGCATCTTAGATTAGTACTGAGGGAGTATAACGGAAATAACAAAGGCACTGCCTCTCTGCCCGTTGTATGGGACTGTATGAAGGCGTTCGTCAGGGGGGGTGACCTCCAGTTCATTCTGGGCAAGAAGCAGGCAGTGGCGCCTGGACTATTTAGAACTGAAAAGCCAACATGCGCAGGCCATTATAGTTAGGGACCCTGCTGAGCAGTCAATTTATCTGAAGCTTTTGGAAGTAAGGTCTATGTTAAATAGAAGGCTATCAGAGAACACAGATGCCAGTTATCAGAAGCATTGAATGCTGCAGTATGAGTATGGGGAAAAAGTTGGTCGGTTGTTGGCTACTCAGATCTCTGATAGTAAGGCAAGATCTAATATCAAGCGCATTAAGGGAGAGGGGGGTGTTATTTTTACAACCATGTGATATCGTTGAGCAGTTTGGTGTATTTTATGCAGGAATATATGCTGAGGTAGTTTCTTCCACTAATCTAAGTTTTCGGGATTATCTGCAAGAAAGTCATATACCTAAGCTTGATGCACACGAGATGGCAGTGCTACAGGGGGACATTGGGGTTGCCGAAGTGGAGGAAGCAATTAAGGCCGTCTTCTGGTAAGGCAGCGGGCGAGGATACTATCCCTCTGGAGTTCTATAAAACCTTTAGGGATATCTTGGTGCCCATATTGACAGACTTAATTACATATATCTCAGAAAGAGGGGATAACCAATATTGTGGTATTCCCCAGGAAAGGTAAACCAGTTGAAGAAAGGAGTTCATATCATCCGATTTTATTAATTAACTCTGATACTAAAGTTTTTTTTTAAAATATTGGCAAAGCGTGTGGCCCCTCTCATTCATAGGTTAGTCTCTGATCAACAACACGGGTTTGTTCCCGGCAGGGACACCTCGGCCCACGTTAACACTGCTATTGCAGCCTTCGATGTATCCGGTAAATTAAAAGAACATATCGGTATGATAATGCTGGATGCCGGGAAGGCTTTTGATAGAGTGGCATGGGACACACTCTGGTCTACTATGACTACGTTCGGACTTGGAAGCCGGTTTATCTCTGGTTCAGAAATTATATAAGAACCCGGTAGCTTAAGTTAAGGTAAATGGCATTTCATCTACATCTTTCCCAGTACGGAGAGGCACACGGCAGGGGAGTCCACTTTCCCCGCTGCTATTTGCTCTTTACATTGAGCCTTTTATAAGACATCTTTTGCGGAATCCAGGGATTCTTCCAGTTTGTTTGAATGGAATGGAAATTGAAGATTAACGCATACACGGATGATATTGTCATCTTCTCTGTTAACCCAGTTGATGCTATAGTTCGTATCTCAGAAGAAGCTGAGCTTTTTGGCTCTTTTTCTGGATATAAGCTCAACTTGGCTAAAATGCAGACTATCTTGAATTCTCAACTGGACACCCCGTTATCATCTTTGGGGTCTCAGGTACTTCCACATATTTAGGTATCTGCCTTAGTAGCCAAATGAAGGACATAATTACACTTAATTATGAGTCGCTTCTTAAATCAGTCACAGCTAAATTACGATCTTGTCATCGGCTTCCTCTTAGCATCCTCAGCAGGTGTAATATTATCCAAATGAATATATTTTATACTTATTTCGCTCGATCCCATTACGGGTCCCAAGGTCTTTTTTTAAATGCCTTAAAGATGTTATCGATAGCTTTATCTTGGGGTAATGGCGGGCAAGAAGGGCCCTAAGACTTATCAAACTGACTTACATACAGGGGGGCTTTAAGCTTCCAGATTTCAAGCTTTATTATTGGGCTGCTTTTGCTGGACGGATTCAGAGCCTTTTAAACGGTCAGGGAGCAGGCTTATTTTCATTTGCTTACCAAGTAGCTTGTGGACCATCAATTAGGTTTATTCTTTACAAGACTACAGATCCTAACTACTATAAAAGGGTCAGATTTAAGGTAGTTAGGGATATAACTAGGATATGGCAGGAAATCTGTAGGATACATTCCTTGCCTTTGCTACACTACTTTACTATTCTATGGGGTAACCCAATACTTCCAGAAATATTTCAGGATAATGTTGAGAAGGTCTGGCACTATATGGGGGTCTGCAACTTGAGTCATTTGTATGACGACCGGGGGTTCTGTATATTTTTTATTACAAGAGGAGTTTGGGCTCCCGCAGAAGTGCTTTTTCAAATACTTGCAAATAAGGGATTACTTCCTATTCGGTCAGAAAATGCAAGATATGCCATTCACTTCTGAAATATTGTCTGGTATCTATGGGAAGCCTGTCAAAACTTCAATCAGTGTAATGTATCAAAGACTTATTTCATCAGTACAGGATGATAGCATTCAGATATCTGCTAAACTTAGTCAGCTTCTTGCATCTGATGTCACTGTAATCGATATACAGGAGGCCTTGGATATTATAGATCTATCAGTAGCCTCTGTTAGTTTGAAATTGCAGCAGCACAGGACAATCTTTATGCTGTATTACACTCCAGAGCTTATCTCCAAATGGGCAACTCTCAGAATCTCTGATAAAGCGTATTGCCCTAAATGTAAGCTTTATGCGGAAGACATCAAGCATATGTTTGCTGACTGTCCTATGCTAAAAGTATTTTGGAATGACATCTCCTCTTTGCTACCAGGGTGCATGGGTCAGGAGTTTCGGCCCACAGATAAGGAAATCCTCCTTGGGTTTAAATCTCAGGCTACCCAACATGAGAGGTTGCTGGCATCTATCATCATTGTATGTGCTCGTCTATGTATCGCTAGGACTTAGATAAACCCTAGGACGCCAAACGTCAATGAGTTCTGGGTCCTGCTCAGACAGGTGTTCGAGTCTGAATTGGCTCTAGCTAAGGCCCGAGGCCCCCGCTCTGTGTTAAGATTAAAAAGGATCTGGGCCGGTCTTCAATGGGAATAGCCCTGCTGGTCCTGTTGGACCATTATTAACGCTATAATGTCTGCACAAAACAGAAAGCTTTCTTTTCTTCCTCTGTGTAGTTTCTATCTGACTGTGTTGTATGTCTCATGTTCAGGATTTTATTTATGTGTGCTTTAACTATGTGTACTATCCTGAGTATTCGTCTTTCTGGTTGATGATTGTTATCTTGTTTTGGGTGGTATTACATTTTTGATGCTGGTTTGAAAATAATAAAAATATTTACTAAAAAAAAACTATATACAGAAAAGTTTCAAATAGACACAATCAGTTATGCTGGGAAATAGCAATAGTCAGATAAACAAATGGTACTCCAAAATCAATTTACATCAACATTGTCAGGCAACAGGAACTAATAAGGCTGGAATGTGCCTTGGTTACATTAAAAGCGTCCTACTACCACATCATGCTCTAAACACAGAGGCAACACTAAAGTAATTATACAGTAAAAACAAAAACACTGTCAGGGAAGGAAACTACCTTGTGTGTGGATGTGTTCATTTTGAAAGAGAAAAATGCTGTCACTAAAAGTGATCATAACCAGTGACTTATTTAGACTGACCCATTGTCCCATGCTGTATGCTGTTAAGGGGTGGAAACAAAATGTGAATGACATAACAACAGACCAATGGATAAAGAGAGCTGGCTGAAAGTCCCACTGAGTAAATATATCATACAAATAATTTTAATACAATTAAAAGGTTTTGACTTATGCCAGACCTAAAAAGAATTGTGGTTCCAAGTACTACAAATGGCAGAGCACACAGGATAGAAAATCTCATGAGCACTGTATCAATGTCTTCTAGTGAACAATACTATTAAAAAAGCCTCTAAAATGTCCACACTTTGGAATATCGGTGATGGTCATAAAGCAACCAACAATGGGTATCATATCCGCTTTAAAGGCCTGAGCAATGGCTGGATTAGGTAAATAACTCATGATCTGAATTAGGTAATGACTCATGATGAGTCAGCTACTGTCAAAACGGAGTCTATATTGCACTCATGGATAAAGGAAAATGGGAAGAGAGGGTGTCACACTCCTCACTAATCTAATACCAAATTATAACACACAATCTGTTGTCTTTGAATTTTGCGTTTGATTATGTGCTGGTGATAAACACCATAAATTACAATAAAAACACCTAGAATACAAATATCACCTGTACATAACATGTACGTATACCCAGTGTTCAACGAATAAAGTCTACAATATAATACCATATGCTAAACATGTATTTTACATATTGATGCACATCTTGCTCATATTACACTGTCCATGAAGATCAACAAGCAGAGTAATAGTTTCTAACGTGTTTATGAATTACTTTTTTGACCGGCACGAACGCCTCAGCTTTCAGGACCTACCTCTTGAATAGCAGTCATGACAACATGTTGCACAGACTCTTCAAGGGTCATTATAACTTGAATGTGTTCTGAAACGTAAGGGAAGACAAGTTATAAATAATGTAATAAAATCTTAAATCAAAGCAATCGGAGAGAGAGAGAACATATAGCATAAATAAGCATTAAAAAAGGGAAACTCTATTAAAGGAAGTCTTTTGGATGATGAAGGTTTAGTAGGGAGATAAAAGTACAAGCCTGGCGAAGAACAAATGTGAAGATAGCTGGAGGGCATTGGTGAAAAGAACTAAAAGCAAGAGGAACGGCAAGCAGGAGGAGGGAATACAAGTAAAGGCAGAGATGAAAAAATGAGGGTTCGAGGTGAAATATATTTGGAAACTAAAAGCTCATTTTAGAACAAAGGCAGTACATGAATACAATGAACCACTAACTTGGTTAACTGGGACTATGTTTTCAGTGATGATTTCAAGGATTTGGGGTGTGTAGAAGTCCTTGATGCAAGCACAGGGTTTTTCTCCCACGTCCAGCAACCCAATCCCATTGCAGAACTGGTTTTCGCATTGGGTTGTGTGTTTGACCCACACCAATAGATGTTACCAGAATACACGGTTTCTGATTACATCCCTTTGACACAAGATACCTTCTCCAAGGCCAACACGCAATCAGAAAAGAGGCAATATGTCTGCCCCATCTCAAACAAAACATAGAAAGAATTTTCAATAAAAGCCAATTGTATCAAAACCTCAAACATTAAATCTTAAGACATGACAAGGAACAGCATCCACCTGCCCCACCATGCATTCAGAGGCGCCCTGCAAAATTCTGGGTAGAATGAATTGGTCCCCACTACAGGACAAGGTCCCCCTGGCAATGGTAACTTACACACGGAAACACCGGATTGGAGGTGGAGGAGTGCTTTAAATGGGGAGGTTCTGAGTATCTGCCTTGGGTTATTCGAGTACTTTTCAGTAGGAAAGTACCAGCATTTCTAGGTATGGCCTGAGAGCTTCAACCCCATATCTTGTTCTGTTTTCTTCTCGATTCGCTCCCTTCGTGGAAACATGACTTTGTGTAACACAGTTCATCTCTTTTAAAAACAAATCAAAAACACAGTGGTTCTGTTACTAGACCCTATTATGTTCGCGGTAGAGGATGGCTACTCTGAAAATTCATATCCTATTTCATAATCGGTTTTATTTTTTAAAGATCTCTGAACCGAATAAGAGGTGCTGTGGGTCAGCTCCGTTTATTTTCACTTCTTTGATTAAGCGATAACTCAGCACAGGTGGAGATATTTCCAGCTGCGTTTTTTACCCTTCCACTTGCTGCAGGAAAGCCTTGAGAAGTGAAATTTATATCTGATCAAAATAAGAACGCTATTCTAGTCCTAATGAGCCCCTGTTTCTCAAAGCATCTGTTGATGCGCTAAATAAAGAAATATTTTTAGTGCAGGGCACTTAGACATATAATCTTAGACGTTGGCAAAAACAAGTATTGTTCAAATGTGGCATACATGTAAATGACTGCGTCTGATAACTAAATATTTCAATAAGGCAATAGCATAACGTCTATCCTGGATGGAGAAATGGGTCTGTATAATGATTATTATTATTTTGGCAGGTGTATAAACCTTGTTGTATACTTAAGTTAAGTGTCACTCTAAAATATGCCCAACATCTTTACCTTAGTAGTTTTTGAATACTTGCTTTGACATAGATATATCAGGCACTGATCTTCGTGTTTAGCAATATTCTGCACCTGTTTCACATCAACTACATTTATTGGTACTTTGAAATAGCACTGGATCTATCTCCCCAATTACCAGCGTTAAATCCAACAAGCTACTTGCATCTTTACTCCAAGAAATAAGGGAAATAGTCGATATTTGGGCGCTAAAATTCAAATCACAAAAAATCATAGCTGCTGGGTATACACGATTGTGACAACATGTGGTATTTGCAAATTGATGCAGAAGGAGACCAATACTTTGGAAATTGACATATCCGACTTTGCAAAGCCTTGAGAGAGGAAAGCATGGCCAACTTTCACACAGCAAAGTGAGAGCACAGAAGGAAGAGGCTTACAAAGGAAACGTATTCGTATGAGTAATTGGGCCCTCTGCCCAAGCTAACACAAAGGGGCCGATTCCAATTCGGGCCGGAAATCTCTCCGACCGAGCCGGACTCGGAGAGATTTCCGACCGAATCGGACTCTGGCAGCCCGACCGAACGAGTACGATGCGCACGTATGCCATCGGACTCGATTCGGTCGGACTCCCATTGAAGTCAATGGGAGCCGGTCGTACAAGGTGTACGCGGGCTCCCATTGACTCAATGGGTGCGAGGCGGTCAAGGGCGCCCCCTACAGCGGGTACGCGTCGAAGCGACTCGCGCCGTACACGCACAGGTAGGGGGGACCCATGGGTCCCCCCTGTGTGCGACTCGCACGGCTACGCGTACAGGGGGGTCCGACACGGACCCCCCAAGTACGTCTCCGACTGCTCTTTGGAGCCGGAGTGCGCGGCTCGGTCGGACTGCTCGCGGCGCGCATCGTACTCACCCGGCCGGGGAACGTCTCCATTGCGCGGTGCGAGTCGAGTCCAAGCGAGTCGGTCAGTGCGGTTTGACCCGGGAACGAGTCGGTCGGAGCGGTCGGGACGCCCGGACGAGTCGGTCGGCGAGTCGCATCGTACTCGCTCGCACGGACGCGCGTACGAATCGGTCGGGAAATAGGGCTCCGAATCGGATCCGGTTAAGCCGAATCCGATTCGGAGCCCTACCGGCCGAGATCGGAATCGGCCCCAAAGTGTTATACATGGGCTTTCACAACCTCCTTTCAAACTAAACACTTGTTTGACGTGGGCTCACTCCACACATAAGAAATAAACACCACGCCCAGGAAAATCTCCTGAGAAGAGTGAACATTTATAAATTGCTAAAGCGCTGAACAAAGCGAAGGAAACATTTAAAGCGCCAGTACAATATTTAACTAGAAAACACTCTGAATCAAAAAGAGAAGAGGGATGAGGAGCTGTCAAAAACTGAAGTAATGTTTTAAACCCACCAGAAGGGAGGAAGGCTTAGACTTACCTGTGCCACTGTTGGAAAAACAAAAAAAAACACACAATAGACAAGGGGAAATCCGAGGACTGTGAAAATCCTGAAATGGGTAGGCTAAATATGAACTGAAGAAAACTTTCAAAACAGAAATTGAAGAAGCGAAATGTGGAACAGGCTACTTCATGACAAATGACACAAATGCATAGGTGGGTTAAATTACCAAAATTGGTTAACAAATTTCTCTACTGAATGACGGTATGGACGCACGGCAGTTCGTAAAATAGAGGAACGCTCGATCAGACGCAGGAGCAAAACTTGTCAAGTATTTGGAAAGTTCAAGGAAAATTGTGCTTTGTATGGGCAAAAAAATTGTTCTTTTCATATCAATTAGTCCAAGTGTGCGCTTAATAGGCACGGCCATGGCTCACTCTTGTTGAAATAAAAGCATAGGTCTAAACATTAAAATGTGTATGAGACGTACTGCCTTCATGACAGAACGCTATGGAATGAGTAACAATGACTCAGAAGCCTGAATTTCTGAAGCATACACTGGAATAGTGTACTTCCCAACGCACTTTGTTTGGTTCAATTGCAAGCAGAAGCACTTTTATGATGACTCTGTTACTATTAGTCCATAACTATTGCTTTAGGAACTACACTGGTACCACGTCACCTAGTATCGGAACAAGAAACTGCTTGAAAACCTGTAAACAGCGGTTTGTGTGTTGATACGATTACGCATGCATCGTACGTAGTTATGCTCCCCTTCCCTAGGAATATGGTCATCCATCCCAGTTCTCTTCTTGAAACAAAGAGTTTCCAACTTTATGGTGACTATTTACCAATTTCGTGTGTGTGTAAATTTCACAACACTTGGGAATGAGAAAAGAAGGAGGAGGTGGCATTTTCAAGCAGTTTAGGCCAACACAAGCAGGTTACGCAGAATTTACTGGCCAAATCTAGCATCGCTGCAGGAGAAAGACAGAGAGCACAATGTCAGCAAATGCAAGTAGATTAGCCTATGGAGCTACACAAAATATGTCTCTGACACTCTCTTGCTAGTAGAATACCATCAAAGCCACCTCGGCTTTGCCAGAGTGTACATCCATGGAGATTGTATCAGCCGGTGGCAAAGTGGATCAGCTTTCGCAATCAACTTTCTGCACAATGAGAACACTATGACCCTGATTATAAGTTGGGCAGTTAATTCCGTCCCATGCGTGAACCCGTTTAAACACAGGACAGAATTACGAGTTTGGTTTTATTAAACTCATCCGATAATTATCGGATGCGTTAAATAACCCACCATTCCTTAAATCTCGGCAGGTCAAGCCTGCCGAGATTTAACAGGAAAAATGCGTACGGTATTTTCCGTAACATGCAGATTTTGATGTTTTAAACACAAAAATCCACATGTTCTTCCCCAATAACTCGTACTAGGTGCTATTTATCACACCCGATAGCAAACCCCAGGGTATCGTTTTGTACACAGTGCAATAAATAGCAGCTTTAGGCCCTCAGAGGCATCTTTCCACATCTTGGATTTCCTAAAAAAAAATACAAGCAACAACTACTCTCATCCTCTCTAAACTTGATTATGCTAACGGACAATATCATGGCATTCCAAGTTCAACCTTGAGAAGGCTGCAAATAATGAATAATTCAGCAGCAAGACTAATTCTAAATGTAAATGTATACGAGCCTGCATCTCTCCATTGCTGAAGGTTCTACACTGCCTCCCTATTGCAAGAAGATCCTCTTTCAAGCTAGTATGCATCACTCACAGCAATAAACGATAAAGGACAAAAATTCCTTCAATCAAAAAGTCACCAAATACGCCCAACCGGGAACTTCTGTTCCAAACTGGCACAGTGTTTAATAATTCCTGCTTACAGGATAAAGCTATTGGTTGTACTACTTTCTCTGTTCAAGCCGCCAAACTGTGAAATTCCTTACCTGCAAAACTGGAGTCACTGAGAATCACAAAGAGTTAAGAAGAATGGTTAAGACCTGGTTATTACCAATGTCATCAATCAGAGAATCTATATGATCTCATTCGCAAAAATAAGTGCCATCACAAATTCTGGCCTACAGACAGATGTCCCTGCAGCACGCTCTCCCTCAAGGGAGAAGTAAATCAGCATAATCTCTGCACAAACACCCCCTAACTAATATCAGGGTAGAACCAGATCCCCATATAAACATGCCAACCATGCATCTGTTTCTAACGAATACATAACAAAATGATCGATGCAAATCAAAGAGTTGGTCTATTTCCCAAATCTTGCCTCACGTTACCTGATCCCCAAATCCTTTCAGAACATACAACATAACTCAGTAGTTCGCATTAGAAAGAGCCAAGTATGAACTCAAACAGAATAAAAATAATCTTTGCAAATAATAAAACCTTCAAAAGGATAAACTGTTCAACACCATCACTGGCCAACTGGAACACCTAAAGATGCAACAACATATAGCACCTACCTACAAGCGAAAACAATGAACCCTCTTGACACATTTTACACATCTTCAGATTGCATGTTATTCCAATAATCCTCCTCTAGCTATATTCATAAAACCCTGCATGTTAATTGACCTTGAATTAAATCTACTGATTGTTCTCTGTCTCTTTCAGCTCTATCGAATGACCCTCTCCATACCCTCCAACCTTTGCATTCTTATCTCTCAGTGTAGCCTGTCTCTCTTACTCTCTACCTATTTTATTTCTCTAACTGGCCATACTTCTCCTCAAAAAATTGAATTATTTGAGGTGCGTGACTACCCACCTTAAGGAATAATCACAACCCTTGTCAGGTTGAACCCTCAAAGCCACTAAGTGGCACAGAGCAGACAGGCATAACATAACTTAGGGCAATTTGTATTTATGCAGTACCAAAACAGAAATAAAGTCAAATTGCAAAACAATATAAATACCATATAAAATTAGAAAAATAAGAGTAAAATTTGATAAACAAAATTACATCAAAATGTCACAAAATCCAATCAGGGAACCAGAGATATGATTTTTCAAAGTTTTATGTAGGAATGTCTCCAAGAAGCAGAAAATGCCAATGACAGTCAATGGGCGTGGTAGACCGGGATCTGGGTGCAATTTCAGGATGGCCGTAATGGAGCTTGGATGGATACATCAAACAGTTTAGCCCTGGTCACAGATTTTACCTACTGACGTAGTCCTTTAAGCCCCAATCCACACTGGAGTACACTGCTAAGGCCCTCGAGGGCCTCAAGGGAGGCATTTAGAGACTCACAGGGTATCAGGCAGAGGCCAACAGGAAGGTCTAGTCTTGGTTCAGTTGCCGCTGGTCAGCTGTGCCGTAGCTTGTTGAATCCCTGGAGCTTTAACATGAGGTCAGCATTACGACCCTTGGAGTTCACATCTTTGGCTGGATACAAGAGAGAGTAGATCTCATCCTTCAGGGCTTTTCTCAGGCCACAGACAGCAGGTCTAGTCTTCTTTTGTTCCTTCTCAGGACCACACAGTGTTCTGAAGTGGTTGCCTGGAGATGCCACATTTATGCGTGGCATGATCTAGTGGGGGTGGGGGCGGGGGGACAAGGGATTTTACTCCCGGGCATGCCCTAACCAATGGGGTAAAAGTTTCCGGGCCACCCACATCCACTTTGGATATTTGCAAAATGGTGGAAGTTTTCAGCCACATTCAACTTAGGCTTTAGGGGCTGGGGGCTGGGGGGAGTTTACTATGATAATCTTGTCGTAGTCCCACATCTAACATTAAAATCCAGTCTTAGGCAGCCACTGTACCCCAAATAAATCTAGTGACAGAAGTTTGGTAGGACAAAAACAGGATTTTCCAGCAACCAGACAGATACACATGAATTGTTTTGGCATCCTGTTTCCTACCTTTCAAGTGTGCTGCAAATGTTATATGTAAATTAGAGCAGACCTGTCAAGCAGCATTTGACACTCCTGCAGGATTTGACACTTTAATATCAAAAAGGATGCCCACACTCCCCCCTGAATATTCTGTGAAGTTCAGGGGGGTCACCTCTGCCCATTCAGGTCAACCTGTCAAACACAGTCACCTATTGTGCAATTCCTGGGTGGAATTTCACACCTCAATAATGCCTATTTAAATGCTAATCACTGGCTGGGAGGAATTGGATAGGATATGCAAATTAGCCTCCAGGACTTCGGGCAGGAAACAGTAATTTTCAAAACGTTACTTTTCATTAATATTTATTAAAAATCCGACTTAACCATTGAATAGTTGGTCAATTACTTTTCTAGCTATTCCCTTTCCCTTATAAGACACAGTATTAGGATTTTAATGTGTACCCTTTTTTTCTACATAGGACAGTTAGGCCCGTCCCAGTAAAGAGTGGCTTTAGGGTGCTAGTCACTGTAAGGACATGTTAACATTACATTTCTACATGTCCTAATTTTAAATACTGCACACTGCCTTGTGGGCCACAAGACTTACAAAGGGGACAGTTATTAATATTTAAAAAGGAAATTTTGACCTTTGAAAAGAGTTTATTTTGGCAGGTCGAATTGCAGTTTTTACACTGTTGCATTCAGGCCACAATGGCCTGAAGTTATATTTGCATTGCCACTGTAGTGGAGACCATAACAGGTGCTGCAGTGGACTAGTGGCATTTCACTTCCAGTTCCTGGGTACATTTTGTACCATATACTGGGGATTTATAGGCAAGTTAAATATACTCATTAGGAGCATGTCAGTTCGACCATGTTAAAAAGGGGGAGCACAGGCATTTTACTACTAGTTAGCAGAGGTAAAGTGCACAGAGTTCTAAAGCCAGCAAAATATAAGGTCCAGCAAAAGGAGAAAAAATTCTGGGGTGAGCATGCAGAAAACGAGGATTTTCTATGCCTTTCTACTCGTCCCACATTCAATTTGCAGGAATTTACACTAATAATCACAACTAACCCCTATTAACTTAATCTACCAGAAAAAAAACTGGAGGAAAGATACAGGATAGTTTACTAAGGGCATAAGACTGACCAACAATAACTAACAACCACAGGATTAACCACTAACCTTGGGTACAGCAGTAGCATGCTCCCTGCTGTAACGCACTTTAATGTCTTGTCAGAGGTAGTAAAATCTGTATAAATGCAATTACAATACAATACAACTCATCTGACAATTGTGGCTTCTAAAGCTGCCTGTCTGTTATCACTGACTAAAGAAGTCAGAGTCACAAACAAATGGTAGATAGAAGGAAGGTCTCTGGTTCTATAGAGGTAAAAGCTTAAAGCGAACCTGATGTCAAAGTTGTGCAAATTCTTCACAACAGAGAAGCATGTGGATGTGGGAAGACTGACGGAAGGTCAATGTTCTCATTCAAATGGAATTCTGATGTAACCATCTGGGACAAAGTCAAAATGGTGAAAGTCAGTGACACCTTGCTCCAGTGGAATGGAGTAAATTGTTCTGACTCCATTGGCAGTGGAGATGGGACACCCCAGGCCTGTTCTGACAGATCTCTAAGACGGATAGGTAGGTGCTTGCAGGTGCTAACCTGCACATCAGAACAAGACGGATGGCTGAAAAAAGAGAAATAACATAATTCACAGAGTAAGACAGCGGGATAATTTCTTTTGACAGGATGAAGTGCTAGAATCTCAATCATTTGCACTGGTCATAAGCTCTGGTAAAAGATGTCCTTGCTGCCATATGGGTGTTTATAAGTGTTTAACATAGGGACATTATTCACTTTGAGATTAATCTAAAGTAAATAATGTGAGTCTTTTTTTTTTTTTAAACGTTTTTTTCATTTAGGAACATTACTTTTGAAATTCATAGTTTCATTTCACAATTCCCTTTTCTGACTGTAGATCGCAGTGTTAGCTGATAGGCTTAATTTTTCAAAAATACATTTGTTAATAGGTAAACTGCATTTTTCTGTGAATAAGTTACTTACCGTTCTAATACTTTTTGTTGCGGCTACTCTATACAGGGTTGTCACAAGGGGAGAAAAGCCAGGGCTCTTTGCCCCAGGTTCCATACTCCTGTTACAACATGTATTACAATAATTAAAAAGCTGACATGACCTGAGCTTTTATAATGCAGCAAACATGGCCTCAAGGCTAAATGGCACCGCTTGCTGTGTTTTCTATCCCAGGGAACATTTTGTTCAAGTTATGAAGTGGAATTATTAACCCGGGGGAGGCATTGCAATTTTTTCCCTGGACCCTACAACAGTTTCTGACAAGCTTGACTCTATATACACACAGATCACTCTTCTTTTGAACCCTACCAGGCAGGCACCACACTGCATCCGGAAAAATCTTGCAAAAACTCTTGCACACCAGTAGGTGGCACCACCAGCCTCCACTGCAGCTTCATCCCTAACTAAACAAGACAACCCGAAGACGCAAATGGGTGCCACCCTTGTGTGTAACCTAACTCTTAATACTTACTTTTGTTTCTCCCAAGGTTCTGGATTTAATTTTTTTCGGTTCCTGATTTAATTACACCAAGATTTGTGTCTCCTGAGGTAATTAAACGGATCAAAACGCACGTCGCAGCCAGGACGTTTAAGCTCTCTGAGAAGCCAAGAAAATCAAAGGATAACTCAAAAGAAACATGTCATGCTAGATTGCCCATTCACAAGGCTCGGATACAGTTAGGGGTATATTCACAAGAACGTGCGATAACTACTGCAAGAGTAGCGTAACGCAACTTTCAATATCGCAGCTTATCGCGGGAAAATAACCCCGTGTCAACGTAGAATTCACAACAAGGCGGTAGCATGCGATAGTCACCAGATAACGCGTCAAATGTCAGCGTGAAAATAAACGCCACGCCGAAAAAATGCGAAACGCGAATGATCATGCGATGAGGCCAATCGCGGTACAAAAAGTAGCGAAAAGCAGCCACAGGCCTGCAAATCCCATGCATCTGGTGGGAAATTGCACCATAAAAACCACAGAAACAACACACCAGAAACAAGCCAAAGCACGTAGCAACATGGATGCACCCTGACCCAGCGCAGAGGTCAACGCGAACCCCACAACCCCACAGACCACCAGCAAGGAACAACGGGGTCGGGGAAGGCCAAGGAGAAAAGGGAGAGGAAGACGGGGTGCACACCGCAGGAAAACAAGACCAGCGCCACGGAGTTACAGAACACTACAAGCAACTGACCCACAAGCAGACCACCTCGAATGCAGTCGGAGTGCCAAGGAGGCCAATACAGGAGGCCAAGAGGCGCCGCCAGGACGTGACAACCTAAACCAGGCACAAACCCGCTGCCAACAGGAAGGCAGCAACGGCGACAGGAAGTGGCAGTCCAGCGCCACAGGAGGAGCTGGAGGAAACCCAGGCCACAGTCATCAGTGTGGAGACGGTGCAAGAAGGTGGGAGTACGGACACAGCTCGACAGGACCCGACACAACAACAACAGGGTGAGGATCCAACAGGGACTGGGGGTTGGGGGGTGATGGGCACAATGGCACACATGCACAACGAGGTGTAGCACACTGCACACCCACAATTACCCAGGGACATGTCCCCATCCCCGTGGCACACTGCAGCACACACACATAGCAATCACAGCACATACCATGACAATGTGGCACAAAGTGCAACACCCACACTGCAGAACAGGGGACACGACTGGGCCCGCCCAGGCGCAGAAACAGAACAATCACATTGGACAGAGCAGGGAACTGTGAGATGCATATCTACGGCTACAACCCCACATCAGCCATGTAGGCCAAATGTACACTGTCCCAACTCAAATAGCCACCACCGCCCAAACAGTCACAATGTACATTGTCACACAGTCTGCATGTCGACAAGAACAAGGCGCCAACACTATGCCAACATGCACCTCCCCTTCACAATGCAGAGGGACAAACAACACCTCCAGCAGGTCAGAACAGACAACCCATCAGTGATGCCGGAGACGAACACCACACCTTCGACACCGACGCCCAACAACAGCCCATGGACATCCCACACAACCCACCACCAGGACCAGGGCAGACAAGCTACTCAGAGGAGAACCCAGCCCCTGCAACAGACCACACATCATGAAGCACCCGCAATCACGGCTGGCTCACAACACTTCACCGACCCACACATGGCACCCCAATGCCAGGTGTCAGAACGCCAAAAGGAGGTGGCCCAACAGGTGCGGGTGTTGCCGAACCCATGGAATGCGAACTAGAACACATACGTGGTGTCCAATACCCTTCAGGGACCACCTACACCCCACAAAGGAGACCCACACTGCCATAGAGACACATGCAGATGCACATACCCAGTACAGAACCACGCCCAGGGGCACGCACATATCAGTCACACACCCACGTTGGCTCTGCGTACGACGGCACAGTCCACTCCCCTTACGAATTGAGTGGGTGACGACAAAGCTACATGTCCAGGTTCTAGCCCGCTGCCTGTGGTGACATGTCTGCGTCCGCTGTACACAGCACAATGTAATGTCGTAGGGCCCAGGGCCCCCATGCATACAACAAGACCTCAGGGACACATGCACATATCATGTTGAACTGGCTTCGGGCACATGCGCCCAGTCCCTTTATTGGCAGCGCCACATGTACAGTGACGCCTGTGCTGGATGTGTGTGGGGTGAGTATAAGCCAGCCCACACGGAGTGCTTGGTGCTGGCAACAACCTGAACAGTGGACACCAGTGTAATGGAAACAGAAAACACCAGCATAACAGAGTCAACTGCAGAGCAAAATGGAGGGATCCGGAGTAAGGACAGAGGTCACCCAATATTCAGTCAGGAGGTTCCGTGAGTTGCAGTGCACTGAGGTAGGGGCACTAGAGAAGAGCGCGCTCATGTGAAGAAATTGCTAGGATTGTGTCCCTTCGGGTTAGTCCTGACGCAGATGCAGTGGGGTGTGTCACACCTGCATCAACTTCCTCATCAACGTCCCAGGTCTCCCACACTGCCTGAGGTGACAGTTGCGTCCGCAGGCCACAGCGCAATACCCAGTAATAGATCGGGGTGTGTAGCTTGACTACCACCACCAGTCTGCATTCCTGCCTTGGGGCTGTTGCCTCCTGCCCTCCCATTGTCAGTGCCTTCTCCCGTCCGCACACTTGACACATCTTCCTCATCATAGTCCCAGGTCTTCCCCACTGCATGAGGTGACATTGCTGCGCAACCTCACAACAGCACAAAACTCAATCAGTAACGGACAATGGCTTGCGGTGCACTGAGTCACTGGCACCTGGAGTGCTGAGCAGGGTATCAGGCCAATGATGGCATCCACAACGGGTCTGAGCAACTCCGTAGGTCTGTCAGGACCACCGTTTCGACTCTGGCAGATGGCGGTTGGAGGTGGTTCTTGCGGTGGTGGCGTGTGCCTCCTGCGGTGATGCGACGTCCGGGCCGGTCAAGACTCGATGCTATGCGTGGGCCCTGGTGGCCCGCTATTGAGGCCGGAGGATGCGGACAGCGCAGGGCCACAGACACATGGCGTTGATGACCCCAATACCATCGCTACAGAGGCCATTCAATGTCTCAGAAGAAGGGGTCCCAGGCCTGAGCAGCACAGAGTTAGTGGCCCCAGATGCACTGCGGCCGGCACAGGCACCCAGCCACGGGACGGTGACTTGCGGTGCAGTCAGATGGGCCATGCGACCTGAGTGGGTCCCCATCAATGTCCGAGGTGTATGTTGCGGAGGGTTGCGGGGGACAGTGGAAGGTGTCCTCAAGGGCATGATGCGGAAGGTCTGATGTTATCTGGAAGCAGCAAATGGAGGAGTGGAAAGCGCAACCCTCGTTATCACCAACAATTCGGTATCAGCTACATGAGGATGAAAACTAGCCCCTATTCCATAGACTCAAACGCCACCAATGTACGACCAGTGAGTGTCCATGAATGTCGGGGAACACACTTAGTGGCACAGGTGCTGAGAGGGGATGCAGTCTGCGATGATGCCGGTACACAGATGTGAACTCCAACATTGCCAAATCAAGACTCTGTGACCTACTGGACCGCAGTGTAGGCCGGAGGCAGCGGTCAGCATGGGCCCACAGACATGTGTTGTGTGCTTGTGATGCATTCGTTTGCTTCACTTATAGCAGGGAGTTTAGTGATATCACCCCTGCAGTAGACATTTGGTCACTGCCATTCATGACTCAGGACACAGTTTCACACATGGGACCTACTGGTCCGACGAGTGGGCCGAAGGCGGCAGCAGAGTGCGTCAACGAGAAAGGAGTAAGGCGTGCCTGTGTCGTGGAGGCCTTGATGGTCTGAGGAGGCTGCCAAGGTCGCGGGCCTCGGGCTTGGAGCTTGCGCCGGCACATGGTGGGCCCTCCTTGACACACGCCGGTGTCGGCAGGTGATCAGTGTGGCCTGGCTGCGCAGGGGCGGGCCTGATGGGTTCGTGGTCCAGTGTGCCGGGGTCCGGCAGGCGCACAGCATCGCAGGCAACTCCGCTCACAAGGACGGCGTCGGCCTCGTGGCAGGGTGGGAGGCGCCGCCCTGGCAGGGACGTGGGTCTTTCCGGAAGAGGACCACGCCCAGGCCTACATGCTTTTTATTCACACCCCTATGCTGGCGTGACGTACGCCGGGCCATCCCACTCCGGTGACGCTTAGGGGGGGGGGGCGTAACAGGACACATTTCCGCGAGGTCCCCCACTGGCTGGGGTGACATGGTGGCATCCACTGTCCACTACACTCCATACACCAGCGGTGTATGTCGCCATGGATATGGGTGTGTTCTGCATACTGCGGTGTGTCCAGCACATCTCCGCCACTCTTGGCATTGTGTACTTTCCCAATCATGGTTCTACTGCATCCTTTACACATGCCTGGTTGCCACCTCTCCACACATTCGGCTATTATGTGGCTGAGGTGCCATGCCGTTGCTGGCTCATGTTCAGGGCTTGCCCATGTGAACATTGTAAGTTGTTCTGTCGTGTCTGGTGGGTGGGCATGTTGTTGTGCCTGTTGTATGTGATTTTGTGACGTGTGCATTGCCAGAGTTGTGAGTTGCATGGTTGTGGAGTTGAGGTGTGTGGAGTGTTCATTTGGATATTGCCAAGGGGCTGTGCATTTCCCTTGTTGCCATCCTGGGAACGCTGGTTGATGATGGACTGTCGGAGGACGAAGGTATCATTCACACTGGCTGTGTATTTGAAGGCGACATTGTTGGGGGTTCCACGGTGTTCTGCTGTTGCCTGCACAGTGATGTGAGACATGTGCTTCCTGTTGCGGTGATTGTGTGCTGTGTCACCAGGGGGCACAGGTAGTACATGTGTGCTGTGTATTGCCCCCAACACGTGCGTGCATCCTGCTAGGGCGTATGGTCCTTGCTTGGTCTCCAGCGGATCCTGCGCATTGTGTTGTACGTATGGGGACTGGGGTACCAGGGTTATGGTGATGTCCAGGACAGGTGTGGGGGACTTGGATGTGGCTGGCTGTGAGACTCCTCCGATTCTGGCGGGTGTTGGTTGGGGTGTACCAGGGGCCAACAGGTGCAGCCAAGCCAGCAGCTTTGTGTGGGGTGGGATGTTGGTTGTCCGCTGTGTTGGTGCCGTAGGCCTGTTAGGCGATGATGGTCAGGATGCGTAGGATGTTTGTCACTTTCAGCCTGTAGTGGACGGTGACATTGTCAGATGTTGGGTCTGTGCGGCTGGTACGCTTCCTGGGGGTCCGCTGTCTTTGTCTGCACTGCGTCTGTGGTGGTCCGGGGGGGGGGGGGAAGGTTGTTCCGGGTGGGGGTTGGGGTTCCTGGGGTGGTGGCGGTGGGTGTTGTGGCCCTCTTGGGTGTCCGGGCCGCATGATGAGTGGCTCCATGGCATCTGTTGCCCTTCGGATGTGGCCCTGGGCTGTGCTCCCTTTTGTGGTGCTGGCTGCCGTCCGACTTTACACCAGGTCAGAGCAGGTGTAAATTTCCTGGTGCTAACGCGCCTTATCGCCTGTTTTCTGTTCTTATCGCCGATGTGGCTGGTCGTTGTGAATGTTGAGGTGTGATGTTGTCTCGACTTTTGGCACGGGAACGCCTACTCTGCATTCATTACCGATATTTGCGGGGGTCTTCTGGGGCGATGTTTTTTGCGGCTGCTATCGCGGGTAAACTGGTGCTGTGGGCTGTCGACACCGGCTTGTGAATGGGGAGGTAAATTTATCACGACTTTGGCTGCGATAAAGTGCCGTTAATTCGGCAATAGCTCCTTGTGAATATGCCCCTTAGTCTTTGCCCATTGGTATTTTCATATAAGGCTGTGGTGTTCTATGTATGTATCATCACCGCTGTTAACCTCACCACTGGTAGGAGAGCTTTTAGTGCTAGGAAGATTAGCTTCAGCTCTGACACATTCATGTGGAGTTGGGCACCTCAGTGTACCACAATGCAATGTTGGAAGAGTTTCATGCAGTGAGAACCTTAAACATGCTTATGAACGCAAGTCGCAGATGAGGCATGTTGAAGGGGCATGCCAGAAAATGCTTGAGAACAAGAACACACAATCAAGGTTGGTATCAAAAACAGAAGGGCAGGCGTGGATTGTTCATTCACATTGAGACCAAAAGGCAGCATCCTGTACCAGTAATATTAGTTCCTCGCAGTGCTCAAAGGTACTTCTTGTAGAAAGGGTACATGAATGAAAGTGTCCTGTACACCAATCGAAAATAGTTGCTGTTCTGCATTGCTCCCAAAACTTTAGTCAATATTGGCAACCAAATTGTCTGCTGTTGGTGGAGCTGGTTATGATAGTAAAGACCCATAATGGGGTAGCACCCTCTAAACGTTCGCTAACAAGAAAATAGTGGGAGTTGAAAATCAGCCACCTTTCGGAGGTAGGGACAAGTTGTATTGCTTCTGAAAGAAAGAGCCTCTTGACCTCCAAGAGTTCTTGGGAAACCAGCTAAGGCAAAGATGAACCTGATGAGGTCGACTGAGGGTAACATGTAGCAAAGTTCTGTATCACACAAGCGTTCCATGCATATGTGGGAATTTTCATTGTAAAAGCAGTGGAAAGAAAGCCTCTAGTTCACTAGAGTACAATGTGCTTATAAGAAGGCACACAGAATGATGACAGATACCAGGAAAATCCCAAGAATGTCTTGGTCTCTCCTGAAGTTGGAGAGTAGGCTTGTTTTTTTACACTGAAGCATCGCCTCCTCAATGGAACCTGAGGAGGCTGCTGCCAGTGGTTCAGACTGAAATTATACCCTAAACTTCAATGGCTGGAAGTGCTTTGTCAGGAAGATTGGTTTTGGTCTTGACATTCAGCAATTTGGATGTGACTGTGGCCATTTTGCACTGCTTCATAACCTTTACAATTGAGGGATCAGACAACTTCTTCCTGTCAAAAGAAAATGTTGTGCTTATTCGCTGAGCTTTTGGCTTGTGGCTCAAAGACTTAGGCCAAGCTTGTCAGTGAAGGGGCAGGCCAGAGAGGATGTTTCCGACAACAAAATAAATGAGGCACCAGCAGTTTATGCGCAGCTGCCTCAAAGACAAGGCATAATCTTATTCATTCATTCACTTACCGGCAAGAAGTGAGTAACATTTCAAACTGGACATTTTGAATGAGCAAATATTTATTAGAACATTGGAATGTTGAGAGCTCCATTGAAGACAAGGGAGCAGCAGCAGCCTATATGAACTGGTATAGGCCCACTGTACTCAACATTTCAAAGGTCTAATAAACAGCCCCTGCTTTTCTCTTTCTGTGCCTCTCCAAAACACATGGAGTGGGCAGGGGAGCCGTCCCCCTCTCTCCTCTCTAGCTCAGAGTCACTTGAGCATCCGAAGGAGGGAGGAGGAATGCTGCGCAGCTCCTGGGTCTCCCTGGCTTGCTGGACTACAAAAAGCAGTTCATCCAAGCCAGGGCGAACCAGGAGCTGATTTTTGCCCCTTTTCACAGCTCTCACTGTGAATGTTCAAAAGCTAACAGCTGTGGCCCTGCTGTTAGCTGTAGAGCATTCACAGCAATAGCTGTGAACGAAGGCCTCACGAACCCGAGGGGATTGAAATCCCCTCGGGCTCGTGAGGCCTTTGTATTACTAATTTGGAACATTCTGCCCTGATGGGGCGGAATGTTCTAATAGCTTTATAGCCCACCATAGCTGGGCTATATCGAGGACTGCTCCCTTGTTAAAGGCCCTCGCTGAACGCTGGTGAGGGACTTTAATGGCCGGTATAGACCTCTACGGCGGGCTATAAAGCTATATTCGATATGCCAGACAACAAATGGGTGGAGTGGAGTTATAGAAACCAATGTGGTTGTAGATGGTATGTGTAACATAGGTTGCTGCTTGGGAACATTACAAGCAGGGACAAGAAGTTGTTTTCACGCAGGACAATGTAAAACACAGACAATAGTCACTAATCCTTACTTGATATGTCTATAGTGAAAATTTCAAATATTTACACTGTTGGATAATTCAGGTTAAATAGTTACTGTAAGAAACTGGGTTTTTGGTTGACCGGGATGTGAGCCCTGGTCAAGCAACAGCCACAATCCCTTGCAGGGTGTACCACAAAAAGTCACCATATTAACCTGTGCTTAAACAGGGGTAGCTTGGCACAAAAAGCCGTCAGTCTTAACTTAGAGGCAATGTGTATAGTATTTATGCAGCACACAAACAGTAATAAAGTAAAAACACAACACAAGAAAAATTCCAAACTAATTTAGAAAAATAGAGTACCTTTTAATAAATTATTTGACACCATCTAGTCACATGAGACCCGGTTAAAGTCGAAAAATATGGCCGAATGTGATGGAGCACGGTTTGGATACAAGAAGTGGATTAGGTCCGGTCAGCACTTACCTTAAATTCTGAGAAAAAGGGTTCTGAGAAGGTAAAGTTCACCGGGTCAAGGCTGCAGGAGGTGTCCGAGGAGGAAGCGTTGTCATCGGATAGCCTTGGGTCAAAGTAACAGTGAAGATTTCTAAGTTCTGACTTAGTCTCTGAAATGGAAGTCAAAATCTCCAGTGAGACGAGGCAGAGGGCTTTAGCCTAAGACACTTCCACCAGGCCAGATACCCCTTTGGAGAAGGACCACTGAAAAGGATTTGCTGCTGCTGCGAAGAACATAGCAGGAGAAGCCGCAAGGTCAATCTGACGGGCGATGCACCTTGGCCGTATAGGCAAGCAGGTTGTTCCCGGAATACTCCCGGTTCTCAGAGCAGTTTGTAGCCAAAAATCCAGGACTAGTGGTGCACCACTTGGAGGGTCAGGACTCACTCAGGCTCGGCTCAAGTGTGGGCCTAAAGTGTAGGGAGCCTTTTGTGTCCCAGAGGCTCAGATCAGGAGGCCAGCAAACTGGCCCTTTGGAGTCACCCTGGTGGTCCTGGGTTCAGGTTGCAGGTCTAGTCCTTCTTCTAGAAGGAAAAGGGCAGAAAGGCAGTAAATAAGCAAGGCAGTAGGAGGTCACTAGTCCAGCAGAGTGGCAGTCTTTTCAGCAGCACGGCAGCCCTTCTTCCTGGCAGAGTATCCACAGGTCCAGAAGTGTACTGAAAAGTTGGTTCTAAAGTACAGATTATTAAATGTAAAAAGAAATCTCCATTGTTATTCAATTGGAGGGGGTATGCCTCACAGTAGTGAAAAACAAATTTAGGAGTTTTTCACTGTCAGGACATGTAAAACTTAAAAGTACATGTCCAGCCTTTTAATTACACACCACTCTGCCCAATGGACTACCTAGGGCCTACCTTAGGGGTGCCTTATAAGTAATAAAAGGGAGTTTAAGGTTTGGCAAGTGGGTTTTAATGCCAAGTCGACATGGCAGTTAAAAACTGCATTTAGGCTACAGTGGCAGGCGTGGGACAATTTATAAGGTGCTACGTAAGTGGGTGGCATAATAAGTGCTGCAGGCCCACTGGTAGCATTTAATTTACAGGCCCCGGGTATAAAGTATACCACTTTACAAGGGACATAGAGGTAAATTAAATATGCCAATTGGACATAAGCTGATTTAATCATGTTGAAGGGAATGAGCACAAGCACTTTAACACTGATTAGCAGTGGTAGATGGGCACAGAGTCCTATGGCCAGCAAAAAAGAATAAAGTAAAAAAGTAGAGGATAAAAGCAAAAAGTTTGGGGGTGACCCTGCAGAGAGGGCTAGGTCTAACAGATACCATCCACGGCCTTCAAGTTCTAAAATGCTGCTTTTTAGAGTTGTTTTAAATTTCTTTACTGTTATTCTTCCACTGGGCAGTGGTCCGTAGCAAGGAAGCATACTGGGTGAAACTCTTGTCACAGATGCAGACTATTGATGGCCGTGAGCAGTTGGCATTGACTTACCTCAGAGACTGACACCAGACGTGTACATTTTGCTCCAGTATGTTTTAAGATAATTGGCATCCTTTTCCATGTGGGACGACAACACCTCACATTCAGAGAAGTGACCATCACCACCATTGACTTACCTGGTGAGATCCTGCTGTCAAAGACTGTCTTTGAGAGATGATAGATACTGTCTAGAAACCATTCGATTTAGATACTGTCTAGAAACCGTTCGATTTAGATACTGTCTAGAAACCCTTCGATTTAGTGGCTTAGAGACCAGCTGCCTTTAAATCTATGTAGCCTTCACAGGGGGCACTGTCTCAATTGCCAGTTTAGGTTTTGATGGAGAACCCATGGCTGCCACCAGCGTATAAATGCCCTCATTTTCTTCTTAGGCACAAGTGATTCGATGGAAAGTGACTCCAAAGACATTGCTAGGACTGGATGGAAGTGTTTGTCCAAGTCTGTACCAATATCTGGGTGAATGTTCTGGTCTCTCAGCAGAGAAATCTGCAGGGAGAAAGTTTGGTGTATGCATCCACAAGAGCACCACCTATCACTGAGGACCCTGCTGTAACAGCTGGGAGCGTGTCGAGAAATAGCAGTACATGAAGAAACTGGAGCTAGACACCAGTAAACAGTGTTGCCGGGAGCTGCGTCGGTTGAGGTGGGCCCTCCACTGGAGTCAGCAGTAGCAGCCCTGACACTGGAGGTTTAAGACTAGAAATAGATCCACATGCAAGAGGGAAACCGATATGAGACACACATTTAGGAGCACTGAAGTGTCCACTGCCTTGGAGGCGCGGACTTAAATATCAGAGCTCCTAACGCCTATGCTGTTGCAAAATAACATGCCACTTACCACGCATATCTCCAAACTCCCTCTTGGAGATATGGGTGCACTGTTAAAGGCTCAATTATCGTGTACTGTGTATGCAATATACAAACTGAAGCCATGGAGTTTCTTACACAAAGTCTATGTATTCATCCCCTGACTGCTCTTCCTAACGATAAAATACAGGGCTGGTGAAACCTTCCTCTGCAAGCAGGCACTTTGAAACAAAGGTTAGGACACAGAATGGATGTGTGCACCAAATGGCTACAAATAACACAAACAGAAATGATGCTGGTCAGTGTCTGCACATGGACAATTATACTATGCATAGTGCTTTAAACCTGAGCACTGCAGCATGATGTGCCCGAGCTGAAAGGCAATGAAGAGAGGGAGAGAAAACTGCAAAAAAAACAATGAAACATACGATTAGGTATTGAGGTATGGGCATCATATAAAAAACACGCTGTGATAACAGATGCAGGTTCCAAACCGTTCAACAGAAAAAGAGAAATTTGTGACGGATCGCATGGAAAGTGGCCATGTCATGTATGATGCATACATAAAGCAGGAATTCTTCTTTACGATGTATATATTCTACCAGATCCATTTACACATAGAGATTATTCCAGGATACCTATTACACCACTTAAAACACCAACAAACTGTATTTCCGGACCACAAAATCATTCTAACAGGGGATTTCAATGAGGTACTTTATCTTGAATATATGCAATCTCCAGTTTTAACTGAAAAGAATTACTATTACAACATCCCTGAAACGGTACTCAACTCTACTGTGCAAAGGAGAAGCAACAGCAAGTTCTGGGCATCCATATTTGACCAGGGGCTAATAAATATTAATGGTCGTTTTAAGCCAAATATACCAGCTAGGCCAACGCACATCATAGGCAAGTCAGTCAAAATTCTGGACTATACGTTAGTAGGACCACGTTTACTGGAGCTAACAGAATCCTTCCAAATAGTTCCCAATGATAAAAGTGATCATTATTCGCAAGTGCTCACAATAAAATTTAATTAGAAATGTAATGAGCATTTCAAAACAATCTCATCTGAAGATAATATCTCTCAATAGTGTAAAACAAAATGGAACACGTCAAAGTTAATAACCTTCTAATTAAAATGACTCACATGAATGAAGAAATACAGATCATCTTCGGAAGGGAAATAATTATGAAAACAATGGTTGCCTATTAGCAAAAGGGTGTACGAAGAAGGACGTTAGATCTCAACAAATATGAGCAAGACGAAAACATGTCAGAACTCTCTTGGTACACAGAGGAGTTAAGATCACGTCGTAAAGAACTAAATAAACTGAAAAGACAAGATCACAAGTGTAGAGGGATGGCTGTAAAAAATCCAAATAGTACAGCAATTATTAACAGAATAAAATGTTGGGAATCCAAATCTGAATTTGAGGCAAGGAGATGGTTTGATATAAATATAAAGGTATTTACTAGGATCCAAATGGATGAGCTAAGAAAACAGGGTAGCCAGCTAGAATATCCATCCAAAATTAAGTCTGGCTTTAGAACAGGCTGCAAAACCTTAGACAGCATTGCTGCTATGAGTCAATTAGCCAACAAGGCTCGATTTCAAAGAGAATACCGACCAATTGGGGTCTAAAACAAGGTTGCGCACTACCACCCACACTTTTTAACCACTACGCTGCCAATCTATTTACATACTTGGCTAATTTGAGATCTTTCCTCCCAAATTAGGGGGACAACACATGCCCTTGCTACAGTATGCTGACAACACTGTATTGCTGGACCAAACCGCGATCAGCCTACAAGGACCTTGAATGGTTACCATAGCTATAATCAAAAGAATGAACTAACCAAAGCATATCAACCACAGAGTCCTGTCTATATCTAGGAATATGGTTAGATGCAAAAATACAGTTAAAAAACCAGCTATGTGAAATGACACCTGAACTAATTTCCTACAAAGTCAACTGAAGAAAATTATTAATCAACTAAAGAGTCCAAAAGCGACCTACATCCTGGATATATTTATAGCCAAACTGGCTCCGGGCCATTTTACATGGGTCTCCGATCTGGGGCCCAGAGCTTCACACTGACCTAGAGAAACTCTATTCAAAAGCAATTAGGGTGATATTCTCCTTGCCAAACAGCACGCCGTTTTGACAACTCGGGCTAGAGTTTGGACTAATAGATATGACAATTCTTGCTGACCTTCATTTCACAAGCTACTGCCTGAGACTGGGAAATTCAACAAAGGAGACACTAAAACGTCTGATTTGGAAAAAGCTGAATTTCCCAAAATTCATTCAAGAAATGGCATATTGCATCGGGACAAAATTATAAACGATGTATAGTTAGGAGCATTGGGAGAAAAGGACTAATTACAATAATCTTAAATTAATAGCAAAATTAGCAGCTAACAACTTTTCGTTTAAGAAAAACTTGTCGGAGGATCTTACAAAGCTATCTAGAGCTCAGCTACTATCGACATCTTACACCTTGTTGCCCTCACAACCATATCTGTCAGCAAACTTCAAACAATCCACACAGAACAAATTCATTATATGTAAATTTTTGTTAATACCCTTAAATACTCTCCAACTTTGGAAGAAAATGGATGACTGTTCTTGTTGCAGAAGATGTGGAAGTAGCTCAGTATCATTATCACATAGAATTTGTCTCTGCCCGTTTTTACTGACTCCCACAATGAAGATTTTGCGGCCACGCTTCATTTGCTTCGGTGTAAGAACAATCAAGGTTGCATTCACCGAATGCCTGCGTGGGTGGGTCTACAGCTTACGCCTCGATTACTGAAATATTTGGACCTGGCAACCACCCAACTAGGAAAAGTGAAAGCAACTTCTCATGCCATGTCATGCCTCAAGATCAACAGACCTGTAGATACGGCTAAGCATATACCTGGATAAACCGGTATTACATGCAAGCCCCACAAGGATCATTGATAAAGTTCAGCCTAAAGTATTTCATAATTTAATTGAGAACTTTAAGCATAAGGCACTTTGTAACTCATGCCCTAAGCCCTGAGATCAACAGACCAGCACAACCGGCTATGCTTTTACCAGGATCAGTTGGTATGATATGGGAACCTCAAAGAGATTATCAACAAAGATCAGCTTAAAACGATTGTGTAACTTGCACCCTGTTATAGCTTATGCTCAACAGTCCAGTAGACCTGGTTACACATCTACCATACTGTAAGTGTGCCTCACATCCTCTGCGCAAGACCCCACAACGCCGGCATCCGCGACAAAGGCCTAGATTAGATCCACTCCTTCTTCACCGGCCGAACACAGATAGTCAGACTTCCACCGTTCTACTCAGAACCCACAGAGATCAGTTGCGGAGTGCCTCAGAGATCCTCCCTGAACCCTACCCTCTTCAACATCTACATGGCCAAGCTTGCAACCATTGTCAGAAGCCATAGACTCAACATCGTCTCCTACGCCGATGACACTCAGCTGATTCTCTCCCTCACAAATGCCAAGAGCAACTTTCACAACAGGATGAAGGCAGTTACCAGCTGGATGAAGGACAGCGTCTCAAGCTCAACTCAGACAAGACCGAAGTTCTCATCCTGGGCTCCTCCCCCTCTGCCTGGGACGACTCCTGGTGGCCCACAACGCTCGGAACCTCCTGACACACCTACGGCGGACCACACACTAAACCTTAACATCATCCTGGACTCTGCGCTCTCAATGAACGGCCAAATCAATGCAGTCTTGTCCTCCTGCTTCCACACGCTCCGCCTGCTTCGGAAGATCTTCAAGTGGATCCCCACGAGTCAAGAAAAACGTCACCCATGCTCTCGTCAGCAGCAGACTCGACACCTGCACCACCCAAGCACATCTAAGGAAAATGCAGAACATCCAGAACGCCTCTGCCAGACTCATCCTGAACATCCCCCGCCACAGCCACATCACTGAGAGACCTTCACTGGCTACCTATCAACAAAAGAATTATCTTCAAGCTCTTCATGCCTACAAAGACCTCCAAAACGCCGGACCTGCATACCTCAACCACCGGCTCTCCTTCTACACACCCACCAGACATCTACGCTCCGCCCTACTGGCCCTGGCCACCATCCCACAGATCTGCAAGACCACGGCTGGAGGAAGATCCTTCTCCTACCTCGCTGCGAAGACCTGGAACTCCCTGCCTCTACATCTCAGGCAATCACCGTCTTTGCCCCAATTCAGGAAGGACCTCAAGACCAGGCTCTTTGGCTGAACCGCAGCAATTTTCTGGTGGAAGTGGACCATACTGCCAGGTATCCTGAAGCAATTCCCCTTAGAACTGTCACTGCTCCTGCAGCTGCCAGGGCCCTCGTCAGTATCTTTACTAGAGCGGGCTTCCCTAAGGAGATGGTTTCAGACAGAAGAAGTAACTTCATGTCTGCGTACTTAAAATCCATGTGGACTGAGTGTGGGGTGACAAACAAGTTCACCACCCCATATCACCCAGAAACCAATGGCCTTGTTGAAAGGTTCAACAAGACCATTAACTTGTTGGGACTCCATGAAAAACTCAGAAGGAGATGGGATGTCCTACTGCCATGCCTGCTTTTTGCCAACAGAGAAGAGCCACAGAAGGGAGTGGGCTTAAGTCCCTTTGAACGTCTGTTTGGTTATCCTATTAGAAGTCCTCTAAGTCTTGTAAGGGAAGGCTGGGAGAAGACTCTCAAAGAACCCAAACAAGACATAGTCGACTATGTGATTGGCCTTTGTTCCAGGATGGCTGAGTACATGGAGCAAGAAAATAAAAACCTTGAGGCAAGTCAAGAGCTCCAGAAGCAATTGTCTGACCAAAAGGCTGCACTGGTTGAGTTTCAGCCAAGGCAGAAGGTATGGGTTTTAGAGCCTGTGTCACCTTAGGCCCTCCAGGACAGATGGAGTGGGCCCTACCCTATGCTTGAGAGAAAACGGGAGGCCACCTACTTGGTGGACCTTGGCACTCCCAGGAGTCCTCACAGGGTCATCCATGTGAACCGCCTTAAATCCTTTCAATGACAGGACTGATGTGACAATGCTGATGGTCACTGATGAGGATCGGGAAGAAGCGAGTGAGCATCTCCCTGACCTCCTCTCAAACAACTCTAAAGATGGGTCTGTGGAAGGAGTTGTCTTGTCAAACACCCTCACTGCCCAACAAGCAAGCTGACTGCAGGCACGTCCTGGGCAGTATGCTGAACTCTTTTCTTTGACTCCTGGTTAGACATCCCGGTGTACCCACGATGTGGACATTGGGGATAGCCTACCAGTCAAAAACAAAATCTACAGGCAGTCTCATCAAGTTAAAGAAAGCATCAGAGCTGAAGTTAGCAAAATGCTGGAATTAGGGGTGATTGAGCCCTCTGAAAGTCCCTGGAACAGCCCAGTGATCTTAGTGCCCAAACCTCATTCCAAGGGAGAAAAACCAGAGCTGAGGTTTTGTGTGGACTGTAGGTGTCGCAATGCGGTCACCAAGACTGATGCCCACCCTATTCCAAGGGCAGGCAAACTGATTGACAGGTTGAGTGCAGCCAAGTTTCTCGGTTCTTTTGATTTGACATCAGGGTACTGGCAGATTGGTCTCACCCCAGGAGTCAAAGAGAAATCAGCATTTTCGACCCCAGATGGGCATTGCCAGTTCAATGTGATGCCATCTGGACTAAAGAATACCTCTGCCACCTTCCAAAGGTTGGTGAACAAATTCCTGGCTGGGCTGGAGTCTTTCAGTGCAGCATATCTTGATGATATGCTGTCTATAGCTCCACCTGGCAGGATCACCTGATCCACCTTGGACAGGTTCTTGAGGCCCTGCAGAAAGCAGCACTCACTATCAAGGAAAGCAAGTGCCAGATAGGGCAGGGCTCAGTTGTATACTTGTCCACCTTGTAAGTGGAGGCAAAGTTGAACCCTTACAACACAAGATCTAGAATATTCTGGACTGGGAGGTTCCAACAACCCAGAGCCAAGTCAGGGCATTCTTTGGCTTGACTTGGTACTACAGGAGGTTTGTAAAGGAGTATGGTACTGTTGTCGCACCCTTCATAGAACTAACCTCCTAAAAGCAACTGAAAAAAGCAAACTGAACAGTGACCTGTCAAAAGGCCTTTGACACTGCAGGTAGCAATGTGCTTAGCACCCATTCTAAAAGATCCAGCTTATTCAAAGCAGTTCATAGTGCAGACAATGCCTCTTAACGTGGGATATGAGCAATCCTATACCACGCCAACGATGATGGCCAGGACCAGCCTCTTGCTTTTATTAGCAGGAGGTTACTCCACAGAGAATAGCGTTGGAGTGCCATTAAGTGGGAAGCCTTCGCTGTGGTTTGGTCCGTGCTGACACCATACCTGCTTGGTTCTCACTTCCTTGTTCAAACCAACCACAGACTTCTCAGATGGCTCATGCAAATGAGAGGAGAAAACCAAAACTGTTGAGGTGGTCCATCTCTCTACAGGGAATGGGCTGTACAGTGGAACACAGCCCCGGGAGTGACCATCCCAATGCAGATGGCCTTTCCAGGTTCTTCCACTTAGACAAAGAATACTCTCTTGGGAAAGGTTAGTCTCATTCCCTTTCTTTGGAGGCGGGGGGGGGGGGTTGTATAGGAAAGTGCCCTTTTTTACATGGATGCCCCCACTTTTTGCTCATTGGTACTGATGTTGATTGGTAGTGCACTGAGGCCCTGCTAACCATGCCCCAGGGCCTTTCCCTAAAAACAGGACACATTACCAATTGTAACCCAATTGGCAAGGAATTACCACCCTTGTAAGTCCCAGGTAAATGGTAGCTATGGACCCAGGGAATGGGTAATAAAGAGGGTCCCTCTGCAGCATGTATTGTGCCACCCAAAGGGACCCCAACAAAGATTGCACACAGACTGCCATTTCTGGCTGCGTGAAACAGTGCAAGTCATTTTCAAAAACACAACATGACACACTCCCTGTGTGCCATGCTCACATATACTGCATGTACTATATGTAAGTTACCCCTGCAGCAGGTCTTAGAGCCCTAAGGCAGGGTGCATTATATAACATGTGAGGACGTATCTGCACGAGCAGATATGCCCCTGTGATGTCTAGCTTGATTACTAGATATTGCAAGTGATCAGGGAAGCCATCTTAAAGGCATGTACGGCGCACTGGTCATTACGAGTTACCCAGCTAAATGATGGCTTCAAGGGAAACCTATGGTGTTCGGTAACACCTTGTCTTGATAAATCCATACTGATGCCAGTAGAGAATTTATGAAGACATGCACCCAGGGGACACCTTAGAGGGACCCCCTGAAACCTACTAGTCTTCTAGTGTCCTGGATGACTGGTATCATCCAGCCTGCTACCATAGATGAGTTTCTGACCCCTTGGAGGTCAGAGCCCATGCTCTCAGAGGCCAGAAACAATACCTGCTTAGGAGGAAGGTGTTCACACCTCCTCCAGCAGGCTGGCTAGTGATTTATCATATCAGGGCTAGAGGCTTCAAAGCCACTGCTGCCTTTGATATACAACCTTGGTATTCCCCAATCATGGAGAGGGCCACCCTTGCCCTGAGGCCCATTTGCCACCAGAGCAGGTGAGAAAATTAGCTAGTCAGAAGGCGTGTCACACTTACAGGATGGGCACACCCCTAAGGTGGGCCACCTGAAGTGGACAGTCGAGAAAAAGTTTCACCATCTTGTTTTTGGTGAAACTAGGAACTCTGGGTCAGGATTATGCCCACTCTCTGCAGGAAGTGTTCATATAGGGGGTGTAGTCACCCCACGGGTAAGTAACCCATTGGCTACTACCCCCACACTCCCCTAAACAACCCCCTAAATTCAGTATTTAGGGGTCACCCTGACACCAGGAACTCAGATTTGTCTACCTGGGAATCGAAGGAGGACAGAAGAGAGCAGTCACTGTGAGAACTGAAGACTTACCTTGAACTTGGCGCCAAACCCTGCCTTGCTTCTGGTACCTCGACAACTGCACCGACCAAGCTCATCCAAAAGCTGTACTTACACCCAAGCCTGCGAAGAACTGTCCAGCGCTTCAAAAACCAAGCAGCAGCTGCTAGCACTGACTCACTTACCCTGTACCTCGACTTGCCGACCATCATGTACACTAAGAGGGCATCTAAGCAGGAAGACATCTTTTCTGCTCCAGGAGGTCAGATTTGTCTGCCTGCCGAGTTTGGAGATACCAGGTCCTCCAGGAGTCACCCAACACTAATACCCTGGGTACCCGAGAATCTGCCACAACCAAGGCTTGTTGTGTGTCCAGTCCAGGCACTACCAACACCAAAACTGACCTGCTGACGAGGGAACTCAAGATCACTGAGGCCAGCACTGAGAGTCCCTGCTGTCCGCTTTTCTCTCCTTCTCTAGGACACCAAAGCCAAGTGAATGAATGATGTCATTTATAAAGCGCAGCTTTCACTCCGAGGAGCATCTTGACACTGATGCGGAGGGACAGTGGTACGAAGGTCATAAGAACGGTCGGGAAATGATCAGATAAGTGAAAACACTATATTATCTGGGGCAGCAAAAATCCAGGTTTTCAAACGTTTCTTGAACATGGGTTCTGACTGTGAGAGTCTGCGATGAGTGGGTAAACTATTTCAAGCTTTTGTTCCCAGGACTGCCATTGACTTTCTCCCTCTGGACGTCAGATGAAAGCTGGGAGGTGCTAGGAAATTTTCAGAAGATGATCTCAGTAGCCGTTGGGTAACATATGGTTTGATTCTCGTCCTGATGTATTTAGGTACTGTTGACCTAAAAGTTCTAAAGGTAATTACAAAGATCTTAAAAAGAATCCTTTTGTGTATGGGCAGCCAGTGGAGGGTTTTGAGAGCTGCTGATGCCGAGGACCTCCTTGGCAGTTTTAGTACCAGACGGGCTGCTGCGTTTTGGACTATCTGTAGTTTTTTCAGGACTGCCTTCATGGCTCCCGCTTATAGGCTGTTACAGTAATCTAGACGAGACAGGATTAAGGCAACTGCGACTGTCTTTCTAGCTGTGACTGGAAGTAGATCAAAAAATGTTAAAGGTTTTTATCATGTGGAAGCAAGTGCAGGCTACCGAGAGCGCTTGCTGGTGGAAGGACAATGAGGTATCAAATCTTATCCCCAAGTTCCTCACAGTATCCACTGTGTTAGGAGGAGGTACAGTGTCAGTCGGGCACCACTGTTTGGTCATGAAGATGTTAGATTTCCCAAGCAGCATGATCTCTGTTTTTTGGCTATTACATTTGAGATGGTTTGATTTCATCCAGTCGATGACAGCGGAGACGCAGCGCTGAAAGTTTTCCTCTGCCGCGGTGGAATCTTTGTCTAACGTTAGGATTAGCTAAGTGTCATCAGCATATGAAATAGACTAGATGTCAAAAGATGCAATCAGGTTGAGCAAAGGTACCATATATATATTGAAGAGTGTTAGGCTCAGGGCCGAGCCATGTGGGACACCAGAGAGCAAAGGTTTCTCCATCGATTTGTATTCGCCGAGGGTTACTATTTGTGAGCCTCTAACTACAGCGACCCGCCGGCCAAAACACCTCTGCACCCGAGCCCCCCAGTCTGGGGTTTATGGAAACCGACTGTGTCCCTGTGCCTCAGAGACCCTCAAGAGCCAAACTCCCTTTGGGTTCTGCCATACTTGTCCCCAAGTCCCCACTTACAGCCTTTCTTTTGCGGGTACCTTTGACATTGACTTTATCGCGTAGCGCTCGAGGCTACCAACGTGACCAGCACCTCTGCACCCGGACTCATCAGCGCAGGTAAACCCGAACTGCTGGTGGTTTCTTGGACCTTGGTCCCTAAACACCTTAAGTCCCTGAAGATGTTTCAAACCTGCTCGCAAGTGTATCTACGCAGTGTATGTTTCTCCCATAGGATAACATTACTGCATTCGAGGCTCATACCTCAAAACCATTATACGAGTATTTTTGTCTACAGTAAAAATTCATACCTCCGAAAAGTAATAACCTGATATTGATGATCTTGGTGTTTAAAATTATATAAAAATCGGTGTGTGTCTTATTAATTTATTCTGTGTGTACAACAAATGCTTAACACTACCCTCTGATAAGCCTAAGCTGCTTGACCACACTGCCACAAATAGAGCACTTGGGATTATTAATTTAAGCCCTGTCAACCAATAAGGGTTGTCTGTACTTTTTGCATGATGTGCCCTTACATAGGCACTACACATGAAAAGCCAGCTTCTTACACTTGAAAAATGTGATTCAAAGTTCAATCATAGTATTAGAGCATGTATGTTTAAACTTTCTCAATGGACAACAATTGGTAAGCAAATAGTTCTGAAAAAGCCACAAACCCTGTCAGAAAGGCCTCATAGGAAGCTAGTATTGGTGTCACCAAGTATGAGGGTGTATGCCATAAACATCCCTACATTAGATCTCATAATCCAAGCAAATGGTTTCAGGCAAAGCAATAATATGCGGCACAACCTTAGTTTCCAACCTTGCAAAGCAAGCCACATAGCAAGCAGTCTAGGTAACATTGTTTAACAATCAGATGCTCATTTGCTAAGGTACACAAATGTCCTTTACGCAATAATCACATTAAATATGGTTATGAATGTTTCAAATCTAGGAATCAGACAAAGGGTGATATAATGTTCACATATGTGACTGAGTAAGGCAATGCTCAAGGATTAGACTAATGCCTTGTCTTCACAGGAGAATGTCGCATTGACCACCAATCCAATATTGAATCTAAGACCCTTTGCAGAACTATTTCCTATTATGAACAGCAGAATACCAAATAAGATTAAGCTAAATATATATGCAAAAAGAGATGGAGAGAGAGTGAAAAGGAGTACCACACTGCAATTTAACTCTGCCTATACTTCACTGACCCCCTCTCAACTGTATACAGAGTCTCCATTTCCGATTCATCACTGGGAGATCAAGACTAGGCACATATTTTGCCTGGTACTAAGCCTGGTTTTAGCCTACGTTTGCAGCCCTTTTTAGGTCTCGCCTGCGTTGCAGCGCATGCGCTACTCGCTTGCGAGATCTATTGTCGTTGGTTTTCTGTCGGGCTTCTTTGGAAGTGGGGTTGGTGCACGCCCTGTCTCCCTTAGGCCCCGCCCACCCGTCGTCTGTTGCTCGTCATGCGTGTGTTGTGTCCTTGCCTCACGCTCGAGCCCCCCTTCTCTGAGAGGCTGCCGTCGTGTCCCACCACCGCAAACCGGTGCTTGTTCTTCATATTTATGGCTCGTGGCACGCTTTAACTTTTTTTCCCTTCAATTAGTAACTTTGGTAGCTGGGCGGGTATGCGCAGCTTGCCAAAGGCCTGGAGTGCGTCTTATTGTTTGTTTTTCTCCCCTTTCTTAGCACATCTTGGGTCCCATTTGAAAAGAACGGGTGTGAGCAGCAAGGGTGTGCCATTAAACAGAAAACGTATTTCGTCCCAAGAATCGTGTAGTGCAGTAGACATACCTGCCAAGCAGCGTGTTGTGTCTGCAAGGGGATTTCCAGTTAAAGTCCAGCCCTCTTTCATAAGAGCCACCCCGAGTGCAAGTCATCACACTCTAGTTTGAGATGAAAACCGCAATATATTATCGTTTTGTGCGGTGCAATTCTCACATGATGCTAATGTAAACAGTTGCAGAGTGTCATTGGTGTCACAGACGTCAGCTGCAAACACGTGCAGATTGACACTATTTTCACAAGAGATGTGTGCAACGTGTCACCGATCTCACAAGATGCTAATCCAGAGTTTTTTTTATTTTTTTTAACTTTTCTTTATTGCAAAGATACTACTGCCCAGCACAGCTGTCGTGCCTACAACCCTGGGGCCGGCAGCATGTCTCTAGCAAACATTTAACACAGCCGTTTAGCCAACAACCCCTGGGGCAGGCGGCGTACAGAAACCAAATGAGACAATGCCATTATAACCTCAGAATACTGGTATATACCAAAAGGTCAAGACAGATTACCGCCACCATTTACCTCGGTCCCTAAAGAAGTAAACTACTAGAGGCCATATGCAATTATTGTGAATGCAAATTAAAATCAGGTGGAACACTAAAAGACAGCAGACAATAGCAACCTCCCTCATGCCTTGAGATATCAGCCACGCCTCCTCCTTCCTGCAGGCACGCTGCGCACTCATCAACCCAGGACGGCACTCCGACCGCGCGCCCAAGGGTGCTCCGCAGAACTGATCCCTCTTGCAAGCAATTACGTGACGGAGCCAGAGGGCCCGTCCCCAGGAGACGTGGGCGCCACCACCCCAGTCGACGTCGTCTTATCAAGCAAGTATGTTGTGTACAGCCCCCAAAAATTCTTAGGTCTGCTCCGCGGTGGGAGCAGTTCGCTAAAAGTCTCGGACTGTGTGCTGCAATACAGCATGTCTTGGGACCATTGTGACATAGTAGGCGTAGGGCCCTTTAACCAGCACATTGCGACCCTCCGCCGCGCCACAAGTAGGCCCATGTCCACCATCCTGCGTATTGCCTTAGGGAGCTCACTAGAGTAGCCCAAAAGAGCTAACGTCGGGTCCGGAGAAAGCTCCGTCTCAGTGATAGTACCCAGTTCCAAAAAGACCGCTTCCCAGAACTTATATATCCCTACACAAGACCAGGCCAAGTGCATAAAATCCACATTTTGAGCATGGCAGCGGGCACAAAGTGAGTCCTCCCTCAAACCATACCGGTGCAGCCGCTCTGGGGTATAGTACACTCTGTTCACAAATTTAAAATGAATTAGTCTATGCCTGCCATGCAGCGAAATTCGGCGAGTGTTAGTGCAACAATAGGTCCACATTGAGTCATCTATAGCGATTTGCAAATCGTGTTGCCAGGCCAATCTGGCCTTGGTATAGGAATGCGCCCTATGCGACATTGCCAACTTGTAGCGGGCCCACTCCAATGGCATGGCGGGGGAGTACAGCAGCGCCCCCGCTCGCAGGGGTAATAAGTAATGCCGAGCGTGGCGAGGCGAACCAATGGAATCCAATATCCCCGTCCTACGATCCGCTGGGTCAAAGTTCGTGGCTGGGAGCGGAATCGTGTCCGCAAAAAGCTGTTCCAGCCGAAGGAACGGTATTTCTGGCCGACCGTGTATCCAGTAATACGCTAGCGCACTTTGTGCCGCCCTATAGTACAAGTCCAAATCCGGCGCGCCCAAGCCCCCCATATGGTACGGCAGGGTGAGGATCCGCCATTGGACCCGCGCATGCCCTCTCGCCCATGCCAGCTTTATCAAGGACTTGTTAACTCTACGGAAGAAGGAGCTCGGCAACACAATGGGGATATTTGTAAAAAGGAACAGGAAGCGAGGCAGGACCACCATCTTCATTATGGACACCCGGCCCATTAAGGACAGCGGTAACCGGATCCATGCCTCCACATCCTCCTCCAGCTTGGTAACTGCCATTCCATAGTTCTCACGGAACACAATATCCGAGTCCATATGTAGGCGTATGCCCAGGTAGCGGATTGTCTCTGTGGACCACATCAGAGGGTAGTCCGCCTCAAAGCGGCGCGTGACCGGGGTGAGCGGGAAGACTACAGACTTGGACCAATTAACTCGCAGGCCCGACAACGCCCCAAAGTGCACCACCTCTCTGAGAACCGGAGAGAGGTTGTTTTCTGGATCGCGGACGTACAAAAGCGTGTCATCGGCGTAGGTGGACACAACAATCTCGTAGTTTGGGAATCGAATACCTTGATGGCCGTGATATTCCCGCAATGCGCACGCAAGCGGTTCAGCGACCAGGGCATATAAAATAGGGGACAGTGGACAGCCCTGGCGCGTCCCTCTAGATATGGCGATGGAGTCCGTGACCAAGTCACCTATACGTATTCGCGCCATGGGGGCATTGTACAATACCCCAATAAGCTGCAAAAAAACTGGTCCCAGTCCCATCCTGGACAGCACCTGGCGCATGAAGGGCCACTCGACGGAGTCGAAGGCCTTCTCCATGTCCAGAAAGACAGCAACCGCCTCCACATCCTGCTTGACGTGTTGGATGGTGCCAAACACAGTACGGAGATTGTATGTGAGATTCCTACCGGGAATAAATCCGGCCTGTTCCGGAGCCACCAAGGCGGGGGCCAGGGGAGCCAAACGATTTGCTAGTATCTTAGCGAATAACTTCGTATCTACGTTGAGTAGGGAGAGAGGGCGGTAAGAGCCGCACTCGACCAGCGGCTTACCCTGTTTAGGGATGGCCACAATAATCGCTTCCCTCATGGACTCCGGCATTGTGCCCGATGTACACATGTCCTCAAAGAGCGTAACGAGATGCGGGAGCAATAAGTCCATAAAGGTTTTATAAAAACCCACTGTCAGGCCATCCGCCCCGGGGGCGCTAGCTGTCTTCATCCCCGCCAAACCTAAGACCAATTCGTCCTTTTCTATGGGTCTCATCAGAAACTCCCTATGTTTGTTAGAAAGGAGCGGCAACTTAACATGTTCTAAATAGTCGAGGATTTCCGCCTCAGGGCTTGAGGAGCGGGAGGAGTATAGTGTTGAATAGTATCGCTTGAACCTATCCACAATGGCCGTTTCATCAGTGAGTGTCTCACCCTCCTCCGACTTAATTGCCGTTATCAAAGTTTTACCACGTTTAGCCTTCAAAATCTTCACCAGCACAGATCCCGGCCTGTCCCCCTCACCATAGACTCTGGCCGTGGCATATTTGCCTAAGTGCTTAACCTCACTATCCGCGGCTTCCTGGTATTCCCCTAGCAAGTCACGTATTTCTGTCGTGATAGCCGCGTCTCCACAAACTAGTTGACGCTGCTCCAGTGCCCCCAGCTTTTTTTCTAGGTCAGCCAACCTCCGACGGATGGAACGGAGTACCCCCGAGTGTTTGGCCATAGCCACCCCCCGAATGTAGACTTTAAAAGCTTCCCAAACCGTCTGGAAGCTCTCTACCGAGCCTACGTTAAGCTGGAAAAAGGTTTCAATGGCTTCCGCCAACTCCTCCTTGAAGAGAGGGTCAAGCAGAGAGTAAGGGGGGAACCGCCACGTGAAAGGAGGAATCACCTTTTTGGGCGTCTCCAGAACCAGCAGCAGCGGCGAGTGATCCGAGAGGGTGCGTGGAAGTATCAGACACTCCCGTACATGCGCAACTAGGGACGAAGAGGCCAACCAATAATCTATACGTGTATGTAAATTATAATAGGCCGAATAGTGTGTGTATCCTCCCCTGTCCGGGTTGCGCTGCCACCATACATCGCTGAGAATCATACAAGTCATAGCACGCTCTAGCGCCCGAGCCGCCGCAGATATACGTCTACACGGGCCCCCAGACCTGTCCAGATCGGGATCCCTAACCAGGTTAAAATCCCCACCCCAGAGGAGCTGCACGTCAGGGTGTCTGCCCACCGCATCCGCCAATGTCAAATAAAACTCTGGGCAGTCATAATTTGGTCCGTAAACATCGACTATGAGTACTTCGAGGCCCATACCCCGGCAACGGGATACCACAAAGCGACCATCTTTGTCCGCGTCCAGCTGTGCCAACGTGCATGCCGACCGAGGATTAACCCAGGTCAACACCCCCCGGGCATGTGTGGTAAAACCTGAGACATTGATGTTACCCAGCAAGCCTCGACTACGCAACAAAGGACTATGCAGCGGAAGCTGAGTTTCCTGCAGCAGGGCTACGTCAATGTTCTGCCTGACCAGATAATTGAACACCTTACGCAGTTTACGGTGGTTGTTAAGCCCCCGCACGTTCCACGTCAGTGCGCGGAGTGAGTCTACCGTCTTCAGCGCACCACTGTCATCCGGGCCCACCATTGGTATTATCACATCCTATAAACCGTCCTGACCTTAGCAAACTGGCGGTGGCTTGCTCGCCGTGTAATGGTCTTCTGAAATCTAAAAACCACCCAAAATTCAAAACTGCGCCCTCCCCCCAACCCCCCCTCCCACAGCTGACCACCCCCAACTTGCCCGCGAAGCATCCCAAAGATGCGCACCTAGGAACCCTCCCCCCGCCCCCCCCTTCCCCAATCAAAAAGTTTCCCCCCCTGTGTGTTTCACGCGCGGGCAGAGGTTGCTCAGCCAACAAGGGGGACAATAATAACACAGATAACAGCCCCACCTCCGCCGCGCCGTCCCATTCGGCACTCCTCCCCTTGCACCAGACAACATCGCAAACTGCTAGGCTAATGGACATATAAGTGCGCGAAGCAAATGCAGGCAGCGCCCTCCCCAGCATCCAACAACGAACTGCCGTCCGCGCCAATCACCCACTGGGAAACGCTGCGTAACCAGCGCCTGTGCTGTCGCTCAGACCACCCGTCCTACGCACCTGGTATGCATTCCATCCCCCGTCAGGGGGACCCCCCCATGCCACAAACGCAAAACAGCCCCAGAAGGAGCCAGGAGGGCCCCCCGTGCAACGCCAAAAGTGAAGAGGCTCACGTTAGCCTCATACATCAATGTCCAATTCTCTCCCCAAGAATACCCCCACATTACTGTGCATTAGTCACTCATTATACTTATCGACCACCAGCTGTGCATTCAGTTCAATCTTGTTCCTCCAGGGGGCCCCCTGCCGCCTCATCTGACGTGTGTCTCTTCGGGCTGTGCCGCTGTTCTGCAGTCCAACTCTTCAGGGCTTTCTGGAGGACCTTTGGGTCCGTAAAGATGTGAAAACGACCCTGTCTGTTGACCCGAAGTTTGGCAGGATACAACATTGCGTAGTCTATGCTCATTTCGCGGAGCTGCTTTTTCATCGGGACAAATTAGCGGCGGGCTTCCTGTACACGTAAAGTGAAATCCAGAAACAGAGAGATCGCGGATCTCTCATATTGTAAAGTCAGTTTCTCCCTCGCCAGGCGCAAGGCGACATCCCTGTCCCGGTAATTGAGCAATTTGGCGATGACCGGACGTGGCGGTGCCCCCGGGGGCGGGCGGGGTCCCAGGGAGCGGTGGGCTCTCTCCACCACAAACATATGGGAGAAGACCCCTTCTCCCAGCAGCGCAACCAACAGTTTCTCTATGAATTGCTCCATATTACCGGTCTGCGTGGTCTCAGGCAGGCCCGTGATCCTGAGATTACAGCGCCGGGAGCGTGCCTCTAAGTCTTCAGCCTTATCTTGAAGTACCTGCAGGGCCTTCCCGAGTTGTGTCTGTTCAGCATCCAACGTGGTATGCGCCTCCTCCACCTCCGTGAGTCTGCGTTCTGACATGTCTAACCTTTCAGCGTGTTTGTCTAGGCGCTCTCCCATCCAATCCATCCTATACGATAGCGCATCCATTTTCGTGCCCAGAGAGGCGATACCGCTTTGCAAGTTCTTCTCCATAGCCTGGAGCATGTGACGCAAGTCAGTGTCTGGATCGTCTGCGTGTGGAGCCGGCCTCCCAGCCGCTTCCTCCATGGTGGAGTCGTGTGATTTAGAGCGCTTTTTGTCAAAAGTTAGCTTGGGCTGCGCTTTGTCTACCTTGCCCATCCTAGCAGGTCGCAGGGTCCGCCAGCTGGAATCAGCGCACCCAGACTCCGCTCCAAGGGCGCCCGATGGGGACCTCACTCCCGCCGTTGACGGCAGGCAGCAGCTCCCAGGACAAGGTGAGGGCGAGGGGTCACTCCACCTCGCACACTACCGCAATCTAACTCCAGCGCGGGAGTACAGCCCTCAATCCAACTCGGGAATCCAATCTCCCCGGTCAGGGTGCAATCCACCACCGGCGATGTCGTCACCTCACCCTGAGCTTTCCCACGCAGCACATCAAACTCTCCTAGGGCCAGCTGAGGGGGCTCAGTACTTTACCACGCGCACTCCAGTCCAATTTTGAGCCGACGACCGCCAGCTGCTATCAAGCCCACTACCAACCAAGGGGGAGACACCCCACAACGGGCTCACAGCATGTTCTCCAGTGTTGTTGCGCACCGCAGCAGGTCCCACCAGCCCAGGCGCTGCACTCACCAGCCGCCACCGACGTTCTGCTTCCTTGAGTCAGGCCGCTGGCGCCCCGTACCACCGACACAGCCCCGGGGAAATGCGTGCTCCAAGCCGAGATTCCCCAAGCCTCTTCCTCTCAGGCCGTTCGTCGTTTCCAGGCTCCCGTTGCGTCGTGCCCCTGGCGTCATTCCACATGGGGCGCCCTCGCGACTTGGGCCGCCGGAGCCCGCAGCCGCGGCTTCCTCCGCGCCAGGTCCGATCGGCGCACCTCGCAGCAGTCCGATAGCCCTCTCACCAGCGATCCTCAGTGGGCTCGTTGTATGCCCCGGCGTCCTTCACAGTGCCACAGTACATCAAAGCGCTAGGCGTCCCCAGCTGCCCAGAACGCCACAGCTTCGACCTCGTCCCAGTCCGCACCTCCGCAGGCCCAGCGCGTATGAGCACTCAAGCCCAGGGCTTCCGGCCTGTAGGGCGGGCGGCTTCGGAGGCTCACACTGCAGTCGCTGCTGGTCGTAGAGGAGCCAGAGTCGCCTCCCCGCACTCCCGGCGTGTTCCAGCTGTCAGTTCTCGACAAAGTAGCCGAGGAGGTAGTGCAATAATGTCAGATAATTGTCGGAGATTAGGACGACGCTACAGAGCTAAAGGCTCAAGCGGCCATCACCGTCGCGATCAAGCTCCGCCCCCTAATGCAGACAGTTGCAGCGTGTCATTGGTGTCACAAGAGACAAGTGCAAACTAGTACAGATTGACACTATTTTCACAAGGGATGTGTGCAAAGTGTCACCGATCTCACAAGATGCAAATACAGACAATTGCAGCGTGTCACTGGTATCACAAGAGACGGATGTAAACTCGTGCTGATTGACACTATTTTCACAAGAGATGTGTGCAAATTATCACTAATCTCGATGATGCTAATGTAAACAGTTGCAGAGTGTCATTGGTGTCACAGAAGTCAGCTGCAAACACGTGCAGATTTATACTATTTTCACAAGAAATGTGTGCAAAGTGTCACCGTTCTCACAAGATGCTAATGCAGACACTTGCAGCGTGCAATTGGTGTCTCAAGAGACAGGTGCAAACTAGTACAGATTGACACTATTTTCACAAGAGATGTGTGAAAATTGAAGCGTGTTACTGGTATCATAAGAGATGGATCTAAACTCGTGCTGATTGACACTATTTTTACAAGAGATGTGTGCAAAGTATCACTGATCTCACATGATGCTAACGAATGTAGACAGTTGCAGCGTGCCATTGGTGTCACAAGAGACAGATGCAAACTTGTGCAGATTGACACTATTGTCACAAGAGATGTGTGCAAAGTATCACTGGTCTCACGACATACTAATCCAGAAGATTGGAGGGTGCCTCTGATATCACAAGAGTCAGATGCAAACATGTGCAGGGTCGCACTAATGTCACAAGAGACTGGTGGAGAGTGGCTCTTATGTCACCATACGTAGGTGCAGAATGATGTAGCGCGAACTGAGCTCATTCACAATCCACAGGAGAGAAGCAGCACTGGCGTCACACGAGGTAGACACGGGCAGGTGGAAAGTGAAACCAATACCACAAGGGACAGATGCTCATTGGAAATGATTTCACAAGAGGCAGTTGCTGGGTGCAGATGTTACAAGGCGCTGACCCAAACAGGTGCAGAACGACGCTAATGTCACAACAAACGTGTGCAAAATGGCACAGATGTCACAAGAAAAAAGGGGCGTGGCTGGGATGCACATTAAACATGCCAGTGAAGTGGGAACTCGTGCACCATGGGATTTGTGCATCAGCTATGTACTTTGTTGTGTACTTTATTTTATAGAAACCTTTGGTGTCGGCCACGCTCCTCAGTCTCTTTAGGAATGGCACCTCACCCCTTCCACCACATTTATGCGCAGTCATGTTCTTTCCACCCGCTACTTCTGCCGCCGCAACACACTAGGAGCTGTCTCCGCGTCTTCTATTACTCCTATGCTCACACTTTGATCATTCGCATTGGTAACAAACAAGTCTGGAGTTGACTTAAAGCGTGTTTGCCTCGAAATTCTTGATGACTGGCACATTACAGTTAAGGCTGATGAGAAGGCCCTTTATTGCAATGCAATAGGTCTCGCATTTGCGAGAGTTTAAGCTATTAGTATTGTAAATTACAATGCCTTTAATTTATATTTTAAAACCCAAAACATAAATAAAAGGCATTGTGATTTACAATGCCAATAGCTCAAACTTGCATGAATGCGAGACCTATTGCATTGCAATTGCTTGTTTTACATACTTTCAGACTTATGATGCAGAAGCAATCAATTAAGTTTCTTGTAAAGCGCGACTACTCACCAGTTAGTGTCTCAAGGCACTGAGAGGGAGGTGGGTGTAGAGACAGGGAGTTCCAGGTCTTCGCAGTGAGGTAGGAGCAGGATCTTCCTCCAGCCGTGGTCTTGAGGATCCGTGGGATGGTGGCCAGGGCCAGTTGGGTGGAGAGGAGATGTCTGGTGGGAGTGTAGAAGGAGAGGCGATGTTTCAGGTATGCAGGTCTGGCGTTGTGGAGGTCTTTGTAGGCGTGCATGAGGAGCTTGCAGGTAATTCTCTTGTTGATAGAAAGCCAGTGAAAGTCTCTCAGGTGGGCGGTGACGTGGTTGCGGCATGCGATGCTCAGGACGAGTCTGGCGGATAAGTTCTGGTTTAAGCAACCTCTTAAAATATACTGTGTGGTATGGTGAGGAGAGGCAATGATATGTACTGCACCTCTTAGGCCACAGTTGTTGAACACATCACCATCGCATCCACCAGTCCCCCGCAAATGCCGTCCCCAGAGGGTGAAGGAACTTGTTCTGGCTTTTCTTTTAGACCTTCTAATACTGTCCAAGTAGGATGCTTAAAATTCAATGTTTAGAGTGTAAGAATTCAGGTTTTAGCTAAACTAACGTTAACTTAGGCCTTGTCGGCCATTTTCTCTGTGACGTTGCATTTTAAGACGTGACTGGAGCTGCTTATTTATTCTTAGCCATAATAAAGAATTTAAAGGCTTTACTAGACGAGTGAGCTATTTTCTGTAGCTAAGTAAACAGAATGTACTTTCCCAAGGACAGACCGACTGTCCCACACTGAATAACATGCTATGTAACATTACATGTGCTGAGAACAGATATCATGTACATAGGAACTCCATGCAATAGAATAGTGAGAAAATCTTCAAATATAGTCTGTTGCAACTGTTGCTCCTTTGCTTGATTTCTATTGGTTGAGAGTGTCTGAACCATGTAACGATGTAGTAAATGTATAAAGCTGTTGTCTAAAGAACTATAAAGGAGCGGGGCTTCTCCACATTGGGAGGAGACCATTTCCCCACTTTTTGAAGGCAAATCTATGCTGGATTTTCACTAGAACTTTACTGAGTTCTTTGCTGTATTCTTTATTGGTTTGTTTGCTTATTAACTATATCATTTGATGGCCCTGCTTATGCATTCCTGTACTTTAATTATTTAAGTAAATCTTTGAACCAAGCTTCTTTTCTGTTATTCTTGACCAGAAATGCTTTAGTTATGCCTTCAGTATCACCACATTCTAACTGAGAAGCACGATAGGGACTACATCACTCCCGATCCGATACCAGCGAGCTGAGTAGAGCGAAATAAAGTGTGGTTTAGCGAGTTGACAGATTTGGTAGCAGAGCTGATGGTTCCGACTAGATCTGTCAAGTATTGATTGGATCTGTATAGGTAAATTTGTCTTGCAACTGAGAACTGTACCTACATGGTATAGGCAGTTGTTCCCAGAGAATCAAAGCTGACCTGACCCACATCCTGATGGGGACAAGCAACTATCGTAAGGAGATGAGGTGGCTGTGGTGTCCTGGGTCCTGTGATGGGTCACCCGCTAATTGTCATGGAGCCCCACACCACTGAGATTCTCATGACCCTTACATGTATACAGCATCTTACAAACAGTCACTTAACTCACTATAAGAGAATCATGCCAGCTGCAAAAAATGTATCCTTACGCTGCGGCAATGTCCTCAGCCCTGCAACTTCGTTACCCACCCTCAGATGAAAATGAAGAATGTGAGTTTGACCATAATTGCGTACATATAACAGAATTATGCACAAAACAGAGACCAGACATACTGGATGTACCCCTTACGGAACCTGTTCAGACCTTCCTTGTTGATGCTCATCTTTAAGAAGCGCACATGGTATTTTAAGGGCAGCTTAAACCGTCTGTACTCTGAGTGGAATCGGGAAGCCTCCTACCTTTGTCATGTAACCTCCGCTCAAGTAGCCGAACTGACTGCTCTCACGAGAGCCTGATGTACCTCAGACAAATTGAGAGGCACCATTTTCCACCGACAGCCAATATGGATTTTAAGGGCTACCTTAAGGTGACTTCTAAGTATTAAAAGGAAAGTTTAGGCCTTGCCAAGTCGAAATGGCAGCTTAAAGCTGCACATCCAAGGTTGAAGTGGCAGGCCTTGGACCATGCTTTACCTGGCTACGGCAATGGGAGGCACAATGAGTGCTGCAGCCCACTGGTAGTATTTAGTTTACTGGCTCTGTAAACAGGTAGTAAAATATACTGGGACTTATAAGTAAATTAAATGTGCCAGTTGGGTGTATGCCAATCTTACCATGGTTAAAGAGGAGGAGGAGCACACACACTTTGCTACTGGTTAGCAGGGATATAGTGTATAGAGTTCTAAAGCCAGCAAGAATAGTGTTAAGCAAAAAGACCATAAAATTCGATGTGACCCTGCAGAAATGGCAAATTTACAACGAGCACCAACAGTGGCTTGGCTCAAAAGAGAGAATGGCAAGGGAAACTCTACGGAGCCCACCACCCCCCGGCTCCTTGAGACCCTCACGGGTGAGTAGTTGCCCTTTTCCAACTCTCATTGATTGATTGATTGATTGATTGATTGATTGATTGAAAAGAAGTGGGTCAGGGTTAGGTTCAGACTACAACTACCCACACACACACACACACAAGTCTATATTTGAATCCGAAAAGAAACTATTATTCCTAACAGGCGTTACTCTAATACACTGACTTTCTGCTATATTGCTAGGGTGATCTCAATAATTTCATTTAAAGGAGAAAAAGGTTTCCATTCCTGATCTGATAATTACTCTGACCTTACCATAATCACCAACGCATGAGTTATGTTCAGTGTCCGTCTAGTAAACGAAAATCTCTCCCTGGTGCACTACGAACTAAATCCACATACACATCCACAAAACTCACCACCACATAAGACTCCAGAAGTAGAACCTGCAATTGTATTTGATGATGCATGAATGGGGTTGGAACAGTTAGAACGAAAGTATCAGAATTCTCTAATAAAAGCAAGTCAGTCCTCGAGACACACCGGATGATTGTGGCAATCTTATATCGCTTACATTTCTGCTAATACACTTTATAATAAAAGTGCTTTCTATCTTCAAAACACACTCTTGGCCTTAATTTGTTACACTGATACATATTCAATATTCATTTTGCTTCAAACCACAAACTAGAGATGAAAATTAAATGTACACGAAGGAATCAGGGCGGGTGTCGACGGACGCAAGAAACAAATTAGATTCACCTGCATTAAACATAGGAATAACGAGTCATGGAACTCTGCACCGTGGTCGCTTTAATACAATAAATGTCCGCACTGCCAGATGATGTCACTTCAAAACACTAAACAAAACACGAGACAAAACCGAGTGATGCACAAATGTCGATAGAGGGAGAAGCAAACTTATGATTTAAACTTTTAAACGCACAATTAAACGATTCACAATTTCTTCAACTCTTTCTGATTATCAATGTACGTTTCTGGCCTCGGAGTCTATTTTAGTCGGCTAACACTTCCGCTACAGGAATGTCTTCGAGCTAATAGTCACAGGTCTGACTACCAATGGCCCGACTCAACATTTCATCCTTCTGAGGTCGATACAATGACTACCACTCAGGTGGATGAAAATAAACAAGCGTCATTCAATGCCATGGTTCCCCACAGGGTGGATGGTTGCTTTACAGATATGTGTTATGTTCTGCTGAGTCTCTAAGAAACAGACGCATTTTAGGGCAATGATAACTTTTAATGTGCCCATGACTAATCAATACTTAATGGTCTAGCAGACCATCAACGATCAAACGTACCCATTTAGCAGTACTTGAGAAAGCTGTGGAACGGAGTGAAGGGCACATATCTATTTAAATTGTTCTATTAGTAACGCCTGGGTGACGTGCGTCTGACTGAACCTCAGTGTCAGCACTCGAGCAGATGTGCATTGTGAATTGGTGGCTGTTCCTCCTCGCCTAAGTTCTGCAGAAGAGATGTATTTGGCAAAGACAGCAGTTGTTGAGATTTACGCTCTCACTGAATCAGGCACGGCACTTCCGCACTGTGGCCTGTTAGCAAGCATCCAACGGTATCTTAGCATTTTCACAGCCATGGGCGATGAAGTGCGGGCACCAGAATTAGAACATAGTTATAACGGGAAAAATGGACAGTCTGGAATTAGAACATAGTTATAACGGAAAAAATGGACAGTCTGGAATTAGAACATAGTTATAACGGGAAAAATGGACAGTCTGGAATTAGAACATAGTTATAACAGGAAAAAGGGACAGTCTTGAATTAGAACATAGTTATAATGGGAAAAATGGACAGTCTGGAATTAGAACAAAGTTATAACGGGAAAAATGGACAGTCTGGAATTAGAACATAGTTATAACGGGAAAAATGGACTGGAATTAGAACGTAGTTATAACGGGAAAAATGGACTGGAATTAGAACATAGTTATAACGGGAAAAATGGACAGTCTGGAATTAGAACATAGTTATAACGGGAAAAATGGACAGTCTGGAATTAGAACATAGTTATAACAGGAAAAATAGACAGTCTAGAATTAGAACATAGTTATAATAGGAAAAATGGACAGTCTGGAATTAGAACATAGTTATAATGGGAAAAATGGACAGTCTGGAATTAGAACATAGTTATAACAGGAAAAGTGGACAGTCTGGAATTAGAACATAGTTATAATGGGAAAAATGGACAGTCTGGAATTAGAACGTAGTTATAACGGGAAAAATGGACAGTCTGCAATTAGAACGTAGTTATAATGGGAAAAATGGACAGTCTGGAATTAGAACATAGTTATAACAGGAAAAGTGGACAGTCTGGAATTAGAACATAGTTATAATGGGAAAAATGGACAGTCTGGAATTAGAACGTAGTTATAACGGGAAAAATGGACAGTCTGGAATTAGAACGTAGTTATAATGGGAAAAATTGACTGGAATTAGAACATAGTTAAACGGGGAAAATGAACAGTCTGGAATTAGAACATATTTATAACGGGGAAAATGAACAGTCTGGAATTAGAACATAGTTATAACGGGAAAAATGGAAAGTCTGGAATTAGAAATTAGAACATAGTTATAACTGGAAAAAATGGACAGTCTGGAATTAGAACATAGTTCTAACCGGAAAAAATGGACAGTCTGGAATTAGAACATAGTTATAACCGGAAAAAAATGGACAGTGTGGAATTAGAACATAGTTATAACGGGAAAAAATTAACAGTCTGGAATTAGAACATAGTTATAACGGGAAGCAATGGACCATCTGGACTTCATTTACAGGTTACATTTGAGACATCCTGAGCAGTCAACGATATGCTTAAAACTGCAAATGCTACAAAATATATAGCTTTATGTCGCTTTACCTACACAGGCCTTATATGCAATACCAAGTGAAATAGTGATAACTCCTAAAAGTTGGAGCACTGGCAGTGCTCTATCAGTAGCGCTTACACATAGCTTATGTGATATAAGGTCACCTGAGGTATTCAAGGAAATTATTAGCATCTAGAGTAAAATAAGTGACCAAAGAGGAAAAATACCGATGGGGTGTCCAAAGCGGACCAGCATGTAATCATGAGAGTCCAATTCGGTTATTCTTATTTCAGGTTTTTATTGGGTGCTATTTTACTAAGAATGCATCAAACACTGTAAATTACAACAAAACAGGGAGCAACGTTAGTCAACAAATACATAAAACAGGACCTCAGCAACAACATCGACCATAAAGTTTGTAATATGCCATGTTAAAGGATTTGAGAAGGAATATCCTAATAACATACAGAGGGGTGAATATTGAAGACAGAGTCTCCCAAATTGTTTTTTATAGACATACCTTGGATTCATGATGTGTTACTGAAGATAAAATATTTCATTTTCTAGCACTAATATTCAGATTCTGCTTGTTTCTATAATGCTAGCAATTAAAATGCAGGTTTAGATTACTTGATAGATATAAATTTGATTCTCCAAACGTAGTTTATTGTAATGCGTGCCATCATTCTTGGTCGTTTAGTATTCCCTTTGTTTTGTATAATCTTAGTACCAACATTTTGCTAGTCTTTAATCCAACTTAACATAGTACCAATAAGTGACATACATATTTTTTTCCCAGCCAAAACGTATTTTGCATAGCTGCATGCTCGAGTTTCATCTGAAGAATTTCTAAGAAAGTAATTCAAACTGATGACCAACTTGGTGCACAGGCGTCAGCGCTCCCTCTTTTGAGCTCACAAATTTAGAACTATGGCAAAATGTTGTCAGCTTGACACAATACCGTATGTATGACCTTGGAACAACTTCATATATTCAAATGCTTCCACTTATTCATGCAACATAGTCTCTACGAACCTGCCCTAGCTGCTACCTAAGTTTATCCATGCAATCCTTTGATGGGTCCCAATGACCGAACTTTTTTTTTTAAATTTATTTATTTATTTTTTTAATTTGTTTTTATTGGCATTTATAACACAACATATGAACAGTTACATTCAGCAAGACAATCAACAAATAGTAATCGGTCTACAGGTCTTAAGTGGGGGGACCTGCCACATCAGATACAGCATAAATCGGAAAAGAGCATTATCAGAACATTACAACATGACTGCAGTGAATGATAAACAGTGCCTCATATCCAGGCTAAGTGTTAGGGATATACAATGGGGGCTCGGACACAAAAGGCAGGGAGGGCAGGGGTACCCAGTAAGTACGTTAAAGGTCATCTAAGGTCGCAGTATTCAGCCAGTCTACAAGTGGCGCCCAGAAACTTCGGGGGCGGGATCGCGCTGGCAGCTGTTCCCAGTATGTCTCCAGTTGCGTTTTACAGTGTACGATACTAATGATCCAACTTTTTGGAGTCGGCGGTCGAGTCGCTCTCCAATGAATTGTAACTTGACGTTTTGCCATGATCAGCAACATTGCCGTCAACTTTTTACTTTTTTTGGTGGAATATCAGTGTTGTCTCCCAGCAATGCCACTAGCCGTGTGTAGGGTAGCTGATGTCCAGTTATGGCCTGTATGTGTTGCAGTGTGCATCTCCAAAAATTGGCCACCGGTCGGCAGTGCCATGCCACGTGTAAGAAGTTTGCCTGTGTATCCCCACATCGCCAGCAACGATCATCAGGGCGCAGACCCATTCTGTGCAATTGTGCCGGAGTCCGATACAGGCGATGCATATATTTAAAGTGAATTAATCTTAGCCGATAATTAGAGGACAACAGTTTTAACTGTCCACAGACCAACTGCCATTGGTCGTCCGAAATAGTCGTTCCCGTCTCTGCCTCCCACCCCACTTTAGCCTCAGGAATAATTAGGGGCGATTCACGCTGCATAGTATTATAGATGCGGGTGATCAGCTTGCGGCCGTGCTCTATCATAAGTACGTTTTCTAGTGCAGCCAGTGTCGAGGGGGGATGTGGAAATTTGTTGAATCTTCGTCTGCAGGAAGAGCGGATCTGATAGTACAGGAGCATGTCCATGGTTGTGGGTGGCATCAGTCCACACATCTGTTGCACAGTCAAGAAAGTGTCTGCGGGGAATAAGTCCTTGCCCTGGCAGATCTTAAGCTGGGTCATTCTCTCTCGCGCCCTGCGGTCCCGCAGTGGGGGTATCTGTGGATGATTTGCTAATTGCATCGAAGGGGCGTATAACGTGTCGAGTTTTGCTCTCTTACGTAGCCCTGTCCAGGCCCAACGCAGCGCCTCTACTGTATTAACTTCATCTCGTGGTCTCTTATATACTTGGAAAATGGCAGTGACTAGTGGCAATGGCGCAGCTCTGTCCAGTTCTATAGCTACATGTGGCTGAAAGGGTGTAGGGTGTACCCAATAGTGTAGGAAGTGCGCCTGTGCGCTGTAAGCGTACAGTATAAAGTCAGGGGCGGCCAATCCCCCTTGGGATTGGGGTAGGGTAAGTACCTCCCATGTTATCCTGGGCTGTTTCCCGGCCCATACCAGTTCGATCATAAGGGAGCGCAGTGTTTTGAAAAAGTGTGCCGTCAGGGGTATGGGGATGTTGACAAACATGTACAATAGTTTGGGCAGTATGATCATTTTGGCTAGTGCGATGCGACCCACCAGGGAGAGGGGCATTGTCTTCCACCGGTGCACCCTTTCTGTGATCCAGTCAATGGCCCTACCGTAGTTTTTGGACCACAATTCATTAAGATCAATGCTTAGCCAAATCCCCAGGTATCGTGTTGGTCCTGTCGCCCAGGTGAGGGGGTATTCCGTGTCGAAGGGTCGAGTGCCGGAGGTCAGGGGGATGATGACAGATTTGCTCCAGTTTATGCGCACCCCGGAGAGTTCCCCGTAGCGGATCAGTTCTCGTGTCATAGGTGCCAGATTTTCTCTGGGGTCTGTCATGTAAAGGGTAATGTCGTCCGCATATAATGAAATTGACAGGCTGCGTGATGTAAATCCTATGCTGCGGTGTGTGTGGTGTTGCCTAATACGCGCCGTCAGTGGCTCGGTGGCGATGGCAAAAAGTAGGGGTGAAAGGGGGCATCCCTGTCTTGTCCCCCTGGTTATATTGAAGGGCTCAAAGATCAGTCCGTTTACCCGCACGCGTGCTGTGGGCATCGTGTATAATAATTGTATCTGTTTGATAAAAATGGGGCTGAGACCTATTCGGTGTAGTAACGGAAAAAGGAAGCTCCACTCTAGGGAATCGAACGCCTTGGTGGCCCCAATGACCGAACTTTATAATCGGTTTTTGGTCGAACCCATATGAGGACTCACACAGTAGTTGCTATCAAAACGTTTTCGTCCTACTCACCTGTGGTACAGCTCTTGCTAGATCAGCCCATATTTAGTCTTACACTGGGAATCAGATTAATGCACAATAACATGTACCTCTGCCCTCTAAAAGTGGATGGTCACTGATGAACCAGAACAGGCTTCTCCTTGCTGACTAGGAGATCTCGTGTTTCATAAGACAGCTAAATATGGTCTGATATGCTCCCTGTCTGTTCTGGGAGGGACCTGCATCAGAGCTAGGTACTTGATGAGCACCAGTGCAGCAGGAGAGTATTAGCGCCCCCCTGCCACTGTAAACCTGCAGAATTTGCAATGCTTTGATGGATCGGCTTTTGGAAACATGCGACCCAGGAAGCCTAAACAGCACACATATTTTTTTAAATCACAAGTATGATGGATAATAGAGTAGATATTTTAAACTCACAAGAACCCTGATGTTCAGATCCCGGAAGTTCAGTATCCTTTTACTTCTACCTTGCCAGAATGTTATGGAAATAAACGACGTAGGTCCTCTTTACCCATGGCACTAATTCTATTGAATAAAAATTAAATGTTCAACAATAAATGCACCTGAGGTTTGATCTCATGAAAAGGGGGTGTTCCAAAGCCCAGTTTTCCCATACATTGTTCCCATACATTTTGTGTTTGCTTTGTTCGCCCTAAGTTGGCAGGGTATGCCCAGACGTGAGTCTCTTGCTCACTTTGCTACTGGATTCAAGCTAGCCTGGCTGATGAGGGGTGTTACCCCGAAACCGGTCCCAGGATGCTTGTTTCCGGTCCAGGGAAGACCTGGCTTGGCAGTTCGGGTTCAACTGTTCCCATGAGGAACAGGATCAAGACTGATTTGCATATGGCTGGGTCCAGCTGCGGTTCGTGCAGTTAACAGCGGTGGGGCCTCGTGAGGGAGGGTGAGGGGGGGGGATTTCGAGGGACGATGCCGAGGGAAAATTAATTCTTAATTTAATTTTCCCTCTGCATCGTCCCTTGAAATCCCCCCCACACGCGGCCCCACCGTCCCATCGATGTTACCTGCACGGACAGCGGCTGGCTGGGTCTGAACTGGGGTGGCGAAGTGAGCTAAAGAACAATGATGGATTCAACCCAGATCTGTGACTAGGGGTGAGTGCCTGAAAAGTTTCAGTGCTCCATCCATCATCTCCTTGTGTTTGCCCCAGTCCTTAAGCCATTTCCAGGCATGGGGACCCCATTCCACAGGGCTGACTCCCTTAATAAGAGGAGGGGGGCGTGTAACCCCCTTAACACGCCTTTACAAAGCTCCGGGTACCCCATCCCCCAGGGCAGGCCCAGTCACGGTGTCCCAGAGATCCTATCCCCCAGGACACCGTTGCTTCCCTTATATGCTCCCTTCTGGCAGGAGTAGAAAGATGCTCCCGCAGGTGGGAGCACAAAAGTTTTTAACTGCCTGCGCTTCGCTGGCAGGAAAACATAGAAATGCTTCCACCCAGCATAAGCAAAAGAAAAATTGCTACTGCTGGGCGGGAGAAATGCCATCTCCCACCACACCAGGGACTGATGATGGATTGGCAATGACAGGGGAGCTGGCGAGGAAGCAGCGGTCTTGGGGCTCTTTTCACAGCCCCCACTGTAACAAATGCCTTGGAATGGGCACCAAAACACCCAAAAACGAAAAAAAAAAAAAAGAATAATAAATGCGCAGAAGGAGCCACGCATTTATTATTCATTGCTTGGGCATGGAGCGCCCCATAATGCCCTGCGAAGGCTTTTTACTGATTTTTTAGATCCCGGTGGTTTCCCTAGAAGGGGCAGGGGCACCACCAAACATTTTTTTAATGAGGTGGCGGGCTGCAGTGAGATGGATCACAGTAGAGGGCCATTGGGCTGACCAACAGGTTACCTTTGCATCACTCTAAGCCCCAAATGTGGGACAAGAAAAGCTCATGGCACAGGCATTGCATGACATAGTTGTTTTTTCGCCCCATGCATAAATATTAAGAGGAGGACTTTGATCTTTTAATGGATGCAAACCAGGATAAATCTCAGCAGACGGTGGGTAGGACACTGCGTATGTCCATCCATGGGAAAAATCCTACTGAGCGACTTCTGATTGACAAACGCTGTGCGCCACTGACACCCATAGGCACAGATTAATCGCACTACTCTGCTGCCCACCAGACATGTGCATAGTGACTACTTTTTGCTTGACAACAGGCTTTTACATCATATTGCAGATGTTGACACCAAAATCCACAGACATTATCTGACCATGGCTCTGTCTCCCTGACTTTGACTTTGTGTACACGATGGACCATTACACGAGGACAGTGATGGCTGAAAGATTTCTTATTAAAAGACCCTGTAGTGCTACATGAGGTGAAAAGTAAAATCCTTGAACACCTAGAGTTTAATTACAGCCCGGATATGCTTGAGGGGACTTTAATGGACACTCTTGAGGCAGTCATTCCTGGGACCTTCATTCAGGAGTTCTGAAGGCAAAAACAGATGAGATCAATAAATATGGCGAACCTTACTGGAGAACTTAAGGATTTAGAGGCAATGCACAAATCAAAACCCTGAAAGAAGACATGGGGCGCTTTACTTTGGTCAGGGGTCCGCCTCATACCCTTGAGCTAGACAAAGCGCAATACACTCTGATTAAAACCGTTGCTCGGTTTTATGAGGGGAGTAAAAGGCCAGTAAGCTCTTAGCCAAAAAACTACAGGCTAGAAAAGCCCAGGACCAAATAGGTGGGTTAGGGATAATGACAGAGTTGTACAGATAACTGAGACCAGGAAATTGTGAGCCTTCTATAAATCCAATCAGCAATTGTGTAGAGGGAGACTCATCTAAACGCGATGCTTGTGTCCCTTTCAGACTAAGTGCCCTTGACGCTGAATCTCTGGATGGCCCCATTGCAGGGGAAAAGGTCCTGGCAGCTGCTATTCAGAGCCTGAAATCGGTTAAGGCCCTGGGACCGGATGGGTTCTATAAAAGGTTTGCCTGTCATATTATAGGGATCCTAAAAGATACCTTGAAAACTTTCAACTGGTCTCAGGGTATCACACATACCACATCAGAAGCTAGCCTAGCCTTACTCACTCAGGCCAGGAAGGACCCACTGTTGTACTCATCAGAACGCCTGATTTCAGGAAAAAATGCCACTGTCAAAATCTTTATGAAGGTGTTGCACAAGTGGCTGGAAAGGGTGCTCCCTCTTACTATACAATCTGATCAATCAGGTTTCATACAGAGTTGCTCCACTAGTGACAAAGGAAGCTCCTCATCTCATCGACTTGGCAAGCAAACAGGATAGGGAAGCAGTTCTTCTCGCACTCAACATAGAAAAAGGTTTTGATACAATCAACTGAGCTATAATACAGGATACGTATTTGAAATTTGGTTTTAGCTCTCGCTTTTCCGGTTGGATAGCTGCTTTCAATGCTTCCCCACGAGCCAGACTTAAATTAAATAGCATCTCTTCAGAGCTCTTATGCACTTGGAGGGGGACCCGCCGGGGTGTCCTCTCTCCCTGCTACTTTTTGTCTGTATTTGAACCCCTCCGTCCTCCCCCATGCAGGGAATCATGGAGAGCCCAATCACTGCAGAGATTAAGTTCCATACGGATAACTTTAAAGCTCTGCCTTTGTGGACAACGTTCTGTCTCTGTGGACTCAGAGAAGTTGTTTAGAACTTTAATTTCCCTTTTGGACATATTTGCTGCTGTATTCGTCTCTGAATAAATCTCACTAAGTCGTTGGGCCTTGTCTTGGTGGGAGCGGTGGAAACTGGCCCCTCAGCTCCAGCTGGTAACCCAATTTCGCCGAATGACGGATCATATCAACTACCTGGGCACCAGATTACCCCTAACTTAGTTACCAGTGGCAATCGGAACTATGAATCCTAGTCAGAAATGCATAGGTCATCCTGAATAACTGGAAACATTTGCACTGTCCTGGGTAGGCAGATTAGCATCCCTTAATTGTCCTTCCTCCCCAATATCCTCTAAATATTTCAGGCGTGGCTACTACCAGTGGGGAGGGAGAGACATGGCGCCTGCACGGCCTGTGCAGTACATTCATTTGGTCAGGCAAGAAGGCTAGTTTGGAATGGAAGACTTGTGTTGGAACTCGGCCTTGCACATTATTATCTGACTGCCCAATCATGGTTTCTTATCAAGTGTCTCACAGGAGAGACAGCCAAGGCCTAGTGATCTATAGATCAGAATCTCATGGTTAGAGGGCTGGGGAAGTTCACTGAGTTCCTAAATGCCAAAGCGGAGAAACCTCTATATCCAGTTACCTGTGTCAATTTAGCGGTTTAGGATGGCTTCTCCTGTAAGCAGGGCCTTTCTACACATGCCTCCCCCTAAACTACAATCCTTAATAGCAATGACTGGGCCTTGAAACTTTGGCATTCATTTGCAAATGGAAGCTACTGGACTTCTTTCACCAGGATTCAATCAAATTCTTTGAGGTTATTAAACAGGGATATGGAATTCCCAAAACAGAAAGATTCCATTATTTACAGAAGACAATGGGTTAGTCAGGCCCTGATCAAGGCAGGAGCCACTAATAAACCCCCACCTTTCAAGAATTGTTTTACAAAATCTGACATGGAATACACACCTGGTTTTGCAAATATTACAATACCCTGACCTGAGACAATGGGAAAAGGGAGCAAATGTTACTTTGGAGCACTAAGAATGGCACTCGATCCACAAACTTTGCAAGACTTGCCTGGGGAAGGAGACTTTATGCAAGATCTTATACATATGTAATTACACTCACACACACCTTCATAAGTTCGATACATCTAAATCACAGTTCTATTGGCATGACTGCAGCGAAAGGGGTAGAATCATTCATCTTCTCTGGTCCCGTCCTGTGATATCTGCCTTTTGGGTACATATTTCACAGAGCGCATCACAGATAGCTGAGGCTAAGATCCCTGGTATCCCGGAGATGATCCTCTTGGGGTAGGCCAATGGCGAGGTATACCCCTTAAATTGAAGAAAGGGCACAATGATCTCCTAGCTCATGTTAGTGGCCAAACAGGCACTTTTGGCACATTGGGGGTCTGTGTGACCACCTAACCCTTCTTCAATGGCTTCAACGTTTTGGGTCATTGCTGGGACATGAGAAAATAGCATTTAAATGGTAGACAAAGGGACATGCTTTAATAAAAATCTGGAGGCCTGTTTTGAAATACCTTTAACAAGAATATAGCATGTTACTACGCATGCTGTCACATCGCGTTCCTTTACAACGCAGTCGTCACAACGACCGCGTTGTTAGAATGCAATACCTTTACAATGCAAGTCATTAGATCGACTTGTAGTAGGGGGCGCGCTGGACTTAGGAATAGTATAATTTACTATTCCAACTCCAGCCTGCGCAACAGTAGGGAAGGTGTTGGAATAGTAAATTATACTATTCCTTATGTTAGAGCGCCCCCTACAGCAAGTCGATGTAATGACTTGCGTTTTTAAAGGCATCCCGTTCTAACAATGTGGTCGTTGTAATGACCGCGTTGTAAAGGAACTGCGTTGTAAACGCTGTCTCCCCTTTAACAACAACAACAGGGGGCTAACCTGTAAGACGAAATTGTGAATATCGAGTTTTGCTGATGACGCATTCTATTCAAGATATGGGAAATCCTCGGTTGACAAGCTGGGAGGTACAGAAACAGACTTTATATTCAATAACTGAATCTTCGGTGGAATGAGTTTGTTTGTGTCTGTAGGGTGGGAAGCAGTGTGTGATTTTTTCTCCTTTCGGTGGTTATGCCAGCCTACATGAATTTTTGTAAACTTGTCAAAACCTTTGAATAAAAATGCATTGAAATCTAAAAAAGGGAATGCAAAACCAACACTGCACCGCTAACCAGTTTATAAGTGGAAGCTCAGTTGGTACCTGTCATTGTTTTAGTTTATTAATATGTTATTATATTCAGCATTTCATTGATTTAACTCAAGCAGGAATGTCTGTTACACGGACTTAGGGCATTCAAGGGTCCGGGCTGCTTCTGCGACAACCGCTGACAGAAGAATCCACTGGATCCTTGATCAGATACGCCGCCCAGGGATGCAGATCATCGAGGCAGCATGGATAAAGAATCTTTTTAATTTCTAGACTTATGAAAGGACCGACCCAAGCAGCAGAGACATGGTGAGCTTTTGAGTACAGAGAACCAGATAATGACAATGAGCTGGCTGCATGTCCCAAAGAATAGGCGCTTTGCAGGCCCAGCCCACTCAACTCCATGGAACACAACAAACTTCTTCAAGGAGCTTTCCTTCACCTAGGGCTGCAGCCACCATTGGGGCAGAAGACCAACCAATATTTGTTCAATCCCTTGCCAGTCCTCTTATAGCTACATTATGTTACAGACACAAGAGGGGAAAACATGAAGGTGACGGATGAATTGTACCCTTTCGCCCAAAACCCACACTGGAAACTGTGAAAACATAAAACTGTCTGTATTCCAAAAATACACATTTACCTGCAAGTTCCATACATGTGAAACTGTTATATTTATCACCGAACCTGCGCTATGAAATGTTAATTACAACATGAAGTAGTTTCAGCCATTGTTATTTCTTTCTACATTACATACCGTACCTTGTTTTTTTCCACAATTAACTGCACAGCCTAAAATAAGCTGCAGCAACCGCCCTAGTTCCGTAGGATCACAATTTTCCGCAATCCGGTTTAAATCAGGGAGAAGAAATTCTGAAATCTGCTGACCCAAAAACTGAAATGTTTAAAAAGACAACATTAAAATAATGTGCTACACGTGTCACCACTAAGTAAACAATCACATTCAATAAAAATGTGCATTAATACCATAAAGCAACTATATTTATCTAAGGAGTAGAAACAGGTGCTTTCACAATAGAGTAGCTGAAGGTGTCCCTGCAGTCCCCTTAGATCCCTGACAGAGTAGAGAAAAGGGAGGCAAGCAGCAGCACAATACAGGGGGAAAAAAAGGTTTCTATTGCAGATGTGAACGGGAGCGAAGACAGGTTGCGTGCATAGGTGTAAGTGTGTGTGTGTGGTAATGTCTTCATCAGAGCGCATGCTTATGTAGGTACATTTGAGTATGCATGTGTGCATGGGCCTATGTGCACAAAGATGTATGTGTCTCTCTGGTAGCGATCCTTCTCACTGCAGCCACCAATGGACAGGATCTAGTGGACACCATGTCCTATCATCTAGCTATGGTAAAGCCACCCCCTGATATCGTATGGCTACCAGACCCCCTTCAATGAGGCTCCCCTGGCTTAAGATGGCCTTTATTGGCATACCGAGGCATTCTAAACACCCTGGGCGTGTAGTACAAAATTACTATTTGCATAAAATGGTTATAAATTGCGCACTGACTTTTTGCGAATGGAAAGTGTTAGAAATGGGATCTCTAGTTGGCAAGGGTTTGCACCTTTGTCCAAGTAGGGACCCTTCTTCCTAGTCAGGGTAAGGGTGTTACACTCGTGAAGTAACCCCTGCTCACCCTCGTGGTAGCTTGGCACGAGCAGTCAGGCTTAATTCAGAGGCAGTGTGTAAAGCATTTGCACATAACCAACAGTAATACAATGTAAGCACTACAAACGGACACCACACCAGTTTAGAAAAATAACCAATATTTTATATACTCAAGACAAGACCAATTACGACAAAAATCCACAATACTATACTTTACGAATGAATGCTTGATACGGTAACTTCTTCTTTGCAGGAATAGCACAAAAGCAAAGTTCGTACGAGTCGGTAGCCCCGTCCGGGTCTACCGTGATGCTGAAAACCACAGAGTCTAACAGTTCCAGCCGACCGCGTCGATACGGGCCAGCAGAGTCATGAACAGACTCGGTTACAGTACCTTTCTCGTTGTGGCTGGTACGGAGTGTACGAGCCGGTCGGCGTTCGTCGCGGTTGCGGTGCAAGACGGAGCGATGCAAGGTGCGGTGTCCCTCGATGCGGTGCAGGCAGCGGCTCGATGAGCGTCGTGCAGACGGAGTCGGTGAGTCCAAGGCGTGCGATGCAGGGTGAGACGATGCTCGATGCAGTGCTGACAGGTTGCGATGCAGGCGACCCAGCCGGAGTGCGGGAGCTGGCGTCGGACAGCGGTGCGAGTCGGAGCGGTGCGTCGCAGACGTGCGAGCGGTGCCCCAACTGCGGTGCGGTCACGACTCTTGAGCCAGTTGCAGCGACCTCGTCGGTCGGGTCCGGTTGGTTCAGTGAAGCGATGCGATGCGAACTGCGGTGTCCACAGGTCACGGTGCAAGCAGCGGCTCGATGTTGGCGGCGTCGGACGTCGCCCACGGTGAGACCAGGGTTGCGATGCGAAGCGGGGCGATGCGGTCTGCGGTGCAAACAGGTCACCGGCCAGGGATGGATTCGGTTGACGGAGTCGGTTGCAGTTCCCTTCCTCTGTGGCGACTGAAACAGCGTTCCAGAAGCGGTACCCAGAGGCTTGTGAAGTCTTTGCAGTCCCTGAGACTTCTTAACAGGAGGCCAGCTCGGTTCCAGGCCCTTGGAGATACTCAGCACAAGTTTGTAGAAAGTTCAGTCCAGTCCTTTCACTGCCCAAGACAGAAGCAGCAACTGCAGGCCAACCCAACAAAGCAACAACACAGCAAAGGGGCAGTACTCCTCCTGGCAGCTCTTCCAGCTCTTCGTCTTGGCAGGTTCCTTGATTCCAGCGAGATCTAAATTCATGGGGTCAGGGCCCCAATATTTATATCCCAAATTCCTTTGTTCTCTGAAGGCAGAGAGGCCTTTGCCTAGTCCAAACCAGTTCTGGAGCACTTTGTTGACAAGTCTCCGTCCCTTCTTTCAGTGAGTAGGCCAGGGACATCAGACGCACCACAGGAGGTGGAGCCAGCATTGTGGAGGGAAGGCACTGTCCTATTCAGGGCCCAGGTGCGACCCCTCCCACCCATCTACATGTAGATCTTGCTATTCAGCCCTGCGCTGACTCACCCTGTCTCCTGGCATCCCCCAGCCCCTGTCACTCACACTCCAGACAAGGAATACACAACCTCGCAGAGGCAGGCTTGGATGGTTAGACAAGAAAATACCCACTTTCTAAAAGTGGTATTTTCAAACACAGAATGTTAAAACCAACTTCACTAAAAGCTGCATTTTATCATTCTGAGTCCAGGCATACTAAACTCGAATTTCTACCATGTTCCCGGGGTCAGTTAGGATTATATACTGTAATAATCAAAACCGCCCGTTCTGGCCTAGGGGAACAGGTAGCCTTGCAATAGTGAAAAACGAACTAGGCTGTAATTCACTATCAGGACATGCCGCACACACCCGGGCATGTCCTATCTTTCGCATACACCGCACCCTGCCCACAGGGGTACCTTGGGCCTACCTTAGGGGTGACTAACATGCAGCAAAGGGAAGGTTTAGAGACTTGCAAGTGTGTGCACTTGCCAAGTCGACATGGCAGCCCCAGGCTGCGCACAGGCTCTGCGATGGCAGGCCCGAGTTACACTTTACGGGCTGTTTGCGTGGGTGGCACAATCCAGTGCTGCAGCCCACCAACAGCATTTGGTCTATAGGCCCTGGCACTCGCAGTGCACTTTACAAGGGACTGACACATAAACCAAATAGGCCAATCATGGAAACACCAATCCATAACGCATTTTATACGGGAGCACTTGCACTTTCCCACTGGACAGCAGTGAGGAAAGTGTGCAGAATCATTACACCAGCAAAAACAGAGTCAAAACCGGGAGGTCAGAAAGCAAAAAGTCAGGGGAAACACGCCAAAAGATGCCAAGTCTAACACATGTCCCCTCCAGCTGAAAGTAGGGAGAACTACCCAACCCCATTGGAGTTCTCTTCACTAAGGCGGAAGAACCTGGACAGACCATCTGCGTTGGCGTGTTCTGTACCAGGACGGTGTTCCACCGTAAAGTCCATTCCCTGTAGGGAGATGGACCACCTCAGCAGTTTTGGATTATCGCCCCTCATTTGCATCAACCATCTGAGGGGCCTGTGGTCTGTCTGAACCCGGAAGTGAGTCCCAAACAGGTATGGTCTCAACTTCTTCAGCGCCCAGACCACAGCAAAAGCTTCCCTTTCTATGGCACTCCACCTCTGTTCCCTGGGAAGTAGTCTCCTGCTAAGGAAGACTACAGGCTGATCCAGGCCCTCTTCGTTCAGTTGTGAGAGCACCGCTCCCACACCATGCTCTGAAGCGTCAGTCTGCACGACAAATTCTTTGGAGAAGTCAGGTGCCTTGAGCACGGGCGCCGTGCACATGGCTGCCTTCAGGGCATCAAAAGCTTTCTGGCAGGACTCAGTCCAGATCACTTTCCTGGGCTGCCTCTTAGAGGTCAGCTCTGTTAAGGGGGCAACAATGGTGCCATAGCCCTTAACAAATCTCCTATAATAGCTGGTGAGACCTAAGAAGGCTCTCACCTCTGTCTGGGTCTTGGGGGGTTCCCAAGCCAGAATGGTGTCAATCTTGGGTTGTAGGGGCGCCACCTGGCCGCTTCCTACCTGGTGTCCCAAGTACACCACAGAACCCTGCCCGATCTGGCACTTACTGGCCTTGATCGTGAGGCCTGCACCTTGCAGAGCCCTCAACACTTTCTCAAGGTGCTGTAAATGTTCTTCCCAGCTGGAACTGAACACAGCAATGTCATCCAGGTAGGCGGCACTGAAATCCTCCAGCCCAGCCAACACCTGATTGACCAACCTCTGAAAGGTGGCAGGGGCATTCTTCAACCCAAAGGGCATCACCCGGAATTGGTAATGACCTTCTGGGGTTGAGAACGCTGATCTCTCCTTGGCCCCATCGGTTAAGGCAATCTGCCAGTACCCAGACGTCAAATCAAACGTGCTGAGGAACCGGGCAGCTCCCAACCGATCAATGAGCTCATCAGCTCTGGGGATGGCAGTCCTGGTGACGGCATTGAGCCCACGGTAGTCCACACAAAACCGGAGTTCTGGGGTGGCACCGGGCGCCGCAGCCTTTGGGACCAAGACCACTGGGCTGGCCCAAGGACTGTGGGAGGGCTCAATCACCCCTAACGCCAACATCTTAGAGACCCCCTCCTTGATGCTGGCTCTGACCCGGTCAGTCAACCTGTAAATCTTGTGCTTCACAGGAGGGCTGTCACCAGTGTCCACGTCATGGGTACACCAGTGAGTAACACCGGGGGTCAGAGAGAACAGTGGGGCGAACTGTCCCAACAACTGGCGACAGTCCCCCTGCTGCTCCTGAGTCAGAGTAGGGGAGAGGATCACACCCTCTACTGACCCATCATGCTCCTTGGTAGACAGGAGGTCAGGGAGAGGCTCACTCTCCTCTTCCACCCCATCATCTGTCGCCAAGAGCATACTCACTTCGGACCTCTCGAAGTGGGGCTTGAGGCGGTTCACGTGAAGGACCCTCAAAGGGTTCCTTGGAGCCTGCAAATCCACCAGGTAGGTGACGTCACTTTTGCGCTCCTTTACCTCATATGGCCCAGTCCACTTGTCCTGCAAGGCACAAGGTGACACTGGGGCCATGACCCACACTTTTTGCCCAGGTTGAAATTCGACCAGAGTGGCGTTCTGGTCATACCATCTCTTCATTTCTTCCTGGCTTGCTTCTAGGGTCGCCGGAGCGAGTTTCCTGAAGCGGGCAGTTTGGTTTCTAAAGGCCAGCATGTAGCTAAATACATCCTGGGGAGTTTTCCTGGGAGCTGCCTCCCAGCCTTCCTTTACCAAACTCAGAGGTCCTCTGACAGGGTGGCCATACAGGAGCTCAAAGGGGCTGTACCCAAGAGACTTCTGAGGCACCTCCCTGTACGCAAAGAGTAGGCATGGCAAGAGGACGTCCCACTTACGCCTCATGGGTTCTGTTAGACCCTTGATCATGCCTTTCAAGGTCTGGTTGAATCTCTCCACCAGACCGTTTCCTTGTGGGTGGTAAGGAGTGGTGAACTTGTAGGTTACACCACACTCCTTCCACAGGGATGGCATATACTTCGATATGAAATTGGTCCCCCTATCAGAAACCACCTCTCTGGGGAATCCCACACGGGAAAAGATCCCCATTAACGCCCGGCCCACCACTGGCGCCGTCGTTGTCCTGAGAGGGATTGCCACCGGGTGGCATGGTCCACCAAGACCAGGATGTACCTGTTGCCCATGGCTGTCTTGGGATCCAGTGGCCCCACAATATCCATCCCTACCCTTTCAAAGGGAGTTCCAACAACAGGAAAAGGTTGGAGAGGAGCTTTGACCTTCCTCCCACTCTTACCACTTGCCTGGCAAGTTTGGCAAGACCTACAGTGTGCATCTGACTGCCTTCGCATTTGGGGCCAAAAGAAGTGGGTGACAAGCCTGTCAAAGGTCTTGTCCTGCCCCAAATTTCCTGCCAAAGGCACGTCATGAGCCAGACCCAGTAGGAAGGTCCTGAAGCGCTGGGGTACCACCAGCACACGGGCTGACCCACGCTCAGCAACCTTAGGCTCACTGTTTAGGAGACCACTCTCCCAGTAGATCAGATGTGACCTGGACTGATTACCAGCTGCCTGGTCTGCAGCCTGCCGCCGCAGACCCTCCAGAGTAGGGCACTCGTTCTGCTCCCTGCAGAACTCCTCCCTGGTGGGACCCCCTTCTTGCTGCCAATGGGTCAGCTCAGAGATGTCTCCCAGTTCGGCTACCTGCTCCCCTGTAGGCACCGGGCGTCCCCCTCGAGGTCCGCCTCCTCCCGGTCCGTGGGAACTTCGGGGGCCGGTTTCCCGCGCCCCCTGCCCTTTCTCTTGGCAGGGACTTGGGCCACTGTTTCAGGCTCCAAGTCCTCTTGATCACCCTTTCTGGCTGCCATTGACCGAGTAGACACGCATGCCCACTCTGGCAACCCAAGCATTTCCAAGTGAGACCTGAGCTCAACCTCCTTCCATGAGGACTGCTCCAGGTCGTTTCCTAGCAGACAATCTACAGGCAAGGTAGGGCTCACAACCACCCTCAAGGGACCTGAGACCCCCCCATTCAAAGGGAACCTGCGCCACCATACACTGGCGCTCAGAGTTGTCGACAGCAACTACTTGGTGGAATGCTCCTGGGACTACTTGCTTCTCAGACACCAGGTGACACCGGACTGAGGTCACACTGGCTCCAGTATCTCTGAGAGCCTCTACCCTGTTCCCATTAATGGTCACCCAGGTGCTATATTTCTTTGTGTTAGGGGGCACCTGGTTTCCTGGGACCATCTCACTGTCCCCTAGTGAGACAAGGGTCATTTCTGCGGGATCCCCACCCTCCTGTGGGCACCCCTCCTCCCCAAGCGCTACACTAGCCAACACTTTGGACTGTCCACCGGTGGGCGGCTGTGTCCCCTTCGGGCACTTGGGGTCCCCCTTAAAGTGACCTACCTGGTCACATGCATAACACTTGCGGGGCCGGTCTCAACAGGCTTCCCTGTGGAGACCCCTTTCTTCTTATCAACGGGGGCTGGGAACCTTTACCCTGGGTACTAGTTTGGGGCCCTTTAGAGAACTCCTGTGCTTTACCCTTGTCCCCCCCACCTTTCTGCTGGGGACCCTGCCCACCTTTGGCTGGAGTCTCCCCCAAACGCTTTCTTGTGGACCCTGGTACTCACCCAGCGGTCCGCTTCCATAGCAAGCTTCCTGGGGTCAGTTAGCTTACTATCAACTAGGTGCTGGCGCAGATCTGCAAAACATAGACTAGACAAGTGCTCCCATGCAATCAAGTTGTAGAGCCCCTGAAAATCTGTTACGCTACTGCCCTTCACCCAACCATCAAGAGACCTGCAGAACACATCCACACATTCCAACCAAGTGTTGGCATCAGACTTCTTACTGGACCTGAACTGATCCCTGTACTTTTCAGGAGTAAGACCATACTTCGTGAGAAGGGCACCCTTCATGTCAGCATAGGTGAGGTGATACCCCTTACCCAAAGCTATCAGAGCATCCCTTGCTTCTTCAGGGAAAAGTGGCCACAATCCTGCTCCCCAATTCTCCTCAGGGACCCCATTCATGTGTATGGCTGCCTCATAACCCTGAAACCACCTTTGTATGTCATCCCCCTTCTTGAACTCCTTGCCTACGTTCTTGGGAAGGTGCACAATCCTGTCTGCCTTTCTGGACGAATTGCTGCCACCATCTGAGCCTGACTTACTCCTAAGTTCTAGCTCCTTCAGTTCTCTCTCATGCTCTAAGAGCATCTTCCTCTCCTCTATGGCCAATCTCTTCTCCTCCCGCTCACTCTCCAGCCTGAGCTTCTGCAGCTCAAACTGCCTTGCCTCCCGCCTGTCCTCCAACTCCTCTGGGGACAGACTGCTGCTGCCTGACCTGGCGGGTTCCCCCTACCCAAAAGCACATCCACCCTGGAAATAGGCTCCTCCACCTCCTCACTGAGATCACCAGGCTGCCCATTGGCATGTCTGGCTGCTACCCAGGCCCTCAGCGCCTTCTGTAGCTCCTCCTTCCTTGTGAGGCCTTTAATTTGGACTTTCAGGTTTTTACAAATCGCTCGTAACTCCTTTACGGCGTAGGATTCCAACCTGTCCTCCTCAAAGATAACTTCCAGAGATGCAACGGATGATGCAATTGATTCAGGCATGACAAAAGTCGTGAGTTGAAAACTGGCGAGATCAAAAATAGACCAAAAGAAAAAGAACCAGTATGTGGTACGTAATGGTCTGCGATATGGTAGTAGTGCACACCAATCACTGTAAGTCAAGTGCAAACACAAGTCCTATCCCACCGCTGCCACCAATGTTAGAAATGGGATCTCTAGTTGGCAAGGGTTTGCACCTTTGTCCAAGTAGGGACCCTTCTTCCTAGTCAGGGTAAGGGTGTTACACTCGTGAAGTAACCCCTGCTCACCCTCGTGGTAGCTTGGCACGAGCAGTCAGGCTTAATTCAGAGGCAGTGTGTAAAGCATTTGCACATAACCAACAGTAATACAATGTAAGCACTACAAACGGACACCACACCAGTTTAGAAAAATAACCAATATTTTATATACTCAAGACAAGACCAATTACGACAAAAATCCAAAATACTATACTTTACGAATGAATGCTTGATACGGTAACTTCTTCTTTGCAGGAATAGCACAAAAGCAAAGTTCAGTGCGAGTCGGTAGCCCCGTCCGGGTCTACCGTGATGCTGAAAACCACAGAGTCTAACAGTTCCAGCCGACCGCGTCGATACGGGCCAGCAGAGTCATGAACAGACTCGGTTACAGTACCTTTCTCGTTGTGGCTGGTACGGAGTGTACGAGCCGGTCGGCGTTCGTCGCGGTTGCGGTGCAAGACGGAGCGATGCAAGGTGCGGTGTCCCTCGATGCGGTGCAGGCAGCGGCTCGATGAGCGTCGTGCAGACGGAGTCGGTGAGTCCAAGGCGTGCGATGCAGGGTGAGACGATGCTCTATGCGGTGCTGACAGGTTGCGATGCAGGCGACCCAGCCGGAGTGCGGGAGCTGGCGTCGGACAGCGGTGCGAGTCGGAGCGGTGCGTCGCAGACGTGCGAGCGGTGCCCCAACTGCGGTGCGGTCACGACTCTTGAGCCAGTTGCAGCGACCTCGTCGGTCGGGTCCGGTTGGTTCAGTGAAGCGATGCGATGCGAACTGCGGTGTCCACAGGTCACGGTGCAAGCAGCGGCTCGATGTTGGCGGCGTCGGACGTCGCCCACGGTGAGACCAGGGTTGCGATGCGAAGCGGGGCGATGCGGTCTGCGGTGCAAACAGGTCACCGGCCAGGGATGGATTCGGTTGACGGAGTCGGTTGCAGTTCCCTTCCTCTGTGGCGACTGAAACAGCGTTCCAAAAGCGGTACCCAGAGGCTTGTGAAGTCTTTGCAGTCCCTGAGACTTCTTAACAGGAGGCCAGCTCGGTTCCAGGCCCTTGGAGATACTCAGCACAAGTTTGTAGAAAGTTCAGTCCAGTCCTTTCACTGCCCAAGACAGAAGCAGCAACTGCAGGCCAACCCAACAAAGCAACAACACAGCAAAGGGGCAGTACTCCTCCTGGCAGCTCTTCCAGCTCTTCGTCTTGGCAGGTTCCTTGATTCCAGCGAGATCTAAATTCATGGGGTCAGGGCCCCAATATTTATATCCCAAATTCCTTTGTTCTCTGAAGGCAGAGAGGCCTTTGCCTAGTCCAAACCAGTTCTGGAGCACTTTGTTGACAAGTCTCCGTCCCTTCTTTCAGTGAGTAGGCCAGGGACATCAGACGCACCACAGGAGGTGGAGCCAGCATTGTGGAGGAAGGCACTGTCCTATTCAGGGCCCAGGTGCGACCCCTCCCACCCATCTACATGTAGATCTTGCTATTCAGCCCTGCGCTGACTCACCCTGTCTCCTGGCATCCCCCAGCCCCTGTCACTCACACTCCAGACAAGGAATACACAACCTCGCAGAGGCAGGCTTGGATGGTTAGACAAGAAAATACCCACTTTCTAAAAGTGGTATTTTCAAACACAGAATGTTAAAACCAACTTCACTAAAAGCTGCATTTTATCATTCTGAGTCCAGGCATACTAAACTCGAATTTCTACCATGTTCCCGGGGTCAGTTAGGATTATATACTGTAATAATCAAAACCGCCCGTTCTGGCGTAGGGAGAACAGGTAGCCTTGCAATAGTGAAAAACGAACTAGGCTGTAATTCACTATCAGGACATGCCGCACACACCCGGGCATGTCCTACCTTTCGCATACACCGCACCCTGCCCACAGGGGTACCTTGGGCCTACCTTAGGGGTGACTAACATGCAGCAAAGGGAAGGTTTAGAGACTTGCAAGTGTGTGCACTTGCCAAGTCGACATGGCAGTCCCAGGCTGCGCACAGGCTCTGCGATGGCAGGCCCGAGTTACACTTTACGGGCTGTTTGCGTGGGTGGCACAATCCAGTGCTGCAGCCCACCAACAGCATTTGGTCTATAGGCCCTGGCACTCGCAGTGCACTTTACAAGGGACTGACACATAAACCAAATAGGCCAATCATGGAAACACCAATCCATAACGCATTTTATACGGGAGCACTTGCACTTTCCCACTGGACAGCAGTGAGGAAAGTGCGCAGAATCATTACACCAGCAAAAACAGAGTCAAAACCGGGAGGTCAGAAAGCAAAAAGTCAGGGGAAACACGCCAAAAGATGCCAAGTCTAACAGAAAGACATTTTTCAAACTGGTCTATGTGCTAACAGGTCCACTCACAAAAATTCAGAATGGCAATGGGACGTAATCTGACCTACCTGATCAGTATTCATGAAGTGGGTCACAAATTGTGGCTCACTACGATTGGATGCCATTACAAGGATGGGTGTCTGCTGTGGTCAGTAGACCACCATGTCTGTGATCGCTTTTTAAAATAAGTCAACATTTTTTATTTTTTTTATGCAACCCGTTGTCCCTAAAAGAACCAGGGGTGCATTTAAAAAGAAAGGTTTATTTTCTTTGTTTGAGAGTTGGCAGTCACCCCCGTAGACCACGGCCTACTCCCCAACAAACATTTTTTAACATTCACAAAAGGGAAGTGTACTCAAGGGGCCTCTTCCTATTTGCGAATGTATTACCACATTCTCTGAGGTGTCGGTAAACTTTCAATGTTTTGCAACTGGATTTCAGTCCCAAAACACTGATACATACTTTAAACGAGCACTATTTGGAAGGGATGCCATGAACACAAACCTTCCAAAAAACAATTCGTTATGGGTTTCTAATCCCTTTTTTGAGATTTTGTAACATGTTACTGAATTGCAAAATAGAATTAGTACATAACAAAAAGCCATTTTGTGATTTTGCAAATTACAGGCTTTGCAACGGTAAAATGGCTTGGTACATCAGGCCCCTCGATTTCTAGTACTGAGAGTGGTCCTAGCATAAAGTAGGCCTTATGGCACATTGTATGAATCTTGTTTATTGCCAGTGATTAGGCATATTGCAAGCATTCCTCCCATCACCTTTTGTGTGATTGATGTAATGCTGTAAGTGGCAAGGGTATGACCAGACATGGGTCCCCTGCTCAAAGTGCCACTGGAACCAGCTAAACCGGACTGACGAGCCCCAAATCAGAGTAGAATCAGTCTTGGGTTGCTTGTGTTCAGGTCCAGCAAGGAGATTCATGGCAGTTTGGGCTGGACTGTTCCTGTTGGAGATGGGTCAAGACTGATTTGCATATGGCTGGGTCTAAACTGAGGTAGGTGGCATGGTGGGTCATACAACGATGGGCTGAAATGCTACCTGAGTGACTGGCAGTGGTTATAGCTATCGCAAGTTTTCCTCCCATCACCCTTTGTGTGTTTGAGATGCTATTTTGCCATTATAGTACACAGCATATTATTGATATAGCCATCTCACATGTATTTATTTTTCCTGGTGCAGATACACTAGCTTCCTCTTGAAATAAATGGCATCATGTGATATGATGATTTGATCTTATAACTAGGGCAGTAGACTGAGCTCAGGCTAATACAAGGCCAGGGTGAGAGAGGAAAGACAAAGAGCCTGAGTCTCTGGGAGCCCGCTGGATATTGCAGCGCCCAACCAGTGAGGAGCAGGCCCGATGATGAAGCATGCCACCTAGGTGGGTCAGGGCATTTGCATCCTTAAAATAAGGATCCCCCAAGACCAGTGAATATTGATGCACCTAAGGACATGTTAACTCCTTGGTCTTCTAGCGGAATAGCACACCATATTGTGAAGTTGTCATATGGTTCCTACGAATTAAGTAGAATTATGCATCCAGACAACATGACTTTCAGAATTTGGGGACTGAGTCTACACATATCATCAGAGTATGTTGGCCCTATTCCTAGCTAGCTCACAGTGCCCCATCTAAACCACTAACCTTACCAGGGTACCAGATTGTATCTGCAACCTCCAAACATGACCGCTCTAATTCCCTAAGGAAATCGTGGAAACAGATCTATTCTTTCATTGTTTCTCAGGCATGCCCAAGGGAGAGACACAAGAAAGGTACAAATAGGCTTATCAAACATTTATTGAAACAATTGTATTCTTGTGTAAAAGGCGTGAGCTGCAATATTAGTAGAATGAAACAAAGCATTGTAACCAGCATTACAAGAATGGTGAAAAAGATCAACAGTTCAACCATTATAACATTGTTGTGTGATTATATCATTATATCATTATCTTTATACTTTTATCTAATACTACCTACACTAGCGAGAGGATAGTGGGAGTACCCTCTGCCAGATCTCTTGGGACAACCCAATCTCCTATGCCTGTATATGATGTATCAGGAAGACGGTCTGGTGTAGAGCAAGCTAACGTCCTTTGCAGGATGAAGGTTAGAGTCATAAGGCCTGCATCTCAGTCATAGTCATAGTACACGGCGTTCCAGGATAATCCCAACCAAAGTGCTCCTCTGAAAAATGTGGCTCAGAGACAGGTTATATAAAAAAGCACTGTTCCAGTCACACTGTGTCACAGGTGCAGCGCTGATGAGATTGCTTGTCTTGAGACTATGGGGCCGATTCCGATTCGGGCCGGAAATCTCTCCGACCGAGCCGGACTCGGAGAGATTACCGACCGAATCGGACCCTAGCAGCCCGACCGAACGAGTACGATGCGCACGTATGCCATCGGACTCGATTCGGTCGGACTCCCATTGAAGTCAATGGGAGCCTGTCGTACAACGCGTACGCGGGCTCCCATTGACTCAATGGGTGCGAGGCGAACAAGGGCGCCCCCTACAGCGTGTACGCGGCGAAGCGACTCGCGCCGTACACGCACAGGTAGGGGGGACCCATGGGTCCCCCCTGTGTGCGACTCGTGCGGCTACGCGTACAGGGGGGTCCGACACGGACCCCCAAAGAACGGCTCCGACTGCTCCTTCGAGCCGGACGGCGCGAGTCGGTCGGACTGCTCGCGGCGCGCATCGTACTTGCCCGGCCGGGGAACGTCTCCATTGCTTGGTGCGAGGCGTGTCCGAGCGAGTCGGTCGGTGCGGTCGGCTTTCGCGTACGAGTCGGTCGGTGCGGTTGGGTCTCGCGAACGAGTCGGTCGGAGTTTTCACATCGTACTCGCTCGCCCGGACGCACGTACGAATCGGTCGGGAAACAGGGCTCCGAATCGGATCCGGTAAAGCCGAATCTGATTCGGAGCCCTACCGGCCGAGATCGGAATCGGCCCCTCAGAGCTGCTCCAACCAGAAAACCAAATGCAAGGGCATTGTATTCAATGTTCCTAGCCTTGGACAGAGTGTATGGGCAATATGACAAAATGCTTACTAAGAAATGTGCTGCATGCACAATAAATTCTAAGTATACTATTGTGTAGGTGAACGGCATGTAAAAAGTAATCATTACAAAAACACCCACTCCCTGGCCGGAGGAAGACTTCGGTTCAACCTAAAAGTTTAAAAGTTAGTCTAAAAAATTAAACTTAAAATATAAACCTAGTCATTATAAAATGAATATAAAATGCACTTTAAAAATAAAAGCAAATGAAAGCCGTAATGCATTAAAAATGCCAATTAAAGGCAAGCAATTTTTAAAAATGAATAAGAGGTCAATTTGAAATAAAACCAAGGTGCCGAATTAAAATCTAGGGGGCTCCCGAAATGTTTCCCATGTTCAGAGAGTCAATAAGATCCAGGAAGGAACCTGCATCTGTCGACAATACTTCCACAGTGGCCCGGACTGCAAGTTCCAAAAAACAAACATGGTCATATCCAGTCCAATCAGCAGATGTTGTTAGTGTGCCAGCCGGCAGTGTAACTGCAGTGGAAGAGCCCAAATCCAGGAGCTGAAGCATCCAGGAATGGCTCTTAGTAAGCATCCTGTAGCAACTGTAGTCTTATAGGACAGCACTGAAGATGAGCCCTTTAAGGACGCACCTGCAGATCCCATGTACACTCGAAAGTGAACAACAGAAAGCGGAACACAGGCTGTACGCAGAGTAACCCTATGGGTCTAAAGGACAAAAAATAGTTGTCATTCACTTCCTGAAGTAAAGATACTCCAAAGTACTATATCATGCGTTCACAACACTGCAGAACGTGTGGTTGTTCAATCACCATTTGGCCTCGAGGTGGAACATCCATTGCGGAGCAACAAAAACGAGACCAAAATTCTAACAATCAAGAATAACACTAGCGGTATGCCTCCAAATACACTGGAAACCAAAGAGTTTATAAAGGATGGAATCACTCCGAATACTGTTTGGAACGTGCTGATAAAGCCAGACTCAATTGCTTTAAAAAAGTGTACTACTCCAGTGGTATTTGAAGCATTAAATATGCAGTACACAAGTTCGCCAAAATTTAGTGGCAGATTTGTGCACAGTAGTGATGTATTTTAGAAGAAGACCTTGCAACTTGCAGATCAAAAGTCTCTCTAGCAGATGTTAGCGCAATGTCCTTTTGAAACAATATGGCTTTTAGTCGACTTAACTTATCAAAAGTAACGTTAAAAATAGCAATTAAAGGCCATACAGTAACTTCCCTGACTGTGGGAACAACACATTATTACAATAGGTCACGACCCTAGAAACCGTCATCACAGGTGGTACTACGGGTTTCATCCCACAAAAACCTTGGTCGTTCAGATCCAAATAACTTCCATTTGAAAGTAATCTGAATACTGGTCGAATTATGACAGCAGGGATGCCATTCAGATAACACGCCAAATTGGCCATGGACGCCTAGCAGGCGCCATGAAGCGTTACCTCTTTACAGCATAAATGAATGGCCAAACAAAGTTTCACATTCATTACACTGAGAAAGACTTCCCTTTCTCCACTCAGACACCTGTAATCGAAAGGTAAAACCCAGGCTTCGTGAACAAATCTCTCCCTAACACCTCACATCTGCCTACTTGAAAGTGGTTCAAACACTATGTAAAATAAAACGTTGAGATTGGTAATAAAATGAACCCAAGTATCATGTGGCTGTTGGTGTTTTAGCTACTGTGCTTCGAAATTGCGCCCATATGGGTCGATGGCTTTCGTCAGGACCATGAGACTTGGTTGTATCCCTGTTACTCAAACAAAGACGAGTATGGAGAGCAAGCACTAATTGAGAGCAACCACAGCATCTCCTCCACGCATCCTAGGAGGTCCTGGCTCAAATGCAAAAAGACAGAGTGAGTACACCTGTTATATGCTGAGCCAGTGGAACGTGTCCCAAACGGCCTGCAACAGGGATCCAAACAAGTCTCACAGTCCTGACGAAAGTCATCAGCCCATATGCGCGCTAGTAGGCTGAAACATGTTGACCAAATGTTTGTATGGATGTGAGGGACACCTATTTTTTCCCTATACATATACTCTTATCTTGACTCTTATCCCTGCCCCTGTTTAAATATTTGTATCTGTCTTTGGGACAGGAGTTAATTTTAGATCACTACTTTTGTGTAATAGGTCCCACACCGTCTCAGCTCTTTAAGACATCTTCTTCTGGTTGAGGGAAGACCTGATGATGAAACTACGGTTACTAGTAAGCCAGTGGGGTTAACATGCCGCTGACCGAAAGTAGCTGTTGAGGGTCTCAAAATGTTTTTTACCAGAAACCCCTATATGTGATACTCTGTTTCCCCACTCGTTATGATATTTCAAGATAGACAGATGCCAATGGTTTGCTTGAAATTAAGAGAGGTGTCTGAGGTGGGAGAAGTGCAGTGAAACTTAATCTGTTGACAAATGTCACAGCTAAGGACATATTCTGTAGTTTGTTTGTAGAGACCATGCCACCAATAGTGTTTCTGTAGTAAGGAAACTGTAGCCACCACACATGCATGGGCAGACGTAACCCCTCATGAGCAGCTATGATTAATTTTAACCTGCGTTCTTCATTTGGTATCACTCTATCCCCCACTCCGGGAATGAATGCATATGGTATCTTTTGGGCACTCAGTAGATAGGAGTACTTTGCTTGACTTTTTTTAGGTAATGGTAAGTGCATGAAGCACTGACAGCAACCATGGTGCCACTACCCTTTCTTGTGAGTGAACAAGTAATATCAGCTACTACAGCAGTTTGAACCTCATCAGCCAGTGAACTCCCTGCAATGTGTATTCCAACATGTTGGTGACTCAATGTATGAATTACTTGAGCCCGTGGCAAACATTCTTTAAGTTGTGCCACCTTTCCCCAAAGCAATTTATGCTTGATAGCATTCTTTTTAGAATTTCTGAATCTCTTCAAGCGCAAACAATGTATATGGTCATTAAAAGACTCAACACAGTAATACGAATCAAACACTATGAGCGTGGGTGGGGAATTCAGGATCGGTATTGTCTAGTGCCAGAACGAAGGCTCTAGGTTCAGACAGCTGAGCAGTACAATACCCTAAAAATTGTGTAAAAGTTTTTTGAGGATGGGATTCTCCATTCCAGATGACACTGCGTACTGTGGAACATGCTGCAGAATGCTGCTGTTTAGTTCCAGCAACAGGCTGGGCTGAACCATCAGTATATACGATATAGTCATAATTATCAAGAGGCAAAATATCACTGGACATAGGGAATTCTTGTACATATTGGAAGAATTATTGAGTTTCTAAAGTGAGATCAAAGACAGTCAACATCAGTAGCTGTTAAGGAGGTGCCCCACTGTATCCATCTAGGATGTAAGGCTTTCACGTAACAAACGCTGGCCTTTGTGACAGCCTCTAAGGCTAGAATGGGAGTAACCACAATTATGCGTTTACCTTAAGCCAACAGTCTTTCCTTGATAACAGGTGTCTGAACTGCAGTCAGTATTTTTTCTGTAGGTGTAAAACCCATTTCATCATTTGAATATAAATGCGATTCATATGCAATCAGTACAGTATCATCTTTGTTGAAAGTGACATATGTACAGCCAGTGGATCCCGCAAGTATGCGGATCACCAAGTGTGTTGTTTTGATACTTATGTGTAAGTGTCTGGAAGCAAGCATGTCTGTTTGAAGGTTCTCAGAATCTGTGTATGTTCTGGTGTCGAGTGAGTGCTTGAAAAGGCTGGACGAATGAATTTAAAGAACGGTTTTACCCGTTGTGCATAGTTTGGTATGTATGTTCTACCAAAGTTTAGAAAGCCTAAAAGTTTTTGTAGCTTGTTTATGGTGTTTGGTGGTTGCAGGAGTGCGCATTTCTCTAGGAAATGTGGTGCAAGACTTTTGCCTTCATTTGACAACTCGTATCCCAAAAATAAGACACTGAGATAGGGATTTTTTGTTTTTTGGAAGTTGAATTTGTAGCCATGTTCAGTAAATCCCAAAACTATGCAATCTACGCTGACTAAATGCGTGTTTAAGTCATCACCCATGAGATATATGTCATTGACATAGTACAATGCTTCTGAGTAAATTTCATGTAAAATCTGATGTTACTCGGGCAGAGAACAGACCAGGGCTGTTCATATACCCCTGAGGAAGTGGAAAGAATTTTTTCTGGACCCCTAAAGTGGTGAATGCGGTTAAATCCCTGCTTCCAGGTGCTATGTTTTGGTGGAAAAAGCCATCTGAAATGTCCAAAGTGGTTTTGTATTTTTGACACACTGTGTTGTTCATTAGAGCTGTACTGTATGAATTTTGTATTGCAAAAGTGTGTGTATGACTGTTTAAATGAAGTAATCTAAGACTAGGCAGTATGAATGATCTGTTTTCGCTACCGGAAACAAAGGATTGTTCATCGGAGAGGAATATATGACGTTGCAACGCATGCGTTTACAACGCATGCCTTTACAACGCGGTCAGTACAACGACCGCGTTGTTACCACGCGTACCATTACAACGCAAGTCATTACAGCGACTTGCTGTAGGGGGCGCTGGAGTTTGGAATAGTATAATTTACTATTCCAACTCCAGTCTGTGCAACAGTATGGAAGGTGTTGGATTGCAAATCCAACACATAAAGCCCCCTACAGCAAGTCGTTGTAATGACTTGCGTTGTAATGGTATGCGTGGTAGCAACGCAGTCGTTGTACTGACCGCGTTGAACCAACAGCGTTGTAAACGCTGTTTCCCTCAGAGAGATACAAGGCTCAATTACACCTTGATATTCTAGTTGTGTTATAATTTCTCTAACTGGGAATTTAGCTTCATGCTTAATTGAATATTGTGGTTGCACTTGCGTGCTGAACCTTATAGGTCTAACATTATAAGTTGATTCTCTATCCCAGCCTACATGATTGCGGTATAATGCCAGGGCTTGTGCAAGACCCACTCTGTGCCATACGCTTGTTTGACAACTTCAGGGAGAAGGACGGAGAAAGAGGGTATTATTATATCTTCCCCTTGTGGGACTTCCTAATAAACTCAGGTGGTAAATCCACTTTAGCCAAGAGAATTTCATTAGTATTTGTTACATTTTCCCAAAATATTACTTTATACCCGGTATGTCACCCTCAATTTGGATGTCCAAATCATACAGTGTGTCGGGAGGGCTAACACGCTGATCTGGTGTTTCAACTTGAACAAATTCCTTAGCTGCTCTCGAAACCAGAAACTCTTGAAGATTCTGGTGAACTATCCTAACCTCTGCTGCTCTGTCTAGCAGTGTCAGTGCCCACGTCTTGTTCGGAAGCAGTGTCTTCAATATGACTTAGTGGAAATACCTGTCACTTTCTTCTTTATGAATCGTGCTTTTTGTTGTGGAAGTTTCTCTTCCTTTTTTTATGATGATGTCAGATGAGCGGTGTGAGTCCTTTCTCAGGTTCACATACTCTACTTGTCTGCGCTCTGATAGTTCTGCTTTCTCCAAGCGTTTGTTGGGCGAGTTCTGGAATGACGTGAATCAGTATACTGATACCCATCAGGCTGTTTAAGTGATTCATGGTTACGCAGGTTATAAAGCTTTCAGTGGTCTCCGGATGTGGAGATCCACCTTGTGTTTTTGTTCTTTCTTTATTTTTCTGTTTGTTCCAGCTTTTTTTTAGAAGACTCAGGTGGCAGTTTGGTATTATCCTTTTCAGAATTATCCTTAAGCTGTGGCTTATTTGGTCTGGCTCCCAAATTATCTCAACCTATAGATGTTTAGGTTTCAACAATAATTTTTGGTAATTCGCATTCATGGTCGGCAATGGGAACCTGCTCAAGGCGTTGTCGTACTGCCAATGCTGCTGCCTCCCCTTTTATGTTACTTAAAATAATTGCGGTGACTGTGGCAAAGTACACAATTAATTTTTATCCCCAAATCCAAAGCAGGGACAGCCCCGTATTCATTTTGTATCTGTTTTATCACTTCAGGCAAAACAGCAATAGATGGTGTACCATGTGTTATGGTATATATTGCAGCAAAGACTGTGCCCCAGGTGGCACATTTATCCACTGCTGGGAACCATCCCTAGTGGTAGGCACATTGGAGAATTCAATGTTTGTTTTGGGGTCCCATATAGGAAAACACTGCTTCAAACTGATTTGTTTTTTGTGCAATTCAGAACGGAATTTCCTCCGGTATGGCGGGAACTTTACCCATAATTGTGTTGATAGTTACTGGACTTATTGTAGGCATGGCTAAATGTGGCTGCGCAGTTTGAACAGCCCGCACTGGGGTTCCTGTTATTGTTGGCATAACTAACTGTGTTAAACATCTGTACAGTCTAACAAGACATGCGTAAAGAGGACAGAGGTCTGCAACATTTAATGGTGCTAATGTTGGGTATGGTGTACAGTCGTTTAGGACTGCCCAGGTTGCTCACTCAATGCTGAGGGGACCCGGTTTTACATTGTTTAGTGGATGTGGTAGGTGCCTTGGAGCCAATGTTTAGGTTCCTGAAATGTTAATGGTATTTCTACATCTTTGTAAGCCCTACATTGGGCTTTTATTGCTGCTGGAGTGCAAGTATGAAATCTTTGTAATAACAACACAAATGAGTCAGTGGCGTGGCCAAGCAAGATGGCCGTCTAGTCGCCCTTGCAGAAGCTCCCGCCTAAGGAATCCATTCAATCTACTCCTGCCTCGCCAGACAGAAAAAAACAGGGGGACACTCCTGTGGGGCTAAAACGGTGGCCTAACAGCGAACCCAATGCTACAGAACGTGGCGGCCGATCCTGCGGGGCCCGTGAGGTCCTGTGCACTGCTGTAAGAAGTGAGAGCAGCCGGGGACCCCGGAGGTGATGTGCAGCTGGGCCAGGGCCGGCGGCTCAGTGGCCGGAGCTGCTCTGTCTTGCCCTATCGGCTGTGTCGTATAGGGGAGCCCGGCAATGCTTACGGGAGAATCGTGACATGCTAGCATCCTTCGGAGTGGGAGCACGGTGGTGGTGAAGTGACCCGTGGGCCATGAGACCCTGAGCAAAAGCTAGCACTGTGGTGCAATCCGGCAGTGAAGTGTGACCGATATTGTGGATCGCTGGGGTCAGAGTGGTCTCCTTGCCCCAGGGCTGAAGCGGAGGCACGGTGCCTGTGAGGAAGGCAGGCCGCCACGAAGGACAAATACCCCCAGCGCAGCCTGGCATGAGACCTGCCGAGATCCTGGGCTGGAGGCCGTGCAGCCCTATCCCTGTTAGACGTCGGCAGTCTCAGGGGCCTAAAAGGTACAGTGTGGTGGGGGCCCTGAGGCATGCTGATTGTCGAGCGGGCCTGCTGTGCGACGTGGGGGCGGAGGAGCAAAAGCCTTACAGCAGAGGGGCAGGCTGAAGTGGCAAGGGTGCCTAACTCTCCCTGTGGCATGCTGGAGCCCAAAGTAGAAGGAAATAAGAGGCCAGGCACAGCTGCACCAGTTGAGGTGAAAACTACCCATGACTTGACTTTGGCCGCTGGGGGCCTGCTGGACGGTGTGCTGCATGGACCCTGAGAAATAGTGCCTGTCAGGCAGACTTGTTGAGCTGAGAGAGAGCAGAAGATTGAGTGCTTCTCAGGAGTAGCCTCAACTAATTGGTGGATACAGGTGGGACTGCTGTGGACCCAGTGAGTAGCACGCGTGCTATGTTACATGGGGAATAAACCCCACTGGACCGGAACAATGCTGCCATGTGTGGGCTGGGGAGAGCCCCTGAGGATAAATGAGGAAATGGTACATGAGGTGCACACTACTGAAGAGATAACCTGTGCCTCTTCATCCCCCCCCGAGTGGATCTGCAGCTTCTTCTTGTAAAATAAGAACCTGGCGATTGTGGAGGTGTGGTGCCCTGGGGCACCCCCGCAGGATGAACAGCAGAAATTGGACGTAGTGGTGGTGAAGTGTCTGGGTGTGGGTGTTTTGTCATTGCCTCGAGGTATACTTTGGACACTTTGTTTGAGGTGGATGGCACTGCAGCTGTGCACCGGTGCTGAGAACCCGAGATAAGACATGATGGTGAGGGGCAAGACATCACGTCACACCCAGGCTAACAAAACAGTTAGTTATACCAAGGCTGTCACTGCAGCTGAGAAACCTGGTGAGGGCGCAGCTGTAGACCACAGGGCTCAGACTAGTGAGCAGACCCCCTCCGACTCGTCATTGTTGGACTTAATGGAGGTCATTAAAGGAACACGTACTGAGTTGGCCAACAAGATAAATTCGGTGGCCATCAATCTCAACCTGCTGAGAGTGGGCTTCTGTAGTGTTGCAGATCTGGTGACGGCCACTGAAAGAAATGTAGGGGAAATGCAGCAGGAAGTCACCACCCTGGGGGGCACTGTGTCCTCCTTACAGAAATTGAGAGTGAGGCTTGAGGAATGTATCGAAGATGCCGAGGGCAGATCAAGGAGAAATAACTTAAGATTTATAGGATTCCCAGAGAAAGCGGAGGGACAATCTGCGGAACTCTTGTTAGAAAATTGGATTACAAATATCATGCACCTGCAGAAGCAGTCAAAGTTCTTTACAATCGAACGGGCCCTCCGGGCACTGGACCCACTTCCACAGCCAGGGGCACCCCAGCATGCCCTCATAGCCCACCTCTTCAATTTCCGGGACGGCAATGCAATTTTCCAACATGTGCGTGTTAAGGGCCCGCCACACTTTGAGGGGCAGCAGATATCGATCTTCCCGGATTACACCTAAAAGGTCCAGGATCCATATCTGAAAGTGAAGAAAAGAATGAGAGATCTCAACCTGCAATACAGCCTTCTCTTCCCAGCGAAACTAGGAGTCGTGCACGAGGGGAAGGTGCACTTCTTATTCACAGCTGCAGAGGCAAGTGACTGGTTGGGTGCTTTGGCCGGTGGGCCTACTTCAGGAGTGACGCATAGTGGAGAACCTACCCCATCTTCTCAGAGACAATCTACTCAATTGCATAGGCGGGCAGGGGGAAGAAGCCCCTGGGAAAACCCAAGAATATCCAGACAAATAGAGGTATGCTCGGATGGCACCCTCAGAAACACAGAGGTAATACTTGACTCACGTGAATTCTTTCAAACCTGGCAAAGGAACCCTGGATCAGAAACGGACAGCACTGATGGGAGACTGGCTTAATACCTGAGCAATGCACTGTGAGTAAGAGTACATAGGTGTCATAGTACAGTGGAACACTTAAAATTATCGTGCCTGTCATGATGCAGACGCCCTTGAATGCTTTGTACCTGCAACATTTATGGCTTTGTCCCTCGGGGAATCCCTGAGCCTTGAATGTTTGAGTGTCTGGCAAGTTACTATTTGGCACAGGCTCATACAGCTAGCGAGAACCAGGGATGGAGGGCCCAGAGAAGATGTTTGATTGCTTATACCTATTATGTTACATACTGGGCCTGCAGGAGCAGTAGGGACAATGGGGCACGGGCGCCAGGGGATGACTGACGGCTTGTGCTTCGAGACACCTGTAGCAAACCGACATCTAGCGAAGCGAGTAGTTGTGGTTTCTTGAAACCTTGTTTAATTTGTTTTATAATTACAGGGAATGGGGCAGGAAACAGTTCATGCACTGCCTAGTATTAGACAGGGCGAGTTCGCTTTACTGCCCAAGGGTTCATACTGCCCAAGGGTTCAAAGGGTACACAAGCTGCTCATGTGGGTGGAAGTTCTGGTGTTTGGCGCTCTGGAGCGTTGAAGGTCTGCTAACTGGTGGCGTGAGTGGATGGTCCAGTCTCAGTGCAATGATGATACAGGAAGATGATGGTGACTGAGATATTCAAATGTATGTCCTGGAATGTCAGAGGGTCACCACAACTGGAGAAAAGATGTAGGGTGCATGCATATCTAAAACAATACCATATCTCTGTCGCATTCTTACAGGAAACACGTCTGGGGGGCATGTATCCGCAGCCTCTGCAAGAGGTGGCGGGAGCAATCGTATGCGACCTCGTACTCAGGAGATGCCCGTGGGGCCCTAATTTGGGTGGCTCCCGGGGTGCCGTTCCATCATAGGGAGCATGTTTTAGATCCGGAAGGGCGATATGTGATCCTATATGGAGACCTAGATGGGGGGGGAAGTCTGCCTGATAGACACGTATGCCCCCAACAACAACAGCGAGACTTTCTACAGTGGGGTAGCAGCCGCGGCTTATCTTGCTGCAGACATAGTGTTTGCGGGTGACTGTAATAGTGTCCCGGTCAGGATGCTGGATCGGGAGCCACCTCGGGGAAACACAAAATCACAGATGATGAGGCAACTGAGAGATCTGATAAAGGGGATGAACTTGCGGGATCTTTGGAGAGAAACACATCCAGACGCTATAGTGTTCTCCTGCTATACAGCGGCCGCCGGCATGTACAGCCGGTTGGATTGCTGTTTCGTGTCATCTGGTCTGGCGCCTGGAGTGCAGTAGGTCACATATTTGGTGCACTATCTATCGGATCACTCCCAGTTGTTGATGTTCTTAAATCTCGGAGCGCACTGCACACCAAATGCAGTGGTGGCTAACGAACCAGGATTAGGTCGACGGCAGATCCCTCTCCCTTCCTCAACCAGAGTTCATAGTGGTGGCAGATACATCACTCCTGGGATGGGGCGTCCACGCCCCACAGTTCCACTGTGGCGCCTTTGTGTGGAAGCCCTTACAAACCAGCTGTCTCCTTCTACTTTCATGAAAACTGGGGCAGTTCGAGTAGTAAAGCCCATGACTGGGACACAATGGAAGTCGTACTCAGAGGGACCTGTCTTAAGACCTCGTATGGGGTGCGTAGACAGCTTGAGCAAGACTTGGCGCAGCGGGATGCACGACTGCTTAAGCTAAAAAGGGCTCTTCCTTCACAGCCGCAGAAACGCAAGGAGTGGCAACAAACTCATAAAAGACCTACTAGATGACTGGAATAGGCTGGAAAAAACACTTACACGGCCTACCGACAGAGGCTGCACCCGGAGGGGGTTAAGAGGGGGGCGATATTGGTGTGACAGTTAAAACAACAGGAGTATCAGGAACCAGTTTTGGTGCTGCGGAATCAGTCTGGAATGCTGATCAACACTCAGCTCGCGATTAATGGTGTTTTCCGTGATGACCTTTGCCGGACATAAGTGGAGCGCTATTAGGGGCCGTGGGACCGAGGGGCGACCTTTCTTGCCAGAATAAATGTCCCTAGATTGGGGATGGAAGGCAGAACGGCTGTAGATGAGCCCATTACAAAGGTTTTGGTGGCATTAAATAGACTAAAAACAGCCAAAACACCGGGAGGTGATGGCCTTCCAACGGAATTTTAAAGCAAAAAAATATGCAGATGTGGTTGCAGAGAACTTACTATAGGTTTACAATGAAGCGTTCCAGAGTGGGTGATTACCTGATACTATGCAAGAGGCCCTCATAGTTCTGGTTCTGAAGCCTGGTAAGAACCGGGAGGAGGCAGAGTCCTATCAGCCTCTCTCACTTTTGAATGTGGATGTTAAAATATTACGTGTCACATTGCCAGAGCGACTATTTCCACATATGCCATCACTTATACACTTGGATCAGTGCGGCTTTATTCCGCAGAGAAGCATCATGTACAACCTGTGTAGGTTTTCACATGTCTTTCACGCACCACATCTGAGGGAGGGACCTTACACACTGGCGCTACTCAATATCAAAAAGTGTTTGATTCCTTTGTATGGGAATACCACAGGCAGGTGTTGGAGAAGGTGGGACTGGGCCCAAGATATATAGCATGGGTGAAACTGTTGTACAACGATCCAGGGTGCGAATAGGAAATGTGGTATCCCAGGGGTTCCAACTATACAAACAAGTTACTTACCTTCGGTAACAATATATCTGTAAGAGACATATATTAGTTATATATTCCTTAACTTAGAATCACCCCCAGGCGTCAGACTGGATCCAGAGAAATTTTTTCGTAGCAGTCCCCCTGCGCGTCGGTAGGTGGCGTTGGTCGACTCCACATTCGTCGTCGGCGTCGTGATCGCCGGGATGACGTCGCGGTATCTACTTAGACGCCGCCCTCGTGCGCTGACGTCAGTTCTTTCTTTTTCCGCGCCAGCCAGCGCAGATCCGGAGAGAGCAGTACCCTTAGTCACTTTTTGACTCAATCTTTTTTGACTTTTGTCGACTTCATTTCGTGTCACGCGCAGACGTCAGTTCTTTACACGACATTCCACGCCAGAAGCGCAGAGCCATGCAAGACACTGACCACTGTGGGACAAAACTAGGGCCCTGAAAGGGAGTCCCTTACCCTAGAAGTCAGTTCGCAGAACGGGGAGGATGGGTGGGGCGGTAAGGAATCTATAACTAATATATGTCTCTTACAGATATATCGTTACCGAAGGTAAGTAACTTGTTCATCTGAAAGAGACTATTAGTTATAGATTCCTTACCTTAGAATAGATACCCCAGCAATACCAACCCCGGAGGTGGGTCTGCGAACTAAGTTCACACCAGAAAGTCCTGGAGAACTGAACGGCCAAAGAAGCCGCCTCTCCGGACCTGGCTGTCCAGGCAGTACTGTTTCATGAACGTGTGCAGGGATGCCCACGTGGCTGCCTGGCAGATGTCACCAAGGGGGACTCCACGTCTCAAAGCAGTAGTGGCTGCCGTCACCCTGGTGGGATGAGCGCGCAGTCCTACCGGAGGTTCCTTCTTGGCCAAGGAATAACAAATTTTGATGCAAAAAACGACCACCGAGAGATGGTCCGTTTATGCATGGCCAGACCTTTCTTGGCGCCCACATAGCCAACAAAGAGCTGGTCATCCACCCAGAATTCTTTTGTGTGATCCAGACAGAAAGATAGCGCACGTTTTGGATCCAGACGGTGGAGCCTCTCCCCCTCCTTTCAAGGATGCGGGGGTGGGAAGAAGGTGGGCAAAGTAATGGTCTGTCCAATGTGGAAAGAGGTAACCACTTTGGGGAGAAAAGAAGGTTGAGTTCGAAGGACAACCTTGTCCGGATGAACAGCAAGGAAAGGAGGCTTAGAAGACAGAGCCTGAAGCTCACTCACCCTGCGAGCAGAGGTGATGGCAATCAGAAAAGCAGGTTTCAAAGTTAAGAGTCTGAGAGGACAATTATGTAGTGTCTCGAAAGGAGCGCACATAAGGTAAGTCAAAACCAGATTCAAGTCCCACTGGGGCATTACGAAAGGAATAGGAGGAAAGAGATGAGTAATGCCCTTAAGAAATCTATTTACAACAGGGGACTTGAAAAGAGAAGGCTGATCAGGAAGCCCAAGAAAGGCTGAAATAGCCGGTAGATAGCCCTTAAGGGTGCTCAGAGCAGAGCCATGCTGGGCCAAAGAAAGGAGGAACAAAAGAACCTCAGAAAGAGGAGCAGAAAGGGGATCCACAGCCTTTGCTGTGCACCATGCCACAAATTTGTTCCATCTACAGGCATATACCGTTTTAGTGGAGGGACGCCTGGCTGCCAAGATGACATTACAGACTTCGGGAGGAAGGTCGAAAGCTGTCAACTGTCGCCGCTCAATCTCCACGCAAGGAGGTGGAGGCTGGACAGGTTTGGGTGGAGGACCGTCCCCTGTTGCTGCGACAGAAGATCCTCCCAAAGAGGCAGTCTCATCGGAGGATCGATGGCCATGTGCAAGAGCTCAGGATACCAGACTCTTCGTTTCCAATCCGGAGCCACAAGAATGACCTGGGCCCGGTTGCGCTTGATCTTCTTCAGCACTCTGGGCAGAAGTGGTATAGGCGGAAAGGCAATTAGAAGACCGCAACTCCACTCGCGACGAAAAGCGTCTCCGAGCGAGTGGTGCATTGGAAATTCCAATGCGCAGAACCGCTGACATTGCGTGTTCTCTTCGGTGGCGAATAGATCTAACCAAGGCTCTCCCCCCCCTGAAAGAGACCTTGCACCACCTCCGAGTGAAGACGCCATTCGTGATCCATCATACACCTGCGGCTGAGTTCGTCCGCCCTGGCATTCAGAGAACCTGCCAGGTGTTGAACAGCCAGAGATATGCCCTGATGTTTCAGCCATGTCCAAAGGGGGAGAGCCTCTTGACATAGGGTCCACGACCCCACCCCGCCCTGTTTATTGCAGTACTACATGGCGGTGGTGTTGTCCGTGAACTCCTGCACTACTCTTCCCCGGACAGAGGGAAGGAATGCCTTCAGTGCAAGACAAATCGCCCGAAGCTCCAGAAGGTTGATGTGGAGCTCGGACTCCGCTGGAGACCAGAGGCCTCTGATCTCCGCCTCTGCCATGTGGCCGTCCCATCCCAGGAGTGATGTATCTGCCACCACTATGAACTCTGGTTGAGGAAGGGAGAGGGATCTGCCGTCGACCTAATCCTGGTTCGTTAGCCACCACTGCATTTGGTGTGCAGTGCGCTCCGAGATCTGGACGCAATCGGAAAGATTCTCCTGATGCTGTGCCCAGTGGAACTTCAGGTCCCACTGCAGAGCCGGCATATGCCACCTGGCATGATCCACCAGCAGGATGCAGGAGGACATGAGGCCCAGCAGCCGCAGGGTCATTCTGACCGAAACCCGGGACAAAGGCTGAAAGATCAGAATCATGGCCCGAATACCCCAGACTTGCTGTTCGGGAATATAAGCCCGAAACTGCGCTGCATCCAGAACCGCTCCAATAAAAAGCACGTTGATAGTGAACCCCATCGAATGCAGGAGGTCCACCGTAGACTGAAGGTGGGAGACGACAGCCTGGGGTGAGCCCACCTTCAGTAGCCAGTCGTCAAGATAAGGGAAGACTGGAACCCCTGATCTGCGCAGATGAGCTGCGACCACCGCCATCACTTTCATGAACACCCGAGGGGCGCTGGTAAGGCCAAAGGGGAGCACGGTAAACTGAAAATTATTGTGGCCTACCGTGAACCGCAGGTAACGTCTGTGGGCCGGCAGGATGGGGATGTAGAAATAGGTGTCCTGCAAGTCCAACGCTACCATCCAGTCTCCAGGGTTGAGAGCAGACAGAACCTGAACCAATGTCAGCTTCTTGAACTTCTCCTTCCGGAGGAAGCGGTTGACTTCCCTGAGATCTAAGATAGGACACAGGCCTTTGTCCTTCTTGGGTACCAGGAAGTAGTGGGAGTAGCAACCAAGACCTACTTCTGGCACAGGGACGCGCTCGATGACTCCCTTGGCCAAGAGAGCTGATACTTCCTGACGGAGAAGGGCCAAGTGATCCTCCGACATGCGATGGAATGTATGTGGCATGGATGGAGGGGTAGTCTCGAAAGGGAGGGAGTAGCCCCTTCGGACTATCTGCAAAACCCACTTGTCCAATGTGATGTTCTGCCAGTGGGGCAGGTGATGGCGAATCCTGCCGCCCACTGGCAACTGGTGACCCTGGAGAGTCGGACTAGGAAGGTTCAGAGGCTGCTGCAGAGGGGACACTGGTGGACTGGCCCGCCCGCTGGCCCCCTGACCCACGACGCTGGGTCCCACGTCCCCGGCCGCACAGAGGCTGGACAGTTTGCACAGGCCTGTGGCTCTGGGCGGAACGTGGTGGGGCACCCCTTCCGTAGCCAGGAAAGAGGTGAAAAGCAGACTGCGAGGGGCGAGAAGTGGTAGCGAGGCCCAAGGATCTGGCCGTAGTCCTAGAATCCTTAAAGCGCTCGAGCGCGTTGTCCGCTTTGTCGCCAAACAAGCACGGCCATCAAAGGGCATGTCCAAAAGAGTTGATTGGACATCGCCCGAAAAGCCAGTAGACCTCAGCCAGGCGTAGCATCGCAGGGCTACCGACGTTGTAATTGTTCTGCCTAGCGAGTCGGCGGTATCCAGCCCACACCTAATGGTGAACTTCACTGCATCTCTGCCCTCAGCGACTGCACGGGAGAGAGTGGCCCGGACCTCCTCCGGACAATGTGGCAGCACCTGCGCGACCGTGTCCCACACAGAGTTGGCATAACGGCCCAAAAGACATGCAGTGTTCACCGACAGCAGTCCCAAGCTAGCGGAAGAAAACATCTTCTTCCCAGCTTCTTGGATTCCCTATATGGGGGAGCAGATCACTGGCAGAATATAGATAACAGAAATATCGACCTACAGAAATATCGTGACAAAAATATCGTTGTCAAAAATATCGACCTCCTATCTTCATAATAAGTACAAAAATATCGAAAAAAATATATCGTTAAAAATATCGAAGTAAAAATATCGTTTTTTAATATGTATAAAAAATAATGTAAAATAAATTAAATAATACATTTAACTTAAAAAAAATATTTAGATTTTTTTGTATATTTTAACAATTATAAGTAATAAATGTAATGTAAAAATAAATTAAACATACATATTTAAAATGTAATATATAAATATTTACTTAAAAATAATTAATAAAAATAATTTTAATTAATTATAAAATGTTGAAATATATTAAAATTTATAAATAAATATATATATATATATATATATACATACACCTGTAACATAAAAATAAAAATAAAAATTATATTATAAATTAAAATATGTAATATTTTTTAAACCTACATTTTACACTACATTGACTGCAACAGTAGGGAAAGTGTTGGATAGCGGAGGAGAAAATTACTATTCCCACTCCAGCGAGTGCAACAGTAGGGAAAGTGTTGGATAGCGGAGGGGAATAATTTACTATTCCCACTCCAATAACTGCAACAGTAGGGAAAGTGTTGGATAGCGGAGGGGAATAATTTACTATTCCCACTCCAGCGAGTGCAACAGTAGGGAAAGTGTTGGATAGCGTAGGGGTAAAAATTACTATTCCCACTCCAGCGAGTGCAACAGTAGGGAAAGAGTTGGATAGCGGAGGGGAATAATTTACTATTCCCACTCCAGCAAGTGCAACAGTAGGGAAAGTGTTGGATAGCGGAGGGGAATAATGTACTATTCCCACGCCAATGAGTGCAACAGTAGGGAAAGTGTTGGATAGGGGAGGGGATAAAATTACTATTCCCACTCCAAAGAGTGCAACAGTAGGGAAAGTGTTGGATAGCGTAGGGGTAAAAATTACTATTCCCACTCCAGCGAGTGCAACAGTAGGGAAAGTGTTGGATAGCAAAGGGGAAAAATTACTATTCCCACTCCAGCGAGTGCAACAGTAGGGAAAGTGTTGGATAGCAAAGGGGTAAAAATTACTATTCCCACTCCAACGAGTGCAACAGTAGGAAAGTGTTGGATAGCGGAGGGGAATAATTTACTATTCCCACTCCAATGAGTGCAACAGTAGGAAAAGTGTTGGATAGCGGAGGGGATAAAATTACTATTCCCACTCCAGCGAGTGCAACAGTAGGGAAAGTGTTGGATAGCAAAGGGGTAAAAATTACTATTCACACTTAAGAAAATTCAAATTTAAAAAAAAACTAAATATCAACTACTATACAACATATAATAAAACACCCAAAAACAAAATATAACTATTATAAATTTTACAAAACATAGAAACATATAATAATGTAGAAAAAATATAAAATTTACATAAAAAGATTATCTTTTTAATTTTAACAAGAAATGATCAAACAAATAAATATTTTGTAATAGAAATTAATTGTAATCTAAAAAAATAATTATTACATAAATGTAATATTTTTTTCCAACCCTATATCACCACACAATTTACAACACACATCTAAATTAAATAAAAAAGTGTACCTCCATAATTAACACAATTAATTATCAATTTAAAAATTATTAATAATTAAAAAACATATTTAAAAAGTTCAAAATTATTGTAGTAACCAAACATTACAGCTATACAACATAAATCCCCAAACAAAAATAAAATGGGGGCGAAGCAGGTGCCCATGGCCGTAACTTGTTCTTGCTGGAACAGCTCCTTCCCAAACAAAAAAATATTCCTAGTTAAACACCATTCCATCATTTCGAGGATCATACGATTATGGTTGACAAATCTCATGGGTTTCATCCTTAGGAAGTGCTCTGTAGCTTTTAATCCATCTTTATGCCTGATGCTTGTGTATAAAGTTGATATGTCCAATGTCACAAGCACAATGTCTTCCTCTCACTTGATGTCATATATCTTTTTAAGAAATCAGTTGAATCTCTAAGATATGACGGAAGTGTTCTTAGAAGTGGATTCAAGTAAAAATCAATATATTTAGATACTTTTTCAAACATGCTTTGTTTGGCGGATAATATTGGTCTCCCTGGGGGATTGTTCAAGTTCTTGTGAACCTTTGGGATCATGTAGAACACAGGGATGACCGGGTGTTTCTGCTTTACAAACTGATACTCGTCCCATGTCAGGAGTTCCTGCTCCTTCCAGTAACTCAACCTTTCATTAAATTTCTCTTGCACATCTTCATATTCCCTCATTGCAATCCGTTTATAGCACTCCATGTTATTCAATTGAAGTAGGGCTTCCTTCTCATATAAATCTTTCCCCAAAGGACTACATTCCCTCCTTTATCAGAGGGTTTTATGATTGTATTAACATCTTTCTTGATTTTATTCAATGTCCTGAATATTTTGTACTCCTGTGCTTTCCTCTGGTTTTTACAATTTCCTCCTTTCAGATATAATTCTCTCAGATCCTTCGTGACATTATCCGAAAATATATCCACGTTGTCTCTTATTGTTTGTGGGACAAATCTGGAACTAGGAGGGAAGGGAGAGTGGTCTCCTTCCAGTAACGTGAGGTTTGACAATTCTACAGGCTGATCAAAGACCATTGTTCTATCTTCATTGTCCTCATTTTGTAGTTACCACATGTCCTCTAAGATAGGTAAGTCCGAGACAGCTAGATTTCTTAGGGATTGGGGCGATTGTATATTTGGTTCTTCGCTTTAATTGGTTTCCTTAGTTCTTAATTTATGTATTTTTGTCAATTTCAATTTTCGGACAAACCGATATAAATCCATTCTACTATTTGCGTAGTTGAAATCCGATTGATGGCAATACGACAGGCCAAGTTCCAGGGTTTCTTTATCTTCTTCTGTCAGTGATGTAGAGCTCAGATTGATGATGGTATTATTTTTCACACTCCCTTGCTCTATTTCTTTGTGTTTGATCGCATTGATCTCCCTGGTTTTTCTCCTGTTTTTTCGGTATCCCTCGCCTTCTCTCCTCTGCTGCCTTTTACTCTTCCTCTTCCTCTCCCTCTCGTGGGACGATGGTCTGTTCTCCTGTCTAACTGTAAAAAGCGTAATTCATCTGAGACGGTGAGCTTCATTGCCCTGGTTTTTCTTCTGGTATTCTCATCTTGTTCTACTTCAGACCCTGTGTCTGAAATTATTTCACTCTGCGAGCTCACGTCTCTGTTCAAACTACCACTCTGGACTTTCTCTCTTCTAGTGGTATCAAACCTTCTAGCAAAAGAGTAAATCTGCCCATTCTCGTAGTCCAGTCTATCTCTTAAAATCTTTGTTGCTTTTCTATCTTTAATCCTTTTTTCGAACTTCACTAGTCGATTCTTCATGTCACCTTTAAATGTATTAATTCTTGTCTGGTCTGCTTCTCCCTCTAATACAGTAAGAGTTTCTTTTAATTCATTCAGCACTTCAATCCTTTCGATTTCTGCATATTTGATCAGTATTCTTATCATATTTGCTGAACTTTCTGCATTATCAGCCCATTCCTTTAAAAGTCCTGGGCGAGGGTTTTCGTAAGTAGGAGTAATCATTACTCTTAGTCCTCTGGGTACACGGCCCACTTGTAGATACTGTTTCAGGGAAGCTATCTCCCACCAGCGTGAGATTTCCCTTTTCTTTAGTTTTTCCAGCCTTTCTAAATTTCTGCCAATGTCATTATTTATTACCTGCAAGGAGGTATTATCTCCATCCTTTGATGCTCTTTGGGAAACCGAGTCCGTAAACAATTTTAATGCCTCCTGCTCTCGCATCACACATTCATCTTCACTCATAATGGATTCTTCGCCGATTTAGTCCTGCTTTGCCCCGCTGTTATGTCTCTCCCTCTCGTCTCCGGGAGCCAACAGCTGCGTTACTGACACCCGCTCTCCAACGCTGCGCTCTGCTTACCGGGATTCTGAGAGCGTCGTCATCAGGAACCCTCCGATTCCCGCGTCGTCTGCCTCTCTCCCTCCGGACACTCAATCCTTTTTCGCAGTCCCCCGTGGATCACAGGGGGCACGCCTGTCTCGTGATGGCTCTCCTTCTATCTCTTGCGGCAGTTTACCGCCGTGCTTCCCGAACGTCAGCGGTGCCGATCAAAGGCTTCCACCATAGCCTTTTAAATATAAACGAAAAACGCCTCCTCCTTTACAAAAAATGAAAGCGAAATCGGCACTCAGCAGGTTTTCAATCTGGCTTTTATTCCATTAGGTGTAACATCAACTCGTTTCAGCCGTTACCTCACGGCCTTGTTCACGATGCCGAGCCACATACAAAGTTCCATTTAAATACTTAAAAGATTGCAATGCACAGGCATAAACATTGACAAGGGACCATCACTTTCACAGCTGTGCAAGATGTAGTTTACCATTAAAAACGTGGTGGCCATCTTGGAACATATATATATATATAGATATCAAGCAAGAAATCAAAACTTAGTATACATCACCGATAGAGTGTTCTTCCACATTCTGGCCAGCACGACTGGGCAGCCCTCACAGTCAAGCAGAAGTCTCGATCGGGATCACAAAAAGTCCCAGGGCAACGCGTCCATTCCACAGGAGAGCTCCTGTCTGAGAGCCAAAAGTCCCCGTCTTTAATACCTTTACTCAACTCAAGGAGAGATTTCTAGAAACCTCCCCTCCTTTCTTTTGTTATGCAGTCAAGGCTGGCAGGCGGTACTAATGTGCGTCGAGGTCACTCAATGGGGCTGGCCAGGATCCAGTGTCTGCTCTGAGGCAGTACATTCTACTCTCACGCTTGTGAACAGTATCAAATACACATCCCACACTACATGTTTCAGAAACTGTTTTGCTCTGTGCTGTGAAGTGCTATGAAGAATAAAACATTCCCACCATGTAGCTGCAAGAAAGTACAAAATGAAGTTGTGCACGCAAAATGGGGTCAATGGTCACCATTGTACTTACTGTATTACATGCGGCAATGCGATGGTTTTTCAGCCACACAGACGGGCCTGCGTCAGAGTCGGAGCCGGTGTCTCAGATGTTGGAGACAGTGTTTGAGACTCGGGCTGCAGCGAATTTGTAGCCACGCGAACTGGCGCAGCATCGATTCTCCCAGCTGTGAAAAGGTGCTGCGTCGATGCTTCGGTCGCAGCGTGGTGCTGCGTTGGTTGGTTTTCAACAGCATGGCAAGCTTGCAGCAGGAAAAACAGGTGCGGGGGTTCACCACACAGATATTCTTCTTCTTTCTGCAGCAAAGCCACCTCCAAGGGCCCAGAACTGGAATTGGTACCACTTGAAAGGGCAGAAGTCCCAGCAGAGGAGTCCAGAGGCTGCAGGTGAAGTCTTTGATGTCCTTGAGACTTCTTAACAGAAGACAAGCACAAACAAGCCCTTGGAGAATCTTCTCAAGCAGTATACAAAGCAAAGCCCAGTCCTTTTCCTCTCCATGACAGAAGCAGAAACTGCAGGCCAACCCAGCAAAGCAACACAGCAAAGGGGAAGGACTTCTCCTGACAGCTCTCCAGCTCTTCCTCTTGACAGAGTCTCCTCTTGATCCATTCCAAAAATGTGGGGTTATAGGTCCAATACTTATACCCATTTTGGCCTTTGAAGTAGGCATACTTCAAAGGATAGTCTTTGTAGTGCACAGGTCCTCCCTTGCCCTGTCCTGGCTCCAGACACTCTACAGGGGGGTGGAGGCAGCATTGTGAGAGGACAGACACAGCCCTATGCAGGTGTCAGTGACAACTCCTCCCACTACTCTAGCTCAGGAAGGCCCATCAGCCTGGAGATGGACAATCAGGATATGCAGGGCACACCCCAGCTCCCTTTGTTTTACTGTCTAGAGTGAATTCACAAACAGCCTGTCAGTCTAAACCAGATGTGGATTCCGCAGGCAGGCAGAGGCACAGAATGGTAAAGCAAGAAAATGCCCACTTTCTAAAAGTCTCATTTTCAAACACACAATTCAAAAACCAACTTCACTAAAAGATGTACTTTTAAATTCTGAGTTCAGGGAGCCCAAACTCCAAATCTCTATCTCTTCTCAATTGAACGTTACACGTGTAAAATGTTACAAGGCAGCTCCAATGATAACCTATGGGAGAGATAGTGCTTGAAATAGTGAAAAACAAAACTGGCAGTATTTCACTATCAGGGCATGTAAGACACACCAGTACATGTCCTATCTTTTAAATACTTGCACCCTGCCCATGGGGCTGCCTTGGGCCTACCTTAGGGGTGCTGAAAGGGAAGATTTGGGCCTGGAAAGTGGGTGCACTTGCCAGGTTGTCGTGGCAGTTTAAAACTGCACTCACAGATACTGCAGTGGCAGACCTAAGACAAGTTTGCAGGGCTACTCATGTGGGTGGCACAATCAGTGTTGCAGGCCCACTAGTAGCATTTGTATTATAGGTTCTGGGCACACACAGTGCACTTTACTAGGGACTTACCAGTGGATAAAATATGCCACTCATGGATAAACCAATCACCATTACAATTTACACAGAGCATATGCACTTTAGCACTGATTAGCAGTGGTAAAGTGCCTAGAGTCCTAAAGCCAACAAAAACCAGTCAGAAAAAATAGGAGGAAGAAGGTGAATTGTTTGGAGATAGCCCTGCAAAAAAGGCCATGTCCAACAAGGATTATAGCTCACAGGGGAATATACAAATAATAAAGCCTTTTGCAAAAATCTTCTTTGCTCATCATGTGCTGGGCAACTTGGAAATATAGAGCGAAGGGCTGCAGAGTGTAGCTGGTTTGTTGTGAGATATACCATTACAGAAGATTTCATACACATTCTGAACTTCCTTTCAAGCCTGGCAAAACAAGGTAAGATATAAAGTATAGCCCTAAAACTCTCAGTTTAAAGGCAAGGTTAAAGTACAGATGTGTAGAGTAAAGCCTTTAGAGATCTGATATACAATGACACTGAGTAAACTGCAGGAGTGTCCTCAGGAGAGTATTATTTGGTTCGCAGACTTTTCAAGGAAAATGGGCAGACATGTCATGCAAATCTTAAGAGTCATCAAGATCAAGGCTCTCTTCATATTAAATGAATGGTGGTGAAATGACAATATAGTCCTAAAACTCAGCAAGCTGTCCAGTTACTTTGTATAGTCAGCTGCTTCTCCGTTCGTGTCTCTGAAATTGACACCTGTTTTAAACACTGATTTGCACTGAACTTTTATTAGCCGTTTTTAATCTATGCCTAAATGAATTTTAAAATAAATTGGCAATTGAATTAACTCTTGTGGGGAAATTGAATTTTGAATTTGAATCTGTAACCCGGGGCGGCGGGACTCGATAGCTAGGCTCCGCACTTCCTGGTTAAAATATCTTTCAGGGTGCGGTCTAGTTCTTTTGGAGCTGGAGGCGTTAAAAAGGGACGCTGCGTGAGCGCGCTCGACCCTTTGACGGAGCAGTCAGCTGCTTCTCCGTTCGTGTCTCTGAAATTGAAATTGACACCTGTTTTAAACACCGCTTTGCACTGAACTTTTATTAGCCATTTTTAATCTATGTCTAAATGAATTTTGGAGCTGGAGGCGTTAAAAAGGGACGCAGCGCGAGGGCGCAGCAGGCGCGCCAAAGGCAAGCCCGTCTGCGCCCGTCAGCGTCCCGGAGGCGACAGGCGCCGGAGATGCTGCCTGTTGCCCATCAGGCGAAACTATCCCCCAAAAGGTAAAAATGAATTACAGTAGAGAGAGTTTACTAGCCCTGGATAAGCGGGGGAGCTGCAGCACCCACTTCACCTTATCTGTGGACACTAACCACCTCTTCTGTGGGAATTGTAACTGGGACGCTCAGCCACATAACAATGACAACCTTTTTTTAAGAGCAGTTGGTGGTGTGGTGTGTACTCACCAACCGCGGTTTGGGACGAAAGAAGGCATTTTGAAGGCAGCTCTTCTCAATGCAAGATCTATAAAAAAACATGAGTTAGAACTGTTTGATCTCTTCACTGACACAAAGCCAGATATCATGTTTATTACTGAGACATGGTTCAATGAGGGATCCAACCCAACTATTGCGAATGCGATTCCCTCTGACTATTTGATAATCAGGAAGGATAGGGCTAGCGGGAGGGGGGGGGGGGTTCTCCATTATTTACAAAAACTCTCTCTCATGCCTATCCTTACCTATCCTTACCTATGGCAAAGATTGAGGGGGCGGAGAGCCTTGGTTTTCGTCTGACTGTGTCAGCTCAGCAATCGATGCTATGTGAAACCCTTAGCATCCTGAACCTAACCTGCTTGTTCCCGGTCCAGGGAAGACATGGCTTGGCAGTTCGGGCTGGACTGTTCCCATGAGGCACAGGGTCAGACTGATTTGCATATGGCCATGTCTGAACTGGGGTGGTGGAGTGAGCTAAAGAATGATGATGGATTAAACCCAGGTCAGTTGACTGGGGGTGAGTGTTTGATTTGCTCTAACGCTCCGTCCATCATCCCCTTTGGTATCGCTCAAAAATTGAACAAGCTGGGAACAGAAGCCTGGAATTGTTCAAAATTGTCAAGGCCTTCTCTCTCCGAACGTAATTAAGCCCCCTTTCACTCCCACAGATGAATGGACAAGCCGCATGGCACAATATTTCTATACTAAAATTAAAAATATTCAGGATTCTTTCAGAATTGGGCCTCAAGTTGGCGCTGGCATTGTAGCCCCACCCTTTCCCGCCTACTCCAACTTAGATGAGACTCTCTTAGAGTTCCTCCCTATTTCCATGACTACGTCTCTTAAAATAATGCAAGCACTGAAATCTGGCTCCCCCTTGGATCCGTGCCCGGCCAGAGTGTTGGCCTCTATTGCGGATGTGATCAATCCAGCAGTGAACCTGGTTCTGAATCTGTCTTTATCTGAGGGCTTAATGCCTGAATGTTGGAAACTTCCGGACGAATCTTGCCACTTCTCAAAAACCTACGGCAGACCCTCTATAGTCAGCAACTACAGGCCAATAACGTTGCTACCATACTTCTCCAAGGCTTTGGAGAAGTATGTGAACACTGTGTTCACTGATTTTATTGAGACTACCCATGCACTGCACCCCAGCCAATCTGGGTTCAGATCTAATTATAGTACGGAGACTGCGTTACTGGAAGTCTCTGACACCATTAAAACCACTCTGGACAGCGGTGGGAAAGCGGTATTGATACTGCTGGACCTTTCGGCGGCTTTGATACACGTGCCCCACGATCCACTTTTGCACAGGCTTCAGGACTGTGGTATCGGAGGCACGGTCCTCAAGTGGTTCACCTCCTTTCTTGAAAGCCGCCAGCAAACCATATGGTCCCCCCTTTCACCGCCCCTATCCCTCCTATGAGGGTTGGAGTGCCACAGGGTTCGGTCCTGAGCCCAACTTTGTTCAATCTATATATGGCTCCCTTGGCACTCCTGGCAGAGCATCATGGGGCTAAAGTCATATCCTACGCCGACGACACGCAGCTGTTGTTTACCTATGAGAAAAATGCGGTGTTGAGAGGAGATGATATCAACAATTGCCTGTCCAAGGTGTTTTCCTGGTTCAGGCAAAACCAACTGTTATGTAATTCCGATAAGTCCGAAATTATCTGTTTCGGCCATAGTCCCGGCGTGGAATGGCGTAATTGGTGGCCTCAGGACATGTACCCCCCCACCTGTCCAGTTACCACCGAAAAAAACCTTGGGGTAAAAATGGATGCGGACATGTCCATGAAGGCACAAGTTCAATTTGTGGCCGCCACCTTTTTCGGACTACTGAAAATGATGAGGAACTTTCTCCCTCTCCTTTCAGTTCCCCATAGGAAAACAGTGGTCCAAGCTTTGATAACATCTGGGCTTGACTACGCCAACGTTCTGTATCTTGGCCTCCCTGACTACCTACTAGGTCGTTTGCAGGTGGTACAGAACGCGGCAGCAAGGGCTGTCTTGTTGGTTGACCTTAGAACTCATATGACGCCCCACTTGATGTCCCTGCACTGGCTCCCGGTGCGGAAAAGGGTGATTTTTAAGGCCCTGGTACTAGTCTTCAAAGCCTTTCACAATGTTGGAGCCTCCTACATCAGGAACAGAATCCAGCCATATACTCCTATCAGAACCCTGCGTTCCTCAACTCAGAAGCTGTCAGTCGTGCCAAAATTCGCACGTTCTCGGTTGGGCGGACGCTCGTTCCAGGTGACCGCTACTAAGCTGTGGAATAGCCTGCCGCCTCTCCTGAGACAGGAACAAGTTCTCCTCAGCTTTAGAAGAAAGCTAAAAACCTGGGGGCATATTAGCAAGGGCCTTATCGCCGCTTTAGCAGCACTTTTTGCCGCAAAAGCGGCGATTTTTTTATCCCCCTATCAGCAAGCTGTCGCTAACAGGCGTTAGCGACAGCTTTCTGGCGATAGCGGCCCGTTTTCCCATCGCCTTGCATGCCAGCGATAATTATCGCTAATGACATGCAAGGTAGGCGTTCCCAACTAAAAGCGACTGAAAACAGTCGCTAACACAACTTCCCCCTATTAGCAACGCAGGCGAAGCGATAAAAAAAGTTGCGCTAAGCGCTAATATCGCTAGAATTTAACACCTGCTAAAAACATGACTTACCTGTTTGTAGAATAGGAGGTGGATTGTCAGCCTAAGTCCACCATGGAGTTAATGCGTGAATATCGCTGGATTTCCAGCGATATACACGCATTTCGCCGCTATCGCTGGATATTTTATCGCATAGGAGATAAACCTTGCTAATAGCATGTTATCTCCGCGATAATATCCAGCGATAGGCGGCGTTAATTAAATACGCGCTAAGCGCGGTTAGCGATCATTTTCGCCTGTTGTTGCTAATATGCCCCAAGGTTGTTTCAATGAGAGTGGAGTCACCCGTAGCCGCTCCCAACTGTTCTGTCAATAGGGTTAAGTTAGCGCCGGGACACTCTTAGGAGTAGCCGTGCGCTTTACAAATACCCCTATAACATAACATAACAACATTTGTAGAATGCAACATTTGCCTATGGGCTGCTTGGTGATATATGAGAGAGCAGTGATCGATTGGTGACTAATATGCATATATCCAAGTTTGTATTGCTCTCAGATTGTCATACTGTTCACAAATCTGTTCTGTCAGAGATTTACACATGTTGATGAAAAAAACACTTAAAAGGGTGTCAGAATGGAGGTCCTTCAAAATATCAGGCAGAATATTTTCCCTGCAAAGAGTGATTTTACATGTACCTTGAAGAACCAAGACTAATACTATATTGGTGGTCAACCGAGTATTTCCACTGTAGCAGAAGGTGTGTGTGTGTGTGTGTGTGTGAGGTCATATGGTCCAGATTATGAGCCATTAATAGGAAATTGCAATTGTAGATGAATTACCAGTAGCAGATTAGTACTGAGGAACCTACATTCTATTATTTTTAGAAAACATGAGTTCGGTGTATGTGATGAGTGGTCAACTATGCAGGTGTCGATACCATAGTCTTCTGGTAATGGAGAGATGGCTTCAAAGGTGTCCACAATAGGGCTAACCTAAAATATAAATTGAACTTGCACATTGCGCAGAATTCAAAAGACGCTATTTTTTCAACCAATTGACAAGGTGTCTTGGTTGGTGGCCAGAATTAAATTTGGATGTTAGAAGCATCAAATATATGCATGCATGTGGTATTTTTTTTGTGCAAACTATTCTGAAAATCATTGGAGCGCTGTACAAGGTCAACAACAGTCAACAAGAGATCGGAGGGGTAGCTGGGTTCTAAAAGTGGATGTGCACAGTTGGGTTGTGTCATTGTGTTCCTTCAAAAGGTGTGTCTTCAGCTGTTTTCCAAACTGGAGCAGGGTTGGGGCGGTCCTGATGGATATGGGAGCTCCTTTCCAGATCCTATGTGCATAGATGTAGAAAGACTGTTGCCTGGGCTTTTAGTTTTTTGCACTTCGTCTCCAATCTGGATTAGTGCTTAGCTGTGATTGTGGAAAGAGTCACTAGAAATGGCGAGCTTGTCAGCCAAATAGGGCAGATGTTGGTCGTGATAGCTTTTAGACAATGCCGCAGCTTTTGAAGATGGTGTAGGCCAATATGAGGAGCAAGTGGAATTCCATCACCTTGAGAGTGTTATAGTCATATTCCTTCATATCTTTGATGAGGCATACTATCGTCTGAAGATTTTCCATAACCTCATACACAAAAGTTTTGATTTTATCAAAAACACAGAGTTTGAGTATTATTCCATTCAAACATGATTTTTGATAAGACTAGCAGTCAAAAGTGATGCACAATTCAGAGTGTTGACCAATAGATTACTTTTAAAGTACTATGACATTTTAACAACATTGTAAAGTATGTTCAAAATGAGTTGTATTTTTGGTTCTATATAGCCTTGCTGATAATACTTTCTTTTTGCAAGTTTTCCAGGGATTAGGTCAACACAGTCTAGAACAGCATGTACAGAGGCCAACTGGATGATGCAGGTGATGGTAATACTTAGGGGTCGATTCCGATCCCGGTTGGAGGCGCACCTAATACCATTCGGCCGGGAAAAAAGCCAGGCGAATGCCTGTTTCCCGACCGATTCGCACATACGTCCGAACGAGCAAGTACGATGCGCACAACTGCCCAAATCCCGACCCAGTCGTACTCACCCAATACAGGTCCTGTTCTCCGACCGAGGCGGATCCGGAAATGCAGAATCGAGTCGCACGGAAGCAAAAATGCAGCCCCGTCCGGCCGGACAAGTACGATGCGCTTTCCGTACGCGCCGAACCCGTCGCTACGCACGGCACGTCAAAGCATCCGGGAGAGGCGCACATAAGCTCCGATTCGCGCCACAAGACGATCCACGGCTACGAGACGAACACGCCAGCGACAAGGACGAGGCGAAGCAAAGAGAAAGACGAACGAGACAAACCAACCATGAATCCCATCATGCCGATCCTACCAATATTCTACATCTATTACGGGAACAGGCACGGACGCGTACGGCGCAGAAGGTAAGTCAGACACCAACCACAAAAACAAACTACACGTACCCGACATATCACACACACACACAGAGGGATGCAGAAATTACTTACACCAGCAACAGCAGCACCATAGGGGCGGGATGGCCATCACCAATGCCACATATACACATAGGGGCCTGGATGCTCACCACCACTACCAGCCCTACTCAGGGGGTGCCAGATGCCTACCACTACTACCACCTCTACCCATGGGGGCTGGATGCCTGTCACTACTACCACCTCTACCCATGGGGGCTGGATGCCCACCACCACTACCACCCCTACTCAGGGGTGCCAGATGCCTGTCACTACTACCACCTCTACCCATGGGGGGCTGGATGCCCACCACCACTACCACCCCTACTCAGGGGGTGCCAGATGCCTGTCACTACTACCACCTCTACCCATGGGGGGCTGGATGCCTGTCACTACTACCACCTCTACCCATGGGGGGCTGGATGCCTGTCACTACTACCACCTCTACCCATGGGGGGCTGGATGCCCACCACCACTACCACCCCTACTCAGGGGTGCCAGATGCCTACCACTACTACCACCTCTACCCATGGGGGGCTGGATGCCCACCACCACTACCACCCCTACTCAGGGGGTGCCAGATGCCTGTCACTACTACCACCTCTACCCATGGGGGCTGGATGCCCACCACCACTACCACCCCTACTCAGGGGGTGCCAGATGCCTGTCACTACTACCACCTCTATCCATGGGGGCTGGATGCCCACCACCACTACCACCCCTACTCAGGGGTGCCAGATGCCTGTCACAACTACCACCTCTACCCATGGGGGTCTGGATGCCCACCACCACTACCACCCCTACTCAGGGGTGCCTGATGCCTACCACTACTACCACCTCTACCCATGGGGGCTGGATGCCCACCACCACTACCACCCCTACTCAGGGGGTGCCAGATGTCTGTCACTACTACCACCTCTACCCATGGGGGCTGGATGCCCACCACCACTACCACCCCTACTCAGGGGGTGCCAGATGCCTGTCACCACTACCACCTCTACCCATGGGGGCTGGATGCCCACCACCACTACCACCCCTACTCAGGGGTGCCAGATGCCTGTCACTACTACCACCTCTACCCATGGGGGCTGGATGCCCACCACCACTACCACCCCTACTCAGGGGTGCCAGATGCCTACCACTACTACCACCTCTACCCCTGGGGGCTGGATGCCCACCACCACTACCACCCCTACTCAGGGGGTGCCAGATGCCTACCACTACTACCACCTCTACCCATGGGGGGCTGGATGCCCACCACCACTACCACCCCTACTCAGGGGTGCCAGATGCCTGTCACTACTACCACCTCTACCCCTGGGGGGCTGGATGCCCACCACCACTACCACCCCTACTCAGGGGTGCCAGATGCCTGTCACTACTACCACCTCTACCCATGGGGGCTGGATGCCCACCACCACTACCACCCCTACTCAGGGGGTGCCAGATGCCTGTCACAACTACCACCTCTACCCATGGGGGGCTGGATGCCCACCACCACTACCACCCCTACTCAGGGGTGCCAGATGCCTACCACTACTACCACCTCTACCCCTGGGGGCTGGATGCCCACCACCACTACCACCCCTACTCAGGGGTGCCAGATGCCTACCACTACTACCACCTCTACCCCTGGGGGGCTGGATGCCCACCACCACTACTACCCCTACTCAGGGGTGCCCGATGCCTGTCACAACTACCACCTCTACCCATGGGGGCTGGATGCCCACCACCACTACCACCCCTACTCAGGGGTGCCAGAAGCCTACCACTACTACCACCTCTACCCATGGGGGGCTGGATGCCCACCACCACTACCACCCCTACTCAGGGGTGCCAGATGCCTGTCACTACTACCACCTCTACCCCTGGGGGCTGGATGCCCACCACCACTACCACCCCTACTCAGGGGTGCCAGATGCCTGTCACTACTACCACCTCTACCCATGGGGGCTGGATGCCCACCACCACCCCTACTCAGGGGTGCCAGATGCCTGTCACTACTACCACCTCTACCCATGGGGGCTGGATGCCCACCACCACTACCACCCCTACTCAGGGGTGCCAGATGCTTACCACTACTACCACTTCTACCCATGGGGGCTGGATGCCCACCTACCACCCCTACTCAGGGGTGCCAGATGCCTGTCACTACTACCACCTCTACCCCTGGGGGCTGGATGCCCACCACCACTACCACCCCTACTCAGGGGTGCCAGATGCCTGACACAACTACCACCTCTACCCCTGGGGGCTGGATGCCCACCACCACCACCACCCCTACTCAGGGGTGCCAGATGCCTACCACTACTACCACCTCTACCCATGGGGGCTGGATGCCCACCACCACTACCACCCCTACTCAGGGGGTGCCAGATGCCTACCACTACTACCACCTCTACCCATGGGGGGCTGGATGCCCACCACCACTACCACCCCTACTCAGGGGTGCCAGATGCCTGTCACTACTACCACCTCTATCCATGGGGGGCTGGATGCCCACCACCACTACCACCCCTACTCAGGGGGTGCCAGATGCCTGTCACAACTACCACCTCTACCCATGGGGGTCTGGATGCCCACCACCACTACCACCCCTACTCAGGGGGTGCCTGATGCCTACCACTACTACCACCTCTACCCATGGGGGGCTGGATGCCCACCACCACCCCTACTCAGGGGGTGCCAGATGCCTACCACTACTACCACCTCTACCCCTGGGGGGCTGGATGCCCACCACCACTACCACCCCTACTCAGGGGGTGCCAGAAGCCTACCACTACTACCACCTCTACCCATGGGGGTCTGGATGCCCACCACCACTACCACCCCTACTCAGGGGGTGCCTGATGCCTACCACTACTACCACCTCTACCCATGGGGGCTGGATGCCCACCACCACTACCACCCCTACTCAGGGGTGCCAGATGCCTGTCACAACTACCACCTCTACCCATGGGGGGCTGGATGCCCACCACCACTACCACCCCTACTCAGGGGGTGCCAGATGCCTACCACTACTACCACCTCTACCCATGGGGGCTGGATGCCCACCACCACTACCACCCCTACTCAGGGGTGCCAGATGCCTGTCACTACTACCACCTCTACCCCTGGGGGCTGGATGCCCACCACCACTACCACCCCTACTCAGGGGGTGCCAGATGCCTGTCACTACTACCACCTCTACCCATGGGGGCTGGATGCCCACCACCACTACCACCCTACTCAGGGGTGCCAGATGCCTGTCACTACTACCACCTCTACCCATGGGGGCTGGATGCCCACCACCACTACCACCCCTACTCAGGGGTGCCAGATGCCTACCACTACTACCACCTCTACCCATGGGGGCTGGATGCCCACTACCACCACCCCTACTCAGGGGTGCCAGATGCCTGTCACTACTACCACCTCTACCCCTGGGGGCTGGATGCCCACCACCACTACCACCCCTACTCAGGGGGTGCCAGATGCCTGTCACTACTACCACCTCTACCCCTGGGGGCTGGATGCCCACCACCACCACCACCCCTACTCAGGGGTGCCAGATGCCTACCACTACTACCACCTCTACCCCTGGGGGCTGGATGCCCACCACCACTACCACCCCTACTCAGGGGTGCCAGATGCCTACCACTACTACCACCTCTACCCCTGGGGGCTGGATGCCCACCACCACTACCACCCCTACTCAGGGGTGCCAGATGCCTGTCACTACTACCACCTCTACCCATGGGGGGCTGGATGCCCACCACCACTACCACCCCTACTCAGGGGGTGCCAGATGCCTGTCACTACTACCACCTCTACCCATGGGGGTCTGGATGCCCACCACCACTACCACCCCTACTCAGGGGTGCCAGATGCCTACCACTACTACCACCTCTACCCATGGGGGCTGGATGCCCACCACCACTACCACCCCTACTCAGGGGGTGCCAGATGCCTACCACTACTACCACCTCTACCCCTGGGGGCTGGATGCCCACCACCACTACCACCCCTACTCAGGGGTGCCAGATGCCTGTCACAACTACCACCTCTACCCATGGGGGGCTGGATGCCACACTACCCTACTCAGGGGTGCCAGATGCCTGTCACTACTACCACCTCTACCCATGGGAAGCTGGATGCCCACCACCACTACCACCCCTACTCAGGGGTGCCAGATGCCTACCACTACTACCACTTCTACCCATGGGGGCTGGATGCCCACCACCACTACCACCCCTACTCAGGGGGTGCCAGATGCCTGTCACTACTACCACCTCTACCCCTGGGGGCTGGATGCCCACCACCACTACCACCCCTACTCAGGGGTGCCAGATGCCTGTCACAACTACCACCTCTACCCATGGGGGCTGGATGCCCACCACCACTACCACCCCTACTCAGGGGGTGCCAGATGCCTGTCACTACTACCACCTCTACCCATGGGGGGCTGGATGCCTGTCACTACTACCACCTCTACCCATGGGGGGCAGGATGCCTACCACCAACAACACCCCCACTCACAGGATGGCTAATGCATGACACAACAAGCACACACCAACATAAGGAATGCAACAAAAAGACATCCCCCCAACACCATGACAAGCGTTTGTAGACTGTGTCAAATGCCTACAACACTGAACATGACTTTGAACATACAATGTGACCCCCTATCACATGTGTCACACATAAATGTGTGTGGCCCCCACAATGCAAGCAGACCATGACCACTGTGGCAATGGGGTCTAAGCCCCCATCATCACAGTGACCAAAAGGTAAGTGTGGGGTCCATAGCTGAAGCACATCTTGCACATTGTGGCAATGGGGTCTAAGCCCCCATCATCACAGTGACCAAAAGGTAAGTGTGGGGTCCATAGCTGAAGCACATTTTGCACATTGTGGCAATGGGGTCTAAGCCCCCATCATCACAGTGACCAAAAGGTAAGTGTGGGGTCCATAGCTGAAGCACATTTTGCACATTGTGGCAATGGGGTCTAAGCCCCCATCATCACAGTGACCAAAAGGTAAGTGTGGGATCCATAGCTGAAGCACATTTTGCACATTGTGGCAATGGGGTCTAAGCCCCCATCATCACAGTGACCAAAAGGTAAGTGTGGGGTCCATAGCTGAAGCACCTTTTGAACATTGTGGCAATGGGGTCTAAGCCCCCATCATCACAGTGACCAAAAGGTAAGTGTTGACATAGAAAAAGCTGCAACTGCCAAACTGCATGGATGATTCCTGGTCACAGAACAACAAACACATCAGTGGCAAAGTAGTGCCTGTGTCCCATAGCAACATAGATTGGGTGAGGCAAACAGTGCAGTGCAAATAAGACATACCTTTGGCCATGTGCAGACAAACATCACCCATGGGGGCTGACACTGTCAACATCCATCAATGACACAATGACAGAAGTGACCATCATAATGCAGACCCACATATTCGCACCAATGGGCACACAAATGTAGATACCCTGTGGAGACTGTAGATGTGAGGTGAACAAATAACATACCATGGCAGCAATGGGACACACAAACAATGATCATTGTGCTGACTGATGACCTAGGAGTCCCAGGGACAGCAGGTCAAACCCACCAAACAACATACAGCCAATAGCACACTAAAGATATGCCAATGCAGTGGTGCAGATGCACAAACAGGCAGACCCACACTGCACAACAAACACAACAGGTGAGGGGGGTGCCAGTGTCCCCAGGCAACCACACAACACATGATGAGGCCTGAATACCAATTACACAGATGCACATACAGTGCCACACAAAAGTAACTCATGGATCCAAATCCCCTATGTGGGCAATCAGGCATTGTTAGATGAGAGGGAGCACAAATTACACATGTCACACAAGCATGTAGGAACTGCAACTAACACAGCAAGAGACAGACCCACCACAGCACTACCCCCAGGGACCCCATATTGTGCTGACACTAGCCTGCATGATAATCCCACTGTGATGACAATGTCAGATGTCGTTCACACTGTGAAACCCAGCCATGTGTCCTGAGCAACTAACTACCATCACACCTACACAAGCTCCAACCAATCAGCACAGCCTGCCAGCCAAGGCCAATATGGAGGTAGGGGCTGGCCGTGCAACAACTCACTTTTGCACACATTCAACACCACACACCCTGATCTCCACCAATGTGCAGCAGTGAAGCTCACATGGACTGGTGACATTGCACATGCACCCATGACAATACCAGGGGTGATGGTGGGAACCAAGGTGCAGAAACCCATCACACATGGCCAGTCAACAAGACTTGTCAATGTCTGACACACAGCACAGTATGCTGTACATGGGCATGATGTGAAATCCACCACAATCAATGGGATCCTGGCCATAGTCACACACCAATGAAGAAGCCAAGGTGACACACGAAGAACACACGTACACAACTACCAACATTGCAGCTCTGACCCTGAGGAGTGGCATCAGTCACACACACAACGTGTCACAATCACTGTAAGCTAACACAAACTGTAAATCACATTACTCGTGTAAACAACAAGTGCCAAGGGGAATCCTGAATGTGTCCCATCTGCGTTTGCCCACATCCCCAGCACTGACAACAAAGACAACCTGGGATGACAACCTCATGAACATTAGTTTGCCATGCACCCACATCACAGAGAAACCAGGTCCAAGATGCTGGATGAACACAGAACAACTCAGCAAGCATCACAAACAGGAACATCCCTAGGGACACAGCCTGTGTAGGAAAAGGGAAGGGAACACGCACAGACATGCTTACACAACACAGGCCCACGCAATGTCACCAGATTACACACTGCCATGAGGGCACAACACTCCTGTGGAAGGTCCGCTGTGCCAAACCTTGTCTGTGCACGACCCAAACATGTCAGCAGAACACTCCGTCAGTGAGTCAACAACCACAACACACAGAAGGCTCTGCTCACATCAGCCTGGGTACGGGGGTGTCACGTCAGTCATCTGCACACACACCAAACACCTGTCAAGCAAGTTGCACTGTATGCACAGATGAGTCCTTCGACATTGATGTGCAAAACTGCATGTCCAGTGGAGCTGGGCACACAGTCAGGGAAATAGGAACATTGAACAGTGCTAAGCCCACCAGATGTGCATCAGTGTAAGACAAAGATGTTCATTTACAAATGCAAAAAGGACATCCCTGTGTCAAATGCTGAACATTACACCCTCAGACTGTAGCAAAGGATGCCATAGATCCAGAATACAACAGGACACATATCCCATGGACCACATGGAGTCCATCACTGCAACACTTCAACGTCCTTATGTGAACACTATTACAACTGCAAATGCAGGATGCTACTCATCCACATCATGTACATCAAAAGAAAACCCAAAAGTAAACAAAAAGAGGCTTTATTCAGCAAATGTGAGGGTAAAAACGGAAGTCCAAATAAAACTAAGGCCAATGGCCAGTCCAAAATAACAGTACCAACGGGGTGAGAAGTGACAACTGGTCACACATTGCTTGCCTGCACTGGTACGGTTGGGGGACATCCCCTTGGAGGGGCATACAAGGGGCAGGCCAGGCACCGCAGGGACAGGATCAGGGGATGGCAGAGTGAGGCAGTGAAGGGGTGGTGGGTGCAGGAGTGTCACCGGCAACTGCAGTGGAGGTGTCTGAATCAGGGGGGGCCGGCACCACCGTGGTACACATGTCAGTTGGTGTGGGTGCCGCAACCACTGCAGTGGGCTTGACTGATGTAGTGGACTGGGTACCCACTGCAGTGCCCGAGTCAGACGTGGTGGTTGTGGACTCCACTGCAGTGCATGACTCCAAGGAAGTGGAAGGGTAGTGGAAGGGTGGGCAGATGAGGTGGGCAGGACAGAGGGGGGGGACCTGGTCACAACAACAGTGCCACTAACAGGCAGAGCGTCTGGGTTGGGGGTGGAAGAGCAAGTGGCAGGGGGGGAGGGCCTAAGCAGTCTGGGGTTGCGGTATCGGTGTGTGGGGGACCCTGGGGCAGGGTGTGGCGGGGGAACCTGTGCAGTGGTGGCCTGGGGGATGGAGGAGAGAGACTGGGCGCTGGAGCTGCGTGGTGGTGGTGTTGGGGTCTTGCTCTTCCTGCTCCGGGGGGACTTCCGAATGGGCTCCTGTGTCTGCCTGCGCCTGGGGGAGGGTGTCCGGGGGCGAGGGCACTCCTCTGTGTGGGTGAACTTCCTCTTCCCCTGGTGTGCTGGGTCAGCAGGAATGGTGGGGAAGAGGCCGAGGTCACACAGGAAGACCTGCTGTGTATGTGTGGTAGCAGGCGAGGCAAGGGAAGGGGTCTTGGAGGGAGAGGATTTGGAGGACTGCGGAGTGAATGTGGATGCCTGTGTGTGTGTGTGTTCCCCATCACCTGTGTCTGTGGTATCAGTCCCCTGAGGATGCTTGTGTGCACGTCTTGCCTTACTCTTGGGTGTGTCTGTGCTGCTTGTGTCTGTGTGTATGGATGACTGTGCAGGTGTGCATGTGCTTTGGACAGGTAGGGGGCAGGAAGTGTGGATGGGGCAGAGGTGGGAGGGGTGAGGGACTGTTGGAGGAGGGACACTGCTGCCGTCAGGGAGGAGTCCATGGACCTATTGCTCCTCTGTAGGGCAGACATACCCGTCGAGATGCCCTCCATGAACGACACCAGCTGTGTCAACAGAGTGGTGTGTGCATGGAGGACACTCAGCATTGCTGTCTGCCCTACATGGAGCTGCCGAAGGAGGTACACAGACTCCTCACTCAGGGCATCAGGGGACACAGGGGAAGGGGCTGCGGTGCCTGGCACGAAGGAGACACGCTCCCGAGCACGGGAGCCTCCACGGACCTCAGGAATGGGAGCCGATGGGAGGGCGGTGGTGGTGGTGGTGGCGGGGCCAGACAGACTAGCTGGCCTTTGGTGGCTGCCGAGACCCGCCTCCACAAGGGAGTCATCCTCCGAGCTGCTGTGGTCCCCAGCTGAGGTGGATGGTGCTGAGGACTCCTCGGTGTGGCTCCCCTCGCCCTCCGTGCCACTGGGTCCCTCTGACCACTCGTCCGATGCTGACCCAGTCTGGCTCCGCTGCTCCTCCTGGTCCGTGGAACTGTCCCCTCCTGTGGCCGTGGATGTATCTGCAAACAATTAGGGAAACAGACAAACATCAGTCACCTGCACTGACCGCACACACCACAGTAAGTACAGCACATTACAGAGCAAGACCTGGCATCCTTAGGTGAACATTGCCTAAAGTCCTCGCACAGATTCGGGGAAGCCAATTGTCAGTCTGATGGTCAACCATGGACTCACACCCCTCCTGCCCTTGCACCCATCTGTCTGGTGCCTGTCTGATGGTAAGACCCCAGTGTGGACACATGCACCACCTACACAGTTGTTGGACATTGCAGGGAACACGGTGAAGCATGTGAACATGCACACATCACATCTCTTGCCACTGAGTCAGTGCAGGTGTCCGGATAAAGGGATGGCCAGATTCTAATTAGAAATGCATGTGATGCATACCAGCACCAGACACCATGATGCACCCATGTCCGGATAGTCAATGCCACAATGGGGTGCATGTTGCACATGTACCTCCCCTGCAGGATCAGTCCCAGGAGGTTGAATGCCATGACACAGGAATGCGTGCAAAGTCATACATTACTGTCTCAAGTCACATGGCCATGGCAGCCAGACAACAACAGTCTGCACTGTGTCACAATCCGAGGGTATGGGGAATGCAAGTTATGTGACTGACAAGTGCACCTGTCCATCCCCCAGAAACCACATAATCTGTACTACTATTTGACCACGTCTACCAACTGGACATATGGGGGACATGAAACAACTCCCTGAACATGAGCACCTCACAGTGTGCTGTGAATGAAAATACAGCTTCCTGAAAGTCACCGTCGCAAACACCTGTGTGCACAGTCAAGTGATCAGACACCTATAAGTCACAGAAGTATCGTCTATCATGGTCACATCTCAGATGGCATGCTGAGCCCCAAACGATGAACATACCAGTAGTCCTGACAACGAAGACACAGCACAATGAGACAGAGGCAGACACCTGAGGGTACATTTCACTGATCACATCATGCCAGATGATACACGGGAGTGGGAGTACAGAGTGTATTGTATGCACTGGAGTAGGCATGACTGTCCAGCTCCACCTGTAAGAGGGATGAGTCCTGGACAGTAGGCAGGTGGCTAAGCATGTGTGAGACACTGGATACACATACTCCTGAGGCCCAAATATTGTTCCCACCAGCAGCATGGGTGTGTGCCACATTCCCCAGGGACATGTGGTGAGTCAGAGCAGCAAGCGGACCACATATCAAAGTTACACGCAGATCACATGTCAGAACTTAGGCACTGTGTAGGCAATTTACCCACCCATGAATCGCACAACATAGTCACAGGAACAAATGCGGTCCCCCACCTTGAGCAAAGCAAAATGCAATGACAGTCCCCAAATGACACAGTTTCCTGACTATAAGGGCCACACATATGCGTATCAGAGGAGAAGTGGGCATGTAACAAATGAGGGACATGGGTCCTGGACCACATGACTGATGTACTGTGGAAGTTTAACCAGGCCAGAGGAGGGCACATAGCATGTCAGACAAAGTGCACAGTGCAGTCATGGACTCACCCCCTCCTTGCTGCTGTCTGTCCCTCAGCTGCCCATCCAGGTCAGGGAAGACCACCGCCAGGATCCGGAGCATGTGGGGGTCAGGGTCCGGTGTCCGCCCCTCCTGCATGGAGGCGACAGCTTCAGCTGGACCCTTGCGATCCTCCGGGTCCAGCCACGAAGGTCCTGCCACCTCTTTTGGCAGTTGCGGATCCTGCGCCTGTAGACCCCCACGGATCTTACTTTCCGGGCGATGGTCAGCCAGATTTCCTGCTTCTGGTGGGCATCAACCTGTGAGGATGACAAAGTGAAAAGGCCATTACTACACATGCAACATATCCGTGCATCACACAGTTGGATATACATGTCTCAATTACAGGGGCATATGATGCACACAGGCAGTGCAACAATGGCTATGAACAGTTTGCCAGCAGTCACTACATGGTATCATTGCATGGGAAGTAAACCTAGTTGGAATGCACTGTTACTGCACTGTACCAGTTCAGTGCATGTAACTACACACTTTGGGGTGTGACAACTACTCAATGGGCATGCTAGCCAGTGGTGTGCACAGTGAAAGTCCTGCTAGTCAGACAACATGCACAATTAGTGATACAGTGGACAGCACACTCACCTGCTCCCCTGGTTTCCCATACAGCTTGCTGTACTGTGGAAGGAGGCTGTCCAGCAGGGCCTGGTTCTCCTCAAGGCTGAAGGCTGGGGCTCTCTCCACAGTACGTGCCATTGCAGGAGCCAGAGGATGCATAAACAGCAGCAGTGTTGGTGGCAGATGTCGTCCTGGAGCATGTAGTGCAGGCAAGTGAGCTCTCAGGGGAACAGCCAGCATTATATGTGTGCTGCAGAGGCAGATACTGTCCCATGTGTCCAAAGTGATAGGTCCAAGTCGTTTGCATCTTCTAAATCTGACCAATCCATGGTATAGCAGCACTAATACACGCCCACAGCATCCTTCAAATCTTCAACTTCATGACACCCATGATTTTGCAACATTGTTGTGGCTGGCCAACTGAATTCACTGCATCAGACTCGTTGGAGCTTCGACAACGCGTCCGTTGCCATGCCAGGCCCCAGCCAATGTGTGCGCACCGATCGGTCCATTGCTGTACAACGCGTACCCGCGATACAACGCGTACCCGCTCACATTGAATGCAATGGGCCGGCCGGGCACACCGATCGGTCCATTGCTGTTCAACGCGTACCCGCTCACATTGAATGCAATGGGCCGGCAGGGCACACTGATCGGTCCATTGCTGTTCAACGCGTACCCGCGATACAATGCGTACCCGCTCACATTGAATGCAATGGGCCGGCCGGGCACACCGATCGGTCCATTGCTGTTCAACGTGTACCCGCGATACAACGCGTACCCGCTCACATTGAATGCAATGGGCCGGCCGGGCACACCGATCGGTCCATTGCTGTTCAACGCGTACCCGCGATACAACGCGTACCCGCTCACATTGAATGCAATGGGCCGGCCGGGCACACCGATCGGTCCATTGCTGTTCAACGCGTACCCGCGATACAACGCGTACCCGCTCACATTGAATGCAATGGGCCGGCCGGGCACACCGCTCGGTACATTGCTGTTCAACGTGTACCCGCTCACATTGAATGCAATGGGCCGGCCGGGCACACCGATCAGTCCATTGCTGTTCAACGCGTACCCGTGTTACAACGCGTACCAATGCAATGGGCCGGCCGGGCACACCGATCGGTCCATTGCTGTTCAACGCGTACCCGCTCACATTGAATGCAATGGGCCGGCCGGGCACACCGATCGGTCCATTGCTGTTCAACGCGTACCCGCGTTACAACGCGTACCCGCTCACATTGAATGCAATGGGCCGGCTGGGCACACTGATCGGTCCATTGCTGTTCAACGCGTACCCGCGATACAACGCGTACCCGCTCACATTGAATGCAATGGGCCGGCCGGGCACACCGATCGGTCCATTGCTGTACAACGCGTCCCTGGACAAGTCACTGGCATATGTCACCATGCCTGTCACAGGTGAACATATGCCAGCCACATATACTTCCCAGGGAGTGAGGGGCACACCTACAACACCACAGCCTGTCCACACTGTATCCTAAGGCATGTAAGGCTGCATTACCTATTCCGTGTATGGGGGTGAACATGTTGTTCTGTGGGTGTCACTTCGGGGCAGCCACTCCCAGGCTGTGCACGTGTTCATGGGGACAGGATCCTTGGTGTGTCGTGCACATGACCACTGTGATGTGCAACTGTTCATTCCTGAGCATGTGGCATGGTCACATTTCACGGTGGTGTATGTGTATGTCATGTCACATACCCCCTGAGTCCCATGTGGGACGGTATGTACGTCCCAGGGTGACCCATTGGCACAATAGTGATGGTCCTCCACAGTCTGTGTGCATGTTGTGTTTACAATGTCTCTGATTCCATGTGCACAATGGGAGACAGTCTCCACATCCACGTTGTTTGTGCATGAACTTTGATGTTGTGCGTGTGTGTGTCACAGACGTCCATGTCCCTATTTTTATGTCCTCCCCAAAATTCACAAGGAGGTGAACCCGGTCCCAGGTAGACCTATTGTCTCGGGGATCGGGTCTATTTTGGAACCCTTATCTAGATTTTGTGATCACTTTCTCCAACCTCTTGTAAGGGCCACCCCCTCATTTGTGAAAGATACAACTGATGTTCTACGACTACTCGAGGGGGTCCAGCATCCGGAGGAAATCAATTTTATGTTGACTTTGGATGTTGAGGCCCTCTATACCAATATTCCCCAAAGGGCCACTCTAGAGGTGGTAGAGGATGTATTTAGCCGAGAGGACTGGACTTCCCCTACTCCGGCAGCATTTATACTGGAGTGTGCCACGTTGGCACTTATAGAGAATTTCTTTGAATACAATAAACAACTATTCCATCAAACGCAAGGCACTTCGATGGGCAGTACTTTCGCGCCGAGTCTGGCGTGTTTGTACATGGCAGCGTTTGAGGAGAGGGAGATCTACCATCACAACAATCCATACTCAGCGAATATTTGTGTCTGGAAAAGGTTCATTGATGACATATTGGTCCTGTGGAAAGGGGACCGTAGAACATGCGATGAATTTTGCATCTGGATCAATACTCTGAACCCCTTCTTGAAATTTACGAGTACCATTTCGGAGACTAGTGTACCCTTCCTCGACCTGCTGGTGAGGCTGGGGGATGGTTGCATCACTACTACTCTCTATCGCAAACCAACTGATAAAAACAGTTTGCTTCTATTCAGTAGCCACCACCCCAGAGCACTCAAACAAAATCTCCCATTTGGTCAATTCCTTCGGATAAGAAGGAATTGTAGTTCACTGATGGACTACCTCACTGAATCAGATACTTTGGCTCGAGACTTGCGACAGAGGGATTATCCACAACACACTGTGTCACTCTCTCGCAAAAGAGCCAGAAATAACAACCGGGAAAGTTTGCCCGAAAGCGTACAAAAGGATCCTGACACCACGATCACCTGTGTGACCACTTTCACACCAGACTCAAATCGAGTGAGGAGTATCATTAAGAAGCACTGGGGTATTCTGAACACAGGAGCATTAGATCTTCCCATTCCCAGATTTGCGTTCAAACGCACAAGTAACTTAAAAGATGCTCATACACACACGACCAAGTGCCCTGAAAACCAATGTACAAAGGGGACTATGGGATTTACCTCCCGTAGTTGGTCACTACCCATGTGGGGCTTGTTCGGTCTGCCCGCTTACCAAAACCACAAAAGAAATAACATTCACGAATGGGGTAAAATGGGTCCTTAAGAGACACACCAACTGTAACACTAACAACTGTATTTATGTATTGACCTGTCCGTGCGGACTCCTTTATGTAGGGATGACGATCAGACCGGTGAAAATCCGGATGACAGAACACAGGAGCAACTTTAGGTGTCATAGAACCAACACCAAGATGACGACCCACTTTGAACATCTTAAACACCCTCCTGACTCTTTTCGGTGGGTGGTTTTGGAAGCTCACCCCGGGATGCACCGTGACATTCTGTTCCGCATAGAACAGAGGTGGGTGCTGAGGTTGTCCTCTGATAGGGAGGGACTCAATGAGGACATACCTTGGAGTTTGCTGACGTGATACATCTAATGATGTACTGGCTCCACTTTTACCTTCCTTATTTCTGTGACTCGAGACTAGTACTGGCACTACTATTCTCTAGATACTACCACCAACATACGCTACACTGATACTAGTCAAGAGTAGTTTATAGGAATTAGTATCACTAGGGGTTCTACCCTTTGTTGTGGCCACTATTACACAGGGTTTATCCCCGTTTGTATCCTTTATCTAATCCTGCCCCCGACACCCAGTGTTTACTATATTGGCAGGTTTTGTACTTTACAGCAACCACATCGACCACTGGGTGGTTATGACAATCCTCCTTTTTATTTTATAAACTAGGATTTGACATTCTCTAGACTATCGAGTTGGTTATTGATTAGACACCACTGCACGACCAGCTGGTGGTTTATGAGGCACATTCTTGAAGTTACGTGTTCCCCGCTTTATAATTCTAGCTATACATTTCTAGCTATATAATCGGTAGACTATCGCTCCATAGTGGACCATAATGTTTCAATTGGGGCAACCTCCACTGACGCATACACAAAGAGTGTTCCAACATGGCACCCGGAAGTGGAGTTTGACGCTCTAGTCGTTGCCCCTATCATGCTACCGGAAGTCCCGCCTACATCTCTGACCGACCGGGGAATATCATTCGCACACGAGTGCGTAGAGACATCCACCCGGGTCCGGCAGAGTGAGGGGTAGGTTGCCCGTGAACAGACGGAGCTGACAACGTGAGTACTGGGTGTTGGGACGAGTCTAAGAGTGTGGGGACCTGTTTGCCTTTGCTTGGACCTCTAACAGGGGGTTTTGTGGCATTTGATCAGAGTGTCCGTGTGGCGGGACCTGCCTTGCTGTGTCCCGCACCCTCCTTCCTCTCAGGGCGGGTACTGTAGTTGTAGTTATCGCCCGAGTGAGTTTTCCCCACTGTGTAATACTTAGGAGGGAATGGCGACGCTGCGTGGTTATGGTTCCTGTCCATTGCGCTCTCTCTTCTTGCGCTAATCTTCCATTGTGTTCGTTGCACCACTTGGTTGCTAGCAATATCGGGGGGTGCCAGTGGCACTCTTCAGTGTATCGCCCTTGACCATCTGGCCGTGGTGATTAGCAGGAGCATGCGGTATATAACACGCCCAGTTTACCGCCGACTACCAATGTGCAGACGACACTGTGTTTTCTAAGCGATAGCCATCGGGATCTCAATGGGCTATATCCCTCTCGGGCCCCTTGTTGGTAACATCCAGCCTAGGTGCGTTTCTTGCAGTGTTCACGTGTATTTTGGTAGTATCATGAGGTGAGCGTCTACCCATTTTCCGATGCCTTAATTCCCCCACCCTCCCTTGTCATTTGTTACTATTCATAGGACACTGAACCTTGCAGTGTTTTCACCTGCCGTGACATCTTGATGCTTTGAGCTGACCCAAGTTTGGGTGAGTGTGCTAGTATACTGTATATATTTACATATTCTTGGCTACTTCTGTTTTTATCCCTTTTCAAATTCGCCATGTGCACTAGCACATATATTTTGATATGAAGCATGCTCATATTTCACGTGTGGTTTGCAATGTCACAATAGCATGGTCATAATTTGCACTTTTGCAATAAGGTTGAACTGCAGACTACAGTAGAACTATGTACTAATCGCTATGATTCTTTTTTCCTACAGGCAGTGTTTTGATCGACAGGTACCACTTTATAGGGTGCTGTATGGGTGGTCACTTAACTGTGTATTTATAGACCACCAACCATAAAGTGTAGAATGTCGACATTAGGTCCTGAAGTATTGCCGTTAAATTAACATTAGGCAAGAAACATGTTGGCCTGAGCTTCAGCACACAATCCTGCAATCCTAGGGCAGGCGTGTGCGCCTTTTTCTGTTTTTAATCAGGTTAGTGACCACAGTCATTAAAATAGTTTTGGGTGGATCACTAACTCCTGTTTTAGATTACACACATTCCACATCTACACTCACTAGGGCCCTCACACGCACTACACCCAACGGCTAAGAAAAAGATCTCCGCCAAGAAGGCCCCACCACGGGTGCCGATCGGGTATTGCAGCGCCGACCCGATAAGGAGCAGACCCAGTGATGAAGCAAGACACCTAGCTGGCTGGGTGTGTGAGGGTCTTTTTCTGAAAGGAGATAAGTATTTCTCCGAACTTCACGAGCACTCACATGCTTCTTGCATAACCTTGACCTGTAGGATCCTCTAGGAACAGCATACTCTTTCTTGTTGTGTCCTGACGAGGCAACAGGGACCACTACCTGTGGGGGTCATGGTTGTTTTGCTGTGGTGTATTCATGATGCACCATGTCATGCCAGTGTCCATGTGGCAATACAGGGTCCCTGGGAATCTACCTGTCGATGAGCTGTGATGCCTGGGGCACATCTGTCCACACATGTCACTGTGGGGTGTGTTTGGAACGTGGCAGCAGTAGATGGGAACTGTGACACAGCCTCATGATATCCCATGGCACAACATGGGACTTGTTGATGCCACTTGTTGAACTGTGATGTTAGATGTTGGCCATGTAGGTGCCATACATGTCCTAACGGAACTGCACACATCATGTACTTGTGTCTCATAATGATGTATCATGTGATATTGTGTATGGTCAATGCCACATATGTGGGGTGACTGACATTCTTTCTTTGTTCACCTATGCACTGCAGGGCACCAGCTGTCCATAGACCATTCCCTGACCTTGCATCCATGGTGGAACGGGACTGCATCCAACGGTACCGCTTCACCAGGCCGCTGATTGAGGAATTGACGGTGCGCTTGGCCCCACATTTGCAACCTGGCCGGACATACCCCACAGCGCTGACCCCCAAGGTGAAGGTGATGGCAGCCCTACACTTCTTTGCCACCGGTACCTTTCAACACACTGTGGCGTCTGCTGGTGGGATGTCACAGGTCATGTTCAGCCGTGTGCTCTGCGATGTTTTGGAGGCTATGTTGAGATACCTGAACCAGTACATCTATTTCCCTAGACCTCAACAACTCACTGACGTGAAGAGTGACTTCTATGCCCTGGGGAGGATGCCGCATGTCATTGGCTCCATTGATGGGACACATGTGGCTTTGGTACCACCTCAGGCACATGAGCAGGCATACAGGAACCGCAAACATTACCATTCGGTCAATGCACTGGTGGTATGTCTTGCTGATATGAGCATCTCACACGTGTGTGCCCGTTTCCCCGGTTCTGCACACGATGCCTACGTGATGAGGAGTAGTCGCATCCCGAGGATGATGTCACAGATGCGGAACCAGCGTGCCTGGCTTGTCGGTGTGTACTGATTTTGTACCATTGTGTGTGTTCTGCGATGTAGTATTCCACCCTCTTTTCCAAATCAGCTAATGTGCAATTGTCCATATGTAGGTGACTCCGGATACCCCAACATGCCGTGGTTGCTGACGCCCCTCAGGAACCCTGTGACACCAACCCAGATGCGCTACAATGAGGCACATGGTCGGACCAGGAGAGTCATTGAGCGGACATTTGGTCTCCTGAAGAGCCGCTTCCGCTGCCTGGACAAGACAGGAGGGGCCCTCCATATGCCCCAGCAAAGGTGTGCAAGATTGTCATCGTCTGCTGCATGCTACACAACCTGGCTGTGCGGAAGGAGTTGCCTCTCATCCTGGATGACGATGATCAATATCCGCCACCTGTGGAGGATCCTGGCCTGGCCACGATGCCAGTGATGATGATGATGATGGTGATGTCCGCACACAGCTCATCACCAACTTCTTCAGCTGAATGTGAGTATCCAGGGAGATGTAATGTGAATGACGTGAGTTTGCATGATATGTGTGGGTGGTGCTCTGGTGCTGTTTGAGTGTGGCCATGTGCTACATGACTGTATGCGTGTAGCGATGTGTCCTTACAGGTAGTCTGTACTCCCCAACAGTGTTGACATGCTAACTTGGTTCTGGGTGGGTATCTTGTGACATGTATTGGGCATGAGTATTGCAGTTCTGTCCTGTTCTTCAGTGCTTTTGACTGTGTGTCATTTCTGTCCTTCACAGGGTACTTTCAGAGTTGTTTGGTCAACTGTGATCCCCCAACACCGTGATTAAACTTCCAGGGTGGTAGCTGTCGTGTCCCTACAGGTGATGTGCGCCACACCCATGGACTTCCTTCCTTCTACACTTGTTGACTGTGTGCCCACTGCCAGGTGGGATTACCTTGCATCTGTAGTGGTTACAACATGTTGCAAATGTGTAATAAACCTGTGCTTCACTTTGTGATGTGCGTTGTCTGTGGTCACACATCTGACTGACATTTGCTTACTGCACCAGTGGGCTCGTTGACAAAGACTGTGAATAGGTGTTGTGTCTGTGCATTGCACCGTATTTCCTGGCAACATCAGTGTAGGCGATGAGTCAGGTGGCCTTGGTGTGTATATGTTGTGTAGCCCTGGTGGTGTGTCTCCCTCATATGTGTCACGTTGCCATGACTCACATGCCTGTGTTGTACTTGCTGTAGCAGTTAGCATGCACAGTGTAATTTCGCAGGTCATCATCTCCATGACAGAAACCACGTTGGAATCACAACAGAGGCAGGTATGGTGTATTAGTGTGTTTATTGTCATACATGTGTGAGTATAGTGCACAGGATGGTGGGTGCTGTACATTGTGATTGTAATCCAAAGTTCCTAGATGATTTGGAAGTCCTGGTAGCAGAAATGTCCTGAGTAAAGTCCTCAGTCATCTGATACATTGGTCCAACTTGTACTCCCCATGTCATGTGGGGGAGTTGTGTTGCATTCAACAGGGTGAACAATTTGCGCACAAAGGTGATTATCCAGAACAGGTTTTGGCTTCCTGGGGGTTGCGCATGGCCATCGGCCTCTCAGTTGCCCTTCCTCGGACGACCCCTCTTCTTTGGGGGGGGGCGGGGGACCCTCAAGTGCAGGCTGCTGCGATGCAGGGGACTCTCCGCCAGAGTCATCCTCCCTCCCTGTGGCAGTTGCAGTTGTTTCAGCAGCAGATGTTGTGGGCACACAGGGAGGTGTTGACCTGTTGCTGCTCATCTGGCGGAGGCATTGTAATATGTCCCTATGCACCGCCGTCATCTCTTGCAGTGTGTCCCACTTGGACCACATGCGGGACATGTGTAAGTCCAAGCGTGCATGATGGGCAGCCTGCTGCTGTCGTATGTCCCTGAGGATCCCCACTACCTGGCTGAGCTCTCCGGTGCTGGTCTGGTACGCATCGGCTATGCGTACCAGTTGTGGGTCATCATGCAGTCCAGACCCCTCTGCGAGCAGCGACCTATGTCTACCACCCCTCCCACCACCCCATGCGACACGTGCAGTACCTGAGGTGGCACGCACAGGTGACCCTGGGCCCCCTTGGGGGTTGTTGGTGGTGTTGGTGTCCATAGCCCCACGTTGGGCAAGGGTCCGTGTGCTGGTGGTGGTGGTGGTCCTTGGTCTGTCCGTGTCGGCAGGGGTGGTTTGTGTGTTGTCAGTCGTTGGAGGGGTGGGTGCAGGGGGTGCAGCTGGTGGTCCTGCTGGTGCTGCATGATGTCTCGCTCCGGAGGTGCCAGGTAGGTCTTCGTCATCCGAGGAGGGCAGAGGCTGTTCCACACCAGTGAGCTCCGTTTCCCCTGGATCCTGGGACAGGGACTCCTCAGCGTCTGCTGCTGTGTCCCCATCATCACCTGTTTTTGGGAGACACACACAATGTATGTTATGTTTCTGCAGGCATCAATGGTTGACACACCTGACAGTTGTGACTGTACCTCTGGATGCGGGCCTGTACATTGCATTGTCCTAAGTTGTCACAGTCAGAGGTTGATATTGGTGTAGCACATTGTCCTGCATACTTTGAGCATTTCAATTTGAATGTTGGGGTGTGTACATGGTCTGCATTGGTTGTATTTGGTTGACATCCGGCCCTCCTTCTCCCCCAGCCCAGTTATCCCACCATGAAGCATGCCACCCTTGCAGTGGGTTCAGGTTGACTCTCAGGATGTCAGTCAGTGGTGTCCTGCTGTTGGTGGTGCCCAGTTCCCAGCAGGGCCTTGTGTTCCCCACAGCAGTACCCAGTGTCAGCCATCTTGTCAGTTCTTTTCCACTCCCTGTGATGTGCGCATGGTTCAGGGTGGTGTTGATGGGACAGTTGTGGGGGTGACCAATATCTGTGACTGCCACTCCCATCATGCTATTGCCTCCACCCCCTTCCCAGCATGCCCATGCTTCCTTCCTTTGACTCTGCTTCCCTGTGGGGTTGTGTGCCTGTGCTGACAAGATGGCTGACAGTGTTATCCTGGGGTTAGTTTTGCTAGAAGTCCCATGTGTGTCCCTGTGCTTCACACAGCATGACCCAGGGTTGTGGTTCTTTGTGGGATATTTGATTAGAGTGTGAGGCAATGCATTCTCCCAGGTGAGTTGTGTGGAGTTTGTGTTAGGGGTGTGTGTGAGTGGAGCTGCTGGTAACTATGGTCAGTGCTGTCAGTCCTCCTTCCCACCCAGCCAGATATCCCACCATGGAACGTGCTTCCATTGCAGGGAGTGCAAGTTGTCTTTCAGGATGTCAGTCAGTGGTGTCCTGCTGTTGGTTGGTGCACAGTTCCCAGCAGGGCCTTGTGCTCCCCACAGCAGTACCCAGTGTCAGCCATCTTGTCAGTTCTTTGCCACTCCCTGTGATGTGCGCATGGTTCAGGGTGGTGTTGATGGGACAGTTGTGAGGGTGACCAATATCTGTGACTACCACTCCCATCATGCTATTGCCTCCACCCCCTTCCCAGCATGCCCATACTTCCTTCCTTTTGAGTGTACTTCACTGTGTGTGAGTGTGACAGCAATGGCAAGATGGCTGACAGTGGTGTCCTGCTGTTGGTTGGTGCCCAGTTCCCAGCAGGGCCTTGTGCTCCCCACAACATGGCACCAGTGTCAGACATCTTTGATGTGGCTTTTCACTACCTGGTAGGTGTGCATGCTTTAGTGTGAGCTTGCTGGGCCATGCGGGTGGGGGATGTTGAGCTGTGACTACCATTCCCATCATGCTATTGCCTCCACCGCCCTTCCCAGCATGCCCATACTTCCTTCCCTTTGAGTGTACTTCACTGTGTGTGAGTGTGACAGCAATGGCAAGATGGCTGACAGTGGTGTCCTGCTGTTGGTTGGTGCCCAGTTTCCAGCAGGGCCTTGTGCTCCCCACGACTGACACCAGTTTCAGACATCTTTGATGTGGCTTTTGACTCCCTGTGAGGTGTGCATGCTTGGGTGTGATCTTGCTGGGCCATGTGGGTGGGGGATGTTGGGCTGTGACTACCACTCCCATCATGCTATTGCCTCCACCCCCCTTCCCAGCATGCCCATGCTTCCTTCCTTTTGACTCTGCTTCCCTGTGGGGTTGTGTGCCTGTGCTGACAAGATGGCTGACAGTGTTATCCTGGGGTTAGTTTTGCTGCAAGTCCCATGTGTGTCCCTGTGCTTCACACAGCATGACCCAGGGTTGTGGTTCTTTGTGGGATATTTGATTAGAGTGTGAGGCAATGCATTCTCCCAGGTGAGTTGTGTGGAGTTTGTGTTAGGGGTGTGTGTGAGTGGAGCTGCTGGTAACTAAGGTCAGTGCTGTCAGTCCTCCTTCCCACCCAGCCAGATATTCCACCGTGGAACGTGCTTCCGTTGCAGGGAGTGCAAGTTGTCTTTCAGGATGTCAGTCAGTGGTGTCCTGCTGTTGGTTGGTGCCCAGTTCCCAGCAGGGCCTTGTGCTCCCCACAGCAGTACCCAGTGTCAGCCATCTTGTCAGTTGTTTTCAACTCCCTGTGATGTGAGCATGGTTCATGGTGGTGTTGATGTGCGCATTGTGAGGGTGGGCAATATCTGTGACTACGACTCCCATGATGCTATTGGCTACACTGACTTGCCCAGCATACACAGGATTCCTTCCTTTCAGTGGGCTTCACTGAGAGGTGGTGTTGTAGTGGTGGCTACATGTCTGGATGTGTTTGTTAGTTATATTTGTGCCACTGCCTAGCTGTAGTTGTAGTTGTGTTTGTACATGTGATGACACAGTTACATATCACTATGAGATGGCATGTGTTGTGTTTATCTGACTGACATACACATTTTGGGATGATTCTGTTTTGGTTGCTGTGGATTTGCTAAGGGTGCATGGTTTGACTCTCCCCTTGACAGTGATGTGTGTGTATTGTCGCACAATATTGTGTACATTTGTTGTGTACTCACCAGGCTCTGGGATGTTTTCTAGTCCATATACGCTCACTGGTGGTAGGATGGCCCGCACCTTCTCCTCCCAGGGCCTGAGGTATACTGGTTTGGCAGGAGGGCCACTGCCGGTGTGTTGGCTCAAGAGGTAGTCCTTCTTCAACAGCTCCCTGACCCTCCTGCGCACGTCATACCACCTGTTCTGGATGTCTCCCTTTGTGCGGAAACATGGTGATTGTGCGTTCACCCTGTCGACAATCCTCTCCCACATCTTGGTTTTCTGCGACATGGGTGTCTGTTGGACCAGTGTACCAAACAGCTGTGGCTCTACCCTGAGGATCTCATCTACCAGGACTTCCAATTCACTATCTAGGAACTTTTGATTCTTCTTTGGGGGCATGGTGATGGGTGGTGATGGTGAGTGATGTGTGTGTTGGTGTGCAAGTGAGGGTGTGTGAGTGTGTGTTTTGCTGGGTGTATGTGAGGGTGCTATTTGTTGAGGTGCTGCTGGTGTGTGGCTTGTGTGATGGATGAGCTGTGAGTGTGTGTGTGGTTGCTGTCTGTTGGTGTTGAGTGCTGGCAGGTAATTTGAATTTGCAAAGGATCATGGTAGGGATTTGTGTCCTTTATATGGGTGGAGTTGTGGGTGTGTCTTTGTTCCCTGTTTCCCCCCCAGTATTTATTGGCTTTGTAATTGCTTGTTTGGCCTTTTTTTGTGTGTTTTTTCCTTAGTACTTTTTGTGCATGTAGGAGACGTTCTTCTGACCGAGTCGGACCCTGCAGTTGTCTCGTGCGAGCTTCTCCGATTCGTTCACGCTGTGTTTGTGCTGTTTTCTGTGCTGCGTACGCGTCGGTCGCGGTGTATTGGGTTGCTTCGGCTCGCAGTTTTGTATGCGTGTCGGTCGTACGGCTTGGGCTCCGTGCGACTCGGTCGTGTTTTCCACGCGTTGCATCGTACTTGGCGGGTCGGAGTTCGCGGGTACGTTTCGTTCGGGATTCTTCCTGGTGCGTGTCGGTCGGTTCGATTCGCGTGGTTTTCCGGCCGGATAGCTGTTTTCCACGCGGTTCGGTCGTTCGGCTTGTGTTCCGTACGAGTCGGTCGGATTTTGCACGCTTCTCATCGTACTTTGCGGGTCGGGCTGCACCGGTACGTGTCGGTCGGAATGAATTCCGGCTCCGAGTCGGTCGGTACGTTTTCCGGCCCGAATCGGAATCGGCCCCTTAATTGTTAATGTCTCTAAAAAAGTTCGAGAAGGGTATTTTTCCGGTGTTGCACTTCAGGAGTAGGAATATTCAGAGCAGACCATTTAGGCATTTCAGAGACAGAATAGAATAATGGAAAGTGTAGTTGGTTTAAATTTGCTTCTTGTAAGGAAAAGAAACAAGCATTGGCAAAGCAGACAGGTCTCACTTTAGGGACTCATTGACTTTCCCAATGTTTTTTCTCAACGCCGTATAGCATCCCCTATGCTGTGTGGCATAGCTAAAGAAGAGAAAAAATCCTATGATGCTTCAGGCATTAAGAATGACCCACGTGCCTTTTTGTCTTTTTTATTTACCAATCCGAGTTGGATCGATAAATAAAAAGAAAAAAGAGCACAAGCCTTTTTTTAATAGTGGGTAAGAGGTATGGAGGAAAGCAACACAGAGGGGGAGAAAAACGGATGATGGGGGAGCAATATGGTGGTGTGGGTGGGGAGGCAGAAGCTAAATGGAGGGTGTGGGTTGGAAAGTGATATGACATGGAGAGAAAGTCATGTGGAGCACAAGCGGAGGAGAGAGAAGAGAAGCATAGAAGCACCACAGATGGGTTGGGAGAGAAGCACAAGGGAGAGAGTGAGAAACAGGGAGAACATGGGAGGGGGCAAGAGAAGTACATAAGGGAGACAGCTACAAAACCCATGCAACTCAGAGTATTTAACCAAAAAGAAAAGAGTAGCTCCCTAAAAGTGAGCAGTGGGAGGACACAAGTAATCGGACCAGTAATTATTTTTTTTGTTCAAAGTTCTATTGGTATCTCTCACGTGCCCTTTTGATTTATTGATCTTCTGGAACTTTACGTGTCCCACAAGATGGGCTGATTACCCTGGGTCAACATTGTAATTTAGTTTTCCCCCATGCTCCCCTATGACTTTGTTGACTTTCATTTACCTCACATGTTCCGCTATGATGTTATACTCATTCTTTTACCTCATTCCACTTACGCTCCTTTGCACAGCGCTCTGATACCCGTTCGGGTCATGTTCGCGCTTTATAAAACTTTTCAAATAAATAAATAATACTCCACAGGAGTGACAAACACAAGAAGAGGAAGGAAAGCCCACACAAACTAACAAATAAAAAGCAAGCAAATGAGAGTGTCAATAAAGGCAACGAATGGCAAACAATGGTGGGTTTTCAGCCTTCAGTCTTCCGTGAAGAGGTCCACAAAGAGATCTCGGAGTACTTCGCACACAATTAGGGCTCTGTTGAGTCCCCTTCCGTACTCTGGGAAGCCTTCAAAGTAGTTATCTGCGGCGTATGTATCGCCAAGCAATTTGGGGTCCTAAAAGCTATACAGGGAAGACTTGCTCTACTGGAGCATGAAATCCGTGCCTTCAAACTGGAGTATTTCCGTTCCAAAAATACTGCCACAATGGCTGAAATCCAACCTAAACTAACTGAATTCTCCGACGAGGCCAGCTGTGAAACCCACTTCTTGGATCGCAAAGCAACAGCTCATCGATATGGAGAAGGCGACCGCCCAGGCAAGACCCTAGGAGGGTTGCTGCATGGGCCACGGGCAGATAGCGATCACAAAAATTATTATCCTTCCAAAATTTCTATATCTCTTCGTCAATATACCCACCCATCTTACTGCTCAATTTTTTCTCAAAATGTCTTTATTGATTTTCAAACCAAGAAAAACAACAAGAATCCACAGCATTTTCTGCACCATATCGCCCAGACACTGCTATAGTGAAAAACAGAATTGTGTAGAATGGTTACTGCATTATTACTACATTGGGTGCCCCAAAGGTCGTGCATCTTACTGCTTTATACATCAGAAGTGGGACTTACAACGCTGTTTCCTCCCATGTGGAATTCATTTATCAGAAAGAGAAACTTGTAGGAACAGTAAGGAATAATGTGGAAAACAAAAAGAAAGAACATATATGAATGCAGAGAACTGAGATAGTCCTCACAGATATAAGGCGGAGAAACATCAGCAACTTCCAATTTCTGTTGTCGGAAGCAGGCACATGGCGGGGTAAGGAGGCTCCATGAAGTGATTCAAATCTGCAATAAATGTTGGGCTCCTGTAGTTGGGTGGCAAGAAAACAACGGCATACCCTCCAAGAGGTATCTAACCAAGGGACCCCATATATAGTCAAACCCTTTCAGTGACTCTGTTAGTTTATCTGTTAGCCATTCCATAGTGAGATATTGCCACAGACGATCATGTCACTGCAAAATCGAGGGAGCAAGTGTCTTCTTCTAAGCTGCAGCCAACGTTATTTTGGCAGCACCCAAACAGAGCCCGAGAATAGATCTATCCCCCCCAATCTGGTGTTTTAAGGAAGGATCTCGAAGTCCCAGCAGAACAAAGTCAGGTGTCTGTGGAATGGGATATCCCAATATCTCCTTTATTTGGGCCAGGATTTCATTCCAGTATGGTTTAATCGAGGGGCAGTCCCACCATAAATTTCTAAAATCCACCAGAAGCCCACAGCCCATCCAGCACCAATCTAACGTATTTGGGTAAATCTTATGTAGTTTTAAGGGGTAGAGATGCCAATCATATAAAACTTTATAGTGAGCCTCTCTTAGACCCAGGGAACAGTTATATCTAGAGATATCGCTCAGCAGACTCTATTCCATTGTTTTGTAGTAATCGTGCTTCCCAAAATCTGGACCCAGAAGCCCCTGTGTCTCGAAATATGTGTAGCAGAGACCGCTTTAAGAAGAGCATACAGAAAGGAAATCTTTCCCTTTGGCGCCCGGGTTGTCGGACACATTTCTCGATGGGTAGTGTTGCTATAGTAGCACCCTGTCTGATCTCAGGTTGCGTTACCCAGTGTATCAGTTGATTGTAATGAAATCTCTCCGTGTTGTGGAGAAGAAAATCTGTACAGCAGTTGTCGAATGTGCGTACAGACCAGTTGTGATACAAATTTGAGATGGTGAGGCACCCCCCTTCTCGCCACAGGTCAAAGGGCCTGTAGTGCCAGAGGCACTCCCATGTATTGAGACCACGTGATGACCTTTGACTACCATTGTTTTAATTGATTTTAGGTGTTTTGATTTATTCTAGCTTGAATGTACGACATCATGTTTCCTGCATGTGTATTTTGCCTTGAAGATTTAATTTCGTGTCCCCTTAAAGCTGCAGAGTGGGAGTGTTTTCACAGAGTAGAACTGCCTTGCCAGGAACAGAACGTGTGGGATGTGCGTTTGAAAGCAAGAGAGAGAGAAAGGCGTGGAATGTACTTCTCTGTCCTGGAGTGTAGCGGTATATGCAGTGGTGCTCAAATGTGCATCATGTTGTACATTGGGAGATGAAGTGTGTGATGCTAAGGCAGTGGTGCACAAATGTGCATTGTGTTATACATTGGGATGTTTTATGAAGTTTTTACTATGCCCTCATGCAATCTTGAATTCTGACTCTGTCTAGCTTGAGCTTAGCGCACACAGGCAGGCTCCCAGATCACTCAAGTTGTTTAGGCTATTCACGTTCAAGGTTGTTTTCTGTACTTTTGTAGACTTTCATAAGCTTCACTAAGATAATGTGTGGGATGCGTGCTTGGTGCCTTTCAGAGCAGCGATTGTTGTTGCAAGAGAAATGTGTGGAATGTACAGCTCTGTCTCAGAGTCAAAATACAGTTGCCTGGCCAGGTTCTGTCTTGATCCTGACACAGACCAGTATGGTCAGCTCGGGTTTTGTAACAGAAGAAAGGGGGCGAGGTTTCTAGAACCTTCTCCGCAGGTTCAGTAAAAGGTATTAAAGGCGGGAAATTTTGGCGCTCAGACGGTAGCTCACTGTGGAGCAGAAGTGTTGCCACAGGGAACTTTTTAGGGTCCCGATCGTGGCTTCTGCCTGGCTGTCAAGGGCTCCTCCAGCGGATTTGGCAAGAATGCAGAGAGAGAGCAATCTGTGATGTATTTTTTTGATTATTGGCATTGTGATGTGTGAGTGTGTCTGTGTGCACATTCAGGTCTCCAGTGGTTATAATCATCTGCTGTATTTAGTGTATATATCTGTCTGATTACTTGCATTTAACAGTGCTTATTTCTTGAATTGGATGTCCAGTATTATCTGCTTGTATTTTATTTCATGTATTTTATTACATGCATTTAACAGTTGCATTTGCTTACTTATAAGTGTGTTATTATTGCTTGCACACACATATATATATATATAAACTTTATCCTGCATGCAAAAAGTGTACATCCCAGGCATTTAATACGGAGCATCCCATATGGGGAGTATGTGAGAATACGTAGAATCTGCAGCTCCAACAACGATCTAATACATTGCCAGAGAGAAGCAACGGAGAGATTCATTGCTCGTGGGTATAAAAATATAAAAATGCTGACTTACAAAAAGACATCCAAAACGTGAATGCCCAGACAAGAGAGGCTAGTCTATTTGCTAAAAAGGATATCAGTGAACATATTAGCGATCCTGTTTTGAATGTTGGGGATACACCACAAGAGATTAGGATGATTACTACATATAGCAAGCAGGAACAGCAAATTAGGCAAATTATTAACACCCATTGGTCCATAGTGTTAACTATGGTTATTACACTCAATCAGATTCTCCCAGAAAAATCGTCGTTAACATTCAGGCGTTCACCCTCTGAGAGATGCACTAGTGAGGAGCAGTCCTGAGGTTACCTCAGCTCTCACTTGGTTAACAACCAAGACTGGATTTTTTAAATGTAGCTCGTGTCGAGCTTTTAAATTTGGAGTCAACGTGACGGAATACATGACTGCATTCAGCACTAAACCCGTAAAGATCAGAGGGCATTACACCTGCCGAACTGATCATGCAGTATACGTATTGGAGTGCCCTTGCGGGCTCAAATACATAGGAAGCACCAAACTCCAATTTAATATAGAATCCTACAGCATTTGAGAGCGGTGGTAAATTCCAACCCAAATTACCCGGTGGCCAGACATTTTAAGTTGGTGCACCAAAATAACAACAGGGAATTAAAATACTTTGTAATTGGGACAGTTGCCACATCCAGAAGAGGGTGCAATAGGGAGAAACTTTTGCGACAGTTGGAATCGCAGTTCATAATAGAACTTGACACTAAAATGCCGAACGGGTTGAACACTAGTGAGGATTTGCATATTTTCCTATAACAATGTAAGATTAGGTGTACTGCTTTAGCTTTAGAATCAACCACCAAATAGTACCATCCGGGAACCTTTTATATGTCTATCTCCTCAATATTCTGACAGGGTAGGTGTAAAGACAATTCCTGATTATTTAGGTTGCACTTTATATCTCCCATTTTTTTGATATGATAATGTGTATATAAATTGAACTGTGATTTCTTATCTTATCTTATCATGCCTTGCATCAGCACTTTAACACGTTAACTTTTTATGCATAATATTTTTACAATGTGCACTGCCACTTTACTAACATACATGGGGCTTCATGGTGGCATTTTGTTGTTCAGATTTTTGCATAAGCACTTTAGTGCACAACAGCACGTGTTTAAGGACTTGGGGGCATATGTAGGAAGCTGTTTTGCGATCGCAAACACTGCGAATCGCAAAAATTAGGGTGTATGCGATCGCAAAACAGACCGTTCCAATGTAGGAAAGGTTTCCGCTGTGCAAAAATGGGAATCGCTAAATTAGCGATTACCTTTTTGCGTACCAATGATTCTGCGAATTATTTAGCGAATTCGCAATCAGCGTCACATCATTTGCGATATTCGCTACTACCGTTCTCGCTAAATGCGAATTCGCAATCAGCGTCACATCATTTGCGATATTCGCTACTACCGTTCTCGCTAAATGCGAATTCGCAAATTGAGATGTAGGTAAAAGTCGCAATTAGCGATTTCATGAAATTCGCAAATTTGCACTTCTCAATTACCACCAACTCTGAGCAGGTGGTAACCAGGTGCTACCTATTTAAACAGGCCCACAATGCCACTGGGATTTACAACCATGGCTGGGCTGTATGTGATAGCCAGGAGGCTGCGAATCAGAGATGCTACACAGAGAAGGAGACGCCAGGAAAGGATCTACAGAGCACGCATCACCCTCTTCCAGCTGACCGAGGAGGAGATCCATGTGAACTACAGGCTGCACCCAGACAGCATCCTGGAGTTAATAGAGGAGCTGAGGCCCATACTGGAACACCCCACACGCAGGGCACACACCATTCCCACCCATGTCCAGGTTCTGTGCTCACTGCACCTCCTGGCATCAGGGAGTTTTCAGGGGGTGATAGCCACAGCAGGAGGGGTCTCACAGAGTGCACTTTCGCGCTTCTTCCACGCCTTCCTTGGTGCAATGGTTCAGAGGCTGCATCACCACATACAATTTCCCAGCACACAACAGGCACTAGATCAGACCAAGCAGGAATTCTACCAAATAGCCCAATTCCCCCACGTCATTGGCTGCGTAGATGGGACCCATGTCGCACTCACACCCCCATCACAGAATGAGTATGTGTTTAGGAACAGAAAGTCATATCATTCCCTGAACATCCAGGTAGTGTGCAACGCCAAACACATAATCACTGATATTGTGGCAAAATACCCAGGAAGCACACACGACTCATTCATGTTTCGCCACTGTGGATTAAATCGCAGACTCACAAATGGCGATTTTGGAGAGGGCTACCTGCTAGGTAATTGTATGGCTTACAAACACACAACCAGTAAAGGCTTGAACTGGCAGGACAGTATTGAACATAACTCTACTTATACCCAGCAGGTGACAGTGCGTACGCTGTACGTGACTACATCCTTACACCGTACCTGAATCCAGCCACTGCAGGTGAGCGGAGGTACAACAGTGCCCACAGAGCCACACGCTGTGCCATTGAGAGGACCTTCGGAATCCTTAAGAGCCGTTTCCGCTGCCTCCATAAGAGTGGAGGTGCGCTGCAGTACAGCCCTGAGACATGTTGCAAAATCGTGGTTGCCTGTGCAATACTACACAACATCGCTACCAAGAAAGGCACCCCAGTGGATCTGACAGATACAGACACATCAGATGAGGAGGGACCAGCTCCACGTCGCAGACCAGCAGGTGGGGCCGGGGCGGCTGCCGGGCGCCTGAGACGAGATGAGATCACACATAACTACTTCTAAGTGAGTAATGAGGACACAATGCCACAGAATGGTGCTTAACTGTGATGTTTATTTCCTTTGGTGCAGGAATACATCTGTCACACAGTGTGACTACATTGACATTGCTTGCACATGTTTGTGCCACAGTGCAAGTATTTCCATCAGCCAATAAGTCCATATGGTATGTGTTGCCTCACACATAGCCATTAGTCCCTGATGTTACTTCACCTCCTACGTGCACGCCCTCTTGCCCCTCGCTCAGGGTGCCCACTGCCCTCCCTGGAGTCATCATCTACTCTCCCCTGGCGCACACTCCGGCGTCTGTCCGTTGGAATTGGTGGGGTGATGCTGCTCCTGCTGGACTGTTCGTCCGTATCCAATGTGCTAAGTGGGCCTATGCCACCTGTCGCAGCTGCGCGCATCTGGTCCACGGCATGTGTGACCTGCACCAGGCCCCTGCCCACGTCCTGGCAGCAGTGAGCCATCTCATGCTGCATACTGACACATCTTCGGGCCAGCAGGGATGTGGCGGTTGACAGGCGGTTGACAGCTCTTGTGTATGTGTCCAGCCGGGTGTGAAGACGCTGTCTCTCCCTGCGCCTGGCTGCCCTGTCTCTCCTCATCTCCCTGCACAGTCCTTCCAGTGCACCTGTCATGGCCATTACACCAACCCGCATCTCTGTCATGTTATGATTGTGTGCAGACAATTGGCGCTGTATTGACCTTATCCCTTTGACTTGCAGGCGCTGTGCTTCCAGCATGCTGCCTTCAAGGCCCGAGAACACAGTGTCTTCGTCGGGAGGAGCAGTGCTGGTGGACGGCCGTGCCCTGCGTCTCGGCCCACTCCCTTCACTGGATTGTACAGGGGACTGTGTTGTCTGCTGTCCTGCACGCTGCCTCCGGACTGGCTGTGCCTCTCCTGCTGTGTCTGTTGCCTCTGCCTCCAGCTGTGGTAGTGGTGGCACTATGTTGCGCCGTCTGCATGGCGCAGGGTTTGATGGTCTCACTTCGCCCTGCTCATCCTGCCCTGCCTCGTCCTCATTTTCTGTTGTGTCCTCCCCTTCTGCCATGGGTTCTTGTGTTGTTGGTGGTGCTGTGAATTTAAATGCACACATTAATTCTGTGTTTTGTCTCGCATTTGTAATGCATTACAGTTTACAATTTTCAAATCATATGAGTACTATCTGTCTGTTGTCATCATTTCCTGAATGTCTCATCCCTATTCCACCTTGCTGTGTCTCACTGCTCCAGGTATCAGTGCATGTGACTACATCTCCCATAATGCATTTCTGGGTGTGCTTGTGGACATGTACTGGAGTTGCGCTCAGGTTGTGTGTCTGGGGGTGTGAGTGGGTTGGGTATGTATCAGGGGTTTTGGCATGCATCTTACCTTGTCTGGTGTCTGGGTGTTCGGAGCTGTCCAGGTCAGCCACGCCACTCACACTCTCAGGTTGAAGGGTGCCCTCCACCAGCTCCTCCAGGGGCGTTGAGTCTGTTGCTGTGGACGTCCCACCACCGGTCTTTTTGGCCTCAGCCAATCTTGTAGCCACCCTCTCCTTTGACCTTTGCCGCATGTCGTACCACCTTTTTCTTAGGTCTTCGACTGAGCGGTGTGTCACGCCAATTGCATTCACTTTCTCCTGTATGTCAGTCCATAATTTTCGTTTTCGTGCCTCTGGCACACGTAGTGACTGTTTACCAAATAGGAGGTCATGGCTGCTGACTATCTCCTGGGTGAGGACCTCCAGCTCCCTTTCTGTAAATTTTTGTTTCCTCTTTCTGGTATTCACTTCCTGCTGCTTCTCTGTCCCCTGGGACTCCATTTCTCCTGCTTTCAGTTGCTGAGCACAAATCTCCAACTCTCCTCACAGCCTCTCACTCAGCTTCTGGCAATCAGGTGCAGCATGGGCAGTCACACTTCCTGGTTGTGATGTCATCATTCTGCACCTGAATTGCAGATTCTCGGAATTGCGATTCCTTAATTTCGTTCTCGCAATTAAGGAATCGCAATTTCAGTAATCGCGATTTAAATATTCGAATTTTTGGTAATCGCTATTTTTTTGCGATTTTTTACCTACATCGGAATTTGCGATTCTCTAAATGCGATTCGCGGAAAATCGCAATTTCAGAATCGCAAATATATTTTTATCTACATATGCCCCTTAGCACTTTATTGGGTAAATGCAATATTTAGCATAAAGCACTTTTCAAGGTATATATAGTAACATTGGGTTTAAGTAGTAAGTAAACAGACTCAACCAACATCAAATTTATGATCGCAACAACCATAAATATTTATGACATGTACCCGTTTTTTAAAATTAATATATTGCCGCCTGATTCTCTGTTTAATTTGGCAGCAATAAGATGACAATATTGCAGTAATGCCAGCATTATGAGGATTGATATAGCCGGTGCTGTTGTCTAACGAAAACAAATGACACATTATGTGTGGATAGCGGTTTTATATCAGAATATAAGAAAATGGGTAGAGATAAGGTTGATAAGAAAAATTTGGCATGTCTAGAACAATTAGTTGTTTGTGATGGTATGTAATATCTATGCTGCTATGAGCAGGTTGTTAATGAAAGAAGATAGCTGTAGTCTGTTTTCTATGTTCGCTTATCTCAATTGTGCACGAGTGATTAGCAAATGGTATAAAATGAGTGTAATTAACGCAGATCGTCATGTGATCAAGACCGCAATGTAGCGGTCGAAAAGCGTCATGGACGGCATTTGCCTCGATTATTTGTTTTGTTGGTGAAACTTTGCCTGATTAAAAGCACTTTTTGAATTTGAGCAACGTGGAGTGGTCTGAACCTTAGGAATCTGTGAGGAGCCAGGACTGTGTTCGATATATATATGTATATATATATACATATATATATATATTCACTGAAAAAACCATAGGTTTCAGGGGCGTTATAGTTAGTTGGACATTTCACTCGTACAAAACCATAGAAATTCCCCCGTTATAGTTAGTTCAGCTAACTATAACTCGCGCACCCGCAATGCACTGCTGATGACGTCACATATTACATCACTCATGACATGGTCAGTGACATCACTCATGACATCACTGATGACATCTCAAATGACATCACTGATGACATCACTGATGACATCATCCTTGTGATAGAGTGGCAGACCTCCTCTCACCCTAATATAACCTTTGATACACACACTCAAAAATACAAACTAACATTTTCAAAACAATGGACATACCAATATCTTGGCTGCCCTAGACAAAATTGCCCCTTACCCAGGTCAAAATTAAGTCCAGATCTGCTCCCTGGTTCACAGACTTACTAAAAACTACAACACTTCTGTGTAGGACTGCGGAGCGCAAATGGCGCAAAAGCAAAAGTATGGCTGACTGCGAAACCTATAAAAATATTCATCATGGCTATATGACCGACATTAAACAGACAAAAAAACTTTTTCTCCTAAATAGAATAAATCTGGCAGAAAACTCAAGAAAAGAACACTATCAAATTTTGAAAGAATTCACAGCTCCTATCAACCAGCCATCAATACCTGACTCCCAAACCTGGACCGACTCTCTTTCTGAATATTTCGAAGAAAAAATTATGGCCATCCATCGGTCCTTTCCCCCACCACACAACTCTAATTCGGAAAAGGTACACAGTACGTCCACCGACCCCTCCCATATCCTGGAGAATTCATTAAATTTGACAACAAGGCAGTCTCCACTGCCATGTTGAGGATAAAATCAGGTTCCCCCACTGATATGGTACCGCCCAAAATCCTTCCCACTGTCGCCCCGGCATTATTGGAAAGTCTCACTAAGCTATTCAATAACTCACTTTTGGAGGCGGACTTTCCAAGAAGCTGGAAGGCAGCTAGGGTAAGACCGATCTTAAAAAAAACCACTGCCGACCCAATGCTGCTCTCCAACTACCGCCCAATATCTCTGCTTCCCCACTTTGGAAAAATACTAGAATCTTTGATCAACCAGCAGCTCGTTAATCATCTGGAGAGTCAGGGACTGCTCGATCCCTCCCAATCAGGCTTTAGGGCGGCCCACAGTACTGAGACTGCATTGGTCGAGGTAACAGACAACATCAGGCTGGCCTTGGACAAACATCAGTCAGCCATCCTCGTCTTGCTTGATGTGTCCGCAGCCTTTGACACCATCTCCCACAGCATCTTAGAACATCGGCTTTGGGAGATAGGTGTTAGAGGCACGGCCCTCGAGTGGTTTAAGAGCTACCTAGCCGACCGCGTGACAACAGTACAGATCGGAAACAACCTCTCACATGAGAGACCAGTCAAGATGGGAGCACCACAGGGCTCTATTTTGAGCCCTACCATATTCAATCTATACATGACCCCACTGGCCAAGGTGATCAGATCCTATGGATTTGATGTCATATCTTACGCAGATGACACTCAAATTCTGGTCACTATTGGCCCAGATCCCACTGAAACACAGCTACGCTTCAACAAATGCCTATCCCACATCGACCGGTGGATGAGCTCCAATTACCTACAACTAAACGGAGCCAAGTCCGAGGTCATGCTCTTTGGCAAAGCACAGGAGCATTGGTCCACCGATTGGTGGCCATCCCATCTTGGCCTCTGCCCCACCCCCACACTGACGGTGCGGAACCTAGGTTTCCACATGGACAATCAATTGTCCATGAGGAACCAGATCAACCATATCATTGGCACGTGTTTTGGAGTAATGCGTAGCCTTCGGAAGGTCTTTAAGTGGCTACCAGTGGAGGCCAGGAAACCATTAGTCCAAGGGCTGATAATAAACTGAATGGACTACGGAAACTCCCTACTGTTTTCAATAAATGAAAACCTTCTGGACAAACTACAGATCTTGCAGAACACTGCGGCAAGGCTAGTCTTGGATCTTCCTCCCAGATCGCCCTCCGCACCCTGCTTAAGATTTCTTCACTGGCTACCGGTCAGAAAACGAATTCTCTTCAAGGTCCTCTGTCTAGTCCACAAACAGTTGTACGGAAAAGGTCCGAGATACTGGACCAAGAAATTATGTTGGTACCAACCACGCAGGGTGCTTAGGTCCAGCAACCAATTTTTGCTTACCCCTTTTAGGATACATACTGCCAGAAAAGGAGGACGATCTTTCTCCTTTCTTGCCCCATTATCTTGGAACAAAATTCCTATCTATTTACGAAATGTCCCTGATCACAATTCTTTTCGCAAAAGGCTGAAGACATGGCTTTTTGACATCTGAGCCATTTCATTTCCTTTCAGAGCTGTCTGCTAGCGCCATGAGACTTTCGAGTGATGTGTGCGCTGTACAAATGCCCCCTGATTTGATTTGATTTGATACCAGTTACAACACACCTATTCAGTAATTCCAAGATCTACACACACATCCACTCATTCACCAACAGTCCCTATACAGTCACTCATACATGTACTCACTCATCATATGTACTCATACACCTATACATCCTGTTACACACCGCCACTCATCCATAGAGTTACTCACACACATAGTCACACATGCAAACAAAGTATCAAACATCCATTTACTTGCATATACAGTTATACACACACTACCACACTTACTTCTACAGAAACTTACACATACTTACTCTCTTAAACAATCACTTATAGAAACACCTACTTATTTGTACAGGAACTCTTCCAATCTCTCACTCTCACATATACTCACTTATATACACCAATAATCACATATACTAGTTTAAAACATATGTAGTTACTCATAAAGACACTATTGAGACAGTCATTCACTCACTAACACACCCATACACATACTCATCCACCTATACAGTCCTGCACACATGCTGTCTTCAACACATACAAACAGTGAGTCACTCATTCATGCATCTATGCACTAAGTAATACCCCCCACCGAACCATACAGACACTCAGACACTCATACTGATACTCAAAAGACCAACTAATAACCCATATAGACACTCATGTAGCTACTCACCAACCCATGCAGCCACTTATACACAAAGTGAGAGACTGATACAGATATTTTCATATTTAAACATTACTCACTAACCCATGTATTCACTAAGATACACTTAGTCAGTTATACAATCAATTTTACAAAAACAAATCATCCATTTAGACACTTATATACCCATTTATTCTTCCATCGACCTTGAGATATACATATATAAAACATATTTAATTTTCAGAAAAACACACATTCACTGGATGATGTCATCAGTGATGGCATTTGAGATGTCATGAGTGATGTCATGAGTGATGTCACTGACCATGTCATGAGTGATGTAATATGTGACGTCATCAGCAGTGCATTGCGGGCGCGCGAGTTATAGTTAGCTGAACTAACTATAACGGGGGAATTTCTATGGTTTTGTACGAGTGAAATGTCCAACAAACTATAACGCCCCTGAAACCTATTGTTTTTTCAGTGAAATTCTAAGGTTTTTTAAATGCTAATTTCTAACTATAACGTGCCTGAAACCTATGGTTTTTTCAGTGAATATATATATATTTATTATACTATGTATACATGTGAAAATGTCTCGGTCCCCTGTTTGCCTCGGTGGCACGGAAAAAATGGGTGGAACTGACGTCAGCACGCCGACGAGGTCCTCTTATGGCTCCGATGACGTCTTACGGTGTCGCGAACGGAGCCGTGCTCGTTGACGTGGGAGAGCTAGGAAAGAATTTCCGTGGAATGCTGGTGCAGGGGATATTCACCTAAGTGTTCAGGCTAGTCCTTTGGGAGCAACTGTTTATGTTGCCACTCCAGAAACCGAAACCAGTGATCCGAGGGCAGAGGCCCTGCAGATGGCAAACGAGGTGGGGTACCCAGTCCTGTGCACCGGCGGGGCAGCGAAGTGACAAGCACCACAACCCACAAAAAAGGTAACGAGGGCACTGAATAACACAGGATCTTCTCTTTGTATCTGGCTGGAACAACGAAGTTAAAATGCCCTAGTACCAAAATGTAGAATTAGTGCTACAACGGTCTTCAACAGGACCTGCGATGCCGCTTCTGCCTCCCGTACCCTGGAGGCGGCACATGGGTCACGCGGTACGGTCATACTGCGGTGGGACGCACACTCGTTGACCTCTCATGGCACTGCTCCACACTTCAGGGAGGACGCTTTCCATTAGCTATGTTTTCTGATGACATGTCGCGCCGGCCCCGTCCAACAACAGAACTCCTTTAGATCCAAACAGACTCTTCCACTCTCTCACTGGAAGTGAAACCAGGCCACGCGGACACTTTCACAATACAACAGCCGGGAATGCACTTTTCGGTAAAAAACACATTCCTTCCTCCTAATTAATCAAATAAACGTCTCACTGAAGAACAGGGGCCAGCTTCGATCGGTAAACAGCCGTTACAACAACTTTTTTACTTTGCGATACCATTACAACGCATGCATTACCACGCATGCGTTGTACATCACGAAGTCATTACTACGCATTTTTTAGAACGCATGGTCATTTACCACGCATGCCTTTACAACAAATTTTGTTGTAAAGGTATGTATGGTAAATGACCATGCGTTCTAAAAACATGTAGACGATCCATGTCGTTGTAAGGAAACAGAGGCTGTTCCGTTTCCTCACAACGACGTGCACCGCCCCTCAGAGATGACGTGAAGCAGGAACCACGAGGAGAGAGGAACCATGAGGAGTGAGAGGTAAGGGGATTGGGCATGGGGTGCAGGTTTCTTTTCTAGGGTTTAGGGTAGTGCAGTGGTGTTTGGGTGGTGTAGGGGGTCGTGCTGGGGGTAGTGTTTTAGGGTTTAGGGTAGTGCAGTGGTGTTTGGGTAGTGTAGGGGGCCTTGCTGGTGGTAGTGTTTTAGGGTTTAGGGTAGTGCAGTAGTGTAGGGGGTCGTGCTAGGGGTAGTGTTTTAGGGTTTAGGGTAGTGCAGTGGTGTATGGGTAGTGTAGGGGGTCGTGCTGGGGTAGTGTTTTAGGGTTTAGGGTAGTGCAGTGGTGTTTGTGTAGTGTAGGGGGTCATGCTGGGGTAGATTTAGGGTTTAGGGTAGTGCAGTGGTGTTTGGGTAGTGTAGGGAGCCGTGCTGGGGGTAGTGTTTTAGGGTTTAGGGTAGTGCAGTGGTGTTTGTGTAGTGTAGGGGGTTGTGCTGGGGGTAGTGTTTTAGGGTTTATGTTAGTGCAGTGGTGTTTGGGTAGTGTAGGGGGTAGTGCTGGGGTAGTGTTTTAGGGTTTAGGGCAGTGCAGTGGTGTTTGTGTAGTGAAGGGGTCATGCTGTGGGTAGTGTTTTAGGGTTTAGGGTAGTGCAGTCGTGTTTGTGTAGTGTAGGGGGTCGTGTTTTAGGGTATAGGGTAGTGCAGTGGTGTTTGGGTAGTGTAGGGGGTCATGCTGGGGTTAGTGTTTTAGGGTTTAGGGTAGTGCAGTGGTGTTTGGGTAGTGTAGGGGGTCGTGCTGGGGGTAGTGTTTTAGGGTTTAGGGTAGTGCAGTGGTGTTTGTGTAGTGTGGGAGGTCATGCTGGGGGTATATTTAGGGTTTAGGGTAGTGCAGTGGTGTTTGGGTAGTGTAGGGGGTCGTGTTTAAGGGTATAGGGTAGTGCAGTGGTGTTTGGGTAGTGTAGGGAGTCGTGCTGGTGGTAGTGTTTTAGGGTTTAGGGTAGTGCAGTTATGTTTGGGTAGTGTAGGGTGTCGTTCTGGGGGTAGTGTTTTAGGGTTTAGGGTAGTGCAGTGGTGTTTGGGTAGTGGAGGGGTAGTGTTTTAGGGTTTAGGGTAGTGCGCCCAACCAGCCACAATATCCGTGGACAAAGGGGATCCTGACTCTTTGGAACGCTCCGTCAATTGAATAATTTGGGTCAAGGGCCCTACCACGTCCAAGACCTATCAATTCCTTTCTTGGGATCCCTCATATACTTGGAGAAAAAGGTACATAGTTTCTCATCAATTTCAGGCGTGTGTGCCACCTTCCCCTTCAGTGAGGGCCTGGGGCATTCTCCCCTCATCCTATTCCTGACCTCCCTTTCAAGGGGTTGATGGATTTTCCCCACCACATACTCTGCCACTTTGGCGTCAGGTGTCCACTCTGCCGACCTAGGATGGTAAATTTGGGTAGGCTCGAACATGTCCGAGTGGACCCCGTCCCCAACCGGGGACTGAGAGGAGTGGGACTCTGGACGCCAGGGACGCCCCGAGTCCTTATCCTCATCGGAGGAGAAATCGTCCTCCGATACACCCTCTCCCTCTAAGGGAAACCCGCCGTCTGGGTCTACAATAGTGGTGACAGTGTTGCAATTTTCTCCGGGACCCTCCTCCTCCCGGCAGGGTGCATGTTTTAGCGTTCGCGCACTCTTGAGGAAGGTCTCCGTAAGTTTATCAAATCCTTCCAAGTGCCCCGCGTTATGCTTAACTGCCCTTTTATTCCCCATCTGGGAGCTACTTGGACCCGCCACCACCAGATCTGGGTCACTGAACACCCCAGGGATGCTTTTCGCCAGCTTATCAACCTGATCCCTAAGAGGGGCCAGCGCCCTAGAAATAGCCAGAGAGAGGGCTTGGTCCACTGCTGGAGGGAGAAGTTGGGGGGCCATTCCTCCTCCACTTCCTGGTAGGAGTAAAAATGGTCTTCTGGAGAAGACATGATAGCAGAGGGTGTGAGCACAGAACAAATGCCCTTAAAATCCTTAAGACAGCCCCCTCGCCGGTGCTCCAACAGCTGGGCTTTCCCCGAAGCTGTTATAAGAATAGACTGAGGCGCAATACCAATTACCACCACCAGGTGGTGCTGGTCACAAACGTGGCCGTGCGGGGAAATCACCGCATAGCGGTGTCAAAATTAGGCGAGGGTTGGTCGGGAATCAAGCGGACACTAAAGGAGTGACCGGATTCCCAAACGCGCGTAAAGACCAGCGGGAGCGCTCGACGGAGCTGCCTCGCTCGGACCAGACGCGCCTGACAGGATCTCACCGCGCGCAGAGCACACAGCGGGAGAAACTGCGAGGGGGAGAACGCGCTCGGGCAAGAGCCTGCTGCGCAGGGAATATGAAACAATACCAAGGCAATAATGCTAATAACGTGCACAAGAAACCGCTATACAAACAGCAACAACGTCAGATTAAGCCAAGAATGTAAGGAATGCACTTAACTGACGAGCAGTGAAGAAAGAGGAAGCGGAAGGGACGTCACGATATTATATACGATGGACTGTGATATGATTGGACTATAGTTGCCTTGGAGACTACCCCCCTAATGGTTCATGGGTTGTGTAGTCTTTTGTTTAATTATTGTTGTTACGTTTTCTTTGAACTGCTATGCAAATAAAGTGAGGAAAGATATGCATAATCCTCGCCTCCGTCCTGCCATAGAATTCATTAAACTTTATTTGATCTGATTTAGAAACATAGATCATAAAAGTGTACATAAAAACAGTAAATCCTCTTTCCTAATACAATACAGTGAGAATTAATTAAAACCAGTAGGTAAAAACGGGTGTTACAAAGCCCGGTTCAGAGCAACTTCAGGTTAACAGAATCGTAAAGTTCAATGTTTCGCAAGATCAAACTCATGTACTTCGTGCAAAATACGCAATAAGGGGTCCAAGTAAGATGTAACGCTCCAATACCTGACCAGTTTGCACTATATAAAACTGCAGAAAAACTAAAAATAATAAGTGTTTTGCACACTTCTGTCATTGGGCTATATGTGGGCTCTTTCTTCTCTGGTGGCCATCTTGGGAGACTTATTTGTTATGAAGTTTCCTAATTTCGTCATTTACTGCAGTCTCCTCAGTAGGAAATGCTTTCAGTTTTTTACTTTGATTCCATCAAGAAGGCATTCAGATGTGTCACACATTTGCCATAAATTCAGAATGTTAGCACTCTAGTTGTTCATTCTAATGAAATAGAAGAGGATTTGAGATCTCACTTAAAACATGCCCTAAATTTTCTTTCTGCAGCACTAACCATAATTTCTATGGCAAAATGAACCCCCTCATTTTGTTCCTTTTTAAATTAAATGTTTTAAGTGTTACCAGTTTATTCCAATCAAGATGGCTTCAGGTGTGCCAAACTTTTGTCATAAGTAAGACTGTTAGCGCTCTAGTTGTTCTTTAGAACACTCTGGGAAGCTGCAGTAGAACACAAAGGCATCAACTGACAGGCTGCTCCTGTTGAAATATAACAGGAAGATATTTGAGATCTCACTTAAAACATGTCCTAATTTTTCTTTCTACAGCACTAACCATAATTTCTATGACAAAATGAACCCTCTCATTTTGTTCCTTTTTAAATTAAATGTTTTAAGAGTTACCAGTTTATTCCAATCAAGATGGCTTCAGGTGTGCCATAATTTTGTCATAAGTAAGACTGTTAGCGCTCTAGTTGTTCTTTAGAACACTCTGGGAAGCTGCAGTAGAACACAAAGGCATCAACTGACAGGCTGCTCCTGTTGAAATATAACAGGAAGATATTTGAGATCACACTTGAAACATGTCCTAATTTTTCTTTCTACAGCACTAACCATAATTTCTATGGCAAAATGAAACCCATCATTTTGTTCCTTTTTAAATTAAATGTTTTAAGTGTTACCAGTGTATTCCAATCAAGATGGCTTCAGGTGTGCCATACTTTTGTCATAAGTAAGGCTGTTAGCACTCTAGTTGTTCTTTAGAACACTCTGGGAAGCTGCAGTAGAACACAAAGGCATCAACTGACAGGCTGCTCCTGTTGAAATATAACAGGAAGATATTTGAGATCTCACTTAAAACATGTCCTAATTTTTCTTTCTACAGCACTAACCATAATTTCTAGGGCAAAATGAACCCCCTCATTTTGTTCCTTTTTAAATTAAATGTTTTAAGTGTTACCAGTTTATTCCAATCAAGATGGCTTCAGGTGTGCCATACTTTTGTCATAAGTAAGACTGTTAGCGTTCTAGTTGTTCTTTAGAACACTCTGGGAAGCTGCAGTAGAACACAAAGGAATCAACTGACAGTCTCTGCCCTTGTTGGATGTACATGTTTTACTGAGAATGTCAGACTTCATTCTCACATGACTGAGAAAGATAATGTGAATTTACAGAAAATATGCTCTCATTTTAGCTTCTGGAGCACCTTCCAAAACTGTATGGGACAAGCATGTGAAAATAGTTTTCTCTCAAACATGATTCATGATATCCCAGCAGAAGGTTTTTCACAGGGTAAAATCACCTTAGAACACACCACAATTCCTGAAATTAGTATGGTACCATCAACAAATGAATTCTAATGTAACTAAAGTCTGTTTTCACCCTTTATAGTTCTCCTTTTGGTAACCCTCAAAATCTTCGATTCACTACAATGCATTTCAATGGGGTACTATCATTTATATTGGTCCCAAGATGGCTGCCAGCAATTCCAGGATGAAGTGCTGACAGCCAATCAAATCTCACGATGACATGTGGTTAGGCTCTGCGCAGATATATATGTGTTTTCTTTTTCAAATTTCTCAGGAACTACTGAACGGATTTACACCATTTAACCAAAAGGCACGACTCTGAACCAAGGGCTACCTTATTGCCAAATTTGGTGTAATTCTGTTCAGCAGTTCGGGCTGTAGCTGCGATGAAAGGTTCCTATGGAAAATTGCATGGGGAAAACACGTTTTGGGACCCCCCTTTTTTCTCGGCCCCCACTTGACGAATCACCCTGAGACTTTCAGGATAGGAGCAGACCGGAGCGCCCCACGAGTTTTGAAAATTCTCGATGAAAAGAGCGCGGAATTGCGCCGTTATTTGCCCGAACACGGAGCACCTCGTCAAATATCTTTATATAACACCACGGAACGGCACAAGGGAGGAAATTGTTTGTCCTCCAATTTTCTTGGACCAACTATTGGCACTAACATTTTAAGGTTCTTTATCTTTCAAATTCCTTTGTCCCGTGATGGACTAAATTCAATTTGGACGCGCATTGTACCTTGTGGCGCGCTTATTCATTCTCGCCTTGCCCTGAAGAAGCCCATGTTTGGGCGAAACGCGTTGGCTGTGTTGAATACTAATTATGAATAAAAACAACTAAAGAATACAAGCTACGACGTGGACTCAATATTTAATTTACTTATTGTATACATTTTTAATTGTCATCTTGCATATATTGCCTCTCATACCCCTGTGAATAATATATATATAGATATATATATATATATATATATATACACACATTTATATGTTGTTTTCATTTGACACCTGGGAAAGCCTTTCTGTTACAGAGTGTTGCACAAATAAAACTCCTTGCTGGGACGCACAAAACGGGCTCTGTCCTGTCACAGCCCACACCGATACTTCTTTCATTTACCGGCTAGCTGGGGTGGGACTTGGCCCCTCAGCCTCCTTCACCCACGAGGCTGAGGGAGGAGCCTCTCTCTACATATCCTGCCACAGACTCCCGCAGCACGGGACGCACAAAACGGGCTCTCTCCTGTCATAGGCCGCACCGATACTTCTTTCATTTACCAGCTAGCTGGGGTGGGACTCGGTACCCCAGCCTCCTTCACGCGTGAGGCTGAGAGAGGGAGGAGCCTCTCTCTACATATCCTGCCACAGACTCCCGCAGCGCGGGCCGTGCCCGGGCGAAGGGCGGGCCCGTCTGCTCATGTCCGCGGCCGACTGAGGCCGGGTCGGGCCTACCCTCTGAGGCCTTCGTGCCAGTAAAGCTTCATTCGCCCTCACCTGGCAACCTCAGTCTATACCCATCACGAGGTACTGTCTTTTTATCTCCTTCCCCTATACTCTTTGGAACAACCCGTACTCTTACCCCTAGCTTGTGTTGGCTTAGTGCTGTGTTTCGTGATTTATTATTTATTAGTTGACTGCTTACAAAGCTGCTGGGACCATGAGTAGGAAAAAAGGAGGTGACTTCGGCCCTGCTTCTGTGTCTGTAGTTCAGCCTTCCCCAAAGTCTACACCAAAACCTACTTAAATTGACCGGATTCTTCAACGCGCTGTTAGTGTCATCAGCAGTGAAATTGCCAGAACCCAACACAGGCTTTCCATTAATACAGACGGGCCCAGCGCGGGCTCTCCTGGCCCGTCCGCCTGCCTCTCCACGGTGACGCACACAGACTCACCCTGCATCAGTGTCGAGCCTTCCCCTCAGCAAGGTCACACAGCGAAACAAGCAATGTCCCCTCCTTTTGTAATATACTTTGACCCCTCTAACGGCCCACACAACAAGACCTTATCTACAACATCAATAAAGAAAGTCCGATGCGGCAAGACGCGTAAGCAGACGGCCAACCCTCCCATATCTCCCCCAGTGTCCGCTCAAGCGCCCGCACCTCTGTGCGGGCCGGAGACATCATCTGCCTCGGTGGTAATTACAGATGTCCCAGAGAATTCAGCTCCAACCTTTGTTCAACTATCACAGGTCGATAGGTTGCATCTCTTCGACTCCATTAACGAACATCTGGTAACCCACCTAAAGTCTTTTTCTGAAAAATTGTGCTCACGTATCATCAATATTCTCTACCCTAGTGGTCTTCAAACTGGGGGCGGGCCCTCCTGGGGGGGCCTCATGAGATCGAAGGGGGCGCCATTCTCTGGCCTAAAGAAGCATTATGCTGATAACAGTCCTTTGTTTCAGCAGAAAAAAAAGATCTGCAATAAGCCGCTCTGTAATGGGTCATCATTAGCGTCTTTTCCCATTTATATCCTGGCTGGGAGAAGGTGTCAAAAGGAAAGAGACTCCAAATATTCTTCAAAACCACCACCCCCATTTCTAATAATCACACTGGATACTTTTACACATTAGAAAGGCCTGCCTGACCAGAATGGTATATTTGGCAGCCATGTATGTGATTGCATTTGTAAAACGGTAACAGAACTTAACTGCAATGTTTAAATAAGTCTATACATATTTAAATATTGCCAGTTTAGTAGAATAATTGTGAAAAATTGAGGGGGGGCCCATTGACTTTTTTTCCCCACTGGGGGGGCACGACATTAAAAAGTTTGAAGACCCCCTAGTTTCGCGTCTAGATACCATTGAGTCAAATCTGGCCACAGGGGGCATCAATTCTCCAGACTTAGCCAAAGGATCTTCAACCAGCCCCCCTGACAGACTCTGTTCCTTGTGTAGAGCGCCCAGCGACCTTCTGGAAAAATGTGTACCGGCAACTCAGGTTTTGCCGTCCCCTAGTATTTTGCCAGCCCAAGCTGCCCACTTGGACAACAGAAAATCTGCTTCTGGCCAGCTCGCAGACCTAGCACCCCCTATCTCTTCCCATCTCGTTAACAACGTAAGGGCTACAGGGGTCAGAGAGGCACCACTCCACTTTTTGACGCGTCCACAACTTCCAGTCATCAACCTCCCACCTGCAGCTTGCCCGTATGTGGCCGTATTGAGAGGCGCCCCTCCATTGCGCACGGATCAAAGTGAATCTCACGAGCAGCTTTTCAACAAAACTTTAAACTGGTTGGCTCGACACAAAGGCCTGCAATATCGGCACGCCAAGGACATCCTGCATGTTAGGGGATGCGCTTGGATTGGCTCAAACCAGCCGGACTCATATAGAGACTGCATTGTGATTAATTGTAGATTTCCAGAGCTGGCTCATCATTTGTTATTCAATGCAAGTACCAGTGATAGGGCTTTGACTACTATCTCTATGGTCCTTTTAGGCTTCTTTTACAGGCCCCACCTTGATTGCTGGCTGTGTCCACCTAATCCAGTGTCAGCTAGTTGCGCTCCTGCTTTACCCCCTCTTAACCACCATAGGGATGTAAACACACTCAGAGACATTCCACCTCCACCTCCAACAGCTACCAGTAGTCAACACCTTTTTAACAACCTCCCGCCATCCCAGGTTCCACTGAATGCTCTCCCTGTCTCACGCCCCATATCCACATCCAATAGGTTCGAGGTACTTTCTGATCTAGATTGACTCATTGCTCCAACGGCAGTTTTAACACCCGCCCCTATGGGCACTCCATCATCGGTAGACAATCCTTTAGAGTTAAACACTGCCACCTCGTTGTCAGTACCAGTGGTGGTTGCATCCCACACCCACACTTCACATTCACACTATAGATCGCTCTTCCTTCTCAGTTGGAACGTGGCAGGCCTCAAAGGGAAGATCAACAATGATGATTGGAGGGCATTTGTATCCAAGTTTGATTTAATTCTCCTTCAAGAGACCTGGCTCACCGAGCCTATGCAATTTAAGGGCTTTGCTTGTTATTCAAGTCTTGCCACTCCCTCCCCACACGGTCGAGTGGCCAGTGGGTTAGTTACCTGGGTTAGTCTGAGTTTACAGGTAGAGGTTTCACAGATTAAATCTAGTTCCTCTGCCTTTTTAGTATCATTAATTCAAGTACCAAAGACAAACATGGCTGTTTATTTGATACATTTCTATAATAATGACTTTACCAATGCTAGCTGTTCACACTTTATCAGCCTATTTAATTTTGTATCCCTACTACAATCCAAGGCTGATTTTAGCGCTTCACTTGTTTATTTTTTTCTTTGCAGCGATTTTAATGCTTAGACCAATCAAGATTCGGTTATAAATAGGCACTGTACTGAGCAAGATGCTAGTGGCGCTGAACTTTCTAGATATCTTACGACCCATGGTTTGGTTGATCTATTCGAAATCCTTGAGGGTGCATGCATTACACAGACATCATTTAGAGGGAGAAGGAGAGCTTCCATCATAGATTATGTTTGTCAGCCGAGACTTTTTACCTTGGTTCTCCATAAGTGAGATCCTGCCTACAGATTAGGGTGATCATAATGCTTTAAGTGCCTCCTTGCGTTTACCGCTTAAGGGCTTGGCACATAATAGTAACTTAGCCTCCATCACGCAACACTCCGCAGATGGCCTCCGCCTAGTCTGGCGTATAAATAATCCCAAAGAGTCACTCACAGTTTTACTTAGGTTACAACTTAACAAATTTCTTTACTGTCTTGGGGCGAATGCGCCGGATTCTATGGCCCTACAATTCAACCAGCTAATGCACGCAATTAGGGACTCTATGCTTAAGCCTATCCGTACCCCAAACACGAACCCAAGATGGTTCGATGGGGCTTGCTCATTGGCGAATAGGAGGCTCAGGAAAGCCCTAATCGCACGCCCTAGGAATAGGTCTTAAATCTCCATGGCACACACTTAGTACAAATATGCCCTTGCATTTAGGAAAAGGGAAGAATACATCCAAGACTGGGAACTTCTGGAACTCGCGTCCCAGGGAAAGGATAGTAAACCCTTTTGGGACGCAGTAAAATTAATACGGTCCAGGAATTCTCCCACTAATCCCCCCCTACAAAATAAGATCTCTGGTGCGGACTGGGTTACCCACTTTGCCTCTATTTATCACATTGAGGAAGAGCCAATCCTGTCCGCTGTTCTTCACACCGCATTGCAGAATTCGCCCCCACTTTTGCTAACTTTGGAGGAAGTTGAGTCGGCCATCCTTCAGAGTAAGGGAGGTAAAACACCAGGGCCAGACGGGGTACCTATGGACCTGGTGAAATCCCTGCCCGAATTGTGGGGCCCTCTCATTACGAATACTTTTAACACTTCCCTATCTCTTTCTATCCCTCCCTCATGGTCTTCTGCAACAATAGTCCCCATATTCAAAAAGGGAGACCAATCGTCGCCCAAGTGTTACCGACCGATTTCGTACGATACCATGATTAAAATCATTGGCAGAGCCATCTACGACCATCTGGTGGCTTGGGCAGCAGATAAGGATCTACTTTCTCTTTTTCAATTTGTGTTTCGACCTAAATTAGGTACGAACGAACAATGTCTGAATCTGGCCTTGACAATCTCCAAATATACTAAGGCCAAGCGCTCCACCATATATCTAGCTTTTATGGATTTATCCACTGCCTTTGATTCAGTGAACAGAACCAAACTTTAGTTAATGTTGTTAGATCAAGGTGTGGATCCCCCCTGGTGAACGTTTTATATTGTCTGCACTAGGACCTCACTGCAGAGATCCGTTTAACTACGCTTGGGGAGCTTTCTCCTGAATTTAGCTTAAAGAGTGGGGTGAGGCAGGGTTGCATATTGGCGCCTCTTTTATTCATTTTATATATTAACGGATTAACAGCTCACCTAGCCTCTTCCCACACAGACATACCTAGAATTGCAGGCTCCCCAGTTCCCGCTCTGTTATACGCGGACGATGCAGTATTATTGGCCCTTACCCCAAAAGCCCTGAGACATCAGGTGGATTGTTTTGTTTCCTTTATGCATAAGATGAACCTTAATACTAATTATTCTAAGTCGCACATCATGTCCTGCGGCCCAGGCAAACTAAGACTAAATAAAATCAGTATTAACAGGCATGTTCTGACGTCCGTTGAGAATTTTGTTTACCTGGGATTACATTTTAGTTCCTCAGGGTCATGGAATCCCCATTGTGCTCAGGTTTGTACCAAGTAAAGCAAAACTGCAGGCACAGTAAGCAACTTCATAAGACCACAAATTAAGGGGATACTGTCTCCACCTTTGAAAGTGTTTAACTCCCAATGTATAAGTGTGGCTACTTACGGAGCGGGAGTTTGGGGTTTTAGCAAGTGCGGCTCCATTCAGGCAGAGGAAAACTGCTATCTCCGAAGGCTTTTAAGTGCACCCCTATCCACCTCCACCCTCATCATGCACTTCGAGCTAAACCAGGGTTTTATTGAGGATACAATTCAGATGGCGCCGCTTTTATTATGGGTTAGCATCTGGTCGAACCCAGGCGCCAAACTCTGTAAGGACATTATATCTGACTTCATGACGTTGGACAAGGCTTCCTCTATACCATGGCCGAGCTATTTACGAGACACTTTCGGCTCCCTCTGCATACTCTGGTGGTACTCTCAACCCAGCCGCATTCCTAATAACGCCAAGTCCGAGGTGAAATCACTATTTAAGGCTCACCGAGCAAATATTAGGTTAAAATCTGAGCTTTCTAATCCCTTGGTGTTGCAATACTACAATCTCTTTTATAATGACGACTCCCTGCTGTATTTGGCCCTGGAGTTGACCAGATGGGAGCGTTCCTTACTTTTTCGCTTTTGGGCTGGGACAATCTACTGGTCTCTCTTTTTTAAACATTTTTTAGATCCTGTAGGGATTACAGTCTCATGTTGCCCCTTTGATAATCACACTGTCCAATCTTTGTTGAACTTTATGTTTTTCTGCAATTTGCACAGTATAGCACAACAGCACTTTTTGATTCTCCTATTACGGAGGCTAGGCCTTCACCGCTGTAGTCCCGCTCTCCTTCACTTACAATCCTTGCGCTCCTCTGAAAACATTTTTTCTGTTTGTGCCTTCCTGAAAGCAGCGATTAAGACTAGACACACTATGTTGGGATAGCCCGACAGAACTTTATGCGCAGTGCGGTTCAGTGCACTGAACTTGGTAGAAGCTTAAGGCTTATTTAACAGGGGATAGTAGGAGTGCATGGCAGGCCCTATCAGAGGTCTTTGCCCTCTCTTTATCCCCCCTTCTTGGTACTTTAATTCCAGCTTCTATTTTGTATTAGAGTTCTGCAATTTTAATTCTGTTTTCACATCCTATATTGCCTTTTTACATTTCCGATGACTGATGTACTTTCTGATATATAACTTTTAAAATTCTGAATGCCCCCTGTGCATCTTGCCAAACACCTTTTTAACTTTTTGCTTATTTTAATTCTGCTTGTGTATTCATAGCTACGTGCAACATTCCTTCGTAATTTTAGGGTCATGGTGCTCAGCTCGCTTGGATATCTGATGTATTAACTGACGTGTTTGTCTTGTATCTTAACAGTTTTTTAACACTTATAAAATATTCCTCATTATACAATTATTTTAAACTCCTATGTGTGTTTACAGCTATGTGCAATATGTTTTATGTACTTTTATGGTCTATTGTTCTTTAGACCAAATAAAGGTTTATTGATTGATTGAAAACCCCTTGCTATATTCTGAAAACTGTCTTTTGATGTGCCTCATTTTATGAGAGTGAAATCCCTTTCCAGATGTTTTTATTGCTTCGCTGTGTGTGTGCCTCTGTGTGGGGGTGCAGTATTTTCTATTATTTGGGAGGGCGAGCAATATATTTTGCCATCACTTTGGAGGATACAAAATTGCAAGGGGAATTTTTTTCTAAAATTGCAATGTTTTCAGTTGCAGATTCCCAGATGCCAACTGAGCTACTGGGGTGGGAAGTTGTCTCTAATGCATGTTTAACAGACGAGGGGCAAGCACAGATACTTTAATGTTTGCAAAATGTTTCTTTTGAAGAGGGAAGAAAACAACTTGGTATTTCAGAGAGAAAAAGTTGTCTCATTTTGAATGCTGTTCATAGAATGTATGAAAAATGCGCGCAGTTAGAAAAAGAACGTAATGAAATACAAAAAGAGTTGGTTGAAGTTAAAGAGAATTCTGATAAACTAATGACTGAAAATAGATCATTGAAAAAAGAGTTGCAGATTTTCCAGGCAGCGCAAGATCGAGTAACTGTATGATGCAGTTTGATGTATGATGCAGTTTATATTACCAGACTGTTTAGATAGCCAGAGTGAATCGCCGACAAAGAATGTGGTTGAAGGAGAGCTGTAGGTTAATTTACAATGCTCACAGGAGGTCTTAATTAATTCTATGGAGGACTTTTCTCAGTTAGAAATTAATGGTATTTTGGACAGATTCCAGCAGAATCCTGAGGAGGATTTGATAACATGGCTTGTAAGTTTGTTTGAATTAGAAGCCTCTGAAGTGATGTTGAATGGAGAAAATGTAGCACAGTTTTATGCACTTAGCCTTGCCTGTAATGTGCAGGAATATTTTAGAAATTACAGAGAAGATAAACAAATTAGCCTGTTACAACTAGCGATTGTTGGTTGCAGTGACAGGTTAGACTGGTCAGTGAGTGACCAACCCTGCTTTACATGGAGAGACGCTATGCAGAAACAGAAAAATGAAATGATGAAAAATGCTATTTTTAAACATGACTGAGTGGGGAGAGAAGCAGCAATGTGCTTTTGAATCTGCAAAAGAGGTTGTACAACGTGCTTTAAAAAACTCCAGTACTTGTATAGCGCACGAATCACCCCCGAAGGGGTATCTCGGCGCTGGGGGCTGTTGGGAAGATTAAGCGAGCTATTGCCCAGAGTCGCATGGTGCTGGGAAGACCCCTGCCGCCGGAGCCAGGGATCGAACCGTGATCCACAGCGTCCAGCGTCAGTCGCCCTGGCCGCGGTGCCACACCTCCCTGCTTTAGACGAGTGGCTAAAACAGAAAGGAGACATTGAGTTACATGTGACAGTTCAGGGGCAGTTTGCCACTTGGAGTATGTTGGAAAAACAAGGAAAGAAGAGGGTGTCTTGGGCTTTTGGATTGAAATATTGGCAGATGCTGGAGAGTGGTTTACTCCCTTTAGATAACAGTTGCTTTTGTGTCACTGTACTTTGACAGACACTGGGCAGCTACGTTCGTTTGTGTGTTTTTGTGCTCTAATAGACACAGGGCAGATGGAAATAAGGCACAATGTGATTTTGAAATTTGAAGTTTTTCAAACGCACTGGATAATAAATTCCCTTGAGTTATACAGAACAGATAATGCACAAGAAGCAAATGTGATCAAGTGGTACATTCAGGCAGAAAATGCAGTTTTGCATGAACAGCTGGTGCAGGTCGCAGTAGAAAATCCAGGGGTGGTGTTTGAGGTGCCTTAGATACAGGATTCCAAAGTGAAGTGGAACAAGGAGCTGTGGAAATACATTTGGGAAATGTTACTGCAAAGCACAGTTACTGTGTATCATGTAGACGCTCATTGTCCCATACTTTTACTAGACAGACGCTTTAATTTCCTTACAGATGAAAAGGCTAAAATCTTGGAGACAGAGGTGGTGACGCAAGATTCTGATTTGGTGTGTAGGACTAAGTGGGAGCACCTGGGAGAGAAGCACAAGTTACTAACTTGTGTAACGATATATCTGTAAGAGACAGTAGTTAGTGATAGATTCCTTACCTTAGAATATCCCCAGGCGTCAGGCTGGATCCGGAAAGTTTTGCGTAGCAGTACCCTTGCGCGTCGGTAGGCGGCGTCGTGCGGCTCCGCGTCCGTCGTCGGCGTCGTGATCGCCGGGATGACGTCGCGGGCAGTACTTAGACGCCGCCCCTGCGCGCTGACGTCAGTTCTGTACACGACTTTCCGCGCCAGGAACGCAGAGCCATGCAAGAAGCTGACACAGGTGTCTGAAAAATACTAGGGCCCTGAAAGGGATGTCCTTAACCCTAGAAATGAGTCCGCAGAACGGGGAGGATGGGTGGGGCGGTAAGGAATCTATCACTAACTACTGTCTCTTACAGATATATCGTTACACAAGTTAGTAACTTGTGCATCTGAAAGAGACACGTTAGTGATAGATTCCTTACCTTAGAATAGATACCCCAGCAATACCAACCCCGGTGGTGGGTCTGCGAACAAAGATCAGACAAGGAAGTCCTGGAGGACAGAACGGCCAAAGAAGCCGTCCCTCCGGACCTGACTGTCAAGGCAGTAATGCTTAGTAAACGTGTGCAGCGAGGCCCACGTAGCTGCCTGACAGATAACCGGCAGCGGAACACCGCGGCCCAAGGCCGTGGTAGCAGCCGTTGCCCTGGTGGAATGGGCACGCAGCCCAACAGGAGGCTCCTTCTTGGCCAAAGAATAGCAGGTCTTGATGCACAAGGTAACCCAGCGGGAGATGGTCCTCTTGTGCACCGCCCGACCTTTTGGCGCCCACGTAGCCAACAAAGAGCTGGTCATCCACCCGGAAGTGTTTTGTGCGGTCGATATAGAAGGAGAGCGCACGTTTTGGGTCCAGACGGTGGAGCCTCTCTTCCTCTCTGGAAGGATGCGGAGGCGGAAAGAAGGTGGGCAAAGTGATGGTCTGCCCAATGTGGAAAGCAGTAACCACCTTTGGCAAGAAGGACGGACGCGTCCGAAGAACAACCTTGTCTGGATGAACAGACAGAAAGGGAGGCTTGCAAGATAGAGCCTGGAGCTCACTCACCCGCCGAGCGGAGGTGATGGCCACCAGAAAGGCTGTCTTCAGAGTCAGAAGACGAAGAGGACAGTTATGCAGAGGCTCAAAGGGAGCGCACATTAAAAAGGTAAGAACCAAGTTCAAGTCCCACTGAGGCATTACAAACGGAACAGGAGGGAAGAGGTGAGTAATGCCTTTAAGAACCTGTTAACAACAGGGGACTTGAACAGGGAGGGCTGATCAGGGAGCCTGAGGAAGGCCGAGATAGCACAAAGATAACCCTTGATGGTACCCAGGGCAGAACCCTGTTGGGCCAGAGAGAGAAGGAACAGAAGGACCTCCGAAAGAGGGGCAGAAAGGGGATCCACAGCCTTTGCTGTGCACCATGCCACAAATTTGTTCCACCTGCAGGCGTATACCACCTTAGTGGAGGGACGCCTGGCTGCCAGAATCACATCACAAACTTCGGGAGGCAAGTCGAAAGGAATCAACTGCCGCCGCTCAATCTCCACGCAAGCAGGTGTAGACTGGACAGGTTCGGGTGGAGGACCGTCCCCTGCTGCTGCGACAGAAGATCCTCCCGAAGAGGCAGACGGATCGGGGGATCTATGCTCATATTGAGTAGCTCGGGATACCAAACTCTTCGAGCCCAGTCCGGAGCCACAAGAATGACTTGGGCCCGGTCGTGCCGAATCTTCTTCAACACTCTGGGTAGAAGTGGTATAGGCGGAAAGGCGTACAACAGACCGCAACTCCACTCGCGACGAAAAGCGTCGCCGAGCGAGTGCCGCCTTGGAAATTCCAACGCGCAGAACTGATGACATTGCGCGTTCTCTTCGGTGGCGAATAGATCTAACCAAGGCTCTCCCCACTGTAGAAAGAGTCCTTGCGCCACTTCCGAGTGAAGACGCCATTCGTGATCCATCATGCACCTGCGGCTGAGTTCGTCCGCCCTGGCGTTCAGAGAACCTGCCAGGTGTTGAACCATGAGGAACATGCCCTGATGTTCCAGCCATGTCCAGAGGCGCAGAGCCTCCTGACAAAGGGTCCAAGACCCCACCCCGCCCTGTTTGTTGCAGTACCACATGGCGGTGGTGTTGTCTGTGAACACCTGCACTACCTTCCCTTTGACAGAGGGAAGGAATGCCTTGAGTGCAAGCCGGATCGCCCGGAGCTCCAGAAGGTTGATATGGAGCCGGGACTCCGCCGGAGACCAGAGGCCTCTGATCTCCGCCTCTCCCATGTGACCGCCCCATCCCAGAAGGGACGCGTCCGTCACAACTGTATGCTCTGGCTGGGGAAGGGAGAGGGATCTGCCCATGACCCATTGCCGGTTCGAGAGCCACCACTGCGACTGTTTTGCAGTCCCCTCCGAGATCTGGACGTGATCGGACAGGTTGCCCCGGTGCTGCGTCCACTGGAACTTCAGGTCCCACTGCAGAGCCCGCATATGCCATCTGGCATGAGTGACCAGCAGGATGCAGGAGGCCATGAGGCCCAGCAGCCTCAGGGTCATCCGTGCCGAAACCCAGGATAAAGGCTGAAAGATTGGAATCATAGCCTGAATATCCCGGACTCGCCGTTCGGGAGGATAGGCCCGAAACTGCGTCGTGTCCAGAACTGCTCCGATGAAAAGGAGCTGTGGAGAAGGAATTAGATGCGACTTCGGCACATTGATGGAGAACCCCAGCGAGTGCAGGAGTTCGGCCGTAGTCTGGAGGTGGGAGACGACTGCCTGGGACGAGCCCGCCTTCAGCAGCCAGTCGTCGAGGTAGGGGAAGACTGAAACCCCGGCCCGGCGCAGATGAGCTGCGACCACCGCCATCACTTTCGTGAACACCCGAGGGGCACTGGTAAGGCCAAAGGGGAGCACGGTGAACTGAAAATGCTCGGGGCCTACCGTGAACCGAAGGTAACGCCGGTGGGCCGGCAGGACGGGGATGTGGAAATATGCGTCCTGCAAGTCCAACGCTACCAGCCAGTCTCCAGGGTCGAGGGCAGTCAAGACCTGAGCTAGGGTGAGCATCTTGAACTTCTCCTTCCGGAGGAAGCGATTGACGTTCCGGAGGTCCAAGATAGGACGCATGTCCTCCTTGTCCTTTTGGGCACCAGAAAGTAGTGGGAGTAGCAACCACGCCCTACTTCTGGGGTCGGAACATGCTCGATGGCCCTCTTGGTCAAGAGGGCCGTGACTTCCTTCTGTAGAAGCACCAAGTGATCCCCTGACATGCGGTGGAATTGAGGTGGCATGGCTGGGGGGTGGTCTCGAAGGGGAGGGAGTAGCCCCTTCGGACAATGTCCAAGACCCACCTGTCCGAGGTGATGGTGCGCCAGTGGGGAAGGTGATGGCGGACCCTGCCCCCTACTGGCGTGCCGTGCACCTGAAAGGAGGGACTAGGAGGGCTTGGAGGCCGCGGACGGGTTGGAGGTGGTGGCCTGACCCGCACGCTGGTTGCCCGATCCGCCACGGCGGAATCCACGTCCTCGGCCACGCGAAGACGCCTGCTGCGCGGGCCGGTGGCTGGGCTGCTGACGTGAAGGGGCGCCCCTACCGTGGCCACGATAGGGGCGAAAAGCAGAAGGCAGCGGAGGGCGTGTAGCAGAAAGGCCCAGGGACTTGGCAGTAGCCCGTGAGTCCTTAAAGCGCTCCAACGCATGGTCTGCTTTGGACCCAAAAAGACCGACTCCATCAAAGGGCATGTCCATGAGAGTATTCTGGACATCCCCTGAAAAACCAGTGGTTCTCAGCCAGGCGTGGCGTCGGAGCGCCACCGTCGTTGCAATCGACCTGCCCAGCGAGTCGGCGGTGTCAAGGCCACAACGGATAGTGTATTTGGCCGCATCCCTTCCTTCCGCAATGGCGCGGGAAAGCAGTGCCTGGACCTCCTCAGGGCACTGGGGCAAAACATCCGCCACCGAATCCCACAGAGAGTGGGTATATCGGCCCAAAAGACAAGCGGTGTTAACGGACCGCAAGCCAGCACTGGAGGAAGAAAAACCTTTCTTCCCAAACTGATCCAGGCGTTTGGATTCCCTATCCGGAGGAGCGGTAGGGAAGGCGGTTTGGGAAGCGGAGGCTTGGACAACCAAGCTCTCAGGAGTGGGGTGGACAGAAAGAAACAGGGGTCGCCCGGAGCGGGGCGATGGCGTCGTGACACGTTCCGATCCACAGGAGCCCCTGTGTTGGGCTTGGACCAGGCGCCCAAAAGAACGTCCGTGAGGGCGTCGTTAAACGGCAGCACAGTCTCCGCAGAGGAGGCTGCCGGCTGAAGCACCTCTGTCAAGATGTTAGTCTTGACCGTCAAAGTAGGGAGCTGGAGACGTAAGGCCCCAGCAGCCCTACGCAACACCGTACCAAAATTGGCCCCCTCCTCCGTAGCCACGGGAGGAGACAGCATGCCAGTGTCAGGAGAAGTATCCAGACCACTGGCCTCCCTAGACTCTCTGTCCAGTCCTCATCATACTGACAGTTGCGTGTCAGAGGGTCATCAGACCCCTCCCAGTCCTCCTGGTCCTCCTCTGGTTCAAAATAAGGAGGAGGAGGGACATTTGGGACCCAAGGTCCCATCGGCGCCGGAGCCGGCGTCGAGCGACGTCGCTCCGGGTCCATGTCCGGAGCCGGAAGGAACTGGGGGACGACGCCGCCCGGAGCCCAGGGCGGCGTCGAGAACGGCACCGGAGACATCGGCGCCGGCGGAGGTGTCGTGAGGTCGACCGGCGTCGATGGGAGTTGCGGAGCCGGGATCGAGGCCGGGGCCGGAGCCGGAGCCGGGATCGAGGCTGGAGGCTCGGGCGACGCCGGGGCCGGAGCCGCCGGCGACGCCGGATCAACCCCATCAGGGCCCGCGGGGCCCGAAGGCGCACCGGAGGGGCCTGAAGGCCCGAAGAGGCGGGCCATGGCCGACAGGAACTCCTGTACCTTGGCCGGATCCGCCCCCGAACCCGGGAAGGGCGGGTATGACGGGGCGACTCCACAGGCAAGGCCGGGGCCGCGGGGCGGGGACGGTGCCGGGAGGGGCCTCAGCCGAGTCGCGAGACCGGCGAGGCGAAGTCCGAGAGCGACGATGCTTCTTGGACTTCTTGTGTCGAGACTTACCGGACGAAGAAGACTTCGACGCCGACGACCGGTGTGCACTCCGCGAGCGACCCCTGGACCTCTCACGCGACCGGGGCTTCCGCGGAGCCGAATGCCGGGCCTCGAGGAGCTTTCGAGACCGCTCTCGCAAAGCCTTCGGGTTGAGGGCCTGGCATTCGGGACAAGACTCGGTGTCGTGGCCTCGGCCGAGGCAGAAGAGACACTCCCAATGCGGGTCGGTGACGGACATCATCCGCGCACAGGCGCCGCATCGCTTGAAGCCGGGCATCCCTACGACACCTGAATGGTGGAAAAAGACAGTGAAAAAATCACCAAAAAGTATGGTCAAAAATTGACCAGGGCACTGCTCTTCCCGGATCTGCGCTTACTGGCGCGGAAAAAGAAGAACTGACGTCAGCGCGCAGGGGCGGCGTCTAAGTACTGCCCGCGACGTCATCCCGGCGATCACGACGCCGACGACGGACGCGGAGCCGCACGACGCCGCCTACCGACGCGCAAGGGTACTGCTACGCAAAACTTTTCCGGATCCAGCCTGACGCCTGGGGATATTCTAAGGTAAGGAATCTATCACTAACGTGTCTCTTTCAGATAGACACTAACAGGTGGGAAGAGTACGAAGGGATGCATATTCCCCTAGACTTACTTAGAACTGTGATTCCTATTTGTCAGCATGCACAGCACAGACCAGCCCCACAGATGGTGAGGGGCCAGTTGGAGAAAAAGGAAAATTACCAGCGCAGATAGGGCAGATGGATTGCCTTGGGCCCATGCCAAATGATCAAGGATGTGCTTATTCAGCAGTGTATGGAGAGATAGTCAGGAGGGGGACTGCCCCAGCCCTTCTTACTGAGCAAGGGGAAGGAAAGTTTGACTCTACTATCAAGAATCCAGAGGTCAAGGTGTTTTTATTGGTTCGCTGTGTGTGTGCCTCCGTGTGGGGGTGCAGTATTTTCTATTATTTCGGAGGGCGAAGCAATACAAGGCCCCTGTGTTATGGCTGGCGGGAAAGTTTTATTGCCATGAATGGAGGTGTAGGGAGACGGGAAGGTCGTCAGCCCAGTCCTGCTCCTCACATCGTCCCATACTTTTAACGCAGTCCTAGTGGGCATACTCAAATAAGCATTGAGGGGCCTGACCTCCTTGGGTTTCCATATTACATCCCAAATTGTCCGCCCAACTAATGCCCTATCCATATGGAGCCAGTGTTTATCTGACTCCCTCATGCACCATTCCGAAATCACTCTAAGTTGTTCCGCTTTATAGTATAATGAGAAGTTTGGAAATGCGAGCGCTCCCTCCCCTTTCGGTATTGTCAATATTTTATTCGATAGCCAAGCTCTACGATTCTGCCATATAAAAGACGTGAGTTGGGAGGGCAAAGTAGCAAAGAATTGTTTGTCTACTTCTACCGGGAGTCCCTGGAAGAGATATGGCACTTGGGGAAGCACCAATGATTTAATGACGTTTATTCTACCTAGCTAGGTTAAATACAGGGGGGGGGGGGAGGGCATCTCTTCAGATCTTGTTGTAGTTGGCGAAGTAGGGGTGGGTAGTTAGCTTTGTAAAGATCCGTGACCCGAGTGTAATCTTGATACCTAGGTATGTAATCTCTTTGTGTGTTATCCAAAAGGGAGTGTTGGCGACTATATTACCCATTTCCCCTGTTGGGATTGTCAGGTTGAGAATGAATGATTTGTCTAAGTTCACTTTAAACCCTGCCAGTGGTTCGAACTCTCGTAGTTCCTGTTGTAGGGCTGGCAATGAAGTCTGTGGGGAGCTGAGCGTAAGGAGCCCATCGTCTGCAAACAATGAGATCTGGTGGTTGTCTGACCCAAAGGGAATCCCTTGAATATCTGGAAAAGATTTTATCCCCACTGCCAAGGGTTCAATACTGAGCGCAAAAAAGGAGAGGGGGCACCCCTGTTGTGTCCCTCTTCCCAATGAAAAGAAATCTGAGATCATTCCGTTCACCAATACTCGCGAATGGGGATTAGCATAATTTGCTTGGATCTGTAGGAGAGTAGGATCTGCTTCACATGGGTACCCCCACTTTTTGCTGATGCTTCACTGGTTTTCGACATTAGTCTGGCTGGGGCCCTGCTATTCAGAACCCCAGCCTAGCTGTTTCCTCTTTAAAAGGGTCTCCATGTGCCTTAGGCACATCACTGATTGGGATCTGGAGTGCCCTTGTAAGTCCCTAGTATATGGTATACTATGTACCAAGGGCATAGGTACCTCAGAGGCCTGCCAGGGGCTGCAGCATGTATTATGCCACCCCTGGAAGGCCATCCAAACTGACACCACAGGTCTGCTACTGCAGCCTGGGTAAGGTGGTGCATGCACCCCTTACTGTGGTATAGGTTACCTATATCACTAAATGCATACACACATATAAACCTATAAGTCACTCCTAAGGCAGGCCTTATCAATCCTAAAGGCAGAGTGCATGGTTCCTATGTGAGAGGGTGCCCCTGCATGAGCAGGGCCCCTCTGCAGTGTTCGGAGACCATCTCTGATGCTGTTTGTAGTGCAGCCTGACCATATACTCTTAAACGCATTATATCCTCGCGGTAAAATGCTAACTATGGAATGGCTGCACCTAAACATGTCGTGTTTGGTGTCAAACATCTTGGAATACTACCCCCCGCCAATCCTGGCGGCGAGGGTAGCATTCCACCCTTCTAGAGGGAAAGGCATGTTAACTCTGACGAGTCCGGTAACTTCTTTCCAGAGCCCTGGCATCACAAAATGGATGCTGCTGCCACAGACACGAGTCTGGCCTCCTGCTGCTGGACGAAACTCCGGCAGGGGAGTCCTGGACAATAGGTTTCCTGTCCCAGGGAGGTGTGACCACCTCCCCAGACAGGACAATGTGTATTGGGGCTGGGCGGGAGCACTTTCGGGTGCTTTGAAGTCCTGCACTGGGGGCACACTTGGTGTCCCTGTGCATACCCCAGTTCAAACCGGATCAGGGGCTTGCAGCCCCTGCTTTGGCGCGAACTGGACAAAGGGAAAGGGGTGTAGCCACCCCTCTGCCCTGACCCACCCATAGGTGGGGCCACAGAGTAGTCCAACCCCTATTTTTAGAATAAAGGTAGGAACCCAGTCCTTAGGACTTTAGATTATACCTGGACGAAACTCTGAAACTGAATCCTGGACCTTCGACGCTCTACTCACGATTAGAGGACTGAAGAATCTCCCTTGGGGTCAAGGAGTGACTCCCCTGCTTGGCAGGCACCAAAGAAGCATCTGTCCGGTTCGCATCACTGAAGCTCCCGTCGGACGCCGAAGTCATCGCATCACCAGAGGTGGATTCTCAGACTTCCCCGAGGCTACCCTGAGTCCCCAGCAAAGCTGAGGCCCGTGGCTATCGTGGGTGACTTGAGACCGTGACCCCTGGACACCGAGCACACTTGCAAGTGCACCATCTTCTGGGTCTCCCAAGAAGTCGTGCTTTGGGCTCCGAGTAGCACTAGCCTCCAGCACCACCTGCACCGAAGATCACTGGCCCCCACTCCACGAGTGTCCTGTAAGCCAGCTCCACGTGCGGCGTCACGAGGCTCCTTCGCGGTCGCTAGCCCGTTGGCTAGTAGCCCTTAACGAAGGTCAATCTTTTCTTTACTTGGCAGTCTGGTTGCTCCAGGCCTGCCCTCACTTACCCTCGCTGGGTGAGTTCCCCAGACCTTGCTGGTCTGCATCATCGACGATCTACATCTTACTCGAGACTTGCCGTTGCCAAGGCTTGTTGGGTCCAATCTGGTCGCCGACACCTCTGCACTCGACAGACATCGAGCAACAGCCCGAATCCTGCTCCTGGTCGCCGACAACGCCTCCCGGACCTCGTGGCTGAAGAGTCAAGACGACCGTCAACGAACCTGAAGCACTCGACATCGGTGGGCATCTGTCCATCGCCTCCCTGGTCACTGGCTAGTGACCCAGACTCTGTCCCCTCTGCTTTCAGGTTCTTCAGAACTCCGATCCACTCTTGGATCCACCCAGACACTTTTCTCCTGGTCGCCAGCCGCACTTTGCAGCAGATCGCCATACGAAACGACGACGAAACCCGACCCCGAAAGGCACCTATGCACCCGGCTTCCCTGGGTGAGGTAACACGAGTACTCCGGTGCTCCCGTGGGTAGAGACTCTTCAAAGTCCTAGATCTCAAAGGGTTTTGTCCTAGTCCTCTTTTAAGTGTCCCTTTCCTCTATTTTCCCGATCCCGACTTTCTCCATAGAAGTTAACGGCGTATCGCGGTTGTGTATTTACACTGCACGCGTCTCCCGTGGGTCCCCTGTGTCACTACCTTGGGTGGTTCCTTGTGGCCCAAGCACTTCTAGAGGCTCTAGGCCTAGTGTCTAGTTCAGTCGTGGTTCGCATACCACTTTATTGGTATATGGTTTGGTACGCCCCTAGGGCCCAAACGTGTATTTGTGCTATTACTGTGACTTAAGATCTTATAACCTATGTACTTCGAACTCTAGCCTCATAAAGAGACTAGAGGGGTGTGTTTAGTAATAAATACATATATTTTTAATATATACCTGGTGTGGTGCTCTTTCATTTGGTCACTCAAGAGATTATAGACTGGTAAAACAAGCTGCTTTACATTCCTTCAAGACTTAGCCTGAAGGCTGCTCTCCACAGCTACCACTAGGATAGCTTTCAATAAGGTTGTCTTTAACCTACCTACCATAAGAGTCGATTTGGACTGGTGCAAGGTGCCCACTATAATTAGTGGACAGCATATGCCAGGCCAACTTCTCACATTGGTGTGCAGCGTGTGGGATTCCAGCTTGCTATTGTTTTACCAGATAATCTCAATTGAATTGATCAACTGAAAACCACTAAAGGTACCTAAGGTACATATAATTTAAGCTTAGAATAACAGTAAGTTCTACTGAACTTAGAGTTGTGTGTTAAGGGATAGCACAACCCTTTCTACAACTCAAGAGAGTTTAGTAGGCCACACTAGAGTAGGTAGTGCATACACCACACCACACTAGTAATGTCTTTAAAAGCAGGATCCAAAGATGCCTTGCAGGAAGCCATTGAGCTTCCACCCTCCAAGTATGATACACTCCCATTCTTGGAATTGAGAGCTTTGTGTAACGTGAGGAAATTAAGGACAGGCCAAAGTCCCACCACCCAACACCTCCAGGAGTTGTTGGTGGCTTATGATCTTAGTAAGTCCTCAGAGACTGAAGGGGTAGGAGCAGAGGGTGGGCCAGCAGATGAGGAAGGGGCCAGGGGTACCACTACCCCCAGCCCCCCTCTGAAACTGACCAGGAGGGTGACAATGACCCTGACCTGGAGAACCCAATCCCTTCTGGGGAAGATGAAGATGAGGATCTAGAGAACCACACCTTTGTCCCCCCAGGAAGGATTATGAGTGTGCTCAGAAAGTCTAGGTCTCCTTCTCAGGAGTCTAACCACTCTGGCACCTCAATAGGGAGCTCTGTTTCTTCTCACAGGAGGGAATCCTCTCATGAGAGAAGAAAGAGACTGGTCCAGTATGAGGAAACTCAACTAGAGATCAGGAAGAAGCAATTGGCTTTAGATAGAGAATCCCTAGATCTCCTTAGAGAGAGAAGAAAGTTGGGACTAGAGTCCCATGGTGGCAGCCATGTCCCTAGAGATAGGGAAAGGTCCTATGACCATAGGAACCTGAGCAAGATTGTCCCTCCCTACCAGAGTGGGGATGATATCCACAAATGGATAACTGCTTTAGAGAGGGCCTGTAAAGTACAGAAGGTCCCTCAGGAGCAGTGGGCAGCAATCTTGTGGCTCTCCTTTGCTGACAAAGGTAGAGACAAGCTCCTCACTGTTAGAGAGGAGGATGCTGACAATTACAAGGTCTTGAAGAGTGCTCTTATTGATGGGTTTGGCCTAACCACTGAACAGTACAGGTTGAAGTTCAGAGACACCCAAAAAGCACAGACTCAAGACTGGGTAGACTATGTGGATTGTTCTGCCAAGGCTCTGGAAGGCTGGTTGATGGGCAGTAAGGTGTGTGACTTCTCAGGATTGTATAATCTGATAATGAGGGAGCAGATTCTTAATAACTGTCAAAATCAGCTGTTGCATCAATACCTGGTTGACTCTGATCTGACCTCTCCCCAAGAATTGGGAAAGAAGGCAGACAAATGGGTCAGAACCAGGGTGAAGCAGAAGGTACAGAACCAAGGTGGGGAAACCAAGAAGCAAGATGCTAAGAACTCTGACAAGGGTGGGGAGAAGGGTAAAGATCAAAAGTCTTCATCAGGCCCCCAAAAATCTTCTTCTGGTGGGGATTCCCAGTCTACCAAGGGTAAAGGCCAAAGAAAACCATGGTGCAAGGTCTGTAAGCAAAAGACCCACTGGACCAGTGATTGCACCAAGTCCAAAGACTCCAGTCCAGCACCCACCAATGCCCCTAAGGCACCTGTTCCCCCTAGTACAGTTGGTGGAAGTGCTCCAGCAAAGGGTTTAGTAGGGTTCACCCTGGGAACTGAGTTGGGCTCTGACCTAGTTAGAGAACTGACTCAGGCTGTGTTAGTCTGTGATGGAGGCATGGATGTGCCCTCCTCTATGAGTCCCAGTAATCTGGGCAAGTACAGACAACAGCCTTTAATCAATGGACGAGAGGCTTTGGCATTTAGGGACACAGGGGCAAGTGTCACAATGGTGACACAAGACCTTGTGCTACCTGGGCAAGTTATGCTTGGTGAGATGTACCAAGTGACCAATGCTAGCAATGTCAGAACAGACCATACTCTGGCAGTTGTTAACTTCTCCTGGGGAGGGGTAACTGGCCTTAAGAAGGTTGTGGTAAGTGCAAACCTACCAGTCGAATGCTTGCTTGGCAATGACTTAGAGACTTCTGCTTGGGCAGAAGTGGAGCTCAGGACCCATGCAGAAATGCTGGGGATCCCTGCAGATGTGTTTGCTGTGACCAGGTCACAAGCCAAAATGTCTAGCACTGAACAGGCCTTGGATTCTGGAAGAATGGACCAAGTGCCTTCCAAGAGGAGGAGTAGTAGGGTTAAGGCAGTGCCTTCCCCCTTGGCTCAGGAGGAAGATCAGTCCCTTGAGGGGGATGATCTCAGCCCTGAAGAAGGAACTGTCCCAGAGGAACTTGAACCTGACCAGGTTGAGTTCTTGGGGACAGGGGGACCTTCTAGGGCAGATCTGAGCCAGGAGCAGCAGAGCTGCCCCTCCCTTGAACCCCTCAGACAGCAAGCTGCTGCTGAGGCTGCTGGGAAAGCTAGTGGTCCCCATACAGTGTATTGGGATGATGGACTCCTGTACTCAGAGAGTAGAGACCCCAAGCCTGGTGCTACCAGGAGGTTGGTAATACCTTTGAAGTTCAGGGGCTTCCTATTGACCCTAGCCCATGATATTCCCTTAGCAGGACACCTGGGCCAGAACAAGACTTGGGACAGAATTGTCCCTCACTTTCACTGGCCCCACATGTCTGAAGACAGTAAGGAGTTTTGTCGCTCCTGTGTAACCTGCCAAGCCAGTGGCAAAGCAGGTGGCACTACAAAGGCCCCCTGATACCACTACCTGTGGTGGGGGTGCCCTTTGAAAGGGTAGGGATTGACATTGTTGGTCCCATGGATCCCCAAACAGCCTCTGGGCACAGGTTTATCCTGGTGGTAGTGGATCATGCCACCAGGTACCCAGAAGCTATTCCCCTCAGGACCACTACAGCACCTGTGGTGGCAAGGGCCCTCCTGGGAATCTTCTCAAGAGTGGGCTTTCCTAAGGAGGTAGTATCAGACAGGGGTGCTAACTTCATGTCTGGGTACTTAAAAGCAATGTGGAAGGAGTGTGGAGTGACTTATAAGTTCACCACACCCTATCACCCACAATGCAATGGTTTAGTTGAGAGATTCAACAAAACCTTGAAGGGCATGATTAAAGGGCTCCCAGAAAAGCTTAGGCGTAGATGGGACATACTCTTGCCCTGCCTTTTATTCGCATATAGGGAGGTGCCTCAGAAGGGGTTGGTTACAGCCCTTTTGAACTTCTGTTTGGCCACCCTGTGAGGGGTCCACTGTGCTTGGTGAAGGAAGAATGGGAGTTACCTCTCAAGCCCCCAAAGCAAGATATAGTGGACTATGTACTTGGTCTCCGCTCCAGGATGGCTGAGTACATGAAAAAGGCAACCAAAAACCTTGAGGCTAGCCAGGAACTTCAGAAGGCCTGGCATGACCAAAAGGCTGTTCTGACTGTTTACCAGCCAGGACAGAAGGTGTGGGTGTTGGAGCCAGTGGCCCCAGCAGCTCTCCAAGACAAATGGAGTGGACCCCACACTATTGTTGAGCAGAAGGGTGAGGTCACTTACTTAGTGGACCTGGGAACACCCAGGAGTCCCCAAAGGGTTCTCCATGTCAACAGACTAAAGCCATATGTGGACAGGGCAGACATGGGCTTGCTCATGGCTACTGATGAAGGGCAGGAGGAAGAGAGTGACCCACTCCCCGACCTGCTCTCACAGAACCCTGACGATGGGTCAGTTGATGGTGCAGCCTTGGCAGGCAGCCTCACTACCCAGCAACAAACTGATTGCAGGCAAGTCCTCAATCAGTTTAGACATATGTTTTCACTGACACCCAGTCAGACCACCTGGTGCACTCATGAAGTGGACACTGGGGACAGTCTGCCTATTAAAAACAAGATTTATAGGCAACCTGACCATGTCAGGGACTGTATCAGGACTGAAGTCCAGAAAATGTTGGAATTGGGAGTAATTGAGCCCTCAGATAGCCCTTGGGCTAGTCCAGTAGTCCTAGTACCGAAACCTCACACCAGTGGTGGGAAAAGAGAGATGAGGTTTTGTGTAGACTACAGGGGTCTCAATGCAGTCACTAGGACTGATGCCCATCCAATACCCAGGGCAGATGAGCTCATAGATACTTTGGCCTCTGCCAAATATCTCAGCACATTTGACCTAACAGCTGGCTACTGGCAGATCAGACTAGCTGATACTGCAAAGCCCAAAACAGCATTTTCAACCCCTAGTGGGCATTATCAATTTGTGGTAATGCCCTTTGGTCTGAAAAATGCACCTGCCACTTTCCAGAGGTTGGTGAACACAGTTCTCACAGGACTGGAAGCCTATAGTGCAGCTTATCTAGATGATATTGCTGTCTTTAGCTCCACCTGGGAGGATCACCTGGTCCACCTCAGGAATGTTTTACAGGCCCTGCAAAAGGCAGGCCTGACTATCAAGGCCACTAAGTGCCAGATAGGGCAGAGTCAGGTTGTGTACCTGGGCCACCTTGTGGGTGGAGGCCAGGTTCAACCTTTGCAGAGCAAGATCCAGACCATCATGGACTGGACTGCTCCCACTACCCAGACTCAGGTGAGAGCCTTCTTAGGCCTGACTGGGTACTATAGGAGATTTGTCAAGGGGTATGGATCAATAGTGACACCCTTGAATGACTTAACTTCTAAGAAAATGCCCAAAAAGGTTCAGTGGACAGCTAGCTGTCAAAAGGCATTTGATGACCTCAAGCAGGCCATGTGCACTGCTCCAATTCTGCAGAGTCCTGATTACTCCAAGAAGTTCATTGTTCAAACAGATGCATCTGAATTGGGGGTAGGGGCTGTACTGTCACAATTGAATGAAGAAGGTCAGGATCAGCCAGTAGCTTTTATTAGCAGAAGGCTGACCCCTAGAGAGAAACGTTGGTCAGCCATAGAGAGGGAGGCCTTTGCTGTGGTCTGGGCTCTGAAGAAGTTGAGGCCATACTTGTTTGGTACACACTTCCTGGTTCAGACAGACCATAAGCCCCTCTTATGGCTAAAACAAATGAAGGGTGAAAACCCCAAACTGCTTAGGTGGTCCATTTCCCTACAGGGGATGGACTTTACAGTGGAACATAGGCCTCGGAGTAACCATGCGAATGCAGATGGACTCTCTAGGTATTTCCACTTAGAACATGAAGACTTAACTGGGCAAGGTTAGTTTAATGTCCCTACGTTTGGGGGGGTTGTGTAGGAGAGTAGGATCTGCTTCACATGGGTACCCCCACTTTTTGCTGATGCTTCACTGGTTTTCGACATTAGTCTGGCTGGGGCCCTGCTATTCAGAACCCCAGCCTAGCTGTTTCCTCTTTAAAAGGGTCTCCATGTGCCTTAGGCACATCACTGATTGGGATCTGGAGTGCCCTTGTAAGTCCCTAGTATATGGTATACTATGTACCAAGGGCATAGGTACCTCAGAGGCCTGCCAGGGGCTGCAGCATGTATTATGCCACCCCTGGAAGGCCATCCAAACTGACACCACAGGTCTGCTACTGCAGCCTGGGTAAGGTGGTGCATGCACCCCTTACTGTGGTATAGGTTACCTATATCACTAAATGCATACACACATATAAACCTATAAGTCACTCCTAAGGCAGGCCTTATCAATCCTAAAGGCAGAGTGCATGGTTCCTATGTGAGAGGGTGCCCTGCATGAGCAGGGTCCCTCTGCAGCGTTCGGAGACCATCTCTGATGCTGTTTGTAGTGCAGCCTGACCATATACTCTTAAACGCATTATATCCTCGCGGTAAAATGCTAACTATGGAATGGCTGCACCTAAACATGTCGTGTTTGGTGTCAAACATCTTGGAATACTACCCCCCGCCAATCCTGGCGGCGGGGGTAGCATTCCACCCTTCTAGAGGGAAAGGCATGTTAACTCTGACGAGTCCGGTAACTTCTTTCCAGAGCCCTGGCATCACAAAATGGATGCTGCTGCCACAGACACGAGTCTGGCCTCCTGCTGCTGGACGAAACTCCGGCAGGGGAGGCCTGGACAATAGGTTTCCTGTCCCAGGGAGGTGTGACCACCTCCCCAGACAGGACAATGTGTATTGGGGCTGGGCGGGAGCACTTTCGGGTGCTTTGAAGTCCTGCACTGGGGGCACACTTGGTGTCCCTGTGCATACCCCAGTTCAAACCGGATCAGGGGCTTGCAGCCCCTGCTTTGGCGCGAACTGGACAAAGGGAAAGGGGTGTAGCCACCCCTCTGCCCTGACCCACCCATAGGTGGGGCCACAGAGTAGTCCAACCCCTATTTTTAGAATAAAGGTAGGAACCCAGTCCTTAGGACTTTAGATTATACCTGGACGAAACTCTGAAACTGAATCCTGGACCTTCGACGCTCTACTCACGATTAGAGGACTGAAGAATCTCCCTTGGGGTCAAGGAGTGACTCCCCTGCTTGGCAGGCACCAAAGAAGCATCTGTCCGGTTCGCATCACTGAAGCTCCCGTCGGACGCCGAAGTCATCGCATCACCAGAGGTGGATTCTCAGACTTCCCCGAGGCTACCCTGAGTCCCCAGCAAAGCTGAGGCCCGTGGCTATCGTGGGTGACTTGAGACCGTGACCCCTGGACACCGAGCACACTTGCAAGTGCACCATCTTCTGGGTCTCCCAAGAAGTCGAGCTTTGGGCTCCGAGTAGCCCTAGCCTCCAGCACCACCTGCACCGAAGATCACTGGCCCCCACTCCACGAGTGTCCTGTAAGCCAGCTCCACGTGCGGCGTCACGAGGCTCCTTCGCGGTCGCTAGCCCGTTGGCTAGTAGCCCTTAACGAAGGCCAATCTTTTCTTTACTTGGCAGTCTGGTTGCTCCAGGCCTGCCCTCACTTACCCTCGCTGGGTGAGTTCCCCAGACCTTGCTGGTCTGCATCATCGACGATCTACATCTTACTCGAGACTTGCCGTTGCCAAGGCTTGTTGGGTCCAATCTGGTCGCCGACACCTCTGCACTCGACAGACATCGAGCAACAGCCCGAATCCTGCTCCTGGTCGCCGACAACGCCTCCCGGACCTCGTGGCTGAAGAGTCAAGACGACCGTCAACGAACCTGAAGCACTCGACATCGGTGGGCATCTGTCCATCGCCTCCCTGGTCACTGGCTAGTGACCCAGACTCTGTCCCCTCTGCTTTCAGGTTCTTCAGAACTCCGATCCACTCTTGGATCCACCCGGACACTTTTCTCCTGGTCGCCAGCCGCACTTTGCAGCAGATCGCCATACGAAACGACGACGAAACCCGACCCCGAAAGGCACCTATGCACCCGGCTTCCCTGGGTGAGGTAACACGAGTACTCCGGTGCTCCCGTGGGTAGAGACTCTTCAAAGTCCTAGAACTCAAAGGGTTTTGTCCTAGTCCTCTTTTAAGTGTCCCTTTCCTCTATTTTCCCGATCCCGACTTTCTCCATAGAAGTTAACGGCGTATCGCGGTTGTGTATTTACACTGCACGCGTCTCCCGTGGGTCCCCTGTGTCACTACCTTGGGTGGTTCCTTGTGGCCCAAGCACTTCTAGAGGCTCTAGGCCTAGTGTCTAGTTCAGTCGTGGTTCGCATACCACTTTATTGGTATATGGTTTGGTACGCCCCTAGGGCCCAAACGTGTATTTGTGCTATTACTGTGACTTAAGATCTTATAACCTATGTACTTCGAACTCTAGCCTCATAAAGAGACTAGAGGGGTGTGTTTAGTAATAAATACATATATTTTGAATATATACCTGGTGTGGTGCTCTTTCATTTGGTCACTCAAGAGATTATAGACTGGTAAAACAAGCTGCTTTACATTCCTTCAAGACTTAGCCTGAAGGCTGCTCTCCACAGCTACCACTAGGATAGCTTTCAATAAGGTTGTCTTTAACCTACCTACCATAAGAGTCGATTTGGACTGGTGCAAGGTGCCCACTATAATTAGTGGACAGCATATGCCAGGCCAACTTCTCACAGGATCATTGTAATGAATTTGTCCCCAAAGCCGAATTGTCGTAGGATGGAGAAGAGGAAGGACCAGTCCACTCGGTCAAATGCCTTTTCGGCATCTAGCGCCAACAGAACCGCTGGAATCTTCCTCTTCTCCACTTTCTCAACCTGGTGTACCACCCGTCATAAGTTATCGTGAGTCTGCCTGCCTTCAATAAACCCAGATTGGTCAGGAGGTATCAGATCAGGCAGGATCTCTTCTAATCTATTAGCCAAGACCTCGGCATATAGCTTTAGGTTTAAGCTGAGCAAGGCGATAGGGCGGTAAGAGGAACATACGCCAAGATCCTTCCCAGGTTTTGGAATCACTGTAATTAGTGCCTCCTCCATTGAGGGAGTAACCGCCTTAGTGTTTGCGAATGAGATAAACAGTGTTGTTAGATGGGAAGTCAAATCCAGACTAAATGTTTTGTAAAACTGAGCTGTAAGCCAATCTAGGCCTGGGAACTCCTGCAGTTTTTACAAATCTATCACTAACTGGACTTCCTCCACCCTAATTGGTTCGTTCAGGAGTTCTTGTTGGGTCGGTGAGATTGGGGGTAGCTCGGATTCTGCTAAATACTTCCACTGCGGGGACGTAGCTGGTGTGTCTTTAGCATACAGGGTTTTATAGAATCTTCTAAAAGCTTCCGCCTTGCCACCTTCTGTCTGTGTCACCGTTCCCTCCCCTCCCCGGATGGCCCCTATATATTCTTTTTCCTGCCTTGCCCGCAGCTGTCAGGCTAAGTGGATCCCATCTTATTACCTCTCTCATATTTAGATTTTTTCAGTCGTAGAACGGTGAGTTCCAATCTATTAGAATATATAGCTGCCAGTTTACCCCTGAGGGCTGTCACCTTACACTGCAGCTGAAATGTGGGTGAGTCCCTGTGGGCCCTTTCGGCCTGTGATAGCTCGGCTTCTAGTGTCAGGTGCTCCTTATTTTTTTGTCGCATGAGTATAGTTATCAAGGATATGCATTTCTCTCGCACTACCGCCTTAAATGCGTCCCAGTGCGTGGCATAATTAGTATCCTGGGGTCGGTTTATATGAAAGTAGTCTCTAATTGTGGATCTGAGTTTGTCTCTAAATGTGCGGTCTCGTATCAGAGGAGAAAATATCACCCACGTAGTGATGACTTCGGGCCTGGCCAGTCTAGCACTATTTCCAGCAGAGCATGGTCCGAGATGGAGATTGGATGCATTTTAGTGGAGACCACGTTTGGCTGTAGTGTCTGGCTAACAAAAATATGGTCTACTCTGTAGTACGTCTTATGTGAGTGAGAGAAAAAAGTATAATCTTTGGTAGTAGGATTGAGCGTGCGCTATGCTTCAACCAGACCCAACTGTGTTATTGCCTGCTTCCCCTGCTGGGTTAACAACCCCAGTGCGTAAGCATTGGGGGTATGTGCTATCCATAGCCCACATGAGATTAAAGTTTCCCAAGACAACTATCTCCCCCTCTGCAAAGCCTCCCAGTTGGTCAAAAAGGAGAGGATAAATTCCTGTTGATTTGAATTCGGGGCCTAAATTGTAGCAAAGGTACATCGGCGGCCAGGGAGATTCCCTTTGACCATTAGCATCCTACCTTGCTTATCGAATTTAACTTCCATAGTCTGAAATTTAAGAGAAGAATGAAATAGTAGTGCCTCCCCATTGTGTTTCGAGGTTATCAATGACGTATAAATCAATGGATAAGATCTGTGTCGTAGTCTATGCTCTTCAGCACGTTTCAAATGGGTTTCTTGTAAGGCCATTATTCCAAACCCGTGATCCCTAGTTTACTTACAGAATTTCCCTCTTTTGTGGGGGGAGTTGAGACCCTTGAGATTCCAGGTACCCAATGTAACTGCCATGAGGTTACCTATCTTTTGTGGAGATATTAAGGAATATTCCTGCAACATTCATTTTTATACAGTCCCTCCCTCTCATGCATCTCTGAGCTTTCCCGTACCTCCTCTCCACCTCGCCCTTCTCCCCCGCTGTCCTCGCATCAGTTCCAAGCGTGCACAGATACAAAACACTAAACAATGTATAAAAACTACTAAATTGTGGGCCTTGAGCCCCATCAAGGATCAAAACACTTATCTGTAAGTACATTCAACAGGGTATCGTGGTTCAGATCCGCAGTCCCACTGAGTGCCATCCTTCACCAGCCTATAAAGTGCAGACTTGCCGAGGAGACCAGACCAAGCGGCCCAGGGGGTCACCTAGAGATTCTCCACTCGTGAGCACAACACCTCCCCCTCCCCAAGCCAGAGCGAGATCATAGACTGCGAAGGGTATTTAGAACAGAGTCCCAACAGTGTTTGAGTTGAGTCTGATAATCTCATCGTTTAAGTCCTTCTTCAGAGCCTTCATCCCTGTCGAGGGATTCCAAAAGACTGATCAAATTTCTCTCATTTCACAGTACGACGGCCCTTGCATTAGTGTTGCCACTGACCCCCGGATACGGCACGCAGCAGATCTGCTGTTGTCTCCTTTCGTTTACTAATCTCATCTTGCAGATTAGGAGTTTCTATCCCCAACAGTTCTGCTGCGCCTTCCAGCTCTGAAAAATGGTATGATTTGTTTTGGTATTCAAAAGATATGCCAAAGGGGTATGTCCATCTATACCTAATTTGGTTTTTCCAAAGATATTCGTTGACTGGTTTAAGATGTATTCGCCTTGTCAAAGTAGCAGGAGCCACATCCTGGTAGAGGGTACACGTGGCTCCCTGGAACGATATGGGTTCCTGCTTACGAGCCTCTGAAGAATCCTCTCCTTTACCTTAAATTATTGCACTTTGGCTAATACATCTCTTGCATGCCCGTTGAGTCCTGAATTTTGGGGTCCCACTCGATGGACTCTTTCCAGTTACTGGAACTGGGTGGATCAGAGAAATGCCACACACACAACAGGAGGCCGTCTCACATCAGAATTCTTAGAGTTCAAGTTACTAGGAATGCACGAGCAGTATATGGAGGTCATCACCATCCTGTGTGATAGAAAGCTGTATATCCAGTTTAGATTTGGTACCCTCCCTCTGATATCGTTCACAGCAGCAGGCAGCCGCGGATGCATTGTGCTGCTGTCCCTGTTTCCCAGGGGTCCATGAGACGATTAAACACGTTCTCTTCGCATGCCCACTCTTTAAAACCCCGAGGCTATAAATGGTTTATCCCTGTCTGCAGGCAGATGGGTATCCAATGCCATCAAGAGGCACTACGCATCTTAAAAACAGATTCCAGGCCACTAATAGCTTGCGCAGTAGCCAAATTCCTGGGGAAAATGTGGCTCATTAGGAGGCTCGCTCTGAAGAACGGCTGAACCGCATGTACAGCTTTTAAATTGTTCCCTATTTTAGTTAGTCTATGGTCATATCTGCGCAACATCCCTCAGACTCTTTTTGTACAACGGCAATATTACCGAACTACTTTGTACACATTGTTGCTTCATTTATCTGAGCCATTGCTTCATTTCTAACGGAGCTAAGTGACCAACAATGTAAGCTGTGCTCCCATTGGCTTTCCTAATATGTATGCAATATGGTACCCTTGCACTAAATGCACTTGCACTTTTTTCCATCTCCCTAAGAGGTCTAACCCGTGAGAGCAACCTCCTTAGTGTAATTCTGTCCACGTTTTATTCCACCTGCATGAAGATTTTTATCAATGCTTTTTTTTTTTTTACAAATCATAGTTTTTAGCTGTCAGTCTAGCTGTTTTAACTGATGGATCCACCTAACAGGAATTCGGACGTTGCACTCATAATGCATTAACGCGATGCTTTCAACAATGTATCCTTACATTATACGCACTTGCACTTTTAAGTAATCTTCGTAGGGTTCCATTATGTGCGAGCCTCTTATTCGGCATACCCGCCACCCTACGTCCCAATTTTAACCGTTTCTTATGAAGCTGATATATTTTAATTTGTCAGTTAACCTTTGTCTGTAGAATGAATTATGGCAATGTATGCGTTGGTGAATCCACTGTTTTGTACTTCTTTGCACTTTGATGGTCGTAATGACCGAATAAAGTTTTTTGACTGACTGACTCTTTCCAGTTGCAGTTCAGGGTGCTGGTCCCCCAGGATGTTGGAGAACAGGAATACCACAAAGGCCTCCAGGTCTGGCCCTTCTGCCCCTTTCGCCAAGCCCTGTATGCAAATATTGTCTTGTCTGGAACGATTTTCCAAGTCTTCACATTTAAGTATTGTGCTGTGTAGCTAGGCTCGGAGATTACTTGCTTCAGTTTCCAGAGGGGTCAGTCTGTTGGCCAGATCAAGGTGTTTCGTTTCAAGTTCTAATGTCCTGGCCCCAGCGGAATCCACATCAGCTTGGAGAGAGGACAGGCAAGACTTTATGTCACTTCTCAAGGCCTCCATTAATGCAGCGAGGTCGGCCCTCAGCTCCTCCCGCTGCTCTTTTTTAAAGTCTCTTAGGGATGCTAGTAAAGCTTCCTTTTTGAGTGCCATGTTGCTGCCCACGTTTACTTGCACAGCTCCGGCTGGTTGCGTAAAGTAACTAGAATCTCTACTCGCTTGTGCTTTTTTGGCTGGCATAGAAGCTATTTGGGCGGATATTCCCCCTTCACTCCCGCACCCCACAGGGTGTCTTCCAGGCCCTCCGCCCCCCGTTATTTAAATTTATCCAGTCGTGACGCCTCTCAGTCAAGAGGGCTCCTCACCCCAGTGCCAATTGTTCAAAGTCCGTTGCCTCCGGCTGCCCGGGAAAATAAAGCAATCTGAGGCCCCTGCAGGCACCCCACTGAGGTCCCACCTGGAAGTTCCTTTGCTGTGATCGGTGCTTCACTATAGACCGGCAAGGCTCCTTTCAGTCTCTTCAGACATCCAACAGGCCCAGCAGCAATCAAGTAATGGTACGTGTCACCACATCCTCCCAGGGAGTAGCCCGATCGACCATCTCTCCACCCTTCACTGCAAGTTTAATTCACTCTGAGCCTTGTGGCTTGCTCTTCTGTCTCTGCCCTCCCTGGATAGACTCCAATGATCTCCGGAACTAAGGGGGCAGGGGGGCAAACACCCTGTGTCGCAGGTCGCTAAGCATCGCCTCTTCCCCACCACGGGGGTCGTCAAGGGTTCTGGGCAAGGGCCTCCGGATGAGCCATGGTCAGTTTCTATTGGGGTTCAGCGAGGCTAGCCCCCGATAGATCAGCTAGAGCTCACCTCGCGCAGCCTGTGCGGTGTTCCTCGGGCCTCATCAATACCGCCTCACTGACGGCACCATGTTAGGGTCAGGCACTGTCTCGGCAGCCTCCGGTTCAGTGTTCTTTCCTGCTGTGTCTTTGCTCTGCAGGGCGCCGAAGTCCAAATTGGCCGGCCTCCTCACCTATACACTCCTATGGCGGGCATTATCTCCCGCTGCTCCTCCTTGCCGAAGCAGCCGCATTCATAGTTGAGTCGCAGGTGCACTGACAGGCCCAGCTACCTGGTCCGGGCGTCGCTCCACATCGATTCTCGGGTACGCACCGGCAGAGCAGGTGCCCCCCGCCCCCTTCAGTTGTTGCGCCAGCAGCTCGCTTTGATTCCGCCCGGCGCAGGGCCCTCCCACCGCCGACAAGCGGTAAAACTCAGCGGGACAACACGGAGCCTCGGTGGATTAGATCCACTCGGCCATGATGGTTGGCCACGCCCCCCACTGCTCAATTTTTGTGTCGTCTGCACTTGAAACTTATTAAATCTCCTGGGAGATCCTAAATCTGCTCCTCACTCAGGGCGGGTTGGGTGCCCCAGATATATTGTTATATGCACAGGAAGCGTGCAAAACTCCACCATCTCTATGCAATATCTATCACGCTCAATCGCAATCCACAACTGCCACTCTTGCTGGACATGGGCGCCTCAGTGCATGCCCGTGGACAATGTCTCATGACATTCCCTGACCTCTATGCGGGAAATCAATTCATACCACGCTTCAGGGCTTCTGTTGCATCACCCACCCAAGATATTGGACACATTTTTATATCAACTCAGAGCTGTCTGCCGTGCACTACACAACACATTCCTGGTTCCTCCGCTGACACTTTCAACTCTTGAGCATATACTCACAAATCCATTAGCATGCAGGCTTGTCTCCCGTCTCTATACCGACATGCAGACCTCTGCACCGGCAGCCATCCCGGCTGTCGCACCGCATGGATGTCTGATACGGTCCCATCTAGCACCGGTGCACAATGGTCCTATTGTTGCAGCCAGATGACATCCCTCTCATCCAACTATAGGCTGAGATTGATACATTTTAAATTCCTACACTGTCTATACTGCACCCCTGCACAACTATTCAAAATGGGACTCACTGAAGATGCACGTTCTCCTTTCAACTATACAAGCAATTACTGGTCACTGCCTGCCCCGCACTCCCCTGGTGCCCTCCTGGGTTATGTCAAAGATGCCCCAGCTTGCGATCGCCGACTTAGCACCATGCTCCTCCTACTAGCTAAGCGCAGAGTGGCCTTACACTCGCGCTGGTGTCCTACTCCCTTCACATCCCCCTGGTTACAAGACGTGACATATTGTCAGGGGCAGTTAACAACATTTTGGGAACTGGTGCCTATACAATCATGCCTCAAAGAAATTTGGGAACCGTTCCTCACTTACTTGCTCCACAGGGATTCCACCTTACTTCCATCGCCAGAGACTAACCCCGGAGCTAGCCACCCACACACCGTTTTGACTGCCTCTACACCCCTCACTGCAATGAGGGATCCTGGCGACTCACCACAGCTGACACAGTAGTATGCGCCAGCCACCTCGCTATCATCCTCTCCTTCACCCTTGACGGTTACATATATGATCCATTGAGGATGGATATGTTCTATTGTTAATGCTTGATTGGGCGACATGTGGAGGGAATATTCTCTTTCATTGACATTGTATTATGTACCTATGTGATACCGTGCTTCCCTGCTGATCCCTTCCCCTCCCCTACTCTCCCCCTCATAACTGTCATCGTTGTATTGTGTTTGTTTCAACTTAAATGCCAATTAAAAACAATTAAAAAAAGAAATGATGGGTTCTCAGCCCACTGCAAGATGACAATAGGTATTTTTGCCAACAGAGAGCTTGCTTTGTCTGGTAAGTGAACCTAAAAAAGACTACGGATAATATTTGTCTGCATATCTTTAATGAACATAGGTAGTAAGTAATGTACCACAGTACAAAGTAGAAGGGAGAATTTAAGATAGTGTACTATTCTCTACCAGAGTAGTGCAGCCCTATTTTTATGCTCAGGGACAAACTATGGTGTTCCACAGCTTATACAAGTTATCAACAGATAATCAGGATTAAACATTTTGCCTGGACTTTTCTCTTTTGTCGTACTTTTTTTACAATCTGACAATTGCAACTGCATGCCTTTGCCATAGACTGAGTTTGTTCTAAAGGGTAAGTTCTAAGAAAGGAAATAATTATAGGGCCAAGAGCTGTTTGAAAAGGCATGCATGTCTTTCAAAACAGTTCCATTTGTAAGACAAGATTGTTTGCAAGTGTAATATAAAAGTACAACGAATTCTTAACCTTAAAAAGTAATAAGTACAATTAATGTTCTGCTCCATACCTCATGGTAATAATCCATAATTCCTTGAAGTATCTTCTTTAAGTTATTTGCCTAAATGAAAGAGAACAAATGATATCTCTATTAACCTTTTACACAGCAATAGCTTTGTTGACAATTATTTCAACTTACAAAAGTTAGTTTAAAATGCAGATGAAAAATTAATTCATCAATAACTATTTATTTAATCAGTTATCATGTATGTATTCAATTAAACTGAATGTATGAAGCGCAATAGATACCCCGAAGGGTGTCCTGGTGCTAATGGGCTTCATTTAACCATACATCAAATGTAACGAGAACACAGGTATACTTTTGTTAAAATTTCATTATGAAAGCCAAAATGTGAAACTGGGAGATGGCAGAATGCAGGGCATAAAGGGCCTCATTTAAAGCTTGACAAAGCTCCCTCCTTGCCAAATTTGAGGATCACCTACCTCATTTAGACTTGGGTGAAGCACATGGTTTCCACTGACAGAGCCTCTGCTGTTCTGCTGGTGGAAGCCCTGGACCTGTCAGTCATGGCAGTGGCCCCTCCTACTTAGGGTGAAGCGACAATCACCAGATTTTCCTTCTCGGGACCACCATAAAAGGCATAGTGGTCCTAGATAGGTTTAACGGGTACAATGTGCAGAGAGAAAGCTGCATGTGGTTCAGAGACATGGATGTTTTGTTTTTCAATTCCAACACCTCTCCAGTCTTTAAAGATCTCACCAAGTAGGGGGCATTTCTAAATTAGGAGAGGAGTGGAGGCCCCAGTCTCTGATTACCTCATGCATTTGGGCCATAAGTCATGGCAGTGTATATTGGGCCAGTGTTTTGAAAGGTGGCCTCATGGTGACAACAGGTAATGACAGTTTATCATGTGGCAACACAAACATTCTCCTTAACCCCCACTCTGCCTTTGTCCATAACTGGGAAAGGGTTGGTTGACCTCTGACCTTCTAGGCATTGACCAAGGGCAAGGGAGGTTTTTCTTGTTGCTTTTTATCCTTCTCCCCCACCCAGGGGAAGTGCCACAGCTGACTGCGGGTCCAGTGTTGGACAATGAGTGCCATTGCAACTGACAGCACCTCATGTTTCAACTGCTTTTTCCCACTGAACAAAGGAGCAGCCGTTAGCTGCCTGGAATGCCAATCTACTGCACCACAACTTCAGGACAAACTGGAAACATTGTGACAGCTTGACCTCCAAGGCAATGTGAATAATTATGCTACAAATGAAAAGGAAAGGCAACAACAGTGTAAGGGGGCCTTCAAAGTAGACAAGTTAGACAAGGAATTACCCTGAACTCTCCCCAGAAAGCAGCATACAGTGGAAAGAAAACAAGCATTTTCAGAGCCAGTAGGTTTGACGTCTGTGGAGTACATGCACACAGACAAACAATATACACACACATTTAGATACAACATACATTTACAGACATATGCAGACAGGGCAATATAACCAAATATATCTATACACACACACACAGACACACACACACATGCATGCACTCACATAGACAGTCGAACCAGCAAAGTAATCAATCAGGAGGTCTTGTAGAGCGCGGCTTGTCACCCGGGCGTTCTCTAGTCACTGGTGGGTGGTGCGAGCCTCGGACGAAGGGAGGTGGCGACCGCAGAGACAGGTCTTGAGCTGCTTCCTGAAGTCCTTCAGCGGTGGGGAGGAGAGCAGGTGGAGGGGGAGGTCGTTCCAGGACCAGGCGGCGAGGTAGGAGAAGGAGCGGCCTCCACAGCGGCTTAGGCGGATGCATGGCATGTGGGACACAGCGAGGGTGGGGGATCGGAGCTATCTAGTCGGTCTGTGGAATGTCAGGCGGCCAATGATATAGGCAGGTCCAGACTTTTGGAGAGCTTTGTAGGCGTGCGTGAGGAGCTTGAAGAGGCATCTTTCCTGGACGGGAAGCCTGTGGATAGCTCTGAGGTGAGGGGTGATGCTGGTTCTTCTGTGGAGGTCAAGGATGAGTCTTGCCGCCGAGTTCTGGATAGTCTGGAGGTGGCCCAGGAGTTGTTTGGTGGTATCGGCGTAGAGTGCGTAGCCGTAATTGAGACAGCTGGCGATGAGGTCCTGGCTGACGGTCTTCCTGGATGCGACGGGGATCCACCGTAAGATCTTGCAGAGCATGGAGGGTAGGAAGCAGGCCGAGGAGACAGCTTTGACCTGCTGCTTCATGGTCAGATGAGTGTCCAGGATGATTCTGAGGTTGCGCGTGTAGCTGGCGGCGGGCCACCAGGTGTCGTTCCATGGGGAAGGCTTACTTCCGAAGATGATGACCTCCGTCTTTTCCAAGTTAAGTTTGAGGCAGTTGGTCTTCATCCAGGTGGCGATGTCGGTCATGGTGTGTTAAAAGTTGGCTTTTGTGGTGACGGCTTCTTCTGTGAGGGATAGGACGAGCTGGGTGTCGTCGGCATAGGAGATGATTTGGAGTTCATGGGTGTGGACGATGTCTGCCAGTGGTGTCATATAGGTGTTGAAGAGGGTGGGGCTGAGGAAGGATCGCTGGGGGACGCCACATATGAGGTCTTTGGGTGCAACTGGAACTATGCATAACAGCCACAACACAGTAATGAGCATCAGTTCCCCCAAGTCTCAGCAAAGTTCAATGGCCCTAAGTATTAGGCTCGTCAATGATCAAGGGCATTAATGTGCATTAAGTTCTCCAGGCACTAGTGCGTTTTGAAGGTCCACGCACTACTGAGCCTTCATTGTCTAGGTGCTTGTGAAACTGAATGGCCCAGGCAGTAACGAGCAATAATAACAAGCATCAATATTATCTCAAGGCTGTAATGAACTGTTAGAAATGGGATTTTTGGTAGGCTAGGGCATGTGCCAAAGCCACGCAGAAACCACCACTCTAGTCAGGATAAGGGAGTTACACAACCCAAAAAAACCCCTGCTCACCCCCTTGGTAGCTTGGCACGAGCAGTCAGGCTTATCTTAGAGGCAGTGTGTAAAGCATTTGCACATAACCAACAGTAATACAGTGTAAGCACTACAAAAGGACACCACACCAGTTTAGAAAAACATCCAATATTTTTATATACTTAAGACAAGACCAAAAACGGTAAAAATCCACAATACAGTACTTAAAAATCTTCAGTTATCAAAATGTGCTTGAAAAACAGTTCCTTGATGTCGATAGCTCCGTCCGGGGCTATCACGGCGTCGTGAACAAACAACAAACAGTTCTGGCTGACCGCGGCGTCGCAGGCCAGCTATGGTGTCGGGAAGACCCGCAAACAATACCTTTTAGAAATGCAGGGCGTCGGCGACCTCTCGTTGAGCTTCCGAAAGCACGGCGTCCGCAGGCGTCGGTTCCGGAGGTCGGTGCAGGAGTCGTCGGGGCCCTCGAAGTCACACGCGTTGCAGATCGAACTCCTCTCTGTTGAAGTCAGGAGCGCTGGCGTCGGTAGGCGTCGGGTGCTGCGGTGCGAGGTGCGGTGCCCTCAGGTCGCGGTGCGAGCAGCGGCTCGGTGGCGGCGTCAGATGGCGTCTTCGGTGAGACCAGGGTCGCGGTGCGAAGTGAATGCGGTGCTCGTCGCGGTGCTGGCAGGTCGCGGTGCAAGCAGCGGCGTCGTAGTTGCTGAAGCGCTGTAGTCGGCTGACGAACGGGAGTCGATGGCGTCGGCGTCAGTAGGCCAAGGCTGCGGTGCAGGATGAAGGCGGTGCGTCGTGTAACTTTACGAGCGGTGCCCTTTAACCACGGTGCAAGCAGCGGCGTAGATTTCGGCGTGGAGCGGCATCGTCGGGGATACCAAGGCGTCGTCGTGAAGCGAGGCGGTGCGCAGTGCGGTGCCCACAGGTTGCGGTGCGAGCAGCAGCTCGGTGGTGGCGGCGTCAGCAGGCGTCGTCGGTGAGAACAGGGTTGCGGTGGGGCGGTGCCTTCTGCGGTGCCTTCAGGACACGGAGTTGGCAGCGGCGTCGTAGACGGCATCTGGTTGCTTTTTCTTCTGTTGCAGCACAAAACACACAGTCCCCAGTGCTGAGGGCAGAAGAACTTGAAGTATTTGCTGTTCCTGAGACTTCTTGAACAGGGGGCAAGCTCAACCTCAAGCCCTTGGAGAAACTCACAAAAGTGGATTGCAGAAAGTCCAGTCCAGTCCTTTCCCTGCCCAAGACAGAAGCAGCCACTGCAGGCCAACACAGCAAAGTGGTAGTTCCTCCTCACAGCTTCTCCAGCTCTTCTTCTTGGCAGTCTTCTTGGTCCAAAAGAGTTCTAAAAGTCAGGGGTCTGGGCCCCAATATTTGTATCCCAAAATCCTTTGATCTGTTAGGCAGAGAGTATCTGTGCCCAGCCAGAACCAGTTCTGCCCTCTCTGGTGTGACTTCCTGGCAGGAGGTGGGGACGGCATGGTCTGAGGCAGACCAGGCCCTTTGAGGTGCAAAGAAATCTCCTCCCCCTTCCCCAATTGCAGCCCAGGTCTATTCAGCCCTTTCCTGACCCACCTAGACTATCTGGAGCCACTTGCTCCCCGGCCTTCTGTCATCCAAAACCCAGACAGGCAATCCACATTCCAGCAGAGGCACACGGGATGACTGAGCAAGAAAATACCTACTTTCTAAAAGTGGTATTCTCAAACACAGAATGTAAAAATCACCTTCACTAAAAGATGCATCTTTAGATTCTGAGTTCAGGCATACTAAACTCTATTTTCCTACCTAATTCCCCGGGCCAGTTATGTTTATAAGATGTTATAAACAAACTCCCCATTCTGTCCTATGGGGAACAGGTAGCCTTGCAATAGTGAAAAACTAAATGGGCAGTAATTCACTATCAGGACATGCCACACACACCAGGGCATGTCCTACCTTTCACATACACTGCACCCTGCCCACAGGGGTACCTTGGGCCTACCTGAGTGGTCACTGACATGTAAGAAAAGGGAAGGTTAGGGCCTGGCAAGTGGGTGCACTTGCCAAGTCGATATGGCAGTACCAGACTGTACACAGGCTCCGCAATGGCAGGCCAGAGTTACCTTTTACGGGCTGTTTGTGTGAGTGGCACAATCCAGTGCTGCAGCCCACCAACTGCATTTGATTTACAGGCCCTGGCACACGCAGTGCACTTTACTAGGGACTGACACATAAATCAAACAGGCCAATCATGGAAACACCAATCCATAACACAATTTACCACAGGAGCACTTGCACTTTACCACTGATCAGCAGTGAGAAAAGTGTGTAGAAACACTACGCCAGCAAAAACAGAGTCAAAACCGGGAGGTCAGAAAGCAAAAACTCAGGGGAAACACGCCAAAAGATGCCAAGTCTAACATGAACAGTAATGGCCCGGCAGAAATGAACATCAATGGTTCCAGCAGTAATGAGCCTCAATGACTCCAGGAATTATTGAACACGGGTGGTCAAAACGATAAGGGGATCAACTGCCAGAGACAATGAACATCAATGGCCACACACAGTAATGAACATCAATGTCTGCTGGAGGTATTGAACAGCAATGAATTGCAGTGATACCAATCGCACGACTGAAACGAAATGGGCCAGTTCGTCATTAACCTCAATTCCCTCAGGCAGTAAAAAAATTCAATGGCCTCAAGTAGTGATGAGAATCAGGGGAATAGGCAATAACGTGCATAATTAATTATTGGCCCCAGGCAGCAGTAAGCATCAATAGCCCCGGCAGTAATCAGCTTCCAAGGACCCAAGCAGTAATGAACATCAATGGCCACAGGTAGTAACAGCAAGCATCAACAGCCACAGGCATTAACAAACATTAATGTCTCCAGCAGTGATAGGACTTAATAGCCAATGACATTCAATGGCCCCAAGATGAAATAACCATTACTAGTCCTAAAGTGAAATGACCATTAATGGTCCGAGCAGTAACGATCATTATTGGTACCAGGCAATAGGTTCCACCAATTACCTCAATCCAAGCAGCAATGACCTTCAATAGCCCTAGACAGTAATGAGTATTAACGGCCCAATGCATCAGGCACCCCGAGCTGTAAAAGCATCAATTTCCCAGGACAGGAACAAGCATCAATACTGGTACCAGACGAGAACAAAAGCAATGGCTTGGGGCAGCAATGACAATCAATGACTCCAGAAAGTAAAAGGTTTCAGTGGTCCAAGGCTTTTGAGCCTCACTGGCCCCATACACTGATGAACATTAATACATTAGTGCATGTTTTCCACCATGAAGATATTTAAATTCATGCCAGTCAGCACGCTCTAGGCCAAGTCTCACCCTAGCAACCTCAACATAGTCAGCAGGGCATCTTCACTGATGTTATCCCCTACCAACCAAGAGCAGCCTTTATGTTTCCCACTCTAAAGATCATTCAAATTATGCCAGTTTGCGCAATCTTGCCTGAGCCTCACCTGACTTGACCCTTTCATTTGTACGAAGCAGAAGCAGCATCTAAGCTTTTCACCCTTAAGATTTTTAAAAACAGGCCAAGAGATTAACCCTATACTAATTCTTACCCTAGCAGCCCCAGTAGCGTCACCATGGATTCCATGCCAACATCAATCACTAACTAGGAGCAGCCAGGGCACCCAAAAAAAGTGTCCAGGTCCTGCTAGCACCCACAATGTGTGGTCATCGGGGAGCCGGCAGAGGCCACGGGGCTCCACTCATGGCCCCAACAAAAAAAGGCGACGAGACACCCACAAAGTTAGTAATAAAAAATATACATATGTAGGACAATAATAAAAGAGTGGCCAGAGATGCTCATTTATTATTCATTGCTCCGCAAAGCAGAACCCCATAATGCCCTTTGTGAGCTAATTTAAATATATTTTCATGCATGGTGGTGTCGTAATCTGGGCACGTGCACCAGCAGCATTCTTTAAGTGTTGTGGGGTTCTGCAGAGAGTACAGCAGCCCCCCAGAAATACTTAAAAAATTAACCCGAAGTTTACTGGGGTCTATATAACATGTTCACAGGAAAAGTTGATACTTTGTAAGCACTCCCAGAACTAGGGGGTTTGCTCTTCAACTTGGGAATGTGGGGACCCCTTGTGGTTGGTCTAATGGCTTAATAATGTTTATTGATACATATTGTAATGACCCCTTGACAAAACATGTAGGCCTTCCTTTTATATACTGACAGTGACTTACATTACACAAATTCACTAAAAAACAAAGGTTAAAGTGACAGTTATAGTTAGGTATTCAAAAAAACCTTAGAAATTCACAGAAAAAAACCCAAAAAACTTAGATATTCACTGAAAAAAACAAAAGGTGAAAGTGACGTTATAGTTAGATGACAATGCCAGTTGCAACATAGGTGAAAATTCCAGTTGCTACTTTATATTTTAAACTAAATAAATCACTGAAATTCACCAGTTATAGTTAACTGAAGTAGCTATAACTCGAGCACTGGAGCAACAATAACTTGTGCCCTCGTCATGCACTACTTGTACACTCAGAGTTCGAGTTATAGTTACTTTTCCACTCAAAATTTACCCACTTTTTGCAAAGTGGGTAGCTATGGATTTTGGGACCTAGCTCAGTCAGCACCTAGGGAAACCTACCAAACCTGTACAATTTTTAAAACTAGACACCTAGGGGAATCCAGGAATGGGTGACTTGCATGGCTCTCACCAGGTTGCTTTACCCAGAATCCCTTGCAAACCTCAAACTTTGACTAAAAAAACACATTTTCCTCACATTTCTGTGATGAAAAGTTCTGGAATCTGTGGGGAGCCACAAACTACCTTCCAACCAGCAATCCTGTAAATCTTCTGATAAAAATGGTACCTCATTGTGTGGGTAGGCCTAGTGCCCGCAACAGGAAAGGTCCCAAAAATACAATGTGGAGACATCAGCATTTCCTGTCACAAAAATTATCTGATTTGGCAATGGGGGTAGCTGCATTTTTTTGGACGGGGATTTACGGCCACCCAGGGAAACCTAGCAAACCAGACATTTCTTAAAACTAGACACCCAGGGGTGTCCAGGATGGTATGCCTTGTGTGGATTCCACAATGTTTTCCTACCCACAGTGCCCTGCAAACCTCAAAATTTGCATAAAATTGCACATTTTCCTTGCATTTCTGTGACGTAAACTTCCGGAATGAGCAGGAATCCACAAAATTCCTACCACCTAGTGTTCTACCACTTGTCTCGATAATTATTTTACCTCAGTTGTGTGGCTCGTCCTAGTGCATGCGACAGGCAAGCATCAAACCAACTCTCATTGACCCTATTTTGATGTGTGTCTGTAGGGGGCACTAGGAACTTTAGTCTTGAGGGGGCAGAAAGACTGTTGGGGCATATTGGAGGTGGAAGGTAGGCCCTGATGTGTGGGCAGGCCATCCTCACACCTTGTAGCAATAAACAAAAACTCCCTGGTGTCTAGTGGGCTTTCTGCTACCCCTCCTGGGCATATTGGAGTTAAAGACCTCTTATCTGCCCCCTGAGGGGGGATACTATTGCGGGTCATTTGAGGGGAAGGGTTAGGCCCAATGCTTAAGCGGGCCGCCCCCACCCATTTCTCCACCCAAAAAATAATTCCTTGTGTATTTTTCCCCCCTGGGACAGATTGGAGGTAACAACCCTGGGGGGGGGGAAGAAATACATTTGGGCTTGGGGTAGAGGGGAGCATTAGCCCATTGCCGGGGGGGGGGCACTTCCCCCTCCAAATATAAACTCTGTTAGTTTAGTGGGCTTTCTCCCCACCACAAGGGAGCAGATTGGAAGAAAGCACCTCCAATCTGCCCCCGATGGGGAGCAGAAAGACTGCTGGGGTTATTTGAAGGGGGTAGGGACTAGCTCGATGCCTAGGTGGGCCGCCCCCACCTATTTATGTATTTATACAAAATCTCTGGTATCCACTGGGCTTTTTGACCCCCCTCCCCTGGGGGGGCAGATCGGAAGCAACAACATTCAATCTGCCCCCAGGCGGGACAGAAAGACTTTTGGGCCTCAGGGAGCACTAGCCCAATATTCACTGAAACCTGATTTCCACAAATTGTCATTTGTGTGCAATATAATTTTATCAGCAAAACTGTATGTTTGTGGAAATTTAGAGGCCATTTTAATGGAAAATTTGTGTTGTCTGTAAATGCGCTACCACACAATGCTATACTTACATAAAAAAAACGCCCACCTCATGTCCATTAAAGCTAGGTCTGTCGCAAAAGTTAGTTGCTATAAAAATAGGGTTGTGGTTTCAAAACGTTTGGGAAGCACTGTCCCAGTGCATTAATACCAGCAGTCACAGAGAGACAAAAAATCATTTCACAACTTTCTACTCTTCAGCCATCTCCAAACCCACCTGCTTGAATCTAAAATTACTGCTACTATTGAAATGCCCAGAAGGTGATTCTTCTAGCTTTAACCCCTTCGGTGCTTATGACGAGCTGGACTCGTCATGGCACACAGTGCTCGTGTGCTCATGACGAGTCCAGCTCGTCATAAGACCACCCACGGGGAAGCGCTGGCGCTCCCCCGTGGGAATCCGATCGTCGGGTTTTTTGAGGGAAGGCAGGGGAAGGACTTCCCCTGCATCTCCCCGCCCCCCGCCCTCCCATCAATGACGTCAGCGCGCGAGGCGCGCTGACATCATTGAGGGTTTCCTTTCTTCCCGACGCGCTGGAAGCCATTTGCTTCCAGCGCGTCGGGAAATAAGGTGAGTTTTGGCTCGGGGAGAGGGGGTTTGATTCTAAAAGAGACATCGAGGAAAGGAAAGGGTTTTCCTTTCCCCCGATGCCTCTTTGTGCATTCCTGCTGCACGATCATGTGATCGTGCAGCAGGAATGCCTACGAGGGTGCAATTCGTGAGCGTGGAGATGTGCCTTCTCTCCATTTACACCCTGAAAAGTTAGCTGTAATCCTTGATGGAGGTCTTTGCATCCTTGAATTTCTCGAGCGCAATGCTCGTGTAGTTCCTGTGACCAGGAGGTTCCTTCTCCTCGTCTGCCGCTGCGATCCTGCTCTGACCCTTTATAAACAAAAGGCATGTGAACGGGCCTAGAAGCCCCACTCGTTTGGCCCCGCCACTAGCGGTATGCAACGTATGCCCGCCCTTCCCCCACTATGATGGACAGCTTACTCAAAGGATCCCGGTGCTTTCGGCGCGGTGGCAAAGTTACAGACACACAGGTCACTGGAGACAATTGTTCTGGTCCTTTACGCAGCTGTAGTGTAGGAAAGGCACTATACATTTACCCAACGAGGTAGCACTTACTGATTAGCCAGTAGAAAGTACTCCAGTTGAGTAGAGGTATTGCACAAAACGGTGGCATCTTCGTGGATAAATATGCAGGGCAGATGTGCCTTCTCTCCATTTCCAACGTGAAAAGTTAGCTGTAATCCTTGATGGAGGTCTTTGCATCCTTCATTTTCTCGAGCGCAATTCTCGTGTAGAATTCGTGAGCGTGGAGATGTGCATTCTCTCCATTTACACCCTGAAAAGTTAGCTGTAATCCTTGATGGAGGTCTTTGCATCCTTGAATTTCTCGAGCGCAATGCTTGTGTAGTTCCTGTGACCATGAGGTTCCTTCTCCTCGTCTGCCGCTGAGATCCTGCTCTGAACCTTTATAAACAAGAGGCATGTGAACGGGCCTAGAAGCCCCGCTCGTTTGGCCCCGCCACACATACACTAGCGGTATGCAACGTATGCCCGCCCTTCCCCCACTATGATGGACAGCTTACTCAAAGGACCCCGGTGCTTTCGGCGCGGTGGCAAAGTTACAGACACACAGGTCACTGGAGACAATTGTTCTGGTCCTTTACGCAGCTGTAGTGTAGGAAAGGCACTATACATTTACCCAACGAGGTAGCACTTACTGATTAGCCAGTAGAAAGTACTCCAGTTGAGTAGAGGTATTGCACAAAACGGTGGCATCTTCGTGGATAAATATGCAGGGCAGATGTGCCTTCTCTCCATTTCCAACGTGAAAAGTTAGCTGTAATCCTTGATGGAGGTCTTTGCATCCTTCATTTTCTCGAGCGCAATTCTCGTGTAGAATTCGTGAGCGTGGAGATGTGCATTCTCTCCATTTACACCCTGAAAAGTTAGCTGTAATCCTTGATGGAGGTCTTTGCATCCTTGAATTTCTCGAGCGCAATGCTCGTGTAGTTCCTGTGACCATGAGGTTCCTTCTCCTCGTCTGCCGCTGAGATCCTGCTCTGACCCTTTACAAACAAGAGGCATGTGAACGGGCCTAGAAGCCCCGCTCGTTTGGCCCCGCCACACATACACTAGCGGTATGCAACGTATGCCCGCCCTTTCCCCACTATGATGGACAGCTTACTCAAAGGACCCCGGCGCTTTCGGCGCGGTGGCAAAGTTACAGACACACAGGTCACTGGAGACAATTCTTCTGGTCCTTTACGCAGCTGTAGTGTAGGAAAGGCACTATACATTTACCCAACGAGGTAGCACTTACTGATTAGCCAGTAGAAAGTACTCCAGTTGAGTAGAGGTATTGCACAAAACGGTGGCATCTTCGTGGATAAATATGCAGGGCAGATGTGCCTTCTCTCCATTTCCAACGTGAAAAGTTAGCTGTAATCCTTGATGGAGGTCTTTGCATCCTTCATTTTCTCGAGCGCAATTCTCGTGTAGAATTCGTGAGCGTGGAGATGTGCCTTCTCTCCATTTACACCCTGAAAAGTTAGCTGTAATCCTTGATGGAGGTCTTTGCATCCTTGAATTTCTCGAGCGCAATGCTCGTGTAGTTCCTGTGACCAGGAGGTTCCTTCTCCTCGTCTGCCGCTGAGATCCTGCTCTGACCCTTTATAAACAAGAGGCATGTGAACGGGCCTAGAAGCCCCGCTCGTTTGGCCCCGCCACACATACACTAGCGGTATGCAACGTATGCCCGCCCTTTCCTCACTATGATGGACAGCTTACTCAAAGGACCCCGGCGCTTTCGGCGCGGTGGCAAAGTTACAGACACACAGGTCACTGGAGACAATTCTTCTGGTCCTTTACGCAGCTGTAGTGTAGGAAAGGCACTATACATTTACCCAACGAGGTAGCACTTACTGATTAGCCAGTAGAAAGTACTCCAGTTGAGTAGAGGTATTGCACAAAACGGTGGCATCTTCGTGGATAAATATGCAGGGCAGATGTTCCTTCTCTCCATTTCCAACGTGAAAAGTTAGCTGTAATCCTTGATGGAGGTCTTTGCATCCTTCATTTTCTCGAGCGCAATTCTCATGTAGAATTCGTGTGCGTGGAGATGTGCCTTCTCTCCATTTACACCCTGAAAAGTTAGCTGTAATCCTTGATGGAAGTCTTTGCATCCTTGAATTTCTCGAGCGCAATGCTCGTGTAGTTCCTGTGACCAGGAGGTTCCTTCTCCTCGTCTGCCGCTGAGATCCTGCTCTGACCCTTTATAAACAAGAGGCATGTGAACGGGCCTAGAAGCCCCGCTCGTTTGGCCCCGCCACACATACACTAGCGGTATGCAACGTATGCCCGCCCTTTCCCCACTATGATGGACAGCTTACTCAAAGGACCCCGGCGCTTTCGGCGCGGTGGCAAAGTTACAGACACACAGGTCACTGGAGACAATTCTTCTGGTCCTTTACGCAGCTGTAGTGTAGGAAAGGCACTATACATTTACCCAACGAGGTAGCACTTACTGATTAGCCAGTAGAAAGTACTCCAGTTGAGTAGAGGTATTGCACAAAACGGTGGCATCTTCGTGGATAAATATGCAGGGCAGATGTGCCTTCTCTCCATTTACACCCTGAAAAGTTAGCTGTAATCCTTGATGGAGGTCTTTGCATCCTTGAATTTCTCGAGCGAAATGCTCGTGTAGTTCCTGTGACCAGGAGGTTCCTTCTCCTCGTCTGCCGCTGAGATCCTGCTCTGACCCTTTATCCCCTTCGGTGCTTATGACGAGCTGGACTCGTCATGGCACACAGTGCTCGTGACGAGTCCAGCTCGTCATAAGACCACCCACGGGGAAGCGCTGGCGCTCCCCGTGGGAATCTGATCGTTAGGTTTTTTTGGGGGAGGCAGGGGAAGGGCTTCCCCCGCCCCATCAATGACGTCAGCGCGCGAGGTGCGCTGACATCATTGAGGGTTTCCCTTTCTTCCCGACGCGCTGGAAGCCATTTGCTTCCAGCGCGTCGGGAAATCAGGTGAGGTTTGGCTCGGGGAGGGGGGTTTGTATCAAAAGAGGCATCGAGGGAAAGGAAAGGGTTTTCCTTTCCCCGATGCCTCTTTTGTGCATTCCTGCTGCACGATCATGTGATCGTGCAGCAGGAATGCCCACTAGGCACCAGGGTTTTTTTAATTTTTGTGTTGGGGAGTGGCCAAAAGGGCAAGGGTTGCTCCCTTTTACGGGTGTGAATATTTTATTTATACTGTTAGGCCCACCTACCCCTTAGCTTGGCTGGTGGATTGTGTGTGGACTGGTGCATTATTTGCATATGTGATTGTAATGTTTTTTTTCCTCCTTTTTATTCTAGTGTAAAGCTTTTGATTCCTGTTTGCGGTTTCGGCAGTTGTGGTTCTGCAGTTCTGCGTAATTGCATTTATTTGGTAAGAAAAATATTTTTGTTGTGTGTACTCCAAATGAGTATTATTGTCATGCATGAATGAATTTTTTTGTAAGTGGTGCCATAATGGCAGCATATTTGTTAGTGTTCAGAGCATGAAATTCTTTGCGATGTTTTGCATTGTCTTATGTGTAATTTTTTTCTTCTTCTTTTTTAGTGGGATATTGTTGATCCTTACTGTGTCTGTGCAGAGTAGGTGGTGGTGAGTCTAGCTGCTTCTGTCACGTGAGTGGTATAGTGTTGGAGTATATAGGTCTTTGTGATAAAGCTACATTTTGTTTATTTCTTTTTTTTTACAAAGGGTTTGTTGTTGTTGACTTGTTTGACAAGTAACCTTTATTAGTAAGCATTATGGCTAGCCGTAGAATTACTGCTCAGCAGGTGGTTGGTTTGCTTCTTGAATCTTCCTCTGAGCAGGATTATGAGACTGACAGTGCGTCTGAGGGAGAGGAGGGAGGGGAAGATTCAGGCAGTGAGTTTTCTCTCCACATGGAATCATCGGATGATGAAGGTACTCTCAGTGCAGATGAAGTGCCTGATTTAGAGGAGGATACTACTGTGCCGATGGTGCAAGAGGCATCTGGATTGCAGCCTGGGGCTGCTAGGCTTCCTACTGGAAGTGCTGGACTCTGGGTTGATCCAAACATGGTGCAGCCGGTGTTGCCTGCCTTTAGTGGTTATGCAGGGTGTAGAGTGGATTGTGAACATTATTTGCCTATACAGTATTTTCAGTTGTTTATGGATGATGTATTTTTGGGTGAGATTGTTGAGCAGACTAATTTGTATGCTGAACAGTTTTTGAGGGACAACAGTGCCAGACTTAGGCCCCATTCTAGAGCTACCCGGTGGAGTCCCACAAATCTGGAAGAGATGAAGAAGTTTTTGGGTTTGACTTTTTTGATGGGTTTGATAAGGAAGCCGTCCATGGGTTCATATTGGTCTACCAGTCCCTTGATGGCAACGGCCATATTTCCTGCAGTTATGACTCGTGATCGGTATTTACTTTTGCTTCGGATGCTGCATTTTGTTGATAATGGTTTGGCGTTGCCACGAGATCACCCTGAATGTGACCGTCTTTTTAAGATTCGGCCTGTTCTTGATCACTTTGTAGATCGATTTTCAGAGATCTATACTCCAGGGAAAGAAATATCTATTGATGAGTCTTTGGTGCTGTTCAAGGGCCGTTTGGTTTTTAGGCAGTACATTCCTAGCAAGAGGGCACGCTATGGAATTAAGCTGTATATGTTGTCTGAGAGTAGGACAGGATATGTTTTTAATTTGCGTGTGTACACTGGTAGGGATTCCACTATTGACCCCCTGGTTGTCCGTCCACTTTAGTAGGAGTTTCAGAGAAAATTGTGTGGGAACTTGCTAGAGGACTGTTTAACAGAGGCCACCATTTGTACCTTGATAACTTCTACACTGCTGTGCAATTGTTTAAGGAATTGTTCAAAGTGGACACTTTTGCTTGTGGCACAATCCGCTCTAACCGTAAAGGTTATCCAAAAGAGCTTGTTTGCAAAAAACTTCAGAGGGGACAGTGCAGTGCCTTGCGTAGTGAGGAACTGCTAGCTGTGAAATTTGTGGACAGGAGGGATGTGTACATGCTGACTACCATCCATGATGAGAGTACTTCACCTGTGGCTGTTTGGGGTCAGATTGCTGAAGTGCGCAAACCTGTGTGCATTTTAGACTACAATAAGCACATGGGTGGTGTTGATAGAGTAGATCAGAGGTTGGAACCTTACACTGCTATTCGTAAGTCTTACATTTGGTATAAGAAGTTGGCCATCCATCTCTTCAATTTAGCAACTTTCAATGCTTTTGTTGTGTTCAAGGAGTGTTCTCCTGCGTCAAAGTTGACTTTTGTTCAGTTTCAGGAGTCTGTCATAGGCAGCCTTGTTGTTGTGGAACAGGCAAGTGTTCCTAGAGTTGGAGTGGTGGAGGATGTGGCTCGATTGAAAGATCGCCACTTTCCTGATCACATTCCTCCTACACTCTCAAAAGACTTTCCCACTAGGAGATGTAGAGTCTGTTGGCGAAGAGGTACGCGGAAGGAGACTCGTATGTACTGCCCTGAGTGTCCTTCTAACCCTGGGCTGTGTGTGCCTGCTTGTTATAGAGCGGACCACAAGCAAAAGAATTATTGGGAGCAACCATGAGTGGTAAAGTGAACTGCCTGGTCTGTAATGTTTAAGAATTGTTGTTCTGTTTCAAGGTTGGCATTAGTGCAATGTTTCTGATTTTGTGTTAGTAGATTTGTATCTATTTGCAATTTGTTTGTGTTTTCTTTTTTGTATAAAAAAATCCTAAATGTGATGGTGGTGTGTGTAGGCTGGTGCTTGGCTGGCGGTGTGCGTTGAGTGGCGCTCGGCTGGCAGTGTGTGAGTAGTGACTTGCTGCTGGTCACTACACACACTGCTAGCCGAGCGACACTCCACGCAATCCATCAGCTTGTGTGGTTGCTGTGTTAGGAATGTGGGCGTGTGAAAGTGATGGGCCCTTGAATGGCGCTGTCTGCTGGTGTGAGTGTTGTAATGTGATGGGCCCGCGGCTGGTGGTGTGAATGGTTTTGTATTTGTCACACGTATGAAAGGTGTATGAATGGCCTGTAAAGAGGTTGGTGCCTTGTCGTGGCTTTACAGCTCACGAGCTGTGAGTCAATGGTTCAGTTTCTCGTCCTTTCAATTGTTAACAGTGCATTTCATTTTTGTGAAATCACTTGTTAATACAATTGTATATACTGAACCATCACTCACCCTCGTGCCAAATACAACCAGTATGTGTGTGTGTGCTTGAGGATTAGATGGCTGTGCAGTAATATTTTTTTTTTGTCTTTCTCAAGCAGGGTGTACCTTGTCCCTTTTTGTGAATGTTGTAATGTGTTTGTTTCGTGCCTGGGGGTGTGAATGGTCTTGTGTGTATCACGTATGAAAGGTGTGTGAATGGCCTGTAAAGCAGTTGGGGCCTTGACGTGGCTTTACAGCTCACGAGCTGCGAGTCACTGGTTCCGTTTTTTGTCCTTTCAATTATTGACAGTGCATTTCATTTTTGTGAAATCTCTTGTTAATAAAATTGTATATACTGAACCATCACTTGCCCTCGTGCCAAATCCAACCAGTATGTGTGTGTGCTTGAGGAATAGATGGCTGTGCAGTAATCTTTGTCTTTTTAGTCTGTCTGCCAAGGTGTACATTCCGTCTAAGAATAACCTACCAACTGTAGATATTGTCGTAAACGAAACACCCATGGGAGTACATGGTGATATCTCTCTTGTGGATCCCAACAAGTTATGGTACCCACAATGTCCTGCAAACCTCAAAATGTCTGTCACATTTTCCTTGCAATATTGTGCCAAAATGTTCACGCTGCAGAAATAAACAACACATTATCTCATTATGACCTGGTTTTGCAAGGGGGTCACCTGGGTTTTGGCCCGGGGCTCGGCGGCCACATAGGGAAACCTACCAAACCCACACATTTCTGAAAAGTAGACACCCGGGGGCTTCCAGGGAGGTATGGCTTGCGTGGATCCCCCAACGTTTCCTTACCCAGAATCCCCTGCAAACCTCACTTTTAGCTGAAAAAATCACTTTTTCACACATTTTTGAGTGGGAAAGTGTGGCATCACTGGCCTCACACAAATTTCCTACCACCCAGCGTTCCCCCAGGTCTCCCGATAAAAATGGTGCCTCACTTGTGTGGGAGGCCCAAGTACCCGCGACAGGCAAGGGCCCACAACGTAGTGAGGCCACCTCAAAATGGCCTTTCACAAAACCACCTGGTTTTGCAAGGGGGGTCACCTGGGTTTTTGGCCCTGTGCTCGGTGGCCATCTAGGGAAACCTACCAAACCCACACATTTCTGAAAAGTAGACACCCGGGGGCTTCCAGGGAGGTATGGCTTGCGTGGATCCCCCAACGTTTCCTTACCCAGAATCCCCTGCAAACCTCACTTTTAGCTGAAAAAATCACTTTTTTCACACATTTTTGTGTGGGAAAGTGTGGCATCACTGGCCTCACACAAATTTCCTACCATCCAGCGTTCCCCCAGGTCTCCCGATAAAAATGGTGCCTCACTTGTGTGGGAGGCCCAAGTACCCGCGACAGGCAAGGGCCCACAACGTAGTGAGGCGACCTCAAAATGGCCTTTCACAAAACCACCTGGTTTTGCAAGGGGAGTCACCTGGGTTTTTGGCCCTGTGCTCGGCGGCCATCTAGGGAAACCTACCAAACCCACACATTTCTGAAAAGTAGACACCCGGGGGCTTCCAGGGAGGTATGGCTTGCGTGGATCCCCCAACGTTTCCTTACCCAGAATCCCCTGCAAACCTCACTTTTAGCTGAAAAAATCACTTTTTTCACACATTTTTGTGTGGGAAAGTGTGGCATCACTGGCCTCACACAAATTTCCTACCACCCAGCGTTCCCCCAGGTCTCCCGATAAAAATGGTGCCTCACTTGTGTGGGAGGCCCAAGTACCCGCGACAGGCAAGGGCCCACAACGTAGTGAGGCGACCTCAAAATGGCCTTTCACAAAACCACCTGGTTTTGCAAGGGGGTCACCTGGGTTTTTGGCCCTGTGCTCGGCGGCCATCTAGGGAAACCTACCAAACCCACACATTTCTGAAAAGTAGACACCCGGGGGCTTCCAGGAGATATGGCTTGCGTGGATCCCCCAACGTTTCCTTACCCAGAATCCCTTGCAAACCTCAATTTTAGCTGAAAAAATCACTTTTTTCACACATTTGTGTGTGGGAAAGCGTGGCATCACTGGCCTCACACAAATTTCCTACCACCCAGCGTTCCCCCAAGTCTGCCGATAAAAATGGTGCCTCACTTGTGTGGGAGGCCCAAGTACCCGCGACAGGCAAGGGCCCAAAACATTTTTTGATAGGCAATGTTGATGTTGCCTCAAAACGTTTTGTGGGCCAAAAACCCAGGTGACCCCCCTTGCAAAACCAGGTGGTTTTGTGAAAGGCCATTTTGAGGTTGCCTCACTACGTTGTGGGCCCTTGCCTGTCGCGGGTACTTGGGCCTCCCACACAAGTGAGGCACCATTTTTATCGGGAGACCTGGGGGAACGCTGGGTGGTAGGAAATTTGTGTGAGGCCAGTGATGCCACACTTTCCACACACAAATGTGTGAAAAAGTGATTTTTTCAGCTAAAATTGAGGTTTGCAGGGATTCTGGGTAAGGAACGTTGGGGGATCCACGCAAGCCATACCTCCCTGGAAGCCCCGGGTGTCTACTTTTCAGAAATGTGTGTGTTTGCTAGGTTTCCTAGGTGCCGGCAGAGGTAGGGTTCAAAACTACAGCTAGGCACTTTGCCAAAAAGGGTCATTTTTCACTGCGAAATTGAGGTGTGACCGCGTTGCGTTTTGCGCCGTTTCCTGTCGCAGGCACTAGGCCGACCCACACAAGTGAGGTACCATTTTTCTCGTAAGACTTTGGGGAACGCGGGGTGGGTGGAAATTTGTGGATCCACGCAGATTCCAGAACTTTCCACCACAGAAATGTGTGGAAAATGTGTTTTTTGGACAATTGTTTATGTTTGCAAGGGATTCTGGGTAACAGAACCTGGTGGGAGGCAGTCAAGTCACCCCATCCTGGATTCCCTGGGTGTCTAGTTTTCAAAAATGTATAGGTTTGCTAGGTTTCCTAGGTGCCGGCAGAGGTAGGGTTCAAAAACTACAGCAAGGCACTTTGCCAAAAAGGGTCATTTTTCACTGCGAAATTGAGGTGTGACCACGTTGCGTTTTGCGCCGTTTCCTGTCGCAGGCACTAGGCCGACCCACACAAGTGAGGTACCATTTTTCTCGTAAGACTTTGGGGAACGCGGGGTGGGTGGAAATTTGTGGATCCACGCAGATTCCAGAACTTTCCACCACAGAAATGTGTGGAAAATGTGTTTTTTTGGACAATTTTTTATGTTTGCAAGGGAGTCTGGGTAACAGAACCTGGTGGGAGGCAGTCAAGTCACCCCATCCTGGATTCCCCTGGGTGTCTAGTTTTCAAAAATGTATAGGTTTGCTAGGTTTCCCTAGGTGCCGGCAGAGGTAGGGTTCAAAAACTACAGCAAGGCACTTTGCCAAAAAAGGGTCATTTTTCACTGCGAAATTGAGGTGTGACCACGTTGCGTTTTGCACCGTTTCCTGTCGCAGGCACTAGGCCGACCCACACAAGTGAGGTACCATTTTTCTCGTAAGACTTTGGGGAACGCGGGGTGGGTGGAAATTTGTGGATCCACGCAGATTCCAGACCTTTCCACCACAGAAATGTGTGGAAAATGTGTTTTTTGGACAATTTTTTATGTTTGCAAGGGATTCTGGGTAACAGAACCTGGTGGGAGGCAGTCAAGTCACCCCATCCTGGATTCCCCTGGGTATCTAGTTTTCAAAAATGTATAGGTTTGCTAGGTTTCCCTAGGTGCCGGCAGAGGTAGGGTTCAAAAACTACAGCAAGGCACTTTGCCAAAAAAGGGTCATTTTTCACTGCGAAATTGAGGTGTGACCACGTTGCGTTTTGCGCCGTTTCCTGTCGCAGGCACTAGGCCGACCCACACAAGTGAGGTACCATTTTTCTCGTAAGACTTTGGGGAACGCGGGGTGGGTGGAAATTTGTGGATCCACGCAGATTCCAGAAATTTCCACCACAGAAATGTGTGGAAAATGTGTTTTTTGGACAATTTTTTATGTTTGCAAGGGATTCTGGGTAACAGAACCTGGTGGGAGGCAGTCAAGTCACCCCATCCTGGATTCCCCTGGGTGTCTAGTTTTCAAAAATGTATAGGTTTGCTAGGTTTCCCTAGGTGCCGGCAGAGGTAGGGTTCAAAAACTACAGCAAGGCACTTTGCCAAAAGGGTCATTTTTCACTGCGAAATTGAGGTGTGACCACGTTGCGTTTTGCGCCGTTTCCTGTCGCAGGCACTAGGCCGACCCACACAAGTGAGGTACCATTTTTCTCGTAAGACTTTGGGGAACGCAGGGTGGGTGGAAATTTGTGGATCCACGCAGATTCCAGAACTTTCCACCACAGAAATGTGTGGAAAATGTGTTTTTTGGACAATTTTTATGTTTGCAAGGGATTCTGGGTAACAGAACCTGGTGGGAGGCAGTCAAGTCACCCCATCCTGGATTCCCCTGGGTGTCTAGTTTTCAAAAATGTATAGGTTTGCTAGGTTTCCCTAGGTGCCGGCAGAGGTAGGGTTCAAAAACTACAGCAAGGCACTTTGCCAAAAAAGGGTCATTTTTCACTGCGAAATTGAGGTGTGACCACGTTGCGTTTTGCGCCGTTTCCTGTCGCAGGCACTAGGCCGACCCACACAAGTGAGGTACCATTTTTCTCGTAAGACTTTGGGGAACGCGGGGTGGGTGGAAATTTGTGGATCCACGCAGATTCCAGAACTTTCCACCACAGAAATGTGTGGAAAATGTGTTTTTTGGACAATTTTTTATGTTTGCAAGGGAGTCTGGGTAACAGAACCTGGTGGGAGGCCGTCAAGTCACCCCATCCTGGATTCCCTGGGTGTCTAGTTTTCAAAAATGTATAGGTTTGCTAGGTTTCCCTAGGTGCCGGCAGAGGTAGGGTTCAAAAACTACAGCAAGGCACTTTGCCAAAAAGGGTCATTTTTCACTGCGAAATTGAGGTGTGACCACGTTGCGTTTTGCGCCGTTTCCTGTCGCAGGCACTAGGCCGACCCACACAAGTGAGGTACCATTTTTCTCGTAAGACTTTGGGGAACGCGGGGTGGGTGGAAATTTGTGGATCCACGCAGATTCCAGACCTTTCCACCACAGAAATGTGTGGAAAATGTGTTTTTTTGGACAATTTTTTATGTTTGCAAGGGATTCTGGGTAACAGAACCTGGTGGGAGGCAGTCAAGTCACCCCATCCTGGATTCCCCTGGGTATCTAGTTTTCAAAAATGTATAGGTTTGCTAGGTTTCCCTAGGTGCCGGCAGAGGTAGGGTTAAAAAACTACAGCAAGGCACTTTGCCAAAAAAGGGTCATTTTTCACTGCGAAATTGAGGTGTGACCACGTTGCGTTTTGCGCCGTTTCCTGTCGCAGGCACTAGGCCGACCCACACAAGTGAGGCACCATTTTTCTCGTAAGACTTTGGGGAACGCGGGGTGGGTGGAAATTTGTGGATCCACGCAGATTCCAGAACTTTCCACCACAGAAATGTGTGGAAAATGTGTTTTTTGGACAATTTTTTATGTTTGCAAGGGATTCTGGGTAACAGAACCTGGTGGGAGGCAGTCAAGTCACCCCATCCTGGATTCCCCTGGGTGTCTAGTTTTCAAAAATGTATAGGTTTGCTAGGTTTCCTAGGTGCCGGCAGAGGTAGGGTTCAAAACTACAGCAAGGCACTTTGCCAAAAAAGGGTCATTTTTCACTGCGAAATTGAGGTGTGACCACGTTGCGTTTTGCGCCGTTTCCTGTCGCAGGCACTAGGCCGACCCACACAAGTGAGGTACCATTTTTCTCGTAAGACTTTGGGGAACGCGGGGTGGGTGGAAATTTGTGGATCCACGCAGATTCCAGAATTTTCCACCACAGAAATGTGGGGAAAATGTGTTTTTTGGACAATTTGTTATGTTTGCAAGGGATTCTGGGTAACAGAACCTGGTGGGAGGCAGTCAAGTCACCCCATCCTGGATTCCCCTGGGTGTCTAGTTTTCAAAAATGTATAGGTTTGCTAGGTTTCCCTAGGTGCCGGCAGAGCTAGGGTTCAAAAACTACAGCTAGGCACTTTGCCAAAAAGGGTCATTTTTCACTGCGAAATTGAGGTGTGACCATGTTGCGTTTTGCGCCGTTTCCTGTCGCAGGCACTAGGCCGACCCACACAAGTGAGGTACCATTTTTCTCGTAAGACTTTGGGGAACGCGGGGTGGGTGGAAATTTGTGGATCCACGCAGATTCCAGAACTTTCCACCACAGAAATGTGGGGAAAATGTGGTTTTTTGGACAATTTTTTATGTTTGCAAGGGATTCTGGGTAACAGAACCTGGTGGGAGGCAGTCAAGTCACCCCATCCTGGATTCCCTGGGTGTCTAGTTTTCAAAAATGTATAGGTTTGCTAGGTTTCCCTAGGTGCCGGCAGAGCTAGGGTTCAAAAACTACAGCTAGGCACTTTGCCAAAAAAGGGTCATTTTTCACTGCGAAATTGAGGTGTGACCACGTTGCGTTTTACCCCGTTTCCTGTCGCAGGCACTAGGCCGACCCACACAAGTGAGGTACCATTTTTCTCGTAAGACTTTGGGGGACGCGGGGTGGGTGGAAATTTGTGGATCCACGCAGATTCCAGAACTTTCCACCACAGAAATGTGGGGAAAATGTGTTTTTTTTGACAATTTTTTATGTTTGCAAGGGATTCTGGGTAACAGAACCTAGTGGGAGGCAGTCAAGTCACCCCATCCTGGATTCCCTGGGTGTCTAGTTTTCAAAAATGTATAGGTTTGCTAGGTTTCCCTAGGTGCCTGCAGAGGTAGGGTTCAAAAACTACAGCTAGGCACTTTGCCAAAAAGGGTCATTTTTCACTGCGAAATTGAGGTGTGACCGCGTTGCGCTTTGCGCCGTTTCCTGTCGCAGGCACTAGGCCGACCCACACAAGTGAGGTACCATTTTTCTCGTAAGACTTTGGGGAACGCGGGTGGGTGGAAATTTGTGGATCCACGCATATTCCAGAACATTCCACCACAGAAATGTGGGGAAAATGTGTTTTTTTGACAATTTTTTATGTTTGCAAGGGATTCTGGGTAACAGAACCTGGTGGGAGGCAGTCAAGTCACCCCATCCTGGATTCCCCTGGGTGTCTAGTTTTCAAAAATGTATAGGTTTGCTAGGTTTCCATAGGTGCCGGCAGAGCTAGGGTTCAAAACTACAGCTAGGCACTTTGCCAAAAAAGGGTCATTTTTCACTGCGAAATTGAGGTGTGACCACGTTGCGTTTTGCGCCGTTTCCTGTCGCAGGCACTAGGCCGACCCACACAAGTGAGGTACCATTTTTCTCGTAAGACTTTGGGGAACGCGGGGTGGGTGGAAATTTGTGGATCCACGCAGATTCCAGAACTTTCCACCACAGAAATGTGGGGAAAATGTGTTTTTTTGACAATTTTTTATGTTTGCAAGGGATTCTGGGTAACAGAACCTGGTGGGAGGCAGTCAAGTCACCCCATCCTGGATTCCCTGGGTGTCTAGTTTTCAAAAATGTATAGGTTTGCTAGGTTTCCTAGGTGCCGGCAGAGGTAGGGTTCAAAAACTACAGCTAGGCACTTTGCCAAAAAGGGTCATTTTTCACTGCGAAATTGAGGTGTGACCGCGTTGCGTTTTGCGCCGTTTCCTGTCGCAGGCACTAGGCCGACCCACACAAGTGAGGTACCATTTTTCTCGTAAGACTTTGGGGAACGTGGGGTGGGTGGAAATTTGTGGATCCACGCAGATTCCAGAACTTTCCACCACAGAAATGTGGGGAAAATGTGTTTTTTTGACAATTTTTATGTTTGCAAAGGATTCTGGGTAACAGAACCTGGTGGGAGGCAGTCAAGTCACCCCATCCTGGATTCCCCTGGGTGTCTAGTTTTCAAAAATGTATAGGTTTGCTAGGTTTCCTAGGTGCCGGCAGAGCTAGGGTTCAAAAACTACAGCTAGGCACTTTGCCAAAAAAGGGTCATTTTTCACTGCGAAATTGAGGTGTGACCACGTTGCGCTTTGCGTCGTTTCCTGTCGCAGGCACTAGGCCGACCCACACAAGTGAGGTACCATTTTTCTCGTAAGACTTTGGGGAACGCGGGTGGGTGGAAATTTGTGGATCCACGCAGATTCCAGAACTTTCCACCACAGAAATGTGGGGAAAATGTGGGTTTTTTGACAATTTTTTATGTTTGCAAGGGATTCTGGGTAACAGAACCTGGTGGGAGGCAGTCAAGTCACCCCATCCTGGATTCCCTGGGTGTCTAGTTTTCAAAAATGTATAGGTTTGCTAGGTTTCCTATGTGCCGGCAGAGCTAGGGTTCAAAAACTACACCTAGGCACTTTGCAAAAAAGGGTAATTTTTCATTGTGAAAATGTGGTACGTCCACGTTGCATTTTGAGCCATTTCCTGTTGTGGGCACAAGGGCTACCCACACAAGTGAGGTACCATTTTTATCGGGAGACTTAGGGTAACACAGAATTGTAGAGCAACTGTTATTACCTATTGACTTTCGATGCATTTCTGCCTTCCAAATGAAAGACAATGTAAAAATAAGTCATTTTGAAAAATGACCTATAATTCTCATGCTAGTATGGGTACTCCCAATTTCGGAAATGTGCAAATATCTACTGTTTCTAAAATCTACATTTTGTTCCCATTTCAGAAATACATAGGTGTCTTTCATAACAATTTTTCCATGTATACATTTTCCCAAAATAATTGCTATATACCCGGTACTTAAAAAAATCATTGCAAGATGTTGCTCAATTATTGGCTCTGGGTTCGTCGGGTTCTTGGTCAACCTACAAGTCCTATATATCCCCACAACCAGAAAGGTCCAGCGGATATAACGGTATATTGCCTTCAAATAGCTGTCATAATTAGAAGAAGTTACAGGTGAAAACGTTGACACAAATGGCTGTTTTTTTCAACTAATTTTCAATTTTTCCTTTATTTAACTGTTAGTTTCTATAAGGAAAACTTTAAGGATCTACACAAATGACCCCTTGCTGAATTCAGAATTTTGTCTACTTTTCATAAATGTATGGCTTTCCAGGATCCATTATTGGTTTCATACCCATTTCTACCATTAACTGGAAGGAGGTTGAAAGCACAAAAATAGCAAAAATAGGCTATGTCCCAGAAAAATGCCAAAACTGTGTAAAAAGTTGGTTTTCTGACAAAAGTCTGCTTGTCCCTGAAAGCTGGGAAGATGGTGATTTCATCCCCACAACCCCTTTTTGATGCCATTTGCAGGAAAAATCAAGACGCTTTCATCTGTAGCCCTTTTTTGCCTTTTTCCAAAAAAACAAAATTTTGCTGTATTTTGACTAATTTCTGGGTCCCCTCCAGGGGAATCCACAAACCCTGGGTACCTTTACAATCCCCATGATGTTAGAAAAAAGGACGCAAATTTGGCATGGATACCTTATGTGGTCAAAAAGTTACAGGGGCCTAAGCGCGCACTACCCCAAATAGCCAAAAAAAGGCTTAGCACAGGAGGGGAAAAGGCCTAGCAGCGAAGGGGTTAAAATGACAGCTGCTCCACAGCTGACAATCTCACATTTTCCTGCTAGCAAGATGATAGCTCTGGTACCTCTTGACTCATGTCTGTAGTGCTAGAGGCACTCTTGTGGTCTGACACCACGTGATGACCTTTGACTACCATCATTTTATTTGACTTTGGTGTGTTATTTTATCCTAGCCTGAATGTACGACATCCTGCATATGCCTTGTTTCTCTTGAAGATCTCTTCTCGTAGTTTTCAAGTGGGAGCTGTCACAGTAGAACAGCTTGCCAAGAACAGAACGTGTGGGATGTGCATTTGAAAGCATGAGAGAGAGAGAGATGTGAAATGTACTGTTTGGTGTCGAAGTGCAGTGTTATGAGCAGTGGTGCACAAATGTGCACTGTGTTGTACATTGAGAGATGAAGTACGTGATGCTACAAACAGTGGTGCACAAATGTGCACGGTGTTGTACATTGAGAGATCAAGTATGTGATGCTATAGGCAGTGGTGCAAAAATGTGCATTGTGTTGTACATTGGCAAGTATTATTAAGTTCTTTCTATTGGCTTTGACATGGCCTCATGTCATCCTGAATTCTGACTCTGCCTTGCTTGAGCTTTTCTGTGTGCACAGACAGGCTTGCAAGTTGTTTGGGTTAATCTTGTTCAAGGATTGTTTTGTGAGAGATTGTTTAATGTACCCTAGAAGGCTTTCGTAAGCCTCGTCAAGATAAAGGCTGTAACATGTGAGAATGTAGAGGGAACGTGGGAACTCCTTCTTGCCGTTGAATGCTTGCCTGGAAGCTGGCCAGTTCCAGTAAGTTTCCTTGGCGCAGAGGGGAAAACTCTCGAACCTTCTAGTGTGTTTTGAGATTATAAAGCTGAGGGTTGTTGACTTAGAAACCGGGATTTTGGAATCCGAATGGGGATGGACGTGTCTACTTCGGCACAGCGGAACCCTTGTTACTGAGGCTCTTATCCTCGGCTGTTAAATCCCCCGGTCTGGAGTGGGCTAAGATGCAGTGTTTGCACCAAGTGAAGTGTTGAATTTTTATTATTGCCATTGTGATGTGTGGCCAGTGGCTTTGATGATTTGAGGTGTTTTCTTTGTGATGTGTGAGTGAGTCGAGGTGCACATCCAAAGTAATCATTTGATGTATTTAGTGTACATATATATATCTTTCTGATCTCTTGCAGGACGTCCAGTATATTTGCTTGAGTTTTATCTCATATTATTTGCTCCTTGTATTTCAAGTTATTATCCATGCATTTAACAGTTGCATTTACCAAGAGTGCTATTATTGCTTGCATATAAATATATCTCTATATACATTTGAATGTGGTTCATTTGACATCTGGGAAAGCCTTTCTGTTAGAGAGCATTGCATAAATAAAACCCCAAGCCTTATTCTAAAAGAGAGTCTTTGCATTTTGTAAAGTAAAACCCTTTTCTAGGTATTGTTGTTGTGTTTTATGTCTCCTGCTCCGCTGTGTTTGAGCCACCGTGTGGGAGATTCTGTATTATCTGACAGGCGGAGCAAGACAATGTCCGCTGAAGCAATGCAAACAGGGTCACAGAGTTAAGTGGCTGCTCACAGAAACAGGAGAGATCAGAATGCCAGGAATGGAGAGAATGGAGAGAATGGAATTTGGCAATGCCACTAAAGTGAACGCCTCAACATGCCTTCTGCTGAAGTAGAGTCTATCTGTCTGCTACAGGTGTGTTCCACTGCCTATATCATTCACTCCACGTTGTAGGCCTTTGCACCTCAGGACATTTCATTCAGGTAAGTCCTGAACAAATATGTCCATCTATGACCTGTTCAATGACGATGCATGCCTTGTGTCATTTTGTACCTTTTGAGGTCCACATGTTACTCACAGGATACTCCACTTTTCCGCTTCCAGACAAACAAACCGAACAGCCATCATTTTCAGTTTAGATGTGTTCTGCCAACATTAAACTTCTGAATGATAGCTGTTGGTACAAATCACCTTTCTGATCTAGTTCATATAATCAGTCAACAGTTCTAGATACCTTTATTCTCCAGTTGTCACCAACTTCATCTTTAATACGGTTTCGCCAAGAATCATCAAACCAGGCAGAATCTCTATAGAGGGATACAAATGAGGCAATAGTGAAATATTTAGAATGCCATCTACTAAACCGTTCTTTCTCAATCATGACACATGAGTTGCTCACTTCATAAAACAATGTATACAAACACATATACACAGTAAATTTACGTTTTTTATTCGGAAAAACATATACTTCACTTTATTTAAATAAATCCCCAATTATTGCCACTGCTGCAGAAGCACAAAGCTTTCCAGAATCACTTTATATGGAAAATATATCATTTCTCATAATCAATTTCAAAGAGTGGGAACCTTCTTCTCACTGGTTAATTAGCGCCTCATTTAGCGGTGGGTGGGCGAAAAATTGACAAGACAGTTCCCCCACCTTGCGATAGCAAAGATTGTCCTAGCTTCACTGTTAAGAAAACCACTGTTTGGACCCAACATGTACAAGAATAGCTATAGATGATATTACCTATTTAAGGAGGCAAATGTGGTACCATTCCAGCAGTTGATTTTCCTGTCTGGGTCCATCATGCAATGGCAGTCCCTGATAGGAAAAGTTAACAAATTTCCCCCACAAACTAGGATAACTTCTCAATATTTGGGGAACAAGAGTTATGTTATTTCCAAGGACCTGCCCCCCACTCCGTCACCCGCAGTTACTGTTTGAGACAGAAGCCGCTTTGGGGAAAAACATTAGTGATTCCTCAACTAGGTGGACCAGTTGCAGGTGGGTGACAGAGGCAAGGCCGCCAAACACAAAATCAGGCTCTTATACATTAAGTATGACAGTGCCCCTAAACCACCCGTCATGAAAACGCATTGTCCTATGTAACCAACCCCATTTGCCTATCTATTACATTCGAAGCAACGAGCTATCCAAAGTATGCTTTCAAAATATCTCACTCATGCAGTCAAAATAAGATGTTATAGCAGTAAAAAAGTCTTCACTAAAACCAGTTTATTAACTTAAATTAGCATTTTTTAGTTCTTACTACAGAACAGATACAAATAGTATACCACAAAAATCAACCTAATGCTTTCAAAATAAATCTTCCTCTGATGCAAGATACATTTTCCATGCCATACTGTACCAATCAAAGCAAAATAAAAAAAACTAACTTACCTCCTATAGCACATGTTGCTACACCTGGTATACGCAGCACCAGTCACGGCCGGCATTAATCGTGGATGGGGGGTGGGGGCGGGGATCGCGAGGGGAGGGTCGAGAGGGGAGGGTTGCGAGTGGAGGGCCGCGCGGGGAGGGAGGGGTAAATTAAATAATAAAAAAAAAAAAACTTACCTGTGGGCCGGCCGGGTCCCGCGTTTTCTCGGCGCCTGCTCCTGCTCTCCTGCCCCTGGCAGGAACAGAAAGCAGGCAGCCTCCCTCCCCTCCCCTAAGCCAATCATGTTGTGATTGGTGGGGATGCCTCCCAGCCAGGGGCTTACTGGGAGGCCATTTTCTCCATGTAGGCTGCATTGCAGCCTGCATGGAGAAAGGGCAGAGTGCGCATGACTGGTTTGGGCGGCCCCAGAGGGCTGTCCTAACAGTCATTGCGCCCTCAGGAGTGGGCACACCACTCCTCCCCAGCTCACAGAGCAGCCCCGCCCACCCGCAACCAAACCCTTCTGCTTTCTCGCAGTGCGAGAAGCAGAAACATAAAATAGTCGTAATTACCATTTTATGTTTCTGCTTCTCGCACTGCGAGAAGCCGCCCCTGCGCAGCACATTATCAAACGGGAAACTTATGCAGAGGCCAGAAACATTACTTTTTAAAAACCTGGACTGCAATCATTATTTAAGCACGGTTAGGGTACTTTCAGACAGTAATTGGTTTGGAGTCAGGATGCCTGATCAATAACTGTCTGACAGTGCCTCCCTTGGATATTACTGCAGTTGCAAAACAGACCCTTAAGATTTGGGGTGAAATTCACATTTTTTTGTTAGATGATCTGTTTGAGATCGTACTATTTAGGGGGAAGGTAAAACGAAAGATACCTATTGTATTTTTTTGGGTGATAAAGTTCCACCATTTTTGTCCTACAGAAATGAACTGTAGATAAAGTCTGTTTTAAAAGGTCAGAAAAAGGAGGACATAGAAAGAGTGGTAACAGGTTTTAGTCACAATATAAATCATTTACTGGAGGTGACACATACATTTTAGGAATTCTGGTAAGTTCTAAGATGATTTCACCACATGAAAAATGCTGATCCTCTTCTGGGATTTGACTCTTCTTTCACGGTTATCCGCCATCATCGTACCGATTTACAAAAAGGGGGACAAGGATAATCCAGTGCTACCGTTCAATATCACTCATAGATGCTGTTGTTAAAGTGCTGGGGAGGATTTCATTAAACAAGCTCTTATCGTGGGTAGACGCGAACAACATGTTGTCCGAGGTCCAATATGGTTTTCGGCCAGGCAGGTCGACCACTGATCAGTGTGTCATCCTAGACCTACTTATAAACAAATACACTGTTGCTCAGTCCGGCTCGTTGCATTTAGCATTTATGGACCTCACATCGGCATGCAACAGGGTAAATCGTAATAAGCTCTGGGATCTGCCGCTATCAATGGGGGTGTACCCAGAAATTGTTTCACTCCTCTAGAACCTCCACGCCAGCATCTCAGCTGTGGTAAGGTACTCTCAGGGGTTGGAGCTCACTGAGTTTTTTGTCATTAGTAGGGGCGTTCGCCAGGGCTGCATACTCGTACCTTTTTTGTTCACCCTTTATATTAATGGGTTGGAACAAGCTTTGGTGCCAGCGCAGGTGGACTACCCAAAGGTAAGTACAAGACCAATTCCGGTTTTGTTATATGGCGACGTTGCAGTGCTTATGGTACGCACTGCGGTGGGTTTGCAGGCCTTGTTGGACAGTTTCACTACCTATATGGATAGTTTGGACCTGGCTGTTAATTTTGCCAACTCATATGTTTTGGTAACTGGCCCTCGGTCCACACGCTATGAAACCTTCAGGGTTGGGAAACACATTCTAGCCAAAGTCCCAGCTTTTCCTTACCTGGGGGTATTATTTGATGCCAAGTTGAGCTGGAACCCCCTGGTGGAGGGCAAAACCTGTGATTTGACAAAGACCACAGGTGCGGTTGCCAGCTTTGCCCAGAGGCTGGGCTCGTGGCCACCGGCTACCCTAATTAAACTTTATCTGTCTAAGTGCATCTCCAAGGTGTTATATGGAAGTGAAGTCAGGGGCCACAGGTGGGTGGACAGGATTCAAATAGCGGAAAACACCTTTTTGAGGCAGATCTTGCGGGTGCCGCAAAGCACACTGACATTCTCGGTGCACGAAGAGCTGGGTCTCAGATACATTAGTGATCTTATAGCTCTTAGGCAACTGCTTTGTTGGGTTAAGATATGGACTGGCGAAGGCTTACAGCTTAACATGTCTATTTTGTTGGACTGTTTATCTCTTGACCACATGCGTAAAATCCCCTGGCTGACTTATGTAAAGGCTACTTTAACTAGCCTAGTGAGGGTGGACATGAGGGCTGGAGTCCCGTTTCAAAGTACTGGCCAACTGGTGGACCCTGAGGGCAGATTTGTAGTAGTGTCAGGGCGCTTAGATGGTAGAGACATAGTGTTGGGAAGCATTTATGCACCTAACACCGACCAGGTATCATTTTTTGCGCATCTCTCTGCGAAATTGGCCCCTCTGTTGGTGGGATCTGTGCTCTTGGGGGGCGACTTCAATTGCATTACTGATGTCCATTTAGATCGGTCACACCCCCCCTTAGTGGATGCTCCGGTACACAGACTGGCGGCGGCACGAAGGATCTGGCAGCAGCGTTGGGGGTTAACAGATATATGGAGGGCCCATCACCCGACTGACAGGGATTACTTCTCCTCATTACATGACCTGCATGTTCGCCTGGACTCAGTCCTTTGCTCTCCGGATGTCCATGGGGGAATGATGCATAGCGAGTATTTGGCCAGAACGTCCTCGGACCATAACCCTGTGCTGGTGCAGTTGCACTGGACACGGGATCGCCCGGCCATTCCTACATGGCGGCTGCGGCCAGACACGCTGGACGACCCAGTGTTTAAGGACACTATAGGGTCGGCCATTGAGGATTACTTTAGGACCAATGCAATTACGGCATCCACTCTGCTTGTGGAATGGGACGCCTTTAAGGCGGTGATCCGAGGGTGCTGTATAGGAGAGATGGTGGGAGTTCGCAAGGTACTGCTGCAAGATATGGCAGCTGCGGAGCAACACTTGCGTGTGTCAGAGCGAGAGCGCCCAGATACACATGCTACGCTGCTTGTGGCCAGGGAGGAGTTCGCGCTTCAGCTCGAGCGCTTGCGTTGCTTTGATTTTAAGGCGTACACAGACAAGATGCACGCGGAGCGGGATAAATCTGGTGCCCTGCTGGCCTGGTTAGCCAATCCGGCGCGTAGAGGGACAGCGATAACGGAACTGCGGGGACAGAGGGGCGAGGTGGTTTATACTCAGAGAGGAATAAACGACCAATTTTTGCAATTCTACTCCGGGTTGTATCGCACCAAGCTGGGCCCTGGCCTCCCTGGTGACGAGAGGTTTCTTTCGGATGCGGCTCTCCCTAAGGTTAGCTCTGACGAGGCGATTGCTCTTGGTAGGGATATTGAGGCGGGTGAAATACGCAGCGCCATAAAGCACATGGCCAGGAACAAAACCCCGGGAACGGATGGGCTGCCGGTGGAATTTTATGCGACCTACGCAGACACTCTGGTGCCCTGCTTGGTGGAGCTGTATAATAGAGCGTATCATGAGGGTGTTCTCCCTGTGTCCACCCGTGAGGCCATCATAGTTCCTCTTCTCAAACCGGGCAGGCCTGCGTGGGACCGCTCCTCGTATAGGCCTCTCGCGATGCTCAATATGGACTATGTTATGTTAAAAGCATTTATCAAGCGCACGTTCACCAAAGGTTTCTTGGCGCTGGGGGAGTGAAAAGGTGGCATCAGGAATGGATGGCTTAAGTTCCATACGCCTGTGCGAACAACCAGGTCTTTAGCTGTTTCCTGAATAGAGTGAGAGAGGTCAGAGACCTCATCTCCATAGGGAGCGAGTTCCAGAACAGAGGGGCTAAGACCATAAATCTGGACCCTCCGTGTTTCTTACGTTTAAAAATAGGAGTGACCAAAAGATTCTGATGGGAGGAACGTAGATTGCGAGAGGGGACATAGCGAGAAATCTTAGAAGCAATGAAGGCTGGGCTGTTGCCATGAAGGGCTTTAAAAACAGTACATCCTAACTTGAATGCACTGCGCTTGGCCACTGGAAGCCAATGAAGGCTTTTCATCAGTGGCTTAACATGATGCCATTTAGGTTGCGCAAAAATCAGTCTGGCAGCTTGATTCTGGACCAGCTGAAGCCGTTTTAATTGGTATGCCGGAATGCCGACATAGAGTGAGTTAGCATAGTCCAAGCGGGAGATGACCAATGCCAGAACAACTAAAATCAAGGCTTCCTGGACAAGAACTTACTGATCTTTTTATTCTCCGAAGTTGGAAGAAACCAGCGGAGACAACGGCGCTGATCTGAGCTTTCATGCTCAGATCGTTGCTTATCACTATGCCTAGGCTTTTAACTGAGCTGGCCGGTAGAGGGGGACTACCAAGGGTAGATGGCCAAAAGTTGGAATTCCATGGGTTGGAAAACCCTCCAGTAAGGATAAGCTCAGTTTTGTCAGGGTTAAGCTTCAATTGGTTGTCATTCATCCAATTGCTTATAAAAATCATTGTGTCTTGAAAATGGGACACAGAGGAGGATGAAAGATTGATGTTGAAAACCAATTGAAGGTCATCCGCATAATTGTATGTTCCCACTTTCCTTTCTCTCAAGGAAGAGATTAAAGGGAATAGGTACAAGTTAAAAAGGAGCGGGGAAAGAGAAGAGCCCTGGGGAACCCCACGTCAGTTCTATCTTGGTAGAGGAGAAATTACCAAGACGCACCGCTTGGAACCGGTCTCTGAGGAAGGAAGAAAGCCACTTCAGAGCCAGGCCCTGGATCCCGGCCTTGTTGACACGATCGATCAGAATATTATGGTCGACCGTGTCAAATGCTGCAGACAGGTCCAGGAGTACCAAGGCCTGGGTGAGGCCTCTATCTGCCCCCCCTCTGAGTTCGTCCAGGACTGTCAGAATGACTGACTCGGTAGAATGAGCGGGTCGGAACCCCGCCTGGTGAGGGTCCAGGACATGAGACCGTTCAACAAAAGAACTCAGTTGGTTTGATACATGAGCTTCTAAGACCTTTCCAAGGTAGGGTAGCAATGAAATGGGGCGGTAGTTGCTAAGAATGGAAGGGTCCACACCCGGTTTCTTTAAAATGGGGATCATTTCCACGCTTTTAAAGAGGTTGGGGACTATACCAAACTTAAGTGAGTTATTAAGAAACAAAAGTGGGGGGTCTGAACATCTGGCGAAGATTTCCTGAAAAACATGAGGGGGCAACAGTCAGTCGGGGAGCCTGATCCGACCTTTTTAACAGACCCAAAAGATCTCATAAGAGATAAAGGGAATCTGAGCCAGTTGAAATGGACACTTATCGGTATCAAAGGCAACTATAGGAGAAATGGGAGTAGGAATACTGGCCTTGATTGCCACAATTTTCTCCCAAAAAAATAGGTTAAGAGAATCACACAGGGACTGAGAAGGGGCTGAGTTAGGCGTAACTCTATCTAATGCAGACAGCTCATTTACTATAGAAAAGATTTCTTTAGATTTATTTGTTGAGTTAAGAATCCTATTCGAGAAGTAGTCTGCCTTAGTTTGAGTAATAGACTTCTTGTATTCTTTCAATAGAGTAGAGTATATTGTCTTTCCTTCTTCACAATACTGGTGTCTCCACCTACGTTCAGCTTGACGCAACGCCAGCTTCTTAGTTTTGAGGTCATCTGAAAACCATCGTTGCGCATCATGAGATCTCACAGTTTTAATGGTCTTCAAAGGAGCAACACAATCACAAGCGGATTCGAGCCAAGTTTTAATACTCTCTACCTGAGTTTGAAACGGCTCCAACAAAGACGGGGCTGAAGTAGTTAGAAGTGAACAGAGGTGATCAATGTTAGCACTTCTCCAGCTTCTAAACAACTTATTCTTAGGTAGCTGGGTTTTAGTGGGGCACACCTCAAAAATGGTGAAGGCAATGGAAAAATGATCCGACCAAGTACAAGGAGAGACCTGAAGGGTCGAAATCTTCAGGTTAGCTGTCCAGACTTGGTCCAACGTGTGTCATTTATGTGAGTAGCTTCACACACATGTTGAATACAGTTCATTCCGGAAAGGAGATCTCTCAGTTCAATTGAACTGGTGCTCTCCTGTTCGTCATTGGGCCAATAATTAAAGTCACCAATAATAAGAAGTCTGGCATGATCGATAGCTAGATGAGAGATCATTTCGCCCAATGACTGTGAAAAAGTAGGCATATAATATGGAGGTCTGTACAAAAGGACACAGGTAAGGGACGATTGGGGAGATTCAAGTCTGAAGACTAAACCATCAACAGAGGGAGGGCCAGTAACCCTTAGTGGCTTAAACTGATAGTCCTTATTAATAATAGCAGCAACTCCCCCTCCCACTTTCCCCGAAAACCGATTAGTTTGCAAGATGTAATAATTGTCTGGTACTGCCGCTAAGATATCAGGGGCAGAATCTTCAGTGAGCCATGTTTCTGTAAGGTATTGACTATAAGGTATTGAGTCGGGTGCTGGCAAGCAGGCTAATGCCCCACATGTCGACGCTGGTGCACGGAGATCAGGCGGGCTTTGTTCCGACCCGGAACACCGCCATGAATGTTCGTCGGCTCGTGCGCATCCTGGGGGCTGACACGTATGATAAGGAGGAGGCCTGAATTTTCGCGGTCGATATGGAGAAGGCCTTTGATAGCCTCGAATGGCCCTATCTTACTGGTGCACTGCGGGAGTTTGGGCTCGGGGAGCGGTTCGTCCGATGGACAGCGCTGCTGTACAGTGAATCTACTGCCAGGGTCAGGACGGGAAGCTTAATTTCTGCTGCCTGTGCGGTGGCCCGAGGCACGAGGCAGGGATGTCCGCTGTCCCCGTTGCTGTTTGCTCCGGCAATGGAACCAATGGCTGCACATGCCAGGTCGGGCAGTTATTATGCGGGGCTTTTGGTGGCGGAACAGGAACACCATATTGCGCTATATGCGGACGACTTGCTCATGTTCCTGCCTGACCTTTGGGATGCACTCCAAGGGGCGAAACAGCTCTTGGAGACTTTGGGGAGAGTGTCGGGACTTCGCGTGAATTGGGCCAAGTCGTGCTTGTTTCCTATCAAAGCATGCGGGCACGATAGGCAGACTGTGGGGGCGATACTGTGGGAGCCTTGTTGCCTCTCCTACCTGGGAACCCGGATTTATCATGACAGTGCTGACCTGATGGAGGGTAATGTGGGGCAAGCGTTGCGTAGTGCCAAAACTAATTTTGAGTTTTGGGGATCCCTCCCGCTCTCTGTCGCGGGTAGGGTTGCCTTGGTGAAGATGGTCACCTTACCACGGTTGCTTTATTATTTTGGGACGCTCCCCATTTGGATACCAACCAGGTTCTTTACACAGCTCAATTCTTTAATCATGGGGTTCCTGTGGGGCACGGGGAGACGGAGGGTCGCGCTGCTCACTATGAAACGACCCAGGATGGAGGGGGGCCTTGCGCTGCCAGATCTGGAGGTCTATTATCACGCTGCGCAATTCCAATGGTTTACACAGTGGGTGGCGGCCCACATTAGACATCCGGAGGCTATGGGGGGATTGGATCCTAGCTGGCGCCTGCTGTCCTGTGTTCTGCTGCGGGTGCATCCGGGAGGTGAGGCGCTGCCGTCGGACTTGGCCGTGGTGCGGCGGTGCTGGATGCGTATGGCCAGGAAGCTACGGGTCAGGACCCTGTATGCGCCTGAAATTCCGCTGACAATGTGTGCGGTGTTGCCTCATGGGGGTGACTGGAGCAAACTGCAGTCCTGGGCGGAGCTGGGCATACTCACTTTGGGGGATCTATTTGAGGAGGGCAACCTCTTACCGTTTAATGACCTCCTGGAGCGTCATGATCTCCAGCGTGGGGATTTCCTTTTCCATGCGGCCCTGGCTGCGGCAGTGAGGAAGCATTGGCGGGGGGGGCTATTGGAACCGGCTATGTCCCTTGCGTGTCAATACGTGGTGATGGCTGCGGGTACTTTTAAAGCGGTGACCTGTCTTTATCGCCGGATTACTCAGGACCTGCGTCAGCCCCTGACAGCGCTGCGGCTCAAATGGGAGACGGACCTGGGGGAGCCCTTCTCGGATGGAGCATGGGGGGCGGTAGTTGAGAGGCCATGGAAGAGTTCCCGAAATGCGCGCTTCCAGCTCATTCAATTTTATGTCTTACATAGGGCTTACTTAACGCCCAACAAACTGAACGACTATTTTGGGGGTCGTCTGCCTGCCCTCGTTGTGCTCTAGTGGGGGCGGGGTTCCTGCATATGTTCTGGAGCTGCCCGCAGTTGGAGGACTACTGGCGGGAAACAATGGCTGCCTTAACGACTGTGACGGAGAGAGAGCTGGCACTGACACCAGGGGTTTGTTTACTACATGAGTATCCCCACACTGCGAAAACCAAGGTCACCAGTAAGTTCATTGACCTGGGATTAGTGCTCGCGAAAAGGGAGCTTACTAGCCGTAGGAAGGCGAGGCAGGGACCTTCCCTTGAGCGGTGGAGACGGGAGCTTGTAAAGTGGGCGGAGAGTGAGGGTAATTGCAGGATGGGTATGGCTAGACGCACGGGGAACGAGCACTCAATGGAACTGGCCAGGGCATGGGTGGCGCTTGTGGAATTGACTAAGCATCCGCCTGGTGCTGAGGAAAGTCTGTTGACTGAGACGGGGGGCACTCAAGACACCTGATATTGTGAGCTCTAACTGACAGGGAGGGATGTTGCGCCTGCTGGCGGGGCTGCGGGGGATCGCCTCCGGTGTTTCTGCCCTATCACGGTTGTGGATTTGTGTGATGGGATACCAGGCGGTCCATGGGGACGACCTGGGAATACCTGCAACCTTTTAATTAGTGGCTAGCGGCATGCTTGGGAGGGTGGGTGGAGTGGGGGGGGGGCTAAAGGGGTTTAGAGGGGTAGTTGGGGTGGGGGGTTGTTGGGGCTGGGTGCTTTATTCCTTTTGTTTTTTCCTTATGCCTATGATGACCCTGCACTCTGAACGGTACTATACATGGGGTTGCTAGGGACTGTATAATTGCATACAGCGGGGGCTGAGGGAGGACTCAGTAGTGGGGCATGAGGGCCAAGGGGCATCGTTGAGCGGCACCCTAAGGGAGGCTGCAGTTATGGCACTAATAGCACTTGTAATATATTGCTCCCCGAATCCTTAATGTATGCTGTCACTGAAGCTTTTTGTTTGCTTTCTCAGAAAACGAATAAAATTCTGTTTAAAAAAAAAAAAAAGTGAGGGTGGACATGTTTCATAATCATCATTTGTTGTGTCCTGTGGAGAAAAAACAGCTAATGGATCTGTTCTTTGCACGTGCCTCCATGCAACATGAACAGCGGGAGCTGGGAAAACCCATGGTCCAATTGCATTTATTACTAAAAACCGTGCAGGGCATGGAACCTTATCTTTACCAGTTATCTAGTGATAGAGACAGATTTGTGGTGTCTTGATTTAGGTTTAACTTGTTACATCACTTGTTAGCCTCTCCGAGTGGCTGGGTCAGCCCTGGCGCATTAGGGCCCTGTGGGTGTGACAATGTGTCTCCACAGGATACCCTTCATTTTGCATTGCTGTGTAAATATTTTAGTGTTCTTAGGAAGCATTTTCTTTTACCAGTTTGCTAATGCATATGCTCTTGTTGCGGTCTCAGGTTTTTTGCGTGCTGCTGTAAGATCTAGGTGCTCCAGGCCCGATTAATGGGGTTAGTGTCTCTAAGCTGAATTTTTCATCTATACATTAATGTATTTCAATTTTAAATTCTTTTTAACGCTGATATATGAATGTATTTATGGTCTTATGTTCTTTTATGATTGTATTTTCAATCGAATAAAGATTTTGTGATGATGGTGAACCATCTTAGAGAAAAAAAGATTTTCTCTCATAATTTTCTCATGGCACACCAAAAGCCACAATGAGGACACACTTTTTTATAATTTCACAAATATATACTGTTATTATGTATTGTTTCATCACATATTGGATTGATGGATATTTGTGTTGTACCACATATATGTTTTTTTTTCTCTTTCAAAAATAAGTTGTCACAGTGAATACAGCTTCATTAACATATCAACAATGTATGTTAGACTTTAGTAAAAATAGGAATTTGCCGTTCGTTGTTTGGCAGTAATCAAAAAGAAAAAAGAAGAAGACAAAAAGAAAAGAAGAAAAAAAAGCAAAGACACATTCGCGGGGAGAGCGGAGGCAATAAACAAATGATAAAGGATTCCTATAGACTACATAGTCTTCTCTAACCAGCTGGTAATAGGAGACCAAATTTTTAGCCCCCATGCTCGTCTCCTGAACCCCCGCATTTTATAAACAGAGGATTCCATATTGTATAGCGCTAGTATCCTAGATCTCCAGTTAATAAATGTCGGAGCATCTGGACTAATCCACTGAGATGTTATGCATAATCTTAGGACTGTGTTAAGACACTTTCAAGTAAGGTTTCTAGACTTTTATTTCTTAAGTTACAGAGCCACCAACTCCAGCTCCCAGATTGTCAGTTCTCCTCCAGGTAACTGTCCCACACACGAGACGCAACCATGGATACAGAACCCCTATGCTCAACAGTTCCAAACAGTATTAAGTATAACCATAACACATCCCCCTTACTGAAAATAGAAAGAAAGAAGGAAAAGAGAACAAGGAAAAAGAGGAAATAAGAAAAACAAGAGAGTGAGAATATGCATGGGAAAAAGGAAAAGTCATAGCAGAGGAAAACACTACAGAGAGTTACTAAGTTACACAGTCATCACAACATTAAATGAATTCAATACATCTCATAGTCTTCATAACGTCTAGGAGGATAACGGGACCTTGGAGGAAGATCCCGTAAATGAGATCTCGGGAGAGAGACACTCCTAGGAAGAATCGGGCCAGGAAAACTGTCTGAACACGAAAACTTGTCCCCTTTAAATCTCACCAGGCGAGACATGCTCCATTTGGATCCATTATGAACAGTGACAACATTCTTGTAAACAGAAATAATAGCAAAAGGGCCCATAAACTCTGTGATACCCTTCTTGTGCCACCGTGGTTTTTAATAAGTACCCAATCACCGACACTCCATGTTGTGGCTTTAGTAGAATACTTATAGTCAAACCTTTCCTTGTATCTGTCTTGGTAACACTTAACTTTAGCACCCACCTCCTCCTTATCCAAAACAGGACCTTCAATCAGAGGTAACCACCCAGGATTGAGCTTGGATAGGGCAACTCTGCCCCTCAGTATCTGAAAAGGAGATTTTTGTAGCACAGCATTGAGAGCAGTGCGATGTGCCCACCAAGTATCTCTCAAAACACCCTTGAGGGAAACTTTCCTATCAGCAGCTCTTTGCACACACGCCTTCACCACTCTGTACATGCGCTCCGCAAGTCCATTGGCTTGTGGCGCATAAAGGGCAGTTTTATGATGAGTGATGCCATAGTCCCTTAAAAAATCTTGCATCTCCTGCGATATAAATTGCACCCCATTATCAGTGACGAGGAATCTAGGTACGCCCTCACATGCAAATTCATCTTTAAGGAAGTCCATAACCACCTTGGTGTTGATAGAGCTTACACATCTGGTGGATACCCACTTAGAAGAGTAATCCACCAAGAGAATCACAAACCGCTCAGAAGGACCTAAAAGCTTAAAGGGACCCATAAGGTCTAAGCCAAGTTTAATCCAGGGCTCACGTGGGACCTCCACAGGTGACAAGGGGGCAGTATTGGTGACCTGGGATTTGTCACTAGAGGCACACTCGTAACACTCTTTAACAATTTGCTCGACATGACTATCCATCCTAGGCCACCAATACCTCTCACGAAGACGAGACTTTGTGAGATTCCTTCCCAAGTGCCCCTCATGAGCGAGATTCACCTTTTGGTCTCAAGGCATCGGGGGGTATCACTCTCTCACCACGCATAAGTTGACCTTGGCATAAAGTGAGTTCATTTCTGATGGACCAGAAAGGTAATAAGTCAGAATCAAGTTTCTTCAGGCCACCCTTTTACCACGAAATCCATTACAATTGGAAGAAGCACATCTTCCAATAAGGCTTGATTCCATTCTAGTTCTTGAATGGCAGGCTCCTTGACCCAGTTAACACTGACAGACTCACAATCCAAAGTATCATTAGAACAGTCAATGGGGAGTCTTGATAGACAATCTGCCGCCTTATTGGCAGAACCTGGAAGATACTGTACCTGAAAATTGTAATCTTCCAATCCCTCACTCCAACGTTTTAGTCTGGGGGTGAGCCTTTCACTCTCTGCACACGAGAAAACTTGAACTAAAGGGCGATGATCAGATCTAACAGAAAAAGGGATGCCCCAAAGATAAAATTTAAAATGTTTAATTGCCCAGGCAATGGCCAGAGCCTCCCTTTCAATGCATGAGTACTGTTGTTCCGGTTTTTTCAATGCTCTTGAGGCAAATGCAACTACTTTTTCCTCACCACCATCGATTTGAGAAAGTACTGCCCCAAGGCCACACAAGCTGGCATCAGTAGTTAGAAAGGTTTTCTTTTTAGAATCAAAGTGACCAAGTGTAGGCATCTTACCAATTGCCTGTTTGATGGAATCAAAAGCTAAAGCACACTCTGGTGACCAAACAAAATGTGCACCTTTTCTCAGAAGAGCCCTGATGGGCTCAGCAATGGAAGCAAAACCTTGCACAAATTTGGAATAAAACTCAGCAAGGCCAAGGAAGGACCTGACTTGCTCTTTATCAGTTGGGGCAGGAGCATCTAGAATACTCTTAGTCAAATCCAGTTTGGGACAAATAACCTCCCCAGAGATAACATGTCCCAAATACGTGACAGAAGACACTCCAATTTTACATTTCAGTCTATTTACAGTCAAACCGTTCTCAGTTAGCCTTTGTAGAACATTTCTCAGAATAGTGTCATGCTCCAAATCATCTTTCCCGTAGACTAAAATGTCATCCTGAAAGAACATGACCTTGGAAACATCGCCCAGAATCATCTTCATGATACGTTGGAAACAGGCAGCTGCAGAAGGTAGCCCGAATGGCATCCTGATAAAGCGGTAAGCCCCCAGTGGTGTCACAAAAGATGTTAAATGTCTAGACTCTGGATGGAGGGGTACCTGGTGGTAAGCAGAGGATAAGTCTAGCACACTAAAAACCTTGGCACCGTTAAGCATATTAATTGACTCGGAGATATTAGGAAGGGGTTGACGATCAACCCAAATCCATTTGTTTAAACTCCTCAAGTCCACACACATCCTAATACTCTTTCCTCCATCCTTGGGGGCCAAAACCACTGGGGCCAACCATTCAGAGGATTCAATTTCCTCAATCACGCCCAGCAATACCAGTCTCTTGAGTTCATCTCCGAGAGGTTCAAGCATCAAGTTGGGAACCCTCCTAACCTTGTGTACTACAGGCATAGCATTGTGCTTGAGTACTATACGGTGTTCAACATTTTTGAGAAGGCCGAGGTTGTCAGAAAAATCTTGGGGAAACTCTTCAAAGAATTTGCAGGAAGTTCCAGATTGGTCAATCAACATGACTTGTTCGAATGGGTAAGGAGCATTAGGGTTAAGAATTATCCCCAAGTCTCTCTGGTGTCTCCACCCGAGGAGATTGTCACCTCGCTTAGCAACATACATTTTTCCTATGGTCTCTCTTCCCTTGAAATTAATCTTCTTGATGGAAAATCCAATTACATCGATATGTGACCCACCATAACTGACAGGGTTGATGTCAGGGGCAGAAAGCTGTTCTTGAGGAAACGTTTTGTCCCACAACTCATTGCCAAGCATTGTGAAAAGTGATCCAGAGTCTGCTAGAACGACAATTAACTTTTCACCAATCATTACTTCGCATTCTGGCATGCTGATAAGATCAGCATCAACCAAGCCATCACCTCGTACACTCAGCATAACAGTTCTCGATGAGTCACAGGTTTCAACATTCTCTACAGTGCGTACTCTGCTACCAGATCTGCATACTCTGGCATAGTGACCCTTGATCCCACACTTGTGGCAGGTGGTATTTTTCGCATAACAGTTAGGGTAGTTGGAGGAGTGATTAGTGCTACCACATCTGTAGCATTTCATCCTTGAAACATCTGTGAAGGTGGAAGGTTTGGCTTTGATTCCCCGCATACTTTTGGAAACAGAGTCGACAGAGTCTTGAGAAGTATCCTTTTGGGTCAACTCATGAATACTACTAGGAGTCGGAGCATTGTCTGTTATAGTCTTATGGGTTTTCATCTCTTTAACCCAACCAGAGGTGTTTTCCATCCCCTCTACGATGGCTACAGCTTCCTTGAGAGATGGGTTTTTAGACAAAAGTTTTTCTTGCACTTTTTTAGAGAAGCTATGTAGTTCCCAACCTTCTCGTTGGTTTCTTGTACTCTCATAAAAAATGTGTGCCTCTCTAAGACAACATTAATACGTGGTCCAAAGTACATTTCTAACATTTTTATGGACATCTCGAACACATCAGAGGGTTCTCCATCACCTTCACCAACAGGAATTTCATCAATACTTTCATAAATATTGCGCCCTTCTATTCCGAGATTGTGAAGAAGTATTGCTTGCCTCCTGTGCGCTGAAAACTTCTCACCACCTATAGCTACCAAGTATGAATCAAATAACAGTTTCCATCTCTTCCATGGTAAGAGTGGTTCACCCTTTTCGCAAAGAAATGGAGGAGGTTGGTTCATTGAGGTAGTTGACATGGTGGCAGCGCTAACAAAAATACAATAAGGGAGGTAAAAACTAAAGCACTGAAGAAACTTGAACAGCAAACAACTTGAACAGCGCTGTAAAGGTTCAACAGTTGTGGGCGATGGAATAAATATTAGGGAAAGAAAATCAGTACCTGGAGGATTTCCATGAAATAATCACTGCTTAACAGTGTGTGAATGTGCACAACGCCATGCGGTGTCCAGTCTCCATTAAAATTGCTCAGATCGAGCACCGTATCAATGTGTACAGCAAACAGCCAGAAACAGTGCTGTGTGCGAAGCAATAAGTAAGGGAAAGAAAAGCAGTACCTGGAGGATTTCTTTGAAATGTTCGATGCTTAATAGTGCGTCAATGTGCACAAGGCCATGCGGTGTCCAGTTTCCATAAAATTGCTCAAATCGAGCTCCGTAACAGTGTGTGCCGGCGTTGTCATAGAAACTAGACAACAGATCCACTTCCAAAATGGCGGCACGCACGTAACGTAACGTGCGCGTCGCGTGGTTACGTCATTCAGTGCTGGCAATGCTGGGCACATCAGCGAGTGCACGAGAGGATCGTCGCGAGCTTAAAAAAAAACGTTGAGGAGAAGGAAAAGTGTAGAAAATACCCCAATTTTAGCTGGAAGTACGTAGAAAGTCAGGATAAGCTGGAGCAGGCATTGGAAATCATAGGGAAGCAGAAAAGCACCTCTTCACTTGTCACTCGATTCCAAACCGTCGTGGAGAAGAAGATAACTCCGTGGGTCCTTGAGAATGGGGAGAGTTGGTGGCAGGCTTGTCCCCCGCAAGCGTCACTCGTCGCCAGTGTTAAGAAGACACTTTCAGGTAAGGTTTCTAGACTTTTATTTCTTAAGTTACAGAGCCACCAACTCCAGCTCCCAGCTTGTCAGTTCTCCTCCAGGTAACTGTCCCACACACGAGACGCAACCATGGAAACAGAACCACTATGCTCAACAGTTCCAAACAGTATTAAGTATAACCATAACAGACTGCCATAGCAATGAAAAGGAAATTAGTCTCAGCCCTACCACGAAGTTCTCCGACCTCTTCACTTATTACCCCCAGGATTATCAATTCGGAAGTGAGTATTATGGGAGTAGCAAGAATCAAGTTCAAAAAGTAGTTTATATCCTTCAAAAAAGGTGCCAACCCAGGACAAGTATAAAACATGTGTAGGGTGTCTGCTCCCCAGAACCCACATCTACTACATGAGCTTCCCAGGGAGCTAGCCCACTTAGAAATCTTGGCAGGAGTATAATATAAATCGAAAGCAGACATGAAATGCTGAGTTTTCAGACTACCAGATATAAGCACGCAATTAGCTAATTCCAACGATGTCTCCAAATGTATCCCTTTTTTCCCTAGCTTCCTCTCCCAGCTAGCATTTTGAGATATTAGATCGTCAGGGGACTCTGCCAGTAACGCCTGATAAATTACTCCAATCCGTGATTGTCTCCGCAGCAATTCTATTAGCCCAATAGTGCCCAGATTACCATTTGCCCCTTGCAAGCTAGAGCCTAGAAAACTCTGAATCTGTAAGAACTTGAAAAAGTCCCCCTTAGAGAAACCGAACTTCTTTTGTAAAAACAAAAATGAGGCTAATTGTCCTTCATGACATAAATCCCCTAGAACAGTGATTCCTGCATTACCCCAACTGAATGTGATTCTATCCTGGAATATAGTTGGTAGGAAAGCACTCGCTGAAAAGGTGGTATATGCATTCATGTTGGGTATCCTAAATCTACGTCGAGTTTTCCTCCAAACTGAGTAAGCCGATTGTACTATTTTGAATTTTGGCTTCTTATAGTAACTTGGTTCCAAAGTTTTAACTAACCTTTGCCTTGCTTCGTCTCCTAAAAGCATTTCATATATGGAGGGGCAAACAGCCTCTGACCTAGCAGTGTTTCCAGTCACTAGTATTCCCATGTGCTGCAGTAGTGCTGCCCAATGATATAATAAAAAATTTGGCACCCCCAATCCACCCCTTAATCTGGGAAGAGTCATCCACTTGATAGCCCTTCTGGGCCGCCGATAGCCCCATAAAAACCTGAAACAAGCCCTTTCAATTTTTGTAATACAGAGGGGTCGATCCCGATTCGGGCCGGAAAACGTACCGACCGACTCGGTGCGGGAATTTATTCCGACCGACACGAACCGGCGCCGTCCGACCCGGATAGTACGATGAAATGCATGTGAAACCCGACCGACTCGGACGGAATACAAAAGGAACGACCGAGCAGGACGGAAACAAGACATCCGCCGGAAAAACACTCGAAACGAACCGACCGACACGCACCCGGATAGCGACCGAACGAAACGTACCCGCGAACTCCGACCCGCGTAGTACGATGCTATGCGTGCGAAACACGACTGACTCGCACGGAGCACAAGCCGTACGACCACACGCACACAAAACCCAGCCGAATCAACCCAATACTCCGCGACCGACTCGTACGCCGCACATGAAACCAACCTGAAACACATCAGGAACGAGTCGGACAACATCGCACCAGACAACAGCAGCGTCCGACTCGGACACAAGAACGACTCCTACATGCACTCAAAGCACCAAGGGAAAAAAGTTAAAAAAAATGGCCAAACAAGCTACCACAAAGCCAATAAATACTGGGGGTGGGGGAAAAAATGGAACAAGGACACACCCCCAACCTCACCTACATAAAGGCCACAAATCCCTACCATGAGCCTTTGCAAATTCCACAGACCTGCCAGCAAACAACACCATCACATAGCAACCACAGACACACTCACAGCTCATACATCACACAAGCCACACACCATTACCACAATTACAAATAGCACCCTCACACACACCCAGCTAAACCTACACTCACACACCCCCACTTGCACACACACACACACACACACACACATCAATCACCACCACCACCTATCACCATGCCCCCAAAGAAGAACCACAAGTTCCTAGATTGTGAATTGGAAGTCCTGGTAGACGAGATACTCAGGGTAGAGCCACAGTTGTTTGGTACATTGGTACAACAGACCCCCATGTCGCAGAAAACCAAGATGTGGGCGAGGATTGTCGACAGGGTGAATGCACAATCACCATGTTTGCGCACAAAGGAAGACATCCAGAACATGTGGTATGATGTGTGCAGGAGGGTCCGGGACCTACTGAAAAAGGACTACATCATCAGCCAGCGCACCGGCAGTGGCTCTCCTGCAAAACCAATATACCTCAGGCCCTGGGAGGAGAAGGTGCGGGCCATCCTACCACCAGTGAGCGTATATGGACTAACAGACATCCCAGAGCCTGGTGAGTACACAACTTATATACACAATATGGTGTGACAATACACACACAGCACCCTCAAAGGGATAGGCAAACCATGCACCCTTACCAAATACACAGCAAACAAAACATACTCATCCCAAGATGTGAATGCCAGTCAGACAAACACAACACCTGCCATCTCATAGTGACATCTAACTGTGTCATGACATCTACAAACCTAACAACAAATACAGCAAGGCAGTGGCACAAATAGAACCAACAAACACTCCCAGATATATTGACATCACTAGAACACCACCTCACAGGAAGATCACTGAAAGGAAGGAATTCTGTGTATGCTGGTAAAGTCAGTGTAGCCAATAGCATCATGGGAGTTGGAGTCATAGATATTGCTCAGCCTCACAATTGGCCCATCAACACCACCCTGAACCATGCTTACATCACAGGAGTGGAAAAGGACTCACAAGATGGCTGACACTGGGTACTGCTGGGGGAGCACAAGGCCCTGCAGGCAACTGTGCAACAACCAACAGCAGGACACCACTGACTGACATCCTGAAAGACAACTTGCACTCCTGCAATGGAAGCATGTTCCATGGTGGGATATCTGGCTGGGTGGGAAGGAGGACTCACAGCACTGACCATAGTTACAAGCACCTCCCCTCACACACACCCCAACACTAACTCCACAGAACCCACGGGGAGAATGCAATGCCTCACATTCTAACTCAAGATCCCACAAAGACCAACCAGCCGGGCTCATACTGTGTGAAGCACAGGGACACTCTTGGGACTGGTAGCCAAACAACCGCAAGGAGAACACTCTCAGCCAACCTGTCAGCAAAGGCACCCCACCCCACAGGGAAGCAGAGTCAAAAGGAAGGAAGGATGGGCATGCTGGGAAGGGGGTGGAGGCAATAGCATGATGGGAGTGGTAGTCACAGATATTGCTCAGCCTCACAATTGGCCCATCAACACCACCCTGAACCATGCTCACATCACAGGGAGTGGAAAAGGACTCACAAGATGGCTGACACAGGGTACTGCTGGGGGAACACAAGGCCCTGCAGGCAACTGTGCACCAACAAACAACACGACCACATTGTCAGCCATCTTGCCATTGCTCTCACACTCACACACACACTGAAGTCCACTCAAAAGGAAGGAAGGATGGGCATGCTGGGAAGGGGGGTGGAGGCAATAGCATGATGGGAGTGACAGTCACAGATGTTGCTCAGCCTCACAATTGGCCCATCAACACCACCCTGAACCATGCCCACATCACAGGGAGTGGAAAAGGACTCACAAGATGGCTGACACTGGGTACTGCTGGGGGGAGCACAAGGCCCTGCAGGCAACTGTGCAACAACCAACATCAGGACACCACTGACTGACATCCTGAAAGACAACTTGCACTCCCTGCAATGGAAGCATGTTCCATGGTGGGACATCTGGCTGGGTGGGAAGGAGGACTCACAGCACTGACCATAGTTACAAGCACCTCCCCTCACACACACCCCAACACTAACTCCACAGAACCCACCTGGGAGAATGCAATGCCTCACATTCTAACTCAAGATCCCACAAAGACCAACCAGCCGGGCTCATACTGTGTGAAGCACAGGGACACTCTTGGGACTGGTAGCCAAACAACCGCAAGGAGAACACTCTCAGCCAACCTGTCAGCACAGGCACCCCACCCCACAGGGAAGCAGAGTCAAAAGGAAGGAAGGATGGGCATGCTGGGAAGGGGGTGGAGGCAATAGCATGATGGGAGTGGTAGTCACAGATATTGCTCAGCCTCACAATTGGCCCATCAACACCACCCTGAACCATGCTCACATCACAGGGAATGGAAAAGGACTCACAAGATGGCTGACACTGGGTACTGCTGGGGGAGCACAAGGCCCTGCAGGCAACTGTGCAACAACCAACAGCAGGACACCACTGACTGACATCCTGAAAGACAACTTGCACTCCCTGCAATGGAAGCATGTTCCATGGTGGGATATTTGGGCTGGGGGGAGAAGTCGGCCCGGATGGCAACCAAATACCACCAATGCTGGTCAGGCACACACCTCAACATTCACATTGACATGTCATAGGTTGGCAGGACAATGTGCTACACCAATATCACTCTCTGACTGTCATAACTGAGTAGAATGCAATGTCCAAGGCCGCATCCAGAGGTACAGTCACAACTGTCCGGTGTTTTAACAATTGATGCCTGTAGAAACATACCATACAATCTGTGTCTAAAACAGGTGAAGATGGGGACTCAGCAGCAGATGAGGAGGAGTCCCTGTCCCAGGCTCCGGGGGAGACAGAGCTCACTGGTGTGGATCAGCCTCTGCACTCCTCGGATGGCGAACAACAAGCTGGACCCTCCGGTGCCAGTCATCATGCAGCACCAGCAGGACCAACATCTGCACCCCCTGCACCCACCCCTCCAACAACTGCCAACACACAGGCCACCCCTGCCAACACGGACACACCAAGGACCACAGGTGACAACAGCGCAGGGACCCAGGACCAAACTGGAGCCGCTGCCATCGAGCCCACTAACAACACCCAAGTGGGCACACGGTCACCTGTGCGTGGCACCGCAGGCCCTGCACGTGTTGCCAGGGGTGGTGGGAGAGGTGGTAGACACAGGTCGCTATTTGCAGAGGGGTCAGGACTGCGTGATGACCCACAACTGGCACGCATTGCAGATGCGTACCAGACCAGCACCGGAGAGGTCACCCAGGTAGTGGGGATCCTCAAGGACATACAACAGCAGCAGGCTGCCCATCATGCCCGCTTGGACTCCCACATGTCCCGTGTCGAGACACACATGTCTCGCATGGAGTCCAAGTGGGACACATTGCAAGAACTCACAGCTTTGCATAGGGACATACTGACATGCCTCCGCCAGATCAGCACCAACATGGCCTCACCTCCCTGTGCGCCCACAACATCTGTTGCCACTACATCCGCAACAGCCACAGGGAGGGAGGAGGACTCTGGCGGAGAGTACCCTGCACCGCGGCAGACTGCACCTGAGGGTCCCCCCCCCAAGAAGAGGGGCCGTCCGAGGAGGCCAAACTGAGAGGCCGATGGCCAGCTACATCCCCCAGGAAGCCAACACCTGTTCTGGAACTTTTCCTCTGTGTGCAAACTGCACGCCCTGTTGATGGCAACCCAACTCGCCCACATGACATGGGGAGCTCTAGTTGTACAAATTCATCAGATGATTCTGGACTATACCCTGGACATTTCATCTACCAGGACTTCCAATTCACATGGCACAGGGGTGGGGGAATCATATCGCCCGACGCCCGAACCATGTTGTTTTTATCATCGGGCAAGAAGATGTAATGTCTATTTTGTCCGACGGACAAGTAGACATTAAATCACGGAAATAAAACAGGCTGTGAGCACTCTGGGGCTCACAGCCAATCATAAAAGCTTGCCGAGAGCCTTTGGAGGCCTCTGATTGGCCAGCAGCCCATGACTTCACTGGGCTCTAGCCAGTGATTGGCTGGGGAGTGAAACGTCACCCCAGTCTCAGCAAGCAGTTGAACTTCGGGACTGCCGGACTGCCGCGAGTGAGGCAATTATAGATTCAGGTAAAATAAGCACTATAGCGCCCGCCATAGCACTGCTAGAGTGTTATTTTGCTGAGCTTGCATGCAGATTGCTCTGAAATATTGAAATAGAACTTGTCTGCCTGCTGATGGACCGTGTCTAATGCAGCGTCAGTGTGGCTGCAGAAAGCGCGGGCTCTCATTGCTGCTAATTGCCGACCGCACTTTTCCATTGGTGTGCAGAGTGGATTAAAACTCCCTTTCACACCAGACGTGTGACACAGATTGGGCAATTTCCCTCACAAAAGGGCGATATCTTTCCCATTTGTGTGAGAAAATGCTCAGTTGGCCAGTGCCTATTTTTCGGGCTTAATTTAGCCCGTTGTGCGCATTTTCTTTTAAGCTGCAGCGGCGCCTCAGGAGAACTGTTCCCTTCAAAGTTCATTGCGGGCGGCATGGGCAAGGCACATATCTTGCACCACATCAATGCCAGGACTTCAGACTCATCTGAATGCGGGGTTAAAAATACATTTGTTTTTGAAAAGCGAAAGTGAAATTTGCCGCCTCGCTGTGCTGATACTGAAGGCAAAAAGCTCTTTGTGACCGGGATTAGATGTCACGTTAGAAGTCCGTATTTCTGCTGATGATGGTCACGAAAGGCTCTCCAATTCCACCACCAAGGAGGCATCTCTAGGGGTGCTTGTGTTTTGGCTGCAATCAGCTTTGTATGTACTGGCGCGATAAAGTGAGGCAGCGCTGCACTGAAGGAAGAGCGCCTACAGTAGCTGTTTAAAAACCTCAGACGTAGAACGCGAAGGTGGAGGCGCGAGGAAAGGAAAGCGCATGCAGTGACATTGAGTGATCTACATTGGCATAAAGTTAACTGCGGGCGTGTGCTTATGTGGTACGGAAGGGCGCTGCCTGAGTGCAAGGACCACTGTTACAGTGAGCCACACATCGTTTTACTTTGCAACTTCAGCCGCGCCGCGCTCCGAGCATAGCAGAGAATGCCTAAGGCGGGTGACGGGGTCACAGGGAGGCACCTGATTTACCTCTAGCAGAAACCTTGGTTTTCATTCTGAAAACTACAATGATCGTCTTATTATTGTATCGGCGTCTGCCAGAATAATGTCCCCTCTGCAGACTCTGCATAAGTTCACATATCATTTAATATGATTTCTCGTGCAGCTGCAAATAGTGCTACAGTTAGAAATAAATGAACGTGTCCAAGTTGTGTAATATAACTGGCGCTCATGTAAAGCACTCCAATACGTTCAGGTCGAGTTTGCGCTATTAAACTGCAAAAAAATGTCATTCTTTCATTAGAAATGCACTCTCAGTCTCAAGGTCATATGCAAGTGTAGTCAAGTGTTAAAATAACTCGGGCTAGGATATTTAGAAACAAGTGAAATCAGGAGGTGGTGAGGAAGATATGAAGGGTACTATCATTAAAGAAGAAGAGAAAATGCTGAATTCACTTGGCAGCAGTACATCAAATCTGGTGTTGTGTTAATTTGGTATGCACTAGTTTATACACATATGCAGAGCCTCTGCCAATGAACACACAACTAGATCACTCTGACTTGTGTGAAACAGGGGGCCGGGCCTCTATGAATAGCTCTTTAATGCACTTCAGTTCTGCCTCAAATAGCTCTGCAAATGCACGTTCACGTTATATTATTTAATCATAGTCCTGGATTCTTTTGGTCATTGTATCTACAGTCTTACTTGAAGCAGGTGGATATTGTTTGTCTGTCCGTTATTTGTGATATGTCTGCATGCTCTGGGATAGTCCAGTATTCTGGATAGGTGTGGCTTGTTGGCGACAGATGTTCATTATTATTGATCATGATCTTTTTTTTTTTTAAGCAGTGAGTTAAGTAAGTACTGGTTGCAATTAGTTGTGACATTGTGCAACATCCTTCTTGAGTGCAGAGTTTATTTACAGTAGTTATCTGCTATTTGTGATGTTGCAGAATTCTTGACGGTCTGGAACTATTTAGATACTCTTTGTGAAAGAGAACCTTGCTTGATAAATTAAAAAAATGGCTTCCATGCTTAAATTGTGTGATCTTAGGCAAATGTTTTATTTCACCAAAGCTAACTTTTTCTTCATAATTAAGGCTCCCTGTTTTCCGTTTTTACTGATTTTTACAGATACATACAGACAGAAAACCATTTATTTTCTTATCTGTATTTATTTTTAAATGTGTATAAAAACGGAAATTGGAGTTAATGTTTGTCAGTTGGAGCCCTTATGTTTGATGTGGGACGGGAGTAGGTGGGACAAGTGGATTTTACAGGACATGTAGATCTCAGTGGCATTTTGTCCCTTGGACAACTAGATTATTTGGAAAATTCCACACCCCTGGGAACTTTGGATTCCAATTTCTATGTACAGCACCCACCATCCTGTGCACCATCCCCACACCTTTTGTAAATAAACTCACCAAAAAACCATATCTGCCTCTGTTGTGATTCCAACGTGGTCTCTGTCATGGAGATGGTGATCAGAAATATGACACTGTGCATGCTGACTGCTACAGCAAGTCCAACACCGTCATGGCAGTCATGGCGACGTGACACATATGAGGGAGACACACCACTAGGGCCACACAACACATACACACCAGGGCCATATGACTCATCCCCTACACTGATGTTGCCTGGAAATACAGTGCAATGCACAGACACCACACATATTCACAGTCTGTGTCAACTACAACACAGGTGCAGTAAGCAAATGTCACTCAGATGTGTGACTATGGACAACGCACACCTCAAAATGTAGAACAGGTTTATTACACATTTGCTACATGTTGTTTCCACTACAAATGCAAGCTAATCCCACCTGGCTGTGGCCACAAAGTCAAACAATGCAGAAGATAGAAAGTCCAGGGGTGTGTGGCACATCACCTGTAGGGGAACAACTGCTGCCACCTTGGAAGTTGAATCATTGATTCGGGGGATCCAAGTTGTTCTAACAACTCCAGCAGCACCCTGTGAAGGACAGACATGACACACACTCAAAAGCACAGAAGAACAGCACAGAACAGCAATACTCATGTCTAATACCTGTCACAAGTTAAATACACAAAAGCAAGTTAGCATGTCTACACTGTTGGCAAGTACAGACCACCTGCAAGGACACATCTCCGCACGCATCCAGTCAAGTTGCACATGGCCACACTCAAACAGCACCAGAGCACCACACACACATATCATGCAAATCAAATTCATTGATAGTACAACACTCTGGATACTCACATTCAGCTGAAGAAGTTGGTGATGAGCTGTGTGCGGACATCACCATCACCATCATCATCATCATCACTGGCATCGAGGCCCAGGCCTGGATCCTCCACAGGTGGCGGATGTTGGTCATCGTCATCCAGGATGAGAGGCAACTCCTTCTGCACTGCCAGGTTGTGGAGCATGCAGCAGACGATGATAATCTTGCACACCTTTGCTGGGGCATATGGGAGGGCGCCTCCTGTCTTGTCCAGGCAGCGGAAGCGGCTCTTCAAGAGACCAAAGGTCCGCTCAATCACCCTCCTGGTCTGACCATGTGCCTCATTGTAGCGCATCTGGGCTGGTGTCACAGGGTTCCTGAGGGGTGTCAGCAACCACGGAATGTTGGGGTATCCCGAGTCACCTACAGACAGACAATTGCACATTAGCCAACATTGAAAAGTGTGCGGAAAGCAACATAGCACAACACACACAATGGTACAAAGTCAGTACACACCGACAAGCCAAGCACGCTGGTTCGGCATCTGTGACATCATCCTCGGGATGCGACTACTCCTCATCACGTAGGCATCATGTGCAGAACCGGGGAAACGGGCACAAACATGTGTGATGGTCATGTTTGCAAGACATACCACCAGAGCATTGACAGAATGGTAATGTTTCCTGTTCCTGTATGCCTGCTCATGTGCCTGTGGTGGTACCAAAGCCACATGTGTCCCATCAATGGAGCCAATGACATGTGGCATCCTCCCCAGGGCATAGAAGTCACTCTTGACGTCAGTGAGTCGGTGACGTTGTGGGAAATAGATGTACTGGTTAAGGCATCTCAACATCGCCACCAAAACATCGCGTAGCACACGGCTGAACATAGTCTGTGACATACCACCAGTAGATGCCACAGTGTGTTGAAAGGTACCGGTGGCAAAGAAGTGTAGGGCTGCCATCACCTTCACCTTGGGGGTCAGCGCTGTCGGATACGGCAGGCCAGGCTGCAAATGTGGGTCCAACCGCACTGCCAAATCCTCAATCAGCTGCCTGGTGAAGCGGTACCGTCGGATGCTGTCACGTTCCACCATCGTTGCCAGGTCTGGGAATGGTCGATGTACAGCAGGAGCCCTGCAGTGCAGAGGTGAAGAAGTCAAGATTGTCAGTCACCCCACATATGTGCCATTCACCATACTGTAGTTCACATGCTACATCATCAGCAAACACTAGTACTTGATGTGTGTCTCGTTCTGTTTGGACACATATGGCACCCACATGGACATCATGTAACATCTCTGTTCAACATGTGTGGACAACAGGTCCCAGGGTGTGCTATGTGAAACCATTTGGCTGTGTCACAGTACCCATTTACTGCACTCACATTCCACACACATACCACAGTGACGTCTGGACAGATGCGCCACAGGCATCTCAACTCATTGACAGGTAGATTCCCAGGGAGCCTGTCTTGCCACATGGACACTGGCATGACATAGCATATCATGTACACGTCAGAAAAATCAAACATGACTCCCACAGGTAGTGCCCCCTGTAGCCTCTGCAGGACAGACATGGACGTCAGTGACACACACACACAACATCTAAGTTCATGCACAAACAACGTGGATGTGGAGACTGTCTCCCATTGTGCACATGGAGTCAGACATGTGAAACACAACATGCACACAGACTGCGGAGGGACATGACTATTGTGGCAATGGGCCACCCTGTGATGTACATGCTTTCCCACATGAGCCTTGGGGTATGTGACATGTCATACATATACACAACCTGGAAATGTGACCATGCAACATGCTCCAAAAATGAACAGTTGCACATCCCAGTGGTCATGTGCACGACACACAAAGGACCCTGTCCCCATTAACATGTGCACAGCCTGGGTGTGTCTGCCCCCAAGTGCCAGCCCAAAAACAACATGTACACACCCATACACAGATAAGGTCATGCTGCCACACATGCCTTAGATACAGTGTGGACTGGGTGTGGTGTAGTAGGTGTGCCCCAGAGTCCCTGGAAAGTATATGTGGCTGGCATAGGTTCACCATTGACCAGCATGGTGACACATGCGTGTGACCTGTACAGGGACGCGTTGTACAGCAATGGTCTGATCGGTGTGCCCGCTCGGACCATTGCATTGCATGTGAGCGGGTACGCGTTGTATCGCGGGTACGCGTTGTACAGCAATGGTCCGATCGGTGTGCCCGCTCGGACCATTGCATTGCATTGCATGTGAGCGGGTACGCGTTGTATCGCGGGTACGCGTTGTACAGCAATGGTCCGATTGGTGTGCCCGCTCGGACCATTGCATTGCATGTGAGCGGGTACGCGTTGTATCGCGGGTACGCGTTGTACAGCAATGGTCCGATCGGTGTGCCCGCTCGGACCATTGCATTGCATGTGAGCGGGTACGCGTTGTATCGCGGGTATGCGTTGTACAGCAATGGTCCGATCGGTGTGCCCGCTCGGACCATTGCATTGCATGTGAGCGGGTACGCGTTGTATCGCGGGTATGCGTTGTACAGCAATGGTCCGATCGGTGTGCCCGCTCGGACCATTGCATTGAATGTGAGCGGGTACGCGTTGTACAGCAATGGTCCGTTGTACAGCAATGGTCCGATCGGTGTGCCCGCTCGGACCATTGCATTGAATGTGAGCGGGTACGCGTTGTACAGCAATGGTCCGATCGGTGTGCCCGCTCGGACCATTGCATTGTATGTGAGCGGGTACGCGTTGTACAGCAATGGTCCGATCGGTGTGCCCGCTCGGACCATTGCATTGCATGTGAGCGGGTACGCGTTGTATCGCGGGTACGCGTTGTACAGCAATGGTCCGATCGGTGTGCCCGCTCGGACCATTGCATTGAATGTGAGCGGGTAAGCGTTGTACAGCAATGGTCCGATCGGTGTGCCCGCTCGGACCATTGCATTGAATGTGAGCGGGTACGCGTTGTATCGCGGGTACGCGTTGTACAGCAATGGTCCGATCGGTGTGCACGCATTGGCTGGGGCCTGGCATGGCAACGGATGCGGTTTTTGAATTTACAACGAGTCTGATGCAGTGAATTCAGTTGGCCAACCACAACAATGTTGCAAATTCATGGGTGTCATGAAGTTGAATTTTTGAAGGATGCTGTGGGCGTGTATTAGAGCTGCTATTCCATGGATTGGCCAGATTCAGAAGATGCTACCGACTTGGACCTATCACTTTGGACACATGGGACAGTATCTACCTCTGCAGCACACATATAATGCTGGCTGTTCCCCTGAGAGCTCACTTGCCTGCACTACATGCTCCAGGACGACATCTGCCACTACACTGCTGCTGTCTCTGCATCCTCTGGCTGCTGCAATGGCACGTACTGTGGAGAGAGCCCCAGCCTTCACCCATGAGGAGAACCAGGCCCTGCTGGACAGCCTCCTTCCACAGTATACGCAAGCTGTATGGGACACCAGGGGAGCAGGTGAGTGTGCTGTCCACTGCCTCACTAATTGTGCATGTTGCCTGACTAGCAGGATTTACAGTGTGCACACCACTGGCTAGCATGCCCACTGAGTAGTTCGCACCCCCCAAAGTGTGTAGTCACTTGCACTGAACAGGTACAGTGGAGTAACAGTGCATTCAAACAAGGTTCACTACCCATGCAATGATACCATGTAGTAACTGCTGGCAAACTGTCCATAGCCCTCGTTGCACTGCCTGTGTACATCATATGCCCCTGTGATTGAGAGATGTATTTCCAACTGTGTGATGCACGGATATGTTGCATGTGTAGTAATGGCCTTTTCACTTTCTCATCCTCACAGGTTGATGCCCATCGGAAGCAGGATATCTGGCTGGACATCGTCCGGGCAGTCCGATCCGTGGGGGTCTACAAGCGCCGGATCCGCAACTGCCAGAAGAGGTGGCAGGACCTTCGTGGCTGGACCCGGAGGATCGCAAGGGTCCAGCTGAAGCTGTCGCCTCCTCGCAGGAGGGGCGGACACCGGACCCTGACCCCCCACATGCTCCAGATCCTGCCGGTGGTGTTCCCGGAGCTGGATGGGCAGCTGAAGGGCAGACAGCAGCAAGGAGGGGGTGAGTCTAAGACTGCACTGTGAACTCTGTCTAACATGCTATGTGCCCTCCTCTGGCCTGGTTAAACTTCCCCAGTACATCAGTCTTGTTGTCCAGTACCCATGTCCCTCTATTGTAACCTGGCCACTACCCATCTGATGCGCCAGTGTGCTCCTTACGCTCAGGATAATTGTGTCACTTGGGTACAGGGTCCTAGCATTTTGCTTTGCTCAAGGTGGTGACAGATTTTGTTCCCGTGACATTGTGTTTGCCTTCATGGGTGGGTCAGTTGCTCACACAATGCCTGAGTCGTGCTATGTAGTCTGGGTGTAACTTTGATATGTGATCCACTTGCACATCTAATTCACCACATGTCCCTGGGGTATTTGCCACACCCCCATTCTGCGGGTGGGTAAATTGTCTGGGCCTCAGGAGTATGTATGTCAAGTGTGTCACACATGCTTAGCCACCTGCCCACTGACCAGGGCTCCTCCCTCTTGCAGGTGGAGCCGGACAGTCATGCCTACTACAGGGCATACAATACACTCTGTACTCCCACTCCCGTGTATCATCTGACATGCTGTGCTCAGTGAAATGTTGCCTCAGGTGTCTGCCTCTGTGTCGTTGTGCTGTGACTACGTTGTCGTGACTCCTGTGATGTCATTCGGTTAGGGGTCAACATGCCATCTGCTATTGGACCATGTGAGACAAGACTTCTGTGACTCATAGGTGATTGATCACTTGACTGTGCAGACAGGTGTATGAGACTGTGACTTTCAGGCAGCTGTTCATCATTCACAGCACACTGTGAGGTGCTCTGGTTCAGGGAGTAGTGTTTCATGTCTCCCATTTGTCCAAATGGTGTGCAGTGTACAAATACTGGTTCAGAGGATGTGGTTAGTGGGGGATGAACATGTGCACTTGTCAGTTACATTACTTGCCTTCCCCATGTCCTAGGATAGTGACAGTGCAGACTGTTGTTTGCTGGCTAACATGGCCATGTGACTTGAGACAGTGATGTATGACTTTGCAGGCATGCCTGTGTCATGGCATTAAACTTCCTAAGGGTGATCCTGCAGGGTGGTGACATGTGCAACAGGCACCCCATTGTGGCATTGACTATCCGGACATGGGTGCTTCATGGGGTCTGGTGCTGGTATGCATCACATGCATTTCTTTTTAGGCTCAGCCGTCCATTTATCCAGACACCTGCACTGACTCAGTGGCAAGTGATGTGAGGTGGGCATGTTCACATACTTCACCGTGCTCTCAGCAATGTCCAACTACTGTGTAGGTGGTGCATGTGTCCACACTGGGGTCTTACCATCAGACAGGCACCAGACAGATGGGTGCAAGGGCAGGAGGGGTGTCTGTTCCATGGCTGACCATCAGACTGACAATTGGCTTCTCCTAATCTGTGTGATGACTTTTGGCAATGTTCTACTAGTGATGCCAGGGCTTGCTCTGTGATGTGCTGTACTTACTGTGGTGTGTGCGGTCAGTGCAGGTGACTGATGTTTGTCTGTTTCCCTAATTGTTTGCAGATACATCCACAGCCACAGGAGGGGACAGCTCCACGGACCAGGAGGAGCAGCGGAGCCAGACTGGGTCAGCGTCCGACGAGTGGTCAGAGGGACCCAGTGGCACGGAGGGCGAGGGGAGCCACACCGAGGAGTCCTCAGCACCATCCACCTCAGCTGAGGACCACAGCAGCTCGGAGGATGACTCCCTTGTGGATGCGGGTGTCAGCAGCCACCACACCCCAGCTACTCTGTCTGATCCCGCCACCACCACCACCACCACCATCACCGCCCTCCCATTGGCTCCCATTGCTGAGGTCCGTGGAGGCTCCCGTGCCCGGGAGCGTGTCTCCTTCAAGCCAGGCACCGCACCCCCTGCCCCTGTGTCCCCTGCTGCCCTGAGTGAGGAGTCTGTGTACCTCCTTCGGCAGCTCCATGTAGGGCAGACAGCAATGCTGACTGTCCTCCATGCACACACCACACTGTTGACACAGCTGGTGTCGTTCATGGAGGGCATCTCAACGGGTATGTCTGCCCTACAGAGGAGCAATAGGTCCATGGACTCCTCCCTGACGGCAGCAGTGTCCCTCCTCCAACAGTCCCTCACCCCTCCCACCTCTGCCCCATCCACACTTCCTACAACCCTACCTGTCCAAAGCACATGCACACCTGCACAATCACACCAACACACAGACACGAGCAGCACACACCCACCCAAAACCAAGGCAAGACGTGCACACAAGCATCCTCAGGGGACTGATTCCACACACACAGGGGATGGGGAACTGACACACACACAGGCAACCACAGTCACTCCGCAATCCTCAAGATCCTCTCCCTCCAAGACCCCTTCCCTTGCCTCACCTGCAACCCCACATACACAGCAGCTCTTCCTCTCTGACCTCGGCCTCTTCCCCTCCAATCCCGCTGATCCAGCATACCGGGGAAGAGGAAGTCCACACACAGAGAGGAGAGTGCCCCTCGCCCCGGACACCCTCCCCAGGCGCAGGCAGAGTGAGCCCCCACCCGCAAGTCCCCCGGACCCGGAAGAGCAAGACCCCGCCACCGCCCTGCAAGTCACCCACCCAGTCTCTCACCTCCATCCCCCAGGCCACCACTCCACAGGTTCCACCGCCACACCCTGCCCCAGGTTCCCCCACACACCGATACCGCATCCCCAAAGTGCTCAGGCCCTCCCCCTGCCACTTGCTCTTCCACCCCCAAACCAGACGCTCTGCCTGTATGTGCCACTGGTGTGGAGACCGTGTCCCCCCTCTGTCCTGCCCAGCTCTTCTGCCCCCCTTCCACTCCCTTGGAGTCATGCACTGCGGTGGAGTCCACAACAACCCCATCTGACTAGGGCACTGCATTGGGGACCCAGCCCACTCCATCTGCCCAGCCCACTGCAGTGGTTGCAGCACCAACACCATCGGACTTGAGCCCTGCGGTGGTGCCGGCCCCCTGAGTCAGACACCTCCACTGCAGTTGCCGGTGACACTCCTGCACCCACCTCACCTTCCCTGCCTCCTTCTGGCATCCCCTGATCCTGTCCCTGCGGTGCCTGGCCTGCCCCTCGTATGCCCCTCCAAGGGGGATGTCCCCTGTTGGTACCTGTGCAGGCAAGCAAGTTGTGACAAGTAGTCACACATCAACCTGTTGGGACTGTGTATTTGGACTGGACATTGGCCGTTGTTAATTTTGGACTTTTGATTTGAGTTGCACACTTGCTGAATAAAGCCTCTTTTTGTTTACTTGTGGTTAATCTTTGGTGGTACATGATGTGGATGTGTAGTATCATGCATTTGCTGTTGTAATTGTGTTCAGATCAGGTAAATGAAGTTTTGCTGTGATGGGCTCCATGTGGCCCATGGGATATGTGTCCTAATCTAGTCTGGATCTATAGCATCCCTTGCTGCAGTCTGAGGGTGTAATGTTCAGCATTTGACACAGGGATGTACGTTTAGCATTTGTATATTACTGTCTTTGTCCTACACTGTTGCACATCTGTTGGGCTTACCACTGTCCAATGTTCCTAGTACCCTGAATGTGTGCCCGTCTCCACTGGACATGCAGTTTTGCACATCAATTTTGGAGGACTCATCTGTGTATACAGTACAACTGGATTGCCACGTGTTTTGGGTGTATGCAGATGAATGACGTGACACTCCCGTACCCAGGCTGATGTGAGCAGAGGCTTCTGTGTGTTGTAGTTGTTGACTCACTGACGGAGTGTCCTGCTGATATGTTTGAGTCGTGCACAGACAAGGTTTGGCACAGCGGAGCTTCCACAGGAGTGGAGTGCCCTCATGGCTGTGTGTAATCTGGTGACATTGCGTGTGCCCGTGTTGTGTGTTGTGTGAGCATGTCTGTGCATGTTCCCTTCCCTTTTCCTACACAAGCTGTGTCCCTAGGGATGTTCCTGATTCTGATGGTTGCAGAGTTGGTATGTGTTCATCCAGCATCTTGGACCTGGTTTCTCCGTGATGTGGTTGCATGGCAAACTGATGTTCATGAGGTTGTCATCCCAGGTTGTCTTTGTTGTCAGGGCTAGGGATGTGGGCAAACGCAGATGGGACACATTCAGGATTCCCCTTGGCACTTGTTGTTTACACAAGTAATGTGATTTTGAGTTTGTGTTAGCTTTCAGTGATTGTGACGCGTTGTGTGTGTGACTGCTGCCACTCCTCAGGGTCAGAGCTGCAATGTTGGAAGTTGTGTACGTGTGTTCTTTGTGTCTCACCTTGGCTTCTTCGTTGGTGTGTGACTATGGCCAGGATCCCATTGTTTGTGGTGGATTTCACATCATGCGCATGTACGGCGTACTGTGCAGTGTGTCATACATAGACGAGTCATGTTGAGTGGGCATGTGTGATGGGTTTCTGCACCTTAGTTCCCCCCACCACCCCTGGGATTGTCATGGGTGCATGTGCAATGTCACCAGTCCATGTGAGCTTCACTGCTGCACATTGTGTGTGTGTTAAGTGTGCAAATGTGACTTGTTGCACGGCTAGACCACTACCTCCATATTGGCCTTGGCTGGCAGGCCCTGCTGATTGATTGGAGCTTGTGTAGGTGTGATGGTAGTTTGTAGCTGAGGACACATGGCTGTGGTTCACAGTGTGATCAACATCTACCTTTGTCATCACAGTGGAATTGTCATGCAGGCTAGTGTCTGCACAATGTGGGGTCCCTGGGGGTAGTGCTGTGGTGGGTGTGTCTCTTGCTGTGTTAGTTGCTGTTCCTACAAGCTTGTGTGACGTGTAATTTGGGCTCCCTCTCATCTGACAATGCCAGATTTCCCACATAGGGGAATCCAATCCATGAGTTACTTGTGTGTGGCACTGTATACACATCTGTGTAATTGGGATTCAGGCCTCCTCATGTGTTGTGTGGTTGCCTGGGGACACTGGCACACACCCCATCACCTGTTGTCTTTGATAGGAAGTGTGAGTCTGCCTGTTTGTGTTAGTGCATTTGCATCACTGCATTGGCATTTCTGTAGTGTGCCATTGGCTGTATGTTGTTTGGTGATTTTCCCCTGCTCTCCCTGGTACTCCTGGGTCATCAGTCAGCACAATGATCATGGTTTGTATGTCCCATTGCTGCCATGGTATGGTATTTGTTCACCTGACATCCACAGTCTCCACAGATTATATACATTTGTGTGTCCATAGGTGCAGATATGTGGGTCAGCATCATGATGGTCACTTCTGTCATTGTGGAATCGGCTGATTGTTGGCAATGTGGTCCCCCATGTGTGATGTTTGTATGCACATGGACAAAAGCGATGTTTCTGTGACACTGCACTGTTAGCCTCCCCCAATATATGTTGCAATGGGACACAAGCAGTACTATGCCACAGATGTTTTAGTTGTTGTGTGACCAGGATTCATCCATTCAGTTTGTCTTTGGCAGTTTTTACCATGCCTACACTTACCTTATGATCACCGTGGTGATGGGGCTTTAGGCACCATTGCCACACTGATCAAAAGGTCCATCAGCCTTGGACCCCACACTTACCTTTTGGTGACTGTGGTGATGGGGCTTTAGGCACCATTGCCACACTGATCAAAAGGTCCATCAGCCTTGGACCCCACACTTACCTTTTGGTGACTGTGGTGATGGGGCTTTAGGCACCATTGCCACACTGATCAAATGGTCCATCAGCCTTGGACCCCACACTTACCTTTTGGTGACTGTGGTGATGGGGCTTTAGGCCCCATTGCCACACTGACCAAAAGGTCCATCAGCCTTGGACCCCACACTTACCTTTTGGTGACTGTGGTGATGGGGCTTTAGACCCCATTGCCACAGTGGCCATGGTCGGCTTGTATTGTGGAGGCCACACACTTTTATGTGTGACACATGTGTTAGTGGGTCACATTGTATGTTCATTGTCATGTTCAGTGTTGTAGGCATTTGACATGGACTACACACGCTTGTCATGTTGTTTGGGTGGATGTAATTTTCTGTAATTCCTTATGTGGGAGTATGCTGGTTGTGTCATGCATTACCCGTCCTATGAGTAGGGGTGGTGGTAGTGGTAGGCATCCAGCCCTCCCTGAGTAGGGGTGGTGGTAGTGATAGGCATCCAGCCCCCCATGAGTAGGGGTGGTGGTAGTGATAGGCATCCAGCCCCCCCTGAGTAGGGGTGGTGGTAGTGATAGGCATCCAGCCCCCCATGAGTGGGGATGGTAGTGGTGATAGGCATCCAGCCCCCCCTGAGTAGGGGTGGTGGTAGTGATAGGCATCCAGCCCCCCATGAGTGGGGATGGTAGTGGTGATAGGCATCCAGCCCCCCCTGAGAAGGGGTGGTGGTAGTGATAGGCATCCAGCCCCCCCTGAGTAGGGGTGGTGGTAGTGATAGGCATCCAGCCCCCCCCTGAGTAGGGGTGGTAGTAGTGATAGGCATCCAGCCCCCCCTGAGTAGGGGTGGTGGTAGTGATAGGCATCCAGCCCCCCATGAGTGGGGATGGTAGTGGTGATAGGCATCCAGCCCCCCCTGAGTAGGGGTGGTGGTAGTGATAGGCATCCAGCCCCCCATGAGTAGGGGTGGTGGTAGTGATAGGCATCAGCCCCCCATGAGTAGGGGGTGGTAGTGATAGGCATCCAGCCCCCCTGAGTAGGGGTGGTGGTAGTGATAGGCATCCAGCCCCCCTGAGTAGGGGTGGTGGTAGTGATAGGCATCCAGCCCCCCTGAGTAGGGGTGGTGGTAGTGATAGGCATCCAGCCCCCATGAGTGGGGATGGTCGTGGTGATGGGCATCCAGGCCCCCCTGAGTAGGGGTGGTGGTGGTGGCAGAAATCCAGGCCCCTGTGGGTGTGTATGGCATTGGTGATGCCCATCCCACCCCTATGATTGTGCAGTTGCTAGTGTACGTCATTGTGCATCCCTATGTGTGTGTGTGACATATTTTAGGTACGTGTAGTTAGTTTGGTATTGTTGGTGTTTGACTTACCGTCTGCGCCGTACGCGTCCGAATCGGTCCCGGTAATAGATGTAGAGTATTGGTAGGACCTGCGCGATGGGATTCATGGTTGGTTCGTCTCGTTCGGGTTTCGCGTGTCTTCGACTCGTACTCTTCGCTGGCTTGTTCGTCTCGTAGCCGTGGATCGTTTAGTGACGCGAAACGGAGCTTATGTGCGGCTCTCCCGGATGCTGAAACGTGCCGGACGTAGCGACGGGTTCGGCGCGTACGGAAGACGCATCGTACTAGTCCGGCCGGAAGGTGCTGTGTATTTGGTTCCGTGCGACTCGATTCGGCGTTTACGGATCCGGCTCGGGTGGAGATAAGGAGCTGGATTGGGTAAGTACGGCTGGGTCGGAATCTGGGCTGTTATGTGCATCGTACTTGTTCGTTCGGTAGAGTGTTCGAGTCGGTCGGGAAACACGCGTTCGGCTGGTATTTTTTCCGGACGAATACTGTTAGGTGCGCTTCCGGCCCGAATCGGAAACGGCCCCAGAGTGTTGGGAATGCCAATGGAATTGTTCGAAAGAAATATAAGAATTTTGGGAAGATAGACATTTTGATTACATTGCAGCAGCCATGTAGTGTTAAATGTAAATGATCCAGTCTCTCCAAAAACTTACTAACTGTATGAATCACCGGTAAGATATTGAGTTCCGGGATACGTTCCACTGCTGCTGTTAATCTGACCCCCAAATAAATGACCTCTGTTACCGTTGGAGTGTCTGCCGGAGGGGAGCTGTCTGAGTGTAAGCATTGGGTCTTGTCTACGTTTAGTTTGTAGCCGCATACTGCACCATACTGTTTCGCCAGATCTTCCACTACTGGAAAAGCTAGCCTTAGGTTACTTGTGAAGATCGCAATATCGTCGGCATATGCCAATGATTTATAGCTGATATTGTTAACCTTAACCAGCTCAATGTTGATTTCCGCTTCCAGCTTTTTTAAAAAAGGATCAATGTATAAGGAAAATAGCAGTGGGGAGCAGGGGCATCCCTGCCTTGTCCCTCTGCTGATACTGAATGCTTGCGAAACTTGTCCTGATATGCGAATTGCAGCTTCCGGTGTTACATAGAGTGCCTGAACGGCTTGAATAAATTCTGTAGCAAATCCCTTCCAGTATAAGACAGACCAAAGGAATAGCCAGTAGACCCTGTCAAACGCTTTCTCTGCGTCTAACAGGATCATCCCGAGCGGTGATCCGGTGGCCTGCGCCCAATCAAAGAGGGCTATTGCTCTCTTGACATAGTCTGTTGTATCCCGACCCGGGATAAACCCGTGTTGTCGGTTAGATACCAAAGGAGTTATAACTGTGCCCAGCCTAGAGGCAATATTTTGAGTAGATCTTACAATCCGCCGTAATGAGTGTAATCAGTCTGTAAGATGCCGGATTAAGTTCAGGTTTGCCCTTTTTCTTGAACACTACGATGGTAGTCTTCTGCCATGATTTAGGGGTCTGACCCCGTTGAGCAAGTTGGAATAAAGATAGCAGCATAGGACTTAGCAATTGCCGAAATGTCCTGAAAAACTCTAGGGGGATCCCATCTGGCCCAACTGCTTTGCCTGTGGCTAGGGACACTATTGCTTTCTCGACCTTCTCCCTGGTGATTGGGGCATTGAGAACCTCATTTTGATCGGGCGTGACTCTCACCGTATTTTGTTCGCTTAAAAATTCCCTAATACTTTCCGTAGTAGCTTCCCCTTCTGCGGTGTATAGCTGGTGATAAAAGTTTTGAAATACGCTTAGAATTCCCGACGGAGTGTCTTGTATCTGATCCAGTGAATCTAAGATCCTACTTATTCCGTTCGCAGCCGCCCTCTGTTGGATACGTTTGGCCAGTAATTTCCCAGTGTTTTCCCCGAATTCGTACATATCAGACCTGTGCTGTATGTACTTAGCGGCGAGCTCTTCCGCAAAATATAGATGTATTTTAGATTTAATGGCTGCGATAAGCTGTTGACACTCATCTATATTTTGAGCAGCACTAATTTTCCTTACAAGCTCAACCTCTGCAAGCCTTAAATCGTCAATCCATCCCTTAATCTTTGCCTTAGCCATCTTTGGACGATGCAGAGAAAAACTGAGAGTCTCCCCCCGTAAAGCGGCTTTGAACGCATCCCACACTGTGATTTCAGGAGCGGTACCCTTATTAATATTAAAAAAATCAGTAATCCATTTAGCCATGTGTTTACAGTAGGCTTCATCTAATAGAAGTTTCCTGTCAAACGTCCAAATCGGTGGAGTTCTGGAAAGCCCACTTAATGGTAGTTCCATTATTAGCGGATTATGATCTGACATTATTCTTGGATACAATTCAATACTGGCATTTTCAACTATTTGATATGAACCAAAGAAGTAATCCAGCCGAACCAGTTTGTTGTGTGGTGCAGAGAAAAAAGTGAAGCCCGAATCCCCTGGTCTGTGTCTATGCCATACATCCGCTAGTCCGTATTCCCCGACTAGCCCCTGCAGTGCTTCAAAGGTCTTGCTCTTTCTGCCAGAGTATAAAGTATTGCCAGCAAGATTAAAGCTACTCTTTAGATGAATGTTAAAATCTCTGCAGAGGATCAGCGGAGATGGCCATGCAGCTAGTTCAATACTGATGTAGTTCAAAACTTCAGGGTTATCTAAATTTGAACCATACAGGGAACAGATTGTAAAAAGAGCACCATTGATATTTGCTTCCAAGATCACCCATCGCCCCAATTGATCCTCCTTCTTGCGTTTGCAGATTATGACTCCATGTTTTGCTAAAATTGCTACCCCCGTGTAGTAGTGCCCTGACGTGTACAAGCCAATAGGTCAAGACCAGTATCCCTAAGCCAATTTCGTTTACACCAGGCTATATGAGAGCGTGGAGTTGGACGGAAATAAATACTTCTTTCATTCAGTTGAGGTCTCTGCATATTTTATTATGTTGAATAATGGCGACGAAGAGCGAAAGCTGTGCAGAGGACAGCAAGATCCATCTCCACCCCTGTTAATACAAAATTCTCCTCAGTACTGAGTGAAGCAGCATCCAACGATAGTTGAATTGCTCAAAGGATAAAATAAGAACATTGTAGAAGATTGGTAATGTACATGAACTAGTTTCATTTGTACTATGTAAGCAAGGTAGAAGAGTTGCCAAGAAAAATAAACCCATGTTAAATCACATTGGGCTACTAATGAAAAATGAAGTAGCATATTAGAAAAAGAAATTCAAATAGTCGCCAGGCATCTTGAGCTACCAAAGGAGACCATGCAGATAAAGACTTACTTTTACAAATAGATATTATCCAATGGTTGCAAGCCAGCAGGGAAATCCATAAGCTGCATTACTACGTTTTGGGGAGATTTTGAAAGAGTGCGTGGGAGCAGATTCCCGGCCCTGCTAACTGAAGCTATCCAGCAGCATTGCGCCTTCTGTCTGCCGCGTAGCATGCCAGGAGTAGACATGTAAACCCCGCTTTGGCTCTTTCTCAAGAACGTGGGGGAGAGAACACGCTAGTTTGAGGAAACCATTGAGGGACCATTTATGAAGCAGAAAAGCATAAAGCACAGTGCTGAGTGTGTGAAGGAGAAATACCAATTTGCAACAAAATTCAGGACAAAGAGAAAACAGTATGCATGCAAGAAAGATATACACAAATAATAGGTTGTCAAATTAAAATGTTATAGATGTGGAAAGCCTAATTAGTTTGCAAATAGCAGAACATGTATTGCACGCAATGCTGTGTGTAGAAAATGTAAAAAGAAAGGGCATTTTGCCAGAATGTGTAGAGACCAAGAGGCAAAACCAATACATAAAGTAGAGTATATAGAAAATGAAACTAAAAAAATAGTCTTTTAAGTAAAAGATGAAGCGGGGAAAAAAAATTAGTTATCCTAAATGCACGGTTTTTAATGGATGAACGACATGCAACCATGTTTGCAGATTCATGTTCTCCATTCAACGTGTTAGATCACAAAGTATTTATGGAAACATTGGTAATATTAATTATGTGTTAGGATAACCAGATATAAATCCAGAAGGGCACAACGAGGATCTAATGCCATTAGAAAGAATGGTTAGAATGCATATTTAATTTAGAGGAAGATTCACAGTGGGAAAGGTGTATATTACTAAACAAAGATCGAAGTTGCTAGGATGGAGACATCAGAAAGAATAAGGGATGAAATTAGACCCTAACAATAGTGATTAAGTATGGTTAGTGGATAGATCCTTGAACGCAGATTACATATGTGAGGAGTTTCCTAAGTTATTTTCCAATGAATTGGGATAGTTAAAAAAATTTCAACATGAAACAAAATTGAAAAGTAAGGCTGTGCCAGTTGTCCACAAGACCCATTCCACATTTAATAACAAAACCATAGGACCATAGGAAAAGGAACTAGAAAAATTAATGAAACAAGGAATAATTGAACCTTTGGATTACTCAGAATAGTTAGTCCGTATTCTAATATTTATTACAGATGAGAACAAAGGAATCTGCTCTTGTGAAGATCTACAAGACTTAAATAATAACATATGGGTCATAAGACAGCCACTGCCCAGAATAAAGGAGATGATGAGCACTATTGGGGAAGTCATTTCCTTCAGTGTTCTGGATTTATCCAATGGTGTATCATCAACTAGAATTACATCCAAAATCTAGGTCACTTACATCTTTTGTAACACCAATAGAAGCATTTAGGTTCAAAAGAATGCAGTTTGGATTGGCAGCTGCAGTGTTGCAAAAGATGATGCAGACAATTCTTAAAGATGTCAGGAATACATTGTGTTTCCAAGATGGCACACTTATTTACGGGAATACTGTAGAAACTCACAACACAACTTTACGAGGAGTACTATCCAAATAAAGAAATGTGGGCCTCGCTATAAAGAAGGAAAACATGTCAGACTGGATTGGACTCTGTGGAATAATTGGGTCATACCATTTTGAGAGAAGGTATAAAACAAATAGTTTCTTTGGCTGAAGCAATAAACAATGCAGCAAGGAAGAGCTAAAATCCATTTAGGATCAGCAGAATAAATGGCAAAATTCGTAAAACAAATTCTGAGATGTCTAGTCCATTACGCTGCTACTAAAGAAAGATACATAATTCAATTGGAATGATGAATGTGAATGTGCTTTTGGGAAAATGAAAGAAGTTATCATGAACACACCTTCTTTAGGTAACTTTAATGTGTCACGGAAGACGATTTAACCACTGATGCCAGTAAGATGGGTCTGAGGGTGACCTTGTCCCAAATAGTTGGAAGAGAAGAAATAATAATTGACTTTGCATCACATTCCCTGAATAATGCTGAACAAAGGTACTCCACAACTGAAAGAGAGGCACATTCATGGTATTGGGCAATTAAACACTTCAGATATTTCTTGTGGGGCTTTGTGGGGAGATTCACACTTAGAACAGACCATAAACCACTCACATACATGTTTTCAACAAGAGGAGTAGAACAAGTCACTCCGCGCAGGCTTTGAGGGTTGCAATTTTAACTTCGAATTTGTGAAAAAATGTAGCAGTAGATTGTTTATATTGCATGCCTTTGAACAAAAAGAGAAAAGAACAAGAGAAAATAGAGAAGAGTGTAGTGCTTGTGAGGAATGTTCCAGCAATAATGAAAGATGAATGTGAAAGATGCATGTAGATGGATAGTGTGTTGAATGAAGTACAAAGATACATACTTCAAGGCTGGCTGAACAAGTGTGGTAACATACCAAATGAGATCAAAAAATTCTGGTATGTTAGAAATGAACTAAGTATAATTAATAACAATTTATTTAGAGGTAATAAATTAATTCCACTTAGTGATCTTTGGCTGGAAATTGCTGAATTGTCACATGAAGGTCATTTAGGAATGGAGTTTAACGAAATCTAAGGCGAGCGCTCATTACTGGTTTCCAGGAATTTGATTGAAGAGATGGTCAACGAATGTCTTAACTGTGCGCTCAGTGAAAAACTACGTATAGTCACAAAGCTCCCCATGCTCCTGTAGACGTTCCACAAAAAACATGGAGCAAGCTAGCATTGGACATAATTGAGCCTCTGAATGGCCATAGTGTACAGAAGACATACATGTTTGCCCTAGTGGAATATCATTCCCATTGGATTGTAACTCGTCAAGTTAACACAATTACTGAGACACTAATTAAGTTTCTACGTGATACATTTTATATTGAAGGAATTCCAAAAACACTTATTATTGACAATCGAGTGCAATTCACCTCAGATGAAAGTTCTTGAAAGAACTATCTACAGTTTACTTGTGGTGTCCTAGAGCCAATGGAATGGTAGAAAGACTAAATAGGATGTTAGAAGAATGTATCCAGAGTGCAACTATTAATAGGATTCCTATTGATATTGGAATTCAAGAGTTACAGTGGTCTTATAGCACTACCCCCAATTGTACAAAATGAGTATCCCCCTTTGTTGCATTGAAAGGACAATTGCCTGGCACAAAGTTACCAACTAACTGGTTAAATGGTGGGGAACCAGTACCGGTGAACAGAACGGATATGTGTGACAGGGTTATAAATAATCAAAACAAATACAAGTCAAGATATGATAGACATCATGGGGTGAAGGTCCAACAATGGAATGTGAGGACTGGAGATTGATAAAGAGAACAGATTATTTAAAATAAGAAATTCAGTTTTCTATAAGCCTATGTGTGTAGCTCAAATTGAGCGTAATGTAGTGGTCTTGGACAATGGAAAACTAGAAGTATGGACAAATTGGCTATATGTCATTTTCCTTCCCGCATTACTATGAATCATTCCGAGATAACCACACCTAATGAGGAACAAGGAGAAAGGGAACCACCTGACAGTTAGCTCCTCAAGCTCCTAGTTGGCACAAAGACTTTGTAGTGGGTTGAGATTCCCCATAAGGAAGGGATATTTGTTATAATGTATTGTTTTAACATATATTCAATTGATGTATATTTACGTTGTATCACATATATATATTTTAATCATTAACCTTATTGTAATCTTCCTAACACCCCTATCCCTGGAATGGTCATTGTGCATATTCCCCAGTTGACAGTTTAGAATATTTAGAACTCTCCTCGGAGACTTTAGAGGAGAGCTTGGAGTTGGATGGAAATAAAAGACTTCTTTAATCAAGTTGCGGTCTCTGCATATTGTATTATGTTGTAAAATATACCACATTCATGTGAGAAAATAAGTCTGAAATGCGGAGTGAAACAATTATAATCAACAGAAGCTGCAGTCTGCCAGTTGATTTCACAATGTTATATTGTAGCTTCCCCGGTGTTCTAATGAACCAAGAGAGCACTAACATTCTATATTTGTGACAAAGGTGACACACTGATGGATGACGTGTTGTTGAAAATGGAGCTGTAGAATTGAAGGTCTTTCCAACAGAAGGCTGAAGATCCCTACCTAGTCCAAAATCCTGAGACTATCCATCTTCTGTGTTGCTTATTGTTGCCTTAATTGTAAAGTATTTACATTTTGGTAGTGTTCTGTTTAAAAGCATGTTAGCGCACTGTTTAGAGATGCAGGAAGCCATCAGCAAATATTGAATTGAAAATCAACGATATGTGCTCATATGGATAGTGAGGCCCTTTGACTGAGTTGCTATTAGGACATTTCGTTTCATGTTTCTTTTTACTTTCCCACTCCCTTTTGTCAGTAACTACATCGCCTTGCATGAACGTGCACTGCTTTCAAAATAATGTTTTTGTGAGTTAATTATATGTAAATTATAACATGCATCCATCTCTCTGTATGTAGGCCTTAAAATTACCTCAATGGTAATCAAATAAACATATTTTAAAAATAAGTAACAATATAAATCAAACATAACCATGAGACAACTGTTTTAAAACAGTCTTAAATGTCAAAGACCAGGAACACTTAAATATCTAACATAAACAAAAGGAAAATATTGTTTTTCAGGGGTTCATTTATTTCAGAAATTTGTTCCGGCAGAGATGAGAACCATTTTTCTTGTACATATTCAGTTACTGCACAGGAAAGTGAATGATTCTAAAGTTGCCTTCCCCATTAATCTGCCTTCCAGTCCAGTAGATATTCGAGCTAGGTGAAAACTCTAGTTTTTATTGAAACTCTGTGATCTTCTGCAAAGGTTAGAAGCGTAGTGATGTGTGGGTTGATACTTGTCTTTAATGAGGTTTGTTTTAGGTAATAGATATGAATCTCTTTGGTAAATATCTACCAGCTATGAGTGAATCAAGTAAGCACTTGGTAGTGCACAGCTGGCTGGTTTATAAAGGAAAGCAATAATGAATTGGGAATAAGAGAACAACGTTTGGGGAATATATGCACAGATCCATCACATCGGGATCATTAAGACGAGTGAAGGACTCTCACCATAACTCTGGAGTCGGCCTCTGCTGGTGCAGCCGTGGCCATTCAGCCTTACTGAAAGATTCCCACTCTGTTGCAGTTTTTTGGCAAAAACGGCTCCCACCTCCATGGCAGGAGCAGCTTTGGTGAAAAAAAACATTGAGGGCTGGTACATCATTTCAAGATGGCATGTCAGACCTATCAGACATTTGTTTTTGTTTCCTGAAGAGAATATAAAAGCAATTTCTTTGACACATTGAGAGGTTTCTCCTACAGAACATGAGACTTTTTTTCTATATCATATGATGATGGAAGTCCAAAGTAGGAGACATGAGATTCGAAAGCAATGAGAGTTTTCGTGATGCAGAGCCAGTGGTGATCCCTGATACCGAAGAACCTTCATCCTCCAACTTCTAAATGAGGCAAAGGATTTAACAGGTTATCATATGGGACAGCTGCGTCCCGTTTCGTCCCACCTATAAATGAAGCTCATAGTCTGATGTGCTGTAGAAACACAAAATCGTTCATTATAGAAATGCCAATGGATGGCGGATCAGCGGCGTTAGAGTGCAACCCCTCCCTCACAGATTTCTATTAAGCATACCCATTGGTAGCCATTGATAACCTAGGCTCATCTTTTGGTAACCATGACACTGCCCTTGCTATCTATGGTGTAAATGTTCAAGAATGCGGAAGCAGAACTAAAAAGTAAACAGGGATTGAAAGGCCTGGTGCATTTTTGCAGCAGAAAATCCTGCGATTTGCAAAGTCACAAGCTCTGCAACTGCAAAAATGCAGGTCGTAATGTACAAAAAAAACATTGTGAGCAGGAAATTTCTTTCCAACCTGCAAAGCTCTTGATGACCCATAATGAATCATAAAGGAAAGGGAGCAATTTGCTATGCACATTTCAAATACTCTGCAACTGAAATTATGGTTGCAAACCATTGATATGTAACCCAGCCCCGAAAGGGAATGGTAAGACATTTGTAAAGAGCAAGCTATCCTCAACAGTGTAACTGTTGACACTTGGGGGAGCAGACAAAAACCATGGAGGCCCTGTGTTCTCACCCAATGCCAGTCTCTCAATGCCAAGTTTTATTTTTGAAAGGATGAGTTTTCTGTTTTAAAGACAGGGGTTACTACCGTTACTTTAAAAACATCTTGCAACTAGGCTCCATTCCAGTCCATCGTCTTTCACCCACCATACCACTCTAGACAAAGCTCTAACCTTATGCAAATCAGTAGTAACACTGCTCCTCATTGGAACAGTCCATTCCCCCTTCAGAGGGGAGCACAAACAGCCCCACACCAGTTTTAGCCTATTTGGGCCTCACCGAAAGGGTGGAACTTTATCCCTCTGGCACATTGAGTTTGGGGCCCACGTTTGATTCAAGCCAGCTGAGTGCAGCAACCAGTCCTTCCCAAAGTGCAATAAAACCCTTTTTGTGCCAAGGCCTGTGCTTTTATGCAATACATGGAATTCACGAGACAGAACAAAAGCAACCATTAAAATCAGCCTTTTAGTTATACCCCGGCTAAAATACCTATTGATGTGCTTTTACAGACAAGCTGGGAGGGATTAGAAGCAACACTTAGGAGTGCAAGGGGGCAGATATTTGAGGGGTGAAGCAGCACATGAGAGAGAGAGCAAAGCAACACATGTACTCATGGATTGCTGAATGAAAAAGGTAGATACGAGTAGCTCCCTGAATGTCAGCAGCAGACGGATACAAGTCATCCAATCAAAAGGTAAAAAAGCTATGCTCCAGGGGAGGGAAAATCAAAAGAATGAGGAGGAAAGCCACTGAATAAGAAGCAAATGAGAGGGACAAGAAAGCACCTGATGATAAGCAATGGGCTGGCAAAAAACCCACTCTACGTTTTTGGAATTGTGCACAAGAGGTTTTTGACAACAGACAGCTAAAAGATTTTTGTAGGCGAGACCGAAATTGGCTGGCGATTCAATGGGCAACACTGTTTCAATAATGCAAACCATTCCTTGTGGATAGATGAAAATCTTCTGAGAAAGGCCTTTCCGTGCATATACAAAAATACATTTCACAGATTTTAACACAAAATGACTAATTTTTATTCTTATGCGATGTTTAGTGAAACTAAGGGCAAACACAGAAAAAACTCTTAAAGCAATAAACGGAAATACTAATTTTCTCTGATATACACAGCAAAGAGCTAGATAAAAACCGTGTCAAACAAGCAATGCACTGGTTAGATAGACATATAGAGAGGGCCTGAAAAGAGCATTTTGCACTGTAACCGCTTAATGAGAACGCAGAGAAAAAGGAATGGAACATAATCTAGCACTAAAATGTGGCTGCCCGCGGCCCACGCAGGGGGCCCCCATAAGAGGACGGCCGCCTTAGTGCCACATGATAGCACACGACGACGGTCTAGTACTGTAGGGACCCCCCATGGGTCCGGCGCGTCCCGCGTCATTTCCGGCGCGCTGGTGGGCGGGGAGCCTGGATAAGTACCTCTCCTGCCCACCGGGCGCCCTCTTTGCTGCAAAGCATTCACGCCGTTTGGACGTGTCCTTGGGTCGGGTCCGGGAGCTGCAAGTTTAGCGCGGTGAGTCTCCCCTTTAGCGCGGCGAGTCTCCCCTCCCCCCCGCCACTCTATGTTATGTTATGTTAAGCAGTTTTGTAGAGCGCTCAGCTGCCCCGGCAAAGGGGCGTCCCGGCGCTAAGAGCAATAATAGCAACTGGCTGCAAGAGTCCGATCTAGCAAAAGAAAGAAAACCAAGAGAGGAGAAAAAAAAGACAGACGGGGGGACAGGTAACTTAGAGAGGGAATAGGTGGGTTTTCAGTGCTTTTCGAAAAGCAAAATAGTTATCCATGCACCGGATATGACTTGGAAGACCATTCCACAGCTTAGCAGCCAACACGCGGAAAGAGCGCCCACCGGCACGTGCCCTCCTCACACGTGGAATCGATGCCAGCTGTTGATCTGCGGAGCGTAACTGACGCGTGGGAATATAGGCAGAAAGTAGGCCAGATAATATCCCAGGGATCGGATGTTTCAAGATCTTAAACGCGAAACAGAGAGACTTGAACTCCACCCGCCTCTCCACTGGCAGCCAATGTAGCCGGCGAATAGTACTGGAGGTAGAGCAGCATCTGGGCATGGCAAGAAGAGTTCTAGCGGCAACATTTTGGACCCTCTGCAATCTTGCAATCTTGGCCCTGTTGACCCCCAGGTAGAGCACACTAGCATAGTCCAATCTTGACAGCACAGATGCCTGCACGATCGTCTGCCGGATAGAGGGGTCAAAGAAGCCCAAAATGGGCCTGAGGCTGCGCAGGATACCAAAACAGGTCGCCGCTACCCTCTTAGTTTGATCTAAGAAACTAAGTGCCGAATCTACCCAGATGCCGAGATTTTTCACCACCTGTTTGGGAGTGGGAGCCGGTCCCAGGGCGGAGGGCCACCAATGTCCGCTCCATAGCTCAGGATCTTTTCCTACCAGCAGGACCTCAGTCTTGCTGGCGTTGAGCTGGAGACAATTGGCGGTCATCCACCCTGCAACATCCGCCAACCCCCTTCGAAACTTAGCAGCATCGTTTAGACAGTCATTAGACAGGGCGACGACCAGTTGAGTGTCGTCGGCATATGACACTATAGTCAACCCGCTCCTCTTAGCTATGGCAGCTAAGGGCTGGACGTACAGGTTAAAAAGCATAGGACTTAGAGCAGAGCCCTGCGGGACGCCCTGTTTGACGGAATGCACCTTAGAAGAAAAAGGGGGGGCCGACACCTGAAAGGACCTGTCCGAGAGGAAGGAGGTGAGCCACGCCAAGGCGGGGCCCACAATACCAGCATCCTTCAGTTTCTGGATCAGGATCTGGTGGGAAACCGTATCGAATGCGGCACTGAGGTCCAATAGGATCAGTGACGAAGTACGTCCCTCATCCAGAGCTGCTCTCAAGTGTTCGGTCACAGCTAGCAATGCGGTCTCCGTACTAAGAACCGGGCGAAAGCCGCACTGAGAGGAGTCCAATATGCAATTCTCCTCCAAGTGACCTGAGACAATGGTGTTAACATAAGCTTCAGATATTTTAGAAATCCAGGAAGCAAGGAGATGGGACGATAGTTCTCGGATTTTGTAGGATCTAAAATGGGCTTCTTTAATAGCGGCCTTACCGCGGCTTGCTTCCATGTCCTCGGTACTGTGGCTGTGGCCAGGGATAGGTTAATGACCTGGCCCAGAGGTGTGAGAAGCACAGGTAAAAGTCTTATTAGAAGTTCCGGCTTCATAGGGTCAGCTGGAGAACCCGATTTAGTCTTCCTGCAGAGTATGCTAAGCGTTTCTTCAGTGATTGGTGGAAAAGCAGCCAATATATGGGCAGAGGGAGCAGGGTCCTCAGAATCGGGGCCATTGGCTATCTGGGGGAAGGTTTTATAGATATTGTCCACCTTTGTGATAAAAAAGGTGGCAAGGTCCTCACATTGTTCATTAGACTTAATGACAGAAAGCCACAGGCGCCCCTGCGTTTTTAAGATTATTAATAATAGCGAAGATCTTCTTGGAGGGATTCTGGCTGTTTCTGACCTCTTCAGAAAAATAAGTGGCACGTGCCTTCTGAACGGCCCTATGATAATTCTTAATGGCTGACTGATAAAGACCTTTCCGAGTAGAGTCAAAGTCTCTCCTCCACTCCCGTTCCAGTCGTTTGCACGATTTGCGGATAATGGCTAAGTTGTTATTATACCATGGATTGGCCTTGGTGCTTCGACATTTTGATTGTTGAACCGGGATCATATCATCCAAAGGCTGTCTTATCCAATCATAGAGCGCCTCACTGGCGATATCTGGATCCTCTGGCCAACTAGGCACACTCGTAGAAAGGAAAGTACTAAGTTGGTCGAAGTCTAATTTATGCCAAGGGCGACGAAGCGTGCATTTCTGATGTGACTTTCGTGAGGGCACTACCCCCGAAAGCGTCATAGGAATCAGATAGTGATCAGTCCAGCATAAGGGAGTGGGAGTCGAGACAGAGAGACGCGGAAGGTTCGAAAAAACTGGATCAAGTAAGTGACCAGCAGAATGTGTAGGGCCCAGCACCAATTGGCGCAGCTGACAGGCTGCTAGGTCCGCTGAGAACTTGGCCACTTCTGAATCATGAGAATTATCAAAATGCAAGTTTAGGTCCCCAATAACAGAGAAATTGGCATACCTCACAACCAGGGCGCCCACTAGGTCAGCCAAGGCAGCCCTACCTTCCTTAGAGGGGCCAGGGGGACGATAGACCAGGATGCCAGACATAGTAAAATTGGAATTAAAAGTAATCCTGAAACGGCCGCACTCACAACCCGCTACAGTTTCCTTAATCAGTGTGCAGGTGTAGCATGATTTAAACACAATTGCCACACCACCACCTCTTGTCTCTCGGTTAAGGGTTGCAATACTGTATCCTGGGGGGAGTGCAAGACCAGGTTCAGCCACCGTGTCTACTGACAGCCATGTTTCCGTCAGAAAGAAAACATCTGGTGAATCGCCTTGTAGTAGGTCATATACATCTAAATAATGTTTAGCCAGTGACCGGCAATTAAGACTGAACATTTTGATATCTTGACCCGCTACCAAAGGGTGAATAGGGGAAGGAAAGGTAATTACCCCTGAGTCAAAACCGCAGTTCCTACAGCAGAATGGACCCACGGGAGGGCTAGGGAGGAGAGAACAGCCCGTGTTCCTTGTTGGTCTAATGGCCATGAGTTTATCCCGAGAATATAGACGCGTGTTTTCGTCTACGCTGGCAGAGTGACTAGCGACTGGCGACGTCCAGGCGCGGACGGGCGCAGACGGGCTTGCCTTTGGCGCGCCTTTGGCGCGCCGCCGCTGCGCGCGTCCGCTGCGCTCCCGCGCTGCGGCCGGCATGAAATAGCCGAGATCCGCCTTAGCCCCGCCTCCCGCCCTCAGTGATTGGCCCCAGCGATAAAATGAGGAAGTGAACTGGACCGGTAGCTGAAGACAGAGGCCGGTGCCAGGAATATTAACTCGATAGCAGGTAAGCTAAAAACAGTTCAAATTCACAATTACAACACAATTAGCAGCAAAGTGGTTTTAAAACAAGAGTGACTCGAGCCACAGCGCTATCTAAAATGCGCCCGCTCCCGCGCTGCGGCCGGCATGAAATAGCCGAGATCCGCCTTAGCCCCGCCTCCCGCCCTCAGTGATTGGCCCCAGCGATAAAATGAGGAAGTGAACTGGACACCATGTTGACCTGGCCCGGCGGGGGGGCAGCTTTCCCCGGACCTGTGTACGGCCTGATATGTCCCCCGCGGCATGGTGCTTTCCAGCCGGTGACAAAGCGCAAGTTGCGGGAACTAGTGAGGCTGCCCTGGTCCTTGCTAAGCTAGAAATGGGGCCCGCAAGCCCTTCAGGCTCCTGGCTGGCATGAACGGCACAGCACACACGGTCCGCCTCACACTCCCTCCCCCCTTCAAGCCGAACTGCCTTCGTACTCCCCTACTGCACGGGGTCCCGGGCTCACTTCCCCAGGTTCGGCGGCTGCTCTTTTAGCTTGTGTCGGTCTGGCTCTGCTTTGCTTTGGGTCGTGGGGGCGGGCGGGGACCGCCGGCAGTGAGTGAGTTGAAGCTCACGATGGTTGCCGCAGGGCAGCGAGCTTCCTCTGGACTGGCGACGTGGTGCTGCCACACAAAGGGATAATTAGGGGCAGATGGGACATCGCAACGGCTTTGGGGCCCTGCGGCGGCCTTCTCCGATCTCTTGTTGGGGGGTGGTGCAGGGGGGGCATGCAAGCGTCGCGACGAGCGCCAGTAAACTCGGTGCGCGGGGACAGCCTTGGGATTTCAGCAGGAACCCGATAGATCAGCATCCTGCAGTATCTATCTCCGTTGCCAGGCATATCACACCAGCAGCGACGGGGCTATCAGAACCTGCGGGTGAGCCAAAGCAGCTGATGAGAAGGAGGGGGGCTCCTCGGCCTCCTCTAGCGCCAAGCTAGTGTGCGTTCGCAGACGGGTGCATACACGAGCCCCACTCCTGCGGGTTTCGTGGGCACCGCTTTAGAGGGCAGCAGGCCCGAACCCTGCACCACAGCACGTCCAATGCCAAGGTCTGGCGATGCCAACAGGGGCAATTAGGGGAGACATTGCATGCTTGTGGGTAGAGAGGATTGTTTTCACAAGGATGCCTCAGCGTTCAGGATCCGTGGTCTCTTCACTTGTCTTCAATTTTACACGATTGTGGTAGAAGGGAGAGGTGTGTGCAGGGGATGAGAGACCCACTGCCCGCCGTGTTGCACCTGAGCTCGGCGGTGGCCCCGATGTGGGGGAGTCCGGGGCACATTGGGGCGGTGTTGAGTGGGTTTTGGGGTGGGTTTGTCCTGCCCGGGAGTATTGGGGCTTGCAGACGCCTGTGGATGGCTTTTGTTTATGGAAAGAGCCCCGTTCATTGAGGGGCCCTGCTATGCTATGGCTGTGTTCATGCTTCTTGGCAGAAGTGTGGGGGTATGAAAGTGTGGCTCCGTGTTGGATGAGGAGCGGAGTTAGAACACCGTCTTTGCACAGTGCCTGCGGAGCAACACTTACACTACGGCACCCACCTCTCCTCTGAGCACCTTCCGCTCATTGGCAGATGGAGGTCATTAGCGCGATGCTCACAGGATCCCTGCGGCCCAGACTTGCCAGAAACCTTTATTTCCATCCAGCCGGAAGCCAAATATCTGAGGGGAACAGGCAAGTGTTAGATCATTGTCACAAGCTTGTGGCTGTGGCTAGGGGAGGGGTGGCGCGTCTTGCCCGCTGCTGCCTTCGCCGTTTATCTGGACATGGCTGGCAGGGTGGAAAAAGTCTTATTACAATTTAATGTGTATTATGTTTCTCACAAACATTTAATTTTATGGTAGTAGCACAAATAAGGGTATTAGGAACAATTCAAATATCCTGAAAAATAAACCATGCTGCCCTATGAATACCAGCTTAAAATGCTCGATGGTGCGGACAACAATAAAGAATTCTTTATAATGTCTACACCAAAAAGGTCTATTGTGAGAAGATTGTTGCTCAATTTTAGGGGTCGTCAAAACTCCAGAGCTTCTCATACACGGGGATGTCCGTACAAACGTTTGTAGTGAAGAAAAACACTAAGGAAAGACCCAAAAATCATAGGAATTTAAAGGTATAAAAAACAACCTCGGTCGCCCGTCCCTGAAATGGTTTAACATTGTGATGTACAATGATGACTATTACTTGCATTCATCTACAAATTATTATATCTGATATACAATTGGATATTCAATGCTGCAGGGGGAGGGCCTCAAACATATTTCAACCCTGCCACAAAATGTCACAGTTATACACACCTTAAGTATTTGAACCTGCCATTAAAGTTTCAGCCTCGTTTTGTTTAAATCCTCAATGTGAGGAAGTCCACCCTGGACTTTCAAAAAGTGCTGCAATGGCCTACTAATGCTAAAGTACAGCATCAAGTTACATGTGCTAAATTGGACCGGGTGGTTTCTGGTGCGTGGGACCGTCACTTAATTGTCACACCGGCGCTTGTGACAGTCTGCCACTAGTTGGCGCTGTCTGTCTATTTTGAGATGACCACAACAACAAGCATTGACTAATTCAACATACATTGAAATTACTATTGCCTGCTGCCCAAGCCATTCTTATAGCTTTGGGGGCCTGGAATAGTCTGAATTGTCACACTTTCACAAGTGTCAGGGTTAGTAGTTGTGATGTTACTATGGTTGGCAGCACGGCAGGAGCAAGGTGTGGTGCAAAATGAAGTGACCGCCTGACGTGAGTCCTGGCATATAGTTGCACAAGTGTCAGGGTTAGTAGTTGTGATGTTAATGATTGGCAGCACGGCAGGAACAATGTGTGGTGCAAACTGAAGTGGCCGCCTGACGCCAGTCCTGGCATACAGTTTTTTACAAATTAAGCACTTACATGTGAAATCTGTGAGGTCCTTGGGCACAGCTGGGCCACTGTTAGGTCAGCGATAGTTGGGCGTGTCGCGGGTCCTTCCTGCTCGGGTCCCGAAATAGGTGGGCTGTTACATGGGCAGAGCTCCTTGCTGTATCCAGCGCGTGAATCTAATGCGTGCTTATTGAAGGCACGGCATAGCACAAGACATGCAAAATTACATACATCCTCCAGTTACCTTCAATATAATGCACGCCCATTTCTCACACTTCCACCACCTCCCCTAGGTGCTGCACCACAAGATGAGTGATACCCTTCCTCTGGTTGTAAGATGGGGCTGGATCTGGTGCGGGCTATAAGGAGGAAATCTGTTTTCATGAAGCAAACAATTAAGCTGGCATGTGAGCTCGTTCTTTATGGCAATTGGAGATTGCACGGATCACCTTTGTCTTTATTTATCTTGCATGGTATCTGTCTGCGATAACTGGGAGTTGATCCGTGCTACGATGGTGGCATCTTGGTTGCAGGAAGATGGACCAGACAATCCAGAGGGAGTATGGGCGGCAGTGGTGCCAAGTACGGGGAGAGCGCTAGGAGGAAGACTGAGGTGCCAGCATACATGGGTGAAAGGCTACCGGGTAACGCATTCTTTCGGTTGGTAAGACAACCGGAATTTTAGGTTAGCAGGAAGGTATTTAGCAAGCCCCGCACTCAAGGATACATTTCTCGCACACATGACCAAAAGCACGGGGGCCTCGCACTGCTGCGGCTCCTGGTGGCCTTTCTAAACTTGGTTTTTAGGCAGCGGTATCTGGCATCTTAGTACACGCAGTTGCCGTCTTGGGGAAGCTGCACGGACATGGGGTTGCTCAGGGGAATGGGTTCCCCCGCGGTCAGGATCCGGAAGCAAGCGGGAGACACAACTCATAGGTCGACACAGAAGCTACCACAGTTTAGCTTGGCTAGCATCCCCTCCCCCTCCAAATAGCGGAGGGGCGCACAGTTCCATTTGTTGGCTATCCCTATGAAAGATCTTATGGGGCACCCTTTTTCATGATTGGCCGTGAACTACGTTACGTCACCAAAACCTTTAGTTTAGTACAGCTACATTGGCACCGTGCTTCGGTCGGGCGCAATTTGACTCCATCAACCGAAGCCATTTTATGACTCATAGGTAGTCGGCAGATCTCCTGCGTATTCACCCCAAGGCTTCAGGGCTCCCCCGGGTGTTGTGAAGAATGGGCGGTCTGTTGGTGTGGGGAGGAATTGACTGTCTGTTGGTACCGCCTTTTCAATGAAAGCTGCAGTTTTTGCAGTTTCAGGGTGCAGTGGCAACACCTTATTGTCACATCCTACGATTACAAACTGCTCTTGATTGGTTGTGGTCATGTCGGCGACATGGGGACTGTTTGACCCCGACGTATGAACCAGAAATGTGATGAGCAGGAATAAAGTAGCCTCTTATGTGGCCAGGACAGCCACAGACTTCCGCGGTCCTCCAAGTATAATATGAAGACTCACAATAGGTGAGTTGGGGGGAGATTTGCGACTTCAACTAACAGATGCCAATCATCGGTCATTGGCCGCTCACATTGTTAGCATTTAAGCAGCCTGGGAAGATGTGGGCGGGACACGGGAGCGTTACCCACATCCAGTCACACCCTTTAAGAAAAGGGTGGGCATATTGGAATTACATAGGGGCATCCATTTACCAAGACCATCCCATCAGATAGTGTGCCGCCCCCTCAGCCTTTCACCCTCCTGAGGTCAATGAATTGAGTACCACCGAGTTGGGTAGTAATAAACACCTGTTAATCAGTGCCAGGATAGCCCCCGGGGTGAAGGTGCGTTAGCACACTCCTGTTAATTTTGGCATAGACTATGTCAACCACAGTTGGCAAGCTTTCCTGACTTGGCGGTAAGGACAGGAAACAAACACATGGAGAGCCAATGGGTTTGGATCTTGCACAATAGTAATAAGTGGAATGACTTTTACTTTCGACAGGCCCGAGCGCAAACAATTGTAATGAATTTTAGCCGCGGCGTCAGCCAGCTGATCTCAGTATGATTTTCGGAGGCTGAGGGGTCTCTAGAGGTGGTCCATGATAAATTTTTGTGCTTAGTGAGGTTCTCAAACCCAAAGCGGTTGTTGTATCTTTCCAAGGGGAAGAGATATGTCAGGTACTTAATGGCTCGCTATGTAACACATCGGGGTGGGCAGTAAACAATTTCTAGTTGCGACTGGGGATTCCCTCAGTCATGTCTGCACCTGCTCATTTGGCAAGCTGCTGCGTCAGGTTTTGCCAGATGTCTTGGAGTGACAGGCAAATGCAGTAAGGGAGCAGGTTTTAAGTTACGAGGTCACTTGCAGTGGGCAGAGGGGTCTCAGCGGATCCACAGGGGTGGGTTGCGACAAAACTTGAATCTGGGAACCTCAGGTTGCGACATTTCCATGGGTTTAATATACGCAAGACTCTTTGGCGGCGGAGTAAAACCGTTCCAGCAGGAATTACAAGGTAACTAGAAGGGAAGCTGTACCCAGCTTAGCTTCTGGGGAGGGCTAACAATTCCGGGGATATCAAAGCGAACTAGGGCTATTGCTGGTTTAAGCACCAAGGGTCACAGTTGGTCAGCAGGTAGGGTGTACCTGGGATCGGACTACAGTAAGTAAGACTGGGGGGCTGTGTAAGTTGTCGCTCCTAAAAGGGTGCAGTGTCTGCAATAGTGGGCACAATACTAATATTCCCTCAAACCGGATTTGACACCATCCAGGGGTTCGCCATGGTTTAGCAATCAAAAGGGCGGTGCAAATATCTGGGCCAACTCAGCAAAGTAGTTGCACACTGGACCCGGGGCTATGTTACAGGTTGCTTCGGTTAAAAAACATTCCCTGCCCGGATAGCCAGTCGAGCTAGACCGGTTGAGGAATCGGACATCTGCAAGGGTGCTGCTGTCCCTTAGTTGGGGAAACAAGGTATTAAAGCACTGAAAGGCTACAAGGTATTAAGAAAGTTGGCATGTCCATTATTTAAGTGAAGGCAGGTAGCTGTACTTAGTGTGTCTCCCCCCCACCCCCGTCTCCATCCTCTTGTCTGCGCCATGGCTCACATTGGCGAAGTTTGAAAGTCATGTCTTGCGCTAGGAGGGGACATCAGCCTGGAATCTCAGCAGTTATACACCGCAGGCAGAAGGTGAGGGGCTAGCAGGCATCATGGCCATGTTATAAAGCAGGTTGCGGGGGGTCAGGTGTGACGCCAGGGCATTACTTTGGCCATACACGTGCAAAAAGGTACAGTGCCAGGAGCAGCGTGATTTCTCAAGCTAGCTATGGGCAATCAGGGGTTGTCATTCCATATATGGGTGTGCTGCGACTCCAAGGAGGCCTGGCCCTTAGCCCTTCAGGAGAGGGTATTTACTGATTCATGCTGACAGCTCGCCCCTTACCAAAGTTCAGGTTGAGCAGGTAATGTAGGCATACTTTAAAATGTCAGGCAATGTGGGTCCTGGCAAGCGCTTTTGCAGTCACTCTTTCTGGAGGGGCAGTGACTGTAGCTTTCAGGGCGGGCATGGAGCGGAGCTCATCATGCAGGTGGCACAATGGGAATCCCAATGTTTTAACTGTACTTCCGTCCGTAAGTCATCCAGGGGAGTGGTCGGAGGACAGGTTAAGTGAATTATGTACAGTGCGAATTTTAAGTTTACCGAAGGCAACCCTGTGATGCATCAGGGGTTTGGCGGGGTGCAGTGTTATTGTGTGAAAGTATGGGCAATCTTGAGTAGTGGGATAGAATGGTGTGCAGTGCTTCAATAAATGTGTTTGGCAACCCAGCATTTCTTTATTGTGCCAGGATCAAAGGTCTGGGTGAATGGCTTTTGTGCGCCTTGAGAGGGGCACGGGAATGGCGGCATGGGTTGTTCCTCCACTGAGTTAATTTGGTTGGGGGTCCCAGGCATGCGCTGGAACAGCTTGCTGTAGAAGAGGCGGCACAGGCTAGGGGGGAGGGGTGTCTCCCCTCCCAACATTTTGGTTATAAATCTGGGAGGCAATGATTTGACTCTCATGGGTAGGAGGGCACTGCGGCAAAAAAGGAAATCCTCCATGTGCAAGTTAAGCATCCTATTGGGGACATGTGAGTTGTGGTGGTCGGAGATAACCCCACGTTAAAGTGGAGTGTGGCCCGGTCAGGGGAGGCCGTGGAAACCTCACGGAGGAGAGCTAACGGTGCCATGCGCAAATTCACTGAACAGAGGGGGTTTGGCTTTATCAGGCATGGTCTGCTGCATGCCAAGTCCATAGGGTGTTTTGAAGAAGATGGGGTTCACCTGTCTAGAGGTGGGATTTGTTTTTGTTCACCTGTCTAGAGGATGGACTTGTTTTTGCTGGACCTGGGCGAGGCCCTGGAACCAGCAGGATGTAGGTAAGAATGCCTGCCTTGGTGGGGGGCCCTGGGTGTGACGGTGGCCACACCCACAGCTGTGGCGGAGTTACAGGGCGATCCAGAGGCTGAAAGGTACATAGGGGTACCCTCTTCAGGAGCCCAACAAGGGTGCAAAGGCCAAATATCCCCAGGAAGTCCTCGCGGTGGACCCTGGAGGAGCAACGGCGCCCCGTTAGTCCTACGGGCGGTTGTAAACCTGAGCAACCGGGGGCTGCCTGGTACGCTCCGCCCCCCTCAAGGGGCGTGAGTAATTGGGTGGACTGGCGGTCCACAGATGGGAAGGGGTAAACCCTCCCCCAAAATTGGTAAGCACCGATTGGTTAGTGCCATGGTGCAATTTGGCTCTTCAGGTGGGCAGGCAGCGGAGGGGCTGCCCGCCCTTGGATCGCCCGTAAATTGACCCACCATGTTGGCATATTTCGGTATGCAAATAAACCTGCAGCAATTTTCTCCACGAAAAAAGGTGTCTTGTGTGTTTATTTCATCAGGAGATTGCTGTATGTATGATGGGGAGTGTGTTGCCGATATTGGCACTATGGTTATACTTATTCTTCTACTTGTCACCACACATTTCAAGACTGATTTAGAAACGAGAGGTCCTCTTCTTTGGGGAATTAGCCCTAGTGCTGTAACCCTGGAGCTGAGCATTACAAAGCTGTTCCAAACCAATTAGATATGCAATTTAAGGAGAAGATTTACTGTACATTAATGATCTTCTACGAACAACCACGTGTTTATGACTAAAATAGCACTGCAAAAAATTGAAATTTGTATACATTTTTGAAAGGATGTATTAACCTTAGTAGCACGCACAGAGAAAGTATTGGCATTACCAATTAAGAAGCTACAAAGAAAAACAGAAACTGGCGTAGCCATACTTTCCCCCAAACAGAAGAGAGCACAAATATAACATATTAAGATCTCATAGAATGGAGCTGTGAAGGCAGAAAGGCCCTTGCCAGGAGATTTGTACTTGGGACATGTAGACAACACCAGCATTTAACTTTCTCCGTCACCCGAAGGTAATTTCCTGCACAAAAAGGCTAGGCCCTCTATAAATGAAGGGATTTACCTCAGAAGAGGATGAATGAGGAGAATACGTTAAATACAGATTCTTTCTGTTGGATACACTATCTAACTGCATATTTCTCCCCATTTGGACTTCCCAAGGCACCAGAGCGGATTCATAAATCTTTCCAAAAATTGCTGGCATGCGCCAGACTTCGAATCTGCAGAGGCCTCGTCCCACTTCCAGAAGTGATGGGGCAGGGCGTATATAGGCGCAACCCCTGCATGCCGTTTACAGAACAGCATTCTGCACCCTTAAACGCAGAGAGTCAGTAGCAGATTGAAAATCGAAAAAGTGTGGAAAATCTAACTTGGAACAGGGTTGGTGAGGAGTCTAGAGAGAATATTCACCAGAGTATTACTGAAAGTAAGTAAATTGTTCTTCTGATGGATACTTCTAACCGTAGATTCCTAAGCTTTGAAAAAGATACCAAAGTAATTCCTCCCAAAAGGTGGAGGGTCTGAGGAATGGACATGACAATAGGAAAGCCTGCAGAACTGAGCATGCAAGATAGCCTTCCCTACGCACCCGAGAGTCAAGATAGTAATACCTGGTGAAGGTGTGGTCAGACACTGATGTAGGTGTCTGCAATATGTCCAGCACCAGAATACTCCAGGCTGTAGTGACACCCTTAGCTCTAGTAGAATGCACCCACAAACCCTCAGGAGGCCCCTTTTTGGCCAAAATATAGCACATATATATGCAAAAAGTGTTCCATCTTGATATGGTTTGCTTTTGGACCGCCCTTCCCTTCTCTTGGGGCCCAACCGGCAGAGCCTCTCCTCCTCCTTAGAGGGATGTGGCGGAGAGAAGAAAGTGGGGAGTGTGATGGACTGGCTTACCTGGAAAGGCGACACCACTTTGGCAAAAAGTATGTTGTAGTCCGAAGCACCAGATTCTATGGAAAGAAAGTGCTATATGGTGGTTGCACTGACAGTGCCTGCAGTTTACTGACATGGCACGCAGAGATATTTGCAATGAGAAGGAAAATGCTACTTACCAGTATGCATCTGTTCTTGGCATGTAGAGCTGCAGATTCGCACACTATGCATTGATCGCCATCTGGTGTTGGGCCCGGATGTTTGCACTTTGTTGTTGTATTGGAATAAGTCTTTGGAAGTCACGAGATAGGTGACTCCTCCTCTGGACAATAGTGCGCATGGGCATCGACTCCATCTTCAGATTGTTTTTTCGCCAAGAAGGGAAATGATGGAGTTTTGTGAGAAACAGAAATAGATGTCCATGTATGTTGTATCTAATTAAGATAATACTGGAACAGATAAAGGTAGCCTGGGAGGTGGGTGGGCGTGTGTGAATCTGCAGCTCTACATGCCAAGAACAGATGCATATTGGTAAGTAGCATTTTCCGTTCGAGGCATATGAGCTGCAGATCACACACTATGCATAGATTGCATAGCAGTACTTTCCTTTAGCGGCGACCACCAGTATCTGTTGCAGTAGTCTGAAATAGTGTTTTGAGTACAGCCTGGCCCACACTAGCTTGTTATTTTGCCTGCACATCTACACAATAGTGTTTTGTGAATGTGTGCGGTGTAGACCATGTAGCTGCTTTGCAGATATCAACTAAGGCAGAGGTCTTCAAACTTTTGTAGGTTGAGCCCCCCCAACTGAATTTTTTAAAATGTCGGGCCCCCCACCACCTGACAGAATTTTTGGAAGCTGGTACACTACATAATCGACCGCCACCCGCATATCCCGGGCCATATCCGGCAAATAATGTTCAACACAATAAGAGTGTTTAGTTAACTGCAGGTTTGTGAGTGGGTGTGGTTAAATGACAGAGGCTTATTACACAGCTCAAAACACAATTTTCCAAGATAAAATGTGCACAAATTGTTTTTACTAGGATGCTTTGTTTTACACGACATAGAATAATAATAATAACACCACCAACATTAATGTGACGGGTGTGCCTGTTTTTCGCCACAGAGACGGTCAATCTGTGGATGGATTTTTGCTACTGCCATCCTCAGGTTCTGCTCCACATCAGGTCTTGAACAGTACTTAGTCTTTAAAACCGCAAGTGCTGAGAACCCAATCTCCCATAAATAGGACGAGCTGAAAGGCAAGAGAGTTTTGATAGCAGTTTCTCTCAAAGCTGAATATTCTGCAGACATTTTCAGCCAAAACTCTCCCAGTGAGACTTTGCTGAAATGCATCTGCAGAGTGCGGTCACTTTGGAGATCAATCAGTTCTTCCTGCATACGAATCGGGAGATGGCTTGCCACCTCTGCCAGAAATGGTTGAAAGACCCAGTCAGTGAAGTGATCGTTGTCCTCAGGAAAATACTTTTGCAAACTGTCCCTGAGAGACGTCAGGTGATTTTTTATTATCTCAGCAACACTTGAATGTTCATATTCAGTTTCCTGAAGAGCATCTACTAAACATGGAAACTGCTCAAACAGGCCATCTTCAACTAGTCTTCTCCATAATTCAAGCTTTTTCTTGAATGCAGTTATTCTTTTATTCATCGTAAAAGAAGGGATGTCAGCTCCTTGTAGAAATAATGTGTCAGGCTTGATTAATATTAACAAACAAACATATTTGCACAAAAGTTTCTTGGGGTTTTGCCATCAACACCAGAGGCTCAGGTTTAAAAGGAAAATACTTTAATCAATTTTATACACTATTGCGTAGGACCCAGCAACTGTTCACTCGAGATTGATATTCAATTCTCAAAAGGGTTGTTTTCCTTGGGGTTATTTAAGAATCTGCAGAGAGTCACATTGAAGTGAAGGTGCTCAGAATCTGGTACACGAGGAACACTTCTTCGCTAGAAATCATTAACAAACTTTCTAGGCAGCATTATAATGGGATAATTGCCCACCAACAAGTTATGGATCAGAAGACAAAGGTGAAAGTTCACAGAGGGCGCTGAACGAACACCTTGTTGAGAATTCCTTAGTGGTATGATAAGGTACTTGCATAAAGCAGTCGGGGTTTAGGACACAAGTCCGGCTTATGTTTAAAAAATAGAACTAATAAAAACTGAATGATGTTGCCTATTTTACTTCAGAACAATGTTGTCTGACAGACTTTGTGGCGATCAAAAGGATCTGGGTCCACCTGCACAATGAACTAGCAGCATTGCAGTGCATGTAAATGTGCACTTTTGTAATTTAGGAAGAAAACCGCGATGGGGCACGGCATGTCCATGCTTTTTTGTTTACCTTTATAGCACGGTCATCGAAACGCATTTGCAATGCAATCGGTCTCGCATTTGCGAGAGTTTAAGCTATTGGCATTGTAAATGACAATGCCTTTTTCTATTTTAAAAGCACATAAATAAAAGTCATTGTCATTTACAATGCCAATAATGCAAACTCTCGTAAACGCAAGACCTATTTCATTGCAAATGCTTGTATTTTTTCTGCACGTGTTTGTTTATTCTTCTTACTCAGAACATTAAGGACAGGCATGGACATTCACATTAATGAGGAATGGGCTTCTGGTGATTTATCAAGGCAATGCCTCATCTGGGGCAGTAAACGCTAAATAAACGCAAGGCTTCTGGCCAATAATTCGTGAGCTATGCATCACGGAAAGGAGTCACTGAACAAACCGCTGATAATGTTCACAAACATGTCCGCAAGTGCGCTGCGCTTGTGAGTGCACAACATGGGGCAGTGAGCAGCTGTTGTAAAACGTCGAATGATTATTCAAAAGACAAACAACCCGCCTACCTCCACTGGCCCCGCCCTTTACTTGTGCTTTTCCGTGAGTCGTGCCCTGCCGATTGCACAATTGTTTTTGACAAATGATAAAGGTTTCCAGAATTATACAAAACCTGTGCAACGTGGCTCTCTATTCTTTGGAAAGTTGCTCTGTGTAAGTGATTAATAACTCAGTATTAAAATACATTGAAAATAGTTGGTCAGTTTTGTTTTGGTTCTCTAACAAAAAGTAAATTCCTGGACATGTGATCTAGAAAAATACGGACTGGTTACGAAATGCCACTGCAGCTGAAAGACTGCTGGGCTGGGGCAGAGGCAGTCACATGTCAGGCCCGTCCTGAAAGAGTGAAGGGTCGGTAAAGTCAGCCATGTCAGGTTAGTACCTCTGAAATACAGGTGGTCAGCATAGTCAGTCACATGTCTGCCCAGTGATTCTGAAAGACTGCTGGGCTGGGGCAGAACCAGTCACAAGTCAGGGTAGTGCCTCTGATGTCACTTCTTGTGATGCCACTTCCTGTAAAGTCGTGGCTTGTCGTGTGCTGTCGTGCGCAGTGATGTCGCGCGCCATGATGTCACTTGCATACTGCCTAACTAGGTTAGTCCCCCCACTTCTTTTTTTAGGACTTGTGCCCTGACCAGGTGCAGTCAATATGTTACTTGGATATGAATGTACTCCTGTGTTGCTCGGATTCCACAAGTTTCCATTTTCCTCCTTACTTGAGGTTTCCCACACTGATAGGTCACTGATCCCCCCCCTAACAGAATAATCGTGTCAGCTGGGTGTTGTGGGGGGGGGGGTTGTCACACCTTGGTTGCTGAACATGCATTACATCAGTTTGCAAGCTCACTGTATGACACTTTTAATCTCAGACCAGAACATGCTTAGATCATGAATGCAGAGGTGCAAAGAATGCAGAGTCCAGTATTCTCACTGTCACAGACCTCACTCTGTTAGACAAGTATTTTCTGAGGCACGCAACTCTTCCACTAAAATTCAAACTCTGCGAGACATAGGTTCCTGTTGCCCGCAGGCCACAGCTTTTGAGCCTTCCATGTCTCTGGCACAGTCATTTGAAACACTTTCAAAGTTTCACCATGCCATTTTCAACACTTTCAAAGTCTTCACAGTCACTGGTGCAGGTGGGAGTTGTGTTGCTTCCCATGTGAGAAGTTCTTGCTATTGCCAATACCAATGGCGCTATTTGCACTAGCGCTATTCACACTGCTGCAGTGGTGTCCTTTTTTAAACAATAGTTTTGCTGTTTGTGTAATTTAATTGACAGACCATCGGTAAAATTCAAATAGCCTAAGTCGTAAATAATATCTGCCTCATTCCTAGAAAGCACAATTCTTAAAACTCTGCCTGCCTAGGAGCATGATAAAGGTATGAGTCAGTCTTTATTCAGGAAAACACTAGATGGCAGCATTCTGTTGTTTAATGTTAACTGAACTTGCACCGCTTTCACAGGAGAAAGAATTTGTAATTAAATTATAAAAGTATGCACGTCGTGCCCCATCAGTTTCCCCTCCTTCCCGCTCCAAACTCCCCCCGGAGGACTTCGAGAACTGGGAAACACTGAATGTGTGCTCGAAAGCTGTAAATAAGAGGGCAACATTCTAGTAAAAAAGCCCTTTTCACTTACCTGTTGACGATGTAAAATGTTCCGAGGTGAAATCCTTCCCAGTGAGGCTGTAAAACACAGGATAACGTCGACAGCAACCAGAGAAGAAAAGTCAGCAAACGGCAGGAGTGAAAAGCGCCACACTACCAAAAGGTAGTAGTATTCAGGAGCTTTATGCTCGCAAATTTCGCGGCACTTCCTGCCATCGACGATGCTGTCCCCCTCATTGGTGGAACGTCAGTGGTGACGTACCTATGTGCTCATTGGATGCTGTGCTCCAATGGAAAAGCCCCATTTGAAAATGTAGAAGAAATGCAGGAAGCAAACGTACCTGCAACGTAGAAGTGGACAACAATGAAGGTGAGGTTTTAGGGTGGAGTGCGCGCCCCCCCTGAGATGGTGTCGCGCCCCCCCAGGGGGGCGCGCCCCACAGATTGAAGAACTCTGATCTAAGGGAATGTTCCCTAAAAATGCCATGGAAGCCCCTATTTTGCGGGTAGAGTGGGCTTTAGGGGGAATAGATAGTGTACGTTTTGCTTTGTGATAGCAAATTTGTATACATTTGACAATTCACCTTGCAATCCCAGACTTTGATATAGGATTGCCTTTATGTGGTGGTGAGAAAGATACAAAAAGTTGTTTTGTTTTGCGAAAAGGTTTTGTTCTGTCAATATAGTAAAGGAGTGCTCTTTTCACGTCTAGTGTATGAAGAGCTCTTTCTGCTACTGTTTGTGGTTGCGAGAAGAACACTGGCAACTCAACAGATTGGTTGAGATGGAAGGGAGAAATAACTTTAGGAAGGAATTTGGGATTTGTCCTGAGAACCGCTTTGTTATGATGGAGTTGTAAAAATGGTTCTTGAATAGTTAGTGCCTGTAACTCACTGACTCTTCTGAGAGATGTGATGGCCACAAGGAAAGCAACTTTCCATGTAAGAAATTGTAGCTCACATTTATGTAGAGGTTCGAATGGAGGACCCATTAATCTAGTGAGGACGATGTTTAGATTCCACACTGGAGAAGGTGGTACCCTGGGAGGAATTATTCTTTTGAGGCCTTCCATAAATGCTTTAATGGCAGGTACCTTGAACAATGACAAATGTTGTCTATTTTGTAGGTAAGCTGCTATGGCAGCGAGATGTAATCTAATTGATGTGTATGCTAGATTACATCTTTGAAGATGCAGCAGGTAACATATGATGTGTTGAATGGACGCATCTAGAGGATAGATTGTGTTATTGGTACAGTATATAACAAATCTTTTCCACTTGGCTGCATAGCAGGCTCTAGTGGTGGGGCGCCTAGCCTCTCTGATAACGTTCATACAATCAGGTGGAAGATTGAGGTAACCAAATTCTAGGACTTCAGGAGCCAGATCGCTAGATTGAGCTGTGCTGGATCTGGATGTCTGATCTCTCCATGGTTCTGTGTTAAGAGTTGTGGGGAGAGGTGTAGTTTTTGGTGCGGGACTACCGATAGTTCCAGCAATGTTGTGTACCATGGTTGTCTGGCCCATGTTGGAGCAACTAGAATCAGTGTTAGTGACTGTTGTTGCAGCTTGCGCACCACTAATGGAATGAGTGGGAGAGGCGGAAAAGCATACGCAAATCTGCCTGACCAATTCATCCATATTGCATTGCCTTTGGACAATGGGTGTGGATATCTGGCGGCGAAGCTTGGGCATTTTGTGATGTAATGTGTGGCGAAGAGATCTATCTCTGGATGCCCCCACATTTGGAAAAACGGTTGAAGAACTTGTGGGTTAAGTTCCCACTCGTGAATCTGTTGTGTTTGACGACTTAACAGATCTGCCATCTGATTCTGAATTCCTGGAAGATGTTGGGCTAAAAGGAATATGTTTTGAGGAATAGCCCACCTCCATATGCTCTGTGCTAGTTGAGAGAGCTGCAGAGAGTGCGTCCCCCCCTTTTTTTGTAAATAATACATTGCTGTGATATTGTCCGTCCGGACTAAGACAGCTTTGCCTGATATGTGTTTCTGGAATGATTTTAATGTCTGAAACATTGCTAGTAACTCTAAATGATTGATGTGGAGTAGTTTTTGCTGAGGTGTACATGTGCCCTGTATGGTGTGATGTAGTAGATGAGCTCCCCATCCGGTGAGCGATACGTCTGCTGTTAGCACAATCTGTGGAACCGGCTCTAGGAACGGTTGCCCTTTGGAAAGGTTTTGGGTGTTCCCCCACTGCAGAGAGCGATGTGTGCGGCCGTCCACCAACACCAGATCTGTTAGCTGACCTTGAGCTTGGTTCCACTGACGTGCTAAGCATTCCTGTAAGGGGCGCATCTGGAGTCTTGCATGAGGTACTATGAATATACAAGAGGCCATCATCCCTATTAGTTGCATAAACACTCGAGCTGGAAGTTAGTGTTGCGGCTGGAATTTTGTTATAAGGGCTTGCATGCTTGCTATCCTGGCTGGATTGTGATATGCAAGGCCTTTTGAGGTGTTTATTGTGGCACCTAGATATTGTTGGATGTGGGACGGTTGGAGGTGAGACTTTGTGAGGTTTATTGTAAACCCTAAGTCGTGAAGTAGTTGGATTGTGGTGTGTGTGTGATTTACACACTGGGTATGCGACTTGGCTTTTATGAGCCAGTCGTCCAAGTATGGGAAGACGTGAATTTGTTGTCTTCTTAAGTGGGCTGCTACCACTGCCAGACATTTTGTGAAGACTCTGGGTGCTGTGGTGACTCCGAATGGGAGAACCTTGAACTGATAATGCTGACCGTTTACTACAAATCGAAGATATTTCCTGTGAGCAGGGTGAATGGGAATGTGGAAGTAGGGCTCCTTAAGATCTAAGGTGGCAAGGAAATCGCCTTGTTTGAGTAGAGGAAGGACTTGTTGAAGAGTGACCATATGAAAATGGTCTGATTGTATGTAGAGGTTTAATGGTCTGAGGTCCAGGATGGGCCTCAGGATTCCGTCCTTCTTTGGAATGAGAAAATACAGGGAGTAAACCCCTGTGTTTTGATGATGCAGGGGAACTGGTTCTATTGCATGTTTTTGTAGGAGGGAAAGCACCTCTTGTTTGAGAAGCGTTAAATGCTCTGTTGACATTGGACGCTGTTTGGGTGGTATGTTTGGGGGAGTTGAAGTGAGCTCTAGGCAATAACCGGATTGGATGATTTGTCTCACTCACCTGTCCGTGGTAATGGTGTTCCAGACAGGTAGGAACTGTAGCAATCTTCCCCCGACCGGAGTATAATGGTCCGGGGGGAGTAGAGGGAAGTCATTGTTTGGAGGTGGAGGCAGTGCGAATATTGATAGTTTTGCCTCTACCCTTGTTGTTATTGCCCCTGTAGCTTCCTCTGTAATAACCTCTGGTAGATGAGGTCTGGGTGGGACTTTTATAGGAGGTGGAGGAGTTATCAGTGGTAAAACCTCTAGAGGCGCCCTATAAGAGGAGCGACGAAAGGAACTTCTGGGAGTTTGCGATTGCAAAGCTCCCATTGATTTGGCAGTATCAGTATCTTTTTCATCTTCTCCAAAGATGAATCTACACTAGGCCCAAATAAATGTTCCTGGTCAAACGGTTGGTTTAGTATGGTAGTTTGAAACTCGGGTTTGAACCCCGAAATACGTAGCCACGCATGTCTGCGCAAAGGACACTGGTATTAATAGCTCGGGAGGCTGTGTCTGCAGCATCCAGAGCACATCGAATGGAGGTATTGGTTACAAGTTTGCCTTCCTGGATGAGATCATTGGCCCTTGTTTTATATTGATCTGGAAGGTGTTGTAGTAGGGTCTCTAGTTCGTCATAGTGTGCCCTATCGTACCTAGCCAGCAAAGCCTGTGTGTTGGCAATTCTCCATATGTTGGCTGCTTGGGACGCTGTTCTTTTACCAGATGCGTCCAAGAGTTTTGACTCCTTATCAGGAGGTGGAGCATCGCCTGAGGTTTGGGAGTTAGCCCTTTTCCTGGCGTTGGAGACTACCAAGGAATCTAAGGGAAGCTGCCCTTTAATGTAAACAGGGTCAGCTGGGGCAGACTTGTATTTCTTTTCCACTCTGGGGTTAATGACTCTAGCCCTTACAGGGTCCTTAAAGACTTCAGGAGCGTGTTTGATTACCCCTTTTAACATTGGGAGAATGGAAGTGGACCTTTGAGATCGTGCAAAAGTGTCCATGAGGAAATCTTCTTCTATAGGGTCTGTGTGAAAATTCACACCATGGTATTCTGCAGCTCTGTGTATGAGCTGAGTGAATTCTATAGTGTCCTCTGAAGGGGATGGTCTAGATGGGTAGATATCATCTTGTGGTGTATCAGGAACATCTGGTGTGCCATAATTGTCCCATGGGTCATTTGGGACATTAGGATGACTAGGTTCTCCTAAAGGTTCATCATCCCCTTCGTCCCCAAAGGGGTCCTCATCATCCTGAGGTGGAGGAGATTGTGAGGGTACTGGAGATGGAATAGGAGAGATGTGGTGTGGAGGAGGAGGTGGAGAAGGATTTCTTAAGGGAGAAGTGTCAATGTCTCTCTTCTTTAAAGGGAGTGGAGCTGGTGCAGGTTTGTCCATTTTCCTTTTCCTGGAAGGACTAAGTATAAGTTGACCTGTCTTTGGGTCTATTTCGAGAGTTTTTTGGGTTGGATCAGGTCGAAATAATTCCTCCTCTGGAGTGTGTTGTTTCGGTGCCGATTTTTTCGGGTCCGACTGTTTGTGTGGCGCAAGTTTTGGAATTGTTTTATGCTCCTTAGGTTTCGAATCAGGAGTTTTCCTGGGTTCTGTTGGGGTGTTCGGAACCGGTTGTTTGTTTGGTTCCGATGATTTTTTCGGATCCGAAGGTTCAGTGCCAGTGGATTTCGGTGCCGAATGCGCCGATGTGGAACCAGGGTTTGGTGCGGGCGAAGACAGTGGTTTCTCTTTGGGTTTGTCTTTTGTTTTTGGTGCCGGGGATGGGGTTTCGGTACCGACGGTAGGCTGGCTCGATCCTGAGTGGCCTGAAGGCTTATGGGTTGACTTCTTTGCCGAGCCCGAAGGCGGGGCGTGGGAAGTTTTGTCCCGGTGTGCACCTAGGCCCGAAGGTGAAGGTGTTACCGAAGCCTTTTTATGAATGGGTGAGGGGGAGGGGTGGACGTCAGTACTTACGACCCGTTGCCCTGGAGTGATGGGGTTGTCTTCGACGTCGGAATCGTCGGCTTCGGAGGCGCTAATGTTGCCCTCTTCGATGTGCTCCTGCACATTGATGCATTCTTGGAAGATATCGTCCGGTATCGAAATTGATGATCGAGCCATGCTTCTTCGAGCCCGACGATCCCGTATTGTTTTCTTGGAGCGGAAAGAGGCACAAGCTGGACAGTCTTTGGCCTCATGCTCGGGCGAAAGGCAGAGGTTACACACCTCGTGAAGATCAGCGTGTGGAAACTTGGATCCACATTGAGGACACTTTTTGAAAGGAGTCCTTTCCATGAGCCAAAAGGCCTGATGGCGCAGCTAGGCCCGAAGGCCTGCGTCGACGACCGGAATCGAAGAATTCAAGTTTGTAGAGATGCGCGTCGAATGGGAAACGCGATCGAAAACAATACCGAAGAATGGGTGAAGGATTGCGCGTCGAAAGTTAGAACGGTAACGACACCGAACTGGAGCGCGACGAACACATCCGAGCCCGATGGCGGAAAAAAACAATCTGAAGATGGAGTCGATGCCCATGCGCACTATTGTCCAGAGGAGGAGTCACCTATCTCGTGACTTCCAAAGACTTATTCCAATACAATAACAAAGTGCAAACATCCGGGCCCAACACCAGATGGCGATCTATGCATAGTGTGTGATCTGCAGCTCATATGCCTCAAACAGACAGTTTTAAGAGTCAAAGGCCTCGAAGAACAGCTGTGCATAGGCTCAAAAGGCATAGGCATTAAGAAGGTAAGAACCAAATCAAGGTCCCACATTGTGGAATAACAAAATGCAAAGGAAGAAACATATGTGAGCCTTTAAAAAAAAAGCACATCACAACTGATGACTTGGGTAAAGAGGACTGTGATAAAAAGTCTGAAAGAGCTGGCAAATATCCTTTCAAGGTACCCACGGGGGGCGTGGCCAAGCAAGATGGCCGCATAGAAGGTGCCCTAGCGTAGATCCCAAACAAGGAGATCATAAGCCTAGTAAATCCTGCTCAGCCTGAGGCATCATACCCCCGTGGAGTAGGGCACAGGTGGACAGAAGCCCGGGGGCCGTTTTGGGGCCCCAGAAAAGGACTCTGTATCATGGAAAGCGAGACGGATAGCCAAATCCCACACGGGGCTTGCTGCAGAGCGCCCTGGCACAGAGTGAAGCCCCGGAAGAGGTGCAGTCAGCCAGAGGCCGAGTAGTCCCTTGCCCAGTGGTACAGGCTGGTGACTGGTGTGGTGACGAGTTGGGAGCCGTGCCCCCCCCAACCCGGGAACCAGGGAGCCGCCGGGGCGGAATACGGGAGCCGTGAGAAGGCGGACAGCCGACTGGAAGGAGCAGCTAAAATGGTGGCACTGCAGGCGGAGAGCCACTAAACAGATCGAAGGCTCAAGCGCCAGAGAGGTGAGCACGACGTGCCTGATCAAGCTCCTCAACCCGGTTGCTGACTCAGAGGCGGGGGAGTGGCTCGGAACCCCGGGTGGAGTTCAGGGAGTGTCCCACACCAAAATCAGCAGGCACTGAGAGGCAGACTGTGCCTAGAGGAGGGAGTCGCCAGCAGCTGCTGCCAGTGAAGCGGGGGAGGGGCACATCGGCTGTCCTGCCGGACAGTGAAGGGAACAGCAGAAAGTGTCTACTACCCGGTGGAAGTGTTGCAGCTGTGGCGAGTGCCCACCTGAGTTCTGGGCCCAAGAGCCTGTTGGCGCAGGCTGTCGCAGGCCACAAACAAGATGGTGGCCTCGGGTGAGAGCCGCAACTGAGGACGCTGGTGTGCCGACAGCCATGCGCAGGAGCCATTAATCTGGAGGCCCAGATGGAAGCGTTCCTAGGCTGCTAAGGTGAGACCCCGAGGGGGAGCTGCGCGAGTGGCACCAGAGAAGAGCCGGTGTAGAGAGCTGAAAGGGGACCCCGGGCGGAGAACTAGGGAAGCTGTGGAGGTGCGCCCAAAAGGGTGCGGGTCTTGCTGGCCGACGCGCAAAGCCAGCACAAGCGAGCTTTGAAGCTAGAGGCTGGGAGAAAGCAATTGGCACTGTGGGGGTTCTTCAGGCTGCGGTGTACCACTGGATCAGAAGGGGCCTTCCTCTCTGCGATCCATCTGGGATGGCGAGGTGGCCCACTCACAGCTAGAACCCCGTAAGGACCAGGCTGGACTGTTGGTGTTGGAGGAAAGTGGACCCATGCCCCCCACAGTGGACCAGCCAAATGACACAACCAGGTGTCACAACTCAGGGGAGACGTGTGCTGGACTCTGAGGGAGCACTTACCTGGCCAGTAGACGCATCTGAGCCTGGACAGAGGGGGCACAACACATACGTTTACACGCCTCCTGGGGTGACCAAAGGACCGAAACCCCTGGGGGTGCAAGTGGCCTACCGAACTTGGTTGAAACGTGGAAACTGGCTCGGTGGCGTGGCGGCCTGGCTCCACGATCTGTACAGCGTTGCTCAGAGTAGGCCTAGGTGGAGCTGAGTCTGCCCGTATCGCAACAACTGAAGAAAAGAATATTGAGCAGTTTCCCCCGCTGCGCTGCCCTTTTGGCAAAGCCTCATCATGTTGAAAGAGAAGGCCCAAAAAGGGGTGTAATCTAACAAAATTGTGCAATACACTGTGCCCGGCCCTGGCCCCTTAGAGATGAGTCGGGGGAGTTGATCGAGCCCGGAGAGGGTCGAGCCGGTGCTTGACACAGCGGAAATTCTGGAGGTTATAAGGGGTTCCCGGGCAGTGCTGGAAACTAAAATGGACACGATGGCTATAGACATTAACCATTTGAGATTTGACCTTTTGGAAGGTCGTAGAGAGGGTCACGAGTACCAAGGAGGAGGTTGCCATGCTCCGAAAAAATGTCCAAGAACTGCAGGCAATGGTAGCAGGTCTAAAATGCAGCGCAATACACACAGAAGACCGTCTGGAGGACGCCATGGGCGCTCCTGGCGGAACAACCTGCGATTTCTTAGGTTCTTGAAATGAGTGGCGGGCCCCTCGGCTGAACATTTTCTGGAAGACAAGATCTCAATAGCCCTCAAACCTAAACACATCTCTATATTCTTTTCCATAGAACTAACCCAAAGGGCGCTGGTTCCCACGCCCGCCTATGCGAGCCTCCTAGGGCGCTCAGAGCCCGTATGTTCAACTATCACAATAGGGATGCAATTCTCCAGCACGTCCGTGCCCGCAGCCCCCCATGCTATGGAGACAAAGCTTTACAAATCTTTCCTGATTACATGCGAAAAGTCCAAGACCTCCGCAAAAACTTTCTGCACATCAAAAAACAACTGTGTGAGCATAACATCAAATATAGCTTGATGTTCCCAGCCAGGCTTTGGGTCCAAAACGAGGGCAAGGTGCATTTTTACGACTCGCCACAGGAAGCAGCTGACTAGCTGGAATCCTTGGGCCTTAGACGAGGAGATCAGAATCTTGAATGGCGAGAACCGAAGCGTCGGGGACTACGTCAACTAGAAACCAAGCAGAGTCTCCCAAACAGTCTGGCACCCCTGCAGAGACGAGAGGGGAACATATCCTGGTCTGCTCGGATGGCACACTGCAAGCTGAACCTGATCTCCTAGAGACACAAAACCCCTACTCACCATTGTGCCTTGTCCAGGAGACTCAGAGTGACAGAAACGTGACGGGGTGAGCAGAGATTCCTGAACGCTGAGCTTATGAGGCTCAGGAGACTCGGGTAATGCCTCCAGATGAGGCTCAGACAAACGTCTGACAGAGGCGATTCAGGTGCCCACTTCTTCATATAGGGACACATAATGAGTTTACCACAGGGATAAAACAATGGCAGATCTCTCTCGCGAGGCTCCCGACTCGTGGAGGTCCTGGGCTTTTGGACAAAACTGTCATTTAGTGCTTGATTAATATCTTAGTTGGGGAGGGAGGATAACTGGGGCAGGGTTTACTACCCTTTGGGCCACTAGTTGAGTCGGGAGGAATTTGTGGATTCTGCCCGAAGCAGACATAAGGGATTGGCGACTCTTACGTTTAACTTCTAGATGATTAAAATGTTGTGGTTCTTATAGTTGGGAAGGGGAGCTTCCATGGAGGATGAACAATGGATGTGGAACCTCAGGGCATTTGCCCAAATGATCGAGTGCAGGTCGTTATCTACCAAATGGTCATGGAGAGTTTGGGAACTAAATAAAAAGCTGATGACATGGAATGTGTGGAGTCTAAATTGTCCTGAGAAACGCAATACAGTCCATGCATATCTCCCGCGGTATGGAATAGCAATGGCATTCCTTCAGGAGACTCACCTGTGGGGAGGCTGTACTAAATACCTGAAAAAGCGATGGAGGGGGCAGGTATACTCCACGTCCTACTCGGGGTATGCCCAAGGAGCTTAGATCTGGGTGGCCCCGGGGATACCGTTTAAACATACCGGAGTCTGCTTGGATAGCGAACGGAGGAAGGTACGTAATTTTGAATGGTACTCTTGACGCTCATAAACTCTGCCTCAGACGACGGAGGCTTTCTTGGCGGAGTGTTGACGGCCGCCGAGGTATCCCAGGCAGCGGAGATGATCCTGGCGGGTGACTTAACTGGACGGCCCTCAGTACAGATCTCCCCCAAAGTTGGACACCAAACCCCGCACAACCTCTGCCCTTTTGCAAGAGCAGGGTAGTCTAGACTTGACAGATATTTTGCAAATATGACACCTGCTCACCCTTGCGTACTCTTGTTACACTCCTGTGGCTTGCATGCACAGCTGCCTTGGTTATTTTTTCATTCAAACAGTAGCAGCGCTCAGGGTGGTGGATGCACACTGTTTGACCCGTATATCTCATGTCACTCACAGCTCCTGATAACATACTCATTACAACGTCAAGCGCAAGGGATACCCTTATGTAGACTTAACGCTGATAAACTGACTGAGCAGTCCTCCAGAGGTACACTGTCAGAGGCTCTTTCTAAAACTTTGAACACAACTGGGAGAGTGAGGGCAGCAGGGCAGTTGAATGGGATGCTATGAAGGTGGTGCCCCGAGGAGCGGATGGGGGGGGAGGAGTGTGCCTGGCAACCACGGTAGGCATACACTGAATGCTACAGAGGGACTTAATCCGGCAGGAGGCTGCACTGCAGGAGCTGAGAGAGACCTCTCTCCATGAATAAGACGGTCTTAAAAGACTGGGAAAGACAGTGAGACAAGCTTTGCGAACTGTGGGACCAATTGGAAAAACACATTCGGACTACAGGGTGGAGACACTGCATATGGAAGGGGACAAGACAGGGCGCTTGCTGGTGCAACTGATCTGATCCGAGACTGCAATACAGCCCATTTATGCAGTTAGGAACCAGTGCGGTTCGAGTGGTGCACATGCAACAGGCAATTAATGATGTATTTGCAGCACATCTGCGCAAGGTGTACACAGAGCCACCACATACTGAGGGGGACCAACTGCTGTCCGCCTACCTGGCAGGCTTGCTGCTACAGCGGCTTACCTCAGTTGATCGGGAATCATTGGGAGCCCCACTGAGTAGGTAGAAATTACGGGGAGCGGTGTTTGCATTGAAAACTGCTAAGACCCCGGGGGCAATGACCTTACCGCAGAATTCTGTAGGCATTTTTCAGACACCCTGATAGACAAGCTGTTGATCGTGTACGCAGAGTCACTGGAAAAAGGGGAACTTCCGGACTCTATGAAAGAGGCCCTCATACTGGTGATCTGGAAGCCAGGAAGGTACTCCCTAGAACCCGGCTCCTATCGCCCATTCTCCATGCTAAATGTAGATCAAAAACGTCTTAGTCATGTTCTGGCGGCGAGAATGCTCCCTCATTTCCTGAGCCTGATTAATGCGGATCAGTCGGGCTTTATCACTTGATGGAACGCATTGCGCAATCTCGCCGGCTTGCTCATGTTGTTCATGCACAGGAGTTAAGCGCTGGTCAATATGTACTTGTGCTTCCACAGACTAGTGCTGGGAACAGTAATTGCATTCTCATGGTCAGTATGTTCACACCCCTGAGTAACCCCATCCAAAAAATAATAAAAATGCAATGGTCACTGATAGAGGACAAAGAGTAAACTACCCCTCTGTTTGCATTTAAACATAATAGGAACATCAGGGATCACATTGTATGGGCAGATAAAGATATCAACCCAAGCAACACCGTCAGAAAATACTGATAAGAGCTCCTGGACACTTTAGATATGGTAGTTGTCAGGTTTGATGGCTCAACACCAACACCAAGGTAGTTACTACTGACAAAAGAGATTATACACAAAGGTCGTTCTCAAATGTCAACACCAAGAATATTATATAGGTTATCAAATATCATGGTAATCGTACCGACATCGGCCAAATCACACAGATGGGTAAACAGGAATATTCAGCATAGAAGCTCTATAACATGTAAAGTGGAAGGGGTGCCACTGGTGAAACACTACCTGGAGAAGAACCACACAAAAGTCTGCATTAATTGGCAAGTACCGGAAGTTGTGTAAATGGACAATCAGGGTGGTGATATCTTTACACATCTCAGTGTCAGGGAGTGCAAATGGATGGACAAGCTACAGAGCACAAACAATGGCCTGAATGATGTCTTTGACCTATGATGATTAGCTTCCCTAAATGAAACACATATTGACATCTATGTGTAGAATGACATTTGTACACATTACAGATTATAACAATGCCTGTACATCGCACATTTGCATGCACAGATGCAGGAACTTGATTAAGGACTATCTAAATGTTTTTATAGATGTGTCTCAGTGTGCTATTGCTTTCAAAGTTGGGACAGACAAGTCCTCTGCTTGGTAAAAGATGTGTACCACTGCCCTGAGTGCCCAACTGTACTGTTGTCTGGATCCATAATGTTGTCATGTGTGAACACAGATCATGCGTGTGCCATGATACAGACATGTCTCACGGATTGTGGTCTTGTTGGACTGGGAGGAGCACCCAAATCGCAATCTTCATAATGGTGGAAGGCTATCGCCTTCACCAGGAGTTAAGCAGCACAAGGCCAGTGGTGACAGCATACCGTGTAGTGATCAGTAGTAGTGAACAGGTCCTTTTTACATGGGTCACTGGCGTGATGCCTACAGGCTCACTCACCTTTATAAAAGTTCCACTGCTGTATGCTTATCTCACTCTTGGCCTACATCAGGTAGATGTGAAGTGCTGCAAATAGCGCAGGAGTAGTGACTCTGTGTGTGATGCATGTGTGCCTGGGAAGAGTACAGTACATGGATAGAACAGTTTTGTGCAGTACATGTGTGGTTAATGTATGCAATGAGTGTATGTATGCCTGCGTGAAATACATTACATGAGAGATGTAGTGATGTGCAGTATTTTCGCAATGAAAGCATGTGCTGTGTGTATGTATGCTTGCGTGAAGTACAGTACATGAAGGGTGAAGTGTTATGTAGTTCGCACATGGTCATTGTGTGTGCTGGCAGGGTGTACATTTGCAAATAGCATACCCTAGTGCAGTACAGAAAAGCTACAGTACTGACAGTGTATGCAGACTGAATGTGTGTGCTGAATGTATGTGTACTTGTAATGGTATAATGCATGGAAGTAACAGTGCTGGACAGTATGTCTGCTATGAATGTACATTGAGTAAGTGTGCCAGCATTGGAACATTACATGAAGGATCCTGGGTTCCATTTTGGGAAGCCTAGGCCTGCCTGTTGAAGACATGAGGAGTAGAGGAATCCCCCCAGACAGATTTGTGTTTTGCTCTGAGCTGGGTGGGACATACTGGAGGAAAGAACCCTCCCTTTACCATTCAAAAGGTTGCTCTTTGATCCAGCAATAGATCACAAATCAGGGGGCTGGACAAATCTAAGGAAAGGAGATGGGGTTGATAAAGAAATCATAAAGAGTAGGGTTGGGAGCCCAGGATTAAACTTTGGATGCACATATCACTGTGGCTGACATTCAAGTGTGAACTCTGGTCACTCCCATGAATTGTGTTGTGGGTCACTCAGCTATGGAGTCTTGCCTGCTATGACAGACATCCTTTCAAGGGGAAAGAAGAAAGAAGTGGACACTTCAAAAGAAGCAGAACCTTAACATAAAATTTTAAAGACTCAGACCCTAAATCACATTTTGGTGTCTGGAAATGGACTATAAGAAGGGGAGGTTGGGACCCCAAACTTTGTCTTCTGCCAAGCAGCCAGAGGGGCTGTGTGAGAAGGGGAAGCTCTGCAAGACTTCTGCTTGTGACCAGGACTGGGGACCAAGGCCTGCTAGTCTCCCTGCTGTGCGAGTAACAGCGCCTGTCCGCTTGCTAAGACCAGTATTCCCTGTGAGAAGGAGGAGAGCGTTAGAGGGAGCAAGGACCAGAGGGGAGCCCTATGAGAGGACTTCCTGAGTGAAGTGTGATGAGAATAGTTGCGCAAGGGTCGGTGCTCGTGTGCAGGAATGGACCAGTGGGGAGCCCTACGAGAGGATTTCAAGTGTGAACTCTGGTCACTCCCATGAATTGTGTTGTGGGTCACTCAGCTATGGAGTCTTGCCTGCTATGACAGACATCCTTTCAAGGGGAAAGAAGAAAGAAGTGGACACTTCAAAAGAAGCAGAACCTTAACATAAAATTTTAAAGACTCAGACCCTAAATCACATTTTGGTGTCTGGAAATGGACTATAAGAAGGGGAGGTTGGGACCCCAAACTTTGTCTTCTGCCAAGCAGCCAGAGGGGCTGTGTGAGAAGGGGAAGCTCTGCAAGACTTCTGCTTGTGACCAGGACTGGGGACCAAGGCCTGCTAGTCTCCCTGCTGTGCGAGTAACAGCGCCTGTCCGCTTGCTAAGACCAGTATTCCCTGTGAGAAGGAGGAGAGCGTTAGAGGGAGCAAGGACCAGAGGGGAGCCCTATGAGAGGACTTCCTGAGTGAAGTGTGATGAGAATAGTTGCGCAAGGGTCGGTGCTCGTGTGCAGGAATGGACCAGTGGGGAGCCCTACGAGAGGATTTTCTGAGTGAGGTGTGATGAGAATGGCTGCTCACGGATCGGGTTGTTGCCCGTGTGCAGGAATGGTCCAGCGACTCCCATATACCAGGAGAGGGCCGCCATGATCCAAGTCGTGTGAAAAGTGCCTTGTCGGAAGCGCCAGGTCCGCACCACACTGCAGCAGTCACCCCATATTCCAGAGGAGGCCACCGTTGAACGTATTTGTGCCAGGAGTGTGAGACATGCGTCTGCCGAAATTAGCAACCCTGTATGCCAGGAGGGGTCTCGCAGTGAGGGTGATGGCTACAGAAGAGTCTGAGCCCAATTGTTAGTAACAAGGCAACCCCCGTATGCCAGGAGGGGCAGCCGGTACTACTGTGGACAAGTGTTTGGGTCGTGGCACAGACAAGAGGATTACTGCTGTGACAAATGAGCCAAGCCTGCCAACTGCACCTGACTGATTCCCTGAGGCTTGCCAGGACACTGCCAAAGATGTTGCACACTTGCTGAAGCTCCAGTTGGGAGCCAGAGAGTTCCCAACCCCTAACACCTCTCCACCCCATCCTACCCCCCATGTTAGGGCAAGAGTGGCTTGCCTCGTGTTTGCCGAGCGGGAGTTCAAACGCTGGACAAGCCACCAGCGCTGCTCAGAGAAGAGAGCCTGCGCCTGCCAGGTGCTGCTGCATGAACTGTGTTTGGTCTCTGGAGCACCCACGGAAAGGGCACTTGCTGCATGCTGAACACTTCCTTAACGCCGGAGAGGGTAAGACCGGAACTGGGCCTGCAGAGGTACCGGGGGACTTGCTGCTAACAGTGCTGCAGACACTTTGACTAACAACTAAGGAGTCAAAGGGGAACTCTAGAGTACAGCCTACTAGTATGTATTCCCTGAATGCAGCCACCAATGAATGGGGAATAAGCCGGAACATGTTACAAGGAAGAAGTTGGGACAGGGATTTGTCTGACAATTACTAGAGCCCCGACCTCAAGGGGAGTGTGTTATTGTATATAAGTATCGTTATTCCTTGGCATGTGTAGAGTTAGAAATAAAATACTTCTTTTGTTATGTTATGTTATAAAAAATGTATACAGCGCACGTACACCCAGAGGTTTCATGGCGCTAACTCTAGAACTTGCCGGAACCAAATGGAGAGTGTTATTCGTGGGCCTGCACGAACAGCCAAGTTTTAAGCATTTTCCTAAAACTCAGAAGGTCAGTACATGACCGAATCTCCGAAGGGAAGGAATTCCACAGTCCTGGGGCCAGGGATGCAAACCTGCATCCTCCCTGTCGTTTTAGCTTGAAGGCAGGGGTGGTCAGTAACTAGAGATGTGCTGAGCGGAGGTTGCGAGAGGGAGTGTACCTAGATAGGAGGTTGTTAATGAATTTGGGGCTCCGACCGTGAAGGGACTTAAAGATTAGACATCCCGTCTTAAAAGCAGTGCGTTGTGGGATAGGGAGCCAATGTAGTTTTTCCAAGAGCGGTCTGGCCGATTGCCATCTGGGTTGCTGGTGGATCAGTCTCGCTGCTTGGTTCTGAACCATCTGTAGCCGCTTGATTAGGAAGAGTGGCATGACTAGGTATATTGAGTTGGCATAGTCTAAGTGTGATAGCACCAAGGCTATCACGACCTGTATCAGTGCTGCGTGAGAGACGGCTGATTTTCCTGATCTTTCGAAGCTGAAAGAAACAGGATGAGACCACCGCCCCGACATGAGATCTTAAGGATAGGTCGTTATTGATAGTGACTCCAAGGCTCTTGACATAGGTAGAGGGCACGGGGGGATCCAAGTTCCGAAGGCCAGTAGTGTGGGCCCCAGAAGATCTGGCTGCTCCCTGTCAGAGCTAGTTCAGTCTTGCCTGGATTGAGTTTTAGATGGTTTAGATCCATCCAGCGGCGGATGTGGAGCATGGTGGCCTGGAATTCGAGGACTGAGTTAGGTGAGTTATCTATGGTGAACATTAGCTGTAGATCATCGGCATAATTGAAGGTAGTCACATTCCTTTCCTTCAGGGACTGAATCAAAGGTAGGAGGTAAAGATTAAACAGATGGGGGGATAGTGAGGATCCCTGTGGGACTCCACATGTTGATGTTAGCTTAGTGGCTGTGAAAGGGGCCAAGCGTACTGCTTGGGTGCGGCCTTCGAGGAAGGAGCTAATCCAGCTAAAGGCTGAGCCCTGGATGCCCGCCTGCCTGACACGGTCCCTCAGAATGCCATGATCGACCGTGTCGAAGGCGGCAGATAGATCTAATAGCACCAGGGCCTGTGGGATGCCTCTGTCAGCTTTATCTCATAAAGCGTCCAGGACTGCCAAAATTACTGTCTCCGTGGAATAGGCGGGACAGAATCCTGCTTGGTGTGGATCTAAGTAGTCAGACAGTTCCATGAAGTTGGACAAGCACTTTGCCACGTGGGCTTCCAGTACTTTGGCCAGGTAAGTGAGCAGGGAAATGGGCCGGTAATTTGACAGGTTTTGGGGATCTGCTCCCGGTTTTTTTAGGAGAGGGACCACGATTGCGTGTTTGAATGCTTTAGGGACACGGCCCTGCGAGAGAGACTCATTCAGGAGGGTCATAGCAGGACTCAGCAGGGCGGAAAGTGTGTCTTTTAAGATATAGGGTGGGCAGCAATCCATGGGGGAGCCGGATTTTACTCTGGACAACAAGTCCAGAAAGGTTTCAGTGTTGATGGCCGGGAAGTGATCCAAGGTAGAGGGGTTCCTCGTCGTGACAAGGGGTGTCTCATTGGGGATGGGTATTGGGATGGTGGCTTTAATGTTAGAGATTTTTCCAAAAAGTAGTTGTTTAAAGAATCGCAGAGTGCTTGGGTAGGTGTGGGTTTAGGTAGAACTCTATCTGCGTTAGATAGTTTGTTTACAATAGAGAAGATTTCCTTTGACCTATTGTCAGAATTTAAAATTCTTGAGGAGAAATAGGCGGCCTTAGCTGTAGTAATGGCTTTTTTATATTCTTTCCGTGCTTCCGAATAGTGGCATTTTCCTTCTAGGGAGTAGTTCAATCTCCATTTCCTTTCTTTTTGACGAAGGGCAAGTTTTTGTTCTTTCAATTCGTCAGAGAACCATTTCTGTGCATCAGAGCGGCAAGCTCGTTTTAGTTTTTTAAGCGGGGCATGCATATCACTAGCCGCTAATAGCCAGGCTGAGATATTTGCTTCCAGGAGATCAACATCAGGGTCCGAAGTTGGAGTTGAACTGGCCAAAGAGTCCTGAAATTCCTGTTTATTAAGGGCACTCCATTTCCTAATCATACCCCCCTCGACCGTTGGGGTCTTGCTACTGATAGGCAGTGTTACCGTGAATTTTATTAGGTGGTGGTCAGACCATATACAAGGTAGGATCATGGGTGCGGACACAGTGAGATTAGTGGTCCAAACTTGGTCCAATATGTGTCCTTTGGTGTGTGTGGCTGACGTTAGATGCTGGGTAAAGTTTAGATTGGTTAATAGGTCAGTCAATTCAGCAGAGTGGGGCCCGCCAAGTGTATCCCTAGACCAGTAATTTAGGTCACCTATCAATAATACTTTAGCATAATTTGTTACAAGGTTGGCTATTTGTTCACTCAGCGAAAGAGGGAACAGGGGCATGTACTGCGGTGGCCTGTAGACCAGGACACAGATAAGCGGGTCAGAGTTGGACTCTAATTTGATGACTATGTTATCCACTGCAGGGAGACTCAAGGAGCTGATGGCAGTGAATTTATAGTCTTGATGGATGATCGCTGCTACTCCACCACCCATCTTTCCTGGTGGGCGATTCACATGAAGGATGTAGTAATCGTTTGGCAATGCTGCCAGGATATCAGGGGTGGAGTCGAGAGTCAGCGATGTTTCCGTTACGAGAAAGATGTCTGGTTTTTCAGACACTAGGAGCAGGAAAACATCAAGCTGATGTTGGACTAAGGAGCGGGTGTTGAGGTAATATACACGTAGTGCTGAGTGCTGAAGTCGGGTAGCACCCGAAGGACGGGGTGTGTGAGACATGGGTTCGGAGATTTCTGGGAAAGATCTCCGTGTCTGAAGGATTTCAGTGAGGCTCAGGCGCGTACGAATGACAGGGTCGAGTGAGAGTGACGCCTCATGGAATCTTTTAAGTTCCTCCGAGGAGTACGTGTGGATTTGGGCATGGGTTGTGGCCCCTGGGCCCGTCAGGGCGCGGACGGGCGCAGACGGGCTTGCCTTTGGCGTGCCTTCGGCGTGCCCGATGCGTGCGTCCGCTGCGCTCCCGCGCTGCAACGGACATTAGTACAGATTCCCCGCCTATGGCTCCTCCCCCACCCGGCTTGATTGGCTAAGGCCAAGGGGTGTGCTCAGGAGACCGCTAGGGAACCCGTGCCGCCAGCAGAGTGCAAACGTTGGTATTTTAGGTTTAAAATCACATAAAATACATCAATTACATACAATTTTTAAAAGCAGTTCAGCGCGAGCAAAACAGTAGCCCGCAGGGTAGCGGCACAATTTCTAAAGTGCCCGCTCACGCGCTGCAACGGACATTAGTACAGATTCCCCGCCTATGGCTCCTCCCCCACCCGGCGTGATTGGCTAAGGCCGAGGGGTGTGCTCAGGAGACCGCTAGGGAACCCGTGCCGCCAGCACTTATAAAAGTATTGGACTGGGCATTGATTTATTGTTTGTACTGTGTGCACCTTGAGTTTGAGTCGGGTTCCCTTACCTGTAATTACACCTTCCACCCCCCACCCCGAAGGAGCCTTTGCTTGCCACAGCTACTATTGAGAGTGAAGTGCAGAAGGGGTAATTGGCCCAGTTGCTCAGGATCCATTGTAGGTCGGGCCCCGTGACATCAGGAGTAAAAGGCCTCAACCATCACGGTTGGGCTCAGTAGCTCCTGCGTGCCCCGTAGCCCTCTGAAAGGGGTTCTGACATACCCCATGTTGGACTTGGCCCCTTTTTTCAGGGTCATCCCAGAACATTTTGCCTTCCTCCTGTATTTTTCTGACCTGCTGTTGGTGGTTTTATGACTCTGGGCACTTTATAACTGCTGTTCAGTGCTAAAGTGCATGTGCTCTCTATGATAAACTTGGTAAGATTGGTCTACACCTGTTTGGCATATTTAATTTACCTATCAGTCCCTTATACCGTGGTATCTAATATACCCAGGGCCAGTAAATTAAATGCTACTGGTGGGCATACAGCGCTGCTTGCGCCACCCACCAAAGTAGCTTTTCAAACCTGTCTCAAGCCTCTGCCACTGCAGGGCCTGCGCGTGCAGTTTACTGCCACTGTGACGTGGTACATAAAGTCATTGCCATGTCTGTGAGTCCCCTTTTAATACATATCAGTCTCCCCAAAGGTAGGCCCTAGCTAGCCCTAAGGGCAGGGTGCGGTGTAGGTAAAAGGTAGGACATGTGCCCTAACTGTGTGGCATAGTGACAAACAGCCTACTTGGTTTCTCACTGCTGTGAGGCTGCCCTCTCATAGGAATGCATTGGGGATTCCCTGATATGTGCTTCAGTTGTAATTCTTGATCTGAGAGGGGTAGCATGATCAAGTTTGGTATGTTTGGAATAGTAGTGATAAATCCTGCTTATTGGTGAAAGAGGATTTATTATTACTATTTTAGAAATGCCACTTTTAGAAGTAGGCATTTCTGTGTGCTATGTGTCTTTGGTCCTCTGCTAGGGTGTGTATTGACTGTCTGGCTTTGGAATGACAGGGGCTGGGGATGTGCAGCGGCTCCAGGGAGTCTGGATGAGTCAGCGCTAGGCTGAATAGGCCTGCTCTGCATTTGGAGTGGTGGGAGGAATAGCACCTGCACCTGAATAGGGTTGTGCTTGCCTTCCACAATGATTGCTCCGCCCCCCTGTGGTGTGTCTGGGGCCAGGGCTTACACTTAGAATGAGGAGTGTTGTGCACTGTAATGATTCTTTTTAAGTGCCCCCAGTACTGGTTTAAACTGGACTCAGAGCCCTGTGCCAGGGCAGAACAAAGAGTGTATGCATTATAAGTACTGGGGCTGTGACCCCACATCTGGTGAGCTTGCTTGGAACTGAATGAGAAGCCACAGCGTGGATTGCTGTGTGCCAGGAGGAACCGCCGCTGGGAACTACCTGCTGCCTGCTAGGTAGCTGAAGGGACTGCCTTCTGCAAAGGGGCCCTGCGTGCTGGCCTGCCTGTGCCGGTTTTTCAGCTCCCGGGGACCGCTCTGTGCTTGGGAGCACTTCACATCCCCTCTCTGGGTCTCCCTGCTGGAGATAAGCGGAGCGCTCTGTTTCTCATGGCCTGGAGCGCATGAGGAGCGCCGAGTTTCTTTAGGAGAAGGAAGCAGCCGGTGTGCGTGTCGGCGCCGCTTCCGACAAGCGTGGTGGGCACTCTGCATAACTGTGTGCCTACAGCTGCGGCAGAGCGGAGTGGAGCCGAAATCGACGGAGACTTCGATCTGTAGTCTCCGGAATTCAGGCGGAGGAAGCCTGGTTGTGGGCGGGGCTCCCGTGAGGAAGAGGAGAGCCCCGCGTGTTGCCTGAGCCTGTTGTGGGCGAGGCCGGTGGCAAGATTGAGCCAGAGCCTCACGGGCTGCAGGTGCAGCAACAAGAACCGGAGCCTCGCGGGCTCCGTTCTGCGGCTTCCCGCCTCTCCCATCTGTTCGAGGGAGAGGCAGACCACGAGCGGTGGCAAGTCTCACTGACGAGACCAACGAAGTCGGGAAGAGGTCCTGGTGAGTAGGGCCTCCAGGGTGGGCACGGTCGCTCCCCCCCTGTTACCTGCGTCGGCGAGAGTGAGGGAGCCCGTGTCGGTGGGCCGAGGTCCCGTTGCGGGCCTGCCCGGAACCGTTGTCTTCCACCCTGAGTTGTTTTTGTTGCTCTGTGCTTAGGGAGTGTGGGGTCAGTGTTTGCAGCTGCACCGCCAGATCACGGGCAGCTGCTTGGGGGATACACGCATTGGCCTGAGCCCTTACTTTTGAAAGGGGCATTGCGGGGAAAGCTCAGGACGGGGCCCCCGAGGACAAAGCTAGACTGCCTGATGTTCGCCCCTATGTCTAGGTTGGGCATAATGCAATTAGGTGATGTGTGCACCATATAAGTGATTATCATGCACTGTGGATGTGGTTTACACCTAATGCTTCGTCCTAATGTGAGCACCGCTGCAAGTGTCTTGTAGTGCACTACGTATGATGATTATGTACATGATGTGCTATGCTGAGTACCATTATGAGGTTTATGCCTAATGCTTTGTGCTAAGTGCAATCCTGCCAGTAGTTACTGGTGGCACTAAGTGTTTATGACAGTGGCCCAATTGGCCAAGTGATGTATGTAATTCCTGTAAAGTCATGACAAGTGCCTAGTGGCACAGTGTTGTATGTGATTGTGTTCTAATGTGTTTTTATGGATAATACAAAGTCTATTTTTATATAACCTTGTGTGGAGTTTCTTTTCTGGTGTGCCTAGTGTGTCACTGCTGTCTGTGTTGCACAAACGCTTTACACATTGACTCTCGGATAAGCCTGACTGCTCTGCCAAGCTTCCAAGGGGGTGAGCAGGGGTTATCTTCAGCGTGTAACTCCCTTGCCCTGACTAGAGTGGTGGGTTTCTGCCTGGCTTAGGAGCATGCCTTAGCCAACCATAAACCCCATTTGTGATTTCTGGACACGTGTTGTTCAGACTATCAGGGAGTATCAATGGAGTGCATGAGGGTTACTTAGTTCATTGGTACAACCAAACTGCTGTAGAGAGCTCATGAAGCGCTTATAGGATACCTGAAGTAGTCATGTAGTATAGTTCTGTAGACAGTGGAGACAAGGGCGGCTTCTTTGTTCATTTTTCTAACTATTCTGCTTGGATAACATAGTAGGTGATATACAGATATCTTAGGTTGAGGGATTTTTGACTAATGGTATCTGTAATATATACAAGGCTTGTCATCTTGTCCTGCTCTCATTTGTATGGTGGATTCTTTACTCCCTTCACTGTTGTCACCAACGGCATTCATGTGTGATGTCATATGAGTCATGAGCAGTGCATGAATGGGCTTTGTTTTGTAACCTAAAATGCACTTTAACATGTGCTTTTCAGTGAATATCTGGATTTGTTAATAAGAAGTGATAAAATATGCGCTCTAACCACAACTGTACATTAACTGTGGTGTTTTAAGTGATTATTTATATGCATGCCGAAAAAAATGTCAAACCTGCAATGCTTAAAGGAAACTACTTCAACAGAATAACTAAAGAAATCAACAGATCTATGCCATTGCCTCTAATTTAAGCCTGACTGTTTTTGTGCCAAGCTACCCAAGGTTAAGCACATGTTAATTTAGTGACTTTTTGTGGTTCAGTCTGCAAGGGACTGTGGCTGTTTCTTGACCAGGGCTCACACCCCAGTCAACCAACAACCCAATTTCTCACATTTCCCAATATAATCTGTCCTGGCTGGGCAGGATTGCTGCAATAAAAATGAATATGCTGCTGAAGCTGCTTTTAGTTTTCCAGTCCCTTTCACTAGGGACACACCCAACACCCTTGAGCACCTACAACAGTTGATTACTAAATATATCTGAAGAAGGGCGAAGCCCCGGGCACACCATCCCCTAGCATATCAGCCTCCAATTTAGGGCAGACTGGGTATCCCCAATGTGATGCCATATTATCAAACTACCAAGCTCTGATACCTTGTGGAGTGGAACAGAGAAAAAAAAACGCTGGTGCTTCCTCAACCAACAAATAGCAGGAAAACAAATATGGAAAGTACTAAGGCTACCTAGAGGGAAAAGGCCTTGGGGGACGTTCTCCTCCCTGGTGACCAGAACCCCTCTGGCAGTTTGGGATGCAGCTGCTACCAAGAAATGGCTCAGCTCTTTTCCGTTGCCCCTGACCCCTATTATTCAAAACCCTGACTTCACTCCTGCGCTTTACTCTGAGAATTTCTGGCAATGGCAAGAAGCCAGATATAAAATGGCAGGGCACTTGTTTGACACTACAGCCATTATCCCTTTTGAACTATTGAAATCAGACTACTGCCTCACAGAAAGTGAAAGGGTGCATTATAATGAAATTAGACATAGACTATGAGGTAAAACGTTGGAAGCATTAGTGTAGAGAAAGCTGACTAAATACAAGAAATAGGTGCTTTAAAACAGATAAGAGACTCTTTCTGACAAAGAATGGGAAGATATTTCCCATAGAGCCTGGACAACAGCATGAGGAACATGGGCAAGACTAATTTGCATATGGCTGGGTCTAAACTGGGGTGGCATGGTGAGCAAAAGAACAATGGATTTAACCCAGATCTCTTGACTGGGGGTGAATGTTTTGATTTGTTCTGCATTACATCCATCACTTGAGTGTCTTCTGTTTTCTCGCCCTAAGTGCGCCGGGTATGCCCAGACGTGGGTCCCTTGCTCACTTTGCCATTGGATTCAAGCTAGTCTGGCTGATGAGGGGTGTTACCCCGAAACCGGTCCCAGGATGCTTGTTTTCGGTCCAGGGAAGACCTGGCTTGGCAGTTCGGGCTGGACTGTTCCCATGAGGAACAGGGTCAAGACTGATTTGCATACGGCTGGTTCGGAACTGGGGTGGCGAAGTGAGCTAAAGAACGATGATGGATTCAACCCAGATCTGTGACTGGGGGTGAGTGTCTGAAAAGTTTCAGCGCTCCGTCCATCATCTCCTTCTGTTTGCTTTGTTCCCCCCTAAGTTGGCCGGGTATGACCAGACGTGGGTCCCTTACTCACTTTGCCCCTGGATTCAAGCTAGCCTGGCTGATATGAGGTGTTACCTCGAAACCGGTCCCAGGATGCTTGTTTCCGGTCCAGGGAAGACCTGGCTTGGCAGTTCAGGCTGGACAGTTCCCATGAGGAACAGGGCCAAGACTGATTTCCATACGGCTGGGTCTGAACTGGGGTGGCGAAGTGAGATAAAGAACCATGATGGATTCAACCCAGATCTGTGACTGGGGGTGAGTGTCTGAAAGTTTCAGCGCCAAGTCCATCATCTCATTGTGATTGCTTTGGCTCAAAAAATGGCTTGTGCATCCTCACATCAGGCTTTGCATCTTGGGGGCAGGTGGACGTCAGCTTGCTTGGGCCTTAACTAGGGAGACCATCATTGTTTGGTCCCCTTCTAGTACTTCAGGGATTGGGCAGGGGCTAGGTTGTGTTCCTGCCCACAGCCCCTACCCCGTTGACTGCAGTGGTTTCTCCAGAAGCACAATCTGCATCGGGTGAAATGTGGTCCACAGTCTCCAGGCTCGGAATTCCGGACCCAGAGATACTGGCCAACTCGCAAATGTGAGCGGCAAATTCCTTCTAGATTTACCGCTCCAGATGGAATATCCTCACTCGTAATGATGGACAGAATCTTCAATGAAGGCAAAAAAGGAGAAAAAAAGGAAAAGGAGAAGAAAAGGTCTAGTCTGAATATCTGCCAGTATTCAAGCTATCACTTCACAAAATATACTTATTACATTATTTTCAAAAAGGAAAGCTAATTTGAGAGTTTGTGTTTTTAATTGATATAGTTCATTCAAGTTAACTTTTTTTATTAGAGAAAATCGCATAATGCCAATTTAGATGAAGGGTAACTATTCCGTAAACTTACATTTTGTTTAGAACTTGTGCCATGGCAACACCACTTGTAAGGTCCTGGATTGTTTTACAAGGTGCAGCGGTATTGAATGTCTGTAGCTATAAAGTAAAAGGAAAAAAAAGTTATAAATGGGCAGCAAAGCAAAACAGAAAACGTTGATTAAAACACATGAATTAAAAAAACATGGATATTATCTATGTGGAAATAACTTATCTCTATCTGCCATATACCTTACAGTAAGTTAACAAGCATTGGTAATGCTAATAGGTCTGGCTTTGAAAGAATGCTGTATGGTAACGTGAAGCATTACACTTGGATAGCATGGGAATGGATATGTATTTGTGTGGAAGCAAAGAACTGTGGAATAATATTGGTGCAGGTAGTGGTCAGACAGTTGCACCGTCAAGCCAGACTGAAACATCCATGTAGGTTAATGACTGCCCTCCTCCCCGTTTGTGTTGCAGCCAGAGAAAAACACGATATATTTTCTAGTTAGCTACCGCACTTTTATAGCTTTACAATGTCTTGTGTGAGCCCTTGAAAGTTCAAGCTCAGGCAGCTGGCTAAATAAGCAAAATGATCACAGCTGCTTGAAGGGCAAGCACTTTTTTGTGGAGGCACACAACGTCTGCCAATCAAAACATGTACTCCTGCCCCCAATATCTGGGCGAAGCCAAAACCCCTCTCTAGTTTTGCTCATATAATTCTCTGGGCTGTCATGCCAGACCATAAAAATGAACGGTATGACATTCAATATTAGTATGCAGTTACAAACGACAGCATAAACTACTGACAGCCTTGCCAAAGGTCACTCATTGCAGGTTACACTAACGCAAATCAATAGTGCTGCCCTCATTACCGCGCTGAGTTATTAAGTCACGCATTTCCGAGCTCCTACACTCTGCAATAGTCGCTCATGAGTAGATGGAGAAAATCTCCCAGGGTCAGCAGTTATTAAGAGGTGACAAACAGTATACATCTAGGAGAGTAGCATGCATTCTAGTACTAATATACCTCGTGTCCACAGGAAATAATACCTATAGGTCATCTAGTCGTGAAGATAACACATCAGCCTTGTCTTTTCATATGAATATAGTTACGATCATTTATAGTTTGTCAGATAATCTGTGGCATTACAACTATTTGCTTATTACTTTACATTTGACACAATTTTTACCACTCAACTGTCTCTAAATGACGACATGTATATTTCTTCCCTTTGTGCCTATTATACTATTGATTTTCGAAAAGCAGAATTCAATGTGGTTGATGTTCACACATTTCAGTTCAACCAGTTATTGGAAAGTGAACAATCCCTTTTCATGCGTTTTCGATGAAATTGTTCTTTGCACTGGCCACCTACTACAGCACCTCTGTTGCCAGATGTATAGATAATGAAAGATAAAGAAGGGCTCAATGACAGCAATAAACAAAACAAATTAATTTAAATTTCATTTATATTTAATTAACTACTACATCAGAAAGGCAGGTAAGTGATGCTCAGGGTACAAAGCACCGGACAAATACTCATCTACACCCTATACTTGGTCTATTAACATCGCAAACTACCTGCTTTCCCCCAGGCAGGGAGAGTTAAACTTCGATTACCTAGTAATCCTCAACAATGACAGCATGGTCAAGAGCAGAAATTGATCAAATTCCTTAAATATAATAAATAATTTGGAAGAGAAAAGGATTGTATATTTTAAAACACTGCTCTACCATCTTCCGTTGACATAAATAAACTAGTGGAGGACATATGTGCTGAGGGCATTGTTTTGGGTGCAATTATCAAGCTTTGAGTTTGTGAGTCAGAGTGTTTGCTTACTCTTGCCCATGTTTAAACAGGATAATTCTGCTTATACTGGTACGAAAAGGTATCGGATTGGCGACGGACGGAGTACTGACACCCCCGGTCAGACTTGAGCAAGCGCTTCAAGAATAAATAGGGCGATTGGTTCCCCTATCTTTGGATTTATTCCTGCTCCAACCCAGCAACCCGGCTGGTTTGGATTGACCTTTTGATAAGCCTTTACTTTGTTTGGGCCATACAACACCACAACTGAGATGCGGACTACCCAACCGTGGGAGCTGGAACAAGGGCATTCCAAATACGAGCGCCTGCAGTAGGTTGCCCCTTTCTTCCCCTTGTCCTGAGGAAGACCCGCGAGCGGAGGTTTAAAGTACCATCAACACATTTAGCTGGGTCGAAACGTCAACATTTATCCCATGAGAGGCCTGTACCATATATCATTACCACCCCGTCCAATCAACAGATGATATTTCTCTGCAACGTTTTCATGAAAACTATCTTGAATAATGACAAAAGTAATACCTATGGACAGGCCACAACCAACTGGTGCTAATGCCACTTACAACCAGTTGAAATTGTAAAATCATTGTAATTACTTCTATTGAACTATCTTCACTCTGTGTCCTTTTCACTCCCGTTCATTGCACACATGAGCACTTCACTCCCCCTCCCCCCGCTGTTGGAGCAACCTCCTGACTATTACATGTTTGGTAATGTTTTACCTATGCAATTGTTTCTATGAATAAAATATAAAAATCTCTTGGAATACAGTGGGTGCCTTTTAATTTTTCAAGGTGCATATTCTATAAGTCATTTATATATTAATTACCTTGTGCTGATCGTATACACGCAACGAATTATATTTGAATTACAAACTCCTCTTTGACTAGATGCACGGTAAAAAAGTCTAGGACCAATTGTTTTCTCTATACCATATGATACCCAGGTCCGCGGACAGTGATTGGGTTACCCCATTAGTTTATAATGGCTGTTCCCATGGCTTGCACAGGTTTGCACCTGTACTTGTGGGAGCACATTTGCTGTAATAAGGTGCACCGTTCCAGTCAGTGTCAATCTCACCTAGTTGATCGTGCACTAGGACAGAGACCAGGGCAGTATGCCCTAAGTGTAATACTGCCCCAAAGTCCATCTTTTTGGTTTTAAGGGTGTAAGCTTACTGCACTATCAGCATGATCTAATCAGAACTTAATTATGCAAGTTTCTTGAATAATCTTACAGCAAATCAGATGTGCCAAACTGTGTCAGTATATAATTATCCTTCAAATTTGACTCATCTCACTCTCCACGCATCATTATGTACGCACAGCTTCATTATCTTTTAAGCTATGTCTGACACACTAGTTACTTAAGCTATATCTACACAATACTGGACTGAAAGGGATTCATAAATTGAAACAGGATGAAGTAAAAGTGCTTCTCGCTCTTGGCATATCTTAGAAAGTGTGGGAAACCGTATTGTTAACTGTGAGGGACAGCAACCTCAGTCTTGATGTGATCTATGGTGGAGCTCTCACCAAGTTAAGCAGCCTAGTGGTTAAAATGTAAAAGCAGGACTTACCCTTAGTAGCTTGGCACTATAAAAATGTAATCAGAATTGGCAAGGCCAATAAGTCTTGCTTATTTTAAACGAGCATTTTTTATGTATCAATAGACTATGGAACATATGAGGGGCAATGCTCACTCCTTCTCCCTAGTAAGGATCTCTGATTCATAGCTTCACCAGATACAGTTGCTAGCTTATCGTAGTAATGACTTCAGAGATCCACTGCTGAGTTCTACATGTAGATAACCCGCATAGACAATAGCCTACATAGAAAATAAGTACTTGCAAAGCCAAGTGGTCTGGCTCATAACTGAATAGGCATGCCAAACCGTTTGGATTTGCTATGTGGGTGCTCACAACTACAGAAACCCAACATACTTTTAATTAAATCTCAGCTAAATGCTTACAAATATTATAGACTATTCTATTTACACAGGATGAAAAAAACAGGTGCCCCACCCTCAAACCCAACTGCCCACAGCCCACCCCCACCCCCCAACGAAGGCAATGTACTATACTGGTTGTCGTCTGAGGAAACAGGATAAGGTACAAGTGAGTTATGGCTGGGTGATCGAGGGGTTGAGAGAGTGCACCTGCTTGAGGGAGAGACAGGTGAATGATTTCCAATTTTTATAAAAGTGCTTAATTTGTATGTAGCTTAAGTACAATATTATATAATCTACATATGTATACACAACCATTTATATATATATATATATATATATATATATACACACATATGTATACATATGCATTATATATATATATATATATATTTGAAGAAGCCTCGCTCTTCAACACAGTCCCATCCGCAGGAGACAAACGAGAGTGGACCCAAAGTAAGTGCTGTTATATTTTATTAGGAAAATAGCTCCGCCATGACGCGTTTCGGCAGTTCACCTGCCTTGATCACATGACAGCGTTACCCACTGCAATCGACCCTTTTAAAGTGACAGTGCCCAATCATGAATGTATAGACATAGAAGAAATTTCTATTCGACATTTAAATAGTACAAAAAACACACTATTGGCATAAATACACAGTATAAATAGTATAAAAAGTATAAAAAGAATTAAAAGGTTTTTTTCCCCAAAAATTCCTTGTTATCACCCCCATACTTTTATACATAATTTTGTACAATATCGTCAGAATAGGTTATATTTGCTGTTTATTTCCACGATCTAATGATCCCTGAAAATTCATTGCTTAAATGCAACAAACTGCATTGATCTATGTATACACCCCATGTCTCATCCATAGATTGAAACACTCTTAAAAAGTGCCTTATTTTTGATACTCCATAAAGTGCTGCTTTAATAACCCCTAAAAAGTGCTAAGATATAAAATGCTAGTGCAAAAAAAGCTTTTAAAATCATATCATTATTATATTGTCTAAAACATCAATTTATGACTAATGTCTTATTCGATGATGTCTTGATAATTCAAAACAAAGGGATTGTGATGATGACATGCGCAGACATAGGGGCAAAGGGAGAGAATTTTTACCGACTAATTTCAATTAATTTCCTAACCGTCGGTTTCGTTTCATAAGCAATTGATTCCCACTATTGCATTAAAACCAATATAAATACGTATATAAATATTAAATACATATAAATATCAATAAATACAATTCAATTACTAAAATTACAATAAAAACCCTTTCTAAAACGTGTTTCATTGAGGTGATGTACAATACATATTAGGTTTTCCAGAAAATAAATTATCTAAAAACACTAATAGTATAAAAGAAGTAATTCAAATTCAAATTCATATTTGCAGCTTGGATCTTAGTTGGATTACATTATTTAGTTATATTTGTGTTTATATTTATATGTGCACAGTTGTTAAAACCATATTAACTTTTTGACACATTAATCCAAATAGGTATATAAGTCCTCACTTGTGTTCAGACCCCCAGGATATTTTGTGTCAAGCTCCAGAATATATCTGGTCTCCAGGCGCCTCAATTTTAATTCCCGATCCCCACCTCTTTTTTGAGGCGGGACAGCATCCATAACAAAATAGTTTAGATGTTGCAAACTGCTATCATGATGCGTCTTAAAATGCCTTGCTACCGGGTAACTAGGGTCATTGTTGTTAATTGCCCGTATATGTTGTAGTATTCGCTTGTGAACAGATAATTTGGTGCTACCTATGTATACTAGATTGCAACTACATTGCAAAACATAGATTGCATAATCTGTCCGACATGTTAGATGCTGTTTTATATCTTGTACCCTGTCGTTAAAGGCAGTATAATATGTGGTCCTGTTGGAGCCATATTGGCATGCTTTGCAGCTGGAGCATTTAAAGAAGCCTTTTCTCGCTACCAGCCATCCTCCCTGTTCTTGCTCTTCAGGGCTTCTCTTGACTAATGCATTGGCCATTGATGCAGTTTTCCTATAGGTTATGGCTGGATGTTTAGGGAGTAAATCCCCAATTATTGGATCATCGCGAACTATTGGCCAATTGCGTCTTATGATGGCTCTCAACTGTTGCTCCTGTTTAGAATATGTCAAGATGAGCCTAGTGGGCTCCTTAGATGCCTCCACTATTTCACTACATGTTATCTGGGACTTTTTATTGTTCTGCAAAAGATCTTCTCTGGCACGTTTCCTTGATTTAATTATAGCAGTTTCAATAGTTGATGATTTATAACCTCCGTCTAAAAAACGCTTCTTACTTTCCAACTGTTTTACTTTCAAATCCTTTTCCTCACTACATATTCTACGGATACGAAGCATCTCCCCATATGGGATGCTTTGTATCAGATGCGGAGGATGCGCACTCGACGCGTGTAGCATAGTGTTACCTGCCGTGTCTTTGCGGTACAATGATGTTTTAAGATTGTCTTTGACTACATTAATTTGTACATCCAAAAATGTAACACTCTTATCACTAATGTTGGATTTAAAATGTAAATTAAGGTCATTATTATTCATAGATTCAACAAATTCTCGGGCTTCATTTTCTGTTCCGTGCCATATAATGAACAAATCATCAATAAATCTAAGCCATGACACAACATTATTCTTGTAAATATGTTCAAATTGTCTTTTGAGGACCAACTCCTCCCACCAACCCATAAACAGACAAGCATAACTGGGGGAGAAGCTGGCCCCCATCGCTACACCTTGTATCGTTGGTACATTTGGCTTTTGAACATAAACAAGTTATTCTCAAGGCAAAACGTCAACATGTCCATTAGCATTTTGTTGTGCTGTAAATATTTGATTGGTCTGTTTGCCAAAAAATGCCCCACTGCTTTTAACCCATCATGGTTTCTTATACAGGTATAGAGTGAGGATACATCAAGTGCCATTAAATACCACCCTTTTTGCCACTGAATATCCATAATTTTTCTAATAAAATCACCAGTATCCTGTACATACGAGTTAAGATTATGGACATGTTCTTGTAAAAAGAAATCAATATAGCGTGACATATTCTCTAGAAGTCCATTACATGCCGCTATAATCGGTCTTCCTGGCGGCCTGTCAATGTTTTTATGTACTTTAGGAATAAAATACATTGATGGTATAGTCGGGTGCTCCTTCTTTAAGTATTTATATTCCTCAAGGCTCAACAGACCCATACTTTTCCATGCCAGTAATTTAGTAAAAAAGAGATTCTGAATAGCTTTAAACTTTGGGAGGGAACTTTTGCGATAACATTCATTATTGTTAAGTTGGGAATAGGCCTCCTCCAAATATTCCCTTAAAGGCCAAAGCACAATGTTCCCTCCTTTGTCTGAATTCCTGATTACCACATTTTTCTCACTTTTCAATTTTGCCATTAGTTGGCCATATTTTCTTTCATGATTGGACATCTTTTTCTTATTTTTATTGATATTGATGTTTAGCTTTTTCACTTGCGCCACCACTTGATCATTAAAAACGTCCAAAGAGTCCCTTGGCATAATGGGGGTGAACTTTGATTTTAGTTTAAATGGAGTATCAGGTTTAGAGCAAACTTCAAGGCCTGGCGGTTCCCAATGTTCGCTGCACATTTCATTTGATCTTTGATTAGAAATATCACTTGAGGCCTCAGTTCCTTCTGCCAAATCATGCAAGTCTTTCAGTGTACCCAGATCGGCCACTACTAGATTCAAGGCATCGGATTCATTGCTGATGGATACCCCATTACCCACTTTTTAGATTGAGTCTGTAATTGATGGAACTTCTTTAATTTTAATTTACGTATAAATTTATAAATATCTGCCCGAGTCTGTGGATAGTCAAAATTAGACTCTGGGCAGTACAAAAGCCCCAATGAAAGCAATTGCTCCTCTGCCAACGTTAAATTCACTTGTGCCAGATTAATGATTGTCTTTGCCATTGGAGATGTTATTGGGGTCTGCAATGTACCCACTATTTGTTCTTCCAGCCCCCCCGCCCACGTCCGCGGGCAGGCCGCCTGTTGCCGGCGTTGTCTGGCTGCTTTTCTCCTTTGCCTTCTGGCCTCTGTTCGCCGTTTTTTGCCGGTCGATTTCTGGGACGCAATGTTTCCCTTCTACTCAATCTCACATAGTCTAATTCTTCCCCCAAGGTAGGTTTAATGGCACTCTGTTTGGCACGTTCCGCTCGTCCCTCTGTCTCTGACTCGCTCTCCACTGCAGAGCTTAGATCCGACATAGAAGGGACCTCTTCTTGAGGTTGAATTCTGACCTTTTGGTTTTGTACTTGTCCTTGTTTACTCGCTGCTGCACTCCTATATGCGTCAAATTTGCAGGCAAAAGTAAAAATTTGCCCACTTGCGTAATCCTCCTGATCCCTTAGAAATTTGAAGGTTTTCCTCTGTTTTATTTTTTCTTCTTCTTTACTTAATCTCATCACCATATCTTCATGAAGTTTGTTTCTCTGTTGGGAATCTCCCATTGTCTTTATTTCTGCGTCAAGAGCATCTATTTTTGTTTGCAGTTCACCCCGATCGCTTTCCGCGTATATCACTAATATCTTGACCAGTCTCCGCGACGAGTCCAGGTTCGTCTCCGCCCATTCAGCCATCATCTGTGGGTTCGGGGTGTCATAACTGGGAGCAATCATTATTCTTAAGCCTCTGGGTATCCTGCCCACATACAAATATCGCTGTAATGATTTTGACTCCCACCATTTCGCCTGCTCTTGACGCATCAGTCTCTCCAGACTTCGATATTTTTCTTTTAAGCCTTGTTCCCCTCTACTTGACTCATCACTGGCACCTCTATTGTCGCCATGCTGCGTTATTGTCGGTGAGTCCGAGAACATCTCCTCCGCAGCTGATTCTCGATTCCGTAACGCTGCGGCGGACATTTTCCCAAAATATATATACACACACATATGTATACATATGCATAATATATATATATATATATATATATATAAAACCTACTGGCGGTCGCCAGTAGGTAGTTATAGTTAGGACCTAGTTTCCATAGGAAAAGCGTTTTTTGATTTGCCAATATCTTTGGCACCATTTGACGAATCTTCACGAAATTTTCAAAACTTATGGTTCGCTCAGGTCAGCTCATGTCTTAAAAGTTTCAGGGTGATTCGTCGAGCTGGGGCAGAGAAAAAAGGGGGGTCCCAAAACGCGTTTTCTCCATGTTAATTTCCATAGGAAACTTTAGACAAAGCTACAGCCCGAACTGCTGAACGGAATGACACCACATTTGGCAAAAAGGTAGGTCTTGGTTCAGAAAGCGTTCATTTTTTTAAATGGTGTAAATCCGTTCACTAGATCCTGAGAAATTCAAAAAATAGAAAATATCGATATCTGGTGGCCGAGGAGGATTCGCGAACCCTCCCGAGCACGAGCTTCATTTTGATTGGCTGTCAACACTCCAAACCAAGAAGTGTTGGCAGCCATCTTGTGACTCGGTAAAACCGAGTCACAAGAAAAAAGGGATGAAAATGGTTATAAAAAAAAGAAAAGGGGGCAGGGTAGAAACGCCCTGACCCCCTAGGCCTGCTCAGGCCAAAAAAAGCATTGTTTTTAAAAAATAAAATCGGCCGAAGTCACTTTGGGTGTGCGAATCCCGCAGAGAAAATAAAAAAAACGAAGCGCGGTGTCCTGCGCTTTGTTTTAATGAGCACCCGGGTGGGCGAGGTCCCGGGGCCATTTTTGTATGTTTATGCGGAGGCCCTGCCGAGAAAAAAAAATCGTGGGGTTGCTCCTGCCCCCTCACGCTGCCCCGGGGACCGCCACCTCCTCGGGGCTTCATTATTAAAAAACAAAAAGCATGGGGGGGGGCTCTTGCCCTCCTCACGCAGCCCCGGGGTCCGCCACCTCCCCGGGGCTTTAATTAACAAATATGGGGGGCACGTGGCCCCCCCGCAGACCCGGGGACCGCCATCTCCCCCGGGGCACTAATTTAAAGAAGTTGGGAGTCCGTTGCAGACCCCCGGGGACCACCACCTCCGGGGGCTTTGCATACGTTGGGAGGGGGGCTGCGTGGTCCCCCTCCATGAGCCCTCCAAGGCCCTGGGGACCGCCACCCCCCCAGGGCCGGCTCCAGCAATGTCACGGGGTGCCCACCCCCGGGACATTGCAGTTTGCAATGACAGGGCGGGAGCACTGCTCCCACCCTGTCATTGCAAACTCTGCTTTGCTTCGTTGGAAGCGAGAGCAGGAAACCTGCTCTCGCTTCCGCGAAGCAAAGCAGTATTGCTTTTGGACAAGGGGAGCTGCATGTCAGCAGCTCCCCTTGTCCAAAAGCAATGCCGGCTCTCGCAGGAGGCGGGGACCGCGGGGGCATTGGGGCTCCCCCCGCGGTCCTCAACGTGAGGGCCGGCCCCATGGGATGGAGTCCCAGGGGCCAGAAGTGGCCCGGGAGGGGGGCCACTTGCCCCCCTCCTGTAGTAATATATATTTTTTTTAAATAAACGAGGTCAGGCTCTGGGGGATGGGGTCCCCGGGGCCAAAAGTGGCCCAAGGAAGGGGGGCCACGCGACCCCCTCCTGAATAAAAAATGAGGCAATGCCCCGGGGGATGGGGTCCCCAGGGCGGATACCGAATAATGGAAGTGGGGCGTCTTTTTTTTCCTTCGATTTTGGAGTCACGACCCCATCGCGGCTCTCAGCGTGGTCCCCCTGTGTAACGTCTCGCTGGATTCGCGGTTCCATCTCAAATAAATAATTTAATAGTATATAATTTAGAAGGTAGTGAACTTGCTTTATAGAGGTAGTGTGATTGAAGTTAATAATAAGATTAACTTTGATAGAGTTAGTAAAAATATATAAAATTAAAAATTAAAAGTTAAACCTGAAAAGTGTATTGTGTTGTAGTACATTGAAATCATGCTTTTGCAGATTTGCGACAGGTGCGCAAATCCACAAAAAATTAAAAAAGAATATGTATGTGTAAAAAAAAATTAGATTCACTATTGTGTTATAGGGTAGCTATAAAAGAGCCCTTGTTTTCATTATGAGTTTGTTGTAGCTACATGTAAGTGCAGATGGATAGCTTTAGGTTGTTGAGAAAGACTCTGTTTCCTTGATCTGTGAAGTGTACTCCATCATTTCTGTAGATGTCATCCATATCAAAACGTAGATTGTTGTTATAGATGGAGCCCATCCTATGGTCTCTGAGGTAAGCAGAAACAGCTTTATTGACATTCTTTCTAGCTTTCTCAATCTGTGGACAGAATTAATTTGACCACTTCCATAGCTGCCAAGGTTTCAAATTGCTATGTGTGACATTTTCATAATTTCATTGCAATTATGAGTGACATTTCAACGACTATGAGTGACACTTTCTCGCGATCAAAATCAAGCAACGGATACGAGGAAACATATAAATATCAGAAATTACACCCATTGGAGCAACGAGAAAATCCAAGAAGATTTTAAAACTGCTGCAAAGCACCAGAAATGGAAGGACACTGAGATGGGAATGTGTGAGGCGCTCTGCTTCTAAGCACCTCATGCCACTGACCCTCAGGACCTCCAGCCCACCCTGAGTTCTGGGGCGCTCTGTCCGCCCTATCATGCCTCTCACACTCCTAAGAGGACACCCAGGCTGCAGGTGCAGCTCGTGCTATTGGTGTAAATGTGCGAGGCGCTCTGCTTCTAAGCACGTCATGGCACTGACCCCTGGCATCTCCAGCCCTTCCTGAGTTCTGAGGCGCTCCCTCTGCTCTATTATGCCTCTCACACTCCTAAGGGGACACCGAGGCTGCATATACACATATAGAACTCATGTAGGGTCATGCTGAATGTGTGAATGTGTGTGCCGCTCTGCCCCTTAAACATACCACTGCCAACCAGGACCTCTAACCCTCCTTGGGTTCTGTGGTGCTCTCTCTGCCCTACTGTGCCTCTCACTCCACTAGGGGGACACCCAGGCTGCAGGCACAGAGAGCACGTGACAGATGAGCTGCCTAAATTTAAAATTAAGAGTCAGTAAACACAGCTGACTCGTGGACACCGCCACACACGCACGGGCACTGATTTGGCAAGAAGTAGCACTAAGTAACGGAGGCATACATGTCACTGACAGCTGGCAGCATTATTTAAAAAACGACCCCTCCGCTCACTGACACCAAACATAATTATGTCACTGGCGTAGCCCAATTAAAACGAGTTAGTAAATGTTGTGCGACATAACTTATGTCATGAGGATGCGGGCTCTCTCCACTCCGGGACTCCTGAAAAGTACTGTATAACTAACACTGCAGTCAGACAGATTACTATAGGAATATAGGAAGTGAGGGGCACCGGTTGAGACAGGTGTAAATGCTGAACTGAATTAAGCTCATTTCTGTGCTCCTGAGTGATGGCTTGAGCGTGAGGTCACGTGAGAACGGTGCAGTGTGAAGAAGTTACCTAGAAGAGATCTCTGAAGATCCCCGGGCATGGCAGGAGTAGAGCCTGAGGGAGCAGCACATTCTGTGCTCACCGTGAACCATGGCTGCCGGGGGTTCACAGGGCGGGGCCGGAGATGAGTGAGCCCTCGGACTCTGTGGCCCTGTGTCTTCTCAAGCCAAGATGTGGGATGGACAGGCAGTGAGTACGTGAGAGAGATATGTATGGGGCAGAGAGGCAGCGTGACTGCCGTTGGGGACTTTCTACAGCAAGGTGCCAGGCATGCTCTGCCCGCGGTCCACGCCCCCCCCTGTTCAATCACCATGAACTGAGTCACCTCTAGGCGCTTGGTACAGCTCAAAAACCAAGGGCTAGCTGCCGACCGAGTGGCCCCACACTGCGTATAGAGCTAGTCCAAATATGCGGCAAGGTTTTTCTGTCAAAAACGTAGATTCCTTGTTTCCATACAGATTTTGCAGATTTATTTTGCTCCAGATTTTTTAAATGTGTGTAACCCGCCTGCGCATTTTCTATTTCAGCCTTAATTTTCAGGCACAAACAAGACGAGCAGAAGAAAAAGAAAAGGATCGGTTCGGTTTTTTTTGTTTAGAATGCCGCCCGCCTTAATCCAAGCAGGTGACTGTCCCTGCTCTGAGTTCTGTCTGTCCTGGCGGCCGCTGAATAAACCTTACCGTTCAGTGAGTGACAGATGACTCCCACGACGTCCACTGCACTCTCTCTCTCGGCCGGGCTCGGCAATACTGCATTCACAGCGGGCGGCAGCCATCATAAGCCCCACAGCGAGGGTGGCCAGGCCCTATGAGCACTCCTCAACAGACAGCAGAGCTGAGACAGGCCAGCGACACCGCAAACCAGTGAGGCCCCACGGCGCCGTCCTTCCTCTCAAGCTTCCTGCGGCGACAGTTGTATCAAACGAACCTGACTGGGCCCAGCCCTGAAGTCAGGTTGTCTGATTCAGAGAGGCGCAGCGCCGCAGAATCATCGCATTTAGATACACTGTAGCACTGTGAGGCTGCCAGCGGCGCTTCAGCTCCGCTGGGAGTCCCCAAGCCTGCGGGAGCTGCGCTCACACGGCACAGGCAAGTCGCTGCCACCTACCACACTCAGTGCCTTCCACAGCGCTTCACAGTGTCAGCTGACATATCTGCAGATATGCGTGACAATGCATTTCAGTGCGGTGATGTGCAGCACCACACTGAAATGCGTTTGTCTAACGCCTGATGCGTGATACTTGTCAGGACTGCACTTCCATTTCTGTCTTTGGCATATATTAGAGTATACAAAGACAGTTTGAGGCAAAAGCAACATCAATTGTGCAAAGGTGTCCTTCATTAGCATTTCCAGACCTACCCCAGACAATGTGCCTAGGTCATTGCCACCACCGTGCACAATCATAAGGTCAGGGGGTTGGAGATGCAAAAAGGTTTTAACCAAAGGCATCAATTGGTGCCACTTTAATCCTCTCTGTGCAATCCATTTAATATACACATTTTGCAAAGCTAGGTCTTTGTCAATACCTCTGCGTTCAGCATACCTTTTGCACCAGAAAACATAGCTGTGCCCAACAATCCATACTGTAAGCATCTTGAAGGGATGTCTGGAAGTAATGAAAAGATGTATGTAGCTGAGGTAGTCAGTTGGCAGAATGAGAGGTATCTAAAATGGTGGACAAGATGCTGTTTATTAAAAAGCAGATAATTGATTGGCTGTTTATGAACATTGTACACTCAAAAATAGGGTGCATGTTACTTTCTTTAAAAAGCATGTTTTTTATTGGTTATTAAAAAAATTTGAAAGGTACAGTAGATAGGATAAGGTAATATTTTGCAAAAGTCAACCACACCTGCTATTTGCATTTGTAACCTTGTGTGCTGAACTTGAAAATATGGTGAACTTGTGACCTGCCTGTTCAGTTGAATGTTGCAGAAACTGTTACTATGGAAACTGGGATTAAGCAGAATGGGGGAAGGGTTGAATCTTAACTGTGGTTTTAAAATATGGAATTGTAATTTATATATAAGTGATATGTTATTAAAGTAAGATTTCCCAAATCAGTACTATGTTTAGAAGTGGTGTGTTCTTAAAAAATAATGCTAGTATTATTAGAAATATGTTTTTGCAACTCCTGTATGGATTGGCGGCTCCATCGCGATGGTACATGGTGGAGTCGCGACTCCAGAAAATTCCAGAACCAGTTTGGGCACTTTTAGAAGTCAGTTGGTAAGGGTTGATATGTCTAACCAATAGAAATGTGTTTTACAATTTGAAATAATGTACGAAGTAATGTGATTTGTTACTTACATTTATTTGTGTGGAGAAAGAGAGGGAAAGTTTGCCATCACTGGTTTTACCTTGTTGAGAGTGGTGCATTACATTGATTGTGTGCATAAGAAAATCTTTTATGAGTTTCTGATATTTTATATTCTACAAAACTATTTGGAAGGTGAGTTATAAATTTGTGAGGTGTATTATGTATTAGCTTTATTTTCAAACTTTAAAAATTATTCAAGAACTGTGATGTTTGAAATATATTATTAAATGTAGAGATGTGTATTGTAGTTTGTTTTATTGTACTTTAATTTTGTTTGAAATAGATTGAGTATAGTAATATGTGTATATTGGAAGATGGATTAGCGATTATGGTAGTTTGTATTAGTGTGTGGAAAAGTACAATTGAAGTATACTGCATAATTTTAGGTGTCACTTTCAAATTGGAAGTGCACTCTGTCAAGTTTTAAGGTGTGCATGGACTTGTCACTGAATTATGTCTGTACTTGTATATGTATTGATTAACACACAAAGCCTCTCCTAATTATTGACCTAATTGCTATAATGCCTGCTATATGAGTGTAGGCATCTCACAAAAGGTGAAAGACTGGTCTCACACACCACCTGGTGTCATGCTTCATCATTGACCAGTCCTCGCCCTCTAAAAACTTGGTTTGATAGAGGGCGGGCATGCACCTGAAGACAGGGATGCACTTCTAAAACTAAGTGGGGGCCCTTAACAAGAAAGTGAAGTTAAAAAGCCATTACGGATGTCAAACCTCTTTTTAATGTAACTGACATCTGTATGGGGTTTAAAAGAAATGATCGGTGTATTGGGGATATCGTGGTCCCCCACCGTATAACTAATGGTCAACATGTTTCTGCCTAGTGGCCCAAAGGGTCCGCGGCATTCATCAGGACCTATCATACACCAACGGGCTCCTACCTTACCATTCAGTGTAGGTGAGGTATCCACTATGTGGGGTGATCAAGGTCACCCACCACAAATTTGCGGCTGTGTTATTCCAGCCCTATTCCCTGGGACCTACTTGCCCCATAGGTAGAGTGAGAAAGGAGGACCCCTTAGGTCACGTGCCTGTTGTTGAAAGGATCTCCCGCTACTGCACCTATGTCTGCATGTCTCACCTCCTCGCTGGTCCTCCTTTCTCACTCTACCTATGGGGCAAGTAGGTCCCAGGGAATAGGGCTGGAATAACACAGCCGCAAATTTGTGGTGGGTGACCTTGATCACCCCACATAGTGGATACCTCACCTACACTGAATGGTAAGGTAGGAGCCCGTTGGTGTATGATAGGTCCTGATGAATGCCGCGGACCCTTTGGGCCACTAGGCAGAAACATGTTGACCATTAGTTATACGGTGGGGGACCACGATATCCCCAATACACCGATCATTTCTTTTAAACCCCATACAGATGTCAGTTACATTAAAAAGAGGTTTGACATCCGTAATGGCTTTTAACTTCACTTTCTTGTTAAGGGCCCCACTTAGTTTTAGAAGTGCATCCCTGTCTTCAGGTGCATGCCCGCCCTCTATCAAACCAAGTTTTTAGAGGGCGAGGACTGGTCAATGATGAAGCATGACACCAGGTGGTGTGTGAGACCAGTCTTTCACCTTTTGTGAGATGCCTACACTCATATAGCAGGCATTATAGCAATTAGGTCAATAATTAGGAGAGGCTTTGTGTGTTAATCAGTTTGATGTGGAGGCTGCCTTCTCCTAATACCCCGTGCCTCTAGTTCCCTTTCCTGGATCACTTCCAGGTTGTTGTGGTTAAATGCTTGTATATGTATTCCCATATGTCTTATACATTTGAAGATGCATGATGTATAACAAAGAGGTGTTGTAGCTATGTATGTGGCTAGGCTCAAGACTGTGAGTAGTAGTAGAACAGTGAAGTTGCAGCACAAAAGTGTGGTTTAAAACATGTTGACATAAGGTATTAGTGATTAGGCTACTTTTTATAAGTCTCTAGAGAGGTACAGTTGAACTATACCACATAATTTTTGGTGTTTGCTTGAAATGGGAAGTGTGTTCTGTGAAGTTTTCAGGTGTGCATAGTGTTGTGATTGAAGAAAGTCTCTACTAGGAGATATATTCTGATATGTGTTATGTATCTGAAGATGCCAGATGTAAAAATCACATGTATGCATCTATCTGTATATTTCTTTTATATATGATGCTGCTAGTAAAAGGTACAGACATATGCATGCATGCTCTCAGGAATATGCTGAGACTTACAGCAGAGACATGTGAAGGGTTGCTGCTTTGTTTTTGGCTATGCTCAATACCTTGAGTAGTAGTAGAATAGTGAAGCAGCAGCAGTAGAAAAGTGATGTTTAAGATAAGTTGGGTGAGGAATTAGTGATTATGGTACTTTATAAGAGTCTGTGTAAAACTTCACTTGAAGTATGAAGCAGCATAAATCTAGGTGTGTGTTTGAAATGTTAAGTGTAGTCTGTCAAGTTTTAAGGCCTTTATGGTCTTGTGAGTGAGGTATGTTTCTACTTGCACATGTATTCTGACATGTGTTATGCTTCTGGCAATAGGTACAGATACAAGCTTGCATGGAATATGGTGAGACTTATGGCAGAGACATGTGATAGGTTGCTGCTTTATATCTGGCTAGGCCTAACATTCTGAGTATTCGTAGAATGGTGAAGATGCAGCACAAAAGTGAGTTTTAAGACATGTTGGCAGAGGGATTAGTGATTAGGCTACTTTCTATGAGTCTGGGGAAATGTACACTTGAAGTACACCGCAGAAATGTAGGTGTCTGTTTCAAATGTAAAGTGCAGTTTGTCAAGTTTTAAGTTTAAGGTCTGCATGGTCTTGTGATTGATGTATGTCTGTACTTGCACATGTATTCTCATATGTACTATGCATCTGAAGATGCTAGACGTATAAAATACAGGCATACATCTTTTTGTTTATTTCTTTTATATATGATGATTATTTCAAAAGGTAGAGACATATGCATGCATGCTTTCAGGAATATGGTGAGACTTATGTAATAGACTGCTGCTTTATATTTGGCTAGGCCCAACACCCTAAGTAGTTGCAGAATGGTGAAGCAGCAGCACAAAAGTGAGTTTTAAGACATGTTAGGAAACGGATTAGTGATTAGGCTAGTTTGTATGAGTGTGTGAAAAGATACATTTAAAGTACGACGCATAAATGTAGGTGTCTGTTTGAAATGTGAAGTGCAGTCTCTAACGTTTTAAGGTCTGCATTGTCTTGTGATTGGTGTAGGTCTCTACTTGCATATGTATTCTCACGTGTTATGCATCTGAAGATGCTAGACGTATAAAATATAGATATATCTCTATTTGTATAATTTTTTTATACATGGTAGTTCTAGTAAAAGGTACAGACATGCATGCATGCTTTCAGGAATATGGTGAGATTTATAACAGACTCATATGTAGGTTTGATGCTTTATATTTGGGTAGGCCCGACACCCTGATTAGTAACAGAATGGTGAAGCTGTAGTACAAAAGTGTACACCATGTCATAAACCTCAATTTTGTGCTGCAATTTCACTATTCTGCGACTACTCAGGATGTTGGGCCTAGTCAAATTTAAAGCAGCAAACCATCACATGTCTCAGCTGTAAGTCTCCAATCACCCAGGCACTACCGATGCACTCATCCATGCACTGAGGCACTATGTATGCACTCCTTCAATCAGCCAGGCACTACCCTTGCACTCATGCAATCACTCAGGCACTACGCATGCACTCCTTTAATAACCCAGACACTACTCTTGCACTCATGCAATCACCCAGGCACTACCCATGCACTCCTTCAATCGACCCAGCCACTACCCATGCACTTATAAAATCACCCATGCACTACCTATGCACTCCTCCAATCATCCAGGCACAACCCCTGCACTCATGCAATCACCCAGGCACTACCTATGCACTCCTTCAATCACCCAGCCACTACCCATGCACTTATAAAATCACCCAGGCACTACCTATTCACTCCTCCAATCACCCAGGCACTACCCCTGCACTCATGCAATCACCCAGGCACTACTTATCCACTCATGCAATAACCCAGGCACTACCCATGCACTTATAAAATCACCTAGGCATGACCTATGCACTCCTCCAATCACCCAGGCACTATTCATGCACTCCTCCAATCACCCAGCCACTACCCATGCACTTATAAAATCACCTAGGCACTACCTATGCACTCCTCCAATCACTCAGGCACTACCCCTGCACTCATGCGATCACCCAGGCACTACCTATGCACTCATGCAATAACCCAGGCACTACCCATGCACTCCTCCAATCACCCAGGCCCTACCCATGCAATCACTCAGGCACTTCTCTTGCACTCATGCAATCACGCAAGCACTACCCATGCAGTCTTCCAATCATCCAGGCACTACCTGTGCACTCATGCAATCACCCAGGTACTACTCATGCACTCCTCCAATCACCCAGGCACTACCCATGCACTCCTCCATGCACACAGGCACTACCCATGCACTCCTCCAATCACCCAGACATTACCCCTACACTCATGCAATCACCCAGACATTACCCATTCGCTCCTTCAAACACCCAGCCACTACCCATGCACTTATAAAATCACCCAGGCACTACCTATGCACTCCTCCAATCATCCAGGCACTACCCTTGCACTCTTGCAATAACCCACGCACTACCCATGCACTCCTTCAATCACCCAGCCACTACCCATGCACTTATAAAATTACCCAGGCACTACCTATGCACTCCTCCAATCACTCAGGCACTACCCCTGCACTCATGCAATCACCCAGGCACTACCCATGCACTCATGCAATAACCCAGGCACTACCCTTGCACTCCTCCAATCACCCAGGCACTATCCATGCACTCATGCAATCACCCAGCCACTACCCATGCACTTATGCATGCACTCAGGCACTTCTCCTGCACTCATGCAATCACGCAAGCACTACCCATGCAGTCTTATAATCATCCAGGCACTACCCGTGCACTCTTCCAATCACCCAGGCACAACCCCTGCACTCATGCAATCACCCAGGCATTACCCACGTACTCCTTCAATCACTCAGGCAGTACCCATCCACTCCTCCAATCACCCAGACATTACCCTGCACTCATGCAATTAGCCAGTCACTATCCATCCTCTCCTTCAATTACCCAGCCATTACCCTTGCACTCATACAATCACCCAGGCACTACCCATGGAGGCATGCAATCACTCAGGCACGCCCATCACATGTCTCAGCTGTAGGTCTGACCATATTCCTGAAAACAATGTATACATATGTCTGTATCTTTTGCTAGCAACTTCATATATAAAGTAATATACAAATAGATGTATACCTGTGTTTTATATGTCTATCAACTTCACATGCATTACACGTATCAAAATGCATGTGCAAGTTGAGACAGTCCTCAGTCACAAGACTATAAAGGCTTTAAAACTTGACAGACTGCACTTCACATTTCAAACACACATCTAGATTTATGTGGCATACTCCAAGTGAACTTTTCCACAGACTCTTACAAAGTACCATAATCACTAATTTCTCACCCAACTTATCTTAAACATCACTTTTCTACTGCTGCTGCTTCACTATTCTACTAATACTCAGGTATTGAGCATAGCTAAGAGCAAAGCAGTGACCCTTCACATGTTTCTGCTGTAAGTCTCCCCATATTTCTAAAAGCATACATGTATGTATCTGTACCTTTTGCTAGTGACACCATATATAAAAGAAGCATGGAAATGGATGTATACCTGTGTTTTACACATCTAGCATCTTCAGATGGATAATACATATCAGAATATATGTGTAAACAGAGATATACTTCAGTCAGAACACCATGGAGACCTTAAGATTTGAGAGACTGTACTTCATATTTGAAACAGACAACTACATTTATGTGGTGTACTTTAAGTGTACCTTTCCGCACACTCATACAAACTAGCCTAATCACTAATCCGTTTTCTAACATGTCTTAAACCTCACTTTTGTGCTGGAGCTTCACCATTCTGTGACTACCTATGGTGGTGGGCCTAGCCAGATATAAAGCAGCAATGTATCACATGTCTCAGTTGTAAGTCTCTCCATATTCCTGAAAGCATGCATGCATATGTCTGTACCTTCTGTTAGTAGAATCATATATCAAAGAAACATACAAATAGATGTATACCTGTGTTTTATGTTTCTAGCATGTTCAGATACATAAGACATATCACAATACATGTGCACGTAGATACATACCTTAGTCACAACACCATACAGACCTTAAAACTTGACAGAATGCACTTCACATCTGAAGCAGATAATGAAACGTATGTGGTTTATTTGAAGTGTAGCTTTCCACAGACCTCATACAAAGTAGCGTAATAACTAATCCATCTCCTAACATGCCTTAAACCTCACTTTTGTGCTGCTGCTTCACCATTCTACGACTACATAGGGTGTTAGGGCCTAGCAAATTATAAAGCAGCAATCCTTCACATGTCTCTGATGTAAGTCTCACCATCTTCCTGAAAGCATGCATGCATATGTCTGTACCTTCTGTTAGTAGAATCATATATCAAAGAAACATACAAATAGATGTATACCTGTGTTTTATGTGTCTAGCATGTTCAGATACATAAGACATATCACAATACATGTGCACGTAGATACATACCTCAATCAGAAGATCATGAAGACCTTAAACCTTGAGAGACTGCACTTCATATTTCAAAGAGAGACCTAGATTTATTCAGCACACTTCAAGTGAACTTTTCCAGAGACTCTTACAAAGTACCATAATCACTAATTCTTCACCCAACATATCTTAAACATTACTTTTCTGGTTCTGCTGCTTTACCATTCTACTACTAGTTAGGTATTGAGCATAGCCAAAAACAAAACAGCAACCCTTCACATGTCTCTGCTGTAAGTTTCACCATCTTCCTGAAACCATGCATGCATGTGTCTGTACCTTTTGCTAGTGCACCATATATAAAAGAGGCATACAAATAGATGTATACTTGAGTTTTACACATGTAGCATTTTCCGATGGATAACACATATCAGAATACATGAGTAAGTAGAGACATATCTACATAGACACCTTCATTTATGCGGCGTACAAACGTATGCATGCTTGCTTTCAGGAAGATGGCGAGACTTACAGCATAGACATGTGATGGGTTGCTGCTTCATATTTGTCTGTGGAAAGGTATGCTTGAAATGCACCACATGATTTTAAGTCTCTACTTGAAATGAGAAGTGCAGCTTCTTAAGTTTTAAGGTGTGCATGGTCTTGTGACTGAGGTATGTCTGTATTTTCATGTGTTATGCATCTGAAGATGCTAGATGTATAGAATACAGGTATACATCTATTTGTATGTTTCTTGCATATATGATGGCACTAGGGAAAGGTACAGACACATGCATCTATGCTTTTAGAAATATGGGGAGACTTACAACAGAGATATGTGAAGGGTTGCTGCTTTGTATTTTGCTAGGCTCTACATTTGAGTAGTAGTAGAATGGTGAAGCAGCAGGAGCAGAAAAGTGATGTTTAAGATATGTTGGGTGAGGAATTAGTGATTATGGTGCTTTAGAAGAGTCTGTGTAAAACTTTACTTGAAGTATGCCACATAAATCTAGGTGTCTGTTTGAAATGTTAAGTGTAATCTGTCAAGTTTTAAGGTCTGCATGATCTTGTGATTGATGTATCTCTCTACTTGCATATGTATTCTCATATGTGTTATGCATCTGAAGATGCTAGACGTATAAAAGAGAGATATATCTATTTGTATGCTTCTATTTTATATATGGTAGTAGTAGTAAAAGGTACATACACATGCATACATGCTTTCAGGAGTATGGTGAGATTTATAACAGACTCATGTGAAGGTTTGATGCTTTATATTTGGGTAGGCCTAACACCCTGAGTAGTTACAGAATGGTGAAGCTGTAGTACAAATGTGTACACCATGTCATAAACCTCACTTTTGTTCTGCAATTTCACTATTCTGCGACTACTCAGGATGTTGGGCCTAGTTAAATATAAAGCAGCAACCCATCACATGTCTCAGCTGTAAGTCTCCAATCATCCAGGCACCATCCATGCACTCATCCATGCACTGAGGCACTATGTTTGCAGTCCTTCAATCAGCCAAGCTCTACCCCTGCACTCATGCAATCACTCAGGCACTACCCATGCACTCCTTCAATAACCCAGGCACTACCCCTGTACTCATTCAATCACCCAGGCACTACCTATGCACTCCTCCAATCACCCAGGCGCTACTCGTGCACTGATGCAATCACTCAGGCAGTACCTATGCACTTCTCCAATCACCTAGGCACTACCCATGCACTTTTCCAATCACCCAGGCAGTACCCATGCACTAATGCAATCACTCAGGCACTACTCATGCACTCATACGTGCACTCAGCCACTACCCCTGCACTCATGCAATCACCCAAGCACTACCCATGCACGCTCCCATGCACCCAGGCACTACCCATGCACTCCTCCCTGCACCCAGACACTACCCATGCACTCCTCCAATCACCCAGACAATACCTCTGCACTCATGCAATCACCCAGGCATTACCCATGCACTCTTTCAATCACTCAGGCAGTACTCATGCGCTCCTCCAATCACCCAGGCACTACTCCTGCATTCATGCAATCACACTGGCATTACCTATGCACTCCTTCAATCACTCAGGCACTACTTATGCACTCCTCCAATCACCCAGGCACTACCCCTGCACTCAAGCAATCACCCAGGCATTACCCATGCACTCCTTCAATCGCCCAGCCACTACCCATGCAATTATATAATCACCCAGGCACTACCCTTGCACTCCTCCAATCACCCAGCCACTACCTATGCAATAACCCAGGCACTACCCATGCGCTCCTCCAATCACCCAAACACTACTCATGCACTCATGCAATTACTCATGCACTACCCATGCACTCATACATGCACTCAGGCACTTCTCCTGTACTCATGCAATCACGCAAGCACTACCCATGCAGTCTTATAATCATCCAGGCACTACCCGTGCACTCTTCCAATCACCCAGGCACGACCCCTGCACTCATGCAATCACCCAGGCATTACCCATGTACTCCTTCAATCACTCAGGCAGTACCCATCCACTCCTCCAATCACCCAGACATTACCCCTGCACTCATGCAATCACCCAGGCAGTACCCATGCACTCCTCCAATCACCCAGGCACTATCCATGCTTTCCTCGAATCACCCAGCCAGTACCCATGCACTCATGCAATAACCCAGGCACTACCCATGCACTCTTCCAATCACCCAGCCACTAACCATGCACTCATGCAATCACCCAGGCATTACCCATGCACTCCTTCAATCACTCAGGCACTACCTATGCACTCCTCCAATCACCCAGGCACTACCCCTGCACTCATGCAATAACCCAGGCACTACCTATGCACTCCTCCAATCACCCAGGCACTACCCATGCACTCATGCAAACACTCAGGCAGTACACATGCACTTCTCCAATCACCCAGGCACTACACATGCACTCATGCAATCACACATGCACTACCCATGCACTTCTCCATATATTACACTTGCCGCAATTCATACAACACATAGAAATTTGTCTATTTTTAACCAAATAGGCGGTTCTAACAAGAACCATTTTTTTCTTTTATAATTTTTTTGTGTATTTTCAACTCTTTTTGTATTTTTGGGGTGTTTTTTTGTTGAAAAAATCAACAGAATGAACGGAGAACTTTTGAAACATTTTGCAATTAAGAAGTCACTGCAAAAACAACAAAAAATTAACAATGGTGGTTTTTTACAGCAACCACGATAGCATCCACCGATTGCTCTCCATAGCAAAGAACTTTTTTACATTTAATGCAACGCTGCTCCAGTCCAGCGAATTCAGGTACGATATGGGTTCTTTGAGTAGTGGAAGAACCTGATGAGGTGCTTGGCCCTGCAACTTGGTCGTCTTGTGATGCCTGTTTTTGAAGGTCACGATGATGTTGTTCTCGTGCAAGACGCCGTGGATGCATTGTCTGCAGGTGTTTAAGCATCGAAGATGTCCCACACGAGTATTTCTTTTCTGGTCCACCTGAGAGGACTTTGTCGCAGATAGTGCACGTCACCTTACGTGCGTTAACCTTCTTCTCACCAGCAGGTATTGAAAAAAGGCCCATACGATGACCTCGTACCTTTGCTTTACTGGTTCTTTCAACTCTTCTTCTTCTGGAGGAAACTGTTGAGCAGGATTTGAAGAAGCCATTTGTTGTTGATGTCAAAAAAACACCAAAAAAATGCAGAAAAGAAGAGAGAAAACACAAGAGCTGTGTCTCTGTAGATGTTGTTGGAAGAATGAAAAATTTGGGTGGGGTCCTGCAAATTCTAGAATAAAAAGCTTCTAAACCAATGAAATGCTTTCTTTTGAAGTCACATGAGATTCGCGCACCCGGCACGCAACCGGCGCGCACCGGACGCGCTTCCCGAAAAATATATTTAACAATAATATATCATTATACCAGTTACAAATATACGATATTTACAATTGTGTATATTAATCTCTTGGTATAATATATTTAATAAAGTTATATACATATACTTTTGAAGCAAAATAACTTGCGGTGGATTCACACACCTGACGCGACCCCCGGAAATACGTACGTGACGTTGTGCGGTACAGTCGCGGCTCTCGTAGCTTTATTATACGACGTTTAACATCGATATTATTTAAGTAAATATTACTTTGATAACTCATAGAATAAACCATATACGACTGATTTAATACATTTATAGTAAATATCCTGTATTTAAAATTATTAAAAAAAGAAAAATGAGAACCGCGCACTCTTCGCATACCGTACCTGTATCGTGCACGACTTAACCCATATGGTGGCAAAATTCTTGGATTCGCGCACCCACCGTGACTGGTACACGATCGGTACGCGAATCTCACTTTAAAAAAAAACAACATGTAAATGCATATTTTAAAAAGGATAAAAGATCACATTATTTTTATAAAAGTTAAAAAATTTAGAAAAAGCATTTTTTGGACATTATAGTTAGAAATTAGCATTTAAAAAACCTTTGAAATTCACTGAAAAAACCATAGGTTTCAGGGGTGTTATAGTTAGAAATTAGCATTTAAAAAACCTTAGAAATTCACTGAAAAAAAACATAGGTTTCAGGGACGTTATAGTTAAAAATTAGCATTTAAAAAACCATAGAAATTCACTGAAAAAACTATAGGCTTCGGGACGTTATAGTTAGAAATTAGCATTTAAAAAACCATAGAAATTCACAGAAAAAAACACAGGTTTCAGGGATGTTATAGTTAGTTGGACATTTCACTCGTACAAAACCAGAGAAATTCGGCCATTATAGTTAGCTGAGCTAACTATAACTCGCGCCCCCGCAATGCACTGCTGAGGACATCACATATTACATCACTCATGACATGGTCAGTGACATCACTGATGACATCACTGATGGCATCTCAAATGATATCACTGATGACATCACTGATGACATCATCCATGTGATAATCTGATGCACCTCCTCACACCCTAATATAACCTTTGATACACCCACTCTAAAATACAGCCTGCCATTCTCGAAACCATAGACACACCAATACCAGTTACTACATACCCACTCACTGATTCCTAGGTCTACACACACATCCACTCACTCATCCATACAGTCACTCATACATGCAGTCACTCATCAATACAGCCACTATCATATGCACTCATACACCCATAGACACTCACACACCGCCACTCACCCATAGAGTTACTCACACAGCTAGTCAGTCATGCAAAGAATCAATCACACTCCCATTTACTCACCTATACAGTTATACACACACCACCTCACTTATTTATACAGATACTAACACATACTTACCCTCTTATACAATCACTGACACAAGCACACACTCATCCATACAGCCACTCTCACAATCACTCACTCTCACATATAATCATGTATATACTCCAACACTCACATATACTGCCTTTCACATATGTAGTTACTCACACACGTACCACTGAGACATCCATTCACTCACCAACACAGCCATACACACACTCCCCCACCCATACAGCCCCTCACAGACGCACTCTTGAACCCATACACCCAGTGAATCACCCACTCACACATCTATGCAGGGAGTCACACACACCCCACCCACCCACACAGACACTCAGGCACCCATTCAGGTACTCAGACAACCAATCAAAAACCCATATAGACACTCATGTAGCTACTCACCAACCCAAGCAGCCACTTACACACCAACTGACAGATTGATACAGACATTCACACTGATTAGTCAGTCACCCATGTATTAGTAAGACACGTTTAATCACTCACTTATACAGTCAGTCATGCACCTACTAAATCATCCATTCAGACACTCATACACCCACTCTTTCTTCAATACACCTTGGCATATATATATATATATATAAAACATATTTAAACTTTTTAGAAACACTCAGTCACTGGATGATGTCATCAGTGATGTCACTGACCATGTTATGAGTGATGTAATATGTGATGTCATCAGCAGTGCATTGCGGGGGCGCGAGTTATAGTTAGCTCAACTAACTATAACGGTCGAATTTCTCTGGTTTTGTACGAGTGAAATGTCCAACTAACTACAACGTCCCTGAAACCTGTTTTTTTTCAGTGAATATATATGTATATATATATATATATATATTTATCACCTATAAAAAGGCATCCTCACTGGGGGACCTGCTGACACATGGCCACTATCAGAAAGCAGACCAGAGTGGAAGCAAAAGCCAGTGGTTAAGAGCAAGGGGTTTTTTCAAATGCCCAAAATGCAAGGCATGTAAGCATGGCAAGAATCGACAAGAAGTGAATACCTTGATAGGAGAGAAAATCAGAATCAAGGAAAGGATCACATGTGAGACTACACATGTCGTCTATGCCCTGAAATGTGAATGTGGAAAACAGTACATTGGAAGTACAGTGAACAAATTGAAACTAAGTATTCTCCAACATCTCAGGGCAATCAAAAACCAAAGACTTCACTTATGCCATTGCAAAAAATGTGTGGAAAGATCATGAAGGCAATTTTGAGAACTTATCCTTTTATGGCATTCGCATATCCCCTTAAACATCAGAGGAGGAGATCGTGAATTGACACTTAGGAAAGCAGAGTCCAAATGGATAATTATGATGGGAACAGACACCATGGGGACTCAATGCCGATGCAGAATTATATACCTTCTTATAAACCGTCATAATGAAGAGAACTGCTTCTAATTTGTTGCTTTGAAATACTTTAATTGTGGTTTTGGGATGAATTAGATTTAATGGCGGGCACTTGCACTTTTAAAACAGGGAACAAGAAAGATCTTTAGAGGCCCTTTGGGTTTGAGGAATATTGACCATCAATGAGATAATTGAATGTTATGTGTAGGAATTTGTGACTATTTTGATACTTCATCATGATTATATGGACACGTGACCAATTTTGATTTTTTATCATGATCTGCCGTACACTTGCAACAAGAAATTTTAGAGATTAGTAGATTTTATCATCTTTTTCGGTTGAACTTTATTATGAGAATAGTTGCAAGGTATACTGAAGGGTTATCTGTCAAAACTGTATATGAAAAGTTGAGAAAGTGGATGTACCAGAATATTGGGAATTGATTGTTCGAACATTGATTATTTAGGTACTTTTACCAGACTCAAGGTACATGTAGACATCTTTTTATAACTTGGGACATGCTGTTATTTATTGCATTTGGCACTTTACTGCATTTCGCACTTTACTTTTATTTAATGTGAAGTACGCTAATGAAATGAGAAAGGGCTGTATAGTCACGTGATGACTTGGGTACTTCACCGAAATCGCGATGCACATTGACACTTTAATAACTGTGTATATGTTTACATTTGTCGCACATTGATATTTTAATAACTGTTTACATGTTTACATTTATCACATTTCGCACTTTATCGTATCCCGTACCTTGCATGAGAACAAATTTAGTGTTTTCTAATATTGTTTTATACAGGAATTAATGAGGATGATTTGGTGATATTATGAATTTAATGAAATTTCAAAGATGTTGCATGTGCACAATCTCTCTTTGTTGAAATCGGATTGAGTTTGTCACTAAAACGCATAATCAACTGTGTTTAAGATAAAGTTTTAATGAGTACTTCACCCTATATAAAACTCTCAAGCAAATCCAAAAGATGGTCTAAATAAGTCCTCTTCCCACCCAACGCTTCTGTGTGAGCAAAGCTTTCTGTACACAGACGTAAGTGGGAACATTTGTGCATAAAGCTGGCAAGTGAAAAAGAAAAGAAAGAAAAAAAGCTTAAAAAGTGTAATGTTCCTTTAATAGCCAACCAGTACCAGGAATTTTTTGTAACTGAGGGAGGAACCAACCTCTTTATAATCACTTTGCACTTTACACACCATGACCCGGACGAAGGCCTCTGGCCGAAACGCGTAGGTCGTTTTTTTGTCTCCATTTGAACTAACTGCACTTTGCACTTGATATAAATGAAAACAATGGTATGAAAATGAAAAAATAAAAAGACTTTTACAAGCTCCAACCTGTCGTGAGCTTGCTGCTTCGAGTGCTGCCTTTCTGTGCTCTTCAATGATATATATATATATATCCTGCTTAGATTCACTCCAAGCTGCTGCTCCTCGCACAGCGGGTGCCGCGAGAACGTGAGGGTGGACTCACGGACAGTAGTACAAAGATTCACAAAGAAGAAGAAATCTCGCGCACTCACGGGGGTCATTGCTATAAAGGCAAATGCGTTTCGGCTTTCGCTTTTGTCAATGCCATTACACTCGGCGCCATACTGCTGCTATATATACAAACTTCTATCCTAATCCGTGTGTTGTTCTCTTACTGCTTAACATAGAAGACGGACCCTATTGTTACAATGGAAAATTCTACCTCAAATTCATGGCGCCCATCTTACTCTCTGTCAACTATACATGTTAAGCACTTGATTATCTTTTTTCATAACAACACTTGGTAAAAAACAGCAGCAATAATGCAATTTCTTTCTGGTATCCATAACAACAACTTATATTGAAGTTATAATCACAGAACAATTCATTTAAATATGATCACAAAATTCTCATTCCATTGTTTCTGTCGTCTAAATCAAACGTTTTGTGGTCTATTTTATTATACCATCTATGCACTTGTTATTTGTACAATTCATTCAATGATGTTGTTCAAAATTATAATAAATTGTAAATTTTAATAGATGGGATGCTTATAAGACACCACATTTGCTTATTGCTCATCAATTACAATATTTGTTCTTTGTGTCTCATATAATAGGAAGAGACAAACAGCCTAATAATAAAGCTGTCATCTATCTCGGTCTCGCCTTGAGGATTAGAATTTGATAATCTTATAATCTTATTTTTGATGGCTGCGTATGACTTGTCCTTGTGTTTCTTATAGTTTTGCCCTGAATGAGCCTTCTCCACATGGGGACTAGTCTGCGCACAGTATATTGTTAAAGTACTATATATATATATATATATATATATATATATATATATATATATATATATATATATATATATATATGAAGTATGGCGCTGAGCATAATGGCATTGAAAAAGGCAAAAGACAAAATGCGTTTGTCTTTATTGCAATATATCAAGATGACCCCCGTGAGTGCGCAAGATTTCTTCTCCTTTGGGAATCTTTGTACTGTTTTAGTTATATATATATATATATATATATATATTTTTTTTTTTTTCAGCAGTGTGGTTCCTGCCGGAGCGCACAGCAGCGGGTGCAGGCGTGGGGCCGAACCAGTGGCCAAATTCAATATTACAACAGACTGGGTCTGTGAATAAAACTCTTTAATCCTGATTCCAGAGTGCGGTGTTCTGTGTTGTAAAAAATATATATATATATATATATACACAACTAAAGTATTTACAGATGGATCTCGTCACACCTATGACACAAATCCATGTTTCATTTCTAGATGACAATTAACCTGTAAGGTAAGTGGAAATGCTCATATATTCTTATTGTGCTAGGTGTGTGACATGGGCTGGCTGGCTACCACAGAAGCTACAAGTTTTCTTCAAACATGAAAAAGATAAATGCACAGCAGTAAAACATTCCCTCACATATACACCCAGAGGCTGTGTGGAGGGATAGAACTGTCCCCTGCACGATATAGTCGTGTCCCCGGCCCTGTGTGCCCAACGGCGAGTCCCAGCCTCACATTAGTCTATCATGAATGTGAGGGCCTAGGCCTGAACTTAGACAAGAGTCCTGTCCTCTACCAATTCTGGACCTGGAAGGCTTCATCAAGCACGCTCTCTTTAGTGGCAGAGGACTACAGTCCCTGTCAGTGGTTCACGGTATAGCGCTGTGTGGCAGCATACTGTGTTTTTGGAAATCCTAGTGAGGTTTCTTGCACGAAGATCCCAACCACGTGGGTGTAAGTATTTTGTGTTTGGTCTGTGGTACACACATAAGTGAGCATCTTAGTGAACCAGGGTGACACAGACCTATTGCTTCCATTTTGGAAAGTCTGGCCTGTTCATATGCAAAAAACAGAGGTTAGATTCCTTTCCCAGACAGCAAAAGTGTATTGCTGACATTCCTGAGACATTCTTGAGACCCGAAAGGAGGGAAGCTCGACATTTAAGTGGGAAATACTGAAAATCCAGGAAGGTAACCTAGGCACTGAAGTGGGGAAACAGGAGCCAACTCCACCCCATAGAAATTCTATTAGGTCCTTTTTATTTCAGAGGTCCGCTGATTAGTCTTCCTGAAACTGACATCTGGTGAACGATAAGGGTGAAGTGTGGGACTGCAGTTCCTGTGAAGTTCCTTTAGAAGGTCAGCCTTTTGTCTCTCTTCCTGATAATGGTCAAGTTTAGCTGTTGACAGTCAGGTGCAGAATGCTCATACCTCCTGGTGCCTCTGTTGTGTGAGATGACCCAGCTATTAGGAGCATCACTTGAAACAAAGGCTGAGTCTGGAAGACAGCCTGAGAAGGACACATGAAAGGACAACCACCTCAAACCAGTACTGAAAGTGGAGACAGAAAATACATATCCCCGGTCAGCCATACCAGTATAAAAGTGGGAACTGTTGACACTCTTCTAGTTACAGTTTCAAGTTCTCTTTAACCAAGGAGGGCGTGCTCAACAGAGTATCCAGAGGAATACTGCACAACCAGAGCTGGTGTCTGTTTGATAGTCAGCTTCCCAGTGGCGAGAGGACATCACATGGACCCTAATCTGGAGGGATAAATTATTACTTGCATTGGAATGCCTTGAGACACCTGCCTGGTAAGGGGAAGGAGTGAGCCATTTCTGCAAGGAGGAGTGGACTACTGGTGTGGACAAGAACAGCTGACAACTGTGCTGTGGGTCATTCAAATAGAGACTTGCCAAGAGCCTGACTGGTATGCTCCTGGCTCTGAGCAAGCCCCTATCGCTGAAGGATTCGATGAACTGATGAAGCATGCTTCGGTGGATCTCCCCGTCGACCCTGGGTCATAGCCATGGTATTTGCCTCAATGTGCCCGAGTAGACTGCGCCACTGAAGAAGAACAATGCAAAGCGTAGCATTTGCTCCAAGTGTGCCCAAATTAACCAGCATTGTGGCTAGCCCCAGCACTTGCCAACTGTTTGCCGAGCACCGCAAGAAGTAAAGCTGCTACTCTTAGCCTCTTGTCTATGTGTGCCAAGCAACTGAGTGGCTGCAGATGAAGCTATCCCAGAAGTGTACTCAGATGCAGCTGCCCCACAGCGCCTCGAAACAACTCAGCTGCTGACCCCGGAGTTGCTTCTGGAGGACTGCAGTGAGACCTCAACCCAGGGAGGCCTGATCAGTTTAACCAAGGACTCACCTAGTCCAAAGGATGGAGACCAGACTGCGACCCCTGGCCCCCCGACTGTCGATTATGTCTGCCAAGAAAAAGGCCGCTGCCTGAAGACAGCTACCCATCATCAGTGACTTGAGAGCACTGTTGTCGTACGGCCCCTGTCTGTCCACCAGGAGCAGAGCAGCAGCCTAGCCTTACAGTGGCCAGTTCACCTCCTCGCCCATCAAGGGAACACCGACTGATGTCCGGGGGGGGGAGGGGGGGCGCTACACGGCCTACCATGGAATAAAATCTAGGGTGAAAGACCATGTGCTTGCTATTACCTCATAAGACTGTTAATCAAAAGGTGGAGCACTGCACCTGCACTGAGACCTACATCAGAGCGACCTAGAGTAAGGGAGGTGGAAGGGGGTAGTTAGGGGGACATCTACCTCTGGTAAGTAATAGCATGCATGTGTACCTTGAGTATCTGATACTTTTTTAGATGCATGCGTCGCACTGACGTTTACTGTGTAATAAAGTTATTTTCGTTCTAAAAGATCACTACTGGGCTGGGTAATCACAATGTTGAGCTGTTGGGTGTCTGCTGAGTGCTGAGCTTGTTGTATCCCCACACTAACCTCCTTGAAAAGCCTATGGCTGCTTGCCATCACTACCACAGAAAGTCAAGTACTAAAGAGGTAGTACATGGCCCAGTTTCAAGAGCCACATTAGGAAGGACCCCGGAACATTATAGGCAAATTACCCTTGCCTCCATAGCTGTGGCCCAGTATTTCCTGTGTGCGCTGTGACTTCCCAAAAGGTCTGATACTGCGTGCAACTTCTCTCCTCCTTACAGAATATGCACAGGTAAGGTAGGAGCAGTGCGTAATTACTTTACACAATATAAGCACACCACAAGAAGTAGGCCTTCAAAACCACATGGGAGCCAATGGCTGAAGCGGGCTGACCAAAACGCGACTCTTTCTGTAATACTATGTATATGAACAAACTGTTCAAAGTATTGGTAACATGAGGTCTTCCAAAAACTAAAGCTGTCTGTAGCGAGAACTGAAAAGGAATGCGAGGGAGAAAATATTATGAGAGACATTCATCTAAATCTAGTTACAAAAATAGACTCAGGGTGTTGTACACAGTCACAGGGCAGACTATGCCAGACTCATCCTAAATACTTTTTCTATCTTGCATCACTGACATAAAATCGAACAATTTTGCTTGAAATTAGACGGCTCCTTGGGCATGCACCAATAGGTAACAGGTAGGGTTCACTACCTTTCCCTGGACTGTTTTTCACATAAAATTTGTAAGACCAGAAGGCAGAGGTTCTGTAGATCGTCCCGTGGAAGACAGACACTACTTTTCCACTTGCTACACCCTACACAGAGATTCTGCTTACATTCCGCAATTTAGAGAATGAAATGTCCCTCTGGCCGGAAATGATGGGTGTGCCTCTTGCACTTACAAAGTAGTGTGTAATTTAGGTGTCCTGAAACATCACACGCTGACCTCGGATGTTCAAGCACCTAAAATATCTTGTATCTATTTCGTCCAAATGGGCCTTCTCAAAAAGATCTTCCCGTTTATCAACTTCAATCTACACATCACGGTGACAAATACTGAAATCGAATTGCGGCTTGACTCTGCCAACTTCAACAGGCCTCGTGAGAAAAACTTCCATGATTAGCTCGTTCAAAACACTGCGTGCTGTCCCTGGTACCGTACACCTGTGCTTAGCTACCTACACTGGTTGCTCATTTCACTAATCATCATCTATAAAGCGGCATATGAGAAATCACTGGCCTTTCCGGCCTCTAAATTCACCCACTACTGTCCCACTCAGTTGCTGCCTTCTGCAAATTTCTACCGACATTGCCAAAAACAAGAGCAGTCTTCTTTGGGGACCACTCCTTTTCTACAGCAGCAGAGAAGCTCCACAATTAATTACCTTTTAACCGTTGCACCATGGTTAGCGTGAACCTCTTTTAAAGGCTTTTTAAAATATTGCTTTTTAATAATGAATTCTTGCTTTTCACATTCTTTCACGTTTCACTTTTTATGAGCTTTCTTACCAACAAGAAGCTTCACATTTGCACGCTCTATAAATAAATTAACATAATATAAAGAACTGAAAGAGCGCTAATGGAGGATGAAACTATATCCTAGGCACGAAGATTTGTGTTTAAACATATAGGGAAACTTAAAGGTCATTTGGCGACAGACATAATATGAGATAAGCCTCTAACTAAAACAATCCAGGCATGTCTGTTTTGTTACTCAATAAGAAGAACACGCCGAATGCAAAACAAAAAGATCAGTTATTAGATACTGTGTCCGTGCCAGCTGCATTATATTGACATGATTACCCACGTGGCCAAGATCAGGATGCTGGAACCCAGCAACAAGATAAGATAAGACAAGCTAAACACAAAACCTGTCACACAACTCAAGGCAGAAAATCACACAGCAGGCTAACTCATATGGATCATTTGGAAAATATTCATCCAGGTGTTTCTATACAGGAAGTAAATAAAATACGGTTGTTAAATGAAAAGCAATGGGTTTTCCAGTAGAAAACAGTTGTCATTGGTTTGAATAACAATACTGAATGACTTTACTCATTAGATGAGCCTGGTCCTGCGCTGATAAACATCAGACAATTTAACTGCATTGAAAACAATTCTATACTGAACCAGAGAATGGTTTCTCAGTATCAACGTTTTATGGAGCATATTTACATCTTATCTAAGCATAAATAGGTTTTACACACACAATTTGGCACCACGTATGGTCCTTAATATCAAACGATTCCAGATTTTGACTGCAAACTTTCTTAAGAGTTAAACAAGCAAATGGGCATTTTTTCCAATAAAGTGCTGTTTTAGGGGCCGATCACACGCTGCCAAGACTGTCTAGGTGTTTTGCATTCTCCCACTACCCAGCGTCAACATATGACAGAAAATTACTCCATAAAAATTAAAAAAACCTCTGCGATACCACTCGAAAGTGGTGGATTCCTACATTAAGGTTATTGTAGATCACCTTGTGGATAATAGGAAAAGCTAAATAGTGGAATTTGGTTTTATGGAAATCATTGCAGGGGTCGAAGCTTGCAAGGACAAAAATGCTGACTGAGCACCCTACTTAGGGTTGTATTTAGGCAGAGTTAAGGAAAAGGTGGCATCAGTTGACTCCACTGGATAGTATTACTGTCTGGTACAAAGCATATAATGTATTCCATGCCTCACTGTAGGACATACTACATACAAGAGTACAGATCATGTCCAGAAAAATGGTTGAGTGGAGCAAGTTCATAGAACAGTCAAAACAAAGGGCATTGTGCAATGGTCTACATCAAATAATTGCGGCCTTGGCAAAAACACAGGCCCCTGACACTTTCAATGCATGCTCTAAATTAAGATTTGTATCTTATTGCTGAACCATGGCAGGCTTTATTGTGACTGTGCCATTAGTATTTGATTTGGAGGAAGAAAGGCTGTTCTTTATGATGATGACCTCAGGTCATTTAGAAAGCATTTTACCTGACACCACTGAATTATCTAGTCTACAAGTTCCTATGACATCCTCATACGCGTTGGCCTTCCAAACAATCACCTACTGATGTGTGTTTAACTCAGCCTAACAAGTCTGATCCACATAGCAGAAAGGATCCGAGATGCTTAAGATAAGGCCACACAGAAGCGTCACCTGATTAGGCAGGCAAAGTATGAATCAATATCTGTACCCTTGTAGTGACAATCACTTTCTCTGCTTCTCTCCAAGAACATAATCAGACATTGGCCCAGCACTGATGGTATGCATCACCATTCTTAATGCAAGGCAAAACTACTGGTTATGTACTGAAAGCAGTTCCTTTAATGGATACTGTCAGTCACCTGTAGGAGGGATGTGATGCAGATGGCTGTATCACTACGTTAAGAGGAGGTATAATGTGATGGCAGCACCTCAGGGTGGTTGACCTCATGCAACAGCAGAGATCTCCACACACACCACCGGGACGAATAAAGCACTCAGAACAGCCATAGGTCTCCAAGGAGGTATGTGGCAATGGAACAGCCATCAAGGGGTACATGGACACCAAGGAAGACCAGAAAGTCATTGCCACCACCTTCTTGGGATTGAAACACCAGTGAACAGAGAAGATGCCAGTGGACGGTGCTGCAATCATGAACCAGGTAGAAAGAATGCTAAGTACATTAACTACACCTTCTATTAGTTTGACTGAAGGGGGTACATTGCACTGGACAGATGAAGCATGAGGCTGTCTGACTCTAAGCTGCATGTTGAAAGATTATTTACAAGAATACATCAGACAGTACTAACAACAAAGAGATAATGATGTTGCTCATTCCCATTACACCTATTACCCTTGTCCCTCCTGCTGTAGTTGCCAATCTACCCACACGGACTGATACCCAGATCTCTGCTCTGACAGCGTTCTACAGTCAACTAATTCTATCTTCAACATGGAAGCTGCTGAGTGGATGATCATCATACTTCTCTCTTTATGAAAGTTCAGATGGGAGTCGGGGGTACTAGCGACTTGTAAGAGGGCCTTTAAAACCAGTGATTGGCATGTCACTGCATGCACAGCTGTGGCAGTACACCTGGTGCCATTACCATCCTTATATTCAAGGCAAGCAAATTAGAAGAACTCTAAAGGATCACTTAAATAATTCATGAATGTCGACTTCTTGCCTCTATGTGACAAAGTAAGAGGCATATCTGTCTTGTGAACAGATAGCCCTATCTAGTGGTTTCTTGTTTGAGCCACAGCACATCCAAGGCTAAGGTGCTGAGCCAGTTAAGAGTCTCCCCTTTGCCTCTGAAATTGTATTGGCATTTATGTCAAATAATGCTTGTGGTTTTGTGGGATTCTAAAATGTGTGTTCGAAGGCCAGCACAGAAAGTACCTCCAGAACGTAACTTGCCTTCAAAGGAAGCACTGGGCATCTGAAAATCTCTTGACAAAGGAACATGAAATGTTTTTTGACAATGCCAGTGGCACTAGGATGGAACTTAGAAACTTAATGGAACACAGACTGAGATCTTTACATAAAATTATCTGGCCATTGATATTACGAAATAAGAAGTCTCCTAGCAACGAGTATAAAGATTTGTACTGTTACTAAAAACCCATTTCTTTGCAAGAGTTTGAACTTCCTAGCGAGATCTCACGAGAACATATCACCGTAGCGAAATGTTGAAAGAATCGCGGTTTAGAGTACACACCGTTTAAGTGGTATGTCAAAGCCTAGAGGCCAGTTTATCATTGGGGAACAGCGAGCGTCAGCATGATGGAGAGTCGGCTGGTAAGAGTAAGATGGAGATTCTCCACATTTCATAGCCTTGATTATGACCGCTACAGAATCACGGTAAAGGACAAGTCTTGAAAGCAGAATAGTATCCTTAAACACTTGAAGACAGCAAGACCCTGATGGTGCTAGGATAATGCTTCAAGGAATTTGAAGCGCCAACCCACGAGAGAAACGTTTTGGCGAAAACAGGAAGATCATTTAGCAATGAACTTAAGATTCCATTTCTAATTACCGAATCATTCATAACGTGCTTTATGAATGATACAAGTGTTCTGATTTACATTATTGGGTCCGCTAGGAAGGTCAATCGAACTCAATCATTGATAACTTGATCTTCTTATCATATTCCTTTCCAGGTAAAATAATCAAGCTACAAAGAAATGTATTTGCCAGTTGTGCTTTACCAATTTCTTGAGATGGCAGCACTAACCAAAGTCACCATCGTGTTCCAGATCTCCTTCCCCGCAGTACCCTCCCTAATATCTTCCCTCTCATCTGGTTCCTCCAAAACTCTGGAAATAAAAACACTGAGTCGTGCTGCCAGAAGGCGCTCCCGAGGAACCCTGGGTCCTTGTTATGTAGCTTACTAATTTACCAGGTAAGACACAGCGCCTTTATAATGTCTGCATATATATCTGGTTGCATGATGTGCATCAAGGATCGTTTCATTATACCATGGGCTAAGGAAGCATTTGGAGTAAGCTATCGAATGTAGAAGGGCATCCCACATCAATTTATTTTGTGCGACTTAAACACCCTTTACTACTGCAGCATACAAAGAGGAGGGTTACAGGCTTCTTTATCAATTTCCTGGTGTCTCTTTTTGTCAATTAAATCTTAGGAAAGATGGAACCCAGTGAAGACGAAGATCTGTTTTTGTCCGAACAATTTGCATTTAAGTTGTGCAAAAATGACCGCATAAATGTCAAATGGAGGCTAGGATCATCTGTCATCTGCCTTGCAAATGGATAATTAGGAAATATATTTTTTAACCTCTTTGTTTATAATTTTTATATGTTACACCACAGACAAATAAATAAATACACTATTTAACTAATAGAATCCACCCAAAACTAACATTCTAGTGGTATAGTGATATTTCCTAACCCAGAGATTATCTGGCACATAGTGGAAATGGGGATCACTTATATAACCACATATATTTAATCTATGCACTCTTTCAGTTGCATGTGTGGAGAGTCCAAACCCACAATCAATCAATCAATCAGGAGTTTGTTAAAGCGCGACTACTCACCCGTAAGGGTCTCAAGGCGCTAGGGGGGGGGGTGCAGGTTCCATTCCATCAAGGAGGGGTCTGTCGAAGAGCCAGGTTTTGAGGTTTCTTGCGAAGATGGGGAGCGATGTTGTCTGTCTGAGGTGGAGCGGAAGGGCGTTCCATGCTTTGGCTGCGAGGAAGGAGAAGGAGCGGCTTCCCGATCTGGTCTTTCTGGTGCGGGGGACCACGGCGTAGGAGAGCTGGGCTGATCGTAGGGTCCTTTGGGGTGCGTGGAATTTGAGTCAGCTGTTCAGGTATGCTGGTCCGGTGCCGTGGAGGGCCTTGTGTGCGTGGGTGAGCATCTTAAAGGTGATTCTCGCCTCGACGGGGAGCCAGTGGAGTGTGCGCAGGTGCTGGGAGATGTGGCAGTGTTTTGGCAGGTTGAGGACCAGTCTTGCGGCGGCGTTCTGGATGTTCTGTAGCTTGCGGATGAGGTTTTTGTTTATTCCGGCGTAGAGTGCGTTGCTGTAGTCGAGTCTGCTGGTGACCAGGGCGTGAGTGACTGTCTTTCGGTGTTCGAGGGGGATCCATTTGAAGGTCTTACGAAGGAGGCGGAGGGTGTGGAAGCAGGAAGACAGGAAGCAGGAAGACGAGACAGATCTGGCGGTCCATTTTGAGCTCGGAGTCCAGGATGATTCCCAGGTTGCGTGCGTGGTCTGTGGGGGTTGGCGGGTTTCCGAGGGCGGGGGGCCACCAGCTATCGCTCCAGGCGTCGGGGTTTGGGCCCATGATGAGTACTTCTGTTTTGTTGGTGTTTAGTTGTAGGCAGCTGTTTTTCATCCAGTTGGCGACGGCTTCCATGCCTTCTCGAAAGTTACGTCTGGCGGTGTTGGGCTCGTTGGATAGGGAGAGGATGAGCTGGGTGTCGTCTGCGTATGACACGATGTTGAGTCCGTAGGTTCTGACGATGGGGGCAAGTGGAGCCATGTAGACGTTGAAGAGCGTCGGGCTGAGGGAGGAGCCCTGGGCGACTCCGCAGGTGGTAGGTGTGGGGTCCGAGAGGAAAGGGGGGAGTCTGACCCGCTGCGTCCTGCCGGAGAGGAAGGAGCAGATCCAGTCGAGGGCCTTGTCCTGGATTCCTGCGTCGTAGAGTCTGCGTATTAGGGTGCGGTGGGAGACTGTGTCGAACGCCGCTGATAGGTCGAGGAGGATGAGGGCTACTGTTTCTCCTTTGTCCAGTAGGGTGCAGATGTCATCTGTTGCGGCGAGGAGGGCGGTTTCCGTACTGTGTTTTTTCTGAAGCCGGATTGGGAGGAGTCGAGGATGTTGTGTTCTTCAATGAATGTGGCGAGTTGGCTGTTGATGGCTTTCTCGATGACTTTCGCTGGGAACGGGAGCAGGGAGATGGGTCTGTAGTTTTTGAGGTCGGTGGGGTCCGCTGAGGGTTTCTTTAGGAGGGGGTTGACCTCGGCGTGTTTCCAGTCGTCGGGGAACGCAGGCGGTCGCCAGGGAGCGGTTGATGGTGTGGCGGAGCATGGGTGCGATGGTGTCGGCGGCTCTGTTGAAGATGTGGTGGGGGCAGGGGTCCGTGGGGGCCCCTGAGTGGATTGACTTCATTGTCTTCAGTGTGTCTTCGGTGGTGAGGGCTGTCCAGTCATCAATCGCTGGTTTCCGGGTGTCGGGGGTGGTTGTTGAGGGTTCAGTGTGTTGGTTGTCTTCGTCGAAGTTGTCGTAGACGCTCTTGATTTTGTGGTGGAAAAAGGTGCTGAGTTTGTCGCAGAGGTCTTGTGAGGGAGGGATGTCGGTAGACTCGCTGGTGGGTTGGGCGAACTCCTTGATGATGCTGAAGAGCTCCTTGCTGTTGTGCGCGTGGGTGGAGATTCTGTCTTCAATCGCTTTTTTCCTCGTTTCTCTGATGAGTTGATGGTTGGCGTTGGTGGCGGCTCTGAAGTTGTTGTGGGCTTCTGTGGATTTGGTGTTCCTCCAGGTCTTTTCGAGGCGGCGGCATGTGCGTCTGGACTCTCGAAGTTCGGTGGTAAACCATCTGGCTTTCTTGGCGCGGGTATTGTTGTTTTTCTTGAGGGGGGCTATGGTGTTGGTGCTGTCCGAGATCCATCTATGCAGGGTTCGGGCTGCGGTGTTGGGGTCGTCGTTTCCGCGATGGATCTGCTTAAGAGCCAACTCATTCTATGAGCCCACATGGCTGTGAAATATTAGGTATATTTTTTAATTGGAAAATCTCTGAAGAGAACCAGTTGCCTAGGTTCTGAGTGCACTGAGCTGCTTTAGCTAACCAGGCATGGTCTCAGGCGTCTTTGTCATGTGATAAGTGTCTGTCTTTCTTAAAACATGTTTTATTTTTTTTGTTTTTTCGCTGTTAGTCAAACAAACATGTCACAAACTGAGGTCCTAATTCGGGGAGAATAATAATCGGTGCTAGAGTTCTGTATTTATGCACTGTTTGCTTGTGGTAAAATGTTGCTCTTATTTATGCATTTGCACTTTAACTGTATGAACATATCTGCAAACTGGCTTTTGCAGGCATATTATGGATGCACCTGCTCAATCTCCAGTACTGCTAAGCGGGTAGTAACCTATGCTCCTCTCCATTGTGGTGTATGATGCCACAACTACCTTTCAGGTTTAGCTTTGTACTGATTTTTATAATCAGTATTTATTCACATTTATGAATTTAAGTACGCCACTTTGACTAGTTAGTTATGTGACTTACACATTGTTGCACCTTGGACCATGGAAGTTGATGTTATTAATACATGTTGCTCTTGCAAATCCACCTGCATCTTCTGCATTTTCAACATGTTTTCTCTTGATCAAATGCAGTGCGTATGCTGTTTTCTGGTGAGTAGATGTTTGAGTGTGCGTGTGTGTACAAGGGTGATAAAGCTGCTTTGAGAATGAGCTTCCTTTAGATGTTTTTGGGTCTGGCTACAGGCAGGTTTAGCCACGTTGAGATCTACTATAATCAATTCTTTAAAAGCCTACAATAAGAAGTAAACAGAGGGAATGGGCTTTGGGTGAGCCCCATTCAGTCATTGAAAGTCATTTACTGTTCGTGGTTTGCCCTGGCTTCAAAGGGCTGCCCTTCACGTCTATGGCATTCCATGAATGGTTACATTGTCCCATTTGTGTTCCCTTTTGGGTTTTGATGATAAGGGCTCGAGTAGTCCTTTTGTTAAAGTCCAGCGCTGACATTACGTGTAGCTTGTAATTCAGAGCCACAGTGTGTTGCTTGATGCCTTTATTTTACATAATGACATTTTAATTGCTACATTTGGGCTTTGTTGTTTAAGAATTGCTTGCTATTTGGCCTCCAAAAGCCTGTCATGAAGATAGAGTGCTGTTCACTAATCATCCTTGCAATTTCTTTTGTTTTACATGCTGTCATGGTAATGTGTTGATGGATTCAAGGCTGTTTGCACACATAGGCTTTCTTAACGATACAATGAAAATACTGGCCCTTTGACAAAAGTATCTACTGTGTAATAATAATCAGCCCACTTGAATTTTGTGGCAGCAGAGGGCCAAATTATGCGGCAGGGCTGAGTAAATTATGCGGCAAGAAAAGCCACATTACGCAGCATAATGCAGCACATTTTGTAATAGTGCTACTTCAAAATGTCGTCATTTTTAAACTTGGTGAGACTGTATGGGCAGTAGTTGCACCTCATTAGTACCAGTTTGACACCCAAATATAGCAATAAGCAACAGAAAGTTGACCAGTCCAACTTTGCAAAGAGCATTCTACTGTGCAGCGACATGTGTCGCTGCATTTGTAGTAAATTTTGAACCGTTTGAGCTCGAACAAATAGTTTTTTTGATGGCTTATGTGGCAGATCTATAAGTATGCGAAAATCGCCGTGGCCGCACAATCACATAATTCCAGTGGCCCTGCTTTTAAGTTCCCCCACTTACAACACAAACCTCGTCTTCTTACTCCTTTCCATAAGACTCTTCCTTGATAGCTTAACTCTGCTAATGCAGTCTGGTCGGCAAAGGACACTTGTTTTTTATTAGCAAGGAGGAACACAGACATGAATGAAAAAAAAAACATTCTTTTGGCTCTCCTACATGATGTGATTTTTATGTCATGCTCTGCATTGTAAACAACCAGCATAAAAATGTAATTAATCAAATAAAAAAAACTCATCTATAAGCAAAAAACTGTGCTGTATTAATATTAGTATGTGTGCTTTCCTTAACAATACTCTGATTTGTAAACAAGAAGTCTAGAAAATGTATCACAGCACAAACATTTTAATATAATGCAACAATTTTATTGTATGCACTACCTTACCTTATATACTAGCCATAAACGTAACCTACTATACCTAATGTATCATATCTACCATACCTATCTACCACACCTGCCAACCATACCAACCATATTACCCCTATAATACTATTCAATAATATACTAGGCACTTCTAAAGCACATGAATACCCAACGAGCCTCCTAGGGCAAATTGTCATGTCCATAGGATAGTCCCCCCTTGATAAAAAGGCATATTACTCAAACAGATAGGTCTGCAACTGTTTCCTAAAACGGAGTTCCTCCTTTGTCTTTCTGAGTAGCAATGTCAGCATGTTCCAGAGTATGGATGCCAAATAGGCGAACGAGCATCCATGACTCCTTGCTTTCTTGACCATAGAAACTGTAAAAAGCCTCTGGTCAGCAGATCGTAAGGATCTTCTAGGGTTGTAAGGGCTTAAGAGCCTCTGTAGCAGTTGTGGACCCTTGTTGTGCACTGCCCGGTGGGCTATGCAGAGGGCTTCGAATTGTATTCTTTTGGATAATGGCAGCCAATGGAGGGACGCCAGAATGGAGGTAACAGAGTGATACTTTGGTATTTTTAGCAGAATATATGCTGCAACATTCTGGACCATTTGGAGTCTTTTAACCACAAACTGAGGACTGCCCAAGTATTGCGAGTTCCCGTAATCCAGGCAAGAAAGCACAAGTCTCTGAACTACCATTCTGCAGGTGGCACAAGGTAGCCAACTAAGAAACTTTCTAAGAGTCATGTCCAGGCCAAAGAAGCTGGCAGCTAGTTCCCTGACTTGAGCCTCCATGGTGAGTTTACTTTCAATACAAAAGCCAAGAATTGTTATCTCTAGTTTTCTGGGGGGATGGTTGCCGAGGCCAGCATAGTTCAGTCCAACAGGAGGGGTTACTGGCGACTAACAGCACCTCTGTTTAATCCCCTGCTACATTCTGGCTGCTAGTAGACATGCAGTCAGTTACTTGTTTTAAGCAAGCATTTAGTTGCTTGGGTAGGGCAGTTATGTCAGGGATTAATGAGATGATGATGTGTGTGTCATCTGCATATGACGCCATTGAGAAACCTTGCCCATTTATAATCTCTGCAAGTGGGCGAACATAAAGATTGAACAGCATAGGGCTCAATGAAGAGCTCTGTGGCACTCTATGTTCCAATACATGCGAGTCTGAACAGAAGTACTCCTCGCAGACTTGGAAGCTACTATTGTTCAGAAATGAAGCAAACCACTTGAGAGCTGTTCCCTTAATACCGATTTCTTCTAGTTTCTGGATTATGATTAAATGGGACACTGTATTGAAAGCAGCGCTAGTATAACTGCGGAAGATCCGCCTTGATCCCGAATTTTTTTCAGCTCATTGGTAACAGCTAACAGAGCTGTTTCCATACTACTTCCAGCCAAGAAGCCGGCTTGAGTGGGGTGTAAGACTCCCTGAGCATCCAAAAATAAGGAGAAATGATTACCAACAAATTTCTCTACCATTTTACAGACACCCGGAAGCAAAGAGATTGGTCTATAATTTCCTGCTTGTGCGGGGTCTAAGGAGGGTTTCTGTAAGAGTGGCTTCACAGCTACATGTTTCCAGGTGGATGGCACCACACTGCTTTCCAGAGAGCTGTTGAATGTTGGTTAGGACTGCAAAAATGATGTTTCCACCTTTCATGAGAATGTTGGGAAGGGATGGGTCCAGTGGAGATCCTAATTTGATTGAAGTGATAATTCTTTCAATATCTTCATTACTAACTTCCGGGAAAGCTGATAGGTTCTCCTTGGCTATCCCCTGTAAGTGGTTTCTTTAGCAACCATATTTGAGGCCGTTTCCTCAGGCAGGGAGGCACAAATATTATTGACTTACTCCAAGAAATAGTTTGCTAACATGTTACATCGTGCCTCGGAGGCTACGAGACCCGATTGGGTCATGGCTGGTTTCATAAAGGAGTTGACGATTTTAAAAAGCTCTTTTGCAGGTTGGGGGAATTATCTATCTTGGTACTGATGAAGGTGGTTCAAGTTTTTCTGATAGCATAGTGATATTTGTTCATGTATTCTTATAGACTTGTTTACTAACTTCATCATATTGTTTTCTCCCCTTTCTTTCCATAATTCTTTTTAGAACTATCAGTTCAATCAATTAATCAAGGATTTATAGAGCGCACTAATCACCCGTAAGGGTCTCAAAGCGCTGAGTGGGGGGGGCGTTCGGGCAGCTCCGAGGTCATCCGATAAGCCAGGTCTTGAGGTCTTTCCTGAAGGCCTGCAGTGTAGGGCTACGTCTCATGCTAAGGGGGGAGTTTGTTCCAGGTCTTGGCCGCGATGTAGGAGAAGGATCTGCCCCCCGTTCTGGCTCTGTGGATGCGGGGGATCTCGGCAAGGGCTAGGTTGGCGGATCGAAAGCTTCTCTTGGGGACGTGGAAGGAGGTTCTTTCTTTGAGGTATTGGGATCTGGTGTTGTGGAGGGCTTTGTAGGCGTGTGTGAGCAGCTTGAAGGTAACTGTCTTTTCGACGGGAAGCCAGTGGAGGTCGCGGAGGTGTTGGGTGATGTGGTTGTGTCGTGGGATGCTGAGGATGAGTCTTGCTGCGGCGTTCTGGACGGTCTGGAGTTTGCGAAAGAGAGATTTGTTGATTCCAGTGTAGAGAGCGTTTCCGTAGTCCAGCCTGCTGGTGATGAGTGCGTTGGTGACGGTCTTTCTGGAGTCGGGGGGGGGATCCATTTGAAGGTCTTGCGGAGTATGCAGAGGGTGTTGAAGCATGTGGAGGACACAGCGTTGATCTGTCGGTTCATGGTGAGTGAGCAGTCGAGTATGATACCGAGGTTGCGGGCATGGTCCGTGGGGATGGGAGGGTTTCCGAGGGTGGGGGCACCACCAGGTGTCGTCCCACGTGGCGGGGTGGATCCGAGGATGAGGACTTCCATTTTCTCTGAGTTGAGCTTCAGGCAGCTGCTGCTCATCCAGGATGCAACATACTTAATTCCTTCCTGGAAGCTGTGCCTGGTGATGGCGGGTTCCTTGGTGAAGGAGAGAATGACCCGGGGTTCGTCGGCGTAGGATACTATGCTGAGCCTGTGTTTTCTGACAATGGTTGCCAGGGGGGTCATGTAGATATTGACGAGAGTGGGGCAGAGGGAGGATCCTTGGGGTACTCCGCATCTGATCCCTGTGGGTTCGGAGAGGAAGGGCGGGAGTCTTATTCTTTGTGTTCTGCCGGAGAGGAAGGAGCGGATCCAGTCTAAGGCAGTTCCCTGTATGCTGGCGTCGTGGAGTCTAGTGGCTAGTGTGCCGTGGGAGACTGTGTTGAAGGCTGCTGAGAGGTCTAGTAGAATGAGGGCTTCCGTGTGGCTGTGATCTAGGAGGGTGCGGATGTCATCAGTGGAGGCTAGGAGGGCAGTCTCGGTGCTGTGGTTGCTGCGGAATCCGGATTAAGATGAGTTGAGGATGTTGTTTGCTTCTATGAAGTGCGTTAGCTGGGTGTTGACGATTTTCTCAGTCACTTTGGCAGCGAATAGTGAGGAGAGAGATGGGCCTGTTGTTCGTGAGGTCCGTAGGGTCTGCGGAGGGCTTCTTGAGGAGGGGTTTGACTTCGGCGCATTTCCAGTCATCGGGGAACGTGCCTGTTTCGAGGGCGCAGTTGATTGTCCGTCGTAGTTCTGGTGCGATGGCGGAGGCGGCCCTGTGGAAGATGTGCGGCGGGCAGGGGTCAGTGGGTGCTCCGGAGTGGATGCTCTTCATAGTCTTTGCGGTGTCTTCTCTGATGACAGGGGTCCAGGTGAGGAGGGTCTGCTGGGTTGCGAAGCTGGTGGATGGTGTTGGGTCGGTGTCTTGGTCGTCAAAATTGTCGTAGAGTGTCCTGTTCTTGTGGTGGAAGAAGGAGCTGAGTTTGTTGCAGAGGCACTGGGAGGGAGGGACGACGGTGGTTTCGCTGTGGGGTCTGGTGAATTCTTGTATGATAGTGAAGATTTCCTTGAAGTTGTGGGATTTGGAGAGGATTCTGTCCTGAATGAAGTTTCTCTTCATGGATCTGATGAGTTGGTGGTGTGCCGTGGTGCCGGCCCTGAAAGTGGTGCGTGCTTCCGGGGTTTTGCTGTTTCTCCAAGCTTTCTCCAGTTGTCGTCACGAGCGCTTGGATTCTCGGAGGTCTGTGGTGAACCAGGTGGCTTGCGTGTTGTGTCTGTCTGCGTTCTGGGGGCAGCGAGCGTGTTGGCGCAGTCGGCGATCCATTGGTTGAGGTCGTTGGCTGCAGTGTTGGTGTCTGTCGTGGTAGGGGGAGGAGTGTGGCTGAGGGTGGAGGTGAGGTGCTCTTCAGTGATCTTGCTCCAGGTTCTGCGTGGGAGGCGTTCTGCGTGGGAGGCGTGGCGTAGGCTTGTGTGCGGTTTCGAGAAGGAGAAGTGGACGCAGTGGTGGTCCGTCCAGAGAGTTTCCGTGGGGTGGCTGAAGCGAATGTTGTTTCCTCTGGTGAAGATGGGGTCGAGAGTGTGTCACGCAGTGTGGGTGGAGACGAGTTGCTTCAGTCCAATGTTGGCGAGGTACTCTAGGACGGTGGTGGAGTTGGGGTCGCTGAGGTTGTCTAGGTGGAAATTCAGGTCTCCGAGCAGTACGTAGTCCATGGAGGTGAGGGTGTGGGGCACGATGTAGTCTACGATGCTGTTGGTGAACGGGGAGCGGGGTCCGGGTGGCCTGTAAGCGAGTGTTCCGCGGAGTGTCGTTCTGGGGTTGGGCTTGATCTGGAAATGGATGTGTTCCATGGGGGGCGAGGCGTCGTTCGAGATGGAGGTTGTCAGTCGGAGGGAGCTTTTGTGGATGATGGAGAGGCCTCCTCCGGGGTTGGGGCGGTCTTTCCTCAGGATCTTGTACCCGTCGGGGATGGCGGTTGCGATGTCGGGAGCGGAGCTGGCATTGGTCCAGGTCTCTGTGAGGAAGGCGACGTCGGGCGAGAGGGTGTTGAGGAGGTCCCAAACTTCTACTGCGTGTCTGTGCAGGGAGCGTACGTTGAGGAGGATGCAGCTCAGGGGTGTGGGTGCGCTGGCGTCCGGTGGGTTGGCGGTATCTGTCTGTGTCTGGAGGGGGGTGAAGGTGCGGCGGCAGTGTCGGCAAGAGAAGGGGCCTTGGGAGTTGCTCGGCGTCGTGAGCTGGCAGTTGTTGTTGTGTCCAGGGTTGAGTGCGTGGAGAGTTCCTGAATCGTAGCGGCGGGTGGGTCGGAGGACCAAGGTCCCTGGCGCTGGTCACAGTCGGGTCGCGGACGCGCGCAGACGGGCTTGCCTTTGGCGCGCCAGCGGCGTGGCTGCACAGCGGCGCCCATTAAGTAGAGGTCGGGGGAGGGAGAGCAGCTGGGAGGCGGGAACACGCTGGGGGGAGGGGCCACGGGGGAAGCATCGGCAGGAAAAAAGGCAGAAACTGGGCAAACAGAAAATGGGCAAAAAGTCAGAAAAACAGAAAGAAAGGACAGAATAAAACAGCAGAACATAAAAAGACAGAAAAGGCAGACAGAGCGGGCCAGCAGAAGAGCAGGCTCTTCCACTGGACCACCAGGGATGAGGCGCAGGCAGGAGCCTGCGGGTGGAGGAGGGCCTCGAACACTTATCCGTAGACCAGAAGGCGCTGGGGGTAGTGCCTTAAGGATGGAGCTGAGTGAGGGGAGAGCAGTTACCCTGACCAGGAGGCCAGAGGTCTTGCTTGCCCTGTCACGCAGCGGCTGCCATTAAGTAGGGGTCGGGGAGGGAGAGCAGCTGGGAGGCGGGAGCGGAAACACGCTGGGGGGAGAGAGGGGAGCAGTAGCGGCGGGAAAAAAGGCAGAAACCGGGCAAACAGAAAATGGGCAAAAAGACAGAAAAACAGAAAGAAAGGACAGAATAAAACAGCAGGACTGAAAAGGCAGACAGAGCGGACCAGCAGAAGAGCAGGCTCTTCCACTGGACCACCAAGGATGAGGCACAGGCAGGAGCCTGCGGGTGGAGGAGGGCCTCAAACAACTACCTGGAGATCAGAAGGCGCTGGGGGCAGTGCCTTAAGGATGGAGCTGCATGAGGGGAGAGCAGTTACCCTGACCAGGAGGTCAGAGGTCTTCCTCGCCCTGTCGCGCAGCGGCCACCATTAAGTAGGGGTCGGGGGAGGGAGAGCAGCTGGGAGGAGGGAGCGGGAACACGCTGGGGGGAGGGGCCGTGGGGGCAGCAGCGGTGGAAAAAAAGTAGGAAACCGGGCAAACAGCTGAAGAGATTAGTGTTGCTCGTGGGCTAAGGTGATTTTCAGCTCTCCAACTCTGATCTTCCTGGCGGCTGCTAGCCTTGACTGGGGCCTTCGGACGGTCATTTTTTTTGGATCAAGGAGGATCGACAGGTGGGAGTTGAAGACTACGGATGAGGTAAATCTGTATTGAACCGGTTCATTTGTTCATTTGGTTAGGATCTGTTTGATCTTTGCTTGACTTGGTATTTGTCTTGACTTGGTATTTGTTTGGTAATCCGTTCGGAATCTGCTTGGAATTTTGAAACCTAGGATCTGTTTGGTATTTTGAAACCTAAGCTTTGTTTTGAGACTTGCTATTTGTTTTGACTAACATTTTTTCTTACAATGTGAGAATATTTTTCATTTCTCTCTGTTTATAAGCTTTTTATATCTTATATAACATACCTGTACTTAGTACGCCTTGGAAGTTTTGTTGTTGCTGCTGCGATAAGCAGGTAGAATGAGAGAACAAGGGTACCCCAATATGCGAACCTGGGGTGATCAGATATTTTAGGAAAGGCAGTGGTTCAAGTGGTGGCCACAAGGGGTCCGGAGCAAAAAGTGTGAACCCCAAAAGGGGCACTAGGAATCTCAATTAAACTAGAGCATTAATCATACTGGGAGCACAGAAGTAGGGGAACATATTTCGTGTAAAATAGACAGTTTATTTTACACAAGTAAAACTTAGTACTCTAAGTAATATTCAGGTGCTCACAAAAGTGAAAAGTGGGCGTGATGTGACAAGGTGATAGTGGATTAAAAACATAACATCGCATTGACAACAAGACAAATGGAACTCCACGTAAAATGTAAACAATAGAAGGAGTTCCTGTTGTAAGGGTCGACGGCGTTTCGATCTTATAAACTCAAGATCATCTTCAGGACATATAGTGAGCAATCTGAAATCTCATTTGGTCAAGGGAGTAGACCCGGGCGGGGTCACAGGCGCGGTTCCTTCAGTCGTACCTGGGGTGCCTCTTGAATGGGACGGCTGTCTCAATTAATAGAGCCTCGAAGAATTTGCTGGTCTAGGGCTGCCTCCGGCAGTAGGTAGTCAATGGGCGAGCATGGAACCTTAGTTAGAGACTGTTCAGGAACGGCAATGCGGTCAGGGATGATTCCGCCTTCAGCGGCGCATGAGGCGCAAGGTTGCCGGCATCAATATATGAGCGTGAAACTTAGGACTGTCAAGGTGCTGGTATGATAAGCCGTAATTAGTCAAGGCGAGGGCTTGGTGTAGCCTGAGGCACTCAAGGAACTTTCAAGGAACAGGGGTGTAGTTCGTAATAAAGACGAATTCAGTGGTGTCTGAGTTTGTATCCGATCGCAGGTCGGGAATCAAGCACCTTCCTGGCGGCGGCTCAGCAATCGACAGTCCTAAGTTTCACGCTCATATATTGATGCCGGCAACCTTGCGCCTCATGCGCCGCTGAAGGCGGAATCATCCCTGACCGCATTGCCATTCCCGCATTGCCGTTCCTGAACAGTCTCTAACTAAGGTTCCATGCTCGCCCATTGACTACCTACTGCCGGAGGCAGCCCTAGACCAGCAAATTCTTCGAGGCTCTATTAATTGAGACAGCCGTCCCATTCAAGAGGCACCCCAGGTACGACTGAAGGAACCGCGCCTGTGACCCCGCCCGGGTCTACTCCCTTGACCAAATGAGATTTCAGATTGATCACTATATGTCCTGAAGATGATCTTGAGTTTATAAGATCGAAATGCCGTCGACCCTTACAACAGGAACTCCTTCTATTGTTTACATTTTACGTGGAGTTCCATTTGTCTTGTTGTCAATGCGATGTTATGTTTTTTAATCCACTATCAGCTTGTCACATCACGCCCACTTTTCACTTTTGTGAGCACCTGAATATTACTTAGAGTACTAAGTTTTACTTGTGTAAAATAAACTGTCTATTTTACACAAAATATGTTCCCCTACTTCTGTGCTCCCAGTATGATTAATGCTCTAGTTTAATTGAGATTCCTAGTGCCCCTTTTGGGGTTCACACTTTTTGCTCCGGACCCCTTGTGGCCACCACTTGAACCACTGCCTTTCCTAAAATAGCTGCGATAAGCAGAGCATTTTGGAAGCAAGTCAGCCGGCGCCACCAGAAGGTACGCTGAATTTTTAGATGTACATCAAATATGGTATTTGTCCCATCATGTATAATGCATTGTGGAACAAATATACAAAAGGGGATCCCCAGTTAGAATGGCCATTAGAGGGAACCATGGACCCTCACAAACTCGAGTATCTAGAGAAACGATTGTTTTTAAAGAAAGTTAGGCCAGCTATGTTTGACAGTTTGCGTATGTAGAGGAAAGAAGTGAAGGAGCGGCAGCTCAAGGCAGAGAAGGTACAAAGGGAACCGGAAAGGAAAACAGAGTATCAGAAGTATAAGGAATTTAAGGATAAGGAAGTTCAGGAGAAAAAAGAACGTTTAGATAGGGAGCATAGATTATTAACATCTAAGGAATATATAGTTAGACCAACTTTAGCAGTTCAGGTCCACCAAGAAGATGTGGATTCAGATATTGATGGGTTGTTGATGGAACGACCCCCACCCCCTTATGTACCTTTAACACCTCTTCCCCCTGGACCACTAAATGTTGTTACCCCTGTACCCCCAGTTCCCCCTCCTTTGCCCGCGGTTGTCCAACTCCCTATTTTCCAACCAGTACCACATCCCTTACCTCCCCCATCCCAGGCCACTGCATCCCCACCCCAAGCCTCTGTGCCTCCACCTCAGGCCACTGCATTTGAAATGACTAATGATTCTTTGCTTCCTGCATCTGTCCTGACCCCTCCAGTCCTTTGCTCTACTGTACCTCAGTTTCGTCAGGACGCGATAAGGTTGATGGTATTAAATTGGTTAAGTGATCTAGAAATGGAAGTAGAAGAAATGATAGATCAGATTCAGGATTTTTCTGAAGGCGAGCTTCTTTGTCTGATAAATAAGCTTTCTCATCAATTTATAGTCCAATGGGAGATGACTACAGGACAGAATGGCCCAGATGATGTTAGACATATTAATCGACAATGTCGGATAGGGGCCTTCCCTGTAAGTAGAGTTAATAATGCTATAGCAATGATAATTGGATATCGTAATGAACTCTCTTCCTCTCCCCGAATAAGACCTATGAGGGAAGCTGCGCCACAGTTCATTCCTGGAAGGGGGAATGCAGATAATGATGACCCTAATAATCCCAATGCTAGAGCCCATTTTTTGTATAATTGGATATATACGCCCTGGAAAAGGACGGATGTACTTACTCTAAAGGCCTCCTTACCAGACATATGGAAAAATCCTAGAGGATTTTATGATGATGTACAGGCAGCCATTGATTCTTGTATCATGACTTTAGCAGATATTGATATGTTTTTTGGTATGATCCTGCCACCAGATATGTGGCGACTTACCCGGAAACAGGATCATGTTGTTGATTTGGGAGGAGATTGGACTGCCATAGTAGCAGCTGATAGGGATAGGAAACCTGGTCAGAAACCTAATCAGCTCATACTGGACCTCCCTGGCAACACACTAACTTATATAAAGACGATAATTCTGGCATGGAAAATATATTGGACACTCCTTTCTGCTTGCAAGAAAAAACAGGGAGAGTCCTTCCCTGATTTCTTTACTCGCTTTTAGGAAGTTTCCTCTAATGTATCTAATAGCCCTAGTCTTCCTGTCCTTAAAAGAGGGGATGGAATACAGGATAAAAGTTTATCAATTTTTGATTGATTTGAGAGAAAGTAACAAGATAATAGTCCCTCAATATCTTGTTGTTTCTCAGGTAAAGTTAATACACCTGTGGGATTTTCTGGCATCCCCGTTCAAAGCCCTATTTCACAACAACTGAATGTTAGTACAAGGGTCTCCAACATTTTCTGTAACAAAAGTCACCAGTGATGAAAAAGTGACCACCTCATCCAAGAGTATCAGTAGTGATCACATCAGTGCATTAGCCAGGGTTTTCAGCAGTAAAAAAAAAAAGAGGCTTTGACAATTTGAACTGAAATATTACATGGGTACTAGATACAAACAATAGATGCAATACTCCTTTACGCCAAGATATAATTATGAGTAATAAATATCTCCAACTGAAATAATAGCTGTAAGTACATTTTCAAAATGTCAATTATTTTTCTGTAGACATCAGTTTATGTGTTGTGAAAATACAAAAGAAATGTTGTCTTGAATGCATGAGTTTTTTTTTTTAAAAACACAGGTTGGACTGCACACAGGAGAGCTACTCACAGGTACCTGGTGATCTATTGGTAGCTCACGAGCCACTCATTGGAGAAATAGCAATGCAGCAGAAGGTTGCAAACAGACTACAGTGAAATTATTGCATCACTTGGCCTCCTTGGAACAAAGTATCTCTTTTCCAATTACAGTATTGTCAACAGAAGGTTACCTATTTAGGTCTCCTCCTGTCGAAGGGGGTAAGACGCTACACCAACATAGGAAACAATTGGTGCAGAATTTGCAGAAACCACTGATTCAATCGAATATCTGTGCGTTTATTACCAAATTTTTCACTAATTGCAAAACCCCTGCTTGCTTTAATATCAAAGCACGTATGCATGCTGCTTCCTTGGACTAATCAGTGTGAAGCTGTCTTTTTGTAATTGAAAAAAATGCTTTATGTAATGCTCCTGCTTTAGGTAAAACCTGATTATTACAAATGTGTGCATGTAAAAGATGGTTGCAGCTTGGCACGGTCCCATGTAGGAAGGAATAGGTCATGTGCATATTTCTCCTCCACATTGGACCCCACTGCGATAAAGCAATCTGAAATGTATATTTAAGGTCACAATTTGACAGTTATGGTACCACATTTAGTGGATATCTAAAAAAAATTCTGACCCAGCACCTGACCAGTGCGATATTAACAGGGTATGAATTGACACTTTTTGCTCCAAACATCACTCTGAAATGCTGTAACATTTTGAATCCAGCCACTGTACTGCCCCTTTCTGAGTCCCAACAAGATGAGAAGCATGATTGCATATTTATTACTGAGAAGGAGACTAAGGGACGGGTAGACCTGACAGATACCCCTATATCTGACCCACCAGGGGAACTGTCCGTGGATGGTGCATGTTACAAACTACCTGATGGCTCTAGTACAGCGGCCTATACAGTTACTCCCTTGAAATCTGTGGTTGAGTTATGTAAAATACAACAAATGTCAGAGCAATCTATGGAGCTGACAGCTTTGACTAGAACCTATGAATTAAGTAAAGATTTGACTGTAAATATCAATATATATGCCTTTGGAGTTGCCCACTCATTCGGACGACTCTAAAAACAAAAGGGGATTTTTTATTTTGCATAGTGATAAGATACAGTATGGGGAATGAATAGTAAAGATACTGGATACCTTGATGTTACCAAAAAGGGTTGCTATTGTTAAATGTTTTGTCCACAAGAAAATTATAGATGAGGTAATACAGGGAAATATTTTTGCTAATGAAACAGCTAAACGATCAGCCTATTTAGAGTATAGTTTAATGTATATTGTAGGGACAGTTAGATGGACACCAGAAGTAACTATGTTTAATCAGACTCTAGATTGCATTAGGGAAGTACAGGAAGAAGCTACGGAGGAAAAGAAGGAACAGTGTAAAAGATATGGGTGTCAGGATGCGACAGGATGTTGGATGTCAGGAAAGCAAAGATGAATGCTTCAAAATTGTTATGTGAATGCTATTGTTACCATGGCCCACAGTTCAGCCCACATCAGTGCTAAAGGAATGGTGGCCACATCAGATCATGTATGGTTCAATAATCTGATTCCCAGGGTGGCAAAGTTCTATGTCAAGAGGTGCATGATGTGCCATACTTATAGCACAGTAAAAGGTACCCCGTTTCAACAGGAGATTTTGCACCCTCAGATCTGCCCTTTGAAGGTCTTGCAACCAGTTGAGATGGTTATGGGGAGGCCAGCAAAATGTAAAGGGTGTACCAAGATTAAGGACAATCTGACATTGATTCTTGTTGATTATTGTGTTGACTAAAGATTTGCATTTGATCCATTCACAGGTGAAGGCCAGTCTCTCTCCCAGTCTTAAAGGTCCAGGTCACAAGCTGAGGCCTAGAGACGGTGTCTTTACCCAACAGTTTCAGAGGCTAGTGCAAGTTCTATTCACCACCCAGACTGCTGGGTGAAACCCCGAAACCGGTCCTAGGATGCTTGTTTCCATTCCAGGGAGGACCTGGCTTGGCAGTTCGGGCTGGACTGTTCCCATGAGGCACAGGGTCAAGACTGATTTGCATATGGCTGGGTTCAAACTGGAATGGCATGGTGAGCAAAAAAACGATGGATTTGGGCCCAGATCTCTGTACTGGGGTGAATGTATGACATTGTTCTGCATTCTGTCCATCAATTGTTGTTTTTGCATTTGTCACCCCGAGTGGGACGGGTATGCCCAGACGTGGGTCCCGTGCTCTCCATGCCACTGGAATCAAGCTATCCTGGCTGAAGAGGGGTGAAACCCCGAAACCGGTCCTAGGATGCTTGTTTCCATTCCAGGGAGGACCTGGCTTGGCAGTTCGGGCTGGACTGTTCCCATGAGGCACAGGGTCAAGACTGATTTGCATATGGCTGGGTTCAAACTGGAATGGCATGGTGAGCAAAAAAAAACCGATGGATTTGGGCCCAGATCTCTGTACTGGGGTGAATGTATGACATTGTTCTGCATTCTGTCCATCAATTGTTGTTTTTGCAGTTAAGTGCACAGGGCACAGACAGTGGATCCATGCCAGTGATGTGGAGAACACAAGCGCCACTTCCTTTGCCATATGATCAGTGGATAACAAGAGGAATACCTGACTTTTAATATGATCAGATCTCTCAGCAAGTGCCTTTTAGAGATGGTGATCTTTTGAAACATGGTGAAGTGGTGTAATTGGAACAATAACTTGCTGCCATCATGCCTGACCCAGATGAACAGATTCTGTTTGAACATCCTGACATTGTTCAGCCCTGATACAAAATGCGGCCAAGGGCCAAAAGAACTATAGACTTTGATTGAAGAAACTATCTCTGGAGAGGTAGCAACCCATGCCGGTGGTCAAGACCGCCAACGTCCGGACCGGTACATAAGCTTGCCAGTGAGGCTTTGAAGCAAAAGACACTGGGGACTTAATGCTCTCTGATAGTGTAGTGAGGGAATTTTGGGAGAATTGAGATTACATTGCTCTGTTTCTGGCTGATCGTTACGCTACTCTTTGTTACCTTGGCAATCAAACAACAAATACTACAGTAAGAGGAAGGAAGGTTAAGAAACCTACAGGTTGAATATAAAAGATTAGTATAGGGAATAGTGTTAGGTGTTCTTCTGAAATAGGTATTTGTATATAGATTAGGTTGAAATGGGTAGAGTTGTCGATCTGTCATTAAGGCCCTTTGGGAAGGTGTTTTTTGACCTATTAGGAGGAATAGAAGTACTTGCCCCGAATGCCCCGCTAAAAGCTGACAATTTTGGATTAAAAAGAGAAAAATAGGGATATTTGTATGTTTTCTATTGTTAATATTGGGATTTTTGGATCTATTTTGGAGACTTGAAACATATTACCCTGTTCATAGCCTAGTGCCCCCTACTCCTATCGCATCTGAACATTATCACTTCACCTTGTCCTCTCTTAAGGATTCACACTGCCAAATATATAAGCACAATACATTTGTTCAATATTTGCATAAAAAGCCCTTAATGTTAATTGAGCCATCTTTCTAACTTGCTGCTGCTGCATTCAATGTGCCCCTATGATATGCACCACTTGCATAAATATTTGTAGTAGTATTAAACCTTCCACAGTCAATGTTCATGAATTAAATAGAGAAATGATGGTACAACTTGAAATTAATGAAATAATGAAAATCGAGATATAAATGAGTACGTGTACTTCTTAGAATAGATTCAGCACAGCTGAAAAGGAAGGATTGTGAAACCTTAAAATCTGAATCTCTTGTTTTCTAATTTAGCTGTGCTTCATCTATGCTTACCTTTGACCTGTTTCCAGCCTGACTCTACCCTTGACACCACACCTGCAAAAAACATTAGGTCACGAATCTGAAGTTGAGACATTGTAGGCTGCATAAACATGCAAAGTCAGCACAAAAGAACAGCTGATGTCTGCACTGTGGGTTTCGTGTGTGTTTTAAACAATGGTAAAGCCTTAGATTACGTTTGTTCAGATAAGCCTATCTTGTTGTGCAGCCTCAAAGACGCGACAGTTACACAAGGCACCAAGACTGTCGATTCTTGCCTTGCCTCAATTGTGTGTTCTTTCCAAAGTTCTATTTACCTCTGGGCGTTCCTAGTCTGTGATTTTCCCTATATAAACCCATGTAACCATCGTTCAGTGTGCTTTATCCTTGGGTATCTTGATGGTACTTGTCGGATGGAGACCCATTCATGAATGATTGAATAAACTATCCATTGTTTGACTTTCGCTCCAGTGTCGAGTCCTCCTCATTTTGATAAGAACCCGTGGCGAAGTGGTGATCCCTGCACCAGCAGGTTATTAATTAAATCTGCTCCACAGTTTAGATTACAAATGAAATACAAATTCATTCATATATATATATATATATATATATATATATATATATATATATATATATATATATATATATATATATATGTATATATATATATATATTCCACAGAACACACGTATTTCTCCACAACGTGAGACAGGCCACACCAACTGTGCTTGTTTCATTCATTTATTCGAGGCAGGACAAGCATAACGCGTTTCAACTCCAACAAGTCTTAATCATATGCAGACATTCGAACGGTGGGATCGTCAGCTTTTAAAATACGTAACTTTAGACATTGAAAAAGGACTCATGCCCTCAAGTTAGATTTAAAGCGGCAGTTAGTGTTTCAAATTAGACAGCTTTCTTTTACTCAGAGATGAAAAGTACACATTTTCCATTGTTAGGTTCAGGTCAAATGCCTCGAAAATAAAGTATTTTCACAATCACTGTCACTCATCTCTGCAAAATTCATTATCACTTTCTTTGTGTAGTCGCTTCTCCTACAGTGTCCACAATGCACTTTTCCTGCCGCTTCTCACCCACTCGGTAATTCAATGCTGGTTTTGGCAAAACTTCAACTTCCTTCCAATGTGCACCCAATGTATATATCACGCCTTTAAAGGAATAGTTCCATGTTCTGGTCATATCAAAAGGGCACAGTGTTAAACATGTCAATTCCGCTACCACCGATTTTCATCCAGTTAGTTACTTGCCTTCAAAACAGATGCTTTATGGCATGAAGTGCGCAGGGAACTCCCTCTCGCAAACCCTAGCTGTTATAATGTTCATCTCTCAAGTTGGGGTGGGCCTTTCAGGGGCCCTTCCGTCCATCCTTTGTCGACGCTCAGTGTTTACAGCCGGCGGGCTCTCCATATGGATCCGATCCAACAAACAAAATCCTGACAAAGGGAGAGCCTCAACCTCTCGGGTCGGGGCCTGTTTATAGGTGTGTCAGACACCTTATTACATTCCACAGAACACACGTATCTCTCCACAACGTGAGACAGGCCACACCAACTGTGCTTGTTTCATTCATTTATTCGAGGCAGGACAAGCATAATGCGTTTCAACTCCAACGAGTCTTAATCATATGCAGACATTCAAACGGTGGGATCGTCAGCTTTTAAAATACGTAACTTTAGACATTGAAAAAGGACTCATGCCCTCAAGTTAGATTTAAAGCGGCAGTTAGTGTTTCAAATTCGACAGCTTTCTTTTACTCAGAGATGAAAAGTATATATATATATATATATACATATATATCTAAACCACATTATTTCCCCTTATTGGACTAATATGATCAATACCTCCCTTGCCACTGGATGTGTCCCCGACTCCCTCCAACTCGGACAAATCACTCCCATTCTTGAAAACCTCAATGCTGACCCCAACGATCCTAAAAATCTCGCCCTATCTCTAACCTCCCACTTCTTTCTAAAGCCCTTGAAAAGTGTGCATTGCTTCAATTGGACAAACACATAGGCAATTTCAACGTACTTGACTCCTTACAATCCGGCTTCAGAAAAGGCTGCAGTACAGAAACCGCCATGCTAAACATAGTGGATGACATCCACTGTTCCCTTGACAATGGTGAGACATGCCTTCTTATACTCCTCGACCTCTCTGCAGCCTTTGATACAGTTAACCATTCTTCCTTACTTAATTCGCTTTGGCCTAAATGGTCCGGTCCTCAAATGGTTCGCCTCTTTCCTCCAACACAGAACACAACAAATCAAAATCAATGACTGCCTCTCTAATCCTACACCTGTCTCCCTGGGCGTCCCCCAGGGCTCTATTCTCCCCCCCTCTCTCTTCAACCTCTTTATGGAACCCCTTACCCTCATTCTGAAACAAGCTGGAATCAATTATCACATCTATGCTGTTGACACCCAACTCTACTATAAGATTAGATCCCACTCTGATGTACTTCATCTAAACAATACCCTCAGTAAGATCCAATCCTGGTCCTACTCCAACCATCTCAAACTGAACCCTAAAAAAACTGAAATCATTCTCTTCTCTCCAAAAAACAACCGGCTCCCCATCCAAGGCTGGATCACGGACCCCCATGCCATCAATTATACGCTCTCCTTATCCAACTCGGCGAAATCACTTGGTTTCACTCTTGACAAAAATCTAACTCTTAATGACTGTTGGACTTGGCCCTTTTTGCAGGGTCATCCCTGAACTTTTTGCCTTCCTCCTAGCCTTTTTTCTGACATGGTGTTGGTGGTTTTAGGACTGTGGGCACTTCAGCACTGCTGTCCAGTGTAAAGTGCGTGTGCTTTCTGTGGTAAACCTGGTAAGATTGGTCTACACCTGTTTGGCGTATTTGATTTACCTGTCAGTGTCTTGTAAAGTGGTATCTCAGATACCCAGGGCCAGTAAATTAAATGCTACTGGTGGGCTTCCAGCGCTGATTGCGCCACCCACCAAAGTAGCCTTTCAAACCTGTCTCAGGCCTCTGCCATTGCAGGGCCTGTGCGCGCAGTGTTACTGCCGCTGTGACGTGGCACCTAAAGTGCGCGCCACGACTGTGACCCCCCTTTGACTGCATGTCAGTCACCCCTAGGGTAGGCCATAGCTAGCCCTATGGGCAGGGTGCATTGTAGGTAGAAGGTAGGACATGTACCATAAGTGCGTGACATGTCCTGGTAGTGACAAACAGCCATTTTGGTTTCTCACTGCTGTGAGGCTGCCCTCTCATAGGAATGCATTGGGGATTCCCTGATCAGTGTTTCAGTGGTAATTCCTGATATGAGAGGATCAACGTGGTCAAGTTTGGTATGTTTGGAATAGTAATAATAAATGCTGCGCAATGGTGTGCGCAGATTTATTATCACCATTTTAGAAATGCCGCTTTTTAGAAGTTGTCATTTCTGTGTGCTATGTGTCTGCCTGCCTGAAGTGTATTGCATGTCTGGCTCTGGAGTGACAGGGGCTGGTGAGGTGTGTGTGGCTCCAGGGAGGGCAGGGTGAGTCAGCGCTAGGCTGAATGGGCAGACCTGTATTTGGAGTAGTGGGAGGAGTAGTCCCTGACACTGAATAGGTCTGTGCCTGCCTGGGTGAATGCTGGCTCCGCCCCCCTGTGGTGTGTCTGATAGCCAAGCCCAATCTGACAAAGGAGGGTGGAAGCCTGGTAAACAGAGTGCTTCCACACCCCCAGAACCAGTTGAGACTGGTTCCCCCCAGCCCTGTGCCAGGGCAGACAAAGAGAAATGTACTATAAATATTGGGGCTGTGACCCCATGAAAGTTGTGCTTCCTTGTGCTGTTTGGGGGGGGCTACTGGTGCCTGCTGGACCCCAGGAGGAACCGCCACGAGGGACTGCCTCCCTGCTGGAGGGCCCTGTGAGCTGGCCTGCCTGGGCCCAACCTTTGCCCTGGAACTTTGGGATCCAAGCGCCTCGTGAGCGCTGCACCGTTTTTCTACTGCTCCAGGCCAAGAGGAGCGTGTGAGCCCGGCAGCGCTGAGCTGCCCATCGTCCCGAGAGAAATCCCGGTGTGGGGATTCCCCCCTACTGCGTAGGAACGGGAGCGGGAGCCCACCACGCATGTTGTGCCCTCCGTGGTAAAGCGTTTTGGAGGAGCGGGAGCCCACCCCGCATTTTTGTGCTCCTTGAAGCGGGAGCCTACCCCGCATTTGTGTGCCTTCAGGAGTGGTGCTCTCCGAGTGTAACAGGAGCCTACCCCGCATTTGCGGCGCACATTGGAGCGGGAGTCTACCCCGCATTTTTGGTGAGCCGAGGATCCGCCGAGATCGGCGAAAGCGGAAGTCAGGCGAAGCCTGACTGGAGGCGTGCCCGGCCGGAAGGAGCGCAGCAGGAGCAGACGCCAGGCAGAGTGCCTGGTTGGAGGCGGGGCTCTGTGGTCGAAGTGAGCCCCGCGTGCGTCTAACCTGGTGGACGAGACCAGCGCTGAAGAGGACCGAAGCCTCGCGGGCTCCCTGCTGACATCCTGCGCCGGTCCCAGGTGCCAAAGAGGAAAGCCAAACTTTCCCCGTGTCTGAGGAAGAGACCGCCAGGCAAGGTGAGGAGAGGCCCCGGGAGTGGGGGCCTGCCGAGACACATTGTCGGTGCCTTCTCCCCACCTACAGAAGACCGGAGGTGTCTACAAGGAGCCCCAGTGAGTGGGGGCTAAGCAAAGCAGTGTTGGTGCTCCCCAAGTTGTTGCCCTGCCACAGCTGTATCGCAAGAGTGCGGGCAGCGGCACCAAAGGGGGCGGTTGTATTTAGAAGTCCCGGAGTGGGACTTCCAAGGCACTGTTAGTGCCAAGTGCTTGGTTGATCTTCACACTTGCACCGTGAGAGCGCGGGCAGCTGCAACGCAGGGGCATTGTTTTCGGTGATAATGAGGAAGGGGTGAGTTCCACCCCCTGCCCCCAGTGCGCTACGCACATTGCTTTTGCTGCCAAGGCAGCCAGAGGGCCGTGGAAGGTCCTATCATTGAGAGCCATGACTTTCGGGACAAAGGGCATTTGAGCCCCACAGAAGGCCAGTTGGCCTGGGGTCATTTAGGGTACCTGTGTGTACTGGTAGGGCGCAAGGCACTAAAGGAAGGCATAATGCGTTTATGCTAAAGGTGATGTATGCACCTGGGGAGTGTTACTAAGGTGCACTCCTAAAATGTGATTTATGCACAATGTGTTGATGCCTAATGTCATGCTATGATGTTTATGCATAATGTTTTTCCAGAGTACAGTATTTTACCAGTAGTTACTGGTTGTGTTATTTTTACTACTTGTGCTTGGTGATGGTTCTGACAGTGGCCCGATTGACCCTGTCATGTATATAATCCCCTGCGAATTTCTACCTGGTGCCAGTTGGCACAGTGTATATTGTGTGATTATGATTCTAATGTGTTTATGATAATACAAAGGCTATTTTTTATATAACCTTGTGTGGAGTTTCTTTTGTAGTGTGCCTAGTGCGTCGCTGCTGTGCGTGTGTGTTGTGCAAACGCTTTACACATTGTCTCTGGAATAAGCCTGACTGCTCGTGCCAAGCTACCAAGGGGGTGAGCAGGGCTTATCTTCAGCGTGTAACTACCTTGCCCTGACTAGAGTGGTGGTTTCTGCCTGGCTTAGGCGCTTACCCTAGCCAACCAGAAATCCCATTTCTAACATTGGTTGTCAGCGGTGAGGATAGGACTTGCGTTTGCGCAATACCACAGCGACAACTGGTTGTACTACAAACTCTGCATTTAGATAATCTCAGGTTTGGGGATTATTTTTCCTGATTTTGTTTTCTCCTAAAAGTGTCATTTTCAAATTGTGTACTCTTGCTTCAGATCTTACGCCTAACAATCTTGTGTTGCACTTGTGTGGGTTTTAAGTGCCTTGCCAAAATGGAATCCACCTTTGACCTACGTGACCTAGTGTTTTACAGTGTGTTAGAATTGACGGGGTTCTGTGAGGAGAGAGACTTAGCAGTGAGTGGGGAAGACACTCATCTATCCCTTCGGACAGCCCTGCTAGAATGGCAAAAAGATGTATGGAGGCGTGAACTGGAGGGTTCCCGGACCACACACCAAGAGGGTGGTGGATCTGAGGGTGGCCCTGAAGAGTCTGAAGAAGAGGAAGAAAATGACAGGGCAGGGACGCCAGTAGAGAGTGAGGACCCCATAGATAGGGAGTCCCTTGCTGGGTCCAGTGCCAGGAGCAGTGCCCCATCCCTTTCCCTAGAGGAGTGGGTGGATAGGAGGGAAGAAAGGGAGCATCAGCTGGTTTTGGAGAAGCTCAGGTTAGAGCATGCCAAGGAGATAGCGCAGCTGGGTGTGGAGGAGAAAAAGCTAGAGACTGAGAGGGTCTTAGCGCAGGAGAGGATGGCGGAGGCAGAGAGGGCCTTCGCCAGGGAGAAACTAACTCTTGAGGATATGTCCCCTGAGTACAGTTTTAGTTGTCTGGATTCACCAGCGAGGGTGGGGTCCAGTGGTGGCAGCAATATGGAGTTCAGTGCAGGAAGTCCCACTCCCAGATCCCAGAGTATGGTACCTGGTTCCCAGGAAGAGGGGTACAGGTTGAGGTTCAGAGGCAGTAAGAAACTGTCTCACCAGTCTTGGGGGGAGTTTGTGGATGAATGTTGTGATGCACTGGAGGATTGGGTGATGGGTAGCACGGCAAATGATTTTGAAGGGCTGTTCAATCTGGTTGTCAGAGAGCACATGTTCAGTAATTGTTTTCCGGGGTTGCGCCAACACCTGTTGGAGTGTGAGTTCTCTGATCCCAGGGAGCTTGCACGGGAGGCAGACCTCTGGGTGGTTGCCAGAGGGTCTGAAGAGGCATTGAGGAGTGACCCTAAAAGGAGTGGCTCAGGTATTTCCCAGCCCAGAGTGGTGGGAAAGGTTCAGAGTAGCCCAGCTAGGTCCCGGTGTAGTGGGAGGGTTGTAGGGCCTCACGTCCTGTCTCCAAGGAGAAGGAGTGAGACTGGGATGCGTCCCGAAGTGCCCCAACCTCAGTCTCAGGGTCTGGAGGGTTCCTTAAGGGAACACCAGGTAGGGAGCCTAGGCTGTACTTGTAGGCCGTCCGTTGAGGGGGATCTCCTAGTGTCAGGAGAACGTGGAGGGTCTGTAAGCAGAGCTCCAGCGGTTCTGGTGTCTGGCGGTGCCGCTCCTAAGTGGAGGGTGCAGAAGTCCAGACTGAGGGGTGAGAGGGGGATGCGTTCCTTAGTGGGAGAACCAGTGGGTCAGGGGCCAGCCAGAAGGGCTGAGCCTCCTAAAAGTGACCATGGTGACACCACTTCTGTCCTGGGGGATCTTCGCGCACTGTCAGATGGACAGGGGTCGGGAGATCTGCGCCACGCAGACTGTCACACAACACATGAGTTATGTGTTACCCTCGGGGGGCATGTGTGCTCCCCAGGAAGTCCTGGTGCGCTGGGCAGGTGCTCAGCCGCAGGGGTTAGTCCCTGGGTTGGGAAGCCAGGTTCAGGTGTTACCTGACCTGGAGGGAAGGACAACTGTAAGCAGTGTCCTGACAGATTTAGCTTCTAGGGGTACCACTCCAGGTGGGAGGGTGCTGAACTCTGGAAGGGGTGCAGAGGGAGGGAATCCTCGCCTCTGACCCCGGTGCAAACCTGAGGGTTTAGATCCCAGGTTGGTGGACCAGTTGCAGGGTCAAGGCCCTGAACTGGTGGAAGAATGGTGTAGGAGGTCTGGTTCCAGCGTCCTGACAGTTTTTATTTTTTTTATTTAACTGTTTTTATTGATAACAAAATGCAGCGGTGCAAGGCATTATACAGTCATCTTCGGCAAGGCAACACAAGATCTCAACAGTGTTTCCCAACATTTTCAGGATCAGGAATACATAAAGCCGCTATCTCCAGAGGTTGTCCCTTCCTCTATAGTTACAACAGTGTACCAGGGTCAAAAATATGAGAAAACCAGCAACTGGTCCATTTGCTATAGCATCTTATTCTCGGCTGCCCGGTGTGGGGGCTACCATAGTCTCACCCAATCTATCCAACTGTGTTCGTCTCTCCCTCCTCAATTCCACCATAGGAGAAATGCAAATGTCTCCCCTATATTTGTTCCACTTTCCCCATTTGTGGTCCCATTTTCGGGGGCATCCCCTCCCCTTAAACACCGTTTTTTCGGCAATCATGGCATAGTCCATATCATTCGCCCAGTCCCTTACTCGTGGCGTCGTGTCCGCCCCCCACATTTGGGCAATATTGCGTTTGGCGATAGCCCAACCCATCGTGGCCCACGACTGCTCCGCCTGTGAGAGGTCGGTAGCCTCCCAGATATTGAGAAGGCAAAGTCTGGGGGACGGTTGAATGGGTTTGGCACATGTCCTGGCCAGTTGTCGAGTAACGTCATACTCACTATGTGAGGGCAGTCCCAGAGAATATGTGTGAATGTGCCAGTCTGGTTGCATCGTCGGAGGCAGAGCGGATCAGGTCTCCTACCCAACCTAAATAACAATTTGGCGTCAAAATAGACCCTGTTGAGAACCTTGAGCTGGACCAGCCGAAGTCGCATATGAATCGCCACCTCTCGGGGAGAGGCGAGTGCATCTCTCCAGTCTTCATCGTCTATCTCCCCTAGATCAGTTTCCCAGCTCGCCCGTAGTTTCAGCATTGGGTCAATTTGGTTGTTCACTAATTTCTTATATGTGAGGGAAATGGCTTTGCGGTCCATTGGGTCTAATAATAGTCTGTCCTCCAACGGGGAGGAATCCGGAAGGGGGGTACCCTTCGAAAGGGCCGAATCAATGGCATGGCTAATTTGGAGATATCGAAAAGTCTCCGAAGATGCAAGTTGATACTTAGTTTGAAGATCAGCAAATGTGGCCTTCTTCCCTTTCACCCACATGTCCCCCACTGTAGAGATCCCAATCGTGTCCCATTTATCAAAACCTGGACAGGTACTGAGGCGACCCAAGATGTCAGGTTCCCACAAAGGAGTTGCCTTTGTCAGGCGCCCATGCCACCCCAGCTTACGCTGGATTCCATGCCACACTCCTACTGTACGAGCCGTGGGGCCAGTCAATTGTAGCTTCCGATAGTTTGTATATAATGCCCTATAATAGCCCCCCTTCCCCATAAGCCAATGGTCCGTGCGAAAATTAAGATCATCATGTGGTCCGAACACCCATCTGTTAATGGCCGTCAACTGCGATGCCTGATAGTAGAGGCGCATGTCCGGCAACCCTATACCTCCGTCATACCAACCCATGGTAAGTTTGTTTATGGCAATTCGTGGAGGTCGGCCCTCCCACAACAATACCCGCACCACCCCTTCAATTTGCGAAAAGTAGGAATCCGGTACAGGATTGGGAGCGTTTTGCAGGGCGTAGAGAAAGCGTGGCAGGACGAGCATTTTAAACAGGGATGCACGGCCCAAGAGAGTAAGGGGCAGCGATCGCCAATGCGTGACATCCGATCTCAACCGCTGTAGGGGCATCAGCAGATTCCGTTCGTAGGAGAGTGTAACGTCGGATGTAATAAAAATGCCCAGATACCGAAAACCCTGTCTCGCTACTGGAATGTCATAGCCTCGGGGACTATATGGGGGCTCTCCTCAGAGTGCGTACATCTGGGACTTGGACCAATTTATCTGGTACCCCGAATGCGCGACAAATATATGAAAGAAGTGCAACACCCGTCGTAACGAGCGTGCTGGAGAGGCCAGATAGAGCAAGATATCGTCCGCGTAGAGCGATATTCGGTCCTCATGGTCACTCGTCCATTTGATGCCCCTAATGCCCGGATCTCCCCTGATCCAAACAGCAAGCGGCTCCAGCACCATGGGAAAGAGGAGCGGTGATAGCGGGCAACCTTGCCTCGTGCCACGACAGAGGGGAAAAGAGGCAGAGCGATGGTTGTTTACCGTGACGTGCGCCGTAGGCTGCGTATATAATAGGCTGATCCACCTAATCAGTTTGGGTCCAAACCCCATACGAGCCAGAACAGCAAACAGATACTCCCATTCTATAGTATCAAATGCCATAGTGGCATCAAGCGACAGCAAGATCACTTCCTCCTCTAGGGTGTCTATTCGCCCCAGTGCTCCATGTACGCGTCGCAGATTCCGAGCCGTATTTCTACCCGGCATGAAGCCCGATTGGTCTGGATGAATCAGATCATTAAGATACGGGAGTAGTCGGGTTGGCCAGGAGTTTGGCCAGGATTTTTGCTTCCACCGTAAGCAGCGAAATAGGGCGATACGATTTGCAATCCTCCGCTTGCTTACCGGGTTTGTGAATAACTACAATGGCAGCACTGCGAATATCCGCCGGAAGAAGCCCTGATTCATAACATTCGTTATATAAGTTCAACAAGTGGGGCGCTAACTTCGCTGCCATCGATTTAAGAAGCTCGATGGGAAGTCCATTAGGACCCATCGCTTTGCCGGACCGAACATCCTGTATTGCCTTTTGGACCTCTGTTGCAGAGATGTCCGCCTCCAATGCTTCTCTATCCTGATGGGGGATGCATACTACCTCTATTGTGGCCAGGAGATCTGCTGCCATTGAGGCTTATGAAGCCTGTGGGACTCTATACACTTCCTCAAAATGAGACGCAAAGGCATCAGCAATTCCCTGAGGGTCAGTTATCAATACATCGTCAGGGCCCTTTACTGCTCGCACCCATCTCGCTGCCTGTTCCCTGCGTTCCAGCCACGCCAGAAGTTTACCCGTACGCTCACCTTGTTCATAAATCCGGTGACGAGTAGCTAGGGAGCGCATAGTGGCGTCCTCCAGAAGGAGCTGTCTGTAATCCTGTCTTTTTATTTTAAGACTGTGTTGAATGTCGGGGTCAGGGGCCTGAGAGACGGCCTCCTCCATTTGCAAAATGTCCCTTTCCAGTTCGACCACCCTCCGGTTACGCTCGGTTCTGTGGCCCACCATCAAAGACAATGCCCTACCCTTAATCACCGCCCCATATGCCCCCCAAATTGTCACTGCCGACTTGACCGATCCCACATTTTCAGCAAAATAATAGTCTGTATCTTGCCGAAGGTTTTCCTTAATGTGAGGTCTCTTCAATGCCCACGGCTGTATCATGATTGGGCCGGGGCGCCTAGTGCATTGTGTGCCAAAGACCGTCAAAACGAGGGAGTGATCTGATATTCCTCGTGCCAAGCAGGTTGAGTTAGTGAATGCGTTTATGTCTTGGGCATGAGTAAACAGATAGTCGATACGTGATTGACTACCATGTACACCTGACTGAAACGTAAAGAGCGTGTAGTGTGGGTGCGACCACCTCCATAAATCTACCATCCCCAGAGCATTGGTGAACTCTTGGAGTTGTGAGCCTTGTGCCGGGTCCTGTCTAGGCGGAAGCCGGTCATATAGGCCGTCCATGGTCAAATTTAAGTCGCCCCCCAATACTAGCGATCCCATGGGCAAGTCCAACATCAGCGCCCCCACATCCTTCAATGTTAGCCGCTGTAATCCCGGTGGGGCGTACACTGAAACCACATTAATGACCCTTCCCTCCCACGTACCTGTGCATGCTGCATATCTACCCTGTGTATCTGTCCAGGTGTTATGTACCACATAGGGGCAACCTTTGCGTAGGAGAACCCCAACCCTCTAGAACCCGTGGTAAAACCCGAGTGTACTATCATGCGGTATCCCTTCCTGTTCAGGGCCATGCACGAGTTCCCTATTAAATGGGTCTCCTGTAACAGTATTATGTCAAGCGCATGCCGATGTATATATTGTAGGACAATGCCCCTTTTAATTTTGTCCCCCAGCCCATTTACGTTCCAGGTGGACACTCTAAGTCCTTGAACAGGCGCCATCAGAATATGTCAACAGTGCAACTACTTCATCGGATAGTCCGTCACAACCTGTCACCCCGGAGTTTCCTTTCAGAGCGAAACCCAGGCTGCCAATTTGCATTACAATGCCGTGAAACACAATGCCAATATTAAAGACTTTGATGCCATATGAGGTGCTAACTGTCCAATAATCATCACTCACCGATGCAAAAAAACCTCAAAAAAAAACCCCAACAGATCAAACCCACTCCATCCACCCCCAATTGAAATCTCCCCCCCTCCCTGCCTCCCTGCACAATGGGACTAGAACCGCCTGCCACCCCCAACATGCAGAGTGCCTGTCGCCCACCCTTAAACAACTTCAGGGAACGTGAGCAACCCCACTCCCAACGACAATTGTATACAATACACATTCTCCACCCCGGCCCCACCACTCCCCGAGGTCAAACACAGATCGATGGCCCCTCTGGGCCTACCCATCGACTATATGGCAGTTGTCTTGAACAATCACTTGCACCCCTTGGCCCACCCAGCTACAATATAAGCTCTAGGTCAAATTCAAGTGAAAAACAGTACAATTGTCATGACATTAAATTACCCATAAGGGCAGTGGGCCTACACATCAAATTTGAGCCCAAGTCTTTGAACAAACACCGGGGACCCTTTGGCCCACCCAGCTAAAACACAAGCCCTTGGACAAAGTCAAATGAAGAACAGTACTTGTGCCATGGCACTAAATGACTCAAGAGGGCCTCCATAGTCCAGAGAGTGTCCGACATAGTCTTACCAGACCTCGAATTCAGTGCCCCCCTGTGTGTCCCTGGGAATCGGAATCAGAAAGAATGCGGAGGAGAACGACTCTGCCGGCGCCAGTCTTCAGCTCCATCGGCAGCGGAGGAGACTTTTTGCGATTTCTTTCCGACCGTGCGCCAGCCTTCTAGCCAGTCCCAGGCATCCTCCGGCCTAGTGAAATACCACAGCTTGCCATTGGCTTCCACCCTCAATTTGGCAGGGAAAATCATAGCGTATTTAATATCTTGGTCCCGGAGGGCCCGTTTTACCTCCAGGAAATTGCGGCGTTGTTTCTGCACCCTCAAAGTAAAGTCCGGAAAGAACGTGATCTTACTGTTCTCAAAGTTAAGTGGGGGGGCCGCTCTCGCAGTCTGGAGGATAACATCGCGGTCTCGGAAGTTAAACACCCGGGCCAGGTGCGGCCGCGGGGACGCACCCGGCTTCGGACGGCCCCCTGGCTCACGATGAGCCCGTTCAATGGAAAAGCATTTGGAAAGTCCTCGTGGTTGCAGATGCTTAAGAACTAGTTCCTCCACGAAAAGATCAGCGGCCTGCCCCTCTGCGCGTTCCGGCACGCCAAGAATGCGGACGTTGTTGCGCCGCATTCTTCCTTCGTAGTCATCCAGCTGCAGAGCCATTGCCTCATGAGATGTACGCAATTCGGTCACCTGTCTTTTAAGAAGGGTGGTATCTGTGACGAGTTCCTTGGAGGTACTCTCCACTGTGCCCAGTCGCTCCGCCATTTTCCTCATATCTTCCCGAATCAGAGCCACCTCTGTTGCCACTGTATCTATACGCACCTCGAGGGAGGTCCTTACTGTCGTGATTGCCTTGGGGATATCTTTGTTCGTGGGTTCCATGGCCTCGTTCGGGGCTACCGACTCCCCCCGATCCTCACTCTGTTGCTTTTGCCATGGAAATTTGTCCAATTTGGCCTGTGTCACCGTACGGCCGCTGCGTCCAGACGCCATGTTATATTCGTCCCGGTGGCTGCCACACAGTGTGGGGGTGCGACCGTTACTCCCCGCCGCCTGCAGTGGACTCTTCCACTCGGCCTGTCGGTTTTGGCGCGGGGCACCCCGTCCGCAGGACACTGGCTCCACTTCACTGCGACCACCACCTCTCAAAGGAACCCACACTATCCAGATTCGCCCTTTCCTTTACTGCCCCCAGGCTTAGCAGCACTACTTGAACCAGGTGATGCCTCCGATCCGTCCAGCTGCCAAGGCACCTCAACCGCCCGCTCCACCAGCAGCGCCTCACTCAGCCTGGCCGCCTGGCGGGGGGGTCAGGATTCCCGACAAAGCTGCGAGGTCACACCCGCTCCACAAACCAGCTATGTATACAGTAGTGGCAGTAACACTCCTTCCCTCCATGCAGTGTGCGAGCGCCGTTCTCGCCTTTCTCGCTGTCTCCAATCAGACCACACACCCCACCAGGCTCCTGCAGCGAAACACCTCCGGGCCCCGGCACTCAATTGGGAGCAATACAGCGCAGTAGTGACTACGCCGGGCACCCAGGGCCGTACAAGGGGCGGCTCGCCCAGCTAAGGCGGTCCCAAAGAAGTCCAAGGCCACTATCGCCCACAGCCTCCACGGTCCCCCGGATAGTACCCTGTCCAATTATGCAGCCTGTAGGGTCAAAGTAACTTCAGGCACCAGGGCTGCGGGGCGGCTCCCATCCGGGTGTGTTTACTCACGGTGGCGTAGACATAAGGCCGCGCCGTGGGGCCTCCCGGATCAGTGTCGCCACTCCGGCACCTCCGTCTCTTCAAGGCTGTTTATTTCTCCCCACTAACAGGATTCAGGGTGGTGGGGCGCAGTCCTGGCGACGGGCTTTGCACAAATTATATTTTCGGCCTCCACACAGTCCAGGCCTCAGCAGCGGTCTTGCGTAACACGCCCCCGCCACCTGGCCGCACCTCCGCTGGCGCAGTCGTCTCCTGTGGATCCGGTGCGTGGAGCGCTCCCCGGATCACAGACTCGATCGGCCCCAGATTTCGCCCATACCTCGCACGGCAGCCACAGCTTACAGGGAGTCCCTCGGGGCGAGGATTCAGCCGGGGGATTTCAGTTTAAACGGATGGTTTGGGAGTGGCGCTCCGGAGCTTAGCTACCGAGCGGCCATTCCCGTCGGCGGTTAGCCACGTCCCCCGTCCTGACAGTTTTTGGTTCTGAGGGTGCTTCTCCTGGGAGGAGAGTGCGGAACCCCAGAAGGAGAGGTAAGGGGAGGAGAGCCTCGCCCGAGACCTCTGGTCAGACTGAAGGTGCGGACCCTAGGTTGGAGGATCAGTGGCAGTTTAGAACTGCACTGATGAGAGGTAGAGTGGAGAATGGGTACTATGTAACTGGGGCTACTGCCCCACACTCTGTGGAATGGCAAGAACCAGAGACATCTGGATGGCCTAGGGCCTGGTCCTGGCCACGGTCAACTAGGGAGTACCAGTGGGGTAGCTTAGTTGGTCCTGGGAGCTTTGACAGAGGGAACCACATGGGTTCAGAATGGCGTAGAACTGGAGTGTGCCCCTGCAGTTGTGGGCCCGCGTCCGTGTTCTATCGCCCAAAGCAGGGAAGCCCATCAAGGTAGTAATTGGTCTACCCTGCGTTTTGGCTGGAAGGGGGTTGTGTTGGACTTGGCCCTTTTTGCAGGGTCATCCCTGAACTTTTTGCCTTCTTCCCAGCCTTTTTTCTGACATGGTGTTGGTGGTTGTAGGACTCTGGGCACTTTAGCACTGCTGTCCAGTGTAAAGTGAGTGTGCTCTCTGTGGTAAACATGGTAAGATTGGTCTACACCTGTTTGGCGTATTTGATTTACCTGTCAGTCCCTTGTAAAGTGGTATCTCAGATACCCAGGGCCAGTAAATTAAATGCTACTGGTGGGCTTGCAGTGCTGATTGCGCCTCCCACCAAAGTAGCCTTTCAAACCTGTCTCAGGCCTCTGCCATTGAAGGGTCTGTGCGCGCAGTGTTACTGCCGCTGTGACGTGGCACCTACAGTGCGCGCCACGTCTGTGACCGCCCTTTTACTGCATGTCAGTCACCCCTAAGGTAGGCCGTAGCTAGCCCTATGGGCAGGGTGCATTGTAGGTAGAAGGTAGGACATGTACCTTAAGTGTGTGACATGTCCTGGTAGTGACAAACAGCCATTTTGGTTTCTCACTGCTGTGAGGCTGCCCTCTCATAGGAATGCATTGGGGATTCCCTGATCAGTGTTCCAGTGGTAATTCCTGATATGAGAGGATCAACGTGGTCAAGTTTGGTATGTTTGGAATAGTAATAATAAATGCTGCGCAATGGTGTGCACAGATTTATTATCACCATTTTAGAAATGCCACTTTTTAGAAGTTGTCATTTCTGTGTGCTATGTGTCTGCCTGCCTGATGTGTATTGCATGTCTGGCTCTGGAGTAAGAGGGGCGGGTGAGGTGTGTGTGGCTCCAGGGAGGGCAGGGTGAGTCAGCGCTAGGCTGAATGGGCAGACCTGTATTTGGAGTAGTGGGAGGAGTAGTCCCTGACACTGAATAGGTCTGTGCCCGCCTGGGTGAATGCTGGCTCTGCCCCCCTGTGGTGTGTCTGATGGCCGAGCCCAGTCTGACAAAGGAGGGTGGAAGCCTGGTAAACAGAGTGCTTCCACACCCCCCAGAACCAGTTGAGACTGGTTCCCCCCAGCGCTGTGCCAGGGCAGACAGAGAGAAATGTACTATAAATATTGGGGCTGTGACCCCATGAAAGTTCTGCTTCCTTGTGCTGTTTGGGGGAGCTACTGGTGCCTACTGGGCCCCAGGAGGAACCCCCACGAGGGACTGCCTCCCTGCTGGAGGGCCCTGTGAGCTGGCCTGCCTGGGCCCAACCTTTGCCCTGGAACTTTGTGATCCAAGCGCCTCGTGAGCGCTGCACCGTTTTTCTACTGCTCCAGGCCAAGAGGAGCGTGTGAGCCCGGCAGCGCTGAGCTGTCCATCGTCCCGAGAGAAATCCCGGTGTGGGGATTCCCCCCTACTGCGTAGGAACGGAGCGGGAGCCCACCCCACATGTTGTGCCCTCCGTGGTAAAGCCTTTTGGAGGAGCGGGAGCCCACCCCGCATTTTTGTGCTCCTTGAAGCGGGAGCCTACCCCGCATTTGTGTGCCTTCAGGAGTGGTGCTCCCTGAGTGTAACGGGGGCCTACCCCGCATTTGCGGCGCACATTGGAGCGGGAGCCAACCCCGCATTTTTGGTGCGCCGAGGAGTCGCCGAGATCGGCGAAAGCGGAAGTCAGGCAAAGCCTGATTGGAGGCGTGCCCGGCCGGAAGGAGTGCGGCAGGAGCAGACGCCAGGCAGAGTGCCTGGTTGGAGGTGGGGCTTCCGTGGTCGAAGAGAGCCCCGCGTGCGTCTAACCTGGTGGACGAGGACCGGAGCCTCGCGGGCTCCCTGCTGACGTCCTGCGCCGATCCCAGGTGCCAAAGAGGAAAGCCAAACTTTCCCTGTGTCTGAGGAAGAGACCGCCAGGCAAGGTGAGGAGAGGCCCCCTGAGTGGGGGCCTGCAGAGGCACATTGTCGGTGCCTTTCCCCCACCTACAGAAGACCAGAGGTGTCTACGAGGAGCCCCGGTATGTGGGGGCTAAGCGGAGCAGTGTTGGTGCTCCCCAAGTTGTTGCCCTGCCACAGCTGTACCGCGAGAATGCGGGCAGCTGCACCAAAGGGGGCGGTTGTATTTAGAAGTCCTGGAGTGGGACTTCCAAGGCACTGTTAGTGCCAACTGCTTGGTTGATCTTCACAGCTGCACCGCGAGAGCGCGGGCAGCTGCAACGCAGGGCCATCATTTAGGTGATATTGAGGAAGGGGTGAGTTGCACCCTCTGCCCCCAGTGCGCTACACACATTGCTTTTGCTGCCAAGGCAGCCAGAGGGCCGTGGAAGGTCCTATCATTGAGAGCCATGACTTTGGGGACAAAGGGCATTTGAGCCCCACAGAAGGCCAGTTGGCCTGGGGTAATTTTGGGTACCTGTGTGTACTGGTAGGGCGCAAGGCCCTAAAGGAAGGCATAATGCGTTTATGCTAAAGGTGATGAATGCACCTGGGGAGTGTTACTAAGGTGCACTCCTAAAATGTGATTTATGCACAATGTGTTGATGCCTAATGTCATTCTATGATGTTTATGCATAATGTGTTTCCAGAGTACAGTATTTTACCAGTAGTTACTGGTTGTGTTATTTTTACTACTTGTGCTTGGTGATGGTTCTGACAGTGGCCCGATTGGCCCTGTCATGTATATAATCCCCTGTGAATTTCTACCTGGTGCCAGTTGGCACAGTGTATATTGTGTGATTATGATTCTAATGTGTTTATGATAATACAAAGGCTATTTTTTATATAACCTTGTGTGGAGTTTCTTTTGTAGTGTGCCTAGTGTGTCGCTGCTGTCTGTGTGTGTTTCGCAAACGCTTTACACATTGCCTCTGGGATAAGCCTGACTGCTCGTGCCAAGCTACCAAAGGGGTGAGCAGGGGTTATCTTCAGCATGTAACTCCCTTGCCCTGACTAGAGTGGTGGTTTCTGCCTGGCTTAGGCGCTTGCCCTAGCCAACCAGAAATCCCATTTCGAACAATGACCACATAAAAATCTCGGCTAAAGGAGCTCTTTTCACACTCCGACACCTCAAGAAAATCAAACCCTTCATTCCATTAGACGACTTCAAATGGGTTGTCCAATCACTAGTCCTCTCTAAACTTGATTATGGCAACGCTATCCTCACTGGAACCCCTAAAGTACACCTAGCCCCCCTTAGATCTATGCTCAACTTAGCGGCCAGGCTCATCACTGACTGTAAACGATTTGACCACATCTCTCCAGCCCTTAAAGCCCTTAATTGGCTACCTGTTGAAGGAAGATGCTTCTACAAGACTGCATGCATTACGCACAAAGCTCTTCACCAACAAACTCCGTTGTACCTTACAAACAAACTCCATAAAGCTGGCTGTTCCTGACCGATGAGAAGCACTAATGCACTCCTCCTCATCCCCCCGCTGTTAAAAAAGAAAATCACCCAATCTCGCTCCTTCTCCGGGAACGCACCGAACATCTGGAATGCACTCCCTACCTCAGCTTTAAAAAAGACCTAAAATATCACCTTCTCAACAAATATTGGGGTCCATAACCTCTCCTCTGACCTCACTTTCTGCTTCCCCTACATTGGTTATCCTTTTGTTTTCTTCCTGGTTCTCACCTTGCTCCCCCTTTTTTACATATCACCCTGTTTACTCTCACCCTACCCTCTTTTTTCCCCACCCCTGTCTCCTACCATTACCCCCCATCTCTACCTTTATTCTTTCTCCGTCGATACTCTCTTCTCTGCCCTAAATTGTTCTCACCCATTTATATTATCTAGTTGTTCATTACCCGCTAATCCGCCCAGAATTTTTGTCCCCCCCTTTACTTAATTGTGAGCTGTACCTGCGTTTTTGTTACCTGTAAAATCGCTCTTCTTGATTGCCTCTATTCATGTAAATTGCTTTTTGCCCCTTTTTTAACTTAATGTGTGTTGTACTTGCTTTTCTGTGTTTTTCCTTGAACAACTGTTTTTCTGGGACTGCGTCTGCTCATGTAAAGCGCTCTGATACCCCCGGGTCTAGCCAGCGCTATATAAAACCTTTCAAACAGATAAATAAAAATAAATATATATATATATATATATTTTTTTTTTTAATTAAAGCTCGTCCCACCTTGCTACCCTAAACAACGAACACTGACAATTACAATATACATATTAAGGATATCAAAGCTAATTTAATAATCACACTAAAAATCAAATAAAACTATTAAACAATCCAGTTAATAAATGTAAAATTAACACAATTAAAAACATTTTGATCAACTAAGTAACAATTAATTTAAAAAAACAAGAAATAATTCAAATGAATTAATTTCCATAATTAATTATGAAGTAAATAAATAAATTAAACAGATTAATTAAACATTTAAATAATAATTTACATGACAAACCTTCCCACCCCATTAATACAAAATAACAAAAATGTATCAAACTAACTTAAAAAAGTTGTATATACAGTATAGCAAAAAGCAATATGATATAGTACTTCCCTAAAAAAAAACATTAAATAACTAAAAACAATATAAAAGAAATGAGTACCCCAAAATGGCCACTAAAGGGAACCCAAACATATGGGAGGTGAGTATGCTAGGGGTTGAACAAGAAATGAGGAAAATGAAGGAAATAGGGAAGGGAAGCACAAGAAGAAGGATGGGACGATCGACAAGGAGAGTTTGAAGAGGGAGAGGCAATGTCAGAGCTCGATGGTGCAGAGACGGAGAATGATCAAGAAGCGGAGGAAGGAGGAACCAAGTTCCTCTGAGCCCATGGAGAGAATTGGTAGACCAGTGACCAGGAAAGTGGTAACCATGCGGGACATGCGGATCCAGGAGACATGACAGAGAACTCTACAACTCCAGAGGAGAATGCGCTCGTACCCAGCGACCTAAGGGAGGGAGGAGCTGTGGTTCCAGATGCCACGACCATGGGGCAGCGTTGTGGCCACTGGCAAATGACACGTTCATTATTTGTGGGATTTATGGTATGGTGGCATGGGGCAACTAAATGGTAAAAGAGGTAACCTGGTAGTCTCTCCCTAACACGGACATGGGATTGGGAATCTTGAGGAAGCTGGGTCAACCCAGGGTTAGGGTGTTAGCCCTATTCCGCCAGACTTGTGAAACAAACTTTGAGGTGGAGAAAGCACCCGGCAAGAGATGGAGGCACCTATTTGGACCAGAACCTTAGAAACTTGTTCTGTTTTTCTGAGGGGCGGTACCTTCTCAGGAGACAGTGAGTGAGCATCTTGGTGACGAAATGGGCTAAAACTGGCGGGCAGAAGACAGTAATGTCGTGGTTTAAAAATTCTTTGAAAATAAGGGATGCTCTCAGCAGTGTTAGAAGTGGGAAATTGTGACCGCAGTCATGATGCAACCGGTAACCATGGAAGACAAGATCAGACAAATAGCAGAGGGATAATGGCATGTACAAATGGTCGTAGAATAAGCGCGAACAGCCCAACCAGATAGAGAGAATTTGCAAACCGCTTTAAAAAAAATCAGGCTAACTTACTAACCAGAAATCAACAAGTACAGGATATGGCAATATTAAGACTAACGGATGTCATTGCCAATGCAGAAGTGCTTCCAAATGTACCCAGTTCTGTTCTGTAAAAATATCAGATGTGGGAAGTGCCTATTATTTTCTTTACTAACACTGCCTGGCTGCCGGTACGCTGGGGCAAGTATATGGCTTCTCTGCTATCTGGGGGAGTTACAGACAGCTTACAGAGCAGCCAACCCATCAGGGAACACCCTCATCCCAAAATAAAAAAAACTGTACTAGAGCATCTGGCCTATGATTCTAAGTTTTGTAGGGCAAAATTCAAGAAAGAGACATGCAGAGAATGGAGATAACCTCCCAGGCACTATATTACAGAATACAGGGTCTGGGTAACTAATGGTTGCAGCCTGTTACTTCTACGGTGGACAAAGTGGTTGAAAAGGTCTACCTAGAACAGTTTCTGGAGGCTTTACCGGCCTGTACCCAAACGTCTCAAGAGTTTAGAGTGAACTTGTCTAAAGGCAATTCTTCTAATAATATGGCCCCTAAACCCTTCCAATAAACTGGGCCAAAACACTTTCCTGTCAATAAACCTTTGGTTAGACAGGAGGGAATCTACAGGGGTCCCAATTTTGTAACTGTGCTGAATGGGGTCATAGCGCAAGAAATGGTTCTCAAAAAACCTAAGGGCCTAAACTTCTGGAAGTTGGGAATGCCAGGGAAATGTGTTATGAGTAGAAATTTCCTCAAGACCTTATAAGAAGCCTGTTACAATAAATGGCGACCAGGTTAAAGCATTGCTAGACTTTGGGTGTCACTGCAAAGTTCTGAATTAGAAATGAGTCATCTTCTTACAGGTGGGGGAGGGAAAGGGTGTCCATCACCTGTGAAAACATATCCCACAAATGAAATTGCTCTGAATATTGATGGAGAAGAATAAAGTATGAGAGTCAGAGCCATTCCCAATTTGCAAAAGGACATTATATTGGGAACAGATCATCTGAGATTTCACCATTATTTAGTGATGCAAGGGTCATCGGGGGAGGTTGTGGGCTGGCTAGACGAAGACCCACTTTGGAACACAGAAGTAAGCAAATGTTTGCAGGTTTTTTCTCATGGCGATCAAAATCCTGTCTCTTTACCTACAGATATAAGCTGGGAGCATCATTGTAGTTTCAGGGCAGCTCAAAGAGAAGACAGTAATCTAGTCCAGGCGTGGAAACCAGCCAGTGAAGACGAGAAGTAACAGGAAAGACCCTATTTTTTGAGAAGGAAGGATTTATTGTACCGAGTATTGGGCAGAGGGGAGGGTGAAGGGTTTAATTGGTGGTCCCCACCCCATTCTAAACCAAAGTGTTAAATCTTGCACATTACCAGGTAGAATGGGGCGGCACTATGACCATAAGAACACAGAAAAATACCTATTGCAAACATTTTACTGGCCAAGGGTGTATATGTACTTGCGGACCTTTTGCTCTTCCAACTCTTACTTGCTCTTCCTGCAAGCGATGCCAACTGATTAACTCATCGGGGGTATCAAGAGCTTCACTAAATCCACTTCCCATTATTTATCTTCCATTCAAAAGGGTAGGTGTAGATTTGGTAGGTCCACTGCTTCCCTCTGCCAGGGGCCATCAATACATCCATGTATTGGTGGACTATGCTACCAGGTACCCCAGGCTATTCCCTTGTCCAGCTTGATAACGCCTGTTGCAGCTCAAGCCATGATAACCTTTTTCTCGAGGGTGGGATTTCCCTAAAATATTATTAGCGGAACTGGGGATCTTCTTTTATGTCCAAGTTAATGTCTGAGATTTCTAAAATATTAAGGAGTACAACAAATAAGAAAAGCAGATGGATGGATTGGTGGAACAATACTATCACACTATAAAGACAGTCAAGGAAAATTATTGATGAGGGGTTGGTCAACTCAAGGTGAGGGCATAGACTCTATCCCCCCAACCCCCCGCATTTGAAACACACTTTGAGGTGGAGGGAGCACTTGGAGAGAGGTAGCGGTACCTATTCATGCCAAAAAGGTAGATGCCAAAAAGGTAGACATATGTTCTGTTTTGCCGAAGGCAAGTACATTCTCTGGTGACGGTGGGCGAGCATCCTGGCAGCAACGTTGGCTAAAATCGGCAGACAGATGACAGTAAAGCTATGGTTTAAAAACTCTTTGAAGCCAAGCAATCCCCTAAACATGGTTTGACTGGCATTTACTTAAATGGCATATTCCCTTGTAAAGTGGTATACCATATACCCAGGGCCTGTAAATTAAATGCTACCAGTGGGTCTGCAGCACGTATTGTGCCACCCACTTAAGTAGCCCTCTAAAACATGTCCCAGGCCTTCCATTGCAGCTTAAATGCAGTGTTCCACTGCCATGTCGACTTGGTATTCAAAGCGCCTTGCAAAACCTTAAGCTTCCCTTTTAATACATATAACTCACCACTAAGGTAGGCCCTAGGAAGCTCAAAGGGCAGGGTACTGTGTAATTAAAAGGTTGGACATGTACTTTTAAGTTTTACATGCCCTGGTAGTATAAAACTCCTAAACTAATTTTTAACTACTGTGAGGCCTACCCCTTCAATAGGATAACATTGGTGATTCTTTATTACATTTGATACACTGTAATTCCTAATTGGGAGCAGGTGGATATTTCATGTTTGGTACCTATGGAATTGTAATGATAAACTCTCTTTAATGGTACGGTCGGATTTTTCAATACAACTTTGAAAATGTCACTTTTAGAAAGTTCAAAGCAAACACAAGGAGATGATGGCGCTGAAACTTTTCAGATCTCACCCCAGTCACAGATCTGGGTTGAATCCATCATCGTTCTTTAGCTAACTTCGCCACCCCAGTTCAGACCCAGACATATGCAAATCAGTCTTGACCCTGTTCCTCATGGGTACAGTGCAGCCCGAACTGCCAAGTCAGGTCTTCCCTGGACAAGATACAAGCAGCCTGGGACCGGTTTCAAGGTAACACCCATCATCAGCCAGGCTACCTTGAATCCAGTGGCATAGTGAGCAAGGGACCCACATCTGGGCATACCCTGCCAACTTAGAGCGAACAAAGCAAACACAAAGAGATGATGGACGGAGCGCTGAAACTTTTCAGACACTCACCCCCAGTTACAGATCTGAGCTGAATCCGTCATCGTTCTTTAGCTCACTTCGCCACCCCAGTTCAGACCCAGCCATACGCAAATCAGTCGTGACCCTGTTCCTCATGGTAACAGTACAGCCCGAACTGCCATGCCAGGTATCCCCTGGACCAGAAACAATCATCCTGGGACCAGTTTCGGGGTAACGCCACTCATCAGCCAGGCTAATTTGAATCCAGTGGCACAGTAAGCAAGGGACCCACGTCTGGGCATACCCATCCCACTTAGGGCACAAAGTGATACGCAAACAAATGATGGACAGAATGCTGAATAAATCATACATTCACCCCCAGTCAACAGATCTGAGTTAAATTCATCGTTCTTTTGCTCACTATGCCACCCCAGTTTGGTCCCAGCCATATGGAAATCAGTCTTGACCCTGCTCCTCATGGGAACAGTACAGCCCAAACTGCCAAGCCAGCTCCTCCCAGGACATGAAACAAAAATCCTGGGACCGGTTTCAGGGTAACACCCCTCATCAGCCAGGCTAATTTGAATCCAGTGGCACAGTAAGCAAGGGACCCACGTCTGGGCATACCCATCCCACTTAGGGCACAAAGTGATACGCAAACAAATGATGGACAGAATGCTGAATAAATCATACATTCACCCCCAGTCAACAGATCTGAGTTAAATTCATCGTTCTTTTGCTCACTATGCCACCCCAGTTTGGTCCCAGCCATATGGAAATCAGTCTTGACCCTGCTCCTCATGGGAACAGTACAGCCCAAACTGCCAAGCCAGCTCCTCCCAGGACATGAAACAAAAATCCTGGGACCGGTTTCAGGGTAACACCCCTCATCAGCCAGGCTAACTTGAATCCAGTGGCACAGCGAGCAAGGGACCCACGTCTGGGCATACCCTTCCCACTTAGGGCAAAAAGTGCTACGCAAACAAATGACGAATGGAATGCTGAATAAATCATACATTCACCCCCAGTCAAGAGATCCGGGTTAAATACATTTGCGTAGCACATTTTGCCCTAAGTGGGATGGGTATGCCCAGACGTGGGTCCCTTGCTCACTGTGCCACTGGATTCAAGCTAGCCTGGCTGGTGAAGGCTAATTCCCTGAAACCGGTCCCATGATGCTTGTTTCCAGTCCAAGGTTAACCCAGATCCCTTGACTGGGGGAGAATGTTTGATTCATTCAGAATTCCGTCCATCATTTGTTTGCGTAGCACTTTTTGCCCTAAGTGGGATAGATATGCCCTTGCTCACTTTGCCACTGGATTCAAGCTAGCCTGGCTGATGAGGGGTAATACCCCAAAACCAGTCCCAGGATGCTTCTCTCCGGTCCAGGGAGGACCCGGCTCGGCAGTTTGGGTTGGACTGTTCCCATGAGGAGCAGGGTCAAGACTGATTTGCATATGGCTGGGTCCAAACTGGGGTGGCGTAGTGAGCAAAAGAACGACGGATTTAACCCAGATCTCTTGACTGGGGGAGAATGTTTGATTCATTCAGCATTCCGATCATCATTTGTTGCAGCAGCTCGTTCTTCTCAGCAGCAGAAAATCCTTTTTAGCGGTCTTTTGCCAAAGAGGTATCCAACCTCGTGGAGAGTTCTTCGACTACAGCCCTCTGCCTTGTCCCGCTACAGATTTTCGACTTCCATTTCGACAACTAAGCCCAAACGTAGAAATTCTTCACAGCAGCTTCGACCCAAGGCAACCTGACGACGACGCTCCCTCCTAGGGCACCTACTGCAGCTTTGCCCCGCGGAACTCTACATTTAAAAAAAATAAAAATTCTTACGTCCGAAGGTAAGCAGTGACCGGGCTCAATCCACTACTTGTATGCGAAATGAGCTTCATCGCGGTTGGCCATATTTTTCGACTTTGACCTGGTCTCGCATGACTAGTTGGCGCTTTGTTCTTTTAGGCGCTAGTTTTCACAAACAAATTTAAAACTTCTTAACTCTGGTTCTACTGATTGGAATTTTGTCATTTTGGAGTCAAATAATGTATTAATATTTACTCTATTTGTCTAAATTGATTTGGGATTTTCTTGTGTTGTGTTTCCACTTTATTACTGTTTGTGTGCTACAGGTTAATTTAGTGGCTTTTTGTGGTTCACCTTGCAAGGGATTGTGTCTGTTGCTTGATCAGGGATCACACCACAGTCAACCAACAAATTAATTCCTCACACCAACATTCTGTTTTGCATAAAATAAACTCAATTTAAGACTACTTCCTGGATGTTGCTGTGATTCCGTTTCTGTCACAATAACCTTCTATATTCTGTCCTACGATATTCTTGACATCACAATATTTTTTGGCACAATATTTGTACCTCACAAACTTTTTTGCACAATGTTTTATCAGAATACTGCCTACCATTCATAACTTATCATTGCTACCTACCTGCCATACCTAGCATATCTAACCTACCATAACTACCTATAAAACCTATCCTTTGTACCTAAATTATCATATCAAATATACCTACCAACCAAATCTAGCAATCATAACTAACCTAGCAATCCTGCCTACCGCATCTAAAATATCAAACTAAACTTAACCAACCGCACCGACCTACCATATCTATCTATCATACCTACTATATCTTTCTTACCATAACTAACCTTCCTTTGCCTCTGTGGTGCAGGTATCTTTTCCTACTCTGAAGTCCTGGATTTGTGAAAAAGGGCAGCTATATTTATGTCGAGTTTGAAAACACTGAAGAACTCACGGAAATACTTCTGTATTAAATTATTAATTGCGTTTTTGTAATGACTATGCTAGAAATTAAGTTACAGTTCCATTAACTTCAACAATTACTAAACACATCAAACTTTTAAAAAACTCTACACAAAAAAACGCTCCCGCATTTCTCTTCATCTACTTTACTAACTTTATATTACTGTACATTACAAGACTTGCCCTTTTAAACTAAACAAATACATAGCTAAGAAATATTTAATTTAAAAAATACCCTAATTTGCTTTAAGTTGCCTCTCAACAGCTTACGATTTTGTTTGTTTCGATACCAATGTAAGTACAAAAATGTATCTACTACAATTCAAACACAGTAGAATCTTCTCTTTCAAAACTTTTTTATTTTCTCATATAACGGATAACTAGTCGTATTTAGGTCTCGCCTACGCAGCGCGCATGCGCTACATAGGAAAGAGACCTTAAGAAATCGCTCCAGGGTTGCAGGCAAAAACGTGCACGCGTTGCATTGCTTTAAATGGCAACGCGTGCACGTTTGGCGATTCCCTTGCGGGAGCAAGCGGCACCATGTGTTAGTAATTATCGCGCTCGCTCCCGCAAGGTAAACGCTGCGTGTCCCTGCCGCGATTCCCACAAGGCTGCTGGCCCGTCAGCGGCCAGCGTTCACACTCCGGCTTGTTTTATTGGCAGCATGTTAAACTTGGCAGCATCATTTACCTTCCATCTTGTTTCTTTTTCTGGCCGAAGCTGAGATTGGGCCAAACACATCAAAGGCTAAGAATGTTAAAGCGCCCAAAATAAAAGAGTACCTGCTGGTCACGTTCTGTAAGTAATTCTTCTTGGGGTCTACCACACAGCGTTAGCAAAAATGCCCTGTTATTTATTAAGCATTGTATTTATAATAATCTTTATAGCGCTGACACGCATCCTTCTGCCCACTTCACAGCGCTACATTACGTAACTGCTTGTGAGAGAGTTTACTACTTCATAGTCGAGCAACAGATTAAAATGTATATGCTTGTGTGATATGGGGATGATATAGTTTCTCTCACTGATGGATTTTGTGGAGGGGGGTGGGTAAATGGTGAGGGAGGGGCTCGAGGGATAATTAACAGGGGAATCAAATACTGCCAATTCTACGGAAGGAAGCGCAAGCGAATTGTGCACAAAGTAGAAATTAATCGACTGTGTCTGCCTACAGAAAAACACATAAACCTTTTATTTTTGCTTGAATTTGATATTAAAACATGGAAATCATGAACTAAAGGAATGACTGGGCTTGCCTTTGAAGCGGAAGAGAAAAACAATGGTTACCCTTTGGATACTTCTTACAGCGATTATGGGGTTATGGGGTTCTCAGCCACAGGGACAGGGTGCATTAATGACACGTTAGGCATTCTTGCAAAGCGTAAAGGTTACATCTGTTTAATTGGAATCAGTGAACTCGGAGTGACATGCTTTTCAAAGTTGCATTATTTTGCTCTCTTGCTCCTCCTTGGGGAAACTGTTTGGGTGTGCGCGTGCTCACACGAGGGTGAGTGGATATCTCTGTGTGTGGGGTTGTGTGCATGTTTGGGGGTCCCTGGGCTCATGCATATGCAGACTTGTTTGACACACGGCAGAAGGTCCCATGTGGGCCCCCACAGTGCTGGATTGTCTGACTAGCCTGGACACACGCCGTGTGAGGAGAATGCTTACACACTTTTGTAACACTTTAAAGAGTGGGTTTATTAAATGTTTCAGCGCAAAAGCATTTGATTGGACTCTGTGGGTAACTTTCAAGACTATACAAGTGGATTTAGAGTTCAGGTAGGCATGCTTACACACAGAGTGACAACCCTTAAATACCGGGAAGGTTATGTTCTCTATTCAGAATAGCGAATATAATCTTCCCGGTATTTAAGGGTTGTCACTCTGTGTGTAAGCATGCTTCTGGGGGGCTAAACATGCATGACTGTGGCTGTTTGTGTGCGTCAGTATGAGGATGAATATTTGCGCATCTATGTGTGCGAGAATGTGAGTGAGCATATGTGTGTGATGTGGTGCATTAGGGTGTTCGTGTGTGTGTACTAAGTATAGTCTGGGTCACTAGGGGCATGGGAGGACCACATTACACAGCAGGGTTGACTAAATTATGTGGTTGTCTAAATTATGCTGCAAGAAAAGACCAATTATGCGGTGTAATGCAACACATTTTGTGGTCGTATTGCTTCAGTATTTTATCATTTTTACACTTGTTAACGTTGTCTGGGCATAGTTTCCACATAATTAGCACCAGTTTAACACCTAAATATAGCAATAAGTATCAACAAGGTGGCTGGTCAACCTTTGTGAAGTGTTTTCCTCTGAACAACATAAGGTGTTGCCACGTTTTTTGTAACTTTTGATCCTTTTTTTTAATCAAATCAGCAGATTATGCAGCAGCTGATGGATTACAATCCATAATTATGCTAAAATTGCCTCGGCCGCAAAATGGCATAATTCCAGTGGCCCTGAGTATAGGTTACCCTTTGTCCTCTTACAATGATTATAAAATGAGAAGACCTAAAGAAGATCTTAGGATAACCAAAAAGCAGTGAAAACAAAGAGATTGAAGGTTGCATATGACGTTTTTTAAAACTAAGGACAGCACCGTGTACACCTACCGAGGGCCAGGCCCATATCCTAAACATGACGTGGCTCGGCTGCTTGACCCCTCTTCCCTCTCTAAGGTGACGTAGCTGAGGCGCGTGCACCCGAGTGGTTCAGCAAGCATTAGGAAAGAACAGATGGTAGAAGATGAGCCATATGAACACGTGGTGGCGCCATTCCCTCGACTGTAACCATGGCTTAGTCATACAGACAGGGAAGATGAGAGTTGAATGCATAATGAAGGCACTTAGAAACTAGATAAGCATAGGCAGAGCCAGTAGGTCTTGAGTTTAATGTGCTCACACAGCGTGAGCACATCCGTGCAAGACACGTGGGAAGGTGCCAGCAACAAAGGACAGCGAGGACTATAATTTTGAAGTAGTTTAACCTTTTCGATGCGTCGGACGGCCACCAATGTCCGCCGCAGCAACAAGCACTCTAGTGGAGGCGGGTGGATGCGGTAAAACATCCAAGAGCATTAGGTGCGAGATGAATATCTCATCATTAAGACGTGATTGACAGGCACAAGCCAAAGGCTGAAAGATGCTCGTTGAAGAAAGGCAATGTCTGAAAGGGGCAAACCCAAAGCCCGCTCTGTGTATATTGCTAGCAATAGGCCTATTTGACAATTGTGATGTGAAAACCTAGACCTAAAGAAAAGAGTCTACTTTTTTTTAGGTCTTGCTATACAGAGCTTTATATTTGTTGCGGACCTCATGTTACTAATACTTTGAAGAAGTACATCTAAGACGTAAAACAAAGTGAGTGGGTGTTGAGTCACAATACTTCAGTCTTTGGTTTTCATCACTCTTTCATGGTTAGGTCTCGCCTACACAGCGCGCATGCGCTGCATAGGAAAAAGACCTTTTGGTATCAGTTCGCTTTTCGCCCTAAAAACGTGCACGCGTTGCATTGCTTTCAATGGCAACGCGTGCACGTTTGGCGATTCCCTTGCGGGAGCGAGCTTTGGCGCCATGTGTTAGCAATTATCGCTCCTGGCGCTGCTCGCTCCCGCAAGGAAAATGTTTTCACTTTTGCCGGCGCTTGTCTTGTTAGGTTTGCTTTGTCGCAGAGTGGAAGTCCCCCTTGCTGGTTTCCAATGTTAGTCGGTCTCTTTCGCCTCTGCAGGTGCTGTGGGTAGAGGAGGCATTGCCTCATTCCAGTAGGAGACCTGATCTCTGCTCTCAACTGCAGCCTCTACTCTGTGCTCCCTCCGGGGTCTAGCTCTAGCGATCGCCACTCCTCTGTTCCTTCTCAGTTTTCCCCGAGGCCGGGCCTCTGCGCCTCGCTGAGGCCAAGCGCGTCACCCGTTCTGCCCTAGGTCTCTCTCCTGAACTGTGGGACCCGCGTGACCTGGGTCCCCCCGTATGCTACCCAACTCCCAGACAGACGTTTTACAGTACCGCCGATCCACCCAGACAGGCCCCGGGACCTCTGTCCGTCCTGAGCCGCCCTCCGCTGGCTGCCAATGCCACCTCAATTTCTGCAGGCTGCCATCTTGACAACTCACCTTTTCTTCTCTCTGTCTGGGAATTGGGCCTGGGGGACAGGTCTGGGCCGTCTGACACAGCTATAGCCCCTCTCAGTAACTCGTCCTTCGCTGCCTGAGTTTCAGAACTGGGTGCTTTACAGGATATTTGGCTCGGGAGGCCCCCCGCTTACAGCAGGAGCTGAGCGAAGTGTGTCTCACTCCATGGCTGATCAGGCCACGCCCCCAGATCCAGATATTTAGTATATGATCTAGGACCCCTTACAGAACAAAATACTTCATTAATGTTTTTTTTTTTTTTTATATTGGGGTCTCACATGGTGCCAGAAGTTAGGAAATGGAGACAAGATACATATGTTTTCCAGAGCCTTACCGTCACTCAAATGCTGCAAAAAGAATTAGGATTACAAGTAACTTTTCCTTCTCCGTCTTGGGATCTTCACTGACATTCATAAACATTGAATAACTCGTACAGTATAAACGATCCCAGAATTCTTATTGCTGAATATATATTTAACAAAATATATTTTCAGGGTATCTAAAGGCCATTTTTTTAAACCTTTAACCTCACAAGACCATGATTACAACATTGGTATTATCGCGGTCGACAACTGCAATAGTTTGTATATGCATGCTCACCAGCATGTGCTAAACAAATTACTGATCTTGCAGAATGCAGCAGCTCTGGTGCTTTTTAAGATCTCTAAGCACCATTCAGCCTCCCTAGCACTTAAGAAACTACACTGGCTACCAATTAGGAAGATAATTATTTGTAAAGCTTTTTGTTTAGTGCACACAGCACTGCATCATCAGGGCCCCCTCTTTCTAAGGAAGAGATTTCCTGGTACACACCAAGCAGGCCCTTAAATTCGGCCTCAGCCAACCTGGTGATCACTCCTAGATTCAAGTGGATGAATTGGAGCGGAAGAGGATTTGTGTTGGGAGCTTCAAAGGCCTGGCATGGCCTACCCCCTTATCTTAGAGCCATACCAAACTCCTGAAGACATGGCTTTTTTTCTCTATTTAATTTGGCTGGGTTATTAGTGAGCAGCATTCAGTTAGCGTCGAGAAACCTATTTTTGGTATTTGAGCGCTATATGAACAGACATAACATTAACATTAACAATAGGAGGCAACAGGACCTGAACTTTACTAAAGCTATTAATGTCAGCCAACATAGTCAAAGGGCGAGAAAGTGCTCTGCGCTTTTGCGTTTCCAGTCGGACCTTACAAAAATTCCAGGGGGGGCAACACTTTCTTAGTTAAATGGAGGTCGATATTTTCACAAAACAGTTGGAAGCCATATTTGTTTTTATATTTGGCTAATTCCCAGTCAAATCATTTGGTTTCTCTTGGTGTGCATTTCCACTCAGACATTTTAGTGAAAATACTTCATTCTTCCTGGATCTTTCACCAGAGAAGACATCATATCATCCTTCTGTGTAGTGCTGTTCTTGTGGCAAGACAAAAACAAGCATTGGCATAGCCAATAGGTCTCGCTTTGGGACATTATAAGTGTTTAGCCATGCAACAGTTGATGTTGCACCAAGGATATTGTGCTGCAGAATTACATACTTATAAGGTCCCAAAGGTGAGACCTATTGGCTATGCCAATGCTTGTTTATCTATGTCCTTGCACACTATAAACGCTTTTAGTGCTTCTACTGTAACAAAAAACAAGAATACGTTACATTTGCTTCTGGTAAGCACAGACCGGAAATGAGGGAATGACACAATAATCGGGATTGTCAGCCTGCAGCTAACTGAAACAGTAGACGAGGCAGCCGTGAAGAAAATCAAAAGCAAATATGGGTTAGATCAGCATTAACATGCTCAAAAAAGGCGAAGGAAATATTCACCTACACTGGGAAAGTTGAATTTGTTTTATTATTTTTAACAAAAGCGCCTCTGGCAAGGGATTATATCGTCATCTGTCACGCCTTAAAGCAGTTCGACATATTATTTTACATTACCTTACAACATGCATTAAGAAGGGTGCACCTTTGGGGGGCGTGGCTTGGACCACGATCATGGCGGCCGCATAGTTGCGGAGCTCTGTCTTGGTCCGGCGATAATTCTGTCGAAACGTGAGAGGGGTGTCCCCGAGGTCTCGCGTTTGGAAGGCGAGTGAACGGGCTAACCCTTGCGGTCAGGCAGACCTGAGACCGGGACTTGGGGGGTGCCGCTGGACCGACGCTAGAAACAGCGCAAGTGAGGAGCGAGCCCCTGGAACGGGCCTACAGAAAGCAAAACCGGAGCTGCCGCGGGGCTGCGGATTATGGTGAAGATCCCGGCAGCAGAGCGGAGCGACGGCTCGAAATAATAAAGGCGAGTGGCGAAGACAAAGACAGATCGTTGACGACGAGAGCGCTGATCCGGCGGGTCCCCTGCACTACGGAGAAGTGGGCGGTGGCCCGGATCAGAGCGGCTGCAAGAGGGAGTCGGCGGAGACCCGGGCCCCCCGTGGACCTGCGTCGGAAGCCGAGAGAACGACTGCGGTTGAGCGAGGCCCGACCCGGGACAGGAGTGACGAATCAGAGTCCCGGTGGGCTTTGGGACCTCGGGTGGGGCCAAACTGACGAAGGGGCTGCCTGTTCCCTGAGAGAGTGTCTGGGCTGAATCCCGCAGCAGCAAAATGGGGCGGCCGAAAACTAAAACAGGCAACACCCGGCCCAACACCCGGGAATCATCCCCGCAGCATAGTGGGCAAGACACTGGAGACACAAGCAATAAAGATCGCTCGCTGCACCTCCACTTGGACAAGATCCTGGAGGCTATCTCCAACACCAAAACAGCACTACAGCAGGATACAGGGGCGGTGTCAGAGGGCCTGGGTCTGCTGCAGGCGGAACACCATAAGCTGGCAGATAGGGCCACGGAGGTAGAAAACTCCCTAACAGAGCTAGTGCCGGGGCAGAAACAAGGATCGGCAAGGCTGGATGATCTTACGGCCAGAGTGACGGAGCTCGAACGGAGGGCGGAAGATGCTGAAGTGAGGAATCGGCGCAACAATGTCCAGGTGGTGGGGATCCCAGAGACCACAGAAGGGGCGGATACACTGACATTCCTGGAAACATGGTTTAAGGAGGTGATGCCGGCTGGCGCACTATCTCAATTTTTTGCCCTGGAGAGAGCTCACAGAGTCCCGGGTCAACCCCCGGCCCCGGGGAGGCCCCCACACCCGGTAGTAGCCAAGCTTCTACATTACAGGGACAGGGATGCCATATTGCAGCAGTCCAGATCTCACGGCCCATACACGATGGGCAACAGTAAAGTGTCCATGTACCCCGACTTTACTGCCAAAGTACAGGCACAGAGAGCCTCCGTCATAGCGGCCAAGAAAGCTCTTCGAGAGGCGGGTTTTACAGTACTCACTAATGTTCCAAGCGAAGCTCTGGATTGTGCTGGATGGTGCCACCCATTTCTGCGACACCCCGGAAGACGCCTGGACGTGGCTGGAAGCATATGGGAAGGGAGCACCCCTGCCCAGATCGCAGCCGGGTTTGAAGAGGGAGAAACGTACTAGGAATCTGCAGCGCCGGCCCAAGAAATCAAGAGCGTTGCGGAAGCCCACTGTTTCCCAAACACAACAAGATCGAGAAGCTGCACTGGAGGTGGTGGCACGGCTAATGTCGCCCAGAGGTCAAGACCAAAACAAAGACACGTCTTCGGTTCAAGGGAGCCATCCGTCTGATTCAGAGGACAATTCGGAGAATGATATGGAGCTGCCGAAATTGACCCCACGCTCGGCAGATGATATTGTCTAAGGACACAGGATCACAGTTAACCATCATACCATTATATGGTGACGCCTTGTTTTCATGGATGTTTCTGATACCGGGGAAGGGAAGGGGGATGCCCTTCAGCACCACAAATGGGACCAGACAACAGTTCCGCCATTGTTAATAGTAACTGACCTTTCATTCCACCCCCCACCAGAGGATACCGCACCTGGAGCTGGAGGCGGCGTTCTGACTAACGAGATGTTTCTTTTTCAGGTTTGGGCAGCTGACCGTTGTCAGGTTGCTCACGGGACGGTGAGTTTACAGTTGGGTTTGTTGTGCTATACTGTGGGGTCCACTGCTGATGGTGATGTGGGGTGGGGAGGGGGGAAGACGACCGAATTGAGAAATGGCCAATAACTGTCATCAAGCTGAGGAGCTTAAGCTCCTGACCTGGAATATTCGGGGTATGGGGTCTCCTTCTAAGCATTATACTATCGTTAATTACATAAAGCGCAGAGGAGCTCATGTAGTGATGCTGCAAGAGACCCACCTTACGGAGAGGGAGGTTGGCCGGCTCAGGCGTAGATGGAGGGGGCAACTGTTTGCAACCGCGTACTCAACATATGCAAGGGGGGCCCTGGTGTGGGTTAGACCTGGAGTTCCGTTTCAAGCCTCCCGGACAATAATCGACCCGGACGGGAGGTTTGTACTAGTGAAGGGCAGATTGAAGGGCAAGGAAATGACGCTGGGGAGTGTGTATGCGCCGAACCATGACCAAGTCCCTTTCCTGACGCAGTTGTCTAAACCTCTGTCGTGGGTGGCGACGGGTGACCTGATTCTAGGGGCGATTTTAATTGTGTATGTGATCCGACATGGGATAGATCTACTCCTCCACTGGGAGATACAACAGTGGCCACGACGGCTAAGGGCCTGCGGGAGTGGATCCGGGGATGGGAGTTGCTGGATATTTGGCGAATACATAACGCTCATCTGAGAGAATACTCCTACTACTCCTCTCTGTATGATCTGCACACAAGATTAGATATGTTCCTCTGTTCTGATAAATTGGCCCTGATGCTAGCGAAGGCGGAATACTTGGGGAGATCTCTATCGGACCATAGCCCCCTATAATTACGATTCGCACCCACCCCTGAAAAGGCCCCCATTCCAATGTTGCGTTTGGATCCCAATCTACTAGAGGATGACTGTTATAGACAGCAGCTAGCTGGGGCGATTACAACTTATTTTGAGAAGAACCAGGGGATGGCTAGCTCTAACTTGATAGAGTGGGACGCCTTTAAGGTGGTGATGAGAGGGCAGTGCATGGGACAGACGGTAGGAGCCAGAAGGGAGATCACAGAGGAGTTGGAATCTTTGGAGTCCCAGATACGGGTGTTGGATGGGGAGGTTGCTGGACAAGCGGACACTCAGAGACGCCTGGCAGAGGTGAAGAGTAAATATAGCGCCACATGGGAGAGACTGAGGATGTTAGATCACAGAACTTATCAGGAGCAGCAGCACATAGAGGGTGGCAGAGCAGGGAAGTTATTGGCATGGTTGATTGAGCCAGAGGGTAGAGGAGTACCAATTGCTAGTATTGGAGGTCCTACGGGACAGGTGATACACTCTCCACGGGGCATTAATGACACGTTCAGGGAATACTATGAGTAATTATATGGGAAGCCAGTGGAAATACAGAGCGACAGGATAGTGAGATATTTGGAAGGGTTGGGGCTACAACAACTAGATCAGACCGCGCGGGATACATTGACACAGCCGGTTAAGCTGCAGGAAATTAGGGCAGCCATTAAGGAAATGGCGCGGGGGAAGACACCGGGACCAGGCGGTCTCCCGGCTGAATTTTACTCCACTTTCGTAGATTTGTTGGCCCCAAAACTGGAAAAAATTTATGCTACAGCATGGGGCGAGGAGCATCTTCCAACGTCGGCCAGGGAGGCGTTGGTGATCCCCTTGCCTAAAACTAAGAAGGAGGTGGCCGATGTAACGGAATTTAGGCCGTTGTCGATGTTAAATATCGACTTTAAAATACTTAGTAAAGTGCTTGCGGACAGGCTCCTACCCCAGATGCAAGGATTGGTCCATGTGGACCAAAATGGGTTTATCCCCTCACGTTCAACATCCATTAATCTGAGGAGGCTGTATCATGTGTTGTTCCACCGGGATTTGGGGGGCTATCCTGCTGCGGTAGTTGCAGCAGTGGGCCTGGAAAAGGCCTTTGATTCTTTGAGATGGGACTTCCTTTAGGCGACGATGGGGAAGATGGGATTGGGGGACAATTGGTTGAAATGGGTCCGGCTGTTATACGCGGATCCTAGACCTAGAGTATGCACGGGCAGTACGGTATCGGCCCAATACCCCGTATATAGAGGAACCCGGCAAGGGTGTCCCCTATCACCTCTGCTCTTTGCTCTGGCCATTGAGCCGCTGGCGGAACGACTCAGGCTTGAGAGTTGGAATCTCGGTGTGGCACTCAAGGGGACGGAGCATATAGTCTTGCTCTACGCGGACGACATCTTGGTTTATCTCCGGAATGGATCCTGAGGGGTCGAGAGGTATTGCGCATACTAGAAGAGTTTGCGGAACTGTCAGGATTACGCGTTAACAAGAAACAAACATGTGTATTCCCCCTAAGGCCTGAACTTGACAGGCCACTAGACTTCCCGATGGACCTGGAATGGGCCCCGGGCACTTTCAGGTACCTGGGAATCCGGGTGTACAATCGACAGAGAGACCTGTTGGAAGGGAACCTGGGTGGGGCATTGAGGGCCTTGAAGGTGAATGTGTCTTTCTGATGTTCACTTAAGTTGCCTGTTATGGCCAGAGTAGCATTGTCCAAAATGGTGGTGCTGCCGAGACTGTTGTATTTCTTTGTTAATTTGCCGATAGTGATCCCGAGGAGCTGGTTCAGGGCCCTGGATGTTCTGTTGAGGGATTTGGTGTGGGACGGTGGACGAAATCGAGTTTCTCTGCAGACTTTAAGACTGCCCTGGACGGAGGGGGGGCTGGGCGCTCCAGACTTTGAAGCATACTATTTGGCGGCGCAACTTCAGTGGCTGGCCAGATGGTTAGATGGACGAGGGTTGGAGACATTGGCGCTGCCGTCTCACTCCGCCCGAGGAACTCAACCCCTGCCTTAAGATTAAAAATATGAATGTCTTGCTCGCTGTGGCATTGGCATGTTGGGCTAGATGCAGGAAAAGGGCTCCGGCTACGCTGCTTTATGCACCAGATCTACCACTTACTGGAATCCCTCAGATGGGTGTAGGCCCTCCCCTTACACAGCGGCAATTACAGGGCTGGGAGGAGGCGGGTATTCGGTCTGTTGGAGATTACTACCAGGATGGAGTAATGCTCCCTCTAGAGGATTTTTTGGAGTACCATGATCTGCTACCAGGGCAGTTCTTGAATTATCATAAGATAAGGGGAGCGTTGGTAAAATTGTGGGGGAATGGCACGGATGAACCGGCTATGCATGCGGCCCTCCAAGCGATGGTGACGTTGGGAGCTGCCGGGCATCTGGTGAAGTGGCTATATCTGGCAATAATGGAGATGTCCCGGTGACCTCTGCCCAGAATTCGAGAACGGTGGGAGGGCACCCTGGATAGGCAACTGACTGAGAGGGAATGGCAAAGGGCCCTGGGCAGTCCCAAAAACGTTTCAAGGAATACAGCACTTAAATTAATACAGTTCAACATAATGCATAGGACATACCTTACACCGCATCAATTGAACATAGTATATGGGAGAAATGACCAATCGTGTGCCAGGTGTGCCAAGATAGATGCAGACTTTGACCATATGTTGTGGTCCTGTCCAGAACTCCAACAGTACTGGACAACGGTGGTAGAAACTCTCAATAAGGTCTTGGCCCGTACTATGGAATGCTCCCCGGAGGCGTGCCTACTATAACTCTTCCTGAGGCCCAAATCCACACGGGTGGGGCACAGGTTTGTGGATCTAGCCTTGCTCCTGGCCAAAAGGAGGCTAGCTCTCAGGTGGAGGACAGTAAGAAGTCAGCTTATAGTTGACTGGGAAAGGGATGTTTCCTGCTGGGCTAGGGCGGAGGAAAGAGACTTGATAAGAGAAGATAAGACCACGAAGGGACGCAAACCGCTGGCTGAGCCATGGGCAGAAATACTGGGGGCATGGGACACACGTAAATTGATGGACAGGGAAGTACAGTCGGACACCTCAGGACCAGAATAGGGACTGGAAATACGTACAGGTCCAAAACAGAAATGCTTATTATCAAGTCCAGACAGGATGGAGTGACAAAACTGCACAACAAGGAAGGGCACAGCATGTAACGATAATGGAATACAGTGGAGGATCTCTTTTGTCCTTCCCCCGCTGGGATATGCTGGGGGGCTTGGACGTCCCTGCCCGCACCCGCTCCTTTCTCCCCAACCGCCTGGGAGCCCTCCCCCCGGCCCATAAGACAGGATATTTACTAAGTGGTATGATTCGTAATTAAAGTGATACATCAAGCAGACGAAGGACCCCCGGAAATTGCAGTAGTTTTATATGTTTTAATTTGGTATCTAATGTTACACAGATACCCAAGTAAGTTTCTTAGTTTTACATCATAAATATAGGCAGACACATATAAGGCATACATATGAGAGGGAATTAATGGACAATGTGAACACGCCTACTCCCCATAACTTATTTGGATGCAGCAGGAGCAGCACAGTAACATTTAACTGTTAAAAGGGTCATAATAACCCGCAGAAATATTATAAACTGGGGAAGCGCTCCAGGTTTGAGCAATCTGTGTATGAATATTGGTATATATTTTGTATCACGTTGATTGCGGTTTTGCTAACCAATTGCTGTACCACAAAGAAATGTATAGACGGTACCGAAGATAATATAACAAATGCCAATAAACAGGATTTACAAAAAAAAGAAGGGTGCGCCTTTGCGTTCCTCCTCGCCAAGCCAATAGCTTGGGTTCCAGGACCTGTGTACACTGCCCTCTCAGACTGCAGTGTGCTGGCATACAGTACTTCCGTACTCGTGACAGTGAGAGGAGAAACGTGAATACTCCCCAAAAGGCCTTTTTTCGTCACGCCCTTCTCTCGGAGGTGCAAGTTCCCTATTACCACGAGAATGAACCCACCTAAACAAAATAATAAAGTTAAAAACGTAGGGCCTTAGTGAGTATGGAGAAGTGTGCTGTTTTTTTCTCTTTCCAAGAATCCAACAATAAGACTACAACCATGAATCCAAGGGGAGCCCATTTATTCAACCTATCTCATAAAGCAGAGTAAAAAACAAATGGCTATCAAAAGTTTACAATATAACAAACTAAGGTGCATTCCTTTAAAATGCTGATCTGTGATAGCTAAAATATCATCAACTGCGTATAAGATTAATAGATGTGAGATACACATCCCCTTCCTAATGGAGACATGGCTTGCATACACTGGAATCATCATGAAGCATATGAGAGAGTTTGCAAAGTATACACAATGTGATCGAAGGATAGTAAAATAGACTTAAAGTGGAGTCACTAGAAAGCACGTTACTTGTGCTCCTCTAGACCTCACAACCTTATCCTATGAATGTTTGTATTTAAATTCAGCCCCCATCAAACAACAGGGCTTTTTCCCTAAGAATGTTTTGAATTCACTACCACAACATTAGTTTCCTAGGATGACCATCTACCACTTGGCAACTTCAACCTCCTCTGGAATAACAGTGGAAGCTCTATCATACTTCTTACTTGAAAACAAGCTGACACTCTTAAAGGAAGCCAATATGAATATCATTACTGCTGAACCATATCGTGTTTTACATAGATAAGAAGGCCCTAGTAAAACTGATTCATCAGATGACTTCATCATGTTCTTCACCTTAACCATCCATAAGTGCCCTCTAAATCTACAACAGAGGCCAAACTACACATGGGTGAGTAGCACAAAAACTCTCTCAATAAAAGCTGAATGCTTCCAAAATTAAACAATAGCTCTAAATCATGATTTGGCCATTGCTTCTTTCCCATTGGAACAATACAACTCTTCCATCTTGAACGCCATGGGCACTCTTGCGCCGAACTCAAGAAAATCCAACTGCAGAAAGCAATCTATACCATCTTTAATTAAGAGCCTAAAGCAATTGAGGAAAACATACAAAATAATATGCTAAATAAAATAAATAATTTTCCTTCAAGACCAAATATAAGTAGTTAAAAGTGAAACCGAAAACTATTGACAATAGTAAGAGCTCAAGCTACTGACTCATCAACAAAAGCCCATATACATGACACTCGCTGTAATGAGTTGGACAACTGCGGTGGCAATACATCACTAAAAAGTTATAAAATTAGAATACAGACAGCCTGGATAATCTTTGTCCAAATCACATAAGTGCAACAAAAAAGTTACCTACTAATAAGCCACTCCCTTCAAAGTAGATGTAGAGAAAATAATCAGCTTGACAGAATTCATAGAAATATAGCAGCATCACCAATTACAACCCTCCTCTACCTATGGAAGAACATTATAAATGCCATGCTGAACCAAGTTATTGTCCACTTTTCCCTCAAGAAATGTATTATCAGAATAATTTACAAAAACTCCAAATCGGACCCACAATACAAGGAAAATTATTTTCTCATCATTGACCTTACCTTCTGTGGAGAAAATCAAGCTGTGCAGCTAAACAACTGAATAAATTAATCAATTAAAATTGTCTCTTACATACTGTCAATCCGGTGTAAGTTCAGGACATAGCGCTGAAATTGCAATAGCCTACATTATAGGCAATGTGTACCAAATACTCCCTGCCTGGTTATCATGCTAGGCTTACTGGCAGTACTGGACACAAGTGACTAAGACAGACCACTCAACACCCTTTCCAGACGTTTTGGTATTAGTGGGATGGTTCTTCAATGGTTCAAATCATACCCACATAATCATCACCAGACAGTGAATATGAATGTCTCCTAAAACATATAAAAAAGCTCTCAGAGTCCCACATGGATCAGTACCGCCCCTACCTTCTTTTGCCTATACCTTAAATCACTTGATGACTTCCTAGTTATAATGTTCTTTCCTACTATCAATCCATGGACGACATGCAGATTTATGTCAGTACTAATGATAACACCTTCAACAGCTACAAAAAGGAATGCCTTTCCAAAATACAAAGCAGATTGACAAGGCGGAAAATAAACTGATTTAGAACAAAACAAAATTCTTGATAATCAACTCTGACTCAGAGGCAATACAAAACATGACACACCGAAGCAGGTCTTTGTTCAAAGCTGATGCAGAATGGCAAATCTCTGGACAACAAACTAAGCCCAGTAGCCAATACGAAATCACCGGTAAAGAGTGCTTAACACCAGCTGAGCCTCATTAAATTGATCAAAATACTCCTGCCCAAAAACAATCTCCAAGAGGTTAAACAGGCACTGGTAATCTCGAGGCTGGAATATAGTATCAGGATCCTCGCTAACTTCCCTGCTAACTGGCTATCCCCCTTGAAAGCTGCATACAGTTGCAAGACAGAGTACAGGCAAATAGAAATGTAACATATCCTGCCAAGCATTAGTTGAACTTGAATGGGCCCTTTTAAATGTCGGATGCAGTTTCCAATCAGCCTGCATGATATTCAAAGGTCTAAAAATAGGAATTCCTCACTATCTCAAAAATATATCATCATTTTCAGACAGACAGAACAAATTCTACAGTACCAAAGTAAATTAGAAACATTTTGCTGCAACAAAGCCTACGTGCAAGTCCATTCCTTTACATATTTTGCTCTGAAGATTAGGAATGATAATCATATGAGTATAACACATGATTAATCTTTGACAGCCTTCAAATGCGGCCTAAATATAATCGAGACAGTGAACTTACCCATATACATTTACAGTGAAAACGCTAACACTGCGCAGTGCCATAATGTCTGCTTTGGATTTTATTAATCATATATCAGCTTTATGTAAATGCTTGACGACCACTAAAATCTAAGCATCAGTGCACATTTAAAACATTCTAAAAGTACTGTGACCATTTAACTGCATATTGTACAATACATATGTATTGAAGTCTGTTAGTAAAGCGTTCTGAGGTTGGCACAACGAAGTGAGGATTTTGGAAAATAGTGGAGTCAGCTCCTGGTAGTGTTAGTTAAACCACACTGTTATCCACATTACTTCCACAAGAAGATCCTGACATCCACTCATTTGTTATCTTCGAGTTTCAAAATTATCACGTGGTCTCACTCTTATTAACTTGCAGTGAAAATTTATAAAAATGTAAGAATTGCAGATTTTTCAACATTGCATACTCCAACTGATCAAAGGCACAGCTCTGACATTTGAAATGGCAATTGCCTTGCATTATTTTTTACTTCTTGCTAGGTATTTTGCATTAAATGCATAGTTGAATTTATAACTATCCCAAGTGTTGTGTTTTATTTTTACAGACAGTTGCATTGTTTGCCAGGAAACGTCTACGTTAGGCCAACAGGTGGGCGCAGGGCAGGACTACCCACAACAATACCAGGAGCCAGAGGTAAGGGAGAGATTTTTCTCCAGGGTAACTGGGGTGGAGTATGACCCAGGGCTGGACCCGGTGATTCAGCCGGAATCATGTTGAACCAAATGTAGGTAAAGTCTAACTGCACTTACTGTGTTGTACATGCTCACTTGCTTGGCATGTATTGTCTTGTACTTGTCTGAAATGTGTTAAAGTGTACAAAAAGGTCTTGTCTGGGTAAGAGATGACAGGGTAATGGACAGGCAGAACAGGTAGAAATGGCAGGAGTCCAGAGACGAATACTGTGTTCGGGCGAGTCCATGGTTCAGAGCCAGCGTCCTCTAGAAATTGTGCAGAAGATAGGCATGTGAACCCCAACCCTGCCGCCATCCTTCCATGCACCCCGCAAACATCAAATGGTTTGCCATTGTAGACCTTTATTCATCCTTCTTATTCATCCTCATACACGAAGAGAGTCAGTTTCTCTCTGAGTATTCATTCAGAGGGTCCCAACTTTCATGGCAGAGGCGCTCACAGGTTTTTACAGAGTCTCTGCCAATCTTTTTCCAAGCTTTATTGAAAAGCAGCAGAGGCTCTCACAAGGATTTAAGGAGTCTCTGTCAATCTTTTCCCAAGCTTTAAAGGAAAGACCTGGAAACGTTGGCCTTTCCCTGGGGTTCTACTTTGGTTCAGTACATTGATCATTTCCTTTTGACATCTGTTGCTTTAGATTACGGTACGGTGTACTTACTCTGCCTCCTCACTGAAATGTCTAAAAAGTGACAAATGTTGGAAAGAGAAAGTGCAGTTTCTTGGCCATGAAATCTCAGCCAACAAGCGCAACTCGTACCCCACCGCTTTGATGTCATTCATTAGTTGGCAAGTCCAGTGACCGTCTCCCAGGTACACACTTTTTCGTGTAAGGCAGGGTACTGTAGATAATGGTTTCTGGACTATACCAATATGGCAGAGCCTATGCAAGAATGCATCAGAAAAGACACAATTAAACCTTTGGAGTGGTCTAAAGAGGCCGGAAATTGTGTTTGTACAAATAAACCAAGCACTGACTTCTGCGCCCACTTTGGGACCGTTTATTCTGTGTTAGAAATTCGCCTTTTCTACGTGGTCAGCCTTTTGCTGGACCCTACATTTTTGCTGCTGTAGAACTCTGCACACTTTTCCCCTGCTAAACAGTGAAAAAGTGCTCATGTTCCACCTTTCAAAATGGTAAAATTGGGATAGTCCTAATTAGCTTATTTAACTTACTCACATATCCCTAGTATATGGTGCAAAGTGTACCCAGGGCCTGTAAGTTAAATATCACTAGTGGACTGCAGCACCCATTATGTCATCTACTACAGTGTCACTACAGTGACAGTGCACACAGGACGGCAGGCCTACCGCTTGTAGTCTGGCTGTTGTAGTTTTAAACTGCAAATTCAGGCTGTCAGAATAACCCCTTTTTATGGCCTAAATCTGAATTTTGAATATTTATAAGTCACCTCCAGATAGGCCTTATTGCCTTTAATGCAGTTTACATGGTATTTAAAAATAGGAATAGTAAACGTTTAATGTTACACATGTCCTTACAGTGAAAATACCCCATAAACCTAGCTAGGCAAGACAGGCTGTTCCACAGGAAAAAACTGGGAAGCAATATTAAATACTAATAGTGTATCTCTGGAATGGGACTAGCTAGAAAAATACTTAAACTACTATTTTTAGGGGGCGTGTCCAAGATGGCGGCGCAGTAGGACGCAAGTTAGTTTCCCTCCGGCCCCGCCGATAATAAGCCTTGGAAAATCGCCTGATTGCCGGGACCATCGTGCTGCCAAGACACCGGGATTGCCTCACCCACACTGCGGAGCTCCCAGACACCGAGCGGCACTCCCGCGGCCTCACGGCAACCGCCCCGCGGGGCTTGAAGCGTAGTGAGCCTCCGCGCCCTGGAGGACGACTGCAGCTGGAACCTGGTGCGGACCTGAGAGATCGTCTCGGCGGGTCCGACCATTGGGTCCCAGACGTATCGGGACCCGGAGGAGGCCCGGGCGTAGTGCCGGTCGCGGCGCGGCACTACTGGAGCCCACAGATACCGGAGACAACGGAACGGAGCGGCCCACGAGGCACACGGCGCTGACCGGCGGGAGCGGGCCTGCTGACGATCTCCTGCAGCCTACCAACGGCCTGCCTCTCAGGTACTGTGGCGCACGGGTGGCGGCCTGCGGGGGGCCGCGCTGGAGGGCGGAACGGGAGCCCCCCGTCTCTAGCGGGTCGAAGTCATCGCTGTGGGCAGAGGCTACGATTTCCCGGCCTGACTTCTGAGAAGCGAGCACTGGCCTGCGGCGAGGAGGTAGTGGGCCGCGGATGAGGCCTTGCGGTCCGCAGTTCGGCGGACGGTGCACATGATCTGAGGGCCCTGGGGCCTGGAGATTCCCCGCTTTGTCTGGATCCCTGTTGCGGTCGATCCCTGTGTGCCTGGCCCCCCTCCCCCTTCCCGCTACTATTGCGCCGCCCGGTCCCATGAGCGGCCGGACCGGCCAGGACCTCTGCAGACGTGGTGAGCCCCAGGTGCAGCTTTACTGTCCGTAGATCGACGGACGCTGATACCGCCAGTAAAGTCCGCTTGCTGCGACGTGGGCTGTGGTGCCGCCGAGGACCAGTGTGATTTCTGAGGGAGGAGGCTCCGCATCGGCCATACTGTGAGTCACCGCTCTACTAGGTGCGAGGCCTGGGCCCGCACGTGAAGCGTCAAGAGCAACCCGGGTGGCAAAGGCTTTCAGGAGTGGCGGTCATTCGGCCCACGGTAGCGTTCCTGTGGCCCCTTTCGGCGGTGGGCCTCCCGAGTAGCACATGGGAGAGAGGATCTGTGGCGCGCCCGGGCCCTGAGGCTTAGAGAAGGTGACGGGGGGGACTCCCATCGGTCCGCAGTCCGGCGGACAGAGACCCCTCTCGCTGCGTGGGGCCCCCGGGACCCCCTGCTGGCAGTGGATCACGGGCCTCTTGGACTTGGCGCGCCCTGACCAACGGTGCAACCGACGGGGACGGCGACGGTCGTGGGAGCGGTGACGGACGTAGAGAGCCCTCCTGCCCACGCAATCACCATTCTGCCCCTCCTTGGACGGCGGCGGAGCTCGGAACCTGAGTCGACTGCAGGCACTGGCGGCTGGAATCCCATACCATGGTGTCCGGCCGCTCCCGGAAAGAGAAACCGCTGAAGGAGCTTCTTCTGAAACAGACAGGGCAGGCTTCATCCTCGGGTGAGAAAAGCCCTGTGACAATGGAAGGGGACGACTCCCCGGCCACCAAAGCGTTCATGGTGGAGCTGTTTACGGCCATGAAAGAAGACATCCTGGCCCTACGGAACCAGCTTACAGCAGACTTAAAAGAAGTACGCCGAGATGTAGATGAAATCGGGGAGAGGGTGGCGACCCTCGAAGAACATGATGTGAGCAGGGACGAAGAGATTCACCACTTGCAACAGGATATGCTACGCCTCCAAGAACAGAACTTAGATCTACAGGCCCGCGCTGAGGACCTAGAAAATAGGTCACGGAGGAACAATATACGGATCAGAGGCATTCCGTGGAAGGAGGAAGGGGATGACCTCCGAGCCTATGTTGGGGCTCTCTTCAAGCAACTCCTGGGCGAAGATGGAGAGACTAATATACAGATGGACAGAGCTCATAGAGTGGGACTCCCTCGTGGAAACAAGGCGCCCCCGCCTGATATCCTTGTGTGCGTTCATGACTTTCAGGTGAAGGAGCGCATCATGCGGAAAGCAAGGGAGGCCCAGCCCATACAGTTCCGCGGGCACAGCCCCGCCATCTTTCAAGACCTGGCTGCCTCCACACTATTCAAACGTCGGGAGTTCAAAGCTGTGACCACTCAACTCCGCGAGCAGAACATTCCTTACTCCTGGGGTCACCCCTTCCGCCTCATCTTTAACCATAACGGCAGGCTGCTGCAAATTCGCTTACTCGCCGAAGCAATGGAGATCCTCGGTCTCGAACGCTCTGGCCTGGGGACGGATGTTGAGCAGTCTACGGGGCCTCGCCCACGTCGCCAGGATGGATGGCAGCGAGTTGGGAGGGCGACTCCAGTCAAGAAGCCTGATCAGGCCATGAGAGACTAGGAACGTGAAGCGGTCATTGCCACTCTTTCACAGTCATCTGAGCATCCAGCCACCCCGTGAGAGGGGCTAACAGAGGTCCCGGATCAGACTTCCAGCGAGGTGCCGGAGGGGCAGCATGGGCTGCCTTTGGACTTCTTGGACACCCTGTCTGCAGGTATGCGGCAGGGTCTAGGTCCTGTCCTGGGCTGGGACGGTGTGTCGGGCATGCCCTGCTGGGTTTTCCTTCATTTGATGGACCTTTGTCATATCTCCCTTTTGTTATTTATCCTGTTTTTTGGGTTAGGGTGGGTTCTCTCCTCAGTGGGTCCTCTACTGCTGCTTCATACTCCGGTTGCACACACAAGTCCCCTTCCTGCACCCCTTTCACTGCTAGACAGCGCGTGCTCTCGTAGAGCTCTTTATTTCCCCCATCGTCCCGCCGTATGTTAAAATAGTCAGTCTCAATGTCTGGGGCCTTAACAACCCGGTCAAGCGGAAAGCGGTCCTGTCCTTACTAGAACACTCTGGAGGGGACGTTTGTCTTATCCAAGAAACTCACCTGTTACATGCAGACACCCACCGTATGCGGCATAGCCACTTCCCTCTTCAGTTTTGGTCTTCTTCCAATAGCAAGAAGGGTGGAGTAGCGGTCCTGGTTGCTAAAAACTTTAGGGGCACCGTGGTGGGGACGGTTTCCGAAATCAAGGGGCGCCTCATAGCGCTGCAACTCCGCGTGGGACCCTCTCCCTGCACGGTTGCTTCCATTTATTCCCCTAATGAACACCCCGAGAAGTTTTTACTAGAGGCTTGCGCTGAGGTAATGCATTCCCCGGACCCTGCGATAATTATAGGTGGCGACCTTAACCTCGTCTTTAATGGGGAACGAGATTGCTCGGGCTCACGCACAGGCGGGGCCGGCTCCATCTCGGAAAAGGGCGGGGACTGGTTGCGGGATGCGGGATGCGTGGCGCTGTTTGCACCCCACCGAAATCGATTATTCCTATTACTCAGCTGCACATAAAACCTATGCCCGTCTTGACTATTTCCTTGTTTCTCCAGCTGCCTGGGCCCTGGTCACGGACTCCTCCATTGAGGCTAGGGCCCTCTCAGACCATGCACACATTACCCTTGATTTGCGCTTCCCTTCTTCTGGCGCGACTTTCACCCCGCGCTGGTGCCTGCGCGATTCCCTGCTCCGATCCCCTGGTGTGGGTACTGACAATCGGCGCTGCATTGTGGATTATATACAGACTAATGATAGGGCTGACACCTCTCTTTCCTTGGTATGGGAGGCATTGAAGTTAGTGGTGCGGGGCGCCCTTATCGCTAAAGCAGCACATGAGAATAAGTCCAGGCGAACAAAGCGAACGGATCTCGAGGCCTCTGTCAAAGAATTAGAGGCAATACATAAGCACACTCGGTTAAGGCACTGCGGGACGCATCCGGTAGTCTCCTCACGGACGATGCTCAAATAGTCTCGTCTTTCCGCTCCTTTTACCACTCACTCTATACGGTGGACTCCTCCCTCCGATCAGAGCCGGCTGAGTATCTGAGAGATGCGACGGTCACTCCCTTGCCGGAGGGAGAAGCTGCTGCCCTGGAAGCGCCCATTCGCATTGAGGAAGTCATCTCGGCAATAGCCCGGCTGAAGTTACAAAAGGCCCCGGACCCGGATGGCTTCAGTGCCCTTTTTTATAAAACCTTTTGCGCGGAACTTGCCCCGCTTCTTACCCGCTTATTTAACTCCTTTTCAGATACGGGTTTGCTTGTTCCATCTATGCTACAGGCGTCCATCTCAGTTATTCTCAAACCGCGAAAGGACCCGGACTGTTGCGGCTCCTACAGGCCAATTTCCTTGTTGAACATCGACGCAAAATTGTTCTCCAGTATCTTGGCGCGTAGGCTGAATCCCCACATGCCGGGCCTTGTAGACCCCGACCAATCAGGTTTTATCCCGGGGCGCCAATGTGGCGACAATACCAAACGCCTTTGCCATCTCATCGACAAGGTCCAGAGGTCCAAGGGGGGCACTAGAGGGCGCCAAGCAAGATGGCCGCACTTGCGTGAGGCTCTTGCAGCTCGGGCCTTATATCCGCCTAAAATCCTCTGCATCTCAAGCCCAATCCAGCAACAAACAGCATGTCTGGAACGCAGAACCAGTGGAGCCATCAGACGGTGCTTCTGACGATCGGAGAATCGCCCGGAGAGCGCAATTTTAAAGATACAGCCCCCCGTGGCCGGGCTTCACAAAATGGCGACGGCGCTGCCCGGACGAGCTGAGCGAGTCAGCGCGGCTGGGGAATGAAAGCGTCCCTTACCTGCGTCTGGGAGATTGCCGAGCCCACTGGACCGGGGTGAGATACTGGTCGTGGGATAGCCAATCCGCGATTGCACACTGCGGTCCCCACACAAGCCGCTGCGGCCTCCTGCACAGCGATATCCGGAGAAGGAGAGGATGGGCCGCCGGGGCCCCCCTGGGCGCTGCGGCGGAGAGGAGCGGTGAAGAAGCGGCGCGGCCCTTGGTGCTCTCCCGGATTGCTGTGGGCCGTGAGCGGAGCCTGAAGTGAGTCACCCGGCCTTGGCGGTGAGTGTGGCGCTGCCCCCGAAGCCTGCGCCGGGCTGAGCGCTAGGGGCCCGCTGCGCTGCCGCCGCTGGGGCACCTAGCTCCACGCAGACTGTGCGGGCGGGGGGGCCTGTGGCGCGGAGCCGCCTACAATCCGTGGCTGCTGGTGCTTCTGCCTAATCCCCTTGAAGCGGCGCGGCGGTGCTGTGAGGCCCGTCCCCCCCGTCGCCTGTACACGTTGGGGGCCGTGGGATCCGCTGTGACTCGGACATATTCGTGTGGGGGATGGCGCACTGGGGCCCGCGGTGGCGGCATGCACCCTAGTCGGCTGTGCTGAAGGACGGGGGCCCGACGTCGTGCTCCTGCGGGCCCCCGGCATCCTCCTTGTCTGCCTTACTCTGCGGAGGAATCACCCTAGCATCGGAGGAGTACTGACCGTCGGCGGACCCCACAGGGGGGCCCAGGGACTGTGACGGCGTGCGCCGCGTGACCCAGGAGGACTGGCTGCGCAGGATTGATTTCCCCCACCGCTTGCGCGCGATGGGTCAGGGATTTGGACCCGCTCGGTGGATGTTCCCGTGGTATACAGGTGAAGAATCGAGGCCATGCCCTACGGCCTATGATTTGACCATTGGTGAAGAGGTCGCCACCCCACCCTGCCTCTTATCGAGGAAAAGCGAGGTAGCCTAGTACTACACCAAGGTACGATAACTGCCCTTATTGAAGTCCGCTTTCCGCGCAGCTGAGCCCTATTTGGACCACGGCTGGTTTGCGAAATCGCTCGGACCCAACGCGCTACCCCCGACTTCTGCACGAAATGGACTGATGGGATCCTGCTGAGCTGGGGGGGACCCGCTGCACATAGTTGTCACCCTCCTAGAGTCCACACATTGGAAGACTGTTACCACGTCCTTCTGCTACTGGGGCTCACCGAGCGCCTGACGCAACTACTACCATCATCAGACTGCCCTTGTGGGGACCTAATCACTCCATCCAACTTGTTGATCCGCCAACATGGGAAAACCTGATGGACGCCAGCCGAAACTCAATTTTGACACACGCAAATCTTCCTGCTCCCAGACAGAGCCGGAAGAGGATCAGCCTGATGCCCCGACTACCTTTACGTCAGATCTGAAGGAACTGTTATTAGTGATGCAGTCTAGCCTGACTTCAATCGAATCAAAAATGGACACCATGAACGCCAGACTGGATGGACTCACGCACAGAGTTGAAAAACATGATGAACGCTTGACGGAGGCGGAGCGCAGGATCTCTGATCTGGAGGACACTTCCATTACCACGACGAACCGCACACTTGAAATAAAGAAGGTCCTCAAGGTAATAGGGGCCAAGAACGAAGATCTAGAATCGCGAGCACGACGGAATAACCTACGTATCCTAGGTGTGCCAGAGTCCACAGCCACGGGCAAGATGGAGGAATATGTCGAGCGCCTCCTTATTACACTGTTCGGCAGGGAGGCCTTCTCGCCGGTTCTGGTTGTTGAGAGGGCTCATCGATCACTGACGGCCCGGCCCGCCCCTGGGACCCCTCCTCGCCCGATAATAGCAAAAATACTTAATTATCGGGATCGGGACATGGCCCTTCGCCTCTCCAGAGAGCTCGGCAGACTCCGATATGAAGGGACAGAAATTTCAATATACCCTGATTTCACCATGGCAGTACAAGAGCAACGGAAGAAATTCCTACAAGTGAAAAAGAAACTGCAACAACTCAACCTGCCCTATGCCATGCTCTTCCCGGCCCGCCTAAAAATCACATATCAAGGAAAACAACATTTCTTTACAAACCCACAACACGTCCAGGATTTCCTTAAGAATTTACCCAAGCAACCTAATGGTCAGTCCTCGCCAACACACCGACCGGGGAACAATGGCGGTGCCTCTGACATTGAATAACTTTCTGCGATACCGCCCTTACCGGGAGCGCAGTGGACCGGATGACAGTCCAGACATGGACCCTATACAGGACCACATAAACTTGCAACACATTACAAGCTAGAATGGTAAACACGCAGAAACACTGCGCGGACGGGACTGCCAGCACCGTCGATTCCCAGGTCATGCATGATTCCCGTAACGACACGGTCGCAAGCAGTGAACTTTTCTTGTGCTACTACAACGCCCTTAGGAATTGACGAACTAGACCGGAAAGTCGACTTTCAAGATGCCACATACGCCTGACACTACCACGCTGGCAGTCCCCATGTAAACAGACGTCTGAAACAGACAGTGTGATGAGATGGACATCTACAACACTGCCCGAGCGCCCTCGCCCTGCGAGGAGACTCTGGTCGCCCTCTGGCATTCCACCCAACAGGTGAACCCTAAACATTGTATTTTGAAGTTATGTTACCGTTTAGGTCATCTTCCCCAGTTGGGAATTTGGCACTAGGGAGGAAATGGGATGGGGGGGGGGTGAATGGGCCACGGCAGGATTGGGCTGCTGATGTGGGAGGGGGGAGGGGGGATTATATATTGTTTGTTAGCAGAAACAGGGAATTATTTTATGCCACTAACCAGCGTTCTGACGCGCATGATTATGTCTACACCGCAGCACCGGAGCAGGCGATGCCCACATCCTGATATCGCTATACTGTATTGCCACCATAGGCGACCGCGCTAGACCCCCTGCTTATAACTTCCTAACATGGAATGTTCGAGGATTGGGTGACCCCCGCAAAAGAAGACACATTCTCTCATATCTGGATCGTCACAATATTCATTGCGCGATGCTCCAAGAGACGCACTTTAGCCCCAACTCCTCCACTACATTCGCATCCAGGTGGGCAACATATGCTTGTTTTTCGTCCTATTCCTCTTATGCACGGGGCACAGCTATTCTGGTGAAACGTTCCCTCCCCTACACCCCCATAGGGTCCTACGACGACTCGCAAGGCCGTTACAATATCCTTTGGGGTCGGCTGGTAACTCAGTCTGTCACTTTTGTCTCCTGCTACTGACCGAACACTGATGACCCAGAGTTCTTTCGGGTACTCTGGGGAAATATAGCAGACACTGGGTCTACACATGTGATATGGCGCGGGGACTTCAATGTCACCTTAGATCCCATATTAGACCGCTCCCATCCACAACCACATCATTACTCCAAGGCACACTACACCTTGAAAGCGATAATTGGGGAATATGAGTTGCTTGATGCATGGCGGCACCTACACACACAGCTTCGGGAGGGCTCATGCTACACCACTGCGCGCGCCTCCTGGTCTAGGATAGATGGCTGGCTCCTCACCAGGGGTCTCGCTACTTGGTTGACACACGCTTCATACCTCCCCCGCACGTACTCTGACCACTCCCGAGCACTTATCACCCTCGCCCCCCCTCACAATACATCGCCCTGCCTATCCTGGCGTTTGAACCCACAGAGTTTTGAAACAGGAACTAGAACAGGAAATACTTGACTTCTTCCCGAAAAACGAAAACTCGGTTGAGCAATACTCCACGATATGGGAGGCATTCAAAGTCACCATTCGAGGTCATTGTATAGCAAAAAGCGGGGGAATTTTGAAAGATATCCGCTCCACGCTCCGTAAACTGGAGACAGAGCTCAAACGTACGGAAACGATGATACAGACCGCCCCCACCCCAGAGCTACAAGCCCAGTTGCGAAGCTTACTTGACACTTATCAGGAGACGGCTGAGAGTGAATGTAAATATAGAGGGAAATACCACCAGGCGCGCCAATATGGAGAGGGCGAACGACCGGGGAAGGCGCTCGCCTCTCTGATTCGCCTCCCCCCCGTTTTTCGAATATGGTCCTTGAGATCGAGGACGAAGACGGGAAGCGGCATGGGGACGCCACTGCGATTGTGGGAGCTTTCCGCAACTTTTATAAAGCCCTATATAAGACACATAGAACTGGCCCGGTGGATTTCGCCCCCTTTTTCGAGGACACTGCAATAGCCTGGCTGGGAGATGGACAGAGGGAATTTCTTTTAGCACACCATGAAGATGAGGAGATCATCTCCGCCATAAGGCAGCTCCAATCGGGAAAGGCCCCGGGGCCGGAAGGCCTCCCGGCCGAATTTTATAAAACATACCGTCATTTACTCATCCCTGTACTGCGACATGTATTTGAGGAGGCACGTGAAACGGGCATATTGCCCCCCACGATGTGCGAGGCGCGCATTATCTCTCTGCCCAAACCAGGTAAACCAACATTACACTGCGACTCATACAGACCCCTTTCACTAATTAATGTTGATGCCAAAATATTCGCAACACTAATCGCTAACCGCATTAGTCCTCTTATGACTGCCCTCGTGCTTCCAGATCAATCGGGCATCGTGCCAAATAGAAGCACATCTCATAACCTACGCACCTTGTTTGCGGTCCTCCAGGACATTGACCCTGATTCGAACGCCGCGGCAATATTTCTTGACGCTACCAAAGCGTTTGACTCGTTAGAGTGGGACTACTTAGCCTTCGTCTTACAACGCATGGGGTTTCCCGCGCCTTTCGTGGCGTGGATAGACTTGTTATATACTGGCCTACAGGCTAGAGTCATGGTCAATGGGATCCAATCCTCTCCTTTCACAATAGCTAGGGGCACCCGACAAGGCTGCCCCCTCTCGCCCTTCCTCTTCGCCATAGCAGTCGAACCCTTGGCAGCCAAAATCAGACAACATTATCGGGAACATGCGTTAATCTATCCAGAACCCCACATTTTAATCTCCCTCTACGCTGATGATCTTACGTTGTATCTGCGTAATCCAGATGAAAGCCTCAACCCTATCCTACGACTCCTCATTCAATTTGGCCATCTCTCCGGGGTTAATATCAATTGGGGGAAATCCCAGATATACTCCCTTACGGACGCTACCACGAGATTTGAGCCGGACTATCCACTCAAATGGTGCGCAGACACGCTCACATACCTCGGAATAAACATATCTAGAGATCGAGCCGAACTAATGCGGTCCAACTATGGACGAACGCTTGACCTCCTTACTGACAAAATCACTAGATGGATTGCATTGCCCCTCTCCATGGCTGAAAGAGCTTCACTGATTAAAATGGTGATACTTCCCAAAATGCTCTACCTCTTTACGAATATACCATACGCACCTAGTCGCCATTTTTTCAAAGACCTTAAAACCCAGATTATCCGTCTCGTATGGGGCGGAAAGCAAGCCAGATTGAGCTGGAGCGTTCTCACACGACCCTTCACGGCCGGAGGTTTTGAAATACCCGATTTGGAGCTATATTTTACATGCGCTCAGGCTCACTTTGCAGCCTACTGGATGCATCCTCCTCCATACATGCCCCACCTCGCCATAGAAGACGGCTACATGACCCCCACACCATGCTCAGCGCACCCCCGCGGTCCCAAGACACTCGGCCTCCTCCACGGTTCAATGCACTACCAGCGCTTGGAAAGACCTGGCTCGTAGGACCCAATGTCCCTTACTATATTCACCTCTACTACCTCTCCAGGGACGACATGATCTCCCGGTTACACAAGAGGGAGGCTGCCGCCGCTTGCTACGCAAGCTGTCCAGTCTCACTTGGGGCCAACTCTATCTCAAAGGGAAATTCCGCACTAGCGAGGAATTCTTCGGAACCTCCTCTCCCACCCCACTTGATCGGTTCTATTATGTTAGGCTTAGGCAGGATGTGCGGACACTCACCTCGTGCTTCCCACTAGAACCTCCCATCATGCCCCCCCTCCACGTCCTTCTACAACAAACTGCCCCTGCACATATAGTGTCACTCTTATATCGCACCACTCAAAATGAATGCGAATATAACCCCCACCAGCTAGGACCAAGTGGGAGGGAGAGCTAGGGCATCCCCTCACGGACGAACAGTGGTCCTTCTGCTGTCGCCAAACGGGGGCAGTCTCCGCCAGTAGCAGGCTGCGCATAATACACTACAGATACCTTCACCGGCTATATTTCACACCTGCTCGCCTACATCGACTACATTTGCGAGATAACGATCACTGCGAACGATGTGGAGAACAGGGAGCAGACTTCAAACACCTGGCTTGGGATTGTCCGCCTGTCCGCCGATACTAGGGGGAGGTACTGCTCGCTATAGACCAAATGACGGGAACACATGTGCTGGAGGACCCCCTCACCGCCCTCTTAGGGTACACTGAACCACTACCTGCAAAAATACGGCGCTATGCTTCACTGGCGCTTCTTTTGGCTAAACGTCGAATTGCCTGTAGATGGGGCAGGGGAAGGGCCCCCAAATTTAAGGAATGGCTCCGTGACCTTATATATTGTCAAGAACAGCTCCATCCATATGCTGAACTGCAACCACCCTCTTCCCGCCCACGCGACATCTGGGCCCCACTTCAAGCTTACCTGTTAGAACACGCTATAACCAATGACGCACCCGAGGAATCTAGGGCCGTTGGGAGTGACACACAGGGTAGGGGCGAACATTGATAAATGGAAGCTACCAGAAATGATAGGACCTGCTAATTGAAATGGCAATGTGGGAAAAGCAAAGCACTTTATCTATTTGGCACTATGGGGCGGGAGCTGCGAAATGTGGACAGCTTGACATCTAACACTGGCGAATAAGTGGCATTGGTGTTATATTGTTTTAATTTGTTACCTGAGAGTCCAAATGTTTAAGACCTTTGCTGTGGCCACTTAAGCTGAATGCCCCCCAGACGCGGCCGGCCCGATGGGGTTGTAGGCGGCTTGCTGTGTATCACCCCTTCCGCCTCCACTGCCTTCACTGCAAATGTCCTCACGCAATGCCGGCCCGCCTGGGATGTAGGCATCATGCTGTGTATTATACCCTTCAATGCCAATAAAGGTCTTTTGAAAATTTAAAAAAAAAAAAAAAGGTCCAGAGGTCCAAGGAAGAGGCGCTCCTTCTGGCGATCGACACGGAGAAAGCGTTCGATCGGGTGCACTGGCCGTACCTATTTGCCACTCTGGAGCGATTCGGTTTGGGCCCCCGGTTTCGCAGTTGGGTTGCAAGTATCTACAGTGCCCCCAGGGCAGCGGTCCGAGTTAATGGCCTATTGTCCGAACACTTTGAAGTGTGACGGGGTACGAGGCAGGGGTGCCCCCTCTCCCCCCTGCTTTTCGCTCTATATATGGAGCCCCTGGCGTAGCGACTTCGGGATAACCCACTTGCGCAGGGCATCCCTTTTGGTCTGGACCGTCATCTCATTAACCTCTATGCGGATGACATCATATTCTCCATCGCCCATACCACATCCTCTCTACCAGCTGTCATGCAGGACCTCCAAACCTTTAGTCAGTTCTCTGGGTTTAAAATTAACATACAGAAATCCCAGATACTTAATCTTACCGCTAGTCCACACACAGAAGCGGCCCTTCGGATCCAATCTGGGTGGCGGAGGGACTCGGTTACCTAGGCCTTTCCCTGCACAAGGAGCTGGCAAAAATGGCGGAAGTCAACTACGCCGCTCTTCTGGCTCGGATCCGCGCGGACCTCCTGCGATGGCGCCGTCTCCCGCTATCTGCAATTAAAATGAATGTTTTACCACGAGCCCACTATTTGTTCCAAACCTTACCGCTGGAACCTCCGCCTCGCGTTCTCCATCAGATCCAAACAGCGATCGAGGGCTTTGTTTGGGGCCCGATTTCCAGGACTCAACTGCAGCGCCCCAAAAAGGATGGAGGGATAGCGCTCCCAAACATCACTCGGTATTTCCTTGCTTCCCTCATCCGGTACATTGTGGAGTGGAACCGTCCTATGACGGAGAAATACTGGGTCTTCATGGACCAGACGGTCGCGGGCCATCATATCTGGCGAGACGCCTGGTTGCCCAGATCCGCTCGCGCCTGGGGGCTCTACTCCTCTCCGGTCACTCGGTCCATGATGCTTGCTTGGGCTAGAGTCTCACGGAGGGCTGGCCTGACCTCGTTCCCTTCGCCGCTAACTCCGCTGTTTGCAAACCCGGCCTTCCCCCCGGGGATGGCTGTCAAGGCATCGGCTCACTGGATTGCGGAGGGGTGCAAACGTATAGGACACCTTTTTGATATCCAGGGACTTCTCCCTTTTAAGGAGTTGCAATCGGATTATAACCTACCTGACTCTGATATCTACTTACACTCTCAGTTAATACATTGGGTTTCATCGCCTGGGATACGTCCCCTAGCCTGCAGACCAATGAAACCATTTGAGAAATGGTTATTTAATAAAAAAGATGATAAGGGCCTTATCTCCGAAATCTACACTTTCCTTAACTTAACACCCACGAGACCACGCACGGCCGGGCAGAAACGCTGGGAGGTGGAATTGGGGCGCGTGCTGTCCGATAAAGAATGGGAGGACATATTCTTTCGGGTGCACCACACTGCGTTCTCCTCGAGCCACACTGAGACGGCTTTCAAACTTGCCACCTATTGGTACTACACCCCAGAGAGGCTTTCTAAGTGGCAAACCCAATGCAATGGTCTTTGCTGGAGGGGGTGCGGGAATCCCGGAACACTCTTACACCTACTTTGGCACTGCCCCAAACTCACTCGCTACTGGGAACAAATTCTGGACGACATAGATATGGCCTTTAGTACTAACATTCCCCGCCTACCGGCTTACACGCTCCTGGGGCTTCCTAACGCGCTGACATTTCCCTTGCGCTCCACTAAGGGTCGGCAGATGGCCCTCGCGCTGAACGCTGCACACCGGGTAATACTGTCACGGTGGAAATCTGATAAGATTCCCGACCACACACACTGGCTACACCAACTATGGAATCTACTGGCGATGGAGAGGCTCTCCATGGTGGCAGCGGGGAAAGACAAGGACTATGCTAAAATCTGGGCCCCTTTCTTGTCCATTCTTTCCACTGAATTTCGCGAATTGACATGCCCACAATATCTCCGGATCCTGAAATTAGTCCCGGACTCCACGGAAACCACTATATAAATGTGTGTCCTGATACTCCTGGCGCTTAGCTAGCCCCGTGGATCCCGTGGTCACTGCGCGGCCCTTAGGGCACCACCCGGGTACCCAATTGCTCTCAAACTCACTGAGGAGAGGGGGTGGGGGGGTTTGGGGTTGGGGGGTTGGGGTTCTTACTTGTTATACATTATTTCATAGCCTTGTTTCTAGTTCAAACTATGGAACGTCTATCGGAACCTACGGGCCATAGCGGGTCCCTTCTTTATGGGCAAGCCTTCTGGGCTCCCCAAGGGGTCTCGCTTGCTGGTTTATACCATCGCTTGGTGGCTTAATCCCACGCCTCACTTCCCTTTGGACGCAGCCGGCCCTGATGGGTTGTAGGCGACATGCTGTGTTAAAAGGGGGGTCTCTGCCTCGCCCCATCCTTTGTGGCTCTAAACGTTTGTTAATAAGCCGGCCCGTTGGGTTGTAGGCATCCTGTTGATGTACTTCTGTCGGCGTTGCTTCAATAAAACAGATTTAATACTAAACTACTATTTTTATTAGTGATTAAATCTCCAATTCAATAGTGAAATCGGATTTTGACTAAATATTAAAGAAAAGTATCTTTTAGAAAGTCACTTTTTCCCAGTCTAAAGTCCCCTGACGTGAATCTGCATTTTGCTCTCCCTTTTCTGCCAAACTATAACTAGCATTTGAATAGCCCACCTGATGAATTGTGAACTCGCTCCCAAAGTTGAGACAAAGGCCTTGGGTATTGGAAGGTGTTGTTGTGCCCGTGACAGAATGGCCTGTGGGCTGGGCTCAGGAACTAGATTAACTTCAAAGGGGCCTATCCAGTCACAAGCAGATGTAGCTAACATCCAGGCCTGCCCCCTTCCTTCATCCCACCAGACAGGCAAGCCCCAGTCACAATGGGCCTCTTTTTAACATAACAGTGTCACATCCTTTTGGAGTGTCAAAACCTGCTTGACAGGTCTGCTGGAGTTTTACATATAACACTTGGGGTGCACTTCAAAGGGCAACAACAGGATGCAAAAGCAATTCTATGGCAGGACCGGAGGCAAGGATTATGCTCTGCTTTCTTCATTTTCCAACACCAGCAGATTCAACAGTTACAGAAAAAAACTCTCTTTCCCAAGAACCACAGGGAAAGGACAGTACGAGAGGTCAACCAATCAGCATCCACGCATGTCCTGAAGGTCCGGGAATTGCTGGGATACCTCCTCTTTCTTTTCCTGCTCACCAGCAGATAAAAGTCGCATTCCATTATTCTCTATGGTTTCACTGTTTTACTCTTGCGCTTAGCTTCGTTCTGTGCCTTTGTTGTAATATTGGTTTCTTTCCAAGGTTGTAGCGCGAGCGCTGCTGTGCTTTCATTTCATGTTGGCATGTTCATATGGGCATTTTTGGTGACCGCGAGAGCGTTCCTCAACGCTCCTTTCGCGGTTCTTAGTGCGGGCTCACGGTGACGCAGGCGGCCGCCAGAGGGCGCTAGTGCCGCGCGTTTCACAACTCGTTGCTCGGTGGGAACACTTTTTTCCTGTCAGGAAGTTCCTGTCAGTGCGTCCCCGCCGAGCAAGAAGCCCGCAAGCCTGGAGCCTTGACACCCGACTCCGGGTCGGTTTCCTGCAGCCTGACGCCCTTGTGTGGGTCGGTAGCTTCCCAGTGAGCCATTCTTTGTTTTGTAAGGCTGTCATCACCGTCAGGGGCCCGGCCCAGGTTTTTTCATTACTGGTGTTTGTCACCATTGGCAGTGTCTCAGTGCCCCTTTATTCAGTGGGTGTAGGCCCCAGGGTTGGTTACCCATAATTCCTTGCTTAGCAAGCCAAAAATTACAGGGTTAGTCCTGCAAAAATTGTGAGAACCTTAGGTTCGCCAAATTGTGACCTGACAGTCTATTCTTAAATTTAATATCCTTTCACTAACTATGGAAGGGGAATTTATGGAGGAAGAGACCTTTCAGGTTCTTCCCGTGGATGATGATTTTTGCGACGCGGTGGACGCTTCCATCCACCACGCCGTCGCTGCAGCTATGGGACCCTTTGTAAGGCGCATTATGAAAGTCTCCTGCGCCTATGCCTCGGGGGAGCGCCAACCCCCCCCACGCCCCAAAAGGAAAGCAGAGGCGGCTGTGGATGTAGGGGATTTTGAACGCCTTAAAAAGGCCTTCTTGGCGCGTCCTCCTGTATCCCAGGTAGACCCTTTAGAGGAGGGAATCCCTTTATCTCCCGAGGGCGACGATGATGAGGGCGATGATTCCCCTGTGGAGTCCCTTGATGAACCGGGCCCTTCCAGGCCCTGGCGCCCAACCCAGAATGTGGCAGAGGCCCCTGCGGACATGCTTGTCCCAGAGGATTTGGTCCATCCCCGCTCCTCAATGTGGACGCCGAGCGAGAAGGTGACGCAATTTGTTGCCAGCCGGATGAGGAAGCCCCTAGAGAAGGAAGTTAGGGCCTGCTTGCGAGCGGAGTGCCCTCGGCCTGCCCTGCTGGGCAAGGTAGCTGTCACCCCCGAGATAGATGCCAGAATGGCCACTTTCCTTCAAAAGTATATTCATGACCCCAAGAAGGGGATCGATAGGTCCTGGAAAGCTTGCCAGGACAAGCTCCTGGACGCCTGCGGCCCTCTCACTAAGATACTGGACCTTGCGGAGGAGGCGAAGGCCTCTGGTACCGTGCTTTCCCTAGAGTCGGTCTCAGGCTGGGCCCAGCGGGCTATCGTGTTCCTGGGGAATGCGAACTGCGCCCTCGCGGCAGAGTGAAGACGCTCCTTGTTACTTAAAGTGAACCCTAAACTAGGGGACTTGGCCTCCTCGGAGGGAGGGGCGGTTGCAGATGGGGGACTTTTCGGTGAGCCTTTTGTGAAAGAGCTCACGAAGTTTGTCTCCACCTTTACCACCCTTGATAAGGCGCAAGCCTCCATTAAGAGAGTGTTCCACCCAAAGGTTTTTGTCGGGGTTGGTCGTGGCCGGGGGCGCTCGACCGGCCGCTTCTACACTCAAGCCCCTAACAAAGGCTTCAAGAAGGCGGGTGACCAGCCCAAGCAGGAATTCTTCCAGTCTCGAAGAAACGGAAGAGGCAGAGGCCCCAGGGGAGGAGGCAGAGGCCAAACCCAAAATCAATCAGGTGAGTCTCTCCCCTTACCCCCATTTGCTAGTGGGGGGCAGGTTGGCTTTGTTCGCTCACAATTGGGAGGCCATTACTTCAGACTCATGGGTCCTTCAGACCATCAAGGGATTTCACATAGAGTTCTATGGAACCCCGAAGCAGGAATCTCGGCCACGGCCCCTGGTATTCACGTCCGCCCAGACTGCTCTGGTGGACGAAGAGGTTCACGATCTCCTCCACAAAGGGGCGATAGTGTGCTCCTCCCTCCACCCAAGCGGTTTCTTAAGCAACATCTTTTTGGTGGACAAAACAGATGGGGGTCAATGCCCGGTTATCAATCTGAAGGAGTTCAACAGCTGGTTGGTGTACCGCCATTTCAAAATGGAGGGAATCCACCTGCTGCGCGACCTCCTGCGCCCAAACGACTGGATGGTGCGCCTCGATCTGAAGGACGCTTATCTTTCCGTCCCGATTTTTCCCCCGCATCGCAGGTTCCTTCAGTTTCTGTGGAAAGGGCAGGTTTAAGAGTTCACCACACTACCCTTCGGTCTTTCCTCAGCCCCTTGGTGCTTCACCAAGGTGCTCAAGCTGGTGGTGGAATACCTCAGAGCCCGAGGCTTCCGCCTCCTGATTTATCTCGACAATATCCTCCTCTTGGCTCAATCCCCAGCCTTGCTTACAGAACAGCTCAGGACAACGGTACACCTTTTACAGGGCCTAGGCTTTGTCATCAACGGGAAGAAATCCCTATTGGTCCCGGCCCAGCAAACAACATTTCTGGGTTTCATCATAGACTCTGTCAAGAAGACGTTGAGTCTCCCCTCCAGGAAGGTTTCCAAGATTCGTCGAGAACTCAGGCGCACTCTGGCCCGGCCCACCACCTCTCTCCGGCAGGTTGCCAGGGTGGTGGGCTTTTTTTCCTCCTCCATACAGGCCATCTATCCGGGACCTATGCACTACAGAGCCCTTCAACGGCTGAAGGTCACTCACCTCAGGAAGGGTTTGCAGTACTCAGAGCTTGTTTCCCTCACAGACGAGGTGAAGTTGGAAATGCAGTGGTGACTGGACCACATGGAGGCCTGGAACGGGAGGGCCATTTTCGGCTCGGCTCCGGACATAGTTATAGAGTCGGACGCCAGCAAGTCGGGCTGGGGGGCGCGTTGCGGGGACTCCTTTACCGGAGGAAAATGGTCCGCAGACGAACAGCGTCTTCATATCAATTGCTTGGAGCTTCTGGCCGGTTCCTTCGCCATCAAATGCTGGACGAAGGACAAGATCAGCTGTCATGTCCTTCTCAAAATGGACAACGTGTTGGCTGTCCGCTACATAAACCACCTGGGAGGCACGAAATCCAAGGTGTTAGCGGACATGGCCGAGGAATTTTGGTCCTTTTGCCTAGAGAACAGTGTCTCGGTGACAGCAGAGTATCTTCCGGGAGCGTCCAATGTAGTAGCGGACTGGTGGTCCCGAGAGTGGTCGGATGTGAGCCTCTGGCAATTGGATACCAGAGTCTTCCGGAGACTCCACGCCCTTTGGGGACCCTTCTCAGTGGACCTCTTTGCCTCTCGTCTGGACCACCAGCTTCCCAAGTTCTTCAGTTGGAAACCGGATCCTCTGGCGGCGGCAACGGACGCCTTCCTTCAGGACTGGTCACTGGAGACGGGGTACGCCTTTCCACCGTTTGCCATGATTATGCGCCTTTCAGCGCAGGTTCGCCGGCAACAGGCAAAGGTAGTGTTGATCACGCCTTATTGGAGGTCGCAAGTATGGTTTCCAGTTCTTATGGAACTTTCTTGGGATTCTCCAATCCTTCTACCCCCCGATCAGACGATCCTTCGGGATCCCCAGGGAGGGCCTCATCCGTTGGTCCTTCAGAATCGAATGCCCCTCATGGCTTGGCGGATTTCCGGCAACGCTGGAGACGCCGAGGCTTATCAGTAGAAGCTCAGAACATCTTGGCAGCGGCATGGGCCGACGGCACCAACAAACGATACCGGTCGGCTTGGTCCAGATGGGTGGGTTGGTGCCTTAGCCGGGGTCAAGATCCTGTGGGGTGCGAAGTGGTCCACGTCTTGAATTTCCTGGCTTCCCTAGCCACAGAGGGCTTGGCTTACCGCACCATTAATTCCTACAGATCAGCGATCTCGGCGGGCCATGACCCGGTACAGGGTAACACGGTAGGGGAACACCCTTTTGTGTGTAAGTTAATGAGAGGTATTCGCTTATCCCTGCCTCCTTTACCTAAGTACTCACAATTGTGGGACGTTAACAAAGTCTTTCATCTCTTTAAGTCCTGGCCTTCGAATGGATACCTGTCTCGCAAGGAACTTTCGGCGAAGTTGGCCATGCTCCTTTGCTTGGTCTCCTGCAGGACAGTCTCTGATGTGAGAGCTCTAGACCTCCTCGGTCGGGTTTTTACCCCCCAAGGGGTCACTTTTCATATTTCACGCCGCAGTAAGTCGGATTCTAGGGTAATCTCGTACCCGGCTTTTGATAAACACCCTAAGTTGTCTGTGGTGCGCTGCCTCAAGGCTTATGAGAGCATGAAGGAAGAGTATCGCCCTCATGGCGTAAACCAACTGCTGATATCCCTCAGGAAACCCTTCAAGGCTGTGTCTCCCCCCCACCATTGCAAGATGGGTCAGATGGGTCATGCGGGAAGCAGGCATTGACATTTCGCACTTCGGTGCTCACTCCGTGAGGGGAGCGATGACTTCCAAAGCCTTTTCCCTCGGGGCACGCCTCGAGGATATTATCAATGCCGCCGACTGGTCTTCTGACTCGATGTTTAAAAGATTCTATTTTAAACCGGTCGTTGACATGGGTTCCCTGGTGGTGGACAAGCTTTGAACGAGCATAATCCTCGCCTCCGGTCCTGCCATAGAATGAAAGATTTCCTAGTAGACACGAAGAAAAGTTTCAATTCTATTAAGGACTCGGAGGCGAGGATTATTCCCACCCAGAGCTCCTGAGTATTCAGTCGCTTTTTTCCCACCCTAGTCGATGGATCATCACTCCGTAAGGTATAAGTATTGTTCTCCATTGTTTGTGCTCAAGGGTGTTACTGTACTTGAATTGACAAATTGATTGGTCTTGTGTTTCTTCATGATATTGAGTCTCTTCTGGACGATACATTTGTGAACCCTATGGTAGTTAAGTTCTGATTCATTCGATATTCTTTCACTTCTTTCAGGACCGGAAATACCTAAAACGGACTAATGGAATTCGTTAACAACCGGATGGTTTGCAGTCAAAGAAAGAGGAGGTATCCCAGCAATCCCCGGACCTTCAGGACATGCGTGGATGCTGATTGGCTGACCTCTCGGACTGTCCTTTCCCTGTGGTACTTGGGAAAGAGAGTTTTTTTCTGTAAATGTTGAATCTGCTGGTGTTGGAAAATAAAGAAAGCAGAGCATAATCCTCGCCTCCGAGTCCTTAATAGAATTGAAACTTTCCTTTGTGTCTACTAGAAAATTTGTCATTTGTATGTATCTAGTGTCTAGTTGCTGGAACACTCAGCTTTTGTTCTACCATACATTTGTCTCTGAGTTTGTAGTGGGCAAAGGGCCTGTTTCAAACTGTTTTTTAGTGTTAGGTGTGGGAGGTCACTTGGATTGCCACAGTACTCACCCCACATCCCCACAGGCCTCAGAGCCCAAATTTGGTATGGCTGAAGACTTTCAACATCTTGAAAATGCCCACAGTGAGTAGGTTTAGCTCCAGGAGCCTTTATCCCAGCAGTTAGGATGCCCCCAAGGGTCATTCCCAGCCACTGGCTCATGCCAGCAACAAATGTGGCATCAAACACACAAAAGGTGACTGGAGGAATGCTTGCAATAAGTCTAACCACTGGCAATCGCTCGGTGTAGCATTCAACCTAGCGTTCTTTTGCCCGCCAAATCACCTCAGTTTGGACCCAGCCCATATGCAAATCAGTCTCAATCCCGCTGCAGTCAGGACAGTCCAGGCTGAACTGCCAGGCCAGGTCCTCTCTGATCCGGAACACAAGCAACACAAGATTGGTTTCACCCTGACTTGGACTCTTTAGTCAGGTGTAGCTTGGTTCCAGTGGCACGGTGAGAAGGGAGCCACGCCTAGGCATACACTTGCCACTTAGGGCAGTTCACCAAACCCACAAAAGGTAATGGGAGGAATGCTTGTTATTTTTCTAACCACTGGCAAACGCTCGGGTAGCATTGTGACCCATTGTTCTTTTGCCAACAATGCCACCTCAGATTAGACCCAGACATATGATAGCGGAGACTCAATTAAGGATTTAGATTCTGTATTTGACATTGTAACTTGAGAGACATTTGGGTCATGAGGTGGTTTTAAAAGTTTGAGTGTGAGACTGAACTCGTAAAGTCCACCTTTTGAAGATAGTTTTGAGCTACTAACTATGCTGTAATGAAGAATAAATTATTAAGAAATCGGTGCGCGTATAAACAAGGTAGCTCCGATTAAATATACGATTTTGTGTGAGAGCCTATTAATGGAGTATTCTGATATGCTGCATGGCATGACACCCAGCGCTGTATGGGGTCAAACTAATTGTGACTATGTTGTTTTTGAGATATGAATAGATATTGTTGAACATAAACGGTATACAGGACTATATGAGAATTGTGCCAGGCAATTGAACTATTCAATAGCATTTAATTTACAACTCAACAGTACACAATAGATTGCAAAGAAGTATCACTGAACATTTGCGAATACACATAGATTTGAAAGTTATAGGGAAACAAATTAATATTTGTTTAGAGAAGGAGGATCTATTGAATAAACAAACTGTACTGGTAAAACCATAAACATATAATACCATGTTACTTGTATATCACACCTTTTTTAGTGACTGTTGATGTGATGGTATATGGCGCTAAAAAGGAACTATTTGTGAAACACGTGTTGCCCTGGTGTTCAAATAAAGGTTTTTTGGACCAAACTTTAGATATTTTGCCCTCAAATCTACACCAATAAACAACAAAATGCCAGTACTGATAACCAATTCACCGCTTAATATCAGCACATTGAAATTAAACAATGTAACCACAGGACCTCTGTTCCCATATGTTTTAATCAACATTTATTTTTCAACATAATCACTTCTATGATTTCATGAATTTAATTTAGAAAGCATAAAAAACATTCTTTTCTCCCCACTCGCACTAATTCTTCTTTAAAACATACCTACATTCACTGCCAATTCACTTTCATACCCATTCTTTCTGATCATTACCAACATTCTTCCAAATCATCCATTAATCACACTCCATACACATACCAGCAGCCTACCACCCCACCCCTCTTCATACCAATACAACACAGTACCCAATTTGGAAATACAATTACAATATAAGCCAAAGACAAATCAATTTAAACATGAACACAAAATTCTTAATTTGAACATCTTATATACACGCAATTGGCCATCAACAGGTCGACGCGTTTCGAACACCCTTTACTTCCGGGGTTCTCCTAAGGACCGACAAGCTGCAACAAAACACAAACAAAACATGTATCTAAATTCCAGTGACTACAAGGTAGATCAGTTCGGTCTTTTAAAAAACCTTTTTGTCTTCAATTTAAACTTCGAGTTGCTAAAATAGCTTTTACTTCTTCTTCTTGTTCCCGGGATCCAAGACAGGACTCCTAGAGGAGCAAAAAGAGCTCGAACAAAAAACAGTGGTGATTGAACGTCGTGCAGCGGTGGTTAGCTGCCATCAAAGTAAGAATATTTTGAAATATATCGTTTATGGCATGTAAGAGCGTAGTTCTTGTCCAACTCTGCTAGATTGACACATTGATTAGATATACATTGTTTTTGCAGAAAGAGTTTGTTGTTGTCAGAAGCTTAGATCGGCTGATCTACTGGCCGGATTTAGATAAGTTGCTTGTGGAGCTCAAGGCAGGGCAGGAGAGAGGGGCCTTTGTTTTTTTTAAATTTAGATACATGTTTTGTTTGTGTTTTGTTGCAGCTTGTCGGTCCTGAGGAGAACCCCGGAAGTAAAGGGTGTTCGAAACGCGTCGACCTGTTGATGGCCAATTGCGTGTATATAAGATGTTCAAATTAAGAATTTTGTGTTCATGTTTAAATCGATTTGTCTTTGGCCTATATTGTAATTGTATTTCCAAATTGGGAACTGTGTTGTATTGGTATGAAGAGGGGTGGGGTGGTAGGCTGCTGGTATGTGTATGGAGTGTGATTAATGGATGATTTGGAAGAATGTTGGTAATGATCAGAAAGAATGGGTATGAAAGTGAATTGGCAGTGAATGTAGGTATGTTTTAAAGAAGAATTAGTGCGAGTGGGGAGAAAAGAATGTTTTTATGCTTTCTAAATTAAATTCATGAAATCATAGAAGTGATTATGTTGAAAAATAAATTTTGATTAAAACATATGGGAACAGAGGTCCTGTGGTTACATTGTTTAATTTCAATGTGCTGATATTAAGCGGTGAATTGGTTATCAGTACTGGCATTTTGTTGTTTATTGGTGAATTGGGGCTCAGCCTTACTGATTGGAGTCCAGACCCTTTGGTGTTTCTCAAATCTACACAGCAAGAACCACCAAACTATTCAAGTGTTTGCCCAATAAGAAGAGTACTAGGGTTTGAAGTCTGTTGTCAATAAAGCTATCTACTGCGCTCTTCTTAAAATTTGTCATTATCATAGTAGAATCCCGGTCAACAGTGGTTCCTTTTACTGGTCTCCAAGCAAGCCAGAACTAGGTGTAAAGAATATACACAAATTGTGCAAGGCCTGAATATTTCCCTTGCTGAGCAGCTGCCTACTATGGTGTTACTAATCTTACTTTACACCCTACTGTACAAGTTTTAATCTGATGCATGGAATCTAACAGTTTCTTGCCATGCTGATGAGTGGCCTAAAGTTAGGAGAAGAATCCCTCTGTAGCCAAGATGCACAAGGCAGGAAGAGGCCTGTCCTACAGTTATCCAGTACATCAAGGTCAGGCCTTCCATTACTATCTTCTTTCATCTGCTCAACACCGCTGAGGGCCCGATTACGAGTTTGACGGTATGGCGGTGGGACTGCCCTGCCACTGCACCGCCAAACCCATGTGAGAACCGCCCGCCGTATAATTACTTTTTTAGTCATTGGCAGGTGATTCTTTGGCGTTCCCACAGCAGTGCATATAAAATAGGCACCGCAATGGCAACGTCAAAGGAAGTTCCAGCACGGCATGGACTGTGAAGTCCATGCCATTCTGGAACTGGGGGGCATGCACACAGGGGGCACATGTTGTGCCCTCCCTGTGCATCCACATGGAGTGAGGCACAAGGGGGCCCTGTGCGGCCCCCTTTCTTTTCTCATCGCCATTGTTTTCATGGAGGAAAGACCGCCATGAAATCAATGGCGGTGAGGAATGTTGTAATATGCTTGGCGGAATCGTAGCGGTCCCGCCAAGCATATTGATGCTTCTTGACAGCCGCGCCACCGCCAGGGAACGGCGGTTCCCTGGTGGAGTCAGCGGTCCCAGGGTGGTACGACCACCAAGGTTGTAATGTGGGGACCGCCACCGCTACTCACCACAAGTCTGGCGGTCCGAGGTCTGCCAGACTCGTAATCAGGCCCTAAGAGTGCAGCCAGAGAGCTGCACAACAGTCTGAGTAAATGTACATGTTGGAGGCCAAGTGGAAGTGGCAGCAGGAAGACTGCAAGAAAAGTCAAGTGTCTGCATGGTATATGTAGTTAAATCGGTGTTTGCAGTGGAGTGATTAAAAGGTGAAAAGGGTGGACTGCTGGTGAGTTGGAAGTGGGGGAGACGTGTGTATTGTAGGTGAATGCTCTGTGAGGGGAGGCTGGATTTAAAGAGAACCCATGTTTGTGTCACACGAGTGTGGGACGTTCTGTGGGAGTAAGTTAGGGTGAAGGCACCTGCAGTGTGTCCGAGTGGTGTGAATGAGAATTGGTATGTGGCATTGTTAGGAGGGCTGAGGACATGAAGGGGGTGACAAGGTATTATCTATCAGTAAAGACTGGGTGAGTGGAATGTGTTGGCAACTGGAGAGCGGTTGAGTTTGCCATGTGTGAAATAGTGAGCAGAACAGAGTAGTGAGTCGTATGTGTTCATTAATAGGTCAATTACCTAAGTCAAACTGAACTGACTATTAGCAGGCATTCATCCATAAGCAATAGTACTAACACACTATTGAATGTAGCTTCTTCACCACATTGATTAAGTCATTAAACATTGTAGAAAATATCTTTGTCACAAACACCCATTGATCAACCCAGCTCTGCTCCAACTGGTCCCTCCTCCAACAACATCTACAAAGCCTATTTCCTCTAAACAAACTGTGCGTGGCAGTTATTCTGTTAATTTAGGGATTTCTTTATTTTCAATTGTGCTTGCATATTAGGGCACCCTCAGTATTGATCACAGGAAAAAGTTGTGATCAATCATGATGGAAGGATATAAGATCTGTATATACAATCAGCATAGTCACGGGCACAAACATGGAAAATTCTCAGAGGACATTTCTTTAGACTGCACCAAACCATGTACAGGGATAACAGAAAAAACTAATTTGCATACAGGTCAGCATCCAAAAGATATATAGAAGAAATTCAGTTGGATTACTTTTCAGATATCAACTATTCAATACAAATAATCTGAGTTGATTTATTGCAGCGCCATGACCAGACTGAAAGGCTTATGTGGCTGAGACGTGACCCATCTATCATAGCTCTCAGACAGTCATATAACATATCTCAGCACTGTGCAACATGGTTGCCAGGATCATGATCCTTTACACCAGACTCTCCACCCTGGCTGACTTATACCTGTGAGATAGTCAAAGTCTGAACATTCATTTGTCAAAGATGGTCAGCAGCCATATCACTACCAATGTGATGAAGCTAAATTGTAAGAATGTTCTCTTTTTATGGGTAATAAACCCAAACAACCACCATTTAACATTCAGCACTAGCCTCCATATCAGGAATCTGATCTAGTGTGATGTGATATATCCTCTCAAAAGGCTGTGATTATGCTGCAGTCCCCAACATATGCCTAAAGCCTCAGCCCTCAAATCAACACAATGAGCAACACAGAGCAGGGATGGCTTTTATTTTGTAAATTAGATGTGGTGTGACAAACACTTTCATAAGGCATTTATAATCAATGAGTTTAAAATCAAGTGATACAAAATTGATGAAGACTTATGAATGTACATTGGCTGTTTCCTCAAACAAACAGTTGTGTTCCCATCTCCTCCTCCCACTTTCACCAGATGTTCACTATCAGTGGGTTTGATTACAATATATAAGGTCAGGATAAAAAAGTTACTTAAGTTTGGTAACAATATTTATGGTAGATACTAATCTTCCTGCAGATTATTCATTTTATGAATATCATCCACGTGCTAGACTGGATCTCAAACAATTTTCCCCGGCATAGCTCTTCAGTGTCTCTAAATGAAGCCATGAAGCTTCAGGGTTGACTTTGCCAATCGGATGTGAGAACTTTGAAGTATCTTATGCACCAACCGGTACACTGGAGTCAGTAACTGGTAATTTTTCCATGTCCCATTGAATAGTGAGGAGAGGAACAATGAGAGCATCAACAGAAACAATTAATGCACATAACATGTTTGCATAACTTGGGATTTTATTATTCACTGCACTAACCTCATTGGGGGTGCGAAAGATGGGAAATCTGCAAGATTATGTATCCAAAAAGAACAATTGATGGACAGAATGCAGAACAAATACTCTCTGGGAGGTGGGATTGAGTAGGGCCATTTCTCTAATAACATCATACCAAACAGTCCAGGCAAAGCAACCTTCAATGTGTGCGTGACCCGTGAGGCAGTAGAGCTTGGAAACAGTGTGCAAGGATGATACGTGGCTGTCCACAGATGTCAGGTACAAGAAAGCCTTGGGTGAGAACTGTAGAAGACACTATGGCAATGCCATTAGAAGAGTCAATGCAAAATTGAGATCCCACTGAAGAACAATGAATAAAAGTGGATGAAACAAGCAAAGCAAACCTTTCACAAAATGTGCCACACGTGCAGAGGAAGGTGCGTCAGGGTGGCACATGAAGGCGAATAGAACAGCCAAAAAACAGTAGCTACTGCTTGACCTTGCTGGGCAAGTAACGGAACAAAAGGCAGAGCATTGAAAATGCAAGACTGATATGGGTTCGGACCCTCCAATTTGTACCTTGTTCCAGGGACCCCCATAGTTGGATTTTGTGGCAGGTATCCTGACATCCAAGACCACGAATGTAACGTCACATAGTTACGATACGATACACTCCGGCTCCCCGTCACACCCTTTCCCGCACCACATCTTCAACAAAGCCAGCAGCTCCATCGCACCCCACCTGTGCAACATCATCAACCTCTCCTTCGAGACCGCGACCTTCCCAGAGAGCTGGAAACACGCAGAGATCAACGCCGTACTCAAAAAACCCAAGGCGGACCCGAGAGACCTCAAGAACTTCCGGCCCATCTCTCTGCTTCCGTTCCCAGCCAAGGTCATCGAGAAGATCGTCAACAAACAGCTAACCCGATACCTCGAAGAAAACAGCATCCTGGACCCATCCCAATCAGGGTTCCGCAGCAACCACAGCACTGAGACTGCCCTCATCGCCGCCACCGACGACATCAGGATCCTGCTGGACAATGGTGAGACCGCAGCCCTCATCCTGCTGGACCTCTCCGCCGCCTTCGACACTGTCTGCCACCGCACTCTACGCGCACGCCTCCACGACGCAGGGATCCGAGACAAGGCCCTGGAATGGACCACCTCCTTCCTCGACGGCAGAACCCAGAGAGTCCGCCTCCCACCCTTCCGATCCGAAGCCTCCGAGATCATCTGCGGCGTACCCCAGGGATCGTCCCTCAGCCCAACACTGTTCAACATCTACATGGCCCCGCTCGCACGCATCGCCAGCAACACGACCTCAACATTATCTCCTACGCCGACGACACTCAACTGATCCTCTCCCTCACCAAGGACCCCCTCGCCGCCAAAGCCAAACTCCATGAAGGAATGAAGGCCGTCGCCGATTGGATGAAGATCAGCCGACTAAAGCTGAACACGGACAAAACGGAGGTCCTCATCCTCGGCTCCAACCCCTCAGCCTGGGACGACTCCTGGTGGCCAACGACGCTGGGAGCAGCCCCGACACCCACCGACCACGCACGCAACCTGGGAGTCATCCTCGACTCAACGCTCTCCATGGCCAAGCAAGTCAACGCAGTCTCCTCCTCCTGCTTCAACACCCTCCGCATGCTTCGCAAGATCTACAGGTGGATCCCGACAGACACAAGAAGAACAGTCACCCAGGCCCTCGTCAGTAGCAGACTGGACTATGGGAACGCCCTCTACGCGGGAGCCCCGGCCAAGCTCATCAAGCGACTGCAACGCATACAAAACGCCTCCGCACGACTGATCCTCGACGTACCACGCCACAGCCACATCACCCCCCACTTGAGGAACCTGCACTGGCTCCCCGTCGACAGGAGGATCACCTTCAAACTCCTCACCCACGCACACAAGGCACTCCACAAAACTGGCCCAGCCTACCTCAACAGACGACTCTTCTTCTACGTCCCCAACCGCCAGCTCCGCTCCGCCGACCTCTCCCTCGCCACCGTCCCCCGCATTCGAAGAACAACCACCGGCGGCAGATCCTTCTCACACCTCGCCGCCAAGACCTGGAACACCCTTCCACTAAGCCTACGAAAGACCCAAGACCTGCTGACCTTCAGGAGGCTACTCAAGACCTGGCTGTTCGACCAGTAGCAGCATCCCCCCCCCCTTCCCTCTCCCCAGCGCCTTGAGACCCTCGCGGGTAAGTAGTGCGCTCTACAAATTCTGTGATTGATTGATTGATAGTTGGCAAAAGGACTCTAGCAGGCACCTTTCAACCTGTATTCATACAGCTACAGCATTTGCAAATGGAGGACCTGACTATGTTGCCGAGAGAGCAGGCCCTTCTTGTGTAGTAGAGGAACAGGAGGCCAACTCTAAATTCCAACAGATCAATGTACCAAATTATTCTCATCCATTCTGAGAAGATCAGAATCAGCTGAGCTTGATCCTCCGCACATTGCACAGGACCTTCAATATAAACAGAATTGGTGGAAATGCGTATAACAGGCACATAGACCAGCAGGACCGAAGGCGTTCCCCAGGAAACCACTGAAAGGCACGTTTATGGCACAAAACTGAAGACAATTCCTGTTTTGGAACATGACAAACATACTCATGAATGGATACCCCTTTCTGGAGCGATCATGTCCCGTATTTCGAGGTTGAAGTTGACACTGGTGATCCTACAAGGAGAGATGGCTCATAGCATCCACTCTCATGCAAGATGTTCAGACACGGAGAACATCTCTTGTTGGTGAGCCCACTGCCATAAGCGAATTACCTCTTGACACAGGGTCCATGACCACTCACCACCTTCGCTGTTGGTGTAAGAGACAATGGTGATGTTCTTGTTCAGGACCTGAATGGCGCAGGGCAAGAAGCACATCCTGCAGCTCCAGCATGTATATGTGTAGGCACTGCTCCAATGCGGAACAAAGACCTAGGAACATCATGTCGCCCAAGCCCACTAAGGAGGTGCCCATTACTACGCTAGCCAACACCTGCGGATGGGCTGAAGGAACGACTCAGTAGTAGGCTGGATGGGCACATCCACCATTGCCGATCCAGATGACTGGTTCGACTGTCTACACCGAAGCCAAGAGGCACCCGTGGTGTTGGAGCACCAGCTTTCTTATGCACCACCAAAGGGCTCTCAACCTGGAGTTTGACATCAATAGGATACATAAGGCTGTCAACCCCAGGAGGCGTAAGACGGGAAGAACTGAGTGTTGAGTAACCCTGGGCGTAGTTCGCGTAGCAGCGCTACGCGTAGCTACGTGAATTGCCCTTCGCACTACGCGAGCTACGCGTAGCTCCGCGAACTGGGTAGTGCACTGTGAAAAATGCTGTTCGCACTGATTGCACAGTGCCGGATGCTTGTCCGCACCGTGCAATCAGTGCAAACCGCATCTTGCACAGTGCAAGCAGTCGTTTTCTGCCGCTCGAGTAGATTTCTACTCGAGCGGCAGCTTTCTCAACGCGGACTGGTAGTTTCTCATCGCGAGCGGTCGCGAGCATACGCGACCACTCGCAATGAGAAACCTGACCTCCCCGCGTTGAAAATCTCGCGCACGAGGAAAAAGTCTCGCCGTGATGTCATTTTGCTTGCTCGCGGTCGCCAACTTGACGTTGAGGACCGCGAGCAAGCAAAAAATGACCGCTACGCGTGTTTGCACTGTGCTACGTGCAATTCGCGTAGTGCGAAGTAGCGCAAACTTCGCAAACTAGGCGAGCGTAGCGTAGTACTTCGCCCAGGGTTAGTGTTGAGACTCTAAAATAGCAATAATCCTCTGAGGAGGAGAAATGCCTTCATGTGGGTTGCATGCAGGACCATCTTTAAGGTTAGCCTCTGCTTGGGAGTGAGATTGGATGTTTGGCCTTTGATCATAAAGGCCAAGTCATGGAGTAAAGTCAGAGTGTGCTGCAAGTGTTCTCTGATCATCATCAAAGACTCCGCCTTCACCAGCCACTCATTTGAATTTATAAATACATTAACTCCTGCCCTCATCAGTGAAGCCTCCACAACTGTCAACACTAAGTTAAAACAAGTGGGAATGTCATCAGTCCAAACTGTAGGAACTGGTAGTGGTGGGAAAGGTAAACCACAGGTAACGTCTGTCAGCGAGGATGCTTCGCAGATGAGAACAGATATCCTGGAGATCCAAGGATACCAGGCATTTCCCTGTGCTGAGGGCCAGTAGGACTTGGTTCAGGGACAACACCTTAAACTGCTGAATGACTAGGCAGAAATTCAGTCTGGGTCTCAGACCGCAGTACTTCTGGGGAACCAAAAAGTAAATTGAGTAAAATCATATGCCTCCTACTTCCGAAGGCACCGACTCTAGGGCCCCATTGCTTAGCAGGGAAAGAAATTGCACCTCCAAGCTCTAGGCATGAGCTGAAGAGCATGACCTGGTGGAAGCAGTGTGGTCTAGAGGAAGGGACAGGAAAAACAGAGTTTAGGCCTTGTAGATTTGGTAGATGACCCAGAGATCCTTTGTGATCATCTCACAATTGGTGGAACCTAAATGGAAACTTGTGGCTTAAAGGTGGGGAGTCAAAGGGGTTTTGAGGCAGAAGAGCCGGCAGAGGATGGCGGGGACTAGATCTGTCAACACTTAGAGCAATACATCTGTTGGGGTGTTTGGCTCATTTGTGAGGGTTGGTGCTGCCAGGACATTAGTTTTAATTTGTTTACTTTTATTTTGTGTTATAAAGAGTGCACACAGAACTTCTGAATTTATTTTTAACTGAAAGTGTGATCTTCCAGTGGGAGCTGCAGAAAGTGAACAGTTCTCAACAGAACACTAGTTACATTCTGTTCTTGCTTTTGCCACCTCTGTGGCCAGGAACCACCGAGCCAGTGCCAGGAATCGATAGGGGCAAGCTAGTGGCAATAGCTGCGACCCTTACCCAGCCTAAATGAAATCCATGCATAAATCTGCTGTTATTAGACCATTCCAGAGAGAAGTCAGTCGTCTCACCAAAAAGCTGCTCGACACCGAAGGGCATGTCCATAAGTGCAGCTTGAACATTGCCAGAAAAGTGCATACAATTTTGCCACCACAGGATGACAATCATGCCATGCACAGACTGGGGTTGCCAGAAGTATAGATTTCATATTTCATAAAGTACAGTTAGCTTCTCTGTCTGGTGGGATCATGGGCAAGGCATTCAGATTTAAGAGGTTTGGACTGCCAAACTTTCTGATGAAGAATGTGATAAGAATTTCTGGTCATAAGGGGCAGGTCTGTGTTGTCCTGAGGTTTGGAACCTTATAAAATATCTGCTTTTCCATGGGACGGGATGCTTCATAAATCTACTTGTCCTGTAAAAAATCCACTTGTCCCTTTGATGCCATGCAGTAAGGTGCCAAATTATGGTAGCGTTCTGGAATCAGGGATCTGAAAATAGCCTCTCTGATTATGCAAGGACCCTTGTCCTGATTTTTCCACCGTTCCGCAAATCTACGTACTAGAGCTGGAAATATTGAGAAGTGGGTTGGAAGGGGTTGGAATTTCCATTTGAGTCTGTGCACATCTACAAACTTCCATGTTAAATGGTTTTTACCAACTCTTCTTGAATCTCTTCCCATACTGGGATACGTTGGAAATTCACTCCTGACAAGGGCAGAAGTAAAGCTTTTTTCCCAGGGTGGGGAAAAATGGAGATGATGGGGAAGAGAACTTGCAAAGGCTCAGCAGATTCTCGCATGAGCAACGATATACATGGATATTTGCTCTCGCACAAATGCGGATTACAAAGGAGTACAATTTCCATATATATATATATATATATATATATATATATATATATATATATATATATATATATATATATATATATACACACATGTTAGAAGCATTTTTGCGGGCAGAAACGGCTAATCGGGAAGTTTCTGACCACAGAAATGCTTTTACATATCTACAAAACAGAAATTGTGATTCGGTAACACTGGAAGCATCAACCGTCCGATGATAATCTCCCCATTGACTCAGTAGATACTATGACGTACCGAATTAGGAAGGCATAAATGTCATCTTACTAGATTTTATCAGTTTGGACACAATGGATACTATGTGAATATTGAAGAAACTGTGTATTGTTTATAATTATAGTGTTCAGCATCTATTTCTACTTTTGCTACTTTGTACTTACATATGCATTCCTATTTTAGCCGCATATGTGAAACATCATGCTGCATTGGCTCAAGGTCACTGGTTTCCCGTAGTATATTTTCCTCCTTTAGTAACACACTTCAAGATGGCGACCGCCTTGTGCAATAACAAAGGACGGTCGGAGCTGCTTGGAGGACCTGGTGGCTAATCAGACACAGGTGATGGAGCCGCCCCTCGTATCTGTAAATAGTAGCAACGTGAGCGTTCATTTTGTCAGAACGTTAAAGTGCTTTGCGAGAGCGCGCTGGGGTTGGCGTGCGACTCCCTCTTCGTCATGGAAATAAAAAGACTGAGGTAAGTGTTCTTCCAAGGTTGCGTTATTGCGTTACAAAATCGCCTGACGACTGCAGTCAGTATTACAGCCGCTAATGTACGCATAGTAACAACTTTCCGCAAACAGCCATTTTCTGTAACTAGTAGTCACTGCAGGACACCTGGGCTCCCTATGAACAGCCGAGGCATGCCTTGCAACAACTTTTTATTAAATGAATAGAGCAACTTGGAGCCTTTGCAGGGAATCCGACAGTATTCCCCCTTGGATCCCTGTAACATGTCTGCACGTGAGAGACAGACTATATAATCTGGTCTCTATCTAGATATTGCAGAACTCTTCTTTGAGGCGGTTAGTCCTGTAGAAGAGACCGTACTTCTGAACTAACGAAATAACAAGCAGTAAAATGGCAGACAATAAGATTAGTCATCCCATATCAAGTAGAATACGGGTGTGCTAGCTAATGAGATCTATATGCTAGCTAACTTTTAATAAACAAGGTGTATATTTTTATCCATATATTAGACAGGTAGAATCCCAAAAGAGGCATATCCTGTCCTGAGTTTGTACAATCTACATGTTGCAGTAATATTAACCAAAGCATAATCATTTTTGATGGAAGTGGCCAACCACAGGTAATGCGCACTAACCATGCATGTTCTGGATTGGATACAGAGTAGTTCCATCGTAGGGATGCGGTCATCCTCTTACACTTTCCTCTTTTTTTTAAAATAGGAATTAATTCTATATCTATAAAAAAGGACTTCTGAATTGATCTGCCCCCACATTCTTTGCTATACAAAAGAACGTGAAGAGGTGATCTATTATAGCACATGTTGCAAACATATATAGAAAGATAGGTATGTCTAGCTCTCCAATTACCAAATGCAGCTAGTGAAAAAGGTTATTATCACACACCCCCTATCATCTTTTTCTTTTTCTATTTGTTCTAAAAATCTTCTGTCACTGCAATGGCTCTTGGCCCTCACAAAGTCTCTTTAGTATCACCACTTTTGAAGATCTGTTTTTTTGATTGTGACACAGAGGCGGTGTGGTTGCACTGGGACGATGTGTAGTAGGTTTAAGGGCTATAAGGTTGATATATGCATATACCTTTTAGTATATACACATCACTTTTTGACAACGTGTGGAATTTTAGACAATGTTAAAACCGAATAAAAATGTTTTCTTCTAGTTGATTAATTAAATGGAAATATTGTACGTCTCGACCACATTAGTTATTGATGCCCATGTTGTCTTTCAGACTACCCCATACTGTCTCGCCAGAACTTATGATATATATTGTGTGGTCCTGATGAAGGTGGTTCTTTATTGTTGATACTACCAAAACGTATGTGGATTGTATGTTGAGAAACCCCAGCGCCCACAACCAAAAAATATTCCTGGATTTAATCTAAGGTGTATGTGAGATCAGGCTGGGTCATGAATGAGAGATTGTAGTGCGAATGTGTTTGTGTAATGTATGAAGTAGAGAGTGAGTGCAGATCTGGGGCAACACATAGAAAAATTGTTAAATGTGTACATTTTATTGTAAAATATATGGTGTTTGTGTTTTTTGCTATGTGTATGTATATTGTTTTATAAAATTGTGAAATTTTATATTAATATTTGCTTGGATAAAACAAATGAGTTTGGATAAAAATGACCACAAATTGAAATAATAATATACTAACTCTATACAAACTTTATTGTATACTGTAATAGATGGTGGTCGAGATGCCAGGCATTAAGAGCCAGTTTTGAAGGTTTAAAGGTCAAGTGGGAATCCTTGCACAAATTTCAAAGTTACTGAAGGAAATACATATCTTACGCCCATAGTAATTAGTAATTGCTGCTGTCTCTACTTTTGTCCTACATATTTTGTTACGTTGTTTCATAACTACGATAAAACACTCATATTTAGCATATGTATTTCCCAGGGCTTTTTTGGTACTGTACCATTATAAACATTATTCAAATGTGAATGAATTTGTTGAACCTTTAAATTGTTATGTTCCACAGTTTGGTGACTGAATCGTGAGCACTTTTGTAATGCCGCTTTGCAGTCTAGCTCTTTTTTAATAAGTTGGTGGTGGGGGGGGGGGGTTTCCCCTTTAAGAACACTCTGTACATTACAAATTCTATGGCCAGTTGAGGGCTCCAGCCGAAAACCTGTCACCACACTTGCTCTGTCAGCATTATGTAGAAGAAAATGCTTAAATAAAGTGGTTTGCGGTACCTGACTTGCTTGTGCTGCCTGTTTCTTCGAACCACCCTCATGACTGAATACCATGTGCGAGAAAACGGTGTGGAGAAAGATTTGTTCGCAAATACAAATATATATAAAATTTTGGGCCACATGTACGAAGCATTTTTGCAGGGGGAAACTGCCAATCAGGACGTTTCTGACCGCAAAAATACTTTTACATATGTACAAACCACAAATTGCGATTCAGTAACACGTTACCGAATCGCAATTTGTGTTTGTAATTCAGTATTTGGAAGGAGCGTGTTTAGGGCGGCACTTCCAAATACCGAATCTGAATGGGATGTATGAATGTTTTGCGACCAAATTATGGCTACAAAACATTCATATTTTACTGACTCCTTGAAGGAGGTGGTTACCCATTCGCAAATGTGAACGGGTCCCCAGGGCACCTGTTCCCATTTGAGAATGGAAAATAAATATTTTTTTAAAGCAGGCACTGCCTACTCTTAAAAAATGAAACTGCAAAGTTTCATTTTTTTCTTTTTAAACGCATCCCATTTTTCTTTAAGGAAAACAGGCTGCATTAAAAAAAAAAGCAATCACAGAAATGGTGGTCTGCTGACCTCAGCAAGCCACCATCCCTATGATGGCTGCAATTCCTAATGGGTTGCAAATTGCGATCCACCTCATTAATATGCAAGAGATAGGTTTATTTGCGACCCACTAGGAACTGCTAATGAAACTCAAAGAGTTTCTTACATTTGGAATACCGATTTCCTAATTGCAATTGGGAAAGAATCACAATTAGAAATCAGTATTTCTAATGTTAGCACATCTGGCCCTATGTGGCGGTCGCCACTAGGTAGTTATAGATGCATACAGCTTTTCCATAGACAGAGTGTTTTTTGGTTTGCTAATAAATTTAGCCCCTTTTAACAAAACTTCACAAAACTTTCCCAAAAAAAGTTAATCCACCTAAGCACCTTCCTGGAAAGTTTTGGGGTGACCCGTCAAGCGGGTGTTGAGAACAAAGGGAGGTTCAAAACGCAAAATCCCCATACATTTTACCATAGACTTCTTTATACAAGGCTACTGAAAAAACTGCTGAACGGAATTACATCAAATTCAACAGGAAGCTAGATCTTGGTCTGCAGATTGGCCTTTTTGTGATTTGGTGTAAATCCGTTCAGTAGTTTTTGACATATTAAGGGTAAAAAAGAATTGTATATTTTGACAGTTGGGCTCACAAGAGTCTCCAAGGCTCTCACGGTAGAGCCAGTTTAAAAATAGAGCGTTCTCCCCCTAGAGCTCTGATTGGCTGCCAGCAACATGAGAACAAACCCTGACCTCCTATGCCCCATGGGGGGCCCAGACAAACGCCCCCCGGGCAAAAAAAGGACAAAAAACAGCAAAAAATGCTGCGATTCAGCAAGATTCTCACAGGATCGAAAAAGAACCCCAAAAAACAAAATGGTGGCTGGGCCGCATTTACTCATTATAAGTCCAGAGAAGCCTACCCCCGGGGCCGAAAATGCAAAAAAGCAGGGAGGGAGGGCTAAAAAGGCCCCGGGGAGCCGACCCCCGGGGCCACTTCCTTTAAGGGGTAGAGGCCTCTCCTCCCTGAGCCAATAATGGCCATGGGGACCCCATCCCCCATGGCCTGCTCACTGGCTATGTCCTGGGGTGCCTGACCCCGGGACATAGCAGTTTCCCTGCCCACACCAGCACGGGCAGGGAAACCTGTGTTTGCTCTTGCTTGATGAGAGCATTTTAAAATCTCCAGCCAAGCGAGAGCAAACACCAAGTCTGCTCTAAGCTGGCTGGAGCTTCAAAAATGTTTCCGCCCACTGGGAATGGACTTTAGATCTGGAAACAGATCTGTACACTGGAAACAGATCTATATATTGCTCCTGCCTGCAGGGAGCAGCACTATTAGCTGCTTCCTGTGGGCGGGAGCTATGTTGGCTCCCTCTGGATGGGGCCTCCAACGATACTATGGTGGGTGCCCTGGATAGGCAAGGGAAACCCACCTTTTACTGTGTCGGACCCCAAGGTATGGGGTCCCAGGGGCCGAAATAAAGCCGTGAAGGGGGGCGCATGCTCCCTTCCCACAAAAATTAATGCTGGGCCCTGGGGGATGGAGTCACCTGGTCCGAAATCTGCCAGGGGAGGGTGGCTGCATGCCCCCTTGAGTATCGCAACGGGCCTTTGGATGAGGTCCCCTGGTACAAAATCGGCCCAGGGAGGGGGGACTGCATGCCCCCATCTCCCTTTAATGGGTTGCCAGCCCTGGGGGATGGGGTCCCTGGGAGCCACACCCTCCTTTCCCAATGAAAATAGCACTGGGCCATGGGGGATGGGTTCCACAGGGACGGTATCGGTCGAGGGAGGGGGGCCACTGGGGGATGGGGTACCTGGGGCCAAAGTCGGCCCAGCGAGTGGGGCCACGTGCCCCTCTCCCCCTTCAATAACGTTCCAGCGGATGGGTCCCCAGGGCCGAAATCGTCCCGGGAAGTGGGGCCGCGTGCCCAACCTCCCCCATAAGAATGACACTAGACCCCGGGGATGGGGTCCCCGGGGCCGAAATCAGCCCGTGGAGGGGGCCATGTGGCACCCCTCCCCATAATAATTGCGGCTGGCCCTGGGGATGGGCTCCCAGGGGCCGAAATCGGATCAGGAAGGGTGGCCGTGTGCCCCTTCCCTATTAAAACTGCACTGTGCCCGGGGCCAAAATCAATATGGGTGTTAGAAATGGGATCTCTAGTTGGCAAGGGCTTGCACCTTTGTCCAAGTAGGGACCCTTCTTCCTAGTCAGGGTAAGGGTTGTTACACTCGTGAAGTAACCCCTGCTCACCCTCGTGGTAGCTTGGCACGAGCAGTCAGGCTTAATTCAGAGGCAGTGTGTAAAGCATTTGCACATAACCAACAGTAATACAGTGTAAGCACTACAAACGGACACCACACCAGTTTAGAAAAATAACCAATATTTTATATACTCAAGACAAGACCAATTACGACAAAAATCCACAATACTATACTTTACGAATGAATACTTGATACAGTACTTCTTCTTTGCAGGAATAGCACAAAAGCAAAGTTCGTATGCAGTCGGTAGCTCCGTCCGAGCCTACCGTGATGCTGAAAACCACAGAGTCTAACAGTTCCAGCCGACCGCGTCGATACGGGCCAGCAGAGTCATGAACAGACTCGGTTACAGTACCTTTCTCGTTGTGGCTGGTACGGAGTGTACGAGCCGGTCGGCGTTCGTCGCGGTTGCGGTGCAAGACGGAGCGATGCAAGGTGCGGTGTCCCTCGATGCGGTGCAGGCAGCGGCTCGATGAGCGTCGTGCAGACGGAGTCGGTGAGTCCAAGGCGTGCGATGCAGGGTGAGACGATGCTCGATGCGGTGCTGACAGGTTGCGATGCAGGCGACCAAGCCGGAGTGCGGGAGCTGGCGTCGGACAGCGGTGCGAGTCGGAGCGGTGCGTCGCAGACGTGCGAGCGGTGCCCCAAATGCGGTGCGGTCTCGACTCTTGAGCCAGTTGCAGCGACAGTGTCGGTCTGGTCCGGCTGGCCCAGTGAAGCGATGCGATGCGAACTGCGGTGCCCACAGGTCACGGTGCAAGCAGCGGCTCGATGTTGGCGGCGTCGGACGTCGCCCACGGTGAGACCAGGGTTGCGATGCGAAGCGGGGCGATGCGGTCTGCGGTGCAAACAGGTCACCGGCCAGGGATGGATTCGGTTGACGGAGTCGGTTGCAGTTCCCTTCCTCTGTGGCGACTGAAACAGCGTTCCAGAAGCGGTACCCAGAGGCTTGTGAAGTCTTTGTAGTCCCTGAGACTTCTTAACAGGAGGCCAGCTCGGTTCCTGGCCCTTGGAGATACTCAGCACAAGTTTGTAGAAAGTTCAGTCCAGTCCTTTCACTGCCCAAGACAGAAGCAGCAACTGCAGGCCAACCCAACAAAGCAACAACACAGCAAAGGGGCAGTACTCCTCCTGGCAGCTCTTCCAGCTCTTCGTCTTGGCAGGTTCCTTGATTCCAGCGAGATCTAAATTCATGGGGTCAGGGCCCCAATATTTATATCCCAAATTCCTTTGTTCTCTGAAGGCAGAGAGGCCTTTGCCTAGTCCAAACCAGTTCTGGAGCACTTTGTTGACAAGTCTCCGTCCCTTCTTTCAGTGAGTAGGCCAGGGACATCAGACGCACCACAGGAGGTGGAGCCAGCATTGTGGAGGGAAGGCACTGTCCTGTTCAGGGCCCAGGTGCGACCCCTCCCACCCATCTACATGTAGATCTTGCTATTCAGCCCTGTGCTGACTCACCCTGTCTCCTGGCATCCCCCAGCCCCTGTCACTCACACTCCAGACAAGGAATACACAACCTCGCAGAGGAAGGCTTGGATGGTTAGACAAGAAAATACCCACTTTCTAAAAGTGGTATTTTCAAACACAGAATGTTAAAACCAACTTCACTAAAAGCTGCATTTTATCATTCGGAGTCCAGGCATACTAAACTCGAATTTCTACCATGGTCCCGGGGTCAGTTAGGATTATAAGCTGTAATAATCAAAACTGCCCGTTCTGGCCTAGGGGGAACAGGTAGCCTTGCAATAGTGAAAAACGAACTAGGCTGTAATTCACTATCAGGACATGCCGCACACACCCGGGCATGTCCTACCTTTCGCATACACCGCACCCTGCCCACAGGGGTACCTTGGGCCTACCTTAGGGGTGACTAACATGTCGCAAAGGGAAGGTTTAGGGACTTGCAAGTGTGTGCACTTGCCAAGTCGACATGGCAGCCCCAGGCTGCGCACAGGCTCTGCGATGGCAGGCCCGAGTTACACTTTACGGGCTGTTTGCGTGGGTGGCACAATCCAGTGCTGCAGCCCACCAACAGCATTTGGTCTATAGGCCCTGGCACTCGCAGTGCACTTTACAAGGGACTGACACATAAACCAAATAGGCCAATCATGGAAACACCAATCCATAACGCATTTTATACAGGAGCACTTGCACTTTCCCACTGGACCGCAGTGAGGAAAGTGCGCAGAATCATCACACCAGCAAAAACAGAGTCAAAACCGGGAGGTCAGAAAGCAAAAAGTCAGGGGAAACACGCCAAAAGATGCCAAGTCTAACACATGTCCCCTCCAGCTGAAAGTAGGGAGAACTACCCAACCCCATTGGAGTTCTCTTCACTAAGGCGGAAGAACCTGGACAGACCATCTGCGTTGGCGTGTTCTGTACCAGGACGGTGTTCCACCGTAAAGTCCATTCCCTGTAGGGAGATGGACCACCTCAGCAGTTTTGGATTCTCACCCCTTATTTGCATCAACCATCTGAGGGGCCTGTGGTCTGTCTGAACCCGGAAGTGAGTCCCAAACAGGTATGGTCTCAACTTCTTCAGTGCCCAGACCACAGCAAAAGCTTCCCTTTCTATGGCACTCCACCTCTGTTCCCTGGGAAGTAGTCTCCTGCTAAGGAAGACTACAGGCTGATCCAGGCCCTCTTCGTTCAGTTGTGAGAGCACCGCTCCCACACCATGCTCTGAAGCGTCAGTCTGCACGACAAATTCTTTGGAGAAGTCAGGTGCCTTGAGCACGGGCGCCGTGCACATGGCTGCCTTCAGGGCATCAAAAGCTTTCTGGCAGGACTCAGTCCAGATCACTTTCCTGGGCTGCCTCTTAGAGGTCAGCTCTGTTAAGGGGGCAGCAATGGTGCCATAGCCCTTAACAAATCTCCTATAATAACCGGTGAGACCTAAGAAGGCTCTCACCTCTGTCTGGGTCTTGGGGGGTTCCCAAGCCAGAATGGTGTCAATCTTGGGTTGTAGGGGCGCCACCTGGCCGCTTCCTACCTGGTGTCCCAAGTACACCACAGAACCCTGCCCGATCTGGCACTTACTGGCCTTGATCGTGAGGCCTGCACCTTGCAGAGCCCTCAACACTTTCTCAAGGTGCTGTAAATGTTCTTCCCAGCTGGAACTGAACACAGCAATGTCATCCAGGTAGGCGGCACTGAAATCCTCCAGCCCAGCCAACACCTGATTGACCAACCTCTGAAAGGTGGCAGGGGCATTCTTCAACCCAAAGGGCATCACCCGGAATTGGTAATGACCTTCTGGGGTTGAGAATGCTGATCTCTCCTTGGCCCCCTCGGTTAAGGCAATCTGCCAGTACCCAGACGTCAAATCAAACGTGCTGAGGAACCGGGCAGCTCCCAACCGATCAATGAGCTCATCAGCTCTGGGGATGGGGTGCGCGTCAGTCCTGGTGACGGCATTGAGCCCACGGTAGTCCACACAAAACCGGAGTTCTGGAGTGGCACCGGGCGCCGCAGCCTTTGGGACCAAGACCACTGGGCTGGCCCAAGGACTGTGGGAGGGCTCAATCACCCCTAACGCCAACATCTTAGAGACCTCCTCCTTGATGCTGGCTCTGACCCGGTCAGTCAACCTGTAAATCTTGTGCTTCACAGGATGGCTGTCACCGGTGTCCACGTCATGGGTACACCAGTGAGTAACACCGGGAGTCAGAGAGAACAGTGGGGCGAACTGTCCCAACAACTGGCGACAGTCCCCCTGCTGCTCCTGAGTCAGAGTAGGGAGAGGATCACACCCTCTACTGACCCATCATGCTCCTTGGTAGACAGGAGGTCAGGAGAGGCTCACTCTCCTCTTCCACCCCATCATCTGTCGCCAAGAGCATACTCACTTCGGACCTCTCGAAGTGGGGCTTGAGGCGGTTCACGTGAAGGACCCTCAAAGGGTTCCTTGGAGCCTGCAAATCCACCAGGTAGGTGACGTCACTTTTGCGCTCCTTTACCTCGTATGGCCCAGTCCACTTGTCCTGCAAGGCACAAGGTGCCACTGGGGCCATGACCCACACTTTCTGCCCAGGTTGAAATTCGACCAGAGTGGCGTTCTGGTCATACCATCTCTTCATTTCTTCCTGGCTGGCTTCTAGGTTCGCCTGAGCGAGTTTCCTGAAGCGGGCAGTTTGGTTTCTAAAGGCCAGCATGTAGCTAACTACATCCTGGGGAGTTTTCCTGGGAGCCGCCTCCCAGCCTTCCTTTACCAAACTCAGAGGTCCTCTGACAGGGTGGCCATACAGGAGCTCAAAGGGGCTGTACCCAAGAGACTTCTGAGGCACCTCCCTGTATGCAAAGAGTAGGCATGGCAAGAGGACGTCCCACTTACGCCTCATGGGTTCTGTTAGACCCTTGATCATGCCTTTCAAGGTCTGGTTGAATCTCTCCACCAGACCGTTTCCTTGTGGGTGGTAAGGAGTGGTGAACTTGTAGGTTACACCACACTCCTTCCACAGGGATGTCATATACTTCGATATGAAATTGGTCCCCCTATCAGAAACCACCTCTCTGGGGAATCCCACACGGGAAAAGATCCCCATTAACGCCCGGCCCACCACTGGCGCCGTCGTTGTCCTGAGAGGGATTGCCTCCGGGTACCGGGTGGCATGGTCCACCAAGACCAGGATGTACCTGTTGCCCATGGCTGTCTTGGGATCCAGTGGCCCCACAATATCCATCCCTACCCTTTCAAAGGGTGTTCCAACAACCGGAAAAGGTTGGAGAGGAGCTTTGACCTTCCTCCCACTCTTACCACTTGCCTGGCAAGTTTGGCAAGACCTACAGTGTGCATCTGACTGCCTTCGCATTTGGGGCCAAAAGAAGTGGGTGACAAGCCTGTCAAAGGTCTTGTCCTGCCCCAAATGTCCTGCCAAAGGCACGTCATGAGCCAGACCCAGTAGGAAGGTCCTGAAGCGCTGGGGTACCACCAGCACACGGGCTGACCCAGGCTCAGCAACCTTAGGCTCACTGTATAGGAGACCACTCTCCCAGTAGATCAGATGTGACCCGGACTGATTACCAGCTGCCTGGTCTGCAGCCTGCCGCCGCAGACCCTCCAGAGTAGGGCACTCGTTCTGCTCCCTGCAGAACTCCTCCCTGGTGGGACCCCCTTCTTGCTGCCAATGGGTCAGCTCAGAGATGTCTCCCAGTTCGGCTACTTGCTCCCCTGTAGGCACCGGGGCGTCCACCTCGAGGTCCGCCTCCTCCCGGTCCGTGGGAACTTCGGGGGCCGGTTTCCCGCGCCCCTGCCCTTTCTCTTGGCAGGGACTTGGGCCACTGTTTCAGGCTCCAAGTCCTCTTGATCACCCTTTCTGGCCGCCATTGACCGAGTAGACACGCATGCCCACTCTGGCAACCCAAGCATCTCCAAGTGGGACCTGAGCTCAACCTCCTTCCATGAGGACGGCTCCAGGTCGTTTCCTAGCAGACAATCTACAGGCATGGTAGGGCTCACAACCACCCTCAAGGGACCTGAGACCCCCCATTCAAAGGGAACCTGCGCCACCATACACTGGCGCTCAGAGTTGTCGACAGCAACTACTTGGTGGGATGCTCCTGGGACTACTTGCTTCTCAGACACCAGGTGACACCGGACTGAGGTCACACTGGCTCCAGTATCTCTGAGAGCCTCTACCCTGTTCCCATTAATGGTCACCCAGGTGCTATATTTCTTTGTGTTAGGGGGCACCTGGTTTCCTGGGACCATCTCACTGTCCCCTAGTGAGACAAGGGTCATTTCTGCGGGATCCCCACCCTCCTGTGGGCACCCCTCCTCCCCAAGCGCTACACTAGCCAACACTTTGGACTGTCCACCGGTGGGTGGCTGTGTCCCCTTCGGGCACTTGGGGTCCCCCTTAAAGTGACCTACCTGGTCACATGCATAACACTTGCGGGGGCCGGTCTCAACAGGCTTCCCTGTAGAGACCCCTTTCTTCTTATCACCGGGGGCTGGGAACCTTTACCCTGGGTACTAGTTTGGGGCCCTTTAGAGAACTCCTGTGCTTTACCCTTGTCCCCCCCACCTTTCTGCTGGGGACCCTGCCCACCTTTGGCTGAGTCTCCCCCAAACGCTTTCTTGTGGACCCTGGTACTCACCCAGCGGTCCGCTTCCATAGCAAGCTTCCTGGGGTCAGTTAGCTTACTATCAACTAGGTGCTGGCGCAGATCTGCAAAACATAGACTAGACAAGTGCTCCCATGCAATCAAGTTGTAGAGCCCCTGAAAATCTGTTACACTACTGCCCTTCACCCAACCATCCAGAGACCTGCAGAACACATCCACACATTCCAACCAAGTGTTGGCATCAGACTTCTTACTGGACCTGAACTGATCCCTGTACTTTTCAGGAGTAAGACCATACTTCGTGAGAAGGGCATCCTTCATGTCAGCATAGGTGAGGTGATACCCCTTACCCAAAGCTATCAGAGCATCCCTTGCTTCTTCAGGGAAAAGCGGCCACAATCCTGCTCCCCAATTCTCCTCAGGGACCCCATTCATGTGTATGGCTGCCTCATAACCCTGAAACCACCTTTGTATGTCATCCCCTTCTTGAACTCCTTGCCTACGTTCTTGGGAATGTGCACAATCCTGTCTGCCTTTCTGGACGAATTGCTGCCACCATCTGAGCCTGACTTACTCCTAAGTTCTAGCTCCTTCAGTTCTCTCTCATGCTCTAAGAGCATCTTCCTCTCCTCTATGGCCAATCTCTTCTCCTCCCGCTCACTCTCCAGCCTGAGCTTCTGCAGCTCAAACTGCCTTGTCTCCCGCCTGTCCTCCAGCTCCTCTGGGGACAGACTGCTGCTGCCTGACCTGGCGGGTTCCCCCTACCCAAAAGCACATCCACCCTGGAAATAGGCTCCTCCACCTCCTCACTGAGATTACCAGGCTGCCCATTGGCATGTCTGGCTGCTACCCAGGCCCTCAGCGCCTTCTGTAGCTCCTCCTTCCTTGTGAGGCCTTTAATTTGGACTTTCAGGTTTTTACAAATCGCTCGTAACTCCTTTACGGCGTAGGATTCCAACCTGTCCTCCTCAAAGATAACTTCCAGAGATGCAACGGATGATGCAATTGATTCAGGCATGACAAAAGTCGTGAGTTGAAAACTGGCAAGATCAAAAATAGGCCAAAAGAAAAAGAACCAGTATGTGGTACGTAATGGTCTGCGATATGGTAGTAGTGCACACCAATCACTGTAAGTCAAGTGCAAACACAAGTCCTATCCTCACCGCTGACAACCAATGTTAGAAATGGGATCTCTAGTTGGCAAGGGCTTGCACCTTTGTCCAAGTAGGGACCCTTCTTCCTAGTCAGGGTAAGGGTTGTTACACTCGTGAAGTAACCCCTGCTCACCCTGTTTGTAGCTTGGCACGAGCAGTCAGGCTTAATTCAGAGGCAGTGTGTAAAGCATTTGCACATAACCAACAGTAATACAGTGTAAGCACTACAAACGGACACCACACCAGTTTAGAAAAATAACCAATATTTTATATACTCAAGACAAGACCAATTACGACAAAAATCCACAATACTATACTTTACGAATGAATACTTGATAAGGTACTTCTTCTTTGCAGGAATAGCACAAAAGCAAAGTTTGTACGAGTCGGTAGCTCCGTCCGAGCCTACCGTGATGCTGAAAACCACAGAGTCTAACAGTTCCAGCCGACCGCGTCGATACGGGCCAGCAGAGTCATGAACAGACTCGGTTACAGTACCTTTCTCGTTGTGGCTGGTACGGAGTGTACGAGCCGGTCGGCGTTCGTCGCGGTTGCGGTGCAAGACGGAGCGATGCAAGGTGCGGTGTCCCTCGATGCGGTGCAGGCAGCGGCTCGATGAGCGTCGTGCAGACGGAGTCGGTGAGTCCAAGGCGTGCGATGCAGGGTGAGACGATGCTCGATGCGGTGCTGACAGGTTGCGATGCAGGCGACCAAGCCGGAGTGCGGGAGCTGGCGTCGGACATCGGTGCGAGTCGGAGCGGTGCGTCGCAGACGTGCGAGCGGTGCCCCAAATGCGGTGCGGTCTCGACTCTTGAGCCAGTTGCAGCGACAGTGTCGGTCTGGTCCGGCTGGCCCAGTGAAGCGATGCGATGCGAACTGCGGTGCCCACAGGTCACGGTGCAAGCAACGGCTCGATGTTGGCGGCGTCGGACGTCGCCCACGGTGAGACCAGGGTTGCGATGCGAAGCGGGGCGATGCGGTCTGCGGTGCAAACAGGTCACCGGCCAGGGATGGATTCGGTTGACGGAGTCAGTTGCAGTTCCCTTCCTCTGTGGCGACTGAAACAGCGTTCCAGAAGCGGTACCCAGAGGCTTGTGAAGTCTTTGTAGTCCCTGAGACTTCTTAACAGGAGGCCAGCTCGGTTCCTGGCCCTTGGAGATACTCAGCACAAGTTTGTAGAAAGTTCAGTCCAGTCCTTTCACTGCCCAAGACAGAAGCAGCAACTGCAGGCCAACCCAACAAAGCAACAACACAGCAAAGGGGCAGTACTCCTCCTGGCAGCTCTTCCAGCTCTTCGTCTTGGCAGGTTCCTTGATTCCAGCGAGATCTAAATTCATGGGGTCAGGGCCCCAATATTTATATCCCAAATTCCTTTGTTCTCTGAAGGCAGAGAGGCCTTTGCCTAGTCCAAACCAGTTCTGGAGCACTTTGTTGACAAGTCTCCGTCCCTTCTTTCAGTGAGTAGGCCAGGGACATCAGACGCACCACAGGAGGTGGAGCCAGCATTGTGGAGGGAAGGCACTGTCCTATTCAGGGCCCAGGTGAGACCCCTCCCACCCATCTACATGTAGATCTTGCTATTCAGCCCTGTGCTGACTCACCCTGTCTCCTGGCATCCCCCAGCCCCTGTCACTCACACTCCAGACAAGGAATACACAACCTCGCAGAGGCAGGCTTGGATGGTTAGACAAGAAAATACCCACTTTCTAAAAGTGGTATTTTCAAACACAGAATGTTAAAACCAACTTCACTAAAAGCTGCATTTTATCATTCGGAGTCCAGGCATACTAAACTCGAATTTCTACCATGTTCCCGGGGTCAGTTAGGATTATAAGCTGTAATAATCAAAACTACCCGTTCTGGCCTAGGGGGAACAGGTAGCCTTGCAATAGTGAAAAACGAACTAGGCTGTAATTCACTATCAGGACATGCCGCACACACCCGGGCATGTCCTACCTTTCGCATACACCGCACCCTGCCCACAGGGGTACCTTGGGCCTACCTTAGGGGTGACTAACATGTCGCAAAGGGAAGGTTTAGGGACTTGCAAGTGTGTGCACTTGCCAAGTCGACATGGCAGCCCCAGGCTGCGCACAGGCTCTGCGATGGCAGGCCCGAGTTACACTTTACGGGCTGTTTGCGTGGGTGGCACAATCCAGTGCTGCAGCCCACCAACAGCATTTGGTCTATAGGCCCTGGCACTCGCAGTGCACTTTACAAGGGACTGACACATAAACCAAATAGGCCAATTATGGAAACACCAATCCATAACGCATTTTATACAGGAGCACTTGCACTTTCCCACTGGACTGCAGTGAGGAAAGTGCGCAGAATCATTACACCAGCAAAAACAGAGTCAAAACCGGGAGGTCAGAAAGCAAAAAGTCAGGGGAAACACGCCAAAAGATGCCAAGTCTAACAATGGGGATTTTTAATTTTTTTTAAAAATGGCTCTGGGGGGATGTGGTTCCCAGGGCCAGGCCCTATGGCCATCCCCCACTGCGCATGGCCAAAGGCCTTGCGCAACGTGGGGTTGACTGAACGGTGGGTGCTGCAGCAGGCTAGGCCCTGCTGCCAACCTCCCGCCGCACGGGGGGTTGCATTTATGTATGGTAATCAAGTATTACTTCACGTTAAAACAAAACTAGAAATTCACTGAAAAAATAAAGGTTAAAGTAACATTATAGTTAGGTGAATTTGTCAGTGACAACATTAAAGTTTTTAACTAAACAAAACACAGAAATTCTACAGTTATAGCTAGCAGCGCCAACTATAACTTGCGCCCCCGCCACGCACTGCTTATGATCTCTCATATGACATCACTCATGACAGGTTCTATGACATCATTGATGACATCACTGAGAACATCACTGATGACATCATCCAATGAGTGTGTTAGTTTGTTTTTTAGTTTACATAGTGACGGGTTAACTACCATAGTACTTCTCAACCTAATTTTGTACAGCCTGTGTTCAGCTAATGGGTATAAGTGTTTACAAAACGCATGTGCTCATAATGCACCATAGCGGTGTAGAAGTATTGAACATGTTATAAATGTTTGCATTCAAGAGTAACTCTGTGTGCAGGTGACAGGTGACTTGTATTCATTATGTTCCACGTCACTTTTCAGTTCTAAAGAAAAAGTTTCCAATAAGACAAAGACTCTTCGTAGTAGATACTAACTTTTTTAACTAGCCTTGAGTTATTAGAGAGAATTGTGTCAGCATGATAATTTATACTTAACATAGAAGAGTGTGTGCACCAGGCACTAACCTATGTACGCGTGCTTGTTTTGCTTCAGAATATGCGCTATCTGTAAAGTTTTAACCACAGTATGAAGGGTGCAGGTAGTATGATCTTTAGCACCTATAGATCTTGGCTATTTTTCGCAAATTGCATAGAATGTACACTGTTCGTAGTAGAGTCTTTTGAATACTCTGCGGTGTATTTCTCATGAGAGTTTCAATGTTTGCAAACAGTGTGGTATAGAATGAACTCTATCCATAGAGTAAACATAGTTTACAGTACTCAGTTCTCTACTGATATCAAGTTCATTTCTTAATGTCGGTTCGGTGTGTATCAAGGGTTTCACACAGATAAAAACTGTCCATAGTAGGGCATTTGTTTTGGAATTGGCATTCACTATTTTGGCTTTCTGTGAAGAGTTGCATACAGATTGAAAAGCGTACTCAAGTGAAGGTTTCCCATATATCTGGGGTTGATTGTTAATGTCAACTATGCTACCTGTAAAGTGTATACTACAGGGTTAACGTTGCAGAAAATACACGCTTTTTTCAGCTAAGGGAGTTGTATCTGTGATGGTAATAATGATTGCTGATAGTCTCCTTAGCTATTTTGTACTTACTGTCAGGCCTATAATACCAAATTAATGTATAGACCAATATATGGGAAAGCGAAGATTGGATGATGTCATCAGTGATGTCATCAATGATGTCATTTGAGATTTCATAAGTGATGTCATAAATGATGCCAAAGAACATGTCATGAGTGATGTCATATGTGAGGTCATAACAGTGTATGTCAAGGGCACAAGTTATAGTTAGCGTTGTGAACTATAACTGGGGAATTAATATTGTCACTGACAAATTCATCTATCTATAACGTTACTTTCACCTTTGGTTTTTCTGTGAACATATATATATATTTTCACTATGAGCAATGGCATTCTGCTCTTTCACAAGGAGCACACAAAGTAGATTCCATCAGTTCCAGGGGCTACTAAGGCACTATGTGCTTTTTGAGAACAAAAATATTTACATGTGGCCCTTAATCCCTCCGAAGTCCATCGTTTCCCCTACTGTTTACAGTATTTTTAGTAAATGTGTTTTTTGGGGTTTTAAATTTGTAATATTTAATTTATTGTCTAAATTAATTAATATATATTTGTTACTGAATTGTTAATATTTTATAGCTTTATTGTGTATGTATATATATATATATATATATATATATATGTTTTATTTTCGTAGTAATATATTTTAAATATAAAAAATCATTTCATGTAAAATAAATATTTGTATTAATTATATTATATATATCTATATACACACAAAAGCATACATATATATATACATATATATACATATGTATGTGTTTGTGTGTTATATAATTATATATAGTATTAAATATTACTGGAATGTATTTAATTTACATTATATTAAATTTATATGATAACATATTTAACATTTATTACTTTAAACTTTATATTATATACCATTATAAATATAGGGACACAATATTTTGGTAAACAATATTTTTGACACAATATTTGTGTCAAACGATATTGTTTATCTCAATATTGTGTCAATGATCCAAGGTGACGGAGTATGAATTACACAGTTCAATAGTGTGCAGAGGTGAACTCACTGAACTCCAGGATACTTTTAGTGAAGGGATATCGGGTGGCCAGGACCGATTATACATGTTTCGAGATCCAGGCAAGGCTATGAAAGAAACCTACATCCCCAAGCATCAAGCAGGAGAAAAGGACACCTGAGGTCCAACACATGGAGCAACTACAAGGCCAGTGAAGCAAGTAGATATTCCACATTTCTCAGTGAGAGTGCAGTTCAGAATATGTAATGAGCTGCCGGAGGCTGGCTCACACTCCGAAAACTTCAGCGCTCCTCAGAGATATCAGGGCAGCCAGGGCACTACCTACCATCAGGGCACGAGTCGGAGGTACACGCGGCTGGACGATGTCCACCCACTTTTTTCACAGGGTGGACACCGTCCACCCTGCCAAGAAGTTGGGCCCCACTAAAAAAGATGCTGAATTCGTCCCGGTGTAATTTCCAAACACCGGGACACTTTCAGGAGCGCCTGCACGTTATCTGCTTTCGATCAGCAACAACGTGCAGGTGGGGACTCCTGCTGGGCCCATAACAAAGGCCGGATCTGAGGGGTCATCAGGCCTCCTTTTGTTGGAGTCTTCTGGCTGGCAGCAGTCAGGAGCCTCACACCTAGAAGCAAATGCAGCAGAGGGGAAACAAAGGTTAGCACTTCACACATACTTAAGAGAGACAGCTTTTCACTTTGTTCAGGCTCTGTTTAGGAGATATGCATGCACTGTAAGAATATCAAATGTGTTGATCTTTCCCAGTATTTGCACAAAATAAATAGCATTTGTATAGCGCTTACTACCCCTGAGGAGGCGTTGTAATAATTTAAATATCACTATTTTTTCTTTTAAAGCACTATGGGTGGAGGAAGCTTTACGCTGACAAAAGGTAACATTGGTTTATGTGTAGCGTACAAAAGTGTGAATCTTCTGCCTAAATCAGGAGGGTTTGCAAGTATACTCGAAATGTGCTCAAATGTACTCATGATACACCTGCTAAACATATATGTGAGGGCTTAAGATCTGATGTCACTTCTTGTGATGCCACTTCCTGTGATGTCACACGCTGTGATGTCACGCACCGTGATGTCACACGCCGTGATGCCACTTGCATACTGATTAATTAGGTTAGTCCCCCCACTTCTTTTTTTAGGACTTGTGCCCTGCCTACCATATACTAACAACCCTGTGGTGCCACAAGCCGGCACCCAGATGCGGGATCTGGGCAGGTGCCACACCTAGACAACTAACCTGCAATGTCGGTGTTCAGAGCACAGGCCAAAGATGAGTAACATCACCTCCCAAGCAGCACAAGAAGTTAGCGCGCACTGGACTCATCCCCTGAACCATCACACTCACTGCAGGTTCTAGTTCAAAGCATGGAGAGGCGCAGCGCCCTCTTTCAGGCCCTGCGCTCAAGTCTGCACTGCTGCAACATTGTGACTACCCATATAGGGAGGCAGAGCCTCTGGGGCTCCTGGAGCTGTCCAGCTTCGCAGGAAACAATAGGGAAGCCAGACCCTCTGGGGGTCCTGGAGCAGTCCAGCTTCGCAGGAAACACTCCACCTTAAAGGAACATGGTTTGCCTTATGCAGGATAGGCTCACACACTCATAATCAGGGGCTTAGTGGTATTTTCTAAAAACTTGGAAAAATATTCCCAACTATTTGGTAACACCTGAATTGGACTAAAGTGTTACTGTAAGAAAACAACAAAACCAAAGCAAAATGTTAACTCCGTTACTCCTCAACAAATGACATTATCGTTCTTTCATTCTCAATATACTGGGGCGCTGTGTAAACTGTACGAACAAAATGGGAGAAACTGGGAGTGGCAGATGGTGTGAAACTCCTGCTGATCTCCGCTGAAAGTAGAGAAGAAAGAAAGAAACTGTGTCAAATGAAACCCTATGCTATGTCAGGCCGTTTCAATCGTCTTTTGTTTCGAAACAAAGGCTTCCTTTGATGAAGTCAAGTACTCTAAAACGCTAAGTGCTTAATTTGAGCCGGGACTTTCCGGTGCTCAGCACCGGCACTTAATTGGTTTCAGGTGCTCGGCACCGGCACCTAACTGTTCTAAGTATGATGTTGACAGTCTACCACATGGTGGCTCTGCTCATCTAATTTAGAGATGAGCAGAACAACGGTTGTTTAGGAATACAATATACATTAAAATAGTGCTAATACCTGCCTCCCCAGCCATTCCTTTAGCTTTGGGGACCTGGAATAATCTGAACAGTCGCATTTACATGTGAGAGAGATGGTTAGTAGTTGTTTTGGCAGCGATGACAAGGGCGATGTGTGGTGCAAGCTGCAGTGGCCTCCTGGTCAGAGCCCTGGCACTTAATATTTTACAAATTAAGCACTCGGTAACCCTAGATCGATTTACAAGAGAAAATAAGGGAAGGTAAAGTAAGGAATGTTGGAAAAGCTGTGCAACACCATTTCTATGTTTTATGAAAAAGGTAAATATTAATCGTCTGAATAAAATAGACAAATCATTCCGAAGGTTGCAGCCCCACGTTAAAATAATACATACCAGTTCTACCGGATTATTCCCCAAACAGGCTTGTTAGTCACACACTAATACGGAGTGCAAGCTAATGGAGAAAATTACCATTCTTACTTTTTGACATTCAAGACGAATGAAGTACCTTTTTCAGAACTGTCCCTACAAATATGGAAGTTATGATGGAATACGTGCTCTCTGCTTTATGAATGAACACTAATAGATATTAGGGGCCTGATTCACAAAGGTAAACTTACACTTTTGTGTACGTTTACAATTGTTTGCTATTCACAAAGGGATTTACGAGTAGTATCTTTACGAGTGCAGAGTCTCTGCACATAAAAAGATAGAGCGATTTTTGTGTGCGGAAATTCTGCACTCGTAAAGATTTTACTATCAAATCCCTTTGTGTATAGTTAACAATCGTAAACGTACACAAAAGTGTAAGTTTACCTTTGTGAATCAGGCCCTAGATATTTTTCCTTAACTCTTTAACTGCAATTTGTAAATTACAGATTCATAAACCAAATAAAAAAATCACTTTGGAATGGACTGTTCTTATAAAAAGTAGGGTCAGTGTTGATTTACATAAGGCGGGCCTCTGTCTAGGTTGACACATTGGGCGAAAAACGATAGCTTGGAATGCTATTCAGAGCAATTGGCAGTGGTTTAGACTGTTTGTAAGCATTCCTCCCATCATATTTTGTGTGATTAAGACAACTAAGCCTGCCAGGCTTTCCAAACAGATTCTAGCAAGGATTTCTACAGTGCAAATCTTCTACCAATAGGGTGTGTAAGAGGGGATAACCACACTAAAATCCTTTTCTACCAATGTAACCTGTGAAATTTCATGGAACAAAATACCTGTGTACAGGCTTTAACAGGGTACAAAAAATATACCCTTAAAGGCCTATTGGCTTCAATATACATGGCTTATAATAAATCAATCAGGCCTACAACCTTTGTCTAAACTTATCATAATAAAGAGATAACTATGCCATCTGAAGAATAAGTTACTTACCTTCGGTAACGCCTTTTCTGGTTGAGGCTCTTTCTAACAGCACATTTCTCACCTTGTGAATTTTCCCAGGTGTCGGACTGGAACTGGAAACATTTGATAGCAATTACCTCACATGTCCACAGGTTGCGTCGTGCAGCTCCGCATTGGATCCGCCCATCCCCGGATGTGACATCGGAGCCACTATATCTGTGCCACCTCCACGTACTGACATCAATTTCGTGATGATCTCTGTCCACGCTTTCAAACGTGGAGCCCATATATGTCAGGGTTCAGATCTCTAAATTGGGATCTTCTTATTAGTGGACTGTATGAGTCCATTTCAAAGAAGTCTCTACCAGAAAAGGCATTCCCGAAGGTAAGTAACTTATTCTCCTGATAGAGACTTCTAACTGCAGATTCCTCACCTTGTAAATAGATACCCAAGTAATACCTCCTCCGGTGGTGGGCCTGTGGAATGAAAGAGACCAGGATATCCTGCAGTACAGATCCAGGCTAAGTGACTGTCCCTCCAGACCTCGCTGTCCAGACAGTAGTGCTTCGTGAAAGTGTGGAGGATTGCCACGTAGCGGTCTGGCAAATGTCCAGAACTAATAAGCAAGTCGTTGTATTGCACTCCCTATGTAATTTAAATACAAAAGCTTAAACTTCCATAAACAGATTTATCAGCTTAGTGCGCACTCTCTGAGGGGGAACCACCCTCACCCCCGTATGAAAATCAAAACAGCTATCTAGAGCCAATGCCCCAGACACAGTGTGCACTACAATGGCCCTCGAGGGGGCTTAAACAAATGTAAACAGCAATACATATATTTTAACAAATAATCAAAACATCAATGAAACAAGCCCAAACTGAAAGAATCACATATATCATACAGTACTCGAAACAACAAGGTGAATCAATTCAATTTAATTCAAAAACATGATTCTTGATACAGTCGTTCACACTTGAAAGCCGGTCTCGACATTCTTAAGACTGGCTGAAAGGTACATCTCAATGCATTTCAGGCTATAACAAGAGCCCTTCGTCAGGGGAATATAGAAATGAAAAAACACCAGTTGTCTGAATTCAACTGTCTGACTACAAATAAAAACCTCAACTGTGAAGCACAAGACATGATGCACGTGTACACATTCCCAAAGATCTTAATCCATGCATGTAATTGTCCATAACAATGCCAATGTATACATATGAATGACTTCAAATTTATGGCTGATGAGCGACACCTCATGTTACCTCCTAACCAACACTAAAAGAAGAAAAGAAAATCCAGAAGAGACCCAAAGCTAACCACCAAAGGTGCACGAAATAAACGGGTGTGCATACCCATGCATTATTACTGCAAATGTCACGAGTGCTCCACGACCAACTAGGTACTGAAAGTGCGTACCGTAAACGATTAGTACACGAGTGGTCCACAAGCAGGATTCAGAAGGCCAGGAGGCCAAGAAGCCTCAGAGTCACTCTCATTGAGACCCAGGTCAAAGTTTGAAACATCAGGATTGTGAGGAAATGGGGTGTATCATATGGTGTGGTTGTGCGACCTCACCGTCTAATACACTTACCAACCCCTTTCGAACCAGTACATTTTGTTTGTCAAACCTTCCAGCTCAAACCTGTGTAGTTGTGGCTCTGAGCAGCAAGTCTTACACAAAGAAACAGGTGTAAACATTTAAACAGCACCAAAACAACTGAAGAAGAAATACACGAGACACTAAAGAAATTCAACACCAACTTATAAAAATAGACTGTATTTTATGTATTTTAGACAGCACAACAAAAAAGATCCACTGGAGGGTTCCGGAGATATAGATTTTACAAGGTACAGTAAATATACACTTTTTTACTTAACTGTGAAAAAAGCATTGGAAAATTCCATGAATTTGACACTTAGAAACTTTTTAAAGAAAACTTTGGGAAAGTGTCAATGCGGTTACTTAGAGATACTTGTGGAAGCCAGTTAGGAGGACCAGCAAGGTTCTTAGAACCAGTTACTTCAAAAGTAGAAGCAGTCTTCAGGAAGTTCCAGGCCCTTTTATCCATATGCAATAGGTTCTTATGGAAGTGGTCCTGATGAAAGGGATACAGGATGCTGAAGATGCTCAAGGATGCTGTGGATGTGATGCGGTCGACAGGGGTCTTCCTGTGGCTCCTCCACAGAGGGAGTGAGGCGGTCCTGGCCATGGGATTGACATCCTTTGAAGTCCTCTCGGTCCTAGCAGAAGTCCAATCGTCACTGGGCTACCAGTTTCCCAGTATCACGTCACAGTCAAATACTTCCCTTGGTGGTTACTTGCTTTCTAGGCAACCAAGCTGCACTCCAACGACTCTCCCGGGATCAGCGAACATGGGTGCAACTTTGAGCATCAGGTCCTAGTCTCTGGTGCTGCATGGCGACGAGAAACAGCAGATTGAAGATTTGGGCTACCACCTCGCCCCAGAAGGCTTCTTTAGCTGTTGTGGCCCTGTGCTGCAAACGGGAAGTCGGCCAACTGACCCTTGGAGTCTCTTGTTTTGGCTGAGCTCTGGAGACGACTTCTGCACAAGCAGGACACACCAAGCACAATCCTTCTTCTTTGCAGGCTACCAGCTTCAGTAGATGCAGTCCACGCTGACACAGCCTCTATTTGCCGCATCCACGGTGCAGCAGGGCTGTCCTTCTTCCAGTCCAGATGAGATCTGAGTTCTGGGAACCAGGGGTGCCCATTTTATGCTCATAAAGTGCCCGCAGGGTAGATATAGTCAATAGACAGTGGGCTACCAGCTTCCCTCCACCCTGATGGCCACTTACTGGGAAGTGTGGCATCTGGCTATCCCAAGATGGACCATTCTGCCCACTGTCATGCTGGCAGAAACCCTCTAGGCGTGCAGAGCTCCCTAGCCCAACTCAGAGATGTGGCAACCAGGGGGGCTACACGCCCCTGAAAAAACAGTTTCCCAAAAGGTTTCCCTTCTCGTTCCCGGGTGCCAGCTAGTCTACATAAACAATGGGGCTGCCCCTCTCCGAAGTGTTCCTCATTTGTTCTTCAAAAGCTTTGAAGCTAGCCTTTTGGGCCAACACCTGTGGGGCTTCCTGCAGGACGGAGGTAACACCTTTCTCCAGTGCAGGACCCTATTGTTTACTTTTCTGGGAGTCGTCAGCATGTCTCCCTAGGAGGGAAGAAAGCTGTCTCGGGTTCAAGCTCCTTGTATGACTGAGAAGGGCACAGGAGAATGAATGAAGGCAACAAAGTGGCAACTTTGTGAAAGTTACACACCACAACCCGTTACGTTAATTTTGATTAGAGAATCTAGTCGGGCTCAATGTAACAAGTTGTTTGATACCTTGGAGTATCAACTTTGGCCGCACCATTCAGGAGTTAGCACAGCTGAGGGTTCAGCGTATAACAATGTTCTCGCCAAGTCTTTCCACAGTAAAAACCATAGTTTTGCGTTTTTACCGTCAGAACATGTAAAATACATGTTCTTCCCATGAAATAAGCTGCACCCCGTCTTAGGACTCTGTAGAGCTGCCGTAGGGGTGACTTACACATGTATCTGGAGATTTGACTTTGCCTTAGCTTTAAATTGGTAAAGTTGGGCTAGCAGTTTGAAACTGTTCTTTCAGTCTGCAGTGGCAGGCTGGGAGGTTTGTTTTACCAGTCCATACCCAAGGTGGCCCAACCAGTGCTGCAACAAGTGGGGTGACCCTCTAACTTGCCCTGGGTACCTTGCATACCATGCACTAGGGACTTATAGGTAATCTAGCTTATGCCTATTGGGTATAAGCCAATATAACATACACGTTTTAAGGTCAGGGCATTGGCACTGAGGTCTGGTTAGCAGGCCTCAGTGCACTCACAGAGTTGAAAAAACCAGCAGCATCAATCCAAGAACTTGGGAGTGACAATACAAAAAGTGTAATTTACTTATAGGGATCATAGCCCAAATGTCCTGGACTCGTAAAGATGGAGTGAAACCTCACCGTATCCAGGATAGCTCAGATGAAAGGGAGCCCTTGTCAGGTGTGACTCTGGCACGTTGATGGAGTAACCCATCAGCAATGGTCTGGAAGTGGCTTAAAACGCTTTGAGGCGAGCCTGCCTTCAGTAGTCAGTCATCAAGGTATTGGAAGACTGGAATCCCTTACCTCCGCGGATGGGCTATGACCACCACCATCATCATCATCATCTTTATTAACAGCTGAGGTGCACTGGTCAGGCCAAAGGTGAGCACGGAGAATTGAAAGTGCTCATTGCCTACCTGAAACCACAGGTATCGTCTGAGGGATTGCAGGATGGGAATGTGGAATTAGGCATCCTGAAGGTCCAACACCCCCATCCAGTCTCCTGGATCCAAGGCAGACAGAACTTTGACCATGGTGAGCATTGTGAACTTTATCCTTCCGGAGAAAGAACTTTAGGGGGCGTAGATAAAGGATGGAGTGAAGGACATTGTCCTCTTTTCTGCACCAGGAAATAACGGGAGTAAACGCCAGTCACAATCTGTAGGAAAGTGCCCCTTTTGACCTGGTTACCCCACCCCCGTTTTGCCTGGTATCTGGTGCAATTTCGACTGAAAGTGTGCTGGGCTCCTGCCAGCCAGATCACCAGCACCAGTGTTCTTTCCCTAAACTGTATGATTGTTCCACAATTGGCAAAACCTTTGGGATCCCTTGCAAGTCCCTAGTAAATGGTACCCCTAGTACCTAGGGGATGGAACTAAGGAGGGTCCCTAAGGGCTGCAGCACAAGTTGTGCCACCCTAAGGGACACCTCACCAAGCTCATGCAAACTGCCACTGCAGCCTGCGTGTCTTGGTGCAGAGAAAACGGAAGAGTCGACATGGCACACATCCCTGTGTGCCATGCCTGCTTGCAAGCACTACATGTGGTATAGGTAAGTCACCCCTACAGCAGTCCTTCCAGCCCTAAGGCAGAGTGCACTATACCCATGTGAGGGCATATCTGCGAGAGTGGATATGCCCCGGTGATATCCAAGTTCACCCTTAGATATTACCAGTGCACCGGGAAGCCATGATGAGTACATGAGCTGGACACTCGTCATTACAAGTTCCCCAGCTACGTGATGGCTTCACTGTACCCCAGGGTATTTGGTACCAAACACCTCATCTTAATAAACTCACAGTGATGCCACACAGAGGGCACCTTAGAGGTGCACCCTGAAAACATAACGACTACTAGTGTGTTGACTGACTGGTCTCGACCAGCCAGCCAGCCACCCTAGACAGGGTTCTGACCTCCTGAGGTGAGAGCCTTTGCTCTCGGAGGAGAGGAACAATGCCTGCTCTGGGCAGAGGTGTTCACACCTCCAAGCAGGATGGACATTCCAGGGCGGGAAGCTTCAAAGGCGTCCTGCCTTTGATATGCGACCCCATGCCTCTCCAGATGGTGGATGGGCCCACAGCCCTGTCCTGACCCCACCTTTGGCGGCAAGACAGGTGGGAATATTAATTAAATGAGGTGTGCCCATATTCAGCCAGCACCACCCCTAGGGCGGACCAGCTGATGTGGACCTCACATTTTAGAATCCTCCATTTTGTGCTGGAGAGAATTAGCCTATTAGGGTCAGGGTTATGCCCACTTCCCACAGGAAGTGGTCATTCAGATGGTGCAGTTGACCTATAGGTAGGCAGCCCATTGGCTACTACCCGGTATTCCCCTTAATGCCCCTATGCCCCTAAATTGAGTATTTAGGTGGCACCCCACGGCCCTGAACTTCAGATTAGATGGATCTAAAGACGAAGAGGACAAAGAAGAGCTGCTAAGCCCAAGAACTGAGTACCTGCCGCAGAGTTTTGGCGCGAACCCCTGCTTGCTGCTTTAAGACTGGACAATTGAAGTGAACTGTCTCATCTTGCTGCTGTGTGGCCTCCGAGAACCCCAGAGGACTACCAGCCTTCGCAAACTGCCCAAGAACTCCCTTGAAGTAGAGGAGCTACCACAGTCACCGAAACCGCAGAGTCCGGTCCACTGACTTGCAGCTCCCCAGCCCGACCAGTGCAGCAACCAACAGGAAGAGGTACTTGTGCTCTGGAAGGTCAGATCTGTCTCCCCACCGATTGTGGAGGCATCAGGACCGACCGGAGCCATGCAGTACCAATACCTGGGGTACTGGACGCCCTGCACCTAAGACCGACATTGAAGAGTACAGTCCAACTGTACCAGAGCCCAGCAGCCGCCGAGGGACATCAAGACCCCTGAGACCCACTTCGAGAGTGGCCCAGCAGTCCTGATTTTGCCCCTGCCATCTGTTGGCCCTTGACCGCAAGGAGCCCCTTTGCGCACTGGGGCTGGCCAACCTACCTGCTCTGAACCCAGCCCATCCGGCCTAAGTAACGACGAACTGGCTGTGCTCCCTTGTCTTTAAGGCCCTTGCAACCCTAGCCCCCGTTTGGTAGTTCTCTGACTTGTCCGCAAGTCCCCTTGTGCAGCCTATATTTAGAGGGTCCCCCTTCCCTGTTTCGCACCAGCTACCAACTCTACCAACTCCCTGCTCCTGGCGGAATTCAGAACGCACCAGACGATCTGGTGGTCGAACATAGGACCTTGACTTCTTGCTACTCTAAACCCGGAAGGTAAACCCCTACAACTGTCTGTGTTGTATGCTTTACCTACCTGCTTTTTCCTTCCATTGCATGGTGCGTAATTATGCACGACTTTGAACTATTTGCTTATCTGTGAAAATTCATAAGAAATACAGTACTTACCTTTGAACGTAGTTCTTGGCTCGAAAATAGATATAAAAAGAATTATTTTTCAAAATTGGTCTCGGATTTATACTTTGAGTGTGTGTCTCATTTATTGCCTCTGTGAGGACAACAAATGCTCAGCACTACCCTCGGATAAGCCTAACTGCTCCCCACACTACCACAAAAGAGTGCATTAGTATTATCTATTTTAGCCTCTGTAAACCAATTGGGGACCCACTTGACTCTCTGCACAGTGTATGTCGTTTTAGTACACTATATAGAGAGCCAGCTTCCTATACAATCTCAGATGCCAGCACCCTCTCTATTGCTCCCTTAGCCATGAGAGTTTGAACTTCTCTGTGGAGCATGGGCTAATGGTTCTCCAGAAGGTGTTGTGGTGTGGGTAGGAAATAACTGTGCTACAGGATCTGGAGTACCCATTGTTCAGATGTGATGCTCCTTCACCCGGAAAGGTAGACAGTGACACGCCATCCTACCAGGCAACCATGAGCTTCTGAGGGCAGTATGAAGCATTTCTGCGGCAGCTGCGGAAGGGAGTGGACTTGTGTTCAGGTAGAATATTGTCCTTGGGTGCATGGACACTGTCGGCCTGATCCAGGGGTCTCCAACCTTTTCTGTAGTGAGAGCTACTTCTGATCAGTGAAAATCATTGTGAGCTACTGAAGGCTGGCCAACTCGCGCATTGTTACCAGACGCCCCCACATTCAGCTTAATTGGCTTTAAGCCTAATGTCCATACAGCCAGATGCTATGGCTTGAACAAAACTTTGACTAGGTGCACTATGACAAGGCTGCTATGTGTGTAAGAGAGAGCTTGGTCTTTGGGGATGTATGAACATGTGTGCGTATGATTGAGACACATGTGTACGGGTGATTGAGTGACTACGTCGTATGTAATTGTGGCACAGGACATACCTTTCACCATATGTGCGACCGTTTCATGTATAACACCAATTGGCAAAATTTAAAGTGCAGAAAAATGCAAAAATGTTTAGAGTATGTAACATTTTTCTGCACTTTAAATTTCTCCAACTTAAAATAATGGCTGTATTTTTCACTTATAAATATGGCACTGTATCGAGAAAATTAAACTGAAGAGTTAACTTTGTTAATGTGCATTCTATAAAACCTATCATTTAAATTTTCTCCCATTTCCAAGTATTACATTTACAAACAGCAAGCATCTTGCTCCCAGTGGCCTGTATATATGGTACCAAATTTATAACATAAAAATACATTTCTTTAAATGGTAGGATTTTTAAGTGAATAAACATACTTTATAAGAGGTTCAGGTGAGTGATCAGTTGCACTTCTTCATGAAACCAGCTGCGGCATGGGACTGGATGGAGTTGTACGACAATGGAACTTTACAACCAGAACTTGAGGAACAGAGGAAACCGCCACACCCACGGCAGCAGCGATCTCACCGCAGAGGGGCGCATCGGCCTACTAAATCACAAGCACCCCTGGAACAGATGAAGGCGCTGGAGACTGCTGCATCTATTGGGGCTAGTGGAGGTTCCCCAAGGAGTGCATCCTCAATCTGTCTAAACTCTACCAATGACTCAGTGGTGCCAGGTCTGGAGAGCATACTTCCAGGGGTTACTCCAGGCAGGGCTGATGACCTTGTTTGACACTTGACTAGGTGGTGATAGCTAATATTATGTGACACTTCCCTTGGCTGTGATGTGGTATTGTGATGGCTGCATTTCTTATACTATTGTTGATTTCTCCCTTTTTGTAACCAGTGTGGGCTGTGGGGGAGCTGGTTGGGGAAGTGGTGGAGTGGGGGTAGAAGGGTTACACGAAGTGTCCAGTTATTGCGGTTTGCCATCCTCTCTACTCTTTTTCCTTATTCGGCTGGCTATTCTCTTCCACTAAATTTACAACTCTGTTACGGAACTAAGTAGCCCTATTGCTGGGCCTTAGTTGGCTCATTGATGGGCTTTGTGTAATTCATTGTTTGGACAGATTGTTCCAATAGCACATTTCTTGGGGGGGGGGGCGTTGGGGGTTGGTTGTTTAAGTTAGTTTATGTGTTTTTTATTTTGTTCTCTTTTAGTGGGGAGCTTGTGGCAGAGGAAGTTGAGCTGTGTGACTGGTGCTTGAGGACCTGGCAATTTGGTGGATGCAGTGTGGGTGACCCTTGGGGCTGTAACTGGTGCAGGCTGAATGGTGGATCAGATTGGATTGATTACTTGGAAAGTGCTGGGCCTTTCCACTCCCTCCAAACATTATAATGTCTTGGCGTACTTGAAGCGTAGAGGGGGCAAGTTGCGTTTTTACAGGAGACTCATTTGACGGAACCCGAGGGCCGGCCCCTTCATAGGCGATAGAGGGGGCAGTTATATAACACTACTTACTCTGCTTTTGCACGGGGAGCCCTCATCTGGATCAGGCCTGGAGTGTCTTTTCATATGTCAATATGTGTTGGTGCTGGGTCGCCTGCATGGTAGGGATGTTGCCCTGTTGAATGTATATGCCCCGATTGTGGACCAGTCAGCATTCCCGTCCAGCTTAGCCCCTCTCCTCCCGTTGGTGCCTCCCTATTTGAGAATAGTAGGGGGTGACTTTAATTGTGTAGCAGACCGTGATTAGGATAGATCGCACACCCCCCTTGCGCACCACACTGGCGCATTGGCTGGCAGTGGCTTTCCGCATCTGGGTGGTGCAGTGGGGTCTTAATGATTGCTGGAACATGCAGAACCCGGGAGCAATAGTGTAGTCCTACTGTTCTGGGTTATATTACACGACTTGGAAGTGAGGCTAGATAGAGTATTTGGCTGTAAGGTGATGTGTGGTAGAGTGTTAGAAACAGAGTATCTGGTGAGAACGTATTCCGACCACTGCCCCCTGTTGTGCTCCTTTAAGTGGCCCTCACATAGACCGGGTGTCCCCACTTGGCGCTCAGACCCCCATCCTGCTGGATGATCAAGCCTTCTGGGCTACTCTGGGTGAGCAAGTTACTCGCTATTAGCTTGAGAACGCAGGCTCGGCCTCATCAGTGGGGATGGAATGGGAAGCCATGAAGTTGGTGATTTGGGGGTTACTGCATTTCTAACAAAATTGGGGTACACGCTCAGTTACACTGATATTAAACAGCAGGAAACAGTACTTGATGAGCTTCCCCATGGAATGGAGGGGACTTCAGAGGGTAGAGAGTGCACTCTAGATGAACAGGAGAAACTGCTTGCTCTGGTGGAACGCTTGCGGAAATTTGATTACAGAGCATATGTTACCAGGGCTCATGCTGCGAGAGACAAGTTGGGCAGGATGCTTGCTTGGCTCTTGCAGGATGAGGGGAGAGGGCATACTATTCTCTAGATTTGTGAAACCTCGGGGTGGGACGTCTTTACTCAGGAGATTAACATTGCGTTTCTTCATTATTACCAAGACCTATATTCTGCAAGGGCTGGAGTCAGTGAGGTGGATATGGTGAACTACATCAAGGACTTCTCTCCGGTAGTCCTAGAGGCTGTCGTAGCAGCTCAACTGGGTGGGGTTATTACGGAGCAGGAGGTGCAGGGTGCGATTAAGGGGATGGCGATGGGGAAGGTCCCTAGGTTGGATGGCATGCCCATAGAATTCTATACTATGTATGCCGCAGACCTCGTCCCTAGGCTGGTGGCTCTGTTTAACAAATCCTGGATAGGAGGAGTGCTCCCTCCCTCTCTACGCGAGGCCACAATTGTGTCCCTACCGAAGAAGGATAAGGACCCTCTTTTTCTTGACTCGTATTGCCCTCTTTCGATGCTCAACACCGACTATAAAATCCTGAGTAAGGTACTGGTAAAACCTCACATGTGCTCCCTAGTCCAACCTGACCAGATCGGTTTTATTCCTACCCATAGCATCATGCCTAACATTTGCCAGTTGATTCTTGTCTTGGACCATCGAGAACGGCTCAAACCGGACTCTTTGGTCATTTCCGTGGACATCCTATGTGTTTGACTCGCTCATGTTCTTGCACGCTACCTTGCTTGGCATGGGCTTTGGGTTGCCTTTCATCAAGTGGACGAAACTCTTGTACACTGGCCTGTTGGCTCGGGTCCACACTGGCTCAGTGATTTTGAAAGCATGCTCAGTGGAGCGGGGCACCAGGCAGAGGCGCCCATTTTCCCCTTTGTTGTTTGCTCTGGCTCTAGAGCAATTTGCCCGGAAAGTTTGACAGGGTGACCACTGTCGGGGTTTGAATCTTTCCACTGATTGCCTGTAGGAAAGTAGGATCTTTATTTTATGGTTAACCCCTCTTTTTGCGTGGTGTCAGTATGTTTTGCCTGTAGTTTGCTGGGGTCCTTCTAACCAGGACTCCAGCATATGTGCTCTCTCTCCCAAAATGGCTTTGGTAAGTACTTTGGCATCTCCACAATTGGCTACTGGTGTACCCTTATAAGTCCTTAGTATATGGTACCAAGATACTCAGGGCATAGGTACACACAGGGTCTCCCACGACCTGTAGCAAGTATTGTGCCACCCATAGGAGTCCACTTAAACTCTGACTACAGGCCTGCCATTGCAGCCTGCATGAGATGGTGCTTGCACCTCTCACAACAGATATAAGTTTCCTTATCACTGAGGTCACTGTACTTAAAACCTGTAAGTCACCACTATGGTAGGTCCTTCAGTCTTGAGGGCAGGGTGCTTGGTTATAAGTGTGAGGGTGTCCCTGCATGAGCAGGACACACCTATAATGTCCGGAGTTGATTCTCCAGGCTTTGTAAGTGCGGTCTGGCATTTTAAGACATAAGGTGGACATCAGTCATTACGAGATGTCTAACTATATAATGGCTGTGCTGAAACTGGTCATGTTTGGTATCAAACATGCTAGAATCATACCCCAACACCGAGCTCAAGCAGGGGAGGTAGAACAATAGGTTTCCTGCCACAGGGAGGTGTGACCACCTCCCATACACGACATAGCGTATTGGGCTGGGGTGGGGGCGCTTTCCAGCGCCACCAGACTGCATTGAAGGGCACATTTGGTGCCCTCCTTGCATACACCGGTTTGAGCCAGTTCAGGAACCCTTGGTTCCCTTCTGGACCGAAACTGGAAAAAGGACAGGGAAGTATCCTCCCTCTGTCCAACCACTCCTCTGGGAGCGATCCCTGAGTTGTTCCAACCCTTTCCTTGGATATTTAAGGGCTCCTCCGTGGGTGGGTCCCCAGATTCGTCGTGGAACAAGACTCACCTCTGACACCAAGACACTCTGTGACTGTATGGACACTTGGACTCCGCTGGACTTCACCTGGAACTGATACTGCATCAAGGAAGACTCCGGCTGCTCCTGGTCTCGTTCTGCAAGTATTCTGCCTTGCCTGTTTCTGTGCTTCACTCAGGTTCTCCAGGGACCAGTGAGCATCAAGGACATCCGAAGTAATCTCCCTTGGAGTGAAGGAGTTGCTCCCCTGCATCTGAAGGCACCGCATTGAAGCTAACCGGTCTGCTGCTCCTGTTGTCCTATGGACTTCCCGAGGATCAGCAACACAGGTGGTGGATCTGTGGTTCTACCGAGGCCTGGCCTGTCTTCCCTGCATTTTGGAGGACAGTATCCCTCGTCGGAGCCGCTGGGTACAAACCCCTGTGCACCGCGTCGACTTGCCGTTGCAAAGGCTTGTTGGCTCTGCACTCCCGAGATCTTCAGGCTACAAGAAGCTGCAGCCTCCAGCATCTCATCCCTCGAAGAACAGCGTCCTACTTGCATCCCTTGTATCGTGGGCCTTCATTTTTGGTAAGCTGCTTGAGGTCATCTTGCAACTCCTGTGCCTTTGGCCTGTGGGTCCTCTGAGGGTCTTTTTCTGCTTTGGTGGGCTCCCCAACTTGCTCGGGGCCTGCTCTGACTCTCCTGCACGTGGTGAGTCCCTTGGACCTTGCTGGTCCCAATGATTGCATCTTTTTGTCTTTCACACCAGTTGCGGCTACCAAGGCTTGTTATTGCTTCCACCGGACACCGACTACCTAGACACCGACATCAGATGTAGGACAGCTTGTGCAAGGCTCCTGATCTTCCGCAGCGCTGCCTGATTCCCACAGCTGCGGCGTCAAGGTCCTCGTGAACTCTTCTGAACTTCCTGACAAGGGTGGCCATTGTGCTTCCATGCCTCCTGGTCACCTCCGAGTGGCATAGACTCTGTCCCCTCTGCTTGCAGGTTCACCTCTTCAAGAATCCACTCTTGGATTTCACTGGACATCCTCACAGACGTCTTCAGAGGCATTTCTTCCTGAGTCTCCCATTGTCATCTAACGGAGAGTCCGACGTCGATTCACCCCAATGCACCCGGCTCCCCTGGTGCAGGTAAACTGGCTCCTGGGGCATTCACGGGTGGGGTGGCTCTCCAACCTTCCGTCCACCAAATGGTTTTTATGGAGTCCTCTGGGAAACGTCCTTTTTCTTTAAAATTGCAACCGCGACTTCTCCATTGACTTCTATGGAACACGCAGCTGTGTTTCCATTCTTCACACAGCCTCCTTGGGGTTCCTGGGTACTTACCTTGGGTGGTTCCTGGTTCCCCAAGCTCTTCCACATCCTTTGGTCCAAGTTCTGTTCTCCTTTGCTGTTCGCATACCTCTTACTTTAAAAAAAAATTTTTTAAAGAGTTTTATATAGCGCGAACTAGACCCGAGTATCAGAGCGCTTTACATGAGTACCAGTTTCGTTACAGAAGGACACATTCATTTTTTTTGTTAGGCACAGGGAGATTAAGTGATTTGCCCAAAATCACAGGATGTTGAGCGCCATTGCTGAGACTCGAATCCGGTTCCCCAGCTTCAAAGTCGACAGCTCTAGCCGTAAGGCTACATCTTCTCCCCACTTAGTATATGGCTTGGTCCCACCCTGGAGACCAGTGTATATTTGTGCTCCTTACCTGATTTATTTGAAGTATTCCTATGTGCAGTAGTGATATCTCCAGATAGGAGCCATATTAAGTGATAGGGATTGCATTGTGTAATAAATAACCTTATTTTTATATAAGCACTGTGTGGTTCTTTTTCATCTAATCTACACTCTTGAGTAAATGTGGTAAAACAAGCTACTTTACACTCCTTCAAGATAAGCCTAAAGGCTGCTCTCCATAGCTACATCGTTGAGAGCTTTTAAGGTTATCAAAGACCACTAAAATCACCATAAGGGTTGCCTGGATTAGTGCAAGGTGCATCACTCCTTTAAGTGGGTACAATATACTAAGCCCACCTCCAAAATCTGCCTTTATCTCTCCCTGTACGTGGACAACATGCTTTTATATATGAGAGAGGAAAATTCTGACCTGGAGGGAGCAGTGGTGGCTTTGATGTATTTTGGGCGGGCGCTTCTCTGGCCTAAAGGTTAACTAGGGTAATCCTACATTTACTCCTTGCGTGACGACATTGGGGGGCGGGGGGGCTGACCTCTCCCGACTGCCCCAACTTTGCGGTGGGAACCAGCACCCATTCGTTATGTGGGGGTGGCCATTTACCGTACCACAGGCATGCTCTATGAGGGCAACTGTGGTCACGCAATTGCCGCCCTAAGGCATTCAGTGGCCTTCTAGACCACTTTGTCGCTGTCAGTCGTTGGGCGGACAGCTGTCTCTAAGATAGTAGTACTGCCCAACTCCTCTATTTGTTAGCAGCCCTACCAGCTGAATTTCTGTAAAGGTTCTTCCGAGAGTTGGATGGAATCCTAGTGACACTATATCTGGGAACTTCATGGCGCCGGATGGCGCTAAAGAAACTGCACTTGCCGGTGGAGGAGGGTGGGTTGGCGGTGCCTGATTATGAACTTTATTACCTGGCGGCGCAATTGCAGTGGGTGGCTCAGTGGAGGTCTGTGCTGTGAAATGGAGTGATGATTTATGGGGAGAGAGGTGCACTCCCTTCTTCTGATTATTTCTCAAAGAAACTAATTACTTTAAACCAGTGGTGCTACACTGCTGCACGTGCTGTCTACACATGCTTTTGAAACATGTATACTATAGCAAGCCTGTGGACTTGATGAGGTGTGCACTGTTCACAACCTTATAAAACACTGAATTCACAATTTTCACGTTTTTATAATTTTAATGCTCCTTTTGCATCATTATTAATAGCTTTTATAGAGGCATAGCTACCCGAAGGCATCCCAGCGCTAGCGTCTAGACAGAGTTACGGCACGTTTATGCAACTGATTGTTGAAATAGCCAGGTCTGGAGAAGTTTCCGGAAGGGAAGATAATGGGATTCAACAATGAAAAGGGGCATTGTGTTCCAGAGTCTGGCCATATTGTCGGCGAATGATCTGCCTCCGCTTCTTGTCCTTTTTATTTTTGGAGTAACTGCCAGATGAAGATTGGTAGAGCGGAGGCATTTTCGAGGGAGGTAGGGGGTAATAAGAGGTCTATTGATCGCTGGGCCGCTGCCCCAGTAGGTCCTATGGGCTATGCACAGAGCCTTAAATTTGACTCTGTTGGAGACAGGTAGCCAGTGTAACGTTCTCAAGGCCGGTTTGGCTGATTTGTTTTTAGGGACCCCCAGCAGTAATCTGGCCGCACAGTTCTGTGCAACTTGGAGTTTCCTTAGCGTTGCAGCGGGTGCTCCAAGGTATAAAGAGTTTCCATAGTCCAAGCGTGATAGGACCAGGGCCTGTATCAGGATCCTCCTGGCACTCATTGGAAGGAGGGGGAGGATCTTGCGCAGTAGTCTAATAGCACCAAAGCATGCTCCTGTTAGTTCGCGCTATTGAAGCATCGAGGTCGGAGTCGCTTCTAAATGTCTGCATTACACTGAGCAGTGAGTCTATTATCAGGGCATTATTTTTGAAAACGAACGCTCACTTGAGCGGTCATTGCAGAGCATTGAGTCTAATGAGTATTTCTTTTGGGTATTTTTTAACAGTGAAATACAGGGCGGAGGACGGAAAGTGCTGAGTAGGCAATCACATTAGGAGGAGGTGAGCTCATGCTGGGCACATATTCACAGAGAAGCATGTTTTTGTAACTGTGTATTTATGGCGTTCTGGTTGTTTTGTTGTAGTAATTTTGGCACTGTTGTTCTATTGGAAGAGGAAAAGACTTCATTTAGAACTCGGTTTTCATATTAGCAGGTAGGCATTGGCTAGCACACAAGGGTATTTAGCATGAGGTGAATCACGTGGTGTTCGAATTTGGTGATGTATTCACATATGACAATGTGCGCATATAAAGTGGTACACAGTGAGAATTACAATCTGCGGTTCCCGTGACGGGAACCGCAGATTGTGCGCAAGCATAGGACATTGTTCAGGATTTAATCATACCGGACAAAGTTACCGTGGCCGTCTGCTGTTGCGTGCATGGTCCAAACGAATTAAGCATTTACAAGCTAGTCGTAGTAGACATTCTCTAGACCGGACGGCGTACGCGTCCAAACACCTTGATGCCTCTGGGTCCATTTCCTTACAAAGAAATTCCATAAGGATACTGTTTGGTTTCACAATCAACCCCACGTCCTGAAGATGGTCTGACGGTCTTATTGCCAACACAGACCGAAACGTCGACTGCAACGTCTATTTCTTCACACATTTGTTGATCTTAAGGAACCGTTTTCTGTTTTGTCAGATCGTTTTCCTTTGTTAATTTATGGAATAGATGTATACATAGTTTCTTTGCAGGCCAATTTGTGATACCTCTAGAACTAAGTTTGGTTGATTCTATTTGTATTTCCCTTGTTCTTATTTGTGTATATATTAAATATATGTTTTTTCGAAGAAAAGTCTGCCCCGTGTTACCTAATTCATGGTTTCAAGACAAATGTCCGCCCGTAAAAATTACTTTTCCTCCATCTTAATGTTTGATTAATCATTAGTTCACCACTAATTAGGGTTGAACAGTAAATAATCTCCCTAGATAAAATCTTTGAACTAAGTTTAGAAACAAAATCCCTTGCAAGCAACCTTCTACTTATTTTTATGTTTGGGATAGGGCACTGGAAACGACATGCACTATGACACCATACACGAGTGCCCCCAGTTTAGTAAGTTTATTACTAGCATTCCTGTGCTAGAAGTGGTAGTTTGGACGCTAAAGTGTGGGAGGATGGAGACAGGGCTGCCTTTGCAAGTGAACTTTTGGAAAGAGCCCTGCAGATTATCACACCAGGAAACACTACCATTTGGTTAGATGGTCGGGAGGGGTGAATCAGCAGAATCTCCTATACTGCAAAGGGAATTCTTTTTGTCTCTCCCACATGTGCTACTACAAAAGGCTTATGACAGCCGGGTGAAGAGTCTTACTCTTTATGGAGCACTGAGTTCTGGGTGCTACAGTTTGAGAGGTGCCTATTACTACCTGCGGTGAGGACCCATCAGCTGAACAAAGACTTTGTCTAGTCTGTAGAGGAGGAATACACAAAGTAGGGGAATAGCTCTAAACCAGTTCCAGAACACTGGCAGTGGGGTCTACATCCCCTGTCTTGAAAATAACTATTTACATGGACCCAAAATTCTTCCACTTGGCTCACATTTCTCATCAGAGGAGGAGGGGGCACTCTGTAGAGTCCTTAAGAATATCCTGAGATCCAGAGCTGGGGTCACTGGCAAATCTTCTCCCAGGCAGTTGTTCATTAAGATGATGTGGGTATGCCAGAGACCCTGGGAGCCCTTTCTGTCTGCTGAGAGAGGAGAAGGCACACTGACCCTGCAGGAGTCGACTGTCTGAGGGAAGGAGAGCCAGCTGCTGTAACTGGTGCTTGGGGGGAGCCCAGAGGAGAAGGCACAAGCAAGGAAGAAGTCCAGGCCTGACCCGAGAATTGGAGTGGGTCCCCCGGAATTTCTACAGCAAAGCAATATTCGGCATACTGACCAGCATTACCGACAGAGGAGAGCAGTGAGACTGCGATCACAGTGTAGCTTAGCCTGTCAAGCGAAGATGAGGGCCTGTGATGATATTGTCAAGAGCAGTACCTAAGAAACCATGAAATCAGAGATGCCATTAAGAAAGGTATATCCTCTATGCCACATGTGGCAAGGTTAGGAAATGGCCTGACTGGCCATTTTACACCTTGGTGTCAAAGCGGAGTGGCAGCATGTGCCGGTCACATCACCGGAGTTGCTATCTGCCGTAGAACCACAAACTAAAGGAAACAATCTGTACAACTGCACTTGATTCTTAAACGCCTGTGTCTACAGCCAATTACTGGTTGTAGTATTGAGTATTTGTGTATATTTTAAATTAATTCTCTTTTACAACAGAAGCACTGAACTGGACGGTTGTATGACGTTACAACGCATTCCGTTGCAACGCATGCCTTTACCACGCATGCGTTACAACGCGAATGCCATTCCCACGCATAACCTTTACCACGAATATTCCTTTACCACGCATACTTTTACAACGATTTATTTTCGTTGTAAATTCATGCATGGTAAGGGCATACTCTTGGTAAAGGTTATTCCCCCACCCCTAAACCCTTCTTACAAATACCCCTCCCCTGCCCTTAACCCTAAAATCGGACCCCTGCTTTTTTTATTATTAAATTTAAAATACCCCTTACCTCTCCACGTCGTCTCTTCTCTTTTTTCTTCCGTGTTGACGTTGCACGTCGTATAGAGGAAACGGAAGTGTTTTTCCGTTTCCTCTAACGACGCCGATTGCCTCCACATCCCTACTTAAATAGGTGCAGTTTCTTTTTTGGGGGGGAAACCCCCCCAATCCCCCTTATTTCACGTTTTTGGGGGGGGGGGGGACCCCCCCCCAAACCCCCCTTTTTTTTTTTTTACCCTTTAACACACATGCCTTTACTACGTATTTCCTAGTAAAGGTATGCGTGGTAAAGGCTATTCGTGGTAACCACGCATGCGTTGTAATGCATGCGTGGTTAAGTTATGCGTGGAAACGGCCGCGTTGTAGTGGCCGTTTCCCAACTGGACAATATTCATTGTGTCTTTTTTCATGACTGTTTCAGCTCTGAGTCGCGGCCACCCCACACTATCTCCCTAAGACGCTTTGGAGTGCTCAATACCCTGAGAGTCAAGTGTGGATAGGGTGTACTTGGTGACCAGTCTGCAATTCAACAGTAGATCACACCCCAGGATAGAAGTGGTAAAGGGCTCCAACCACAAAAGTGGTGACCGAGTAGCCCCTGTCTGTCCTTCGGCCCCCAAAAAGGGTCTGACAAGAAGTATAATTTGTTAAAACATATAGAACTGTAATCCTCAAATCACACATGGATTCTTGAATTGTCATGGAGATGCAGACAACTTTTCTATCAACATTTATCCACCATCTCTGCCAGCACATGGCTCACTGAACTGGAAGAGGACATCTGATGTAGGTGTCTTGAAAACTTGGTTCGAGCAGACGACGAAGAGGGTGATGCATTCATGGTTCTGACATCCTAGATGAACCTATCACTGTCCTTAAGATTGTACCAGATAAGACCAATATCTTTCTGGACTACTCCATGAAATTAATTACTTAGATGCAAAATCAACTTGGTAAACCCATAATGCATTCAATAGACACAATCTTTAATGTCTATAAAGCAATCAGCCGTAAGACCAATGTATGAGCTAAAAGAGTTATGGGAGCTTGTAGGCGAGTTGAGGTTAAACACCATTGATTAAATGACCTGAACTCCTATGACATGACCAAAACAAAAATGAGCAACTGGCTACCAAAACAGCAGCAGCAACCTATGATAAAGTTGTACTTACAGAAGAGGAAAGAGTAGGATGCTCATACTTAGGTGCTATCACTTAAGCAGAGAGGATGGGGCCCTACATCCAAGAGGAAGTTGAAGATAAAGTAAGAGCATTCTCATGCGTATTACAGACACGAGTGGTGTGTTAGATTTGTTGGGTTGGTTTGTACTTTGCAAAGAGCCTCAATTGTAAAAATCTGTGGGTTAAATTCAGTGCAGGCAAATCTTTTCATATTCTTGCCATTAGCGGCATGTTAACGGCCTTAGGAATTGCTCAAAGTATAGCTCTATTAGGCTTTCATTCACTCTAGGGAAGGAGCATCACGCCATAGTTTTCAGATATAGACTGAATATCGTGTTCAATGTAAGAAACTGAAATATAAGTTGATGGAGATGCGTATCAACCACAAAATAATATTCGCAATCCTTGTCAGGGTGAACCCTAAAGTCACTAAATAAACCTGTGCTTAACCCTCTGGTATTTTGGCACAAAGCAGTCAGGCTTAACTTACAGGTAAATGAGTAAAGTATTTAGGCAGCACTCAAACAGTACTAACATGAAAACAGAACCAAATAAAAAACCACAAACTAATTTAGAAGAATATAGCTCAATAAATAAAATGACACAAAAACGACAAACATTCAATCAGTAGAACTGGAGATATGAACTTTTAAAGATTAAATTAAAAATAGTGCCACAAAGCACCAACATCGGTTATCTAGTAATTTTCTTTTCGTGGCCTTAGGACTCTGGGCGCTTCTCCACTGTAATGCAATGTGAAAGAGCATGCGCCCTTCCTACCCATGCTAGGAAGTGGTGCTTACTTGATTGGTTTAGGTGTTGAACTTGTGAGTGCCCTGTAAAACGGTACACCACATACCCAGGGCAGGTACTGCACTGGCTAATGGTGGGACGCAGCCCTGATTGTGCCACCCACCAGAATAGCCTTCCAAACATGTAACAAGCCTACCATTGCAGGTCTGTGGGTGCTCAATTGCGCCAATGCTCAGGTTAGACATCCCTGAGTGGACCAGACACCCCTAGGGTAAGCCCTGAGGGGTGGAGCAAGTGGTAGGCGAAAGGCAGGGCAGGTGCACATGGGTGTTCCCTGACCAGGTAGTGAAGAACCCCCATGTGGGTTTTCCCTACCTAGGAGGTTGGCTCTTCCCATGGGACAACACTGGGGTTTTGCGGATTCTCTTTTAGTGGCCTTAGGGCTCTGGGCACGTTCCCATTGTAAATGCAGTGTGAAAGTGCATCTAAAAAGTGTGCCTTTCTCTGCTCTAAAACTCTTTGTGTGCCTTTTAGTTTGACTCCAGTCCACACTGGAGGCTGGGAGAGAACATCTGTGCATTCCCCAGAAACAGCTATAAACATCGGGCATGCAACTGGAATGACAGACCCCTGCCATTTGAGGGTCAGGCTGGATAGATTGGAGAGCGAGGTTTTGGCACTTGGCCTCTGGGAAGCCAGATCATGGCCCCACTAAAGATTAAGATCTGCATTCCATGCCCCAATGGTAGACAGGACTGGAATTTAGGGGAGACATCTGTGGTAAAAGGGAAACCCTCTGAACCACCCCCAACTTCAAAGGCACACTACAGTATAACTACTGGTGCCAAACTTACGCACTGTGGAGATACACTTGTGGGGACGTGGGACCGAAGATCCCGGAACTGTGGGGGCACACTGCCAGAGGAATCTGTTGTGCACAAGGAGGATTACTGCCATTGGAAGGGACCGTGCACCCTTCCTAAATAGTGGCTGGCCTGGGCAGACTACCTGCTGCTATATGGCAGCCTGAAGTGTGCTCTCCAGGGGCTTGTTGGCTTGCCCCCTGTTCTCATGTGGAGGTCTAAGGGACATCAAAGACCTCCTGCGAGGGACCCACACTGTCTACTTGTGACATCTGGAGAGTGGTGCCCTCTTAAGTGCCCACATCGCATGCTGGATCCCAACTGGTAGCAAGGCGTGAGCGTGGAACTAAGTATTGTGCCTGGAGACCGGATTGCCTTGCAGGGAGCCCCAAAAGCACTGCCCGCAACTAAGGAGCGTGGCCCCTGCATCATGGGGCCTCAACACACATAAGTGTCTTGTTGGTGGTGAGCAGATTCACCGGTTGCGGGACTCCGCGTGGCCCGCTTCGTCGATCATGCCGCATCTCCAACATGCGACACGCCAACTGCATGCTCATTGTATGCGGTGTCCGATTCACAGGCTGAGACCCTCAGAGATGAGGGCATACCCATAGTAGTGCCTCATTCTACCTCGTGTGACACTGCTGAACTTGCGCCTGTGTGTGTGACCGGAATTGTCTAATGCGACCCGTATTAAAGCGCACCAGATGCTGTGCCTCATTTCCAGGGCGGTACGGAATTTACAACTTTTCATTGTGTGTGACCAAAATTGTCTGGTGCGACCCATATCAACGGGCACCATACATTGTGCCTCATTTTCAGGGAGGTACGGAATTTGCAACTCTTCGTTGTGAGTGGCCGGAATTGTCCGGTACAACTCAGATCAACGTGCACCAGACGCTGTGCCTCCTTTCCAGGGAGGTACTGAGTTTGCGACTCTTCATTGTGTGTGACCGGAACTGTCATATGCAACTCGTATCGATGCGCACCGGACGATGTGCCTCATTTCTAGGGAGGTGCAGAGGAGCGGATTCCGGATTGCCTGGGTGCTACTTTGATCGACGTGTGTCTGAGGGGTGCATCCTTCTTCTTCATCCCCCATTCATCGGTTATTCTTTTGTGCCCTCAGTGCAGCGGACCAACTGCCCTCTCCTCACCCGGACCAAACGACTTTTGTGTTGCCAGGTAGTATTGCCCGGGTCGGGCCTGGGTGGTGAGAGTAATTGACTGGGCTAAGGACCGCTTCTGAGAGCGATCGGAAGCGGGCCAACAGACTGCATGACCTCCCCTGTACCTCCCTAGTAGTGGCTAAGCCCCCATTTGTCAACTGCCGCCTAATTAGCCCTGCTACCTATTCCCACCTTCTTCCCTGGGATGCTGACTAAGTGTGACTAAGGCCGCGATAGGCCTAGTATCAGGGGAACGTTTTTCTTTACCTGCAGCCCGTGGGTGCAGGATAGTTGGGGTTAGCTGAATGGTGGAGGGGGGCTTGGGCCATGGGGTCAGCATGTGCATTATCAACTGACCTGCCGGATAGCAGTTGCACCACATTACGGTGCTGTGTGCATGTGTGTGCGTGAGTGCGCTCCATACGGACCTGCCTGACATCCGTGGCACCGCATATCAGTGCTGAGTGAGTGTGTGGGAGTGACTGCCTGTTATTAATTACACTGTGCTGCAGCGTTGCTTTACACATTGATTCCCTGACAAAATAATACTATGTTTGACAATGGTTTTTACCTGTGCAGCCTTGGCACATGGTGCTGTTTAAAACTGTTGTAAATATCTGTTTGTACACATTTCTGATATTCTTGTGATCTGGGGTGCACCATATAACTGTGTGGTATTGAACTATAATAATTGCCATGGTAGGCCTCGTTCTGACAATGTTTCGCACCGCATAAGGGTGCTGGGGGTAAAGCAGGATCTTTCACATGTGTGCATATTACTGATGTCATTTTAACACGGTTGGGCCTGGTACTGCTAGTGATATCTCCAAATGCTATTTATGCCCAGAAATACATGATGTGCATGTTGTGTTAATTAATGTGTGTGTTGAATACAAACTTTATTTACCTACACCAGTGTGAAGTCTCTTTTGTGTCGCTCAGTGTATTTATTGTGTGAGTGCTGTGCCAATGCTTTACACATTACCTCTGTGATAAGCCTGACTGCTCAGTGCCAAGCTACCCAAGGCTGAGAGCAGGTTATACAGTGAGTGTAATCACCGACCCCTGATGGGAGTGGTAGGTTCTGCCTGGCTAGGGCCTTGCCTCAGCCAACCAGGACATGCCATTTACAACACGGGGTCCCGATACGGCCATCGATGATAAAGGAAGAATTTCTAAGTCTGTGCCCAGAAAAGCCTTGACACAGACGGGTTGCTACCTGGCATCGGTCCCAGTCTTTGCAAAACGTTTCTAAGTCCCACTTCTTGCAGTTTGAGGATGGAAGGAGTATACTCTAACACCAGCCAAGGGTCCAGGACCTGGGAGGGACCACTTGCAGGTTAGGACTCACTCCAACAGAGGCTAGCAGCAGGGTCCTGGACAGGTCCAGTTGGTACAGTTGGGCAGTTGCAGGAAAAGGCATCTGGAAGCTTGTGTCCATGTAGCTCAAAACAGGAGGTCAGCCAACTGGCACTTAAAGTCACTTCTGGGGTCCTGGCTTCAAAACAAGGAGGTCCAGTTTCCCTTCACGTTCTTCACACAGCAGGGCAGTCCTTCTACTGATTCTCCACAGGTCCAAGAGTGTTCTGAAGAGGATATGGAATGGCACATGTGTAACTGCGGGTAGGGAAAACTCCTAGCCACTCCCTAACCAATAGGGTAAATGTTTCCAGCGGTGACCATGCTCACTTTTGCAGCACTTCCTTGGTGTTTTACTGTAAGTTATCCCAGAGTATCCCTCTTTCCCTAAAACCAACATGGCAGAACCCTTCTTCTCCTGGTCAGCACTCCCTCTGCTGACCCAGAGATGTGGCCATGGAAATGGGCAAACCCTTTCTTGTGGTCACTCTAAACCAGTTCTAGGGCAGCTAGCAGAACAATAGACAGGGCAGGCTCAGGTGTCAGCTACATCTACTTGTGACATGGGAGGCCCCTATGAAGCTCAGGAAGGGGTCGGGTATTGCACCCCGAACATCCTGCTCAAGGACAAAAACCCCTCCTTACACCTAAGCTTTTTGTCCACTATGTGGGAGCAATCCACATGTGACCACAGAGGAGCCATACAACAGCCAGGTGACACTGGACACTTGCAGAAAGGCCCTTTTGGCTTAGGAAGAGAAATAAGTTTCAAAAGGAGTGATTTCTAGAAAAGTTACTTAAAATCCGACTTTACCAATAAATTGGATTTTATTTACTATTAAGATGGGCACTTGAATCATTTTTAGTTGCCCCAAAAGGAAAATTAAGCATTACAAGTTAATATATTAAGGGATGTTTAACTCCTATAGCCCGACGTCCAGGATATATTGTTTGGGGTCAAGGGCAACACGTTTTCATGTGTATTTTGTCCTTGAGACAAGTAGACCCAACCCCCTACAGCACAAACCCTTTGGCTGACAGTTTACAGTACCACATTATGGATCAGGGAACGGCATTGTCTGCAATTAAGGTAATATTTGTGTCCATGTGTTAATGCTGTTCAAACTTGTATTTATGGTTCATTAATGCAAAGCCTTTATTATTAGGGTGAGCGCTCTAAGTAAATGTAAGCTTGTACTGCACTACTGACAGTGGTGCTAGTATTAAAATGTGTACACACGTTTTCAAAGTTTAGCAATATGAGGCTAAGTATAATGCTCTCAGAATGCTCCTTGATTAGATGCAAATATTTGTAGAGGCTTGAAAGCAAGATTGATGATTCTTTGCTTTCAAAATAAAATTTTCACAAAAAATGCACGTAGAAAAAAACATATTGCTAAACTACTATAATATTTTAGGTACCATTTCTTTGCAGCATCATTTAGTAAAATGTGGTGATGTATTCTAGTATTTCCCAAAAATATTCGTTATGCAAAATCAGTGTAACCAGTTTCAATAAGATTATGGGAAACATAAAAATAAACAAGCATTGGCAAAAGCCAGAAGGTCTGAAGTTGGTGGTCAGCCTTTTGGTTTTGTCAATGCGTGTCTTGTTTTGGCATGGTTTTTGTAAAACCTTATTGGTGTGGGAGCTGACGGACCCCCTGGTCTCAAAAAGCACACATTGTCACAGTAGTTCCTGGCACTGAACAAAACTACTTTGTGTGCCGATATGCTCCTTGTGAAACAGCAGAATACGGTCACACACAGTGAAGCCAGCCAATAGACAGAGAGAGAGACAGACTTTTAATAAACACAAAAGGTCCTGGTTAACGCCAGACTTAATTAGGGGCCCAATTAATAAAGAAAGTCTCAAAAGTGCACCCATGGTATATGTCCTTGCATTAAGTGCAGATTTACGGCTTTTGTGAATTCACAAGAATTTACAGAAGTAGGACAAGAAATAGTACTCATAGAAAATATTTGTGAACTGCATTTTAGCATGAACAAATATGAATGTGTAGATTTGCTCATGCGAAAATCTGTTGAATGTTTGCAAGTTTACTTTCCCTCCAGCCACTTTTTTCCCAGCCCTGGAAGTAGTTTTACCTCTGTCATTGTCAGGAGTAAATTTCAAACCTTTCTCAGTATGGGAAAAGATTAAAGAAGAGTTGATGAAAACCCTTAAAACATGCAAATTAGTAGGTTTCATAGACTCATAAGGGCATTCCAACCCTGGAACTATTGCTTACCACTACCTTCAGCCCCAGTATGTAGATCTGCGGAAATGAGGAAAAATAAGGTAATTGCTAGTATTCAAACCCTACTGTGGTATGAGCCTGGATTAATTAGAGAGGCTATATCAGAACTCTTATATAATGAGACTGCTGCCATAATTTGTTGCCGCATTACATGGCACAAATGGGACAAGTTGATTTTGTTACAGGACAAATAGATTTATGAAGCAACCTCCCCCATGTACAAGTAGATATTTTATTAAATTCCACACCCCTGTTATAACGTAACCCAATGTTTTCCTATGGGAGAGGAAGCCTGGCTAAAGTAAAAAATAACTTTGGGGTTTTCTCAGTGCTAGGGCATGTAAAACATTAAATACCATGCACCCTGCCCTATGGGCATTTAGCGCCTATATAGAGAGGACTCATACGTATTAAAAAGAAATGTTTAGGCCTGGCAAAAGGTTTATTTATTAGCACTGATCCTAAATCTAGGATAGTGTCTCCCCTTTGGCACCACCGGTTGTCCCCGAGGGGTGTCTTGTTTTAATTCTTGTTTCAAAACTTGTTTATCATGATGCATGAACCTTCATATTTTCATCATTGAATTAATCAACTGAGTTCTCCATATTGTTCTTCGATTTAATTTTCTTGTAATCGTTATAAATACACATAGGGGTATATTACTGATTTCCCATATGAATTATATTTCAAAAATCCCCAACATATTTCAGACCCCTGGAGGTCTTCCATCAGGGGGTTTACTACAGAAAAAAAAGAGGACAATGCTGTCTTAATCATGTACTGTACATCTTTGCGTAATTCCATGCAACATAAACATTCGCTTCTATAAATTTACATAATTTATATCAACTGTAATTGTATATCAACAATAATTCTTTCCAACATAACGAATCATAGGTACTAACCCTTATTGCTCTTAGGATATTTTTTGTTTTGTTAAATAGCTCATCCAACAAACGATAAATCTCAACTAACATTTATAACTGCCTCTCAAATTAAAAACAATCCAATCCTAACACAAGCGTATCGCTGCTGAATCATTAATAGGTGTTTAATGACTATGTTCCAGAAAAACCTAAGTGAACCTAGAAGTAATCTCATTGCAAATAAAAAATATGCGACACACTTGGTTTTTTTGTGGTGATCTAAATTACTATACCCCTTGTTGTTCAAAATCGAATTCCAATGTTTAAAGATCAAAACAAAGCTCTACTTGTAGTGTAATGGGATCTGGTCCCTTGGTAAATATCTTTCTATGTGAGTTGGTAAACCAGTGACATGAGGGCTTTGCCGATGGACAGGTTTTAACTCACACGTTTCCCAAACTTACTTAATTTAAAACGAGGTTCTCAAAATATAAATTTGTAATTAAATTAAATGCCCCAGCAAGTAAACTGTATGTATTGAAAGTTCAACACTTACCAAATGATGGAGTAGAACTTGAAAGGTTCTCGGCGTTCAAAATGAAGCCGCCCTGCTTAGTCTGCCATTTATGATGAGCTTACTTTCATGTCATGATCATCAATATAGGACTGAACAACTAAAACGCATTCCGATCATCCGAATCGGACTCAAGTCAGAACACCATATTGGAATGTAGATCTCGGAATTGTTCCGATTTTATTTCCTGCTTTAGATCAACTAAATATATGTAATGCATTTGTGTGTAGAAGATTAAAAGAACAGTGAATTGAAGGTTCACCTCAAAAGGTTCTTGGTATTCAAAAGTAACCCCGCTATTTTCTTTAACCCTCAGTAAACTAACTCCCTGTGTCATGAACATCAATATGCGACTAACGGATGAATGCGTTTTAGTTTTTGAGTGCCATATTACACTAAATATTTCAAACTTTTTCCTCTCCAATTGCCAAGTTTCGGTAATGTTCCTATCAAATGCATGTATCCCAAAACGCTATGCGTGAAAAATTAAAACCAAAAATTCCTACTGCAATAATGGAGTATGACCTTGAGTGAAAAGAAAAGACTGTATCTTATCTCTCTGATAATGTGCATGTGTGCCAATCTTACACTACAACCATATGTCAAACTAGGCATTATTTTCATGAAAGCAAGTGAGTACAATGAACTAAAACAAATGCTACTCATACCATGTACTGAGTCACATGCATTGCAGTTGTGTGAGACAAAAAACATCGTATGCTGACATTGCGGAACTAAATCTCTGTATTTATAAACAATAAGTGCATTTTCTAAACTATCCTTTAATCCTTTCGGGGTCATTGTGTCCAGCTTCCTTATCCAAAAGTGCTCCTTTTTGGATCATTCATTTTTCTTGTCTACATCTTCTCTTAACTTGACTACCTCCAATACTGTGAATCTCAACTGGATGATGTTGTGTACTTGGGAATTAAAATGCACTACCACTGAGAATTTCTCATTCTTGATTCTTATACTGCTCTTGTGCTCAGTCAGTCTAACTTTAACTTTAGGTTTGGTTTTACCCACATATGTTAACTCACATGGACATTTCAACATGTATATCACATTCTTGGATTCACAAGTCGCTGTGGTTTTTAGTTTTACTGTGTTTCCCTTGGAGGGATGAGTGATCTCTGTGCCTTTAATGATATGATGTTATTACAATTTCTACAATTAAGACATGGTTTGGTACCCTTGTATGTCTGTTTTATGTATTCATCTCCATCTGTGTTCTTAGGGGGGTGTAATAGCTCTATTAAGTTTTTTGAATGTTCATAAGCAAACATTGGTGGAATTTTGAAAATCCTTCTAAAATCCGGTTCTGTTTTTAACATTGGCCAATGTTGAAGAATTATCCTTTGGAGTTTCATTCTATTATTCCAATACTTAGATATAAAAACCACTCTGTTCTGATTGTGTCTCCAAGATTTTCCTTCCAACAGTTGTAATCTGTCTCTGTTGTCTGCTCACTTCACAGCTTCTTGTATGATATTGTCTGGATAACCTCTTTCTTTGAATTTTCGGCACGTCCACAGCTTCCCCTGTTCATACTGTTTACAATCAGATGTAATCTTTTTATAAGTAATAGTTGAGAAGAAGGTAAGTGCTTTTTTAATGCTAATTGATGAAAGCTTTTGAAGTGCAATATGTTATTGTGATCCGTGGATTTTGTGTGAATATTTTAGGATATTCACAAGTTCACACCTAGGATCAGAAGGTGACACCTCAGAAGCACATCATAAACGTTTGAAATAGAATCACAAAGTGATACCTTTAGGAATAAACTGATATTCGCATTTGAAAAGGTTTATTTTACCAGGTCAAAATGACTGTTTAAACTGCATACCCAGGCTGCAGCGGCAGGCCTTGAGACATGTTTTATAGTACTACTTTAATGGATGGCACAAACAATGCTGAAGCCCACAAATAACATTTAATTCACAGGCCCCGAGTACATATAGTACCAGTACTAGGGACTTATAAGTAAATTAAATGTGCCAGTGAGGGATATGTCACTTTTACCATGTTTGAAGGGAGAGCACAAATATTTTACCTATGGTTAGCAGGGATGAAGTGTGCAAAGTTCAATAGCCAACAAAAACTGGTTCAGTTAAGAAAAGACAAAAATCTGGGGTAATGCCACGCAAAAGATGGTCATTTCCAACATTGAACACAGTGAAAAAATTATCCAAAAGATTCTACTTCTGTTATTTAACTTTGTAACATAGTAAGATAATGGGTTTATTGTGTGAAATATTAAAGTTTTTAAATGTTATTAACAAATTAAGAGATAAATATTGATCCTGCTAATATGTTGTTCTTGACTTTTTTGTAGAAAATTCACTGTTGAACAATGAAAAAATAGTGAAATCTGTTGATCCGTTCAGAAGTTAAGGCTGAAAGCACAAGTTACTAACTTGTGTAACGATATATCTGTAAGAGACAGTAGTTAGTGACAGATTCCTTACCTTAGAATATCCCCAGGCGTCAGGCTGGATCCGGAAGGTTTTATGCGTAGCAGTACCCTTGCGCGTCGGTAGGCGGCGTCGTGCGGCTTCGCGTCCGTCGTCGGCGTCGTGATCGCCGGGATGACGTCGCGGGCAGTACTTAGGCGCCGCCTCTGCGCGCTGACGTCAGTTCTGTACACGACTTTCCGCGCCAGGAACGCAGAGCCATGCAAGAAGCTGACATAGGTGTCTGAAAAATACTAGGGCCCTGAAAGGGATGTCCTTAACCCTAGAAATCAGTTTGCAGAACGGGGAGGATGGGTCGGGCAGTAGGAATCTGTCACTAACTACTGTCTCTTACAGATATATCGTTACACAAGTTAGTAACTTGTGCATCTGAAAGAGACACGTTAGTGACAGATTCCTTACCTTAGAATAGATACCCCAGCAATACCAACCCCGGTGGTGGGTCTGCGAACAAAGATCAGACAAGGAAGTCCTGGAGGACAGAACGGCCAAAGAAGCCGTCCCTCCGGACCTGACTGTCAAGGCAGTAATGCTTTGTAAACGTGTGCAGCGAGGCCCACGTAGCTGCCTGACAGATAACCGGCAGCGGAACACCGCGGCCCAAGGCCGTGGTAGCAGCCGTTGCCCTGGTGGAATGGGCACGCAGCCCAACAGGAGGCTCCTTCTTAGCCAAAGAATAGCAGGTCTTGCTGCACAAGGTAACCCAGCGGGAGATGGTCCTCTTGTGCACCGCCCGACCTGTTTTGGCGCCACGTAGCCAACAAAGAGCTGGTCATCCACCTGGAAGTGTTTTGTGCGGTCAATATAGAAGGAGAGCGCACGTTTTGGGTCCAGACGGTGGAGCCTCTCTTCCTCTCTGGAAGGATGCGGAGGCGGAAAGAAGGTGGGCAAAGTGATGGTCTGCCCAATGTGGAAAGCAGTAACCACCTTTGGCAAGAAGGACGGACGCGTCCGAAGAACAACCTTGTCTGGATGAACAGACAGAAAGGGAGGTTTGCAAGATAGAGCCTGGAGCTCACTCACCCGCCGAGCGGAGGTGATGGCCACCAGAAAGGCTGTCTTCAGAGTCAGAAGACGAAGAGGACAGTTATGTAGAGGCTCGAAGGGAGCGCACATTAAAAAGGTAAGAACCAAGTTCAAGTCCCACTGAGGCATCACAAACGGAACAGGAGGGAAGAGGTGAGTAATGCCTTTTAAGAACCTGTTAACAACAGGGGACTTGAAAAGGGAGGGCTGATCAGGGAGCCTGAGGAAGGCCGAGATAGCACAAAGATAACCCTTGATGGTACCCAGGGCAGAACCCTGTTGGGCCAGAGAGAGAAGGAACAGAAGGACCTCAGAAAGAGGGACAGAAAGGGGATTCACAGCCTTTGCTGTGCACCATGCCACAAATTTGTTCCACCTGCAGGCGTATACCACCTTAGTGGAGGGACGCCTGGCTGCCAGAATCACATCACAAACTTCGGGAGGCAAGTCGAAAGGAATCAACTGCCGCCGCTCAATCTCCACGCAAGCAGGTGTAGACTGGACAGGTTCGGGTGGAGGACCGTCCCCTGCTGCTGCGACAGAAGATCCTCCCGAAGAGGCAGACGGATCGGGGATCTACGCTCATATTGAGTAGCTCGGGATACCAAACTCTTCGAGCCCAGTCCGGAGCCACAAGAATGACTTGGGCCCGGTCGTGCCGAATCTTCTTCAACACTCTGGGTAGAAGTGGTATAGGCGGAAAGGCGTACAATAGACCGCAACTCCACTCGTGACGAAAAGCGTCGCCGAGCGAGTGCCGCCTTGGAAATTCCAACGCGCAGAACTGATGACATTGCGCGTTCTCTTCGGTGGCGAATAGATCTAACCAAGGCTCTCCCCACTGTAGAAAGAGTCCTTGCGCCACTTCCGAGTGAAGACGCCATTCGTGATCCATCATGCACCTGCGGCTGAATTCGTCCGCCCTGGCGTTCAGGGAACCTGCCAGGTGTTGAACCATCAGGAACATGCCCTGATGTTCCAGCCATGTCCAGAGGCGCAGAGCCTCCTGACAAAGGGTCCACGACCCCACCCCGCCTTGTTTGTTGCAGTACCACATGGCGGTGGTGTTGTCTGAACACCTGCACTACCTTCCCTTTGACAGAGGGAAGGAATGCCTTTAGTGCAAGTCGGATCGCCCGGAGCTCCAGAAGGTTGATATGGAGCCGGGACTCCGCCGGAGACCAGAGGCCTCTGATCTCCGCCTCTCCCATGTGACCGCCCCATCCCAGAAGGGACGCGTCCGTCACAACTGTGTGCTCTGGCTGGGGAAGGGAGAGGGATCTGCCCATGACCCATTGCCGGTTCGAGAGCCACCACTGCAACTGTTTTGCAGTCCCCTCCGAGATCTGGACGTGATCGGACAGGTTGCCCTGGTGCTGCGCCCACTGGAACTTCAGGTCCCACTGCAGAGCCCGCATATGCCATCTGGCATGATTGACCAGCAGGATGCAGGAGGCCATGAGGCCCAGCAGCCTCAGGGTCATCCGTACCGAAACCCAGGATAAAGGCTGAAAGATCGGAATCATAGCCTGAATATCCCGGACTCGCCGTTCGGGAGGATAGGCCCGAAACTGCGTCGTGTCCAGAACTGCTCCGATGAAAAGGAGCTGTGGAGAAGGAATCAGATGCGACTTCGGCACATTGATGGAGAACCCCAGCGAGTGCAGGAGTTCGGCCGTAGTCTGGAGGTGGGAGACGACTGCCTGGGACGAGCCCGCCTTCAGCATCCAGTCGTCGAGGTAGGGGAAGACTGAAACCCCTGCCCGGTGCAGATGAGCTGCGACCACCGCCATCACTTTCGTGAACACCCGAGGGGCACTGGTAAGGCCAAAGGGGAGCACGGTGAACTGAAAATGCTCGGGGCCTACCGTGAACCGAAGGTAACGCCTGGTGGGCCGGCAGGACGGGGATGTGGAAATATGCGTCCTGCAAGTCCAACGCTACCAACCAGTCTCCAGGGTCGAGGGCAGTCAAGACCTGAGCTAGGGTGAGCATCTTGAACTTCTCCTTCCGGAGGAAGCGATTGACGTTCCGGAGGTCCAAGATAGGACGCATGTCCTCCTTGTCCTTTTGGGCACCAGGAAGTAGTGGGAGTAGCAACCACGCCCTACTTCTGGGGTCGGAACATGCTCGATGGCCCTCTTGGCCAAGAGGGCCGTGACTTCCTTCTGCAGAAGTACCAAGTGATCCCCTGACATGCGGTGGAATTGAGGTGGCATGGCTGGGGGGTGGACTCGAAGGGGAGGGAGTAGCCCCTTCGGACAATGTCCAAGACCCACCTGTCCGAGGTGATGGTACGCCAGTGGGGAAGGTGATGGCGGACCCTGCCCCCTACTGGCGTGCTGTGCACCTGAAAGGAGGGACTAGGAGGGTTTGGAGGCCGCGGATGGGTTGGAGGTGGTGGCCTGACCCGCACGCTGGTTGCCCGATCCGCCACGGCGGAATCCACGTCCTCGGCCACGCGAAGACGCCTGCTGCGCGGGCCGGTCGCTGGGCTGCTGACGTGAAGGGGCGCCCTACCGTGGCCACGATAGGGGCGAAAAGCAGAAGTCAGCGGAGGGCGTGTAGCAGAAAGGCCCAGGGACTTGGCAGTAGCCCGTGAGTCCTTAAAGCGCTCCAACGCATGGTCTGCTTTGGACCCAAAAAGACCGACTCCATCAAAGGGCATGTCCATGAGAGTATTCTGGACATCCCCTGAAAAACCAGTGGTTCTCAGCAAGGCGTGGCGTCGCAGCGCCACCGTCGTTGCAATAGACCTGCCCAGCGAGTCGGCGGTATCAAGACCACATCGTATCGTGTATTTGGCCGCATCCCTTCCTTCCGCAATGGCGCGGGAAAGCAGTGTCTGGACCTCCTCAGAACACTGGGGCAAAACATTCGCCGCCGAATCCCACAAGGAATGGGTATATCGGCCCAAAAGACAAGCGGTGTTGATGGACCGCAAGCCAGCACTGGAGGAAGAAAAACCTTTCTTCCCAAATTGATCCAGGCGTTTGGATTCCCTATCCGGAGGGCGGTAGGGAAGGCGGTTTGGGAAGCGGAGGCTTGGACAACCAAGCTCTCAGGAGTGGGGTGGACAGAGAGAAACAGGGGGTCGCCCGGAGCTGGGCGATGGCGTCGGGACACGTTCCTATCCACAGGAGCCCCTGTGTTGGGCTTGGACCAGGCGCCCAAAAGAACGTCAGTGAGGGCGTCGTTAAACGGCAGCACAGTCTCCGTAGAGGAGGCTGCCGGCTGAAGCACCTCTGTCAAGAGATTAGTCTTGACCGCCACAGTAGGGAGTTGGAGATGTAAGGCTCCAGCCGCCCTACGCAACACCGTTGCAAAATTGGCTCCCTCCTCCGTAGCCACGGGAGGAGACAGCATGCCAGTGTCAGGGGAAGTATCTAGACCACTGGCATCCCCTAGACCCTCTGTCCAGTCCTCATCGTACTGACACTGTAGTGCCAGAGGGTCATCAGACCCCTCCCAGTCCTCCTGGTCCTCCTCTGGTTCAAAATAAGGGGGAGGAGGGACATTTGGGACCCAAGGTCTCATCGGCGCCGGAACCGGCGTCGAGCGACGCCGGTCCGGGTCCATGTCCGGAGCCGGAAGGAACTGGGGACGACGCCGCCCGGAGCCCCAGGCGGCGTCGAGAACGGCACCGGAGACATCGGCGCCGGCGGAGGTGTCGTTAGGTCGACCGGCGTCGATGGGGGTTGCGGAGCTGGGATCGAGGCCGGGGCCGAAGCCGGAGCCGGGATCGAGGCTGGAGGCACGGGCGACGCCGGGGCCGGAGCCGTCGGCGACGCCGGAGCAACCCTATCAGGGCCCGTGGGGCCCGAAGGCGCACCGGAGGGGCCTGGAGGCCCGAAGAGGCGGGCCATGGCCGACAGGAATTCCTGTACTTGGGCCGGATCCGCCCCCGAACCCGGGAAGGACGGGTATTGCGGGGGCGACTCCACAGGCATGTCCGGGTCTGCGGGGCGGGGACGGTGCCGGGAGGGGCCTCAGCCGAGTCGCGAGACCGGCGAGGCGAAGTCCTAGAGCGACGATGCTTTTTGGACTTTTTGTGTTTTGACTTACCGGACGAAGAAGACTTTGATGCCGACGACCGGTGTGGACTCCGCGATCGACCCCTGGACCTCTCACGCGACCGGGGCTTGCGCGGAGCCGAATGCCGGGCCTCCAGGAGCTTTCGAGACCGCTCCCGCAAAGCTTTCGGGTTGAGGGCCCGGCAGTCGGAACAAGACTCCGTGTCGTGGCCTCGGCCGAGGCAGAAGAGACACTCCCGATGCGGGTCTGTGATGGACATCATCCGAGCACAGGCGCCGCAACGTTTAAACCCGGGCATCCCTACGACACCTTGAAGTCGATGAAAGAAAAACTGTGAAAAATTCACCAAAAAAGATTGGTCAAAAAATGACCAGGGCACTGCTCTTCCCGGATCTGCGCTTGCTGGCGCGGAAAAAGAAGAACTGACGTCAGCGCGCAGGGGCGGCGCCTAAGTACTGCCCGCGACGTCATCCCATCGATCACGACGCCGACGACGGACGCGGAGCCGCACGACGCCGCCTACCGACGCGCAAGGGTACTGCTACTCAAAAAACTTTCCGGATCCAGCCTGACGCCTGGGGATATTCTAAGGTAAGGAATCTGTCACTAACGTGTCTCTTTCAGATATTGTATTTTGGCAGCCATTTTCCAATACAGCAGCTCGTGGTTCTTGGGGCTTGTGAAAACATTTTTTAATTTTTTTTTACTGTTTTAATGCTGGCTTAATGTTAATATCCCCCTGCACCTGTATATCACCAGGTGCTCTGATATATTTTATAACGAAAAGTGAATGTTGTTTTTTATTATTCTGAAGTGTCCTTTAGCCTCAATATGCCCGGTAAGATTCATGACTCTATTTACGACAGTACATATGGACCGTTCCTGTAAATCGTAGGAAAGCGTAGCCTTGCTTTCAATGTTGGCAACCAGAAGTGTGATTTTAGGGAATTAATGAAATCAGCAATGTGTCCATGTTTTTTCTATCTTAGTTTCAAGGATACCTCACACTTTCTCCGTGAGAAGATCCTGCCACCTGCTTATTAGATAGGATTTGCTGAAGAGACAAGTGTCTGTTACATGTTTATGCTTCATAGACATGCATTGAGAGAAAAGTGTATAAAAGCTCAAAGCTGTTTCAAAAATTGCATATATTTGAGCATTACATGCTCCAACTGGCCTTTTGGACAAAAGCTCTGGTCGATTGAAATGACAATTGTCTCCAAATTATTTGCTGTGCTGCTTGCTGCTTTTGCATTAAACACGTTAGACTTTTGGGTATCCTGCTGTGTTGTGTTTTATTTTAACACACCAGAGCCTATAATAGATCCACCAGTGCTAGACATGCATATAGGAAATAAGTGGCAAGTTCTGGGATTCACTTAAACAGTCCGAGGGGTCTGTAACTGCATCCTCTCTGACACAGAGAAAAAGGTCTGGTTACACCAAAGATTCACAAAACATGGTTTATGTGATACACCCAGGACAAGGGCAGTAGTCCACTGTCTCAAATCAAGGCACACCTGCTGTGCCTCTCCAGGTCACAGGCAGACACTGAACCTCATGTTATCACGGAGATGCCCAGACCTCTGTACACAGTCTACATTAGAGTGACAACAGGACCCTATAAAAGTCTAAATACCAGTTTCACATGCAGTTGGGGACTCAGGGCAGGGTAACACATCGTTTACCCTGTAGAGGACATTCCTTTTTGAGCAGGGTGTCATCAAAATAGGATACTGCCAGTACACATACTGGCCCTCACTTAGCCTGTATTTAAACTGATAAGGTGGTGAGAAGGTGGGGCCTACTCAATGAAAGCTTGTGTTGTTGTAGGTCACCCTTGTCGACTACAGATAAAACTCAGTAAAATGTACCTTTAAGCAGTGAATCTGAACTGCCCACAAGTTGCCCACATATTCAACATTTCTCTCATGTACACTACCTTCTCCTACAACTGAAACTTTGGTTGTTGAAGGCACTGAAGCATAGGGAAATAAAACGATGCAGCCAGGATTAAACAGTGGTGAATTGAGGAATCACAGATAAGGGCCAGCTTTCCCCACCCCCAAGATCAACAACTTCTATGAGCCTAAGGCCTTCCGAACAAACGTTTACTGCATATTTACTTCCGTAGTAAATACTGTCAGCCAAACTTTGAGAGTGAACATTAAAAGACAAGCGCTCCAGCATTCGCAGAATCTCCTTTTCGAAGTTTGCATTGTTTACCCCAGATATCCTGTCAAGTTACTATTATCTCAAGTTTGCTGTTTCTTTCGAGTGTAGCCTAAAGCTCTTGATAATTCCCTGTATATGTGTTCAGCTATTACTTTACGCTTTCTGCCCTGACCTGTCCTTGTGGGAGGGGTGGTCTAAAGGTAGTAAGTAGCAGACAGACCATCAGCTTGTTTCTAGCGCACATCAAAAGTACTTGATGTAGCACTAACTGACATGCACATAATGTTGTTTATTCCAACAGTTTTGCATCCTCCAATAGAATGCTATCTCACAAAGCCTCTATAGTCTTAAAACCCTGGATGAAAAATTGACCTTGACTTAAAATGTTCAACTTTTGCCTTTCCTTCTGTTCTTTCGATTGACCCTCTCCTAACTTTCCATTCTCTGTATCCCTCTTCTTGCATGTTTCCCTAATCTCGATTATTTGGTTCTCCAAAATATCCACACCTCATTTCATAGATCACAACCTCTCCTTCTTTGAAACCCTATCCCTGCAATCTAACAATACCTAATCTTCTCTAGCCTTTCTGTTAATCCCACTCGTCAGCTGTATGAACTCACACAGCCCCACTAAAACCAAACCTCTATTAGCTCAATCTACCACAAAGAGACTGGAGAAAATGCATGGAATCGTTTCCTTGAAAACAAAAGACTAAATCCCAAAAACCAACAATCAATAACCACTGCATTAACCACTAACGTCTCGTCAGGGGTAGTAAGTACTATATAAATACAATGCAATACTTACATTTACATTTTAGTTGTAAACAAACTTTCTGTCAAGTTGCATACTTTTCCCCCAAAAATGCACGATTTAGTTAAAAAGGGAGACACATATCTGTTTGAATAATGAGAGGTTAACACAGGAATAATTCTTCACCTACACTTTTAATTTCATTTACTCGGTTATGTCCAGTTTAGAAAATCATATAAGCAAATAAATTTATCATACAACTACAGACTTTATCAATATACTTAATAAAATATTCCAATGTCACCTTATTAATTTCATTCATAATCTTTAAAATGTTAGTGCCATGGCCTTTACTTACATTGGCATCCTCTAACAATGGCTGAATATACATTGATCTCATATGCATCAATGACTACAAAATCAAGATGTGCTTAAGAGTTTTTATTGTTCTATACCAAAGTTGACACAATATTTCTTCATTCAGTGTCCATATCGTGGTACCCTGATCACATGAAACGCCAAGTAACAAAAACATCAGCTTTATAGCTTTGTCAAGACATTTCAATAAATCCCATCGATATATACACAAGGAAGACGGTCATAATAACAGAAGAACCTACTGTGAGCTTTTTTCAGGGCTAATAAGATCCATTCAGCTCCCTCGGATACTGTAAGCAAACTTTAACTGTGAATTAGAAGGCATTTATAGAAGTAAAAGTATCAGAAAAACTGACAAAAACAAAGTTGGGTCATCCAATTCGTACAAAAAAGTGTGTATGTGTATATATGTATATATATATATATATATTATATCTTAACACAACCCCTCTCAGAACGGGTATATTATTAGATAATATTAAATAATGTGATAATTTTATGTTTCAGGCGAAGTTCTGCTAAGATTACAATGCCAAGTTAATGTTAATATAAAAGATGCTACCCAATTGGAATTCAATGTTCATCCTCGGGGTATTAAGCTCGAATGGAATAGACCCCATTGGGCATAACAAATCCCTCCACACAACACTAGTGTCAAGAGTTGTAGTTAAAAGTGTCAAACAAAACGGGACACCGTTTACTAAAATAGGAGCGCGCAGTCTGCTGAGGCATTATGCATTCTTTGGAGTCCGTTCACTGTGGTTTGTCTCAAATGAGGCAATCATCTGCAAAAACAATGCCCTCACCTTGTATCCTTGTAGCAGAGGAGGATGTGACTGACTGGAATTCAAGACGCTATTCAGGTCCAGCTGGGCACCAGGAGGAACAGGGGGACTCACACCGGTCTGAATACCCATGAAGGTACCCAGCCTCTCTCCATAGGCAGAAAAGTTTACCACTCTGTGGAGGTGTAGACTTCTATGTACACATTCCTTTCAAATGGTATCAGGAGCATGGAGTGGCCACAGAAAGTGTCCAGGAGTGCATCCAGCGGGGCTACCCTACTCTAATATCTAACGACTTAGGACAGGTACCAAGGGACGACATGCTGGACTGGCATGCCATCTCAGTCGGAAGTACATAGAGGGAAGAGGTGCACTGACACCTAGGTGTTGTAGGAGCCAGGAGTGCTAGCTGATGCTGCCTGGGCTCTGGGCGAGGTGAGAAAGAAGGGCGACACACACACACACACACACACACACACACACACGTTTGAAGAGAGATCCATGTCTGGAGAAGAGGCTGTCTTCAATCAGTCTGGGAGATAAGAGAGGTTACTTCAAGTGCTGCATCTAAAGCATACTGCACGTTGTGTTTGGCAAGAACTCAGCTTAAATGGAAGTAAGGCAAACATAACAATATCATGCTTCAGAGCCAATCGTATTAAAAAACAATGTAGGACTGAAACAACTGTTTGCATTTCCAAACAATATCATGCTGCTAGTGCCAACAGCAGCAAAACTAAAAAAAAAAAGCATTGCACTTGTTAACCCATCATCCACTGATGGAGTCTGTAAAGGCAAAAAATGTACACAGCCACAAAAACGCTGTGAGCTGATCACAAAAGGTTATGATCAGTCGAGCGAGCCAATGGGTGAACATGACTCACCCAAATAAGCCAATGGCTGATTGGGCTGTCCTGAAGCCCCTCTCTGTATGTTATATGTTGAGTACTGTCTTAATATGTATCCTGGAAAACAGTCTGTACTGAAATGCTGTCTGTACTCAGACCTAAAATAGTGATTGTGAGGAAGAGAAACACTGCATCAGGCTGAGAGGGTTTGTACAATGCACAAGCTGACTTTGAAATGCCATTGAACTGCTGGTGGATTAAATCCTATAGAAAACCAAAGTGCCTACAGCAATTAACATGCATGACAGCAGAGCTTCCTTATCATTCCGGGAGTTTGACAATCTTCATAGGGAGATTGCTAGCAGACAACCTGATAAACCATGAGGGCCTTCAGAACATTCACAAACTTGAAGGTCAGGTTGGGGCACTGGGAACCACATATCTGCTTCTGTACCCCAGATGTTTGACTTTGGCAGGGTCGAATGAATTGTCTTTAGTGAATTTGTAGTGGGATATTATTTTTGTTATTATCTTTGTATTCAATATTCAAACTGAGACACGCTAGAACTATGCGTGCTATGAGATTTTGTTTTTAAAGATGTTAGGGAGAATTCTAGTAATTTTGGGGTAACGTTCACAAAAATGTAAACAAGACTTTCTTGTGCAGATGGAGTCAGCTGACCTTGTTAAAGAATGGATGGATGTGGAAGAACTGTTTTAGTCTGAAAGTCATCTTCGTGAAATGGCTTTGAGTCATTTAAATGTGCTCATTAATTTAAAAAGAACGCCTGGGGACGAAGAACGGGAGAAATATAATGTGGCCAATTCAACAGACCTCATAAAGCCATCCTTCTCACTATATATCTGAGTCAAAGTGTACTCCAAGAATATGAATGGGCTTTGTGAGTTTAGGAACTTCAACCAAAGGTAAGGAGGATAGGCATGAATGCCCATACGTCAGCTTTCCCACAATCATCTCCTGCTTTGGAGCCATCTCGACAAATATGGTTCCAAGTCTACTTAGATATCATGTAGACCAGTGCTTTAAATGGGCCAGTACTCACCGGTACTAAGTACCGGCACTTCTTAAATTTATCACTCTGAGTACCGGCACTTCTCCACTGCCGAGGAGAGTACCGGTACTCATGAAAAGGTAGGCTCATTGGCTGAGAGTGCTAATGAGCAGAAGTGGAACGTGTCTGGCAGCCAAGGCGCTGCTTCTGTAGCCCCGATCTGAGCCCCAGCTGAGCTATTCAGCAGGGCTCATTTGAATAATGTCCGGTGCTCACCATCACGCTGTGCTTGACAGAGCAGGGTCGAGATTAATTTTACCTGCTAGTGTGCGCGTGTGATTTTCAAAGCGCAGCACTTCAGGTAGTGAAAAGTCAGTGCAGGGTAATACTTTAAACATAGAAATTTTATCAGGGGCAAGGGCGGCGGATTCTCACACTTCCCGTACTTTCTCTCGATCGGAGGGTTAATGCCCAGACAATGCGATCGAAGAGGCCCCTGGAGCACTAATCTAACTGCTTTCTGCACTGAGGGACCTACCTTCCTAACGCCAAATGACTCAATTACCCGGTCAGTGCATAGAAGGCTTTCTTGTATGCCAAAGAAGCTCAAATCTAGCACCGCCAACCCTGCTTGCCGTTACTGTTCCCCGGGTCACGTCAGGTCCCACATGGACACACTGTTGCGCAGGAGCCATGTCCGGTCGGCGCACATGCTGTGGCAGGATGTTGCATTTCCTGCCTGCCAGATGGGCCCCAGGGCACCCAGGAATTCCCCAGCTGCATGGAGTTAAAGGAGGAAGCCGGTGTTCGAGAATCGATCACCTGCTCACCTCCTCCTGACCTCGACATGATGTGCTATTGCTGTGCCCAGCAGAGCCCAACTTCTGCCCCAGACTCACCACGTCATCGTGAGTCTCATAGTGGGAGCAGATGGCACAGGCTGAGACACTGCAGCAGGGCTCGCTGTCTGACTCTCTGAAGAAGAGACAGGCTAGAGATCCACGCGGTACCAGGCCAGCAGCTCCTCTCGGTGGATCGTTCTGACAGCTGTAAAGAGATTCAGGTAAGTCAGATATTAATTTAATAATCTCCTGCTGCTGACATTTAAAATGTTTGTTACGAAAATGATTAGGGGGCTCCAGCACGGCATAGGGCCTTGCAGATGGGCACACTAGAGTTGTCTGTCTGTGCTGAAAATGCGCTACGTTTTGTCTAAACTAGCAGTTTTGCTGATTTATTAGTAGTGCAAAGTGTTTAACATCCCTGCTTGACAGTGACACTACGAAGCAGCACCCTTTATTTTCTCAGCACAGTTAGACTTGCTAAGTCAGAGATAAGTCATGTGATTATTGAACCACTGGAGAGAGGTCAGAGTTTTCTCTACTGGCAGTTTTCACTCTCACCATTAAGTAGCGTAGAGGGTTAATATGCCTCCTTCAAAAAAGCATATTGTATTGTACTGTATTGTATGTGGATAGCTCAGTGAGTTGCTGTTTTTGTCACAGAGATCCCTTTGTTACATGTGGTTTGGCCGCACCTGAAGCTGAGGTTGGGGTGGAGGGTGCTGATTTTTTTAGAAATTAAATAATAGCTTCAAAAGCACCTGCTGCAGAGTTTGACTTCCTTGTTGCTCAAATTAGTGTGATTTCTGATATTTGTCTATTTCTATTGACGTCATTCCATGATTTTGGACGCAAGAAAGTGCCACTCTAAGTGTTACACATCTAGTTGTTGCCTGACTCTCGTAAATCCACTGAATCTATGAAAATGTCACACATAAGCAATCTGAAACATTAGCAGCTATACTCAAATGGGTGTCATTTCTGATATTTATATGATTCCCTCGTCTTTATTGCTTAATTTTGCTAGTGATGGAGCAAGGGAAACAAAATATTTTTTTTTGTGTACCCCTTGGAAGTTAATGACCCCATAACGATTAATGATACTAACCGTTTGAAACGCATGAACTAATCAACAAATGCACCTTTTTATTAAACATTACACGTGGGCAACTTGCTGGCATTGCAAAATCTAATTTATTTACAAATGTGAAGCAAAATAACATAAATATTGTGATTTGAGTAGTAAATAGAGTAAATTGCATGATTTTTTGTGTAGTAAAATTGCACCGTGACAAAGAATGCAGCTGGTAAGTAAAATGGCTTTAAATGTCGCTTCTGCTAGGTAATACCTAACATGGGTCTTTAGAATGGCGGGTGGTAAACAGAAAGGCTTATTTTCCATGTTTTAATTTCTGTTGTGTTTGTTCTTATATTAGTTTCGTTCGGGCCTGCTAGGCCATGCTTCGAAAATGGCCGCGGGAAAGGACGAGATGGCGTGCGCTGGATAAAATGGCCCCCGCGCATGAGCAGTGTGAAGGCTCCAGTCACGTGTATGCGGCCTGTGCCCAGAGTGAGAGATGTCAAGGCCAATCTGACCTGCAACGAGGATCGTGCCAAGAGTTCAGCATATATGCATGGGAACGGATGAGAAAATCGAGCGACAGGGGATGAACTAATATGTGACCATCAGAGTTTGTTACAAAATGGATTAACAAATTGGACTACTTTTGGACATCGTTGATCATGAGACTTGTGTGCGTTATTGTCCCCAAACCGGTTCGAACAAGGAGGGCAATGAGGTGACCATCACCACCCCTCCAATGGACCAATTAGCGTGATTTCTGCCCCTAAAGATTGCAACTTTAAGTGTAGCGAGTCAGAGAATAGGGTATAAGAGAGTCTGCTCTTATGTTGTCCGTGTTGTTCTATTCGCTTCTACTATCCTGATGCTGCGAGAGACTCTGTCATTTTGGACTACGAACTTTGACTGGGGAAGGAACGAGACCGTTGCGGGGGTTGCCCGGGAGGAGATTGCGTCTGAAGAGGTTAGGGGGACAGTCAGTCAGTTTTGGGAGTCCATCCTGTGATCTGCGGTTCATCTTTCTTTCCTGATGAACCATTCTTGTCATCGCCCTATGGCCAAGGGTAATGAGTATTTCCCATCTTTATTCTTAACCTTTTACTTAAATGCTTACTGATATAATAAATGTATTTGCCTAAAATGAACTTTACTTATTTGCTTAAAGAATTTCGATAAAACTATATGCTAACTCTAAATGAGTCTGTGGTTCTTTAAATAAAATTGTGATTAATAAATGTCAAAGGTTTTAATTGTGATTGAGCTGGACTTAATCGCCATCAACTGATTCTACTAGTTGGTCCATCAACCGAATAGCGGAATACCTTGATGTTTAGAACCGACAGGATCCGAAGTTAATGGATATAATGTATAGGTTATAATTCTGTCATTTTTAATAAGGTATCCCGCTTGTCCAGCAATTCATTTTTCCTTAGCGTTTGATCCAGAAAATTGAATGAATGTATGTATGCGGTGTTATGGGCCCCACCGACATAGGTTTCAAGTGATCAAGGTTGTATATGTGTTTTTCTGGATTAGGGTCATAAGGAAAAATTTATATTAGCCGCGCTGGATCAGATTTCTTGGTAGCAGAGATATGGTTACTATAGATTAGTTTGGTGATTGTGATTTGAGATTTTTGTTTTCCCTTTCCATGTCTAACACTCTATGTTGGGTTTGTATTACGTTATGTGTAAGTCAGACTTTTGAAGCTTCCGGGAAGTAGGAAGTGGACACGTGTGGCAAGAGAAGTCACACAGAATTGTGCATTGTCTGATTTCAAATTTGGTGATAACACAGCACTGTGTTATGTTAGGGAAATTTCACGTATGGATTGCATTTGAGTGAAATAGCAACAGTGAAACAGTTTCTTGTGAAACTTTGGCCTTAATTCTCAGGAGCAGTGTAGTCTCCACATGTGTTTTATCCCCAGAGAAACGGGTTTACCTCTTGCTTGAGAGAAGGGTAAGGTAGAGAGAAGTGCTACACTTATAGAACGAAACAGTATTCTTGTGAGTGGGAATAAACTATCTCTTTTGTTTAGAGAAACAGACAATGGTAATGTGTTTTACGTTGTAACTAATCGATTTAGTTGAAAGGAAAAGTTAAGAAAAGTGCCGATAATTTTTGTAAAGGAGGGGTCAGTAGAAACAGGAGTAGAGCTGACGTCAACAAGAACCGCGCTGGTATTGGCCAGTTGTGGAAGAAAGAAGAGCTTCCTGATTGGTGCGTTAGTGTGAGAATAGTGTGGAATAGTGTGAGAGTGACGTAGAGCTTTCTGATTGGTGCGTTGGTGTAAGACGCGCTGGGATAGGTCAGAATAGCCGAGCGGTAGAAAGAACCGATTGGTGAAGAATTGTGTGAATTAGCTTCGGCAAAGCAAAAGTGAAATATGGCTTATTACAATGAACGTGAAAGAGAGAAACCGTCATGGTTTGCGAAGCTTAAAAATCTTTTTAAGAAAGATAAAAAGGTTGTGACTAGGGAAGGAGAAGTACTTCCTCCGCCGAAAACACCAGCATCTTATATGATGGTGAAATATGGCTATCATACTTGTATATGGTTGGAAAATTGGGCGAAATATATCAAAGACGATGGAGTGTTGGCATTTCCGGAAAATGGTTCGTTTAGCACAGCAGCACTTCGAAATTTGAGAGAAAAAATTATGAGACTTGAACCGAGACCTAGACCGACACAATTTGAAGCCTTGGGTGAATGGGAAGATGAGATGTATGAAAGGGAAAAATACAGAGGTGCAAAGAATTATAACTTTATTCATGGAAGAGTATGGGGTGTGAGTCATGAAGACAGGATGAGACGATGGCGGTATGCTAATATGACGGATGGTATGTTTCCTACCAGAACAGTTGAAGAATTTACAGGAAAAAAGTGTACGGAGAAAAAGAAGAATGCAGTACCAGAGAAATATGGGTATGGAGTTAGCGACACAGAGGATGAGTTGCTGGAGGACATTTTAAATAAAAGACCCCCTCCATATCAACAGGATTCTGTGGTGGTGACACCAAATGCACCGCCAATGAGAACTGTAATAAATCAAATCCCTGAACAAATTTCTGAAATAAATAGTCCATTTAATAGACCAGAAACACCACAGACTGTGAAACATGATAATGGTAATACGGCCGAACTAGCCAGAACCACAAGAGAGTTGACTGAAAAGATAAGAGAACTGACGAAAAATATGGAAGCTGTAACTGTGCCAGTAACTATAGGGCCAGTAATCCCAGTATTGAAAATCAAAAGATAGACGAACATTCCTTAATAATTCCATTCAATTCTAGTATGCAAAAAGTAAGAGAAGGGACAATTCCAGAAAATAGAGAGACAAAAGATTCTGTTGGTCCATTTAGGACAAGTCCACCTGTAAATCTGACAATTAATGAGAGTCCGATAAATAAGATTCCTATAGGAGCTGAGTCAGCAACTGAAACCCCGGAGAGAAGTGTAAACAGGGTAGAATTAACAAAAACCCCTGTGGGTCCGACTGCAGAAGAATTAAATGATTGGGTGAGGAGTTTGCAGAAAAAGGATGCTGAACCACAACCTTTGGATGTGGTCAGATTAAAGATAGATATAGATGAATTGATTCTAGGGACTATTGGTACAGATCGACTGAAGTCCTATCAAGATGATGAATTAATGTTTATGTGTAAAAGCATCACTTGGAGAGCTAGGAATTTGCATGAAAAATTGGAAGAAACAGCGAACGAACTAGGAGTAGATTTTGGAAAAATTAGAGGATTGCAGAAACCGTACAGGGTAGATTTTAGTGAAAAGGACATAGAAAATCTGAATACTTCAGGACGACTAACACAGATAAAAGAACTAATTGTTTTACTGAGAAAATGGGGAGATGTAGACAAATGGAGAAGTAGGTGGATAAGGAGAAAAGAGGGAACAACTGATAAAGCATCATTGGCTTTTCCAGTAAAAGAAAAAGAACCAACGGTAGTAGAATGTCCAATGAGAGAAATTCCAGGAGGAGGTTATGAACACGTCCCATGGTCCAGACAAGATATATTGTCATTTACAAATGATTTTCCAAGATTGAGAGAAAAGCCTGTAGAATGGTATAGACAGGTAGAAAGGTTTGTAAAGGTTTCAAAAGTATTGTGGGAAGATCTGGATGGATTGTTTGAGATTGTTGTTCCTGCAGATTTATGGACAGAGTGTAAAATTACAATTGACTGGCCGAAGGAAGAATATCCTAGAGATGCAAAAATAGGAGCCCCAAGTTCAGAAGTAATGAGAAAATATGAACAGGCAATTACATTCCTGAAAAATAAGATTCCATCAAAAGAAACGGACTGGGTAAAGATTGATAGAACAACTCAGGAGAATAAAGAATCTGTACATGCTTGTTATGAAAGGTTGCTTTTGGCTTTAAAACAGTATAGTGGATACGAGAATTTGAGTGAAAAAGACATGAGTCATTTTGTGTATCGATTTGTGTATGGTTTGAGACCTGAGATAAGTGAAATGATTAAGCAGCATATGTTATGTTGGCAGACTAGCACAGTAGATGAGGTACTACGGTATGCAAAATATTGCAGTGATGATATTGAGTGCAGGCAGCGTAAACTCAAGGAAAAGGCAATGTGGGCACAAGTAAAGGTTGCAGAAAAGCAAGAAGCTCAGATGAATAATCAGTCTAGTGACGCAGGACAGACCAAGTCCAAACCGAATATTGGTAAGGGAAAAGGTCAGATGAGTATAGAAGAAGCTAAAAAGAAATGGCCATGTCATAATTGCGGAAAATTAGGGCACTGGAGAAACGAGTGTAAATTACCTCCGAGAGTTAATACCGAGAATCAACCATTAAATCCACAGGTGCAGAATGAGGTGAGTTACCAACAGCTGCAACAGCCGCAGGTAGTTACTCAACAGTGTCAGGTTCCGCAACCACCTCTTCCAAAGAGTGTAAATCCTCAAAGATACAGTACAGAGGCAGGATTCTACGGAGGAGAGCAGGTAACAAAATTGCCGCGCGCAGCTGCTGTTTCACAATATTGGTTACGGCAAGATGGAGATGAATCGGATGAAAGCTTATGACGGTGCCTAGGAGAGGAAGAGGAGTGCGTGCTTGGCGCAACTCTAGAGGTAGATCAGTCAGGTCCATTTGTGGATGGAAAAGTGAGTGGTGTAAATGTTACATTCCTTGTGGATACTGGTGCTACCCGTTCTACTGTTAGATCAGTGGAAATTCCAAACCTTCCTCTCTCAGGAGAATACATCCAAGTTGTAGGTGTTTCAAACAGGCAAATTAAAACCCCTCTTACAAAACCAGTAGAGGTGGAAATTGGTCCATTGAAAGAGATGCATCGCTTTGTGGTGTGTGATTGTAGTCCTGTAAATTTATTAGGACGCGATCTGCTTTGCAAAATGAATTGTACCATCTACTGTACTCCAGATGGTATTGCTTTCCAGACACCAGATGATGATGTTCTGTATAAAATGACAATGGCAGAACTAGAACCAGGAATGTATGATATGTTTACTATGTTCGATGCAGAGAAAATCCCTACTGAATTGAAAGGAACAGTCAGGTCTGATGTATGGGATTTCACAGGTGAAGATATTGGACTAATGAGAGAAGTTGATCCCATAAAAATGACTGTAAAAGAAGGAGCGAATTACCCAAATACCCCGCAGTTCAAACTGACGCCAGAAATTATTGAAGGAATAACACCTGTAATTAATAAGATGATTGAACAAGGAATTTTGAGAGAAATAATGAGCAGTCCATGTAATTATCCTATAATGGGATTGAAAAAGCCAAATGGAACATATAGAATAGTACAGGATTTGAGAAAGGTAAACAAAATTGTTATTCCTTGCTGCCCAATTGTGCCAAACCCTGCTGTAATACTGTATCAAATCCCTCATGATGCAGAATGGTACACAGTTATTGATTTGTGCCATGCATTTTTCTCTATTCCATTGCCCCCAGACAGCCAGCCATTATTTGCATTTCGGTTTGGAGAGCGTATTTTGGCATGGTGCCGAATTCCTCAAGGGTATACTGAAAGTCCTTCAATTTTTCATCAAATTCTGAAGAAATCCTTAGAAAATCTGAAAATGCCTGAAAAATCTGTGATGGTCCAATATATTGATGACCTATTGGTGGCATCAAAGACCAGAGAAATATGTGTTACGGACACAATTGCTTTACTGAATCATTTGGCAGAAGGAGGACACAAGGTGTCCCCATCAAAACTGCAATTCTGTCAACAGGAAGTACAGTACTTAGGTCATAAGATTGAGAAAGGGATGAGAAAAGTGACAACAGAAAGAATAAGGATTATTAAAGGAATGAGAGCCCCAATGACACAAAGAGGTGAGAATGTTCCTTGGAATGGTTGGTTATTGCCGACAGTGGATAAGTGGATTTTCATTTATTGCAAAACCTTTACAGCGATTGACAAAGAGGGATGTCAAAGATTCGATTGCACTGGATGAGGAGGAAATGAAGGCTTTCGAGGAACTGAGAACAAGTTTGTGTGAGGCACCAGCATTGGGAATGCCTGATTATGAGAAAGAATTTGAGCTGTATTGTAGTGAGAGAGACGGATGTGCACTTTCAGTATTAGTGCAGAGGCATGGAAGGATGAAACGACCAATAGCTTATTTTTCAGCTGTTTTAGATCCGGTAGCAAAAGCATTGCCTGGATGTCTGAAAGCAGTAGCTGCTACTTGTGTGAGTCTGGAACAGAGTGAAGGCATTGTGATGGGATATCCTTTGAGAGTATATGTCCCACATTCAGTTGAAATTCTCCTGACCAGAACAAAAACACAATTCATGACACATAGTCGGCTGACTAGGTATGAAAAGGTGATCTTGGGTGCAGACAATGTAACCATTGTAAGATGCACGAGTGTGAATCCTTCCACCTTACTGCCAGATGCAGTAAATGCAGAAGTTAAAGATGACGTTGATCATAATTGTTTGGATGTACTTGAATTTTGCACAAAGCCAAGGCCTGATATCAGAGATGAACCTTTAAAAGAGTCAGATTATGTGATGTTTGTGGACGGGTCATGCCTGGGGACAAATGAGGGAGTTTTAAGTGCTGCGTATGCTGTATGTACGGTGGCAACCATAATGGAAGCATCCTGTTTGAGAGGAATACGTTCAGCCGAAGTTGCTGAGCTGATTGCTCTGATTCGAGCGTGCAAACTGGGAAGGAATTTCCGAATTACTGTGATCACGGATAGCCAGTATGGCTTCGGAGTGGTCCATGATTTCGGACATATCTGGTCCCAGAGGGGATTCCTGACTTCCTCAGGGTCTCCTATTAGGAATGGTGAGTTTGTGAAGACGTTGCTTGAGGCGATACAGCTGCCTAAACAGATTGCGGTGGTAAAAAGCACTGCTCACAAAAATGGAACTGATTATATTGCAGTAGGTAACAATTTTGCTGATGAATTAGCTCAATATTGTGCCAGAAATATGACCTCAATGAATCGGAGAAGGGAAAAAGAAAATGTTTCATGTCCCTTGCTGTTTACTAACCCAGTTGAAACATGGGAAGAGGTGAAACAATTGCAGGAAGAGGCAGGTGATGAGGAAAAAGATGTTTGGATAAAATCAGGTTGCAGACGGAGAGAGGAAGATGAAGTTGGGTTTACAGGAATGAAAGACCAGTTATGCCTGATAGCATGATCTCTAACTTGGCACGGATGTACCATGGACAGGCACACATAGGTAGAGATGCCATGATCAGACTTTTCAAACAGACCTGGTACAACCCACAGTTTAGGGCTATAGCTGAAAGCCTTTGCCAAAGATGCCTTATATGCCAACAGATAAATCCTGGAAGGAAGACAGTAGTGAGTTTGGGAACAATAGGACGTGAAGGAGGTCCTTTTACCAGAATGCAATTAGATTTTATTGAAATGCCCCCGAGTAACAGATGGAGGTATGTCCTGGTGGTCGCCCGTTAGTTTTCTCGTTGGGTGGAGGCCTATCCGACGAGAAGGAATGATGGAGTTACTGTAGCTAAGCTCCTACTGAGAGAATTCATTCCTAGATATGGCTTTCCAGTAACGATAGAAACAGATAGAGGAACGCATTTCCAGAATGAAATCATCCAACTGATATGTGAAGCACTAGACATTCAACAAAAGCTGCATTGTGCCTACAGACCAGAGGCTTCTGGAGTGGTAGAGCAAGTAAATGGCACAATAAAGAATAGGTTAGGGAAAATGTGTCAAGCCACAGGACTCAAATGGCCCGATGCCTTACCATTGGTGCTAATGAGCATAAGAAGCATACCTGACAGAAAAACAGGTCTGAGTCCTCATGAGATAATAATGGGACGAGCAATGAGACAAGCATACGTACCTGTCAACAAACTGCTGACTATAACTGATGATCTCATACTGGACTATTGCAAAGGATTGGCTGATGTGGTGCATTCTGTGTTTCATCAGGTTGGGCCGGATGCGACCACTCTTGAGAGAAAACCAGCTCATGATCTAAGTCCAGGAGACTGGGTCCGCATAAAAGTTCACCGAAGAAGAAATTGCTTGGTTCCACGCTGGGACAAGCCACGTCAAGTGATTCTGGTGACAACAACTGCAGTAAAGTGTGCAGGTGTGAAAAATTGGATTCATGCTAGCCATACTATCAGAGTTCCAGATCCTGAAGCTCGACCTGTAAGTCGACATCTGGAAATATCAGATACCAGTTCAGCATCTGAAGCAGAAATTGAAACGAACAGAGTTCCAGATCCTGAAGCTCGACCTGTAAGTCGACATCTGGAAATATCAGGTACCAGTTCGGCATCCGAAGAAGAAACTGAAACAATCAGAGTTCCAGATCCTGAAGATCGAACTGTAAGTCGACATCTGGAAATATCAGATACCAGTTCGGCATCTGAAGCAGACCAACCTGAATCCAGTGAAAAACAAACAGAAGAATCAGCAAAACAAAGAACTGATATTGAAACAGGAGAAACTGAACCAATAGACAGTGATGGTGAACAGCCAAGTACAAGCTTTGGGGAAATTCCTCCAGAAATTATAGAAATAACTCAAGAAAATTCAGATTCAGACAGAGAGATAGAGGAAACTGCGGAAGAAACACAAGGAGAATTAGACTCAGAATTACAAGCAGAAGAAACCCAGGGAGATTCAGATTCAGACAAAGAGACAGAGATCATAAAGTTCAAAGTTAAAGGAAGTGAAGTGAGATCTGAGACAGAATCTGAAGAAGGAAAGAAGGCAAAGAATAGGACCAAGAAAGAGAACTTGGAGAGCGGAACGAGGAGAAAAGGAAAGTGAACTGAAAAGGTAATGAAAAGGAGACAATTGGCCCAACGAAATTAAAAGACTGAGATATAAGCTAATAAATTTGAACAAAGACAATGCAGAACAAGTAAATGAAATAACAAGTCAGAAAAAACAAAGAAAAACGAATGAAAGACAGTTGCAGAGACCAAAAAGAGTGAAAAGACCTAACCTGAAATACAAATCACCTGAATGGGAATACACAGCACTACCTGACATTAAAGAAGTGGATAGCAGTTACGAAAACCCAGACAAAGACTGTGAACAAGTGGGTGAGAGTGAACTGCGCCCTTCCTGAAGAGGAGAAAAGAAAAACCGAACTAGACACATAAACTGATAAAAGTCAAAGAAAATTTCTGAAAGTCCGAAAGGTGCGCCAAAAGCAGTTGATCCCAGTCAACAGTTAAAGAAAGGGTAAAACGGCAAAAAAAAAGTCATTTGAGGTGTGGAAACACATTTTCTGTACATATATTTAGATAATATTTCAACATGGTAGACACTGAGAATAGAAGGTCTAGATGTGAGTTTTTCCGTAGATGGTGTAAGATGTGTTTCTATTGTACAGGTTTACTAATGCTAATTTGGTTCATTTTAGCAATTATAATTCCACTTAGATTAGTTGTATAAAATACATCTGCAATCATGAATGACACGAATAGTGACAAGAAATCTAACATAAAGAACACTGAAACACTGATAGATAGTACTGAATTTCAAAGGGATAAGTCAATAACTGATTTCTCCAAGAATGTCTTCACAAAACTCTTATATGAATATGTAGAAACAATGGATGTTAGAGATTGTTATGTATGTATGCAGTTACCTGCGTCTGTAACAGAAGGTGTGAGGTATCATCACCTTCCTTTGACGTATGGAATAACCTGTAGTGTTTTAGCTAGCTTATTTTACAAAATAGGTAAATTAGAGTATTACTACACTGACTCAGATGCTGTTTTTGCTAAAGTTCCCGTAGTCCCTGAACTAAATAAGGTGAAATTTGCAAAGATTTTTGGAGAATTTTTCTTAGAAACGAAAGAATTAACATTAGAATATGCATTTAGACATAATCTTACTTGTAGGGTAAGAAAGGAAGAAAAGGTTTTCTTAGACATGGTAGAAGACAGAAGGGTTAAGTTTCAAAGAAAGGCAACAGGAGAGAAGACAAAAACCCCACCTTGGGCGTTTGAAGAGGGAAGTTATGACAAAGGCGAAACGAATGCAGCAATGGTTTTAGATTGGCCCCAACAAGGAAAATTGTGTATTAGTAGAGATAACACTATGTATGATAACTATTTCGTGGGTTCTAGTGAGTGCCGAGATACATACAAAATTCTAGGGGGATGGGGATTCAAAGGAGGAAAAGATCCAGTATTTCCAGGGATCTATTATATTTGCGGAAATAGAGCCTATTATAGGTTGCAGGACCATTGGTACGGAACATGTTATCTAGGCCTGGTCTTTCCAAAGATTTTTCACGTGGAAAGAGGAACTAAAGGAATTCACGCGATAGGTAAACCATTAACCCGTAGGAGAAGGGAAAGCTTCTCAGAGATAATAGGTGACATTTTTGGAGCATTGATACCAGCAGTGGGTATATCTTTGAATGCATACAAGATTCGGAAATTGTCTACAGTAGTAGATCGTTTATCAACGAATACTGCTGGAGGGTTCTTGATGGTAAATACCGAAATGGTTGCCATGAGAGCTATGGTAATGCAAAATCGACTTGACCTTGACATTCTTTTGGCGAAAGAGGGTGGAGTCTGTGGAATGCTGAAGGTACAACATTGTTGCACTTACATTCCAGACAAAAGTCAGAATATACAGAAGTATATAAAGAACATTACTGATTTACATGAAGAAATTGCCCCACTGGAGGTTGAAGGTGCTTGGGAGAAACTTGGTAAGGGTTTTTCCTCAATAAGGAAATGGTTCACCGAAATAGGTAGTTCTTTAATTGGAAAAATACTAATTCCAGTGACCTTAGTAGTAATGATAATAATGATATTAAGATTAGCATATGTGTGTATTAAAAGGAGAAAAAGACAAAATAAAGCATAAAGAGAAAATGAGATAAATAAGGAAAGAGAACGGGAGATGGGAGAGATCGAATTGGAAGAGTTTAAAGAGAACATGTACAAAAGGTCTAAAAGACAAGATGAAAAGAACACGATTGTCTAAATTAACAAATGCAAGTGGACAAGAAACATTTTTCTGATAAATTTTGTAGGGATAGGTTTTAGTGGTGATGTTATAAATCACCAAAGGGGAGAATTGATGGAGCAAGGGAAACAAAATATTTTTTTTTGTGTACGCCTTGGAAGTTAATGACCCCATAACGATTAATGATACTAACCGTTTGAAACGCATGAACTAATCAACAAATGCACCTTTTTATTAAACATTACACGTGGGCAACTTGCTGGCATTGCAAAATCTAATTTATTTACAAATGTGAAGCAAAATAACATAAATATTGTGATTTGAGTAGTAAATAGAGTAAATTGCATGATTTTTTGTGTAGTAAAATTGCACTGTGACAAAGAATGCAGATGGTAAGTAAAATGGCTTTAAATGTCGCTTCTGCTAGGTAATACCTAACACGGGTCTTTAGAATGGCGGGTGGTAAACAGAAAGGCTTATTTTCCATGTTTTAATTTCTGTTGTGTTTGTTCTTATATTAGTTTCGTTCGGGCCCGCTAGGCCATGCTTCGAAAATGGCCACGGGAAAGGACGAGATGGCGTGCGCTGGATAAAATGGCCCCGCGCATGAGCAGTGTGAAGGCTCCAGTCACGTGTATGCGGCCTGTGCCCGGAGTGAGAGATGTCAAGGTCAATCTGACCTGCAACGAGGATCGTGCCAAGAGTTCAGCATATATGCATGGGAACGGATGAGAAAATCGAGCGACAGGGGATGAACTAATATGTGACCATCAGAGTTTGTTACAAAATGGATTAACAAATTGGACTACTTTTGGACATCGTTGATCATGAGACTTGTGTGCGTTATTGTCCCCAAACCGGTTCGAACAAGGAGGGCAATGAGGTGACCATCACCACCCCTCCAATGGACCAATTAGCGTGATTTCTGCCCCTAAAGATGACAACTTTAAGTGTAGCGAGTCAGAGAATAGGGTATAAGAGAGTCTGCTCTTATGTTGTCCGTGTTGTTCTATTCGCTTCTACTATCCTGATGCTGCGAGAGACTCTGTCATTTTGAACTACGAAATTTGACTGGGGAAGGAACGAGACCGTTGCGGGAGTTGCCCGGGAGGAGATTGCGTCCGAGGAGGTTAGCGGGACAGTCAGTCAGTTTTGGGAGTCCATCCTGTGATCTGCGGTTCATCTTTCTTTCCTGATGAACCATTCTTGTCATCGCCCTATGGCCAAGGGTAATGAGTATTTCCCATCTTTATTCTTAACCTTTTACTTAAATGCTTATGGATATAATAAATGTATTTGCCTAAAATGAACTTTACTTATTTGCTTAAAGAATTTTGATAAAACTATATGCTAACTCTAAATGAGTCTGTGGTTCTTTAAATAAAATTGTGATTAATAAATGTCAAAGGTTTTAATTGTGATTGAGCTGGACTTAATCGCCATCAACTGATTCTACTAGTTGGTCCATCGACCGAATAGCGAAATACCTTGATGTTTAGAACCGACAGGATCCGAAGTTAATGGATATAATGTATAGGTTATAATTCTGTCATTTTTAACAAGGTATCCCGCTTGTCCAGCAATTCATTTTTCCTTAGCGTTTGATCCAGAAAATTGAATGAATGTATGTATGCAGTGTTATGGGCCCCACCGACATAGGTTTCAAGTGATCAAGGTTGTATAGGTGTTTTTCTGGATTAGTGTCATAAGGAAAAATGTATATTAGCCGCGCTGGATCACTAGCGAGAAAGTGTCACTCATAGTCGTTGAAATGTCACTCATGATTACAATGAAAATATGAAAATGTCACATATAGCAATCTGAAACCTTGGCAGCTATGGGGTCCATTCAGGCCCGGTGCTGTCCACCACATTCACACTATCCTCTGCATTTGCGCAAACACAGGAATCATGGCAGTCCCCTGGCAGTGGCAATTAAAAAGCCATGGTGAAGAGTTTGTTATACGTAACAAGGGAACCCAAGTAAGGTCGGCAAGGGACCTTGGGTAAATGGCTATTTCAAAAACAGTGGTCCCTAAGCAAAATTGAATAAGAACAACAAATGAATATAGACCCGATCAGTGCTATATTTTTCAAAACTGTCCAGCAGGACAGTTGTTTAATGTTCAATAGGTTACTATATATATGGATTACAGAAAGGAAAGTTTTTCGTGGGATACAAGCCTGCATCCAACGTAAACAACGAAAGCGTACAGATACAAACAACAAAAAAGGCTCAGGCAAAAAGAATTGTTTGTAAGACACACGTTAATAATGTAGCAAACAAATCATGCGAAACACCTTTACACATAAATAATAAATTGCGAGAGTGTATAAAGTGTATAAAAAAGTCGACGGCGTTTCGATCCATAAAGAACATACTAGGATCATCATCAGGACATTTGGAATGACATGCCTGTGAACATATGCCTGTAATAAAAGGTATCTTTGCGTAGAACCGGTGTGGATGATCAGACCGGAGTCGTGGGCATCGCGTGGTGCTGTTGCAACAGTGCACAATGGTACTGGAATTGGCCAAGATGATAGCAGGAGGGAACCTGACAGGGAACCGGACTGAAAATTGGAGCAGAAGATGAGTTGACCACAAGTAGGTAAGGGTACGAGAAGGCAGAATCACGTATTAATGAGGCACCGCAGTGGCGCTGAGGAGATTGTGCGGAGCCGCGTTCTCGATCTCCGAAGTTACGTTGCAATGTGCTCTGCGTCCGGTTCCTATGGGGCCATGGAGATTCATCTTGGTTGCAGGAAGTTGTGGTCAACTCATCTTCTGCTCCAATTTTCAGTCCGGTTCCCTGTCAGGTTCCCTCCTGCTATCATCTTGGCCAATTCCAGTACCATTGTGCACTGTTGCAACAGCACCACGCGATGCCCACGACTCCGGTCTGATCATCCACACCGGTTCTACGCAAAGATACCTTTTATTACAGGCATATGTTCACAGGCATGTCATTCCAAATGTCCTGATGATGATCCTAGTATGTTCTTTATGGATCGAAACGCCGTCGACTTTTTTATACACCTTATACACTCTCGCAATTTATTATTTATGTGTAAAGGTGTTTTGCATGATTTGTTTGCTACATTATTAACGTGTGTCTTACAAACAATTCTTTTGCCTGAGCCTTTTTGTTGTTTGTATCTGTACGCTCGTTGTTTACGTTGGATGCAGGCTTGTGTCCCACGAAAAACTTTCCTTTCTGTAATCCATATATATAGTAACCTATTGAACATTAAACAACTGTCCGGCTGGACAGTTTTGAAAATATAGCATATTCATTTGTTGTTCGTATTCAATTGTGTTTAGGGACCACTGTTTTTTGAAATGGTGAAGAGTATAACATGGCTTTTAACATACCGGAGTCTTTTGTGTGTCTGCTTATGTTTGTGTGTTTGCCTGCATTTGTATGCCTGTTTTTTGTAAGAAAAAAGCAAGAGAGAGAATCAAGACACTCTCAGGAGGTATTTTGAAGAAAATGGGTGGCACTTTGTGTGTACATGTCTGCTCGGCAACAAAGGTTCATAAATAACGTAGTAGGGAGGGTTGGTGGGTGAGTGAGTGAGTGGATGTATAGATGGATGAATGGATGGATGAGTGAATGGATGAGTGAATGGATTGATGGGTGAAAGAGGGTGGATGATTGGATAAAAGGGCGAATGATGGGTGGATAAGTGAAAGATTGGATGGATGAATGAAAGGGAGGGAGGATGGATGAAAGGGTGGATGATGGATGAGAGAAAGGAGGAATTGAGTGAAAGGGTGGATGGAATGAAAGGGTGGATGGTATAAAGGAGTGAAAGGGTTGATGGATAGATGAGCGAAAGGATTGATGGATGAGTGAAAGGGTGGATAAAGAGATGGATGAGTGAAAGGATGAATGGATAGGTTTAAAGATGGATGGATGGATAGGTTTGGATATGAAAGGTGGTCAGACGGAATGGTGAAAAACTGAATGATGGATGAAAAACTGAATAGACAGAATGTAAAGGGTAAATGGTGGACATCAGCAGGTAAATGGTAGGATGAAAGGATGAATGAATAGATCGATGGAAGAGACAAGAGATATCTTCTGGGTAGGGTCATGATGATTTGCTTCATTTGCTTGGTGTCATAAGAGCTTTGGTTCGAAGCGGGGGTATTTTCAGTTTCTTCCTACTCACGTGCTCAAAAATATATAGTAGTGTGCCAAACAGCAGCAATTAACAGTATGGCATTAAGAAGGTGCAACTATTGCAAAAAAAGGAAATGTTAACATATTATCGCATTTCTCTTTCATTTTGTGTAATGAGTTAACCTGCTTTGTTTATATAAACACATTTATCATGTGTTTTGGTATGCGCTGCAAATAATATAGAAGTCATTAAGTATCATCATGTCTTGCCCTTAGCCCCGCCCCTAGTCCCGCCCACTCACTACACCTCTAACTCATTTTAATGAGTACCTGCACTTATTTATTCCCATTTAAAGCACTGATGTAGACAGTGCATAATACTGTATGCAAGTGTTGTTGTTACCCAACTTAAAAAAGACAAATATCTACCATCACTGTGCATTTACATTAAGGCTACCGAAAACGTCAGATAATTTTCACAAGAAAGCTCTGTATTAAACAGTACTTGGGGACAATCCAAAGTCGTAGAGATTACCACATTTGACCTCTGATGTTCTAGAGAAGAATATGCTTCCTATTTTTATTTGCTGAGTTTAGCTAACTGAACAAAAGAGCGGACCTAAAGCAAAACAGTACAGTTCTAACCAGGACCGAAATTCCTATTTGCAAGTATCCGCAGGTTTATTGCCCTGTAGCTCCTTCTCTGACATTGCCCAAACTATGTAAAATACTTCTAAAACCAGGGCTTTAAGTGGGATGAAAAAACTGGGGGGTCTCTCAAAGGGGCGTGGTCAATGTAATTGAGGGCGTGGCTTAAAAACATGTGAGGTAAAAATCTGTGCTTAGCATAGTGTGCTGCCCTACATGTATTCTGCTGTTTCTGTCATTGCATCCAGATATATGATACAACATGTAACATCATACCTACAACAAGTCAGGACTATTGGCTTTGTCAATGGTTGTTAGTTCCATAAGATAAATAAGCAGCAACTATGGCTTGTATATAATATTGAAAAAGCTTCCACTTAAAGCCCTGGTGACATCACGACAATGTTGCTGCTCTGAGTTTCAAAAAGAGAAGGGAAATCCAGAGAGAAAATGACTCTCTTTAAAGGATTTCCCTTCCCCTACAACGCTCACCTGGCATGACGTCATGCTGTAACTTCTCCACTAGTGAGAAATGAGCAATGTGAGCCTCGATGTGCCTGCTGTCACTGCAGTCCGGAAAAAACGGACCGCCTGTGGCAGGGCACAAAACAGAGCTCGATAGAGAACCGTTTCGAGGCCCCCTTTAAAAAAATGCCGGTGCTCAGCACTGGTGAGACTCGGCCCACTTAAAGCCCTGTCTAAAACCATTGTTAAATGTTGCTCTTAGAACTCCACAGTCTTTCAGGGATTCATGTACAAAACAACAAGAAATTCAAACAGATAATAACATTCTTTGCCATCATGTAATAAAGGACGCAGCGGTGAAGTCTCAATGAAGGGACTCTCCTACTCAGCACTTTATTCACACATCTAACTCCTAAAACATCCTCATTTCAAACATGCAATGTTATTCCCTCAGCCGCGATATTATGCCCTCAGTCACGCAAGACTCTGCACGCACCTGCACTGTAAAAATTAGCACTATACCTTCGAATGCACTATTTTCGTACCTGCTAATCAGCTCAAAGAAGCAATACATACCACACTCACACAAACTCATACACATATACTCTACTGTGACAGCTGACTTGGTAGTCAGTCACTCTCACAAATTTACCTGCAGGGAAGAAAAACAGACATTGACAAAGTGGAAGGTAGCAACAATCGAAATATTATGCAACAGAATAAAGAAAAATAAAATAAATGAACAGCAGAATGAGAAGTGACTGACAGCAGTGGATTACTTTTTCAGGTTGGTAAAATTGTCCAGGAAACAATTTGTGTAACTTCATAGTTTTTGAGAGCGGAGGTAGGACTCTGGGGGCCGTATTTACAAGCCCAGTGTGCCACCGGTACGTCACTTTTAATATGGGAATAAGTGACGCACCAGCGGCGCAAGGGTCTTGTAAATAAGCCCCTGGGTGTCTTAGATTAGTTATGTGACAATTTCCTGCAGAGTTGATGGCTGTTGGGGCTCTAGAGTCAAGCATCATGCTGTCTTAAGTAGGCCTGGGCGGTAAATTCCGTTCCGCTCGCGGAATTTGGGTAATTTTGCATTCCGCGGAGAACGCAGATTTGCCAAAAATTCCGCGATCCGCGGCTTCGCCGAATTTGTTGCTTGTTCGCGCTTTCAAAATGCATGTTTGCGAGATATTTCCCCCCGAACACGCAAACAGCATTCGCGAACAGGAAAAAAGCATCGCGAACGGGCGGAACAAGCAATTCCGCGTGTTTGCGGAACTTTTGCGTGCTTGCGGAGCTTTTTTACCGTTTTGCAGAGCTTTGCGTAGCGCGACTACGCAAATTCCGCCCACCTTAGTTTTAAGCCAGGCAATGATAAACTCCGGGAAGAATAATCTGGGACTCTAGGTTTTAGTCAAGAGCGAGTTCTACTCTTCAACAAAGCTGAAGGACTTTTGAACAGTATTTATTATTCTTGTTATTTACCATTTTAGAATGACACTTTATAGTTCATCTAACCACCCGATGAGGTTCTGCACCTTATATTAATACATTTAATATTAAAATACCACAGATAAAAATAGTAAGTGCATTGGTTGCAATGATATACTCAGAACATGTCCTGTGTTATCACTATTTTTGACCGTTTCTGCTTTATGCCGATACTACACTTGCACCCGGACATAGAGCACAACGAGACGTGAAAATCACTTCATATCAAAATCACTGGAAGCACATAAACAGAAAAGGCTTTATAGAGTCTTTATTAAGATTAATATATTCTAAGAATAAGTGGTTTGGTCACCAGTAACTTACTGTGTTGCAGAAAAACATTAACACATATTGGTAAAATTAGACCCCGCAAAGAACCCTTCAACATAGGATTTAAGATTTGTTTTTAAATGTTTCAATTGTGTGATATTTGAAAGTGCAAAGGTTGAGCTGTTTAGTGATGAGGTACCTTCTATTTCCCCCCAACAGGATTATACACATTTTTTATGTCGAGCCTAGGCAGCGTGCATGCGCTGTCTGCAAGACCTGCAGCAATCCGTATACGGAGTACAAGCCCGCCTGCTGCTTGCCATTGGTTCCCTACGGCGTTGCTCTGCTTTCCTGACTCCTTATTGCCTTTCCCTCCCGAAACGTCACTTCCGTTTCGTGGGAAGCAGCACCGACCAACTTCAGTTTAGTTACACTGTAGGGTTGCATCTGTTTAGTTTAGGGACTACTTTGTTTATTTTTATCTTTTCGCAATGGCGCCCACTTTACGGGTTACCATGCACATCAGTTTAATATGCACGGGCGCTGCGCTTCATGTTGTAGCACGGCGCCCACTTTCATAATTCGTTTTGTACTACCCTGGCAGCCGCTTCACGTCCGAGATGCACATAAATTTAATATGCATGGGTGCCATGCTTCATGTTGTAACACGGCGCCCACTTTCATTGTTACTTTTATATTAGCATGGTGGCCGCTTTACGGGCTGCCATGCTTCTAATGTTTATGTATGTGCACGTATGTGTAGGGAATAATGTTTGCCCATGGTACGTTTTTTATTGTGTTGAATAATAGGATGTGGCTTAATGGCTAGAGCTGCCGACTTTGAAGCTGAGGAACCGGGTTTGAGTCTGGCAGAAGGCTCAAGCGTCCTGCGATTCACTTAATCTCTCTGTGCCTAAAAATGAATGTGTCCGTCTGTTATGCAACTGGTGCTCCTGTAAAGCGCTCTGATACCTTCAGGTCCAGTTCGTGCTATATAAAAACTGCAAAACAAAATCACCAAGGGAGTCCTTCAAGGTTCACTCTCCAGACCCTTATTTTTTCAATATACAGTCGAGAGTTACTTCTTCTAGCATCACTTTTTTCTTTGCTCTTTAAAGAGATCCCTGGGAAGCATTTTTATATTAACCGATACAAAATTAAAAGATACACATTTAAATATTGCATATCGACTTTATTGGTACATTTTAATCATATACAAATAAGAATAGACATACTCTTGGTTTTCTATAGTCCTGTGTGGACTTTTGTGTCTATCAGATAAACATTGCCTGACAACGTTCCCTTAAAGCATGGCCGCTCTTTCAATGAAATTGGAGATGTTAAAGTTTGTCCTTCTTCATTTTCTATCTTAGACACAGTCCCTACAGGAAACAATATTGGGATCTGCTGGGTTGCCCCTCCCGCGCAGGTCACACCCTTCCTCTCTGCGCATTTCGAAGGCGTCAAGCGGTGCGTTTCCACACTGTCATGATGAATTAAATTACTCTGATGCTGAGCTGCATGCCCAAATTGAACTTTCAATTATAATGTTTTTGATTGATGGCTATTGTAAATTGTAACAGCCGTAAACGGATCACTTTACAAAATAAATTAAATCTATATGTTGTCTCTTTGGGGTACAGTTTAGCATACTATCATTTGGTTCTTTATAGTCGTTTGAATCTCGTGTGGGACACGTTCGAGTGTTCATTTATGGAATCTCAATGAAGGCCACACCACCCTCTACCTGTTGGTCCTTCATAAGGTGGGGTATTGTTCTTCATGATTCCCTTGGCATAGCCTGCTGCATATACCTCACAAGGTGTTTGCCTCAGCCTCTCGTTGTGCGAGTGTCACCATTCTCGTGCCATTGTGGTGGGGAGATCCATATCGCTAGAAAGAGCAGTTGACTCAAACAGACCCTCAGGTGCACATTAAGTTTACTGATGGTTCCATCAAACGCAAGTAAAATTACACAATTTAAATCTAATTTTTAGATGCTGTGTCAACTCTTTCAGAACAAGATTAAATAATGTTGCCTTTCCCTAACAGTGATGATGTTAATAAGGAGCATGCAGAGTATGTCATCCTTGTTTTCATATTTTACCATTGACCATATAAAGTTTAAAAAAACACATTCTCTGGTTTATGGTGCATTACTACATTTCTATGTTTTTAGCAAAGTCTGCGCGCTTTTTTTGTATGAAGCAAATTATTATGAACAAATACTTTATGAAATATTAATGTTATGAATTTATATACTATGGATCCCGAGGGATGTTAAAAGTACAAGGTTCGCAACTTGCCTTAAAGACAGAGATGTTCCCCATATAGCTCTGTAAATGACAAAGTCAATAAGAGGTTTTGAACTACAAGAAAATTGTCTTTCTGAAATGTTGTGATTACTTCTGAAGATTGGATGCTCCGTTTCTAGGTCTCGGCTCAGACAGCGTTGTGAGACATTTTGTTACCGTAGAGCTGGTGCTGACCTCTTTGCCTTCCTCTAGCTAGAGTGCCCGTTCCCTCTTTTGACAAGTAAATGTCAGCGCTCTAATGTGTCCTTCCTCTCTGGGCATGTGCAGACCACGGACTGCTTTTAAAAGTAAATATCCCACAGCATAGACTATTGCAGTGATGGAGCAAGGACTCATAAATGAGACTTGCTCGTACGCAATCTCCTCATAGTATTAACCTATTAAACTTGTATTGTCTCTACTAATCCTTGCATACACTACACGAATAGTAAGGATGCTTGCCTATGTGTTTTACTAATGAATAACGCTTGTCTGTAATCCAAAATGGCCGCTAAAGCGCGGGAACCCTACTGCGCATGTCTCAACCACATCACGTGTTGTGACGTCTTTCTTTGCTTGGTGGGAAATTTCTGCTTCTGCGCAATGTGCATTAAAATGGCCGCTTGATGTTTTCACATGCTTCAGCTTGCTCTCATGTCATTATTTAACTGTTGTTTCTCTAACGCTACTAATGCGGGATAGAACTTATAATTAAATGGGAATAGAGTAGACAGGGCATACAGTGAGACATTTTATTTGTGATTTTAATGTGTTCTTCTTTGACTTTTATTAGTTCGTAAACTTGGGCCTGGGTTTTGGTGAACTGAAAGCTCGTGTGACAAAGATTCCGCACATGCGCCCTGAGAGGCAGACGAGAAAGAAAAAGATGAAGTCAACTTGGACATCACCCAAGGCCATGACCTGCTGGCCGACACCACTACATACCAAGATGTTCTCGTCGAAAAGCAACATTTTATATGAATAAATTGTCAATTTTGTCGTGAGACGGGTGGGAAATAAAGCAAATGTATTAAATTGAAGGGGCGGTAGTTTAAAAACAATAGGCTTCAGAAATACAAGGCAAATCAATATGGTGTGAGAATCCACCCCCTGTCCCTGTCCAATCAGAAGTAGTGGTCCCATATTTTAGCAACATTAAGGGGAGGTACATGGGTGTAGAAGGGTATAATAGATATAGAATTAGTTTATTAGTTAGCTTATCACAGAACGCGAAGAAGAGCTCCAGACTGCCAAGCTGATCGATTGCAGACTGAATCGCTGTCCAGAGAGATCCTGAGAGGGGGCGGCGGAGTCCATTAAGCAGGAAGACACGGGCGAATCGAGGAGAAGTTGAGTATCAGAGAGGGGAGCGACGCAGGCGTCGTTGTAGAGAGGTCACCGGTCCTGTCCTGATCCTGGAGGAGGTCTTTGCTCTTCATCCTACCTGGGTCCTATTCTTTCCAACTCCTTGGCCAAGGGGTTTGGTTCTCGCACTTAGGTAAATATAATGCAACCTTTAGTTGCGCTGCTGTCTCTATCCTCTCCTTTTCTGAGGGACCGTCATTGATTAGCAATAGTTATTCTATGCTTCATCTTGGGTATTGCGATTAAGTACCGTGTGGTTCTGTATTTTACTCTGCTAAATCTTTAGATAAACATTTTAAAACTTCCTGACTCAGTGGTTATTTCAGGATTATGTACTATAATGAATGTCACTCATTTTAAACTTCCCAATTAGCAAAGGATTCATTGGTAAGTCATTACTCTTCAATCAGAAGGTAATTGGTAGCAGGGATTTTGATAAAAGAGTACAACTGATAAAACCCAGCGTAAGTATTAGCGTAGTATGAATGTATGGGCCCAAGTGAGTATCTGGTGTATGAATGCTGTTTGCTAATATCGCGCTGGATCAGTTTTCTGGTAATCAGAAGATGGTTACTCTTTGTTAATTGGGTAATGAGAATTTTATTTTTTATGAACTAACATCCGTGTATTCAAAGTTTGTTTTATGTTGTCCAGAATCCCCGGGGTAAAAAGAATAGCGGATGGTAAGTGGAAGCCATACTGCAGTGAGGTTATCTGTCAGGCAGAAATAGTACTGAAAAGTTAAGCAGGACTATCAGTACTGGTTAGGGAATCTATGCGTGTGAGTAATAGCAAAAGAGTACGCTGGTGAAGATTTGATGTTATATCACCTAGAAAGGGTAACATTGAAGAAGTAACAGGTACTTCTGGAGCTTGTGTGAAGAGTAAACGGAAGGGTTTTTTTACTCGTAGTGTATGTCTAGTAAACGGAAAGGTTTTACTAAGTGTGAGAGAAAACTTTCTTTTCTAAATTTAGAGAAACTGGCACGATAGCGAATGTTTTATGTTGTTACTGAAATTTAATTAAGAATTATAGAGAAAATAAGTTTGCGTACGAATTTGTAAAGGGAGGGTCAGTTGCCGGAGAGGGAGCTGACGTCACAAACGCCGCGCTGGGATTGGTTGATATCAGCGGGTGTGGAAAGACTCTTGTAAAGGAGGGGTCAGTAGTCAGGAGCAGTACTGACGTCACAGGTGCCGCGCTGGGATTGGTTGAAACAGCGAGGGACAGTGAAGAGCAGATTGTAAAGGAGGGGTTGACAGACAAACGTCACCAAAAGGCCGCGCAAGGATTGGCTCGGGAATAAAAGATAGCAGACACTTGATTGGTTGATATTCTAGAAGCAAAAATCTTAGTGGGTAGAGATTGCATGTTAAAACGCGATCCGACTTTAACAGGAACCCGTCCGGATAGGAGATATTTAGGCTTTGCAGAATATAATTTTATACATCGATACTCACCTAAGATGTACGGAAAAAAGAGAAAAATGTCATTTTTACAAAAGATTAAGAACTATTTTAAAAAGGACAAACCAATCAAAACTAGAGAGGGAATTATCATTCCACCAGCTAAAACGCCCGCTTCATTTATGATGATGGAGAGAGGTTATCATACTTGTGTATGGATAGAGAATTGGATAGAATATACCAAAAATGATGGAATACTAGCATTTCCCGAGAATGGCACTTTCAATGGAAGAATTCTTCAAAATTTGAGATTGAGGATGAATGACCTAGAACCCAGACCTAGATTAACTCAATACGAAGCCTTAGAGGAATGGGAAACCGAGGCATTTGAGCGTGACCGATCTAGGAGTAATAGGGGTTATCGAGGATTTTTTCCCAGGAACCTACATGAATCTAGGGACGGTCAGATGAAACAATGGAGAAGGGCAATGATTACAGAAGGATTATATCCATTGTTAACAGCAGAGGAGAAATTAGGGAGTAAATGTACAGAAAAGACAAAACATTTAATGAGAAGTGACGATTCTGAAGACGAATTTATGGAAGAAATGTTAAGGAACCCCCCACCATATCAGGAAGGAACAAGTGGATGCACCCCAAGTGCACCACCGTTAAAAACCCCATTAGTACCACAGGTAATGCATGAATTCACCCCTAGTAGAATACTTCATGACAAAGAAAGAGAAGCCCTAGAGAAGACCAGAGCAGAATTAATACAGAAAATAACACAGATAAAAGTACATCCTGATTCATTGACCATACCTGTAACAATTGGTCCAGTAGTTCCATTATATGGTACTCAGGGAAACTGTCCTCCACCGATACTTGCACCCACTCCTGTAAACGCTACAAACCCTGAAGCAGTAGTAATGGTTGAAGATCACTTTAGTGACAGCGAATCCACAATATCATTGATGGATTTACCCATTCGAGATTCTGTCAATATTACTCCCAAGAGGACTACACCTGGGTGTTCAAAAGATATAAGTCTAGTGACTTCATCAGGAGCGAAAAATGCCACAATAGTCACCCCAGAAGATTTAGAAAGGTGGGCACAAGAATCAGATAAACAGTGCACACCTCCAAAAATAATGGACATTCATAAATTGAAAGTCGAATTAGAAGAAATAATAGCAGGAAATGTAGGACTAGATCGCTTGAATACCTATGATGATGAAGAATTATTATTTATGTGCAGAAGTATCACAAGAAATGTAAGATTATTCCATGAAAAATTATCCAATCTAGCACTACAGATGGGAATAGAAATAGGGAGATCAAAGGTGTTGCAGAAACCCTATAGAGCAGAATTTTCAGAAAAAGATTTAGAAAACATGAATGCCTCTGGAAGAAAATTACAAGTAAGGGAATTAATGATAGTTTTACAAAAATGGGGAGACTTAGATAAATGGAGAACTAGGTGGGCCAAGAAAAAGGAAGAAGTACGATCAAGTAGATCAGCGTCGGAATATGTGATGAAGGAGACAGAGAAAGCAGACCAAATGTAGCCAATGCGAGAAATTGCGGGAGGAGGATATGTACATGTCCCATGGAGCAGACAGGATATTTTGTCATTTACGAATGATTTTCCAAAATTGAGAGAAAAACCAATTGAATGGTACAAACAGGTTGAAAGGTTTGTGAAGGTGTCAAAGGTATTGTTGAAGGATTTAGATGGTTTGTTTGACATAGTGGTACCTGCCGATTTGTGGACAGATTGTAAAATTACAGTTGATTGGCCAAGTGACGAGTATCCTAGAGATCCAAAAACAGGTGCCCCGTCAAATGATGTGATGAAAAAGTATCAGCAGGTGATAACTTATTTGAAAGGGAAAATACCACCGAAAGAAACAGATTGGGTGAAAATAGACCGAACTACCCAAGAGGCTAATGAATCGGTACATTCCTACTATGAGCGTTTACTGCAGGTATTTAAACAGTATAGTGGATTTGAGGACATTGGAGACAAGAACATGAGTCAGTTTGTGTATCGATTTGTTTTCGGTTTGAAGCCAGAAATTTGTCAGATGATTAAACAACACATGCTGTGTTGGCAAGGGAAACCTATCGACGAAATTTTGAAATATGCAAAATATTGTGGAGATGATATTGAGGATAGGCATAAGAAATTGCAGGAAAAAGTAATGTGGGCTCAGGTGAAAATGGCCGAGAAACAGGGAATTAATTTGGAAAATCCGAGTGAAAATCAGGGAAAGGATTCTGGAACGAGTGGTGATACTGGGAATGGTGGAAAAGTGAGAGGACGAATGAGTAGAGAAGAAGCTAAAAAGAAATTTCCTTGTCATGGATGCGGAAAATTGGGGCATTGGAAGGATGAATGTAAAAAGATCCGGAATAATAATGGCCCAAATCAAAATTTAAATCCACAGACGCAGAATGACTCACAGCAGGGTGTAAATCCTCAGAGTCAGTTGCCACCTGCACCTATTCAGGGTAATGTAAGCAGAGCAAAGCACGGTACAGACATCGGATATCAAGGAGGAAGTGGTAAGAATGATTATATAACCTCACAATTTCTTTTACAGGACGATTTCTGTCAATACAGTTCATGACGGTGCCTAAGAGAGGGGAGAAGGAGTGCGTACTTGGCGCATCCTTATCGGTAGATCAGTCAGGTCCATACGTGGAAGGAAATGTGAAAGGTAATGATATCACTTTTCTGTTGGATACTGGTGCTACCCGGTCTACTGTAAGAACAGCAGACATTCCAGATCTTCCTCTCTCTGGTGAAAATATCCAAGTAGTGGGAGTAGCTAATCAAAGGATTAGAACACCTCTTACCGAACCAATGGAAGTTAAAATCGGAAACTTCAGAGAAATGCATCAATTTGTAGTATGCGATTCTAGCCCAGTAAACTTATTAGGCAGGGATTTATTGTGCAAAATGAACTGCACAATTTTCTGCACACCGGATGGTGTGGCAGTTCAGACACCAGATGAAGACCATGTATATAAAATTATGATTGCAAAACAGGGTACAGAAGTAGATGAGATGTTTTCGGTATTAACAAAAGACGAGTTGCCAGAAGAATTAAAAGGTACAGTAAACCCCATAGTTTGGGATTTCACAGGAAAAGAAGTAGGACTTATGGCTAAAATAGACCCAGTTAAAATTACTGTAAAAGAAGGTGCGATTTTCCCAAATACCAGACAGTACAAAATGAGTGCAGAAGTAAAGGCAGGAGTCATTGAAGAAATTAATCGAATGGTTGAACAAAACATACTAAAAGAAGTAATGAGTAGCCCATGTAATTCACCAATCATGGGACTAAAGAAACCTAGTGGAAAATATAGGATTGTTCAGGACCTGCGAAAAATAAATAAAATAGTGGAACCATGTTGTCCCATAGTGCCAAATCCTGCAGTAATTCTATACCAAATTCCTTGGAGTGCAGGATGGTTCACAGTAATTGATTTATGTCAAGCGTTCTTCTCAATACCATTGCATCCAGATAGCCAGTATCTTTTCTCATTTAAATTTGAGAATAAAGTCTATGTATGGAATCGTATTCCTCAAGGGTACACGGAAAGTCCTTCCATTTTCAATCAAATACTGAAAAAGTGCCTTGAGAAACTAGTGATGCCAGGAAGTTCAGTCCTAGTGCAATATATCGACGACTTATTGGTGGCATCGAACACCAGAGAGGACTGTGTTGTTGATTCCATAGCACTATTAAATCTTTTGGCCGAAGAAGGGCATAAAGTCTCACCTGAAAAGTTGCAGTTTTGTACAACAGCTGTTAAATATCTGGGACACCAAATTGAGAGGGGAAAAAGAAGAATAACCTCTGAAAGAGTAAAATTAATAAAGAAAATGCAAATGCCTGTAACCCAAAGACAAGTGAGAATGTTCCTAGGAATAGTAGGTTACTGTCGACAATGGATACTAGGATTTTCCTTGTTAGCAAAGCCCCTAATTCAAATGACAAGAAAGAAAGCAAAGGACCCAGTTGATTGGGATGATGAGAGTGCAGGAGCTTTTGTAAAATTGAGAAATGCTCTGTGCTCAGCACCAGCCCTAGGCATGCCGGATTATAAAAGAGAATTCGCATTATTCTGTCATGAAAGAGAAAATTGTGCACTTTCTGTCCTAACCCAGAGACACGGTTTAGACAGACGTCCTATAGCATATTTTTCTGCTACATTGGACCCAGTAGCAGCCGCGTTGCCAGGATGCTTAAAAGCAGTGGCAGCTACTTGTTTGAGCATTGAACAAAGTGAGTCAATTGTGATGGGACATCCTGTAAAGGTGTATGTTCCACATGCTGTTGTGATTCTATTGACAAGAACACGAACTCAGCATCTTACTCCTAGTCGGCTGACTAAATATGAAAGAATAATAATGGGTGCTGAAAATGTGACCATGGTAAGGTGTACTATAATAAATCCAGCAACCTTACTACCAGACCCATATCATGAGAAAATTAAAGATGACGAAGAAAATGAACATGATTGTTTACAGATTACAGAGTTATGTACGAAACCTCGCCCAGATATAGAAGAACAGCCCCTCAGAAAGCCAGACAGGGAGCTATTTGTTGATGGTTCATGTCAACGACATGAAGACGGTAAATTAACTGCTGCCTATGCGGTATGTGAATTAACTGGAATAGTCGAAGCATCCTATTTACCAGGAGTCAAATCTGCACAAGTAGCTGAATTGATTGCATTGATAAAAGCCTGCAAAATTGGGAGGAATCAAAAAGTAACTATATTTACAGATAGCCAATATGGTTACGGGGTTGTGCATGATTTTGGCCAACTATGGATGCAGAGGGATTTCCTGACTTCTTCAGGATCCCCCATTAAAAATGGACAGTTTGTAAAGGAATTGCTGGAAGCAATACAATCACCAAAAGAATTGGCTGTGGTGAAATGTGCCGCACATCAGTCAGGAGATGACTGGGTGGTAGTCGGCAACAGATATGCAGATCTGGTGGCTCAACATTGTGCCAAAAATAGATTGTCAGTCAATAAGAGGGTGGAAAGAATGGGAATCAGCTGCCAACTTATGCTGTATATGCCACCTGAAACTTGGAATGATGTAAAAAGATTACAAGATGATGTTGATGAAAATGAAAAGAATTTGTGGATCAAAGTAGGTTGTTCCCAAAGAGGAGATGATGAAGTGTGGATTAGTGCTGATGGCAGACCAGTCATGCCAGACTGTTTACTCTCACAAATGGCCAGAATGTATCATGGAGACACACACATAGGGAGAGATGCAATGATTAGGCTTTTTAGACAAAACTGGTACAATCCAAAGTTCAGGGCTGTTGCAGAGAGTCTTTGCCAGAGATGTTTAACTTGCCAGATGCATAATCCAGGGCGGAAGACAATAATTGGGTTTGGAAAAATTGGAAAGGCAGAGGGTCCTTTTATAAGACTCCAGTTCGACTTTATACAGTTACCACCATGTAGAGGGTTGAAATATGTACTAGTCATAGTGTGTCTGTTTTCAAAGTGGGTGGAGGCTTACCCTACCAGGAGAAATGATAGCATTACAGTCGCAAAGCTGTTGCTACGAGAGCTCATTCCTAGGTTTGGTTTCCCAGTAACTTTGGAATCAGATAGAGGAAAACATTTTAACAGTGAAGTGATCCAAATAATCTGTGAAGCATTCCAAATTAAACAGAAACTGCACTGTGCATATCGTCCAGAGGCTTCTGGAGTGGTTGAACAATTGAATGGCACTATAAAGTCAAGATTGGGAAAAATGTGTGCATCAACATCATTAGAATGGCCAGATGCATTGCCACTTGTTCTAATGGGACTCAGAAGCATACCTGACAGAAGTACAGGATTGAGCCCCCACGAGATAATGATGGGAAGAGCAATGAGACAAACACATGTTCCCACAAACAAACTGCTGAATATATCTGATGATATGGTACTGGACTATTGTAAAGGACTGGCTGACCTAGTGCGTTCTGTCTCTCACCAGGTTGGAGAAGACGCAGTTTCCAGGCAGCCTGAACAGGAACATGATCTGAATCCTGGTGACTGGGTGGTAGTGAAGAATCACACCAGAGAAACGTGTCTATCACCCAGATGGAGCAGTCCTTGTCAAGTCATACTGACTACAAATACAGCAGTGAAGTGTGCAGGATTTCCTAATTGGATTCATGTAAGCCACACCAAAAGAGTACCAGATCCTGAAGAAGAAAATCCTCAGACAGCATCAATAACTGAGGGAGCTGAAGGTTGCCCAGCGGAGGAATCTCAGGCTCGAGATTCAAGAGAAGCTGAAGAAGAACAACCGAGCACAAGTCAGGACTGGATACCGGTAGTAGAAATTCCTGAAGTTTACCACAGAACAAGAAGTCAAACAAGATTTGAGGAAATCGAAGAAGATCAGATAGGTGAAGAAGAAGCAGCTCGGGAAAAAGAAAAATCAGACAATAAGAGAACCTGAGCAAGGTCAGATAGGGAAAGGAAACTGGGCTCAAATTAACGAAGAACTAATCAATTTTGAGCAGGGACAGACAGGTTTAGAAGAATCCGGTCAGGCTGCAGAAGTACAAAGTGCAATAAGCCCTGATCAGAACAAGTTAGATCCAGAAAAGTACACAGAAGAACAAGATCATGAGAATCATGAACATGAAGAAATAAATCAAGAACAAGGTCACCTATTGGAAACTAACAGTGGAGCTGTTGAAGAGAAACCAATCAGACCTGAAAAAGAGCAAATAAGAAGAACAGTAATTGCAGAAAAAGAAACAGTACTAAGCAGTGAAAATAAAAAGATTTCTGAAGACGAAGATAAAGAAACAGTGCAAACAAAGAAAACAAGAAAAGGAGATCATTGGCCAAGTGTCATTAAAAGAGTAAAATACCACATAACAACCAGAAGTGACGATCCAGATCAAGTAAATGAAGTAACAAGCCAAACTGAACAAGAAAATAAAACTGAGAAAAGAAGAAGTAAAAGACTGAAACTTGTGAATAACAAATTCAAGGGTCCTGATTGGACTTACATCATTCTTGAAGATTACGAAAGTTCAGAGTCAAGTGACAGTGGTGACGAAGGAACAAGTACAGAACTAACGTACGAGAAAGAAACAAGACCACCTTGACTAAGCAAAGGAGTCATATAAAGAAAAGGAAATAGATAAGAAGAGCAATCTTCCTTGTCGAAAATGCCTGACGATAGAGTTGCTGGGAGACCAAAACAGAGATGTTGTAGAAGATGCTGTGCAATATGCATATGTAGTCTAGTAATGGTGCTTATAGTATGGTTAGTCCTGATTGTAGCAGTTCCTTACCTTCTGATAATGGATAAAAAGATTAATAATGAAACTAAGGAGAGGACAGCAAACATGAAGGGCAATAGAGTAGAACTAATGGCAGAAAATGAACCAGAATTTCATCATGAAATAGCTGATAACGCCACTAGTTTAAATGTTTTTACAAAGTTATTATTTCAATATGTAGACACAATGGAAGTTAGTAATTGTTATGTCTGTATGAAGTTACCTGAATCAGTAGCAGAAGGATTAACATACCATCACTTACCACTGACATATGGCATATCATGTAGTGTTTTGTCTAGTTTATTTTATAGAACAGGGAGACTTCAGTATTATTATTCAAACCTAGATGTGATATTTTCTGAGGTTCCGATTCGAAAGAGTATGAACCCAGTGCTTAGTAGTCAAGACGCACAGTTTATGGGAGAATTTTTCTTAACAATGAAATCAATAGACATAACACATGCACATAGACACAATCTAACATGTTCTTTACATGAAGAAGAAAAGATATTTTTGAATTTAGTAGAAGATAGAAGACAAGATTTTCAAAAGAAAGCTTCTGAGCATAAGGCTCATTTACCACCTTGGGCAGAGAAAGAAGGGAGTTACACACCTGGCAAGGCTCAAGCTGCTATGGCTCTGGATTTTGTAAAGACAGGAAAGATTTGTCTTCATAGGTTAAAGACTGATTATAACAATGTTTTCATCGGTACCAGTGAATGTGAACATAATTTCTTAATTCTTGGAGGTTGGGGAATCAAAGGAGGAACAGATTCAGTTTTTCCTGGAATCTATTATGTGTGTGGGAATAAGGCTTATTTTAGGCTTCCTGCACGGTGGTATGGAAGTTGTTATTTTGGAATAGTATTTCCAAAGATATACCATGTAAAAAGAAACACTGGGAGCAATGAAAACAATAGTGAATTAATACGTAGTAAAAGAGCTAGTTTTTCAGAAATTGTAGGTGATATATTTGGTGCATTGATACCTTCAGTGGGAATAATTCTGAACTCAAGGAAAATATGTAAATTGTCTACAGTGGTTGATCGTTTATCAACGGATACTGCTGGAGGTTTTCTAATGATTAATGCGGAGATGGTTGCGATTAGGTCTATGGTGATGCAAAATCGACTTGCTCTTGATATTATATTGGCAAAAGAGGGCGGAGTCTGTAAATTATTGAAGACGAAACACTGTTGCACTTATATTCCTAATAAGAGTGCAGAAATTGGAACGTATATACAGAATATAACTAAACTTGGGAAGGAACTTAAACCACTGGAAGTTGATAGTGTATGGGAAAGATTGACAAGTAGTATTGCGTCAATTGGTACCTGGTTTACTAATGTAGGAAAAGTACTTATAGGGTCAAATATTAGTACCCTTAGCAGGGATAGCAATAATAGCACTGACAATAATAATATGGTGCAAATGTTGTAGAAAAAAGGGAACATATAATGTGACAGGAAAGGGAAAGAAGAGAAAATTAGATGAAATAGAACTTGAAGAATGGAGAAGTGAATTATACAAGAAATTGAAAGGAGGGTAAAAATAGAAAATGTAAAAATAAGAGTGAAACTATTTGCTAGAAGTTGGCATCTGATTGTGAGTAGTATTTTGATGGCTCAGAAACGCCATCAGAGAGGGGATTGATGGAGCAAGGACTCATAAATGAGACTTGCTCGTACGCAATCTCCTCATAGTATTAACCTATTAAACTTGTATTGTCTCTACTAATCCTTGCATACACTACACGAATAGTAAGGATGCTTGCCTATGTGTTTTACTAATGAATAACGCTTGTCTGTAATCCAAAATGGCCGCTAAAGCGCGGGAACCCTACTGCGCATGTCTCAACCACATCTAGTGTTGTGACGTCTTTCTTTGCTTGGTGGGAAATTTCTGCTTCTGCGCAATGTGCATTAAAATGGCCGCTTGATGTTTTCACATGCTTCAGCTTGCTCTCATGTCATTATTTAACTGTCGTTTCTCTAACGCTACTAATGCGGGATAGAACTTATAATTAAATGGGTATAGAGTAGACAGAGTGGGCATACAGTGAGACATTTTATTTGTGATTTTAATGTGTTCTTCTTTGACTTTTATTAGTTCGTAAACTTGGGCCTGGGTTTTGGTGAACTGAAACCTCGTGTGACAAAGATTCCGCACATGCGCCCTGAGAGGCAGACGAGAAAGAAAAAGATGAAGTCAACTTGGACATCATCCAAGGCCATGACCTGCTGGGCGACACCACTACATACCAAGATGTTCTCGTCGAAAAGCAACATTTTATATGAATAAATTGTCAATTTTGTCGTGAGACGGGTGGGAAATAAAGCAAATGTATTAAATTGAAGGGGCGGTAGTTTAAAAACAATAGGCTTCAGAAATACAAGGCAAATCAATATGGTGTGAGAATCCACCCCCTGTCCCTGTCCAATCAGAAGTAGTGGTCCCATATTTTAGCAACATTAAGGGGAGGTACATGGGTGTAGAAGGGTATAATAGATATAGAATTAGTTTATTAGTTAGCTTATCACAGAACGCGAAGAAGAGCTCTAGACTGCCAAGCTGATCGATTGCAGACTGAATCGCTGTCCAGAGAGATCCTGAGAGGGGGCGGCGGAGTCCATTAGAAGGAAGACACGGGCTAATCGAGGAGAAGTCAAGTATCAGAGAGGGGAGCGACGCAGGCGTCGTTGTAGAGAGGTCACCGGTCCTGTCCTGATCCTGGAGGAGGTCTTTGCTCTTCATCCTACCTGGGTCCTATTCTTTCCAACTCCTTGGCCAAAGGGGTTTGGTTCTCGCACTTAGGTAAATATAATGCAACCTTTAGTTGCGCTGCTGTCTCTATCCTCTCCTCTCCTTTTCTGAGGGACCGTCATTGATTAGTAACAATTATTCTATACTTCATCTTGGGTATACGATTAAGTACCGTGTGGTTCTGTATTTTACTCTGAAAAATCTTTAGATAAACATTTTAAAACTTCCTGACTCAGTGGTTATTTCAGGATTATGTACTATAATGAATGTCACTCATTTTAAACTTCCCAATTAGCAAAGGATTCATTGGTAAGTCATTACTATTCAATCAGAAGGTAATTCGTAGCACGGATTTTGATAAAAGAGTACAACTGATAAAACCCAGCGTAAGTATTAGCGTAGTATGAATGTATGGGCCCAAGTGAGTATTTGGTGTATGAATGCTGTTTGCTAATATCGCGCTGGATCAGCAGCAAGCTCCAAAAGTACACCTACGGCAAGCATGTCTGCACCCTTCTGTGCTAATGCAGTGGCACGGGTATGCGGCCAGAAAGAGATGTCACTGGTGCTGGGAATTCTAAGATTACCACCCCGCTCAAAGACTAACTGCCTGAACTACTTTGCGTGCACTCACCCAGAAGCAAACTTTCTACACCATGGTAGAGATCACTGACTTGCTTGACATCAGAAACAAAGTTACAAGCATTCTCCTAGGTACCTGACCTGACTCTTCTACTCTACCGAATTACAGTAGTACCATCTCAAGTATTACTATTCAAACCAGCCTGTCTACTTCTCAATGTACACTCGCTCCCCACTCATAGAAGATTAAGCATTTGCAATGCAATAGGTCTCGCATTATTGAAAGTTTAAACTATTGGCGTTACAAATTATAATGTTTGTTAGATATTTTTTGGGCAAAAATATCCCAGCAGTAGCATAAATAATTAAATAAATTCCACGAAGCAAGGAAAAGGTGCAGTACCACAGGCTGTTCCTAGGTGTCCCTGATGAATTGTAAAGGGACCTCTATTAGCCACATAAGGTACTACACCCTTAATGCAATATCATTTGCAACACCAACAGCTCAAACTTCGCTAATGCAAGACCTATTGCATTGCAAATGCTCGTTTACATTCTTGGTGGCCATGTCAAGTGCCTTACACTTCTGCCCGATCTTCATCATTTGGAAGTCCAAAGAATGGAAGTACTTCCTTCCAAGAGAAAAAGAAGAAACAGCAAATCTGCTCGACCTGCCTGTGTATTTCTTAGCCTCTCCTTGAAACAGTGGCAATGAATTTACCACACGGCCGAATTATACTGCATTTACGTTATGGTACTGTACTGAATTGCACTGTAACATTGGTCTTGATCCTCACACCCCTGACCAGGTCCCAAAGCTCTTGCGGGTGTTCTAGTAAGAGGGAACTCCATTGTCTATGCACTGGTGGTTGAGTGTGGATTTATATAGTCGTCTATGTGGGAAGAGTATGGGTGTTGTGGATGAGGTTTAGAAACGTGCTTCTTGTGGAAAGGATTCACAAATTTTCAAGGAGCAAAAACACCAGGAAAAGAACCTGTGCTTCTATAGATCAAAAGCCGTCAAACAGCAACAATTTGTTTTGAGTCACGTGGCCCTGAGAAACTGTCACAAAAAAATGGGCGAACTCTCAAATGCTACCAAGTAATTAAAACGTCACAGCTAATGCGGTTTAGCACCGAGACATGCGATGTGAGAATTGCCGTGATGAGAGCTGACATGCCCTGGCCTGACTCTTAAGGTAATCAGTAAAGGATTGTGACCTGCTGCGTGTTTCTTTGGCGCCTCTGCTACAAGCTTCTTCCTACAAACACCGCTCTCTGGCAGCTAGTCAAAGACAGGCTGTAATCGTGATCAAGCCTTTGCTTGAGCATTACAAGTGATGGTGTAGTGCACATAACCACCAGCGTGGGATTCTCGTACCAGAGTTCTATCTACAGGAGAATGTATGCAAATCAGTATATGAAGTCACAAAATACCAGTTCTTCAGCCACCAAGGGCTGCCTGCCACAGCTGTTTACTTTCCAAAATCAACAGTTTGGTAAAGAATAAACGCGTAAATGAGCCACTGTGTGGAAAACAAAAGCAGAAAAGGAGTAAAAGGTAGAAACAGGTGCAAAAACAGAGACATTTGGGTACGTCTTCACTGGGCTCTTTAACATCAGTATTTATTGTTATCACTGCTCCTTTTATGAGATATTTACGGTATGGCCCTGCCACAAAAAGCCTCTATGTAAACAAAACATACAGTATATCCCCCTTCATCCCCGCACACGAGTGACACTCATAAAATTTCACTGTGTGAGTGGCTGCCACAGAAACGTTAGTTTGAGGGGTCAGGGTAAGAGTCGCTGACTTGGCTTGCTCTTTTGGTACCCCTGGCACAGACCTGTTACCCCCTGGTGGAAGGAATCATGGAAGTAACATAAGAACAGAAAGTGAACCCTGTTTACTTTCTTTGGTTTCCACTTCTTACTCTTACTCTGCCCCTCAGCACCAAATGGCATGTTTATTAGGGTCTAATGGTGGGACAAATATTCCACCCAGTGAGGTGACTGGGATTCATGGGTACACACCGTCATTTTGGTGACTCAAAGACAGGTAAAACAACTATAAAAAATGAGTAACATGAACAAAGGACTTTTTTGCGCAAACTCGACCTGAAGGTATTGGGGAGCTTTACATGAGCACCATTACATTACACAAGGTCACATTCAGTTTATTTTTAGGCATGGGGGAGATTAAGTAATTTGCCCAGAATCACAGGATGGCGAGCCAATGCCGAGACTTAAACCTGGTTCCCCAGCTCCAAAGTCACAGCTCTGGCAGTAACGCCACACCTTCACCCTGACTTTTGCCTCCTTCTGACCCTCATGCCATTGTGTGACCTTTTCAGGCCAAGGACACCTGCAGACCGCCCACATGAACTAAAGCACTGCATTACAATCAATCAGGATTTGTAGAGTGCGCTTATCAACCGTGAGGGTATCCAAGCTCTAGGTCCAGGCAGCTCGGGGGCTTCAGTCGAAGAGCCAGGTCTTGAGTCCCCTTCTGAATTCCTGGAGGGAGGGAGAGGTCCTCAGGTGGGTGGGGAGGCTGTTCCAGGATTTCATGATAGGAGAAGTTACGCAACAGTTACAGAACTAGATGACTGATAGGGTCCCCTGCTCCATCGTATTCACATGGTCACCGCCTACACCCTCCATAAAGACCCTTTAAGGTTTGCAGCTTTACCCTTGTTTATTCAGTGAACTGCTGTCTATTGCTTCAAATAGATTGTTTCAGGTGACTGACGCCAGCGCACGTAGCAGGGCCTGATAAGCCCCGGAAGGAGAAACAAGACAAGTAAACAATGGGCCACAAGCCTTTCCAAATGCATGTATTTAATACCTTTGGCCACTGGGTGTGTGACATGGGGACGTCCCAACTAACGAAGCCTCCCATTTTCTGCTAACCATACTTCTCGATAAGCCCTCCATATGACTTTTACTTCTAAAGCTATGGAGTACCTCTAGGGCTGGCTTCTCCTGGGAAGTTCTGAAAGACTGTTTAAATCTCGATAATAGGAACACCATCCATGGCTGGCCTACGTTAAAAAAGTCTTTGTCTCCCTGGATTTGAGTATGCTCTATAACTTCCCTGAAAAAACAGGACCACAGACTAAGGAGAGGGTTGAAAAGAGCTTTGTTTCACATCGTGAAGAGGTGCGGATTGAAAAATCTCTTGGATTAAGTTCTATTATAAACTATATGCAAATATCTAATGTCTCTGGCATTGAACCATACCAAAAATGCTTTGCTACACCACAGCACAGATTCTACTTGACTAGTTTGAAGCTAAACTAAATCCATCATTTTGTAGCTTTTCCCCTTGCTGGCTTATGGGTTGCCACTTCTTTTGAAATGTCCCTGTGATAGTGTTTCAAGTCAATTGACAGTACACTTTATGCTATTTTGCACTTTGTGTCATATAATAAGGGTTCGTTTTGTATGTCCTATTCTCCTACAAAAGTACTTTAGTTCATATAAAGAGGGTTAGAATATATTCAATCCTTAGCCTCTCCAGAAATTCGTATGGCCATACTAAATTTAATTACTGCTGTTGTGAAATTTAGGAAATGTTATGGAATGTGAATGTCGCTGTTCTGTTTTTAGTTTTTTTTGTAAATATTTTGTATTAGTAACCTGTCGATCTAATTATTTTATCTGTTATCAATTATGACTGTATTTATTCTTTGTGCTGTTATGACCAGCTTTTGGTCCAATAAGGATTTTTGACTGACTGACAGACTTTTACATCCTCATTACCTCTGTTTACACACTCTAAGGTTATCTTAACTTCATGATTAATTTCGATTTTCGAACTACAAGACCTCCCATGCGACTCATTATGCCTGCACCGAGCTACAAATGTATGGCACGGAAATCAGCAGAACTGCTGAGTACAGTGACTGCTACCTCTCTGACTACTGCAACAACTCTGAAATAATAGCTCATTTATTCAACTTCCCCTGTGGTATCAACTTGTGATATCGACGATGTAAACAAACGTAGTACAAAGCACAAGAAATAATTCGTACTGAATCTCATTTGTTTAGCCACTAAAAGTTTTCTATTGCACATAACCCGACACTTTACACCAGGATAAGAGCATGAAAAATCAGGATAGTACCTGAAATGGCAGGGTCAAAGAACGCAAGGAGTGCCTCGCTGGGTACAAGGGCAGAAAAGGAAGCCTTTTATCTTCTTTGACTAGAGTAAAAGATGTGCTGTGAATGGAAGGGCCGCGGCTGCTTGAATCAATAAGTTGAGACCACAGCGGAAAGGTTCCTGTTTAGTCTTTAACTCGTCTTTCTCTCTGGAAATTGCCTTGAGCGGGACTCGTTGGCTTTCAAATACTTAGAATATTGGTGAATTGTGATCAAATTTGAAGAAGTGAAATATATTGCTGGGCGGCCAACAAATTAACAGGAAGACCCGAGCTAGAGCAAAAGGGTCTGGCTCAAACTTACTGCCCGTGCAGAAGCCGAGCCTTGAAAATATTTGCTATATAAATCATATAACAAACCATGTAAATTATGGTGAAGTCTCATCAAAATTTAAAATCGTGAATTTCTTTGAGATGTGGAAGCTCTAACAATAATAAGGCACATTATAACACTGCACTGAGGTATATTAAAAGTGATAGTTTTGTATAACTGGTAGTCTGAATTCACATATTTGAAATTACTTTCATATGCGATGATGAAGAATAAGACTTTTGGTGAAAAAAGTATTTGCTAAAGATCACACATTTTAAGCGGGGAAGCCGTGATTTATCCAAGTTTTCCGCTTTCACTTTGTACATAGCCAGGAAATAGGCCTCTATTGTCTCTCCTTATATTAATGGTTTGTTTGACCTCTTAGGTCATTTTCTGCCATTTTTAACCGACCCGATGGCTGAGCGCTTTACATGAGAACCAGTTACATTACACAAGGTCGCATGCATTGTTTATATGCACTGGAAAATTAAGTGATGTGCCCAGAATCACGGGATATTGAGCCAACCCCGAGACTCGAATCTGGTTACCAAGTTCCACAGTCAGCACCTCTGACAGTAAAACCACATCCTGGGTAGAGGGAGGTAGGCAGGCAGAAGCCGCATGAAAGCTCGGCTCGTTGTGCGCTCGAGGTTCCAAGAGGACCACGAGCCAGCGTCAGGCTTCAGGCTCGAGCCTGGCTCGAGCTTTCAGTGGCTTGCCTGCCTATAGTGAAATGTGCCTGGGCTAAGAATTCGGACTCCCGCGGCTTACTTGCCCTTCCGGATTGCATTACTACTTGCAATTCATTATGCATTACGGCAAAATTGATAAGTTTTAAATATGATATATAGCAATGGTCACTTAAAAGTAAAAAAAAACATTCTCTGGATTCTAAAGTATGGCATAAAGTGTTACTACTTCAATATTTTACTTAGACACTTTCTGAAATCCTTCACTATGGACATCAGTGTTCAACAACATAAATACGAGAGGAAATGTAAACAATCAGATGAACAGATGAAGAAGAAATCACCGGGGTGCATGTGCTAAGGCAAGTTATAAGGACCCTGTCGCAAAATATGGCAAGAAAATAAGCATGACATCTGCTTTGATCCACAGGGCAAAAAGAGCACCCCCAATAGGAGACCGGCTAAGCAAGAAGAATGCACACCATTACAGTTGCCAGTTAAAGACACTGCTGCAAAATTTGCACGAGAGGATCAAAAGTGGAAAATATGAAAATTTATATTAGTAACATTTGGCACTCGTCCTCTTGGCCGAGAAAAATGCTTTAACTGCAAATAGGTTTATTCTGTAAAAAAAAAAACTGGTTCCTTTAAAATGCCCCATCGCCCTATACAGGTCTACGTACTGAGCTCAAAAGGCAATTCTGTGAGCAAATACATTGTTTAGTGCTCCTATCGGAGGCTACACACGAGTCATTCCGGACTCCATTAAAATACTTTGTATGTGACCCTTCAAGATAGTCTGTCACCTTGTTGGGCAGCAAGTATGATATGAATGTTCCCTGTAATACACGTGTGCCCAGGCAAAATGTGTGCCCCTTTAAAATACCATGGTCACCTAAATGCTGTGTCCTCCGTCCTGGGGAAAATTCTCTTCTATAAAAGGCAATTAATGAGCCCCTACAAGAGGATCTGTTTCCCTGTAAGTATACATTTTGTGCAAATTTGCATGCCAGTCTCTGTTTTTGTAATACAGAAGAAGGTCTGTGGTCCTTAAGACGTTCTGCATTTCTGCAAGATGCTAAGTATGTGCCTCTGTAGGGCACTATGTGCCCTTGCAAGATGCTACAATACGCGTGCACCCTTCTGAAATATTCTGAGCCCCAGAAAGTTCCCACGTGTGTTCTGTAGTTAAAGGTTCTGCAGCTTGCATGCTGCTATCAGGTGACCAATTAAATGGTATACTTGCGTGCCAGGGGCTACATATTTAATCCTTGCACCTGTAAGAGATCCAGATAAAACGGCAGGCTATTTACACCAATATGCCATTGTGTATCTTTGTAAATTGGCATGTTTGCGCTCCAGTAAGACGTTTTGAGAATACACACGATGGTAAATATTTGTGCATCTAACATTATGTGCCCCTCTAAAATGATACAATGGGTATCGCTGTAAAAAGTTCAGTTTATTACATAGTGCCTTTGTAAAATGTCTTGCGCCCTCACCGGATGCTATGTGTGGTATACATCCTTTATTGCCAACATGTTTTGCTGTCACAATAAACGAATACAAAATAAGATAGCAATGTGTAAGGCGCAATAAGTTGTCTGATGCCCCTATTAGCTTACGATGATGTGACCAACGTTAAGACGTTCAGCACTCCAGTAACAAGGCGTGCTCCATTATTAAGTTATTTCCTTGTAAGATGGCTTGAACGCACCTGTCCTTCTGTGTTATGCAATACTTGTACGATACAAATACTGTTCCCCCATGAAGTGGTTTCTGGTCACTGTAAATGATATACTTCTTTAACCTACCTGACCACTCCTTTTCTGACTGATTATATGTCCCTGGAAGTGGCTCTGTGCTCATATGATTGGCCTGCAGCGCCGCGGTCGAGGCAGGTGTTACGACTGTCCCGTAGCCTAGGTATGCATGTATGGTGGAGCCTCTATTGACAGTAGTCGTACACGGGAGCTGGAGACGGGTGTATCTGACTGCCCGGTAAAGTGGTACGACAGGAGAGGTGCCCCCTGTCCCTTTACCCGTCTGACCACACAGCCCCCGACCTCAACACAGCGCTCCCTGCTCGTCCCGTCACTTACCCACAGGATGAGGCTCTCGCAGAGCTCGGTGTCCTTGGCCTCCATGGCCCTCGCAGCTCTGTGCGCTCTCTCGGCAGCGGAGCCCCCCTGGGAGGTTTATTTTCACTTCGCGGCTAGTGAAGTTTCGTAACAGCCCAGCCACCGGCACAGTCACGTTACAAGACAAAAGCACGACGTACGTCGTTAGACACAGGGGCAGTATTATTTTTGATATTGACCCGCCCTCTCATTGAACCTTTGAGAGGCAGTCACACTGGCCATTCAGAGGCGTGGCATTTCATGACTGACAAACAACATTAACCAATCGAAATGGGAGCTACGACGCTCTGTCATAGCAGCGTTTGTGGGACACTATGTGATTGGAGGTGAGGTTGTGCGAGGAACCGGTACTGGCAGGTGCATGGAGCTGAGTTGGACTGGAGGTTGTCGTGGGACTTTGATCTTGGATGAACGCTTCTCGGGGCTAACATTGCTAGTTAGCGCCCGCTCGCGGCAGAGCCTTTAAAGAACCGCTAAGGGATAGCGACAAAGTTTACGACTACTAGCTTCTCTGTTGAAAGCGTAGGGATGTGTCAGAGACGGACTAGCGCTAGTATCTCCTTATCAATATCTGGGAACTGTAGTATTGTTTATTTTTGTTCTTTTTGTAACGCCTGGTGCGCGTTGGCAGCGATTTCTTATTTCTAGAAAAAATAGCTGCGAATTAGTTCAGTTTGCAGTACAACTTTCAAATATGTTTTGAAGGATAAGTTGCTGCATATCGTATGTGACGCCTTGAGTATACACGCCAACGCTCCAGGTTTAGGCAAGTGAGTCAGGGAAATGTATCAATATCCTAATTGACCTGTAATGAAGTGTTAGATTTTCAAAGGGGGAGAAAACCGAAACATGGCCACCTCGGTTTAATAAATCTAGATTTTCTTGTTTTTAAATTTCAGAACACTTTATGGATTTTAGTCAGTGCTGGAATTGGAAAAATTCTTCTGGAACACACAAATTGGGTCAAGGTGTGACAGGGGAAAGGGGTGGAGACTCAAGTGGTGGAGCTTGAAGGCTTATACATTTATTTTAAAACAAAAAACTTCTGCAAATCAATTGGCAACAATGACAAACGAGACAGTAAATCTGTTCCAGCTACTTAAGTGGTCACAAAGAGGCTGCATTAAAAAAATATCTTACAGGGTTAAGACACCTGCTGCAGAGATACCTGGGTGCCCAGCAATTTTGAGGGGATTATAATAGCAGTAAAATAACTCTTGGAGAGTTCTGTGGTTTGTCCCTACACAGTTTTTGACCATAGAGGATTAATGTGTCTACTTCAAGGCACACTGTACCATGCATTTCACATATTTGTATTTTATGAAGGGATAATAAGGCTCTGATTATTTTGTTTTTTAAATCTCTTTATTTAATAGTGTATGTTCTCCATCAATCAGAGATGCGAGTTTTAATTTGTTGAGCTATTTCTGACAGTCTTCTGTGTTCTCTATTGGGATTATGGAGTTTAGAATAGAAAGTGTGAAATGTTTTCAGGATGTTTTTGCTTCTGTATGTGTTAGCAGATTTGTCTTTGATTGCCACAAGGTGTGTTTTATTGTTTTCAGTTTTGAGATAGTTGGCTAATAGCTTACCTACTTTATTACATTCTGTATTTCTGAATTTCGAGTCATTTATGTTCTCTTTCGCTGAGTATTTTGTTAAATTTGTACTTGAGTGGTTTAAGTTTAAGAAGGATTGATTTATCGCTACATTGCACTAGTTATGTTCTAATTTTTTAATAACGACCTATAAGGAGTTGAGTTTAGAATTCATATTAATATTTTTACTGGTCATGCTGACACTAATCACTCCTCTTATGGTGGCCTTCATGGCATCCCATAGGAGTTCAAGGGGACAGGTGATCACACCTATTCTGTATGTAGTACTGCTATTTGATTGAGGAGATGATTCGCTTCCTTGTTTCCGAGTCACCAATTATCTCGGCATTCATTTGCCAGATTCTCCAGATGTTATCATTGGTTATTGGACTAGTGATATTTAGTTCTAGATATATGCAAGCGTGATAGGAGATTAATATTCTCTTTGTCTTTGAGTTGTATGTGCTGGTCGTCAGCCAGCTGTTTGTTTGCTAGTAGACTATTCATGATAGTGTGTTCGGGAGAGTAGAGTAGAATGTGAATTTGCTACCGGTTGGGTTGTAACGACGCCAAGGGTCATCTAGGGGATGTATTATAAGGAGTTGTTTCATTTGCCTATGTAAAATATTTGGTCAGCAGGTGCAAGAAGAAATCATGTCTATGGCTATATCAAGAGGAATGTTGAAATCGATACCAGCTTTCTTTGAAATTAATGTTGAGATACTATTTTCTTTTTGGTAGGGGAACATGTGCATGCAACAGGTGCCCAATTCAGGCAATTTCTTGTTTCACGAAGAAGAACGTCACCTTTGAGCTTATGTCAGTAGTCCAGTTTTTATTTTCTCTTAAATGGGTGGTTGAGGCCCTTTGTGTTGATTGATAGAATTTTTAGTTGTTTATATGACATTATTGAAGTTTCTGCAGTGGTAATGGGCATTTGTATGCCATAGTTTTTGTTTTAGTATTACAGAGAAATTGCATGAGCGGTCTTCTTCTTGGGTTTGTGAACAGTCATACAGATGTATTTTGCTAGTATGACATACTTCCTGAGTATGCTAGTAGCTGTATAGCTTTGAGATCAAACACACAAAAGGTAATGGGGGGGATATTTGCAATAAGCCTAACCACTCGCAATCATTTGGGGTAGCAATCCAACCCATTGTTCTTTTGCCCTCCATGTCATGTGCGAATCAACCTTGATCGTGCTCTAATAGGAATAGTCCAGCCTCAACTATCAAACTTTTAATATTTTTTTATACATAATAAACTCACTGTGCCATGGTAGCCAAGACCGGTATCATCCTGGTTGAGTGTCCAGACTCAGCACCTGGTAAGGTCCCCTCTGAGCGCGGAATGGCATTGGTGTGGGAAGAAAAAGACAGAAGTGATAGAAAAGGAGCAGAGAAAGCAAAGTGATATCCCTAAGTGCAGATACCCAACCAACCACACACCCTGCAACCTGCCAACCCCCTTCGGAACAGAGAACAGTAGGAGCCTCAACAGGCCGCTTTAGGGAGCTAGCAGCCTGCAAGAAAGCCTAAAGGTATCATGCAAAACTTGACATATATTGTAATTCTGCATTAACTGAGTAATGCGAATGATATATTTTAGATTATAGTGTCTGATATCATTAAGATATGTTATAAAAAGCCAATAGACTATTATGCAGTAAAGTCAAACACAGTGTGTAATACATTCTACAGCTTACTCATGAATTTAGTTAAGGAGCTGTTGTTGCAACCAAGAGCGTTTAGGTGGGAGTCTAATATGTTACACCGGTACTGAAGCAAGCAAGAGTTGTAGAACAGTTAACAGCTTAAATTGCATTAACAACTGAATAAACATTCAATATATCCTTAAGAGCATAAAAATGTATAAGATATAAGTTTTGAGTTGTAAGTCTTATTTATGGGTTAGGTTATATAGATATATGGATATAGTTGCTAAATGTTGATAAGGGCATAAAATGGGATATAGTGATCAGAAATAGAACCCCTTCATATACCGTGTGTGTATTTTGATTTTTATCATGAATAGCACATTTAGTACAGTTTTGAACATATAGTACTCTTAATTAGATTAGTACTGGATAGTTGAACATTGTTTATGTTTAATGCGGTTAGGTTGTTAGGTAATCTAATGCTGTAAGTGGAGAGTTTGTAGAACTTTTTATAATTGTAATGATTATTGAAGCATTGTGTATCAAAATATACAGGGATCTATCTAGGGAAATGAAAAACAATGACTACAGTGTTTTGTCCCCTCAGATCTGTGTAACTCAACAGTCTTCTTTACTCACTTACTTACTATCCGTTATGCCGACTGGCATATAGGGCAGCAGTGAAGGACCTTCACTTCTGTCTGTCTTGGGCACGTTTCTGTACGGTGCCCCAGCTGTGGCTATGCCCCACCCCAAAAGCAAGCATTACAGTCATTCTGCCCCCAAAGGGGCAGTTTGTGGAGTTTGCTGCCCGATCTGCACCTTCGGGGCAGTAGAAAGTCCTCTAGAAACCAGGGATATATTTACTAAAAAAAAAAAGCAGTACGGGCAACCAACCCTGGCCTAGGGCCATGCCACACATCAAAAGGGGGCATTACGGTATTTCTGCCAACCCCTGCAAGTCAGATTGGGGAGCTTGCTGTAAGGATGGCTAAAAGAAAATATTGACCAGATTACTTCCCGGTACTCACATTTCTCCGATTGATGCTTTCTCGGCCCAGGCTTTAGGCACTGCCGACCTCCCTGTCAGGATTGGCAGATATTGAATGGCAGAGTCTGATGACAATCTGTCCTGCTTCCCAAGGCGTAGATCTACCTGTATGTGAGTAAGCATGGAAAGCTGGACCAAGTTCTGTAGAGAAGGGGAAATGAGAGAGAGAAGGGATAGCTGGAGTGTCATGTTCTCATCTGTTGTATCTCTCTTAGACTTCAGGGGATTTATGACAGTGTTTATACAGATTAACATCAAGTACTACAGGTGAACAAACCAAATATTTACTAACTAACATGGTTCACAGTCAGAAGTAATGCAATCACAAACGTAATCTTAATTGTCATGCTTACTGGCTTTACAATGGCGGGCTTCAGTGAACCTAAGCCAATGTAGCCGAAGCTAGTGTCAGTATTGGTGAACTCCAGGGAATATATGACGTTACAACGCAAACAATTACAAGGCATGCTTTTCTAACGCAGTTTTTACATCGCATGATTTTACAACGCATGCCATTACAACGCATTTTTTTAAACTACCATTACAACGCATTCCATTACAACGCATACCATTACAATGCATACCATTACAACACATAATACTTTTAGGGCAACAGTAGGGTAAGTGTTGGATAGTGTAGGGGTAAAAATTACTATTCCCACTCCAGTGAGTGCAACAGTAGGGTAAGTATTGGATAGTGTAGGGGTAAAATTACTATTCCCTCTCCAGTGAGTGCAACAGTAGGGAAAGTGTTGGATAGTGTAGGGGTAAAAATTACTATTCCCATGTAGCTCAAAACCCATACCCACCCTAAAACAAAAAAATCTCGATTACTTACCTTATAGTGCATTGTAATGGCATGGGTTGTAATGGTATGCGTTGTAATGGCATGCGTTGTAGTGACATGCGTTGTAATGGCATGCGATGTAAAGGCAGTTGCGTTGTAACAGTTGCGTTGTAAAGATAGTGCGTTGTAATGACTGCGTTCTAATGGATGTTTCCCACTCCAGGATGAAAGCTATCCTGGAAAAAGGTAACAAAAAGCAAGGGACAAACAAAACTAAGGTAAATTGTAATCCACAAACAGGTCAAAGTTCAGACAAAATGTCTGGGAAACGAGGAACAAAATGTCCAAGTTGAGGGATGAGTGCTACGGTTAACAAGCTAGAGCAACAGCTAAGGAGCCAATGCACCACATAAAATTGTTGTCAGGCACCTTCCCAAGGGAAGTGAACTGTTTGTAAAGCACTTCTGCCATCCATCACCTGAAATTCCCACCTCCTTACCTTCCCAGGCTAGTATTCCTGGCACCAAAGCTGTTATAGACCACTCTGCCACAGTCCCATAAGGATTCCTACTTAGATCCTCCTGCATCTTTTTCACCCAGCAAGTCTAAGTTTCTGCATACCTTGCTTATTCATGACATTTCCTTCTTTGCAGCTTGGAAGCTTGGATAATGAGTGCAGAAGGAATTATGGGTAGGATACCTTTTATGGATTGTTCCTCTTGAAGGGATATGTCTGGGTTGTAAGAAGGTCTCAACATTTTCATGGACATATCAGACCCCAGTGGCATAAGAAAAGGACATTAAGACTGTGGAGACCCATCAAATGAGTTTAGAAGTTCCAGCAATATTAGTGTCTTTCTTAATTCCAACAGGGTACCTGTTTCCATTGGAAAGTACAAAGAATTCTCAATCTAAGATGGAGAAGGAGTACATAAGATCAATTTGGAAAGAGGCAGCATTTAACCCAGCACAACTGAGAACACCTTGCCTAGCAACTGTGCATTATGCTGGTTTTCTCCGCTCTCATATTAGTTTGTATCCACTATTTCTTCCTTATGCACTTTTGTTGTTTTGGTCGCTCCATTCGGTTTCCCTACGATGAAATCCTACCTAACCTCTTCACTTCTCATTCCAATTTCCTATCACTATAAACTAGTTCCTGGGTGGGGTCCCTCTACTATCATCTCCTCTGAGTCCTCTAGTGGAGTGCTCACTCACACTGTAAGTGACGCCTTACCTTTAGCTTGCGCTGGTCAGTGTTATCAATTAACCAGGCACATACCAAGAGTATTGCTTTTCCGATTGCTGTCCACATAATAATATAATGTAATATAATATTGGTGGTGGGCAACTATTGAGCATAGGTACTGACCGGAGACACGTGTCTTTTAAAAGATTGTAGTTCTGTCATACGAAAACATTCTGTCAGGGAGGCAGAGTCTCCTCAAATGTAAGGCCTGGGACGAGGAAACAAAAATCATAGTAATATGTTTACCAGTAAGTAATCGAGTCATTATTAACAGAATTCAGAAGCGTGGATCCTTGTTTGACAGGACACCCTAGGTAAGGAAGTACAGTGGCGGCCGGCATGACTCGCGGGTGGCGGGGTGGGCGTGGGGTGGGAATGAGGGGCGCGGGCGCGAGGTAGCGCAATGAAAAACAAAAAAATTACACACTTACCTTGCCACCGGTCCCGCCGCCGCATCTCTGCTCCTTGCTCCTGCTCTCCTCGTGGGACAGGAAGCCAGGCTCCCCTGACCAATCACAATGCTGCAATGCAGCGCTGTGATTGGTAAGCACCCAGGCTCCCCTGACCAATCACAAAGCTGCAATGCAGCGTTGTGATTGGTTTTGAGCGTCCTGGTTCGACGCTCAACCAGGGAATGGGGGCCTGGGTTTGTTCTCAATGCAGGCTGTAATGCAGCCTGTATGGAGAAGGGGGAAAGTGCACATGACTGGTTTGGACGGGCCGAGAGGGCCGACCATACAGTCATTGCGCACTTAGGAGGGGGCAAATCACTCCTCTCCTGCCCTGCTCCATGAGCAGAGCAGCCCCGCCCGCCCACAAAGGAAGGAAACATAAAATGATAATAACTAAAAGTTATTATTTTATATTTCCTTTCCTTTACACTGCTCAAAGCAGTGGTGAGATGCTCAACCATATCGGAGGAGCGGCCACTGAGGAAGTAGGGGATAGAGATAGGAGAGAAGTAAGAAAATATATGTTTTCTGGGATTTCCGGAATGAGAGGAGATAGTAGGATAGGTAGACATTGAAGGATGAAGGAAGGCTTTCTCAAATATTGTGGGCTTGGGCACAGAATAACCTATTTCTTCTGCCAATGTATCTGGTGTAGGGGAGGTATTGGAAGCTTGGGATGGGTTGTATGTCAGAATTAATTGACAAAAGTATTTTTTGATATAAATATTGTGCCCTAAATATGATTTAAAAAATATTGGGTGTAGATTCTTTAATAATAACTCCATACAGCGATATTTAGGACACAGTAATTTTGTCAGATAATATTTAGCTCACACTGTTCATGTACCATACCCTGTAGCTGTTATCTGAGGGATTAAGGTGATGCATATCAAGAGACCCTTTTAGACACGGTTTCCATTAGCAAATGAATGTCAGGCAAATTATTTTGAAGTGGATGCCACCTCAATCACATTTAATAGAGTTTTGGCAAGGCTGTACATTTGTGGCTTTTGAGACAGGTGCAAATATATTCAGAAGTAACGCAGTACAGCGCAGCAACCAAAGTTGCTGTGTTACATGAAAAAGAGAGAGCAAGAATGAGGCATATCTACCAAGAATGGGAGCTGTTTCCCTCTCCTCCAGCTCTGGTGCACTTTAGGCTGCCTTGTGCCACTCACACCCTTGCACTGTATTGCAGGGGTTTCTGCATGTGGCTAGTATTACATCCTATAGTCTTATGGTATCAGCATTTTAGATCCACTGGAAACTCTTCATTTTTGGAGAGGTTTCACTACAGGGTGATAGGTAGCGTTTTCATAACTTGAGATTAGTCTCTATTGTTATCCACTATTGTTTTGGAGACAGTATAAATGAAACTGGATACTGTTTGGTTCTTTCACTACTGAATGATATTTGATTATATTACATGTATGTTTGATCAAAGTATGTTTTTTGGTGATGTACCCACACAGAGGAAGCCTATGGCACTGCATATTGGGACATGACAATATGTCACATAGATAATGGATAGTGCACACTAAGGATGGACAAAATGTAAATGTTTAGTTCATCTTATCTATATGGACCCATGGACAGAGTGGGCTAAGTGACTGGTTATTGTATCATATGATCTGTAGTCAAATACCAACTTTTTCCTTTGTGCAAGTCTTTGAGGCGGGTGAAATGGTAGCTATGACTTATGCAACTTTGATGAGATGTTAATTATAAATAGGGCTCTCGGTTTTATGGTATTTATTTTTTAGACATTTCCGTCGGTATTTATCCATATTTATTTTTTGTCAACTTTATCTGTATTTATCCATATTTATTATGGGTTTTGTGAGAAAAAATAAAGCTGAAACTGGTATATTTCCGCATTTATTTAACCACAAAATATGCAGTCATGCTTGAATGCCAGCCAGGTTTCAGTGATATGAACACCCGCAGAAGATAATGCACTTATATGAAAATATGCACATTTCAGTATCAGCCTTGTGCATATCTACTGCTGTTCAAGCCTGTTTACTAAAATTCCTTTTTTTTACCCCCTTAGCTATCAATCCACACAGTTATTGGCCTGGCAGTCATGGCAAAGTGTATGTAGAATCACTCAAAAAGCAACCCAATTTCCATTTTAATCCATATTTAAAAATAAATACAAACAAGAAAAGAAATGGTTTTCTGTCTGTATTTATCTGTAAAAATCAGTAAAAACGGAAAACAGGGAGCCTTAATTATAAACCATAAATATGTGAAGGATTTTTCACTGGTTTCCCCTTTTGTGATGATGTATGCTTTGGTAACATGCATATTCTTGGATGATGATTAGTGTGGGATATGCAGTCTCAAGTTTTGTACCGTTTCATAGGCTTGCTTAGGGCTTTCAAGGATTTTACTTCAAGTAATGCTCTAGAGGAATAGAAGATGCCTAAGCAATACACTTTGATGGTCTTTTAGAAGGCTAACACTAAGAATTTGCAGCATCCTTTGTCACGTCTCATCCAGATGTTGAAATCTTCAAGGATGTGTTTCTTGTCATGGGAGATTGTGTTATTATAGCGTGTGCTACTTGCTGATAGGGAAAACTTGTGACGGGAAGCAACACTTAAATTGAACAGAGTTAGTCCAGGACAACTAAAACTAAGGTCCGGAGTTTTAATGGGTTTTCTGTAAAGCATTTGTATGTTCAATCTAGATTTTATGAAACAGTTCTCATATATAGCTTGTTTCTATGAAAATAATTATTAGTTCAACCCAAAATGAGTTTGGCTGTTGTCTCGGTTTTAAGAAGTAGTTGTTTCCCAACAAGTAATTCAAGGTTACCGAAAATTGATTAAAAAACACAGAGGTTTGCTCAGTTCCTGGTAAAGTTATCGCAAGTTTAACACAGATGTGAGTGAAAAGGAATGTATGAAGTTTATCATGCCTGAAATAATAACACACTTTCCCACTCCATTCTCATGCAAAGCCTACACAGCATTGGAAACCAAGGACCTGCTCTCAGTTGGATCTTTTTCTACCTGACTGGCAGGTCTCAGTTACCCTGGTGCCCTACTCATTAGACACCCGCAACCTCCTCTGTGGAGTACCACAAGGATAATCTCTGAGCCTGACCCTCCTGAACGCATAAGTGATCCTACTTGCCATCATCATCCGTACACCCACAACATCAAAGTCCTCTCCTATTACGATAACACCCAACTCATCCTCCCTCTTTCGAACAAAACTCCCAGTGCATGGAACAAGTTTACAGCCTGCATGATTGAAGTCCTGACTGGATGAAGACCAGCGGTCTCCAACTGAACACTGACAACACAGCAGTCCTGATCTTCAGTAAGAACATTTCACCATGGGATTCCACTTGGTGGCCGGTTGAATTAGGTATCACCACCCGCACCAAGAATCTCAGAATAGTCCTTAAAAGCAAACTCAACATGACTTCCCAAGTCAAGATCACAGTTGCCTTCTTCAACACCCTGAAGATTCTGAGGAAACTCTTCAAGTGGGTACCATCCAGCACCATCACTCACGCCATCCTTGCTAGCAAGCTGGACTACGGGAACACACTATACAATGGGATCAGCAAACATCTGACCAAAGGCCATACTTTATTAGGGTTTGCAAAAGGTTCCAGAAATCAACAGTGCATCATAGTTAACATTGTTCAGGAGAGTAATTAGCTGGACCATGATACTTACGTCGCGATAGCAATACAATATAAAAGGCACAGGTCCTCGTTGTTCGCATTAGCCCTCCCTCCTCTTCCAGCAAACCAATGAACAGGATTTATTTGTGACATTTCTTGGACTGCTACAGGTATATTCAATCTCTAAATCAAACCCCCTCCCCATAACTAACCGCCCTCCCTGCCCTCCCCCCAGGCGTGTCACTTATGTACAAGCTACGCTTTTGTGGTAAGCTTCTGCTTCAAGCTTTGTTTCACAATTGTCTAAGATAGCCAACACCCGGTCCTTGAGCTTCCGATGGTCATCCTTTAACAGGCTTAAGTCTGCGCCTATTGCATCTATTTTCTGCTCTAGGGCCTCTCTGGAGGCTCTGATCGCCTGCATAATATCTGTTAGCGTTGGTTTCCTGGGGGCCGAGTTGCTTCCTGTCTCCAGCACCTCTCTTCCTCGTCCGTTTGGGCGCCAGTGGTCTCCACATTGAGGGCTGTATATCCTCTCTTCTTTTGGGTTCTCCCCATCGTCACGGGTAGGTTCCACCTGCTTTTCGTTGGCTCCCAGGCAGTCGTTTCGGAATAGAAGACAGTCCCGTTAGATTGCCACAGGAGTCTGGTTCTACCTCGCCTCCAGTGTCTCTGTTGCTGCAGTTCCCGCTGAAGTCGCTGTAATCACTCCGGGAAGCCACTTCTTCGCTGCTGCAGACTGTGAACTTCGTTAGAAGCACTTAGGTCGCGCTCCGTTGTGCGCGCATACGGTTGCTGCTGACTGGGTAATTCCGGGTACAGAGGGGCCCAGGGCAGTAAGTTTCTTTGGGATCTCAGAGGGGCACTCTTCGTCGCGAGCTTTCCTGCTCTGTCTGCGCCCTTATCTCTCAGTATGTCGGCCGCCTACCAGGCACACCCGGGTTCCCGTATGCTGCAGTCACTTCCTGCGTCCAATCAACGCCATTATGCATCACCCACCAGGTCTTTCTCTCCCGACTCTAGGCACTCAGTTCTTTTTGGATCGACACTCAGGGCCCGCATCCGGCAACTTCAGGTCCATGCACAGCCGATAGTCCCTGTGATAAATATCTGGGCTCGTTGTTGCTGGTCACTACTGCCCAGGTATGGCTGGCAGGACGACCGACTTCTGTACGGGCCCGCCCTTCGGGCGGGGCCTCCACACTCCCCCCGGGGGTAACGCTGCCACTGACCCCCGGGATAGTCTGCAGGTGGCGAGTCGCTCCGGCCCAGGTAAGTGCTGAGCTCACCTGGACCTCGATGCGTGTGCCGCCTCTGTGCCCCATTTCTCTGCCTCCGGCCTACCGGGACTGATCGCCCCACCTCCTCCATCGTGCTTCACGGATCCGATTACAAAGTGCTGAGGGCAGCCGGGCTCAGTGAGCATGGGACCCATGTCTAGGCATAACCGTGGTTACTTAAAGCATTACATCAAACACACAAAAGGTGATGGGAAGAATGCTTGCAATAAGTCTAACCACTGGCAATTGCTTGGGGTATCATTCTAACCTATCATTCTTTTCCTCATCAGTCTGGGCCTTGTATATCCACCCCTCAGTGCTGACTAAGGCCCCCTCACAATTTGTAGGCGGTACAGGCTACATAATAAGTGGCCTAGTAAATGGGCCAGATTTTCCCCACCTTCGAAGTTACCATTACCTGGGGTACCAGTAACTGTTGGAATGGGAAGAATCCAGCCCATTACAAGTTGGACCTTGAGGGTCCAATAAGAAATTAGGACTTACTGGGAAATCAGTAATTCTGGGTCTGAGCCCGCCAGTAATTCCTCATCTTGAGTATGACTTTCACCGAAAGAGAATTAAGAGAGTTAAGCAATCCTCAGTGTTCATTCAGATCTCATAATTCTGATGGGGCCCCATCAGAATTAGGAGGTCACTTGTAATGACGGTCTTAGGCATAGCGAACTCCTCCCCTACTAGCTCTCAGTGGCTAAGCAGAATTCAGTTTAGTTCATGATTGATAATAGCTGGACCAAGGCTTGTTTGTAGTTTTTGTTTAAATGCTGTACTCTGAACGCAAGCAGGAAGTCTTGCAGCGAAGAAGAAAGCTGTATGATTGCTCTTTGTAACAAGTAGGCAGTATAGTTGCCTGAAAAGTGGTAGCTTACCACCTGAATCATTAGGGTTGGCAAATATGGGGGTGAAAGGAGCCGTCTCCTCTTCCTTGACATTCAGGGAATCTCTGAGGACTCCCCCAAGCCCCACCACGTTCCTGGCCTACTGTGCATGTGCAGCAGGCCTCGACGACTCTACGAAGATTCTCTGAGCCCCCAGGACTGGAGGGGGTGACTTATATAGTTGTTGTCCCTTCTGAGTTTGTGAACCCCACATCCCATCTCAGCACCATCCTTCCTTGCTGCCAGGCCATCTAAAAATCGGTAGTAAATACTGCTAATTGATTCAGACACAGTGGGGGGATTTGCAGGTCACCGGCAGGTGAAGAAGCATGGACACTACCATCTGAATAATAGTGTACCTGCCTCTACCACTGCCTTGTAATTAGCAGCTGGGTAGCTGGTGGCGCTTCTTTGGGTGGCTGTCTCCTCCTTCTCCTAATTACATCTGGGTTTAATTGTGAATGGCAGACTTATGATTTATGCACTGTTACTACAAGTATATCCTTAGATTATGTACAACATGGAAATTATCACCTGTCTTTGCATAAATTGGTGCAAGTGCATAAAAAACAAGTGGCTCTAAGCTTCGAGAATGAAGATGCATACCTACCTACTCATGGATTACCTATGCAGATGGGCCAATGTGAGTCTAGAGCTTTTCTCTGTGGGAAGTTCACAACTCACAAAACACACAAGGGTCCTTCACTGTATAAAATCACGTCTGCCATTTATTTTTTTCCTTATGCAAGGTGCATCTTCCTCTCACATCTTTGCAAACGTTTTTCTTATGTGGTGCTCCTTGGACCCCTTCTGTTTTCTGGACAAGGGCTAAATGATGTCCGCCAGAAACCAGAAAACTTACCCACGATTAGCTTTTATGGCCCAACTCCTATTTTCCTATTGGTGGGCCCCCTCTTTCATTTTCTTTCACTAGGGTGCCTGTCCTGCCTCATTCTCCATGGTTTTATTGGGTTTTTTGAGTCTGCACCTGCAACATGTAAATCCGTGGTTTGGTGCAGGCAAGGCAGTGTCAACCATCATAGTGTTGGTGCAATTTTATCTGCATTACAACCATTGTGACTGCTGTGTACATTTTCAAGTGTAACTGCAACAAATGATGGACAGAATGCTGAATGATTCAAACATTCTCCCCCAGTCAAGAGATCTGGGTTAAATCCATCGTTCTTTTGCCCACTACGCCACCCCAGCTTGGACCCAGCCAAATGCAAATCAGTCTTGACCCTGTGCCTCATGGGAACAGTTCAGACCGAACTGCCAAGCCAGGTCCTCCCTGGACTGGAAAGAAGCATCCTGGGACCGGTTTCGGGGTATGTCACCCTTCATCAGCCAGGCTAGCTTGAATCCAGTGGCACAGTGAGCAAGGGACCCACGTCTGGGCATACCCATCCCACTTCGGGCGAAAAGTGTAACTGCAACAAATGATGGACGGAATGCTGAATGATTCAAACATTCTCCCCCAGTCAGAAGATCTGGGTTAAATCCATTGTTCTTTTGTCCACTACGCCCCCCCAGTTTGGACCCAGCCATATGCAAATCAGTCTTGACCCTGTGCCTCATGGGAACAGTTCAGACCAAACTGCCAAGCCAGGTCCTCCCTGGACCGGAAAGAAGCATCCTGGGGCCGGTTTCGGGCTATGTCACCCTTCATCAGCCAGGCTATCTTGAATCCAGTGGCACAGTGAGCAAGGGACCCACGTCTGGGCATACCCATCCCACTTAGGGCGAAAAGTGTAACTGCAACAAATGATGGACGGAATGCTGAATGATTCAAACATTCTCCCCCAGTCAAGAGATCTGGGTTAAATCCATCGTTCTTTTGCCCACTACGCCACCCCAGTTTGGACCCAGCCATATGCAAATCAGTCTTGACCCTGTGCCTCACGGGAACAGTTCAGACTGAACTGCCAAGCCAGGTCCTCCCTGGACCGGAAAGAAGCATCCTGGGACCGGTTTCGGGGTATGTCACCCTTCATCAGCCAGGCTAGCTTGAATCCAGTGGCACAGTGAGCAAAGGACCCACGTCTGGGCATACCCATCCCACTTAGGGCGAAAAGTGTAACTGCAACAAAGCATATTTAAACAGAGTAAACACCCATCTCAGCATTAGCTCTTATACTATGTCCACCTCATCTGCAATCACAGCTAGGCCTGTGCGTATTTGTTGGGAGTAGGAAAATGTCCCGTTCATTGTATGTGCATGTGTTCCATGCTGTGAGTGACAAATTACATGTATATCTGGTATCCTGACTACTTTGGCCCTAGCATCATGCTAATCTAGTGCATGCACAGAGGCTTAAGCCTGACTATTTGAGGTCCTGGACTCATGCTGTAACCTGGAGGGGTTTACCACACGTGTGCTCATAAGTGGACAGAGGACTACCTGTACCTAGTATAGCACATAAAGTGGGGTGGCAGCATAACATTCCCCTAATTTGACATGGCACTAGGTGAAGTTGATGACGGCTTCCCCACACAGTGCAATTATATTTACTACATTCCTGTGGTGGAGGGTGGAGACCCAGACAGTGAAGTGGGGAAGCTAGAAACAAATTTACCTTTAGAAATTCCATAAAAATGTTTGTTACTAAAGAGCTGCTAATTAGTACACCCTGAGTGCTGCCATTTGGTTGATGGTAGGGGTAAAGGGTGGAATTGCAGTTTCTGTTGCACAAAGTGAGGAAATATCTAGGTCAGACCTGCCCTATACCTTATTTTTACCTCAGATAGGCTGATGACAGTAAGAGAAACCTCACACGTCATAGTGCCTGTGTTGTGAGTACTACCATCTAGAGGCAGACCCAGTGCTACTTGCTGTGAGAAGCACCACCTTAAACAAAGGCTCTGTCTGGAGAGCAGCCAGAGAACAACACTTGAAAAAACGACCCCATATCGGTTCTGAAGTTTGAGATAAGTGGATCCAAATCCGCTGGCTAGAAAATGTGTATAAAAGCGGAACCCACACTACCCCACTGTGTTTCAGTTCCAAGCTCTTCAAGACCAAGGAAGAGGGTGCTCCGCAGGGTACTCAAAGGACTTTTTGTGTTAACAGGCAGGTGTCTGCTTGACAGAAAGGGGACATCACCAACCAGGCATGGAAAACCAGGACAGCCAATAGCTTTAAGAGGGAAGGAACAAAAACGGTCATGAGCTAATCCAATTAGTAAGCCATACAATCAGTACAGTTGCCAGGTAGCTTCTGCACGCTAATTCTCAGTTTAAATGTTGCAGTCTGCGCCTGTCCTGGAAGTGGTGAACTCAACCCGGAAGTGAGTATATTTACATGTTAGCAGTCCAGATCTTTCTCCTAATGGCCATTGTCTGATTCTTCATTCAAACTGCAAATATTGCTCTGGCCCCATTGGAAGTCTACACATGGTTATTAGCACAAACATAGCAATATAAAGCAATTGAGCATCTAATGCTATCTCCTACCCAAATTTCCCCAACGTTTGTACATTTTCTTCACACATACAGTTGAAGTAGTATACATGTGACTGAAACTAAAACATTAGATAATGGTGTCAACAGGTGTATGGGTTCTCATGTAAAAAATGTAAATGGCTTTGAGAAAAGATACAACAGCGGAGATCTCAGACACTGAGCTAGCTTAATCGAGAATCTTCGCTTCACAGTGCCAGGCATGGAAGTGAAGCCAGGTATGTCAGAGGCAAGAGAACTCAAGCACATTATCATAACATGGGCATGCGAAATGGCTATGGATTAATTAATATGACAGTTTGCAAATGCAATAATAAATCATTATGATATATCAACAATATTCACAATCTCCCTTTTGCACCTCTATGTACAAATCAAAAGCAGATATATGCCATTAATTTAGTCTTTTCTATTTCAATGCTATGTTTATTGCATTTTTCAGTTACATGTTCATCATTGCTGCTTATGTTGTCTTCAGCAATAGTCAGTGGAAATGAATGAGCAATGCCTTTTTGGTTGTGAGATGACAAATAGCACACAAGCAGAAATGTATGGAATTAGAAATTATCACACTACAACGAATACTGCAAGAATGACTTCAAAAATATGAATTCCTATATCTGAGCAGACCTTTCAGCCAGGACCAAATGCTTTTTCCATCTAGATAAAACACAGCATGGACCTTGTTTAGTTCTCTTTTTTTTCACCTTGTTTTTATTCCACAATTGCACATTGCTCAGTATACATTAAGTCGCACTTGGTTACAGGATGGTGACAAAAAATGTCTTACATACATCCGAGTATCCCCCCAGTGCCTGCAGTGCCCTCGAGAGTGGCCCACGGCATAGCCCGTGGGCAACACCGCAATGCATAGTTTTCCTTGTCGGATGTGCTGTAAAATTCCAATGAACGGAATATTGAACAATAACAACAAAGATAACAAACTTAACACATTTGCAGCGATTGGCAGAGGCGATATAGCCTATAATTTCCTCAGTCATATAAACAGGCTCAAGTATATGCTGGAATCGATCTCCCCCACTCCCGGGGTGGAGCATTGGCTTACGCAGTTATAGATCTGCGGGAATGTAATACGGGCTAACAGGTCAAGCTGGTACCTATCCGCCGGCCTTGTTTAGTTCTCTAATATTAACTGTAACATGGTCTGTCTTTTTGTGGCTGCTAAGCGAGCTATTGGAGATGAACATACAGCATTCACAGCCCACTGTGGCACATACATTTCCCTTGGTTAGCCAAGACAGCATCCAAAGCCATTCAATATGGTAAAATTATTGTTCTTTGAGCATGTAAATCAAAAAACACACATCCCAAAGAGATTGCGATAGCATTTGCCACCTTATTCACTATTTTGACTGCAATTCCGACTTTACCTATAGCTTGGACTCACCACTTACATGGGGAAGAGGATGGAAAGGTTTTTTTCAGAGATAGCACAGGCTAGTCTTTGTCGGTGAAGAGACTTATCAGGAGTGTGACGAATAGCTGGAAGCATGTAGGCAAGGTAGCAAGTCCTGGATCAGTCTCTAGGTAACCAGCCGTAGGCCAGTTTACCACAAAAAAATTAATTGCATATTCTCTGTATAACTGGCTACAGTAATACATGACTAAAATTGAAATTCAAAAGTGAAATGAGAACATAGGAATGATGTCAAGGACAAGGTCACACCCACCACGGACCACAAAGATGCTGCCAAAAAATTGCACTGCTAAATGCTGAAGTTAACAAGTTTGACTTATAATAATTTCAAAAACTAGACAACCATAATATTGACAACCCTATACTTACAATTAACCGTTTCGCAGGTACGTCTTTTTCCCCTACAATGCTAAGCCCTTTTTTGATTATTTGGGGTCATTCCTGCTTAGGCTTCCATAACTTTTTCCCCACGTGAGGTATCCACGCCAAATTTGCTTCCCAACATCGTGGGCATTCCAAAAGTACCCGGGTTTTGCCTATTTCCATGGAGGGGACTGAGAAACTAGACAAAATATAGCAATTTTGTTTTAACTTCTCTTCAAAAAGTGTTAGCTGTGCTAAATGCACCATTTTCCCAGCTTTCAAGAACCTGCTGAACTGAATCAAAAGAACAATTTTGGTTTTACCACGGTTTTGGCCCATTTTTCATAATTTTTTTCTTTTATTTATTTTTATTTTCTGATTGAACAAGTAGCAAAGCACATGCCATAAACAGTACAACTGTAATAATCGATCGCAAAAAAAAAACTTGGTCGTCATCAACATAGCAACCCCCCCCCCGCCTTTGATTCATGCTGGTTTATGTTCACCACCAGTGTCCTCACCTGTCCGTTATGGGGGCAGCGCATTTTATGTGATAGGGCGCACTTTCTCATATGAACCGTTAGCTCTTCTCCCATGGTGCCTTAGGCCAGGAACCGTCTACTCTAGGCATGAGGTGGGAAGAGAATTGGACCGAACTCCACACAATGACCTCAGACTTTAAAGGTAAGGGTGACATTTCTACAGGGGAACTGGGGTTGCTGATGATCAGGTTGGACAGCGATATCACAGCTAAATTAAAAGGTGAAGTCTAAACATGCTTTTCTTCTGCTGTTTTGCTTGCTCATTTGGGTATTTTAAAGGTCCAGGCCAGGTATGTAGGTAGGTTGATGTAGGAGTCGTCCCAGGTAGACCATAACTAGAGAGAGAGAGAGAGTGTGTGTCTGCGTATACACATTCCACAGTTATCAGTGAGAGGGCTTTAGCAGTAATGCGGAAAGTAAAAGATAGACAGGAGTGCAGGGACTCTAGAAAAAAAAGCTATGAGGATAAATGTTTGTGCAAAAGAGGCTCACTGATCAAACTGCCCTGGCTCCTCTGCTATCCTCATGGCGTTAACTGGAGATTGGCAGAAAGCAAGGGAGTCAATGTGCACAAGTAAAATATACTTTCCAGTCAAATCAGTTAGGTCCCTTCCCTCAATGAGATTATCTGCAGCACAAGTCTCACAGAGACCCTTATATTCTCCTGTGTGTGAGTGTGGGATAGAAATGGGGGCAAAGAAATCTAACCAATAAGAGCCCCTGGCAAGAGGGACTCCTGCCCAGGGTCAACTGGCCTGTAGGGCAATCAGGCAGTGCAGGGAGGTCTGGTCTGACAAATCAGTGTGTAGGCCGTTTATTTTGACAGTTTGTGGGCCTGTTTATGATCTGCTGGGCTAGTTTTTACTGTTGATTTCCTTGATATTAAAACAAACATTGCCTGCAGCAATCTTAAAACCATGCAGTCTTCCATACCTAGCAAAGCACGTATACAGCATGTCTTTACAAGTTCAAAACTGCCCCAATTGCAAACATTGGCCACCTTTCTAGCTATCTAATTCACTAATGGGGGCCACATTTATTTTGGGGCCCAGGTCTATTTTCTGTCCTAATCTGACCCTGCTCTTGCCCATGCTATGTCCACCAGTATGGAAAAAGAACAATTAGGTATCTGAAACAAGGGTTGGTACTCACTAGCGATGATGGAAAAGACCATTTCCGGAGGAAGATAACTTTCATCTAGAATGCTTAAGCAATGTGAGAAAACGATTGACAGACCCCAAAACTAAGAATAGTACAGAAAGTGGAATGCATTTTTAATTAGTATGAAGAAACCAGCATGAGTCTCAGGTAGGCAGAATGAAGAAGACCCACGAGAGACTCCAAGACCAAATCAGTCATTTGAAGTCAGAGCTATGGTTTTGTCCCCACTGCTCCTCTGCTTCCTTACTTACATCCACAAACGAAGGGTGAGGGCATTTTGCTTTGAGGTGATTGTGCACTTCCTTTGAGGAAGGCTTTATGAACCTTGCTTGCACATAAGCTGCAGTTTTCTAAGTAGACAACCAGTCTGAGTAGTGTTGGTGTATTTTATCTTCCAAATCAAAGGTATTGCGTAGACTACTGGAAGAGTTAGGTGAAAGGTTTGATGGATCTTTACCAGTTTCTTCTTGCAACCTAACTTGCTTTCGAAGATGTCGCCAAGGTCGCTCCAGTTCACCTTCAGAGGCATCAAGAGTCACCTTCATCTATGTCAAAGATGTCTGGCATGTCAGCTTATGCATCCTCATCATCCTCCAGTGTGTTAATGGGAAGCAAACCCAAATAAACCTTTTTAAAGTTTCCTGAGGGGGTTGCCATAGAGGGCATCTTTGACTTAGAATTACCTTCTTTTCCATCAGAATTAGGAGATGGCAGTGCAGGGATGACAGGCACCAGTAAAAGTGGGCCAAAGGACCCAAAGAGGAGGACACAGATTAATTCACATAGTTGTGGATCGAATGGTCATGGATTTACCTGTCCCTTGTGAATATGTATTGTTCAGCTCCATCAAGGTGAGCTCAATGATGGTGTAGATTTCCTTTGGACATCTATACAAGAGGAAGAATATGGCAGAATCCATTAAAGTTCTCGTTGCAATAAACACCCACAGTATTTATCTGGTTTCTCACTACTTTCTACCAGAAGGCATGTAATGTGAAGCGGGATGGTACTCAGCAAGTGTGACGTAGGCTTGGGTGAATTAAGATATATCTTTCCTCATGTTTTAAAACTTTCCGAGGTTCCAAGAACCAAGTCAATTTTTATTTTACCCCATCTGTCTATTGAATAGGATGTCAATTAGTACCTAACATGGGTTAATTCCCACCCTGGGAAAATGTGCTGCCTTAATTCCTCCCTATGGACAGACTGAGGCTGGGCAAGTACCATGAGTGGAAGCTCGAGGATGAACCGGAGGAGGGCTAAAAGGCAGGGCTGCCGGTGTGAGGCAGTAACTTGGCTATGGAGTGAGGCTTGTTGAAGGAGAGAGGCTGGTTTAGGAGAGCGAATACTCTGACCAGAGTGTGAGAGAGAAGATTCACTCAAAATGGCGCCTCGGTCTGTGTGAGGTAAACGGGAGGGAAGGGGGTCACAAAAAAGAGCGCAAAGTGCTCATTTCACCCAATATTGAAGGGACAATAATATTCAGAGAGTGGCAGTGATTAAAGGGGATCGGTGTCGCCAACCTGAATCTGCGCACTCCTGACCACCAGTGATATACAGATTAAAATAAACAATCAAGACAGTTCACAATGTAAATGAAAATGTACTTATCAAGGCTGATCCGAGCAACAAGAATGCAGAGTAGTTGCTATGATTATCAATGTTTATATAATATGTTGGACTGTGATTGGTTAATGGGTTTAGTAGTTCTTATGTTTATTAAACATTCAATATGGCTGCTATAAAAATAAAGCAAGATTAGAATGCATAATCTGAAGCTTCTGGTCCAGCCATAAAATTAGATAAAATCAAACACGATGATCAGCGCATCTCTTCTTCCATGATGCTGGAGATAAGGAACTCCTCTATGACTCCCCCTATACCACTGCCCAGGGGTTGAGTAATGGTCCATTTCTGTAGGTCCCCTGCTGACCTGATTTTTTAAAACATTTGTTTAATTAGTTTTTTTCATTAATATATAACAACATTAACCATAAGACATCCATATATATGGTAGTTTTATATAGCGCTTTACATGAACACCAGATTACATTACATATGGTCAAATTAATTTAGCTAACGCAGGGACTAAACCTGGTTCCCCAGATACAGAGTTGGCAGCTCTGGCCATCATGCCACATTCAAAATTTCTAAATTTATGTGTGAAAGTCATACACAAGTGGGATGATTTGGTAGATTGTGTATGATCACATATAGTGAGCAATTTCTCCTTTGAAACAGCATTGCGAAGTAAAAAAACAGTAGCAAAAAATACTGGCAGGTGCAGCCGGAGTCTTGCTTGGGAATATTTGCAAGGGTTTGTTTTAAAATTGGACTTAGGGACATAGTTCAGCACAATTGCACCAATGGGGCTGGAACAATGTTCAGACTTGGCTGGGGACTTTGATTTTACATCACTAAAGTCATAGTGAGTGTGAAAAATCCTAACTTTACACAAGGTGTAGCAAATGTATTCAGTAGGAGAGCCGGAAGGGTGTAGTATGTAGCTGGCAGTGCATTTTGGAGCACACTGTCACAAATATATTGCTAAAGCATCGTGCAGTAGGATGTAATTTACAGACAGCATGTTTTCCATTGAAAGGGCCACTAAATTTGCACAGCCATAGCGTTTTACTGATAAACCTATATAGCACACAAATCATAATGTGTGGAAATCGGGTTTGGGTGAATATTGATCATTTGCACATCACCATGTAAAAGTGTCTTTATTTGTTTTGATCCTATTAAAATCTTTGTTTCCATTACACTTCAAAATTACATATAAATGTGCTTCATTTTTGCTTTCCTAGCTGCTGATATAGTCTGAAATATGTGTACAGCTAATTTACAGGTATTTACATTTTGTTTTGTGATACAAACAAATGACACCCTATAGCCTGTTGCGGGGATTCTGCACCCACACAGAACTATGCGCAGGAAAATAGGACCTCGGTGTATAGGAGTGTACCAACCTACCACCTTAGTACCCAAAATCCCAAAACTGACTAGCTATAGTGTCTCATTCGTTCTCCTCCAAAATCACGAAGCTACAAATGATTAGACAACGCAGAACACAACACTCCCGACTCTCTCAGGAATCGCGGTAGCAAGACATACCCTTTCGCTCGCTCACTCGTATTTGTCCACAATAAGAATGGTCAGAGTCACTGTTATAGTTCAAAATGTTTATTTTGACTATCGTGCTCTATAATGCAGTATACGAGCCACTACCAGCAGCAAAATGCATAAACATAGAACAATTAGCATTGTTACAATTCCATAGAATATGAAGGGGGAAGTCATTATATATAGACAGTGGAAAAAGGACTATAAGGCCTAACCACCCTCCCCTTGGTAAAGTGATGTTTATTATATAATAGAAGATCTCTGGGCTTTGTCAGCAGACCCCCTACCTTAGTGCCTAGATGGAAGCTTTTCATCATAGGAACCGCATAGCTCTTCTCCCTGGAAAGGTCCCTCTCCAAGTGTGTGTCAGAACAACATGCATCCCTGTAATATCAAAGCACGAGTTTCCAGTAGCGCAGCTGTGTTAGCATGTTTTGTCTAGATGCTAGGGACTGACCAGAACAGAATAACAAGGGGCATTGTTTATCGACCTTGCACATTGTGTTCAGACTAAATTCCAAGAGCAGGCAGAGAACGCATAAAGCAGACAGTTCTCATGTGAAAGGCACAGAGTATTGCAAAACAAAGTCTAGTAGTAACGTGCGCAAAAGCAGCATCATGGCAGCCGTGCTCATGTCAATTTAGCAATGTCGACAATGACCCCAACGGCCATATAACAAGCCTTTCCTTTTACACTCCCTCTAACCCAGCAGGATTGTCACATAGTTCACTTTAAAAACTTGTCTCACTTTGCAGTCAGAAAAAGGAAAGTAAACACCATTCCCCATGTTAAAAAAAATAAGCAGCAATTTGTCAAAAGGCATTGCCTGACATTTGACCTCTTGTCTTTGAAGCATAGCAAATGTGTTAAGATAAATACAAAATGTAAAGGCATCTTTATTTATTGCTCTTTCACGACCTACAATAAATCAGGTGGCAACCCACCAGTGGGTAACGCACCACAGGTTGGGAAACACTTGTAGACAGTGGATTTTGGGCTTTGCTGGCATGGTGCAACCCCTCCAAAATTATTCAAGAAGGACACCCCAGATTCCTTATATTAGACTGAGGAGGCTGAACAAGCCTTTGTGCAAGTGAAGTGGCAATTAACCTCTGCAACTGCACTGGGGCTCCCAAATTGCAGGAAGCCTTTTACATTGTATTGTGATTAACTTAATGGGTATGCTCTTCGAGTATTGGTGCAGGATAAAGGAGACTAGAAAAGACCCGCTGCTTATTATTCATCTGTCCTCAACCCCATGGCTGTGGGGCTCCCACCTTGCTTGCACTCAGTCGCTGCCCCCCTTGTCGAGCCGTAAGACAATCTTTTGTTAGGTTCCCCTTTGATTGTTGCAGTTCCTCATGCTGCGGCCGCCCTGCTGCTTACCACGCAAACTCAACATCTTTCTACTACCAGATTTTCGCAATGTGAGAGTTTATTGCTGTCTGCTACCATTATCACTTTAATCCACAATTTGAATCATTATTAATCCACTTATTTGAATCATGCCTCCCTGATGCCCACCGCCCAAGAAGGTTAACTCTTTGATTGGCTCCTAATCACTGAACACTGACCAAACCCCATATTGATGTGTCGGATGCACCAATACTCAACAGCAAACTTGTTTATTTTATTGATGACTCTGGTCTCAGAAATAACACTGCAGAACTTGTAGCTGAACATATGCTATAGGTACCCTACATGAAATTGTTTTTAAGTTGATGTTTGCCCCAGGTTCACGTGACCCAAGTGGCTGAGCTTGTTGCCTTGACCCACACCTGTATTCTTGCTACAAAAAAGATTGTAACCATATTTACCAATTCCAAATATTGGTTGGAGTCGTGCATAGTTTTTGGCCTTCTGAATGCAGCAGGGGCATCTGCAGGGATCCGATAAAAATGGGATGTACAAATTCTGATGAATGTCTTTTTAATACCATTTAAACTTTCCCACCAATTTACACAAAAGGAATTGTAACTAGGAAATACACTGGGAGATCAGATAGCCAAAACGTCTGCATTAACCCCTAATGGCGAAGCTACCATGAATGTTTTGCAAACTGATATATTTCCTGTGCCTTCTTTCAAACGGCTGTCTGTGTTCAAGGAGAAGACATTAAATGCAGAGAAATAGGCGTGGATCAAGTAGAATTGGAAAAAGAACCCCAAACAGATGGACGGCATCAGGAGAGTTGTGGACCAGAAATTGTTGCTCCCCAACTTGGCCCAGCTGCATCATGGTACTGCCCATGTTGGAAGGGACAATTTGATTCATGCTCCAGAGACTCATTCGTATGCACCCTTCTTCTTCTGTTGCTCATAACTGTTGTCATTCCTTTGTCACCTTCCAAGTCCACAACACTGAAAAAGGGATCAAGATCACCCCGATGGCCCTCCCGCCTCCTAGGCGACTCAACCATTCCTAAATGCACTTTTATCCAGATGTCCACGTGCTGCTCCTATTCTTATGTTTTCGTAATTGTGTGTATTGTTTTAGGGCCGGTTGAAGCCTACCCCAGTGCGCGAGCCAATGCCAAGCCTGTAAGCAAAAAGCTGCTGAGGAATGTAATTCCCAGATTTGGAGTTTCCTTCTGCCGTTCCAGAGATCGGGGCACCCACTTTTTCCCCACTGTAGTTTAGGAATAGAGCAGGGCATTTCTGCCCTAGGAATGAAACATTATTTCCACTGTGCTTATCACCTAGAGTCCGCTGTTAGGGAGTAACTCCACTTTAGAGTTCCACAGTCAGTTCTGTGGGTGCTGAAACTGGTAAAGCCAAAGAACACTATTCCTTGCCCCCTGCGGGTAACACATTGCCACTGGAGGATGATGCAGCAAGACAGAAGGCATCTTACACACCCACCATACCTGTCTTGTTTTTGTTATTGTGCACACCGGGTTGAACTACACAACCACAGCACAATGAGAATGGGTGGGAATCATTCTCTACACTGGAGGACCTACTCGAAAATTGGGCATTATTCCCTTTATATACTTTGATTACCAATACAGGACTTCCTGTTGAGTAATTCCTGTTTCACGGGGCGATTTTCCTGCAGATACCCATCCTCTGGCACATCACAGACTCTGAACCACAACCACATAGCTATATTCAATCTCTCTTCACCACTGGCACAGGACAATAACTGTTAACCTGGGTATATAGGGCTTTGTAGACCCTATACACTGCCCCATTGGCTAGATTAAGAAGAACCAACTGGGTGACTGACCTCGGACACCCCGTCTCTGATGGGGATTGGGATAGATTCCTGGAGTACACAGGGAAATTTTTCGGCAATGCCTGACTGCAACAGATCCAGCGTTATCAGGTACATCGGGCTTATCTTTCCCCAAGCATAATTTGCAAATTGCAGCCCACTGGGTTGGTCTGCTGTCATGCGGAGAAAGTGGACTTTTTTCATATGATGTGGAGTTGTCCAGTACTAACGCAGTTCTGGCACCAAGTCCAAGCCTTAGGAAAGCAGGTGACTGGCTGGGATACCTACACTACTCTGAGGCTTGCTTCATGTACCCAGACCCCATCGGTGCACAGACAGAATATCGATGTTGGAATATCGATGTGCCAGAATATTGAGTTTTTAATATCAAGGTGGCACAAGATCGACATGCAAGAATATTGTTGACAAGAATATCGACATGAAGGTAAGAAATATCGTTTTCTTTAATATCGAAGTTAGCAATATCGTTAGTAAAAATATCGTTGTTAATAATATCGACATTTATTTTAGTGTTTTGTATTTTACTATGTGGGTTTAAAGTATGTGATGTATTTATTTTGTATAAGTATAGCATATTTTTTTAATGTATGTGTGAAATTTTTTGAAGTAATTAATTTTATGTTAATTAATTTTTGTGTATTTTAGTTCTGTAGCGGGTTGTGGGTTTATAGGGGACTAGGGTGGGAAGTAATTTAATTAGAATACATTTATTTATAATTTTTAGAAGTTATTAATTTATTTTAAATTACATTTTGCATTTTAGTTTTGTAGCGGGTTGTGGGTTTATAGGGGAATAGAGTGTGAAGTAATTTAATTATAATTAATTAATATTTTTGAGTAATTAATATTTATGTATTTAATATTTTATATTGTTAATTGTGATAATTAAATTGTTATTAATTAGTTATTAATTGCTTATTAATTACTAAGAATTAATTGGTTGATATGTTAATTGTGTCATTTTTTTAGGAGCGGGTTGTGGGTTTATAGGGGAATAGGGTGGGGACTAAATTAATTATAATTAATTAATTAATATTTTTAATTAATTAATATTTATGTATTTAATATTTTATATTGTTAATTGTGATTAATTTGTTATTAATTAGTTATTAATTGGTTATTAATTATTAATAATTAATTGGTAAATATGTTAATTGTGTTATTTTTTAGGCGTGGGTTTATGGTGGAGTGGGGTGGGAAGTAATTCAATTATAATTAATTAATTAATAATTTTTATTAATTAATATTTATGTATTTAATATTTTATATTGTTAAATGTGGTTATTAATTTGTTATTAATTAGTTATAAATTGGTCATTAATAATTATTTATTAATTATTAATTATGTTAATTGTGTCTTTTTTTTAAGAGCATGTTGTGGGATGATAGGGAGTAGGGTGGGAAGTAATTACATTTTAATATTTTTATTAATATTTTTTATATATATTTTTTTAATTTTATTTAATAGTGTTAATTCTGTGAATTAATTTATTACTGATTGTTTTTAATTTGCTTGTTAATTGTTATTAGTTAATTAATTAATTGTTAATTTATTATGTTAATTGTGTTATGTTTTACAACATTGGTGGGGGTATTTATAGGGAATATGGTGGGAGGTAAATTATTTTTAATTAGTTAATTATTTGTTAATTAATGTACATTATTTTGCTGGAGTGGGAATAGTAAATTATTCCCCTCCGCTATTCAACACTTTCCCTACTGTTGCACTTGCTGGAGTGGGAATAGTAATTTTATCCCCTCCGCTATCCAACACTTTCCCTACTGTTGCACTCGCTGGAGTGGGAATAGTAATTTTATCCCCTCCGCTATCCAACACTTTCCCTACTGTTGCACTCGCTGGAGCGAGAATAGTAATTTTATCCCCTCCGCTATCCAACACTTTCCCTACTGTTGCACTCCCTGGAGTGGGAATAGTAATTATATCCCCTCCGCTATCAAACACTTTCCCTACTGTTGCACTCCCTGGAGTAGGAATAGTAAATTATTCCCCTCCGCTATCCAACACTTTCCCTACTGTTGCACTTGCTGGAGTGGGAATAGTAAATTATTCCCCTCCGCTATCCAACACTTTCCTACTGTTTCACTTGCTGGAGTGGTAATAGTAATTTTAACCCCTCCGCTATCCAACACTTTCCCTACTGTTGCACTCGCTGGAGTGGGAATAGTAATTTTATCCCCTCCGCTATCCAACACTTTCCCTCCTGTTGCACTATCTGGAGTGGGAATAGTAATTTTATCCCCTCCGCTATCCAACACTTTCCCTACTGTTGCACTCGCTGGAGTGGGAATGGTAATTTTATTCCCTCCGCTATCCAACACTTTCCCTACTATTGTACTCCCTGGAGTGGGAATAGTAAATTATTCCCCTCTGCTATCCAACACTTTCCCTACTGTTGCACTTGCTGGAGTGGGAATAGTAAATTATTCCCCTCCACTATCCAACACTTTCATACTGTTGCATTTGCTGGAGTGGGAATAGTAATTTTTACCCCTTCGCTATCCAACAATTTCCCTACTGTTGCACTATCTGGAGTGGGAATAGTAATTTTATCCACTCCGCTATCCAACACTATCCCTACTGTTGCACTATCTGGAGTGGGAATAGTAATTTTATCACCTCCGCTATCCAACACTTTCCCTACTGTTGCACTCGTTTGAGTGGGAATAGTAATTTTATCCCCTACGCTATCCAACACTTTCCCTACTGTTGCACTCTCAGGAGTGGGAATAGTAAATTATTCCCCTACGCTATCCAACACTTTCCCTACTGTTGCACTCGCTGGAGTGGGAATAGTAATTTTATTCCCTCCGCTATCCAACACTTTCCCTACTCTTGCACTTCCTGGAGTGGGAATAGTAATTTTATCCCCTATGCTATCCAACATTTTCCCTACTGTTTCAGTTAATGTAGTGTAAAATGTTGCTTTAAAATAAAAAAATTATTTTAATATTTTAATTTATTATATATATATTTTATTTTTATGTTTATGTTACAGGTGTATGTATATATATATGTATTTATAATTTGTATTATGTTTCTAACATTTTATAATTTATTATAATAATTATTTATTAATATTATTAAGTAAATATATATATAATCATTTTTATATATGTATGTTTAATTTATTTTTACATTACATTTATTATTTATAATCTCTAACATTTTTTAATAATTCTAACTATGTTTTTATTAATTATATGTATTATTTAACTTATTTAAAATTATTTATTAGAGATTTTAAAAAAAACGATATTTTGAACAACGATATTTTTAACAACGATATTTTTGTTTAGATATTTTTGTACTTACCATTGTAAAGATAGGATGTCGATATTCTTGACATCGATATTTTGAACACAATATTTGTGTAGGTCGATATTCCTGTCGTCGATATTTTGTCAGTGATCCAACCCCATCCTAGCAAGGTAAGGCAGGGACTAAATTTGCTGATCTTTTACTGATAATAGCGAAATGGGTAATTGTGATACATTGGAAATCTGCTTCAGTACCCCATATTAAGCAATGGGAAGGTGCAGTTCATATGTTTGTGACTATCGAAAGCATTATGCATAGAAGAAGTCAAGGCCCTTCGTAAATATCCAATTGCGGGTGAATGGAATGAGCTGCATACGGCCCCCATTGAGAGAAATAATGATGACACAAGGCCTCCTTCACCCACCGGCTAAGTTTCCCCACACATCCTTACCTAGCAGCAGTAGTCTCTGACCAACACCCTGCTGAGTCCCCTGGATATCCGTCCTCCTCCAACGCTTAGTCGACTCCTCCTGAGCGACTATCACGGCAGGCTCCCGTTACAAAGCACTGGAGCCCCCGTCACCCATGACAAGACCATGTATCATGTGTCTTAGTTATATTTTGTGGGGCTACTCCCTTCCTGTTGAAGACATTGTGGATTTTTCTGGTTCTACAAATGTTTGCTTTGTTTACTTTATTTTTCTTACTTGGGGTCTCTCTATGTACAAAACTGGCATTGTTTCCAGATGTCCCTGGCAGCTCTATAACATGTTCAAAGATTTGATAAGCTTTCCGTGTTGTTAGCTTGATGACATGAGCAATTAAATGGAAGTCGACTGGAAGCGTTCAGAGGTATCTCACTGAGTGATTATCTGTTTGTATACCCTGGTGTTGCAATTTCACACTGTTATAAATTAATGCTCTTTTCCTTGCTGAATAATTGCAAGATTGCTTGCAACCATTGAAGAAATGCCAATAAAAACAAATTTTAAGAAATTCAGCACCTACTTGCAAGTGCTGGAGGGTTACGGACCGGGCTTGATCTTGCTAGATCAGACTTTATTTGTCCACTGATGCCCTGTGAGCTTGCCAATGATCCTGTGTCACTGGATGGACAAATACACAACTTGTATTGATCTGTACTTTCATGTACATCACACAATACTGCCAATAGTTGAGGCTGCAATGGCCTGCACTAGCTCATTCAGGGCGACATCTGCTATGGTTACTGTGTCGGCCTGATTGGGCCTAAAACTGTCATAGGCACTGTGACAGATTGAACGCGACTACAACTGCCTTAGTGACTGTGACTGTGACTGTGACTGCTAGGTTGGAGCCTGCACCTGCTTTAACGGATTAGCCCAGTCAGGGTCTACACCCATCCTGTGGTCAAACAGAGCTGCGGCAGCTGGTTCCACACCTGTGCTAAAGTGCCAGGGTTGCTGCACCACAGGACTAAGAATGGTGGCGACACGGTGACCCATGCAACTGTTTTGGTCGCTGCAGGCCCAGTCCTTTGCAGGAAGGTGAGGCCACTAGATCTGCTCTGGAAGGACTATCACCTTATCCACCACATCAGCAGGAGCAATGACCTTAAATGTATATTATGTTAAAATGAGTAGCATTTAATGTTGCTGAGCTATTAAAATGTATTTTCTTCTTCAGTGTTTGACTTTTTTTTAAAAGACAAGCACTGAGATAGGCATTGAAGTAATTATGTCTGTTGTTTGATTGTTGAGTTCAGAGCTTGTGTGCCCCCACAGTACCTTCCTGGGAAGCCTGTGATTGCTCGCACACACTACCTTGAGAGTCAAGTGTGGAAAGGTTTGTACTTGGCCCACTTTGCAGAGCCATAGCAGGATGGGCCCCAGGACACCAGTGGCAAATAACCTCACCCACGACAGTTGAGGTCCATTAGCCCCTGTCTGCCCTGTGCACCCCCGAAAGAGGTCTGACAATTGGTGGCAGCTCTGGGATTTGAACCAATGCCCTAGAAGAGAGTGGAGGAATGTGCCCGTGAGGAATGAAAAAGAGAGCTAGAGGAGTGGGAAAGGGAAGGTCGGGGAAAGTTGAAAGAGAAACAGAGAATTGGATAGCGAGAGGATAGCTTTAGAGAAGGAAAAACTCAAGATAGCAGCAGACAGCCTCATTTGGAAGAGGCAATCCCACCTCCAACTATCCAGGATTGTCTCCCAGGTTCCAAAAAAGCTTGTGCACCTGTATGTGGAAGGTCAGGATATTTTAGAATGGCTTGTAAGTTTGAAGATGTATTGTAGAGGGCAGGCTTTAAATGATATGTCTGAGGCAGCCAGTTTAATGAATTGCTTGCATATAGAAGGTAGAGCAGTCTTTGGGAGAGTGTGTTTTAGCTGCCCTAATGAACTATGAGCGAATGAAGGAAGCTCTTATCATCCAGTTTAGGCTGAAGCCAGATGCATACCTTCAGAAATTCAAAAAGAGCAGATGGTGTTTCATTTGAAACACGGATTCATAGTGTATTGTGTGATTGGAATGAGTAGGTGCCAGGGATGAAGGCCAAGGATTTACATACCCATAATTAGTTGATAAAGACGGAGTGACTCAAGGAGCTGTGCTCTACCTCACTTAGGTAACACCTATCAGACTTGACATAGAAGGATCCAGAGAAACTTGCAGTGTTGGCTGATAAGTGGTTAGCTAACAAGGTTAATGAAGAACTGGAGCAGCATCACTGCAAGCAAAAGTGAGAAAATAACTCTCAACAGGGCATTCCAAAGTGGAGGGTAAGGTGTAGGGCAATTTTTATTTTTTTCTTCACTCTTGCTAGTCTCCAGTCACATGGTGGCCTGGCTGTAGGTATACTGAGAGTCACCAGAGATGGTGAGCTTGTCTGAAAGATAAGCAGGGGTGCTAGTTGTGATGGCTTTGTAAATGAGGCAGCTCATATTAAAGATGGTGCGCGCTGGCTAAGGAAGACAATTGAGCTTCATCAGCATGGTGTGATGTGAGCGAATTTCCTCAGGCCCTGGATTACACATGCGGCAATATGCAGAATGCCCTCAACCGAGGTTGATGTAGGATCCGCGAGGCCATAGAGCAGGACGTTATAACCATCCAGATGACAGAGTACAAGGGCTTGAACATCAGTTTTGAAGTAATTTTCTGGAAGAAGCAGTTTCACTTTCTTTAGGAAGGAGATCTGGTACCATGCTGTCTTTGTGTTTTTTTGACAATTTGTTCCTGAAGGGTGCAGTTCATGTCAAGGGTGAATCCCAGATACTTGGCATTCAGTGAAATTACGAGCTTAAAGCCATCAAGGTTCATATCATTGATGTAGGTTTGTACTTTTCTTGGTTGTTGTTCTTGGCACATAAATGGAATTCTGTCGTGGTGGGGTTAAGCTTCAGTTAGGACCTGGACATCCAGGTCTGGATAAGGTGCAGGCAGTGTTTGAGGCACTGGATGTCGGGAGTAGAGAAGAATTTCAAGTAGTGTTGTGTATCTTCAGCATATTGTGGAATTTTGTGCTGTTATCTGTGAGTAGAGCCTCAAGGGTCTCTATATAGAAGTAGAAGATAACAGGGAGCTCTATGGACCTCTGGGTAATCTACAGGTGATGAGGTTTTTCTAGGACCTGGAGGTGCCCATGTGAATGAACTGGTGTTGTTTGGAAGGGTAGGATGAGAACCAGTGAAGGACATTGGCACAGAATCATATTCTAGACTTCAGGTGGGGATGAGGGTGGGATGGCCAACTGTGTCGAAGCAGCTAAGGGGTCCAGCAAAATCAGGAGGCAGGGTGTTAGACATGACCGCCTTAGGGTGGTCTTCCACAACTTTTTGCCTGCCTCCCCCCATTTTTCTGACCTCTTTTTTGCTGGCTTTAGGACTCTGTGCACTTTACCACTGATGACCAGTGCTAAAGTGCTTGTGCTCTCTCCCCTAAACCTGCTAATATTGGCTTAACCCCAAGTGGCATATTTAATTTACTTATAAGTCCCTAGTAAAGTGCACTATATGATTCCTTTTGGCCCAGCTGCCTAGGCCCTCCCCCTGTTCCTAAGCGGCAAATTAAAAGCCTAGGAGTTTGGCTTGATTCAAATCTAGACTTCAATGAACAATCACGCAAAGTAGCGGCTTGTTGCTACGGCCTTTTAAGAATGGTTCGGAGGATTCTTCCTTTACTACCTTTCATTGCCAGACGACTGCTGGTCCAAGCTCTTATTCTCTCACGGCTGGACTATGCTAATGCTATCTATTTGGGAGCCCCGCAATCTACTACTAAAAGACTTCAAACAGTGCAGAATTGTGCGGCGCGCATGTTGCTAAATATTCCGAGATGCACCTCGGCTATACCCGCTCTTACTTTTCTGCACTGGCTTCCTGTCTGTCGGAGAATTCAATTCAAAGCTATGTGCATTGTACACAAAGCACTTTCTGAGAACGGCTCCCTTCTGATTCGTTCATGGATTCAACCCTACTGTCCTAACAGACCCCTTATATCGGCGAATAAAGGCCTTATTGTAGTTCCCAAGATTAAACGCTCTCGGAGTGGAGGCCGACTGTTCACATATAATGCAGCCAGGCTATGGAATAGTCTTCCCCTCCACTTACGGTCTGAACCTAACCACTTCAAGTTCAGGAAACTTTTGAAAACCTCTCTTTTTCTTTGATCCTCTTATAGCATTACTGATGTCGCAGCGCTGGGATGCCTTCGGGTAACCATGCGCTCTAGAAATGTTCCTTCATTCATTCATTCATTCACTATAAGTGCTCAGGGTCTGTAAATTAAATGCTACTAGTGGGCGTGCAGCACTCATTCTGCCACCCACTTAAGTAGCCCTGTAATCATGGCTTAACCCTGCCATTGCAGAGCCTGTATGTGCAGTTTTATACTTCTACTTCGACCTGGCAAGGTAAACCTCTTGCCAGGCCTAAACCTTCCCTTTTTATACATATAAGTAATACCTAAGGTAGGCCCTGTATGACCCACAGGGCAGGGTGCAATGTATTTAAAAGGCAGGACATGTACTCTTTAAGTTTTACATGTCTTGTTAGGGAAAAGCTCCCAGTTTAGTTTCTCACTACTGCAAGGCCTATCGCTGCCATAGGATAACATTGGGATTACCTTATTACACTTTATAAGAGTAATTCCCAATTAAAAAGCAATAGACTTTTCAAGTTTGGTGTCGATGAACTCACAATTTAAAATCACAACTTATGGTGAAGTTGGATTTTAAATTACAGTTTGGCAAATGCCACTTTTAGAAAGTTGGCACTTACTTTAGCCATTTGGTACCTGCTGCCCGTCTCATTGTGGGTTGGGTAACAGCTAGGCCTTTGTTATTCCCTCCAGACAGCCACACACAAGGGGAGCGTAGGTGTGTCTTGATGGGCCTTCCTGGCAGATGGGAGGGAGGAGATAGGCACTGCCTCACACTCACACCTGAAAAGTCTTTGTTCTGTCCACACACAAATTGCTGCACACACCCCAGTAGTGAGTCTGGATCCAGGGCAGAAGGGAGGACCTCTGTGTACTTCAAAGCTTTATTTGAAGCCTCCCCACTTCAAAGGCTCACCTGGGCATAAGTACTGGCATCCAGAACGCCTCCGCACGACTCATCCTGGACATCCCCCGACACAGCCACATCACCGGACACCTGAAAGACCTGCACTGGCTCCCCGTCAGCAAGAGAATTACGTTCAGACTCCTCACCCACGCACACAAGGCCCTCCACGACCTGGGCCCAAAGTACCTCAACGACCGCATGACCTTCTACACGCCCACACGCCAGCTACGATCAACCAGCCACGCCCTCGCCACCGTACCACGCATCCGCAGAACCACCGCCGGAGGAAGATCCTTCTCCTACCTGGCAGCCAAGACCTGGAACTCCCTCCCCACTCACCTTCGGCGAACCCAGGACCATCTCTCCTTCAGGAAGCAGCTCAAGACCTGGCTGTTCGAGCAGTAACCTACCCCCTCCCCCAGCGCCTTGAGACCCTCCCGGGTGAGTAGCGCGCTCTATAAATGCCGTGATTGATTGATTGATTGATTGATTAACACAATAACTTTAGTACACTCCTGGACTTGTGCCCACTCTGCCAGGAAGAGGAACTGCTGTGCAGCTGGAAGGACTGCCACTCTGCTGGACTGCTGTCCTGCTGTGCTCTTGCCTTGCTGAGCTGCCCTGCTGCCTGTTGTTCTCCGGCCTGGGTAGGAAGAATTGGACCTGCATCACCTGACCCCAGAGTGAATCTAAGGGCTAACTAGCTTGCCAGGGTATGCCCAGACGTGGGTCCCTTGCTCACTTTGCCACTGGATTCAAGCTAGCCTGGCTGATGAGGAGTGTTACCCCGAAACCGGTCACATGATTCTTGTTTCCGATCCAGGAAATACCTGGCTTGGCAGTTCGGGCTGGACTGTTCCCATGAGGAACAGGGTCAAGAATGATTTGCATATGACTGGTTCTGAACTCGGATGGCGAGGTGAGCAAAAGAACGATGATGGATTTAACCCAGATCTAATAGTGACTGGGGGTGAGTGACTGAAAAGTTTCAGCGCTCCGTCCATCATCATTATGTTTGCTTTCTCAAGCCAATCCAAGTATCCTCATCGGAACTGGTGCATCTTCACCTTTGCATGGGTTGGAACTGGCGCATCCTCGTCAAAGTGTGGAACGGAGCCGGAGCATCGCACTCAGAACCAGCGCATCGCCTTCGAAATCAATGCAGCAGGAACTGTAGCCGTGCATCGCATTTGGAACCAGCACGTTGCACTGGGACCCAACGCATCGCCGCCATTGCGTGGAGAATCTCGATGCATCTCACCCACTGTGTGGCTCGACACAGCACATCTTCTTCAACGTAGACGCATCCCAGATCGAGGTACTGTTGTCCAGTGGGCCTAACTGGGTCCCTGTATCTGGCCCGCGTTTCATCGTGGTCAGCCTGAAGTTTTACTTTGCCCCGGTCCAGTGATACCAGATAACCCACTTAAATGCTTCTTGCTACTAAGCGCTATTTTACAGTTTAATCTTTGATACATATCTCAACTTCTACTTGTTGGAATTTTGTCATTTTGGTCTTGTTTATTAATAAAATAATCTCTATTTTTTCTAACCTGGTGTGGAGTCTTCCAGTGGTGTTTTCACTGTGTTACTGTTTGAAGTGTTGCACAAATACTTTACACATTGCCTCTTAAGTTAAGCCTGACTGTTCTGTGCCAATCTACCAGAGGGTGAGCACAGGATAATTTAGGGTGTGTTGTGACTTACCGTGACTAGGATTGTGGCTTCTGCTTGTCGGGGTGCATACCTCTGCCAACCAGAAACCACATTTCTAACACAGGGGATGCCATTTGTTTTCAGGAGAGTGTTGTTTATGATGTGTAAGCTAGTGGTCTCCATGCTGCAGTGAAATCTGAAGTCAGATTGGTAGTCGTCTAGTGTAGGTTTCTTTAGAAGCAAAAAAGAAGGAAAGTAGTGCTTAATTTGAGCCGATTCTTTCCGGTGCTGAGCACCGGCATTTAATTGGTTTCCGGTGCTCGGCACCGGCACCTAATTGTCAACACCACACTTAGGGCAGTCTCCCACAAGGTGGCGCTGCTCATGTAATTTAGAGAGGAGCAGTATAACAGTTGTTTAGGAAAACAATATACATTAAAAAATTGCTAATACCTGCCTCCCCAGCCATTCCTTTAGCTTTGGGGACCTGGAATAATCTGAACTGTCGCATTTACATGCGAGAGAGATGGTTAGTAGTTGTTTTGGCAGCAATGACAAGGGCGATGGGTGGTGCAAGCTGCAGTGGCCTCCTGGTCAGAGCCCTGGCACTTAATATTTTACAAATTAAGCACTGAAGGAAAGGCTGCAGATTAAAAAACTTTTGTAATTTGTGCTTTGTAACAGCAGCAGTCAGCACTGAAAAGCAGCCACTCCCACATGAAAATGAAAGAAAACTCTGACTCGTGTGTCGAGCAGTGATCTCATGTGCTGATCTCTCTCTTGGTTTTTTAGACAAGTGCATGCATTTTGTACATTATTTATGGCTCATGGAATATACTTCACGTGCATAAAATGTGAAATTGTGGGGCAAATTAGGCATATTGTGCTGTGAAAAAATTAGGCATGGAGTTAGTCAGAACATTCTCTTTCACAGTACTATCTACTGGCCCTATTTAACTTTTGCCTTACTTCACTTGTTCTTTGGTCATCATTGAAATATGAAATGGGTGGATTAGAACTTGCATGTAGGGCCACATCTAAGGGCAAAATTACTAGGGAACAGTTATGGTGTCATCCCGATTAGAAGCAACACTCTAGTCAATGATGCCCTCAATGCAACATTTGAATAAACATGTAGAGCAGGAAATGAGGGGTATCCACCTGGATCTCTGATCTGGCAGCTACTATTGAGCCGGACCGGGATCTAAGCTGACACCAATGAAATATGGTGAACTTGTCTCTATATAATTTACTCACACCGGGACACATTCAACAGCACCTGCACATTGTCTACTTTCTGATCGGAACAGCAAACTACAGGCGATGAGGGGGTCTTTCTGATTTTCATTTCTAGCTGGGCCCAAACAAAGAACTCATTTAAAGGACCATCAGTCACCCTTTCTTTGTGTATCATCCTCATTGGGAGCTATCTGGAGCCTAACACCTAGATACCAATATAATGGAGGAAAACAATGCACAAACCTTGGTTTCATTTTACCAGTGTGTAAGACAATCTATACAGGTGTGCACTGTATGAATGTCAGATGTATCTGTCTGTATGAGTAATTACACTAATAACAATTAAACTAACACTTACTAATTCATTTTTTAATTTCATTTCTTTGATAGCTCTACTCATTCCAAAGTAGGGTATCAGAGAACTTTACATCACGCACACATTATAAAGAGACAATAAAACATACAAGTGCATAAATCAATCTACATGAAATGTTACAAAAGACAATGAGGGTTAGAAGATGTAGGAGTCACATATTGTCCTAACTGGTAGTCATTCAATTCAATCAATTCAAATCTTTATTCGATCTATGTACAAACAGATCATAAAAGCACAATTTCATCGGTTAGGTCAGAATAAATAATTTATATAAAACCAAAGACATTTAAAAGATAAAAAAAACTTATTTAGCCTTTTGTTAGTTAAAACCAAGGTTGTCTGTACATTTTGATCCGTGAATGCTAAAAATTCATAGCAGTGAGCCCATCGCCCCTCTCTTTCTCCAGCAAGCCCACAAGAAGGATGCTGCCATAAAACAGACGTGGGGATTAGGAAGAGCTTTTAAAAAATACAGTGCCACCCTGCATTGCGAAAAATTTTGTCGCCTTAAAATTGGGAGGAGAAACCTCTCTCTTTCAGTGTGATAAAGCCTGCAAAACAATACTAGGTGTAGGTCAGACTGGGGAGAACAGTTGTCACACGGGCAGAGGCCCAAGTCTACATGCTTATACCTCTTCTCTGGGAACCCAAACATCAGGGAAATCAGGTTCAGGCAAAAGCGCAACATAATAAATCTGTGTTGAGCTACAGTAACATGGGAAAGGTAACAATAGCCTTCCTCCAGTCTTGGCGGAATTAGATCATAGACTGCAAGCGCCTGTAAATGCCTGTTTTTTTTTTGCAGAGTTTTATATAGCGCGAACTTGACCCGCAACCGAATCGGGTATCAGAGCGCTTTACATAGCACCAGTTACGTTACATGAGGACACGCATTCATTTTTGTTAGGCACGGGGAGATTAAGTGATTTGCCCAGAATCACAGGATGTTCAGCGTCATTACCGAGACTCGAACCCAGTTCCCCAGGTCCGAGGTCGAACGCCCTAGCCGTTAGGCCAACTCCTCTCCCCTTTTCCCTGCGGTCGCGATTAGCCTTCTGTACATAAAGATCAATTATTTTCCGTTTAGAGACCTTGCTGCATAATGAGGGGTCCCTAAAAAGTTCTCCCTGCCCTATTGCATTTATTTCCACCTCCACATATCTAAGCCATCCAATCCTGCTATGTCTCTCGAGCCCCAAGCAATTACCAATTATGCGTTGGGTTAGTTTGACAGTTGTCCTTCGCCAAATGGAAAGCCACAGCAGGATGGGCGCCATTCTAATAGAGTCAACCAAAAAGGGGAGGTCCAATTCGAGATGCAGGATATAATTAGATATTGAGGATGGCAGCGAAACCCTTGACTTAAAAAAAGTATCTTCCACTTTCTGCATTTGATCGATTTTTGCCATTCCCTAAACTCCGGCCCCATAGGTTGCTGCCGCTTTTGTTTTTTCTTGGTAGTTCTTTTTAATTGTTTCCAAAGGACTAGCTCCTAATTTCTTAGCGAACCCCTTTATGGCTTGAAGACCTCTCTCCATGCCCAATGCTCTTGCTGCCACCAGTTTGTTCCATGAGTGCTTACTATCAAACAGGATCCCCAGGTATGGGAAGGAGTCAACCACCTCGATTTTCTTTGAGCCTAGATGGAAATATGGCGCCTTTGCGCCTCTAGGGGCTCCCACTATGATAATGAACGATTTAGATTCGTTCACTCTGAGGTCTAGTGAGGCCATAAATGAAGAGTATGAGGATATAAGGTTCTGGAGAGCTACCCCTGTTCTGGCGATTAAGACCGCATCGTCTGCGTATGCCAATATTGGGAGAGAGATGTTATCAAATTTTGGCACGTCTAGAGAGAGGCCAGACAGGGCCGCCTCCACCCCGTTAGTATAGATGGAAAAAAGGAACGGGCGAGTACACAGCCCTGTCTGACACCCTTCTCGATCTTAAATGACTGCGTGCATTCCCCGCTTCTGCCATACCGCACAGAGGCAGTGGCATTGGCATACAGCTGGCGAATAAAGCGGATGATCAGGGGATCGATCCCCATGCCCTCCATCATGAACCATAATTTAGAGTGAGACACACAATCAAAGGCCGCTGACAGATCCATGAAGGCCATGTATAACCTCCCATCTTTGGCCTTCGTGTATTTGTCTATGCAAAGCGAGAGGTTCAGACATTGATCCACTGTCCCCATGCCTCTGCGAAAGCCGTATTGGGCCTGCATTAAAATATTGCGATCCTGGGCCCATTCCTCCAATCTGGCTAGCAACAGCCGACCCATGAGTTTAGCTGTTGTATCTAAAAGGGAGATGGGCCTGTAATTCTTAGGGCTGGCCCTATCTCCCTTTTTGAATATTGGGACTATGACGCTGTGGTTCCAAAATGGTGGAGGGCCCTCTATTGCTATGCAATTAAAAACATTTGTTATTAGAGGCACCCACAGGTCAAGATCGGTCTGGAAGAGGTCTATTGGGACTCCGTCTGGTCCCGGGGCTTTCCCTTGAACACACGCTTCCAATCCTTTTTTCACTTCATGCAGTGAAAATGACAGGAATCCTTGGGCGAGGGGCAATTGATCAGTTTGAGGGAGCTCATGGGGAGTTTGCAGTGCAAAAATACTTTCAAAATTCCCTATCCAAGCAGCTTCCTCTGCATGGGTATCCAAAGACGGGTATTTGTGTCTTTAAAATAAGGGGCATTTATGACCTTCCAAAACTCCCTACTGTCGCATGAGTTTGCGGCTTGTTCCAAATCATCCCAGGCCTTTCCCCTTAATTCCTTCACACGTATACTTCTCGCCTTCTTATAATCCTTTCTGAGTGTACTTATAAATGCCGGCGCTCTAGGTTGCATTTTTAAGGCACTATCAAGGGCTCTTTTAGCTAGTGAACATGTTGAATCGAACCAGCGACAGAATGGAGGGCCATTTACTGGTTTTTGTCTAGTGAGTGCAGTTTTTAATTTTATTAATAATGTTTTAAACTGGTAAACTAGAAGGGGGGGAGAGGCATGCTCGGACAAGGAATCTAAAATGTCCCCACTCACTTGGAATAATATAGCAGGTACCAAGTTCTTTTTCACTGCCTGAGCCCACTTCATTTGATAGCCATTGTTTCTAGATAGTGTGATATTATTCACTAGCGATTGATGTCTTTTCGCTTTATGCGGGATGCTTAGCTGGACTAATAAAATTGCGTGATCGCTATGACAGGTAAATGTATTGCTAAGTTGGTCAACTCTGTCTTGTATTGAGGAAGAAGCTAAAATGAAATCAATCGTAGATTCTGAATTACTTCTCCTAAATGTAGGCTCTATTTGACCCGATTTTCCGCTATTAAGTACAGTCAGATGCCTTGTGTATAGTAGCCTATTAAGCATATCACCGTAATCGCTATGCGTGAAGTGTGATAGTGGGTTGCCTTGCGGGTCGACCATCCCACACACGCTAACCTCCTTATGTTTACATAAATGGGTATTGAAATCCCCCAGCCATATTATGCTTGGAAGGCCCTTCTGTAATCGTGAATTAATTAATCGGAGTTCGTTATTTAGATCATCAACCACATGTTTCATGTTACCCCGAAGTGATTATTATAAAAATGTATTAATAACCAATGGCCTTCTTTTGAGAACTCCAATTGGAGGATCTGGAAATAGTTGTTCTGGGGACCCACCTGTTTTACCTGTGCCGACAGTGTGTTAGAAACTAAGGTTAGTAAGCCACCCTTAGCTCTGCCTGATGCCGAGGGCACTGCTGGTGTATGATAAGTCCTAAATCCTGGAAAGAAAACTGGGTCCTCAGCCCATGTTTCTTGAAGACATATAATGTCCCTCGCTTGCCAATGGTTAAGCCACTCTGCGTTTCCAACTTTTGCAGCAATTCCTGCCACATTCCATGTGACTAAGCCTATCTTACTCCTGTCCCCTATTTCCAGGGATGAACTAGACAAGGCAGTAGCCTGCATAATGGGCTCCGAATTGGCCGATATTAAGGGCGATGGATATGTAGGTATTAATGGTCAGTCGCAAGCTTCCATATCAGTAAGGGCAGCAAATCTATTAAAAAGACCTACCCCCAGTGCGATATTTGGGCACTCTAAGTGACGTGGCATGAAATGGCCTGGCCTTAGCCTACCCCTCTGTTTAGGACCTGCAGTTGGGCCCTGTTTGTAAAAATTCTCCAGGGCTAGAGGGATGATCTGCGTGTTCCTGTAACAAAATCTTTCAAGATTTCTAAGGAGGTAAGTGCTAGTAAAAGGGTTGTTAAAATGTATCACTACACAATCCCCAACAAAAGATTTCCTTGAATTTCCCACCCACCTTACCCTTCTGGCCATAATTATTTTATTTGCTAGCTGATGATTCCCCATTCCCCAGTCCATAGGCTGGTTTGAAAGCCAGTACAGGCATTTATCCATTAACTGCGCAGTAGATTCCTGCTGATTGTCCCGCAGGAGAGGAACGTTGGCCAAAACCAGCACTAAAGGGGAGGCCGCTGGTGGAAGGTGGAGCCATTGATGTGAATTATAATCAGCCGTTGGTGCAGAAGGATGGTCTGTTACTGATGGGTAAGCTGCCAGTCTTAATTCCCCCGCCCCTTGAGGCTCCTGCTGACCGTAAGGTATCCTCTCTCTTTTATCCTTAGATGATGACATTTGGGACATTAATTGTATATGGGGTTGCTCCTGAACTGGTGCGGGTATACTTTGGGGGATCGTCAAAGGTGATGGAACGATCGCATCCCTGCCCGCACAGGCAGTGGATTGTTGTTTGTCCATAACTGGGTGAGTAAGGGACACGTTCTGTGTTGATGATAGTACAGATACATTTTGGAACTCAAGACCAGCTAATCTCTCTTCGATCCTAGACAATTTGAGAAGAATAGGATCGAGATGGACAGTCAGTAATTTAGCAACTTCAGCCCAAAAAACGTCATCCAAAATTAATTCTCGAGTGATGGTGCTTACAGTTGGTGAAAGCAGCAATGTCGCAGTGTCCGTTGTAACAGTCTTGGGATGAGCGGCCCTTGGTTTGGTCACTCTTGCAGTTTTTTTGTTGTTTGGATTTAACGGTCCCGTGACCCCTACGTTGTTTTATAGGGGGGTCATTTGCTACGCTAATAGGAGGTGGGGATTCATTTACCCTCGAGTTAGACGTAGATGGTAATTTGTTAGTTAAAATTAGTTCCCGTTGGCCAGGTGGAAGATCGTCTGATAGGTGTGATTGTGACCTAGGTGTAAGAGGGGCATTCTCAATGGTGCTTCCTGAAGATGACCTATTTACTAATAGAGGTGGTTCTATAGACAAGCGTCTCTCTGTCAATTCTATTTCATGAGAGAGAACGCTTGCTGCTCTAGTCAGGAACGCATCGAGAGTTGTTACAGTCCCACCCCCTGCTTTCTCTGCAGCTACCTTCCGTCTCGTCATAGCTAGTAAAAAACACTACAAATTTAATCCTTTAAAGTTAGATGAAATAGGGGTACCTTGTTCCAGTTTTTAGAGGGGTAGCCCAGCCCAGCCTCCTCCGGGCTCCGACGGGCGTGGACGGGGCCGCCCTTGGCCCGGGCGCGGCCCGGGCGTGTCCCGCGCGACGGGGCTCCTGACGCGCTTTTGTGCGCCGCGGCGTGACTGGTGGCAGCCCAGGTGCTGCTGGGACTCCGAGTCCCTAAAGAGGTACGGTGCTCCCCACGGGAGTTCGGCGGCAGAAAGGCAGGAAAAGCTGTATGTGGCGGCTACAGCGCCGCGGGGCTCCTGACGCGCTTTTGTGCGCGGCGGCGTGACCGGTGGCAGCCCAGGTGCGCTGGGACTCCGAGTCCCCAAAGAGGTACGGTGCTCCCCACGGGAGTTCGGCGGCAGTAAGGCAGGAAAAGCTGTATGTGGTAGTCATTATATATTAAGAATGCATGATCTGGGGGAACACAAAGTCAGGATTTAAAACATAACACCTTGGTTGGGTTTTCTATACTATTAAGATCTTATTACTACCCTAAGGAACCCTTTTTTATCAACTTTAGAATAACGAATGATGAGAAAAAAGGTTCTAAACCAATGTCTCGCAGTTTGCATGCATGTAGCTCTTTGATACCAGTTTGTAGCTCACTGTGCTATACAAGCAGTGTTGCAACTCATAAACTGAAAATAACAAAAAAATCTCTGTGACAAAAGCAGTAACCCACCTGGCAATCTACATAAATATGACTCTGAGATCTGTATGTTACACAATGTTCTTTGCAGCAGACATATAACCTCTCTATGCTAATTTAAGTCAAAACTGTTCCTTGACAAGATCTCTTCAGCAATCAATCAAGTAACTTTATTTCAGTAAGGCCATAAAAGTATACATCAAAAATTAATTCAAAGCACATAATAAATGCGTAAAACAGAAAATTAACACGTTGATTCTACAGATTTGTTCACGGGTTCAACAATGCCTAGCAGAAAAATCAAAAGCAAAAAAAATCAAAAATCGTACAAAATCCAATTAATCTGAGACAGTGTGAGAAATTAGAAAGGAGCCAATACAACGATGAGAAATATATAAAACAATCATATAAAGCAATTAAATAAACAGCATCTTGGCAGAAGCAGCATTGAAACAGAATAACCAAAAGTTCGGCCCTGATATAGGGCGCGCTGCTTAGTGGGAAAGAAGAACCTCCCTTCTTACAGGCCACATTGCATCCAGAAATTTGGCAACCGTACGAGCATACAATAAGCGGCTGTCAGTTCTTAATATTCAAAGAGCAGTGCAATGGCTGCGAGGGCCCAATTATCTGCAAATAGGCAGTAGCCAGGTAAGTCGTGGGCAGGCATAAGCTGGGCAAGCAAAAAGAACACGCGGAAGAGTTTCCTAGGCAGAATTACAGGCTGGGCAAAAGGGTATTTCTGATGGCACCCATTTGCGAGTAAAGGATTTCAAAGGTAATGACCCCACTCTAAATTGGAAGCATTACTTTCTATCCGACAGAACAGTGATGAAGTCCCAAAAATGGTCAAATACACAAGTAGACTTGAAATCAAGGAGCTCCCCTGACAAAGTGGCGCTTGCAGCTTCTTGAGATCTCTTCAGCAAGCGCATTAACCAACAGAGGTATCTAACGTTATTATTATCCCCTGATAATTGCTGGACACACAAAGGTCTCTGCAGAGGTGCCTTCATCTCATAAGATATTTTAAAATGCATCCTCTTTAGGACCAACTAAGAGAACCAGAACAGATTTACTGTCACATTTGTCCTTATTATCAATTTCTTTGTGGCAGAGTTTTTTAAAAGAAATGTATAAGTTGACTATTGGACTCTGCATTTAATAACTGCTCCTTGTGACTCTACCCCCTTTCCGCTGCTACACCTTGACTCCCAATTTATTGATTTTCCGAGTAAATTTTTCCCATTTCCAGCAGTGAACATCTGTTTTTCAGCGCTAAGATACTGGGGACGAGCGGTCACTATTTTATGTTTACGTTTAAGGACATGCTAATATGTAACACATATAATCATTGCTTGCATGATATTTTACATCTAGATTGATTATGAGTGGTTTTTATACATTTGAATAACTATATTTGAAGCGTATTCATATTAATTTATTCTGAGTCGTGGAAGACATCAGAATAAACGACTCAATTTGAATGAAATGTATTCTTGTTTGCTGTGCATAGTCTTTCTCTTGTTCCGGGTACCAAGAGCTGCTGTGATCGCATTAGTTTGAAATGTTACTATTAGAACCTTATGTGAAGGAAGTTTTTGATACTTGATGAGTTGAAAGTTAGTTTTCTGCCTGGAAGAGTAAGGAGTGACAAGAGAAGAAGTCCTGCTTTTGTCTGATATCATCGAAGGTCGTGGGATTGAAGCTGCTTGCTGCCTTCATTGTGTGAAAAGGGCTGACACTGCTCATCGTGAGTGTTCAATTTTGATTGGTCTTTGCTGGGTGAGAACCTGTGTGTCTCTTAGACATAATTTTATGTTTGAACTGTACGAAACGGACTTTAGTTAGTTAGACTTTCTACTATCCACCTTTTCAGGCAGACATTTCCTTTCGCTCTCCTGAGACCCAATGCGCTTTATATTTCTGCTCATAGAGTTACTTTCTAGTGCAAGCATATTTCTCCTTATTCAAGTTGGAACCTTCATTTGGTTCTATTTGAGATAATATATTTGCTGACACCTGCTGCTTCCAAATCCCCCAATCTGCCCACCTGCTTAGCTTAGAGTCCGGGAGTTTCCCTTCACTGGAACATAATTAATCTAAATTTGCATACACTGGGGCAGATTTACAAGCCCCTTGCGCTGCCAGTGCGTCACTTTTTGTGACGCACTGGCAGCTCATTTTTCTGCCCCATATATACGGCCCCTTTACACACAGCACTTTGCGTGAAAGGGGCGTTCCATGGAACCAGACACATTTCCAGATTTACAAGAAATCGTAAATCTGGAAATGCTTCTGAATGCTACGCCTCCCCAGGGGAGGAGTAGGGAGGCGCAACAAGGAGAAATGAATACATTTCTCCTCGTTGTTTTTCTCTTTCTATGCGTGCTGCATTCTGCAGCACACATAGAACAAGGAAATAACCTCTACTGAATGTTTATGTACAGGAAGGTGTCCTTTCCTGCACATAAACAATCCTTTAAATAAATGACGTTTTACAAGTTCTATGTGTGCCAATGCAGCAACATAGAATTTGGAAAACGCCATTTCTGATTGTTTATGTGCAGGAAGGGAATCCTTCCTGCACATAAACAATCATCCCCGTGACGCAGGCAACCTTGCACCATGGTGTAAGGGCGCCTGCATCGGCGCATGGCAGCAGTTTGTGCGCCAGCGCAGGGGGAAGCACAGAGATGCGACATATTGTTGTAAATATGCAACATCCCTGTGCCTCCAAACTAACGCAGCGCGGCGCAGCAAAATGACTTGCTGCACCACGCTGCGTTAGTTTATTGTAAGACTCGAACCTGGTTCCTCAGTTCCAAAGTTGGCAGCTATTGCGGTAACTGACCTGCCTAGATTATAGCCACTTATGTTGTATTTGTAAGGGTGGCCAAGCCTGTGGGCGGCTAGAGGCCTACCTGGCAGCGAGCAGCATAAAGACGCTACAACACTCAGTAACTATTCGGCTTGAGGTCACGTGCAACCTCAGCCCATTTATTTATACCCTCGGGCCGAGCCCGGCCACGAGTGGTGTTTGCAGCAACAAAGTATGGGAGAGCCCAGATGGCTCTCTACATCCCTCCCTTCTTTTAGTTATCAAAGAAAAATAGAAACAGAAAACAGTGAGTATCAAATGTCAACACATAAAGTCTTCCAACCACTGGCTGGGCGCAGGACTAGGCCGCAACAGGTACCGTTGACTTCTTGGCTCTGCAACGGGATCACCTTTGCCGCGGGGACCGGCATCCGGGGCGCTTCCCGAAGGTCCCAAGTGGAGCTCCTGCGACGATCCATCTTGTCTGCTGCCTTCTGGTGACACTCCTCCCGTTGCGGGGGAAGAGGGTGTCGGACTATGGCTGCTCGCCATGCTTGGAAACGCATTGCCTTTTTCCAGTTCATGTTCTCCTCGTTGTGTGGTGCTGGCGGATGCAGCATCGACAGGTACAGCCTTGAACCACAACACATTTCTCACCACTGTATGCCCACCACGCTGGGCTGTTATCATCGTGCCATACACTCTGGTCACCGTCCACACCTCTGGTTCATAGGGAGTGTGAAACTTCCAACGCGGGTCCCAACATGCAGCATCAGAGTCTTCGCTCCCCTATCCATGGTAGCCTTCTCATTTGTTGTCTGTCATTTCTGTTGGGCCTTGTCTATGTCCAAACTGGGCAGCACCCACTCAGTGTCCTCTGGGATTATGTCCCGCGGTGGCCGTTTGAGCAGCAGGGTGGCAGGGGCGCATCCTGTCATGGAGTGAGGGGTTCGTCTGTATGCCAGTAGAAATTGGTCCAGGCACTCTTCAGCATCCTGGCGTTGATACACTCCGATCCAGAGGGCTCGATTCAGTGTTCTCATAAATCTCTCCACCTCCTCATTGGCTTGGGGCCATTGGGGGGTGATTCGACGGTGCTTGATCGCCCTTCGTGCTAGGAAGACATGAAAGTCTTGCCCCTGGAATGGGGGTCCATTCTCAGACTTGATCTCTTCTGGGAGTCCAAAGAGTGCGAATGTCTTTTCGAGTATGGGTTGTACGTGGACAAAAGCGGTAGATGGTGCCAGTTCTACTACAGGGAATTTGGAGAACGAGTCCATGATTACTACAGTGTTTCGCCCATCCGGAAAACTCCCGAAGTCGATGCTGACTTTTGTCCAGGGAGATAAGCACGGTTCCTCCGTCAGCACTGGCGCGGAATCGGCACTGGTGATCGTGCAGGGATGGCAGTGTCGGATCTCTTCATCCACCAGTTCATCCATGCCGGGAAACCACACTTTCACGACTCCTTGGTGGCCTTGATGAGTGAGCGTGACCTTCCGACTGTGGAGGCTTTTTGGGACGACTATCCTCTGTCTGCGCAGAACTAGGCCGGATTCACTGGTGCTCAGTTCGTGCCGCACTCTCCAGAGGTGGCAGCGTGTGTTCTGTTCTTCGGCCACTAATGACTTGGAGCCGTCCAGGAACCGGTACCATTGCCCTCTAGCCAGAGTCTCTTTCACCCTTACCAGGGTGTCGTCCCGGTCCGTGGCACTTCTTATTACCTCTCAAGTGACCACTACCGGGCAGTCGTTGACCTCCACCATGTTTATGAAGCATTTGGTGCGCTCTTCGTCCATCGAGGGACTTCCTGGGTAACCTGGTGACGGGTGTCTTGATAAGAAGTCAGCGGGATTGTCGGCCCCTGGCCTGTAGATGAGTTGGAAGGAGTATGCCTGGAGCTGTACAGCCCACCTCTCTATCCTCAGTGGTGCCAGGCAAGACGACCCGTTGAACAACGGCAGAAGCAGTTTGTGGTCGGTCACCACTTGAAATTGATGGCACAGAGGTAGAGGTGGAAGTGTTGGCACGCCCACCTGATGGCCAGGGCCTCCCGCTCTATCTGTGCGTAGCGGGTCTCTGTAGGAGATAGTGCCCGACTGGCATAGGCGACCGGAACACAGGCCCCCTTGCCATTCTCTTGTAGGAGTACTGCCCCCTGTCCTACGGGGCTGGCATCCACAACCAGTTCAGCTTTCTAACGTTGATGGAAGTATGCCATGGTGGTTTGGTCCAGCAGTGCTTTCTTGATGTTGTTAAAGGAAGCTTCCTCCTTAGGGCCCCACGTCCACGGTATGGTGGTCTTCGTGAGCTGGCGCAGGGGTTCTGACAATGTGGCCGGCCGGGGATGAATCTCCCGCAATATGTCACCATGCCAGGGAAACTCCATATCTCCGTTGGGTTCTGGGGAACTGGGGCATTTGCGGATTGCTTCCGCCTTCTGTGGATCAACTTGGAGTCCCTCCCGTGAGAAAACGTACCCAAACAAATCGATTGAACCCTGGTAGAAGGAGCATTTTTTTCAGTGTAGGGTGAGGCCGCAGTCCGCAAGGCGTTGGAGCGTGGCCTGCAGTCGGACATGATGCTCCTCAAGGCTCTGGGAGTATATGAGGATGTTGTCACTCAGGTTGATTATTCCTACCAGGCCCGACAAAGTCTCCTTGATCGCATTCTGGAACACCTCAGCCGCCGAGGAAACGCCTAAGCTGAGTCGGGTGTACCGCCTAAGGCCCACGTGTGTGAGGAAGGTCGTGATGTAGCGACTTTCTGGCACCAACTCTAGCTGGTGGTATCCAGAGTTCAGGTCTAGTTTGGAAACCCACTGGGCACCGTTTAAGTCTGCTACGATGTCGTCCATTGTCAGGGTCACATGCATCTCTCTCCGGATGGCCTGGTTGGGGAGCCTCATGTCAACGCACAGCCGGATGGCCCCAGCTGCTTGGGCTTCGGTGCAATTACCAACAGAGAGACTCACAGGGTGGGGCCAGACACCTTCTCGATGACACCTCGTTTTCTAGGTATTGCAGCTCCTTCTCTATGAAGGGACGAAGGTGAAATGGGACACGCCTGTGCCTGAGTGCCGTCGGCTTGATTTTCTTGTCAATGTGGAGCATTACCATGTGATCTTTGAGTTTTCTAAGCCCCTGGAACAGTTGTGGAAACTCATTCAGTATGTCTTCCGCGTGAGTGTCGTGGACTTGCTTAGTGAAGAATACCAACTCTAGGTCTTCAGCAGTATGGCATCTGAGTAGCGTCCCTTGCTGGCCTTCAGTGACGTGGAACTTGGCTTTGATGGAGTGTTCCGCACTAGTGACGTCCATTTCGATCACTCCCATGAGCGGTATGGGTACGGTACCACCGTAGGTGTATATCCTGGCCGAGCTGGGAGTGAGGGGTGGTCAAGGGGACAGCTTCTCATACTGGCTTGAGTCCATCACGTTCACGGATGCTCCTGTGTCTATCAGGGCCTGAACAGTGGTGCCATGAACATGCATGGTGCACATGGGTGGGGGACGTTTTTTGCGACCCGACCGTCCGGCAAACGAGATCACGAAAACGTTGTCGTCATATTCATAGTGGGCAGCAGCTCCTCGCACCCAGGATGCATCTGTGGGGGTGGGGTCCTCTAGAGTCAGGTGTTGTACGGTCGTGGTACGACCTCTTGAGGTGCCTCCTCTGGAGCGCCCTCCTCCTCCACGGCAGACACTGGCGTAATGGAAACACAGAGCATGATAGATGGTTGGGCAGGCCGTCAGGACGGACGGATCGAAGGACAGACAGACAGCAGCCGGATTTAAAGATGGGAAGGCAGGCTGCTATTGAAACCAATTGAGGTACAGAGAGAACAACCACGTGAAAGGGACACCATTCTAGTCACAGCCTCCCGAACTGAGGAGCTGGATTGAGCAGCAGTGTCAGTTTCTCTCATTTCTCGCCAGTGGACGGTCTAAGCGGCCTATTGGGCATCTGACAAGCTCAATGAGGATGCACACCAATGTGTTTTGTGACATTCTCTTTGATGTCACTATATTGCAATTGCACATAAAGAAGGACATAGCTGAGACGGTCGCAATCATTATTCATTTTAAAATAGCACACCAGAGATAAAGAATGCAAAGGAAAATAACATTTTTAATCATGTCTCAAATGTTTATAGTGAGAGAAAATTAGCATTAGGGTGATATGCATGGCAGAGGTTGGTTCTCCTGTCCGCGATCTGTATTTCAATGGGCAGTAAAACTTCACGAAGGCCGACTGAATGTTTTCATTTGAATGAAATGCATTTCTTTTGTTGAAGAATAGTCTTGCAAAGCCGGATTGCTCGTTGATTTCTTCCAGCTACATTTCAAAATTTGGTGTGGGACTCCCAGTGCATTTATTTTGGGGAGGATGGCAATAAAAATCGGATTTGGGGTTATAGATTAAGGGAGAAATTATAGTTGGAAGAGTGGACACCGGAGTCACAGCGGGAAAGGCACCTAGCAGTTATTGATGGGGCAAAAATAGAAGGGGGATCTAGGCACAAGGTTGTGCAAACAGGATGGAACCATAAAAGGTGCTTACTGGGGCACAGATAGAAGCCGTATATAAGGGGGTGGTTAATTGGAGTTGAAGGACAGAGAGATTAGGCATCAGAAACTGAAGGATGGTTTATCAGGGTGCACTTAAAGGAAATGTTTGGTGTTCAGGTTGGAGATATTACACAGCGTCTGCATCAGCATCTGAATACTGATAGGCTGCGGTTAGCTGAGCTCTGGGGATTGCCAGAGTGATTACAAAAATGGTGAGGAGGACCACCGAGCCCCCCTTATGGCGGTCAGGCTCGCTCGCTAGTCTCACTCGCCACTGGGCACTCACCCCGAACTTTTACCCTTCACCACTTTCAAATGTCACCAGACGCCACTAATTATTTTAACATAAGTTGCTTGATCACCACTTGGGTGGTGGTGCAAACTGTTCACTGTTTGCACGCATTAGTTAACGTTTTTATTTTCCACACGTATACATGTGTTTATGGTGTGGTGGTCACAGTTTTCACACAATAAAAGGATTCGCTTCACAGAGCTGCAATGCTTTACGTGTCACCTTACTTTGCCCCTGGAACTTACGATCAGATCCTAAATAACCGGACAAAACTCAGATATTAAATAATTCCTATTTTGCAAGTGTAAACTGCACGTGTAAAGTCTCACAGATTAATAAATCAACAGCGCCACTCCATGGTAGTTGCTTTCATGAAATGTCAATGAATAAACATATATCAAACCTTTCTAGTTTTACTAATTTATTGTTTTCTCACATAGAGAGGACTGAGTCTCATAAAACGGCAAAGCGCTGCACAGACGTGATTTAGCATTCAAATAAATCCAGAAGCGAAGGTGAGATGGGACCTCGAAAGTAGTACGAGCAGGGTGGGACTGGGACAGAAAATAGGGTATCAAAATAAAAGTGCCCCCTCATGAGTGAATTAAATAGCTAAAAAAAGAGTCCCATGTTTGCAAATTGGGCAGCTTTTAACTTGTAGAGACAACCAGCATATGTGTTTTGAAAGGTATGGAAGCCTCCGTGGATTTGAGCTTGTTGCAGGCAATATTTGTTTTAAGTAAGGGAAATCAACAGAAAAAACTCGCGTAGCGGATATACCAGTGCCTAATTTGTGCTGATGGTTGCAGGTAATGGGCACTGGCACTCAATTTTGGGTTCTGGGACTCATTTTTACACCATCAGACGTAGACTCTGAGCAAGAGAGAGAAAGGTACATAAGGAAGAGAGATGAGGGGGGAGAAAGATAAGAAAAAAATGACAAAGCGAGGAAGTATGAGTGAAAGAGAACCTGCTAGAAGAGTGAGATAAAAAGAGATTGTACGGCGGTGAAGACAGAGGCATGAAGTGGAAGGAAAAGTAAAGAGACTTTGGGGCAGATTTACAAGAAACTGATGCATCTGTAGAGATGCGTCAGTTTCCCTGTGCCAGCCTGTGATACCCTTGCGCCACCATGGATGCACCGTATTTACAATACGGAGCACCATGGCGCAAGAATTGACAGATGCGTCAGAAATTCTGACGCATCTGTTGGCCCAAAAGTCACGCATTGCTGGAGTTGTGTCGCAAGCATGACGCAACTCCAGCAATGTATTTTGAGGCCTATACTTATTGTACTGCGTCACTCCTTACGCTGAAGCAGGTGTAAGGTTTTGATGCAGTGGCGTCCTAGAAGTGGCGCAGTGAAATCTTGTAGATTACACTGCGTCACTTTTACGAGGCTTTCCTGCATGGGAACGCCCACCCTGCATACATTATACCTGACGCAGGTATAATGTGACGCAGGGCTTTTCAATCTAGCTTCTTGGTCTTGACTGCACAGTTTTCGGGTAGAACTGTTTTCAAACCCATGTTAGTTATGTTTTTATGACAGATGCCTGAACTTTGCAGAACTGCTTTTCGAACTGACTCCTCTGGACCCTTTTTTTGTGTAACAGGATTTTCCTTCGGGGGCGCTGTTTTAAATTGTTTTTTATTGTATGATGTACTGTTTTTGTAAGCTTTTATGGTCTATTTACCATGACCTAAGAAAGTTAATTTGACTTGGCTTGACTCGAGTAGCCAATTATACGTGCACTTGCCTAAAGTCTGGGGGCTATTTTCTTTTTTCTATGATGCAGTATATGTTTAGTATATTTTTTGTCTTCTTGCAAGCATTTATTTATATCTTTTGCAGTGATGCTGGCAGCTGTACTTTGGGTGATGTTTTTTGTACTGGTACGGCAAACATTATTTTTTGTAAGCCATGTATTTACATACTCTACTGTTATGTGGACAGCTCACAACAGTCAATCTGCTTAATTTGTTTTAATTATTGTTGAAGACTTTTCTTGTACTTCATTTAGAGGGGGTGTTTTATGTGTACACATAATAATAATAAACAAATTTATAAAGCACATGGCTACACTCACTAGTGTGTCCCCGCGCTGCGGCATCAGAAAGACTCGTCAGTAGCAGTACTGTGAAACAGCTAGCAGGGAAGGTCTAAGGACGGAAAAAGCCAAGTTTTGAGTTTTTTCCGAAAGATTGTCTCCGAAGGCTCCATCCGGAGACCAAGGGGGAGGTTATTCCAATGCTTGGCTGCCAGGAAACGGAAAGATCGGCCACCCATTCTCGCTCTTTTGATGGTCGGAGTTCTAACCTTTCCCGTCCCACATGATCTCAGAAGGCGGGTCGGGATGTAGGGGGTAAGTAGATCATGTAGATAGGTTGGCCCTTTTCTCTGTAGGATGCGGTGACTAACACACAGGGCTTTGAAGAGAATTCTCTCCCTCACCGGAAGCCAGTGAAGGGATGCCAGGGCCTGGTTAGAGGAAGCTCTCCTGGGCAGCATCAGAACGAGGCGGGCTGCCGCGTTCTGAATGCATTGAAGTCTTTTCATACATTTGCTACTTGCCCCCAAATAAAGGGCGTTTCCGTAATCCAAGCGGGAGGCTACCAGGGCATGGACCATGGTTTTTCTAGCCGTCATGGGAAGTACATCAAGGGTCTTCCGAAGTCCTCTCATTACCCCAAAACATTTCCCTGCCACCCATCTGGTGTGGCTCTCAAAGGAGAGCTTGGTGTCCAGCCACATCCCTAGGTTCTTAACCTGTTCGCTGGGGGATGGAGTAGGGCCCAAAGTCTGAGACCACCATGATGAGGACCAAATCGAGGGGGCTTTGCCTACCACAAGAACCTCTGTCTTATTGCCATTAAGTTTTAAACAGTTGTTCGACATCCAAGACGCCAGTTCTTGTAGGCAAGTAGAGAAGTTAATGGCTGCCTCATCATGGGCTTGCGCCAATGACACCACCAGTTGTGTGTCATCCGCATATGACACAACACTGATGCCATACTTCCCAATAATCTCTGCCAATGGGGTGATATAGAGATTAAAAAGAGTGGGGCTAAGTATGGAGCCCTGAGGGACCCCTTGGGCCAGCGCAATGCTCTTAGAATAGTAAGGTTGCTGAGACACCTGAAAGCTGCGGTCATATAAGAAGGACCTCAGCCAGTCTAGGGCTCGTTCCGCCAGTCCTCCTCTCCTGAGGCGCTGTAGAAGTATTGGGTGGGCTACAGTGTCGAATGCGGCACTGAGGTCCAAGAGGACTAAGGCGACCGTCTGGCCCTCATCCACAAGTTTGCGGATGGTCTCTGTGGATAGGAGCAGTGCCGATTCCGTAGAGTAGGTCGCTCGAAAGCCCGATTGTGTAGGGTGAAGTAGGTCGTGTTGACTAATATGGGCTATTAGTTGAGTGTGGACCACTTTTTCTGCTATTTTGGCAAAATATGGCAGAAGTGAGATCGGACGCAGGTTCTCCAATTGACTCATGCTTACATTCGGCTTCTTTTTTATGGGGAGGACAATCGCCTCTTTCCACCTTTTTGGGACTGTTCCCGAAGTGAAAGAGAGTCCAAGGAGGTGGCTGATGTAGGGCGCTAGGACTACTAGGCTCTCTCTTAACACTTTAGGTGTAGTGGGGTCCCTAGGTGAACCGGATTTGATGCTTGCGGCTATGTCTTTGAGGTTGTCGCAAGAGGACATGTTTTTTAAGTTTGCTTCTTTTGTTGTTGCACATACGCTTTATTATGACCTCATAATAACACATAGCTACTGTTTTGCCCTTTATTGACCAGTGTGATAAATGGATATAGATTAATTTTTTTAAGGGTTTTGGGAAGTAGAATGCATAGTGTTTCTATCTTTCTGTGTCTTGTGTTGTGACATTTAACACCCAAATGTTTGTAATGGGAGGTGGTAGCTAACCGCATATTTTATATGTCATTTTGTTCTGAAATACGACTAAGTTAGTGAAATATATTTGGTTATGCATTCGATTTCATCAATGGTTATACCCACCATTCTTTCCACAGTGCGACAGAGGGTGCTTTTAAAATGTTTTGTAACTTTTTGAAACATTGGGCCTGATTTATAGTTTGGTGAAGAGGGTACTCAATTGCAACGGTGACAGAGTATCCTCACGGCAGAGACTACTCCATCTCCATCACCATTTTGGGCTGAGAATATGCCAAGCTGACTCCTTCTAGCATTGTGCGAGTTAAGTTAGCAGTTGCGGCACCATTTTATATTTAGCCGCCATTTTTGTGTCATGATCGAAATGAAGCTTCTGTTCCGTACTGTCTACCTCAGCAGAAAAGCAGCCTCGATTGTTTCTTTTTATTCAAGGTTGAGCTTTGTTGCACTAATGAATAGCTCGTTTTGTGTTTGCATGCCTTTCCTCACATGTAGCCCCGCTCTCAGAGAGACGGGCACGGGCTGAGATAACCTTGAAGCTAAGATAGTGTGTACCCGGTCTCAGGATGGTAGCTCATTCTTCTGTACCTCCTTTGTTCATCTGTGACCAGGCTGGAAAATTCCAGTTTGGGCGGGTCTTAGGGGTGTTGGAAATGTATATCTGACTTTACCTTGTGAACGGGGGTCAGTCCCTCAGCAGCTGTCTATGGAGGCTGGTCAGACTGGACTCCGCTCGAGCGAATACTAATAAATAACTTGTTTTGTATTCGCTACTGTCTGACCGACTCTTCATTTGTATGGAAGGCTGAGAGGTGGTCGTGAGTGACCCGGGTGGCCCTAATCGGATCACTTTCTTCAATCGACATACACCTCCCACGACCTAACAAGGTTTGACCATTTGTCCACCCACCCTATTTAGAGTGGGCAGACAAATAGCCACTTTGTACTGTCAGTCCTGGCGGTAAGGGATAGTGAAAACTGTAAAATGGCTCCCGCACCATGAGAGAAAACTTCCATGGTGAGGGGGCCATTGTTTTCTTTAGTTTTCAAAAGAAAATGACACTTTCGGATTTTATGTTTTAAAATAGCAAAAACATTGAAAGTTTTCTGCACAGCTCCATCATGTTGTTAGAGCCATCAGTCAAACTTTCAATGCATTGACAGGAACCAACATGAAGGCAGTTCCTTCAGTGCAACAGATGTCTGCTGGGCTGGCGGACATCTAAAAATGTGGCAGGCGGGTAGTCCCTCAGGGTGACAGAGTACTTTGCTCCATCACCCTGACAGAGTAAATGCCTATCCACCAAACTCCAAACCAAGTCTATTGTTTTCATTGGGAAAATGTTTACACAATGGATGTATTGCATGCATTCTTTTCATCCTTCGTTGTGTAAAATGCTTGGGTGGCGTTAACTTTTTGTAACATTATTTTCATTGGGAAATATTTACACAGTGCCTGTACAACACACATTTCTATTAATAATCAAGGTAATAATAGGCTTATATTAGTTGGCATTCTTATATGAGAGCACTGTGGACTCTGAAGTCTACAGAATTAATACATATTTTCATGCCAATTGCAAATAAAGAAAATTGTACATGACGCGTCATAAAACACTTCTCTCATTTCTACGCGTAATAAACAACAGATGTAAATATTACCTACTTCTATTCTTTATATCTTTAAAACAACAAAGTGCTTTAATACATGTACAGCATATTGTATTCCCTTGTTCAAATCACATAGATCATTTAATTTACTTTTTATTATGTTTGCACCACACACCTTCATATGTCAGGCCCTTGCTTTTAAACTGACTTGACAAGTGTAAAACTGGTAAATTTCGATAGTTTGATGCAGCTTTTCACCTATTAATATTTCTTGAGGCTTATGATCAGGCCCCCTGGAATTATCAGATGATTTAAGTTAGCCTTTCATAAAATGGGGGAAACTCTAAGGAACGTTTTTCATGCACAGTTCTATACAATGACAGAATACGTCAGACACAGCAGCTGACTAATCAGTATAGGGAAAGTGAAGCTTATTGACTTTCCATAGAGTCAGCACACATAATAATAGTATATTGTTTAAAATATCTGCTACATGAATGTCAAAAAAATACATATTGATTACGTTTAACAATATTTTACTAATTGTACCAGGAGCAAACCTTAAGTACACTCAATGAAAACACTTGTCACATTCAATCATTTGCATCCCAGATGCATTTTATTTAGAAAACAACCATTTGTAGGTCTGGCGGAGAGACAGCTCTTGAGTGTGTCAGGCTCTCACAATGACAAAATAAAAATACATACATATATCCATACATAGACGGGTTTTGAATCAACCCTCTTTTTTCATTGGTCTTTTGAACTGTCATTCACATTTTGCTCCTTCTTCTAGCACCCACCCACCCCCCTCAATCAGACAGCCCACTTATGCCATTGGCTCTCTAGCACTCTGAGTGAAATAATTTGTCCTGGTAACATATGCACATCCACCTAAAAAGAAGAACATTTCAGTGTGAGGGCTTGTGGGCGAGACTTGACTTTATGAAGGTTTTTTTGATATTCTTTAACCTTTTATATTTTGTTCATCCTTGTGTGGTTAGCTAGGGATCAAGGTTACAGTAATTTAAAGCCAATAGAATCTTCTGCTTGCACCAGTAAAAATCTTATTTTTCCAGTAATGTGCATTAAACAAAAAAAGAGTTTCTGTACCTGTTCTATGTACACCTGCCTGCTTGGAAGCACCCATAATCTATTAAAGTTATATGTGAAAGTTGTTTTTTTGTGTAACATTTTAATTGCAAGCATATGACAACATTTAGGCAGCAGGTTTTTGTGACTCATGTTTACAATAAAAACATTTAAAACATTAACCATTACACCAGCTGGCCAAGGCCAGACGTATTGGGTTTGCCAATGCATTTTTAGTGTATGTGGTGGCTTACATTTTTCATGCATTGTGACAGTAAATACGCTTCAGAGTTTTTGATATTCTACATAGCTCATTTTTTATTTTTAGCTTCCAATTGTCTTTACTAAAATATTTTTAGCCAACGCTTCTACGGGTATTCTTTCCCATGTATTGCTAAGTAACATTGTTCTGATCAGTTGCCACTGAGCAGTCTCATAATCTTTATCATCAATGAAGTATGATTAGTCGTTTACACTCCCCCCTTTCTCCTGACTCCTTACACACCATTGAGCAGATGGCTTCATACTTCACAACAAAAATCTCTAACATTCATGCTCCTGCCCGTTCTTCTACAGTTACTCCTTTTCCTCTTTATGAAATGTCTTCTACTCTAATACACACACACCTACCTCAGACTGGGCTGAGGATGGGAACTAGAGGCACGGGGCCAAAGGGCAAGCCAGCCTCCAATCTTATATGCAAACACAAAAAGGCTGCCCCTCACGTGGGTTCCTACAATTTCCTACAGACTGCTGTTGAGATGCAACATCAGTGGGGGCATCTCATAAAAAGTTTCGGACTGGCCTCACACACCGCCCGGTGTCATGCTTCATCATAGGCTGTCCTCGCCCTCTAAAAACTTCGTTTGATAGAGGGCGGGCATACACCTGGAGACAGGGATGCACTTCTACAACTAAGTGATGGCCGTGTGAAAGTGAAAGGTGATTTAAAAACCATCACACCTGTCACTCAACAGTGTTTTATTCAGGGAACAGGTGTATGGTATTAAAAATAGTTATACGGTGATCTGGGACATTATTCTCCCTTCACCGTATTAAGTGTGGTCAACATGTTTCTGCGTTCGTGTCCCCGTAGGGTACGTCGCATTCGTCAGGACCAAATGGGTATATTCTTTTTGCCTCTAATGCAAAAAGCAACTGTTAATCTGGGGACGGGGATAAGACACACTTTAAACATCACTGGTTTGCAATTTTTAATGCATTTTTTAATACGTAGTACGGATATCGCGCTGTGCACCTCCCTGTTATGACTAGCCTCCACCCGATAAATAGTGCCTGGTATGACTAGCCTCCACCCGATAAATGGTGTTTGTTTCCACATAGCTATGCGGATCACTAGAATACCCAAATTTAACGCATGCGCTATCCACGTCTTCTAACACGTGGTTTAGGTTGCATGATTTTTGGTTGCTCCGCTATTAATAGCACATGCGCCCTCAAGACACGTTCAGCTACGAATCGAGAGCTCCATTTCACAGGTGATGATGATGCCACACAGAGGTACAGAGTGTAGAAGGATAATAGACACTCTTCATCTGCACACGCGCAGTCCATGGGTCTCTAAGCATGGCTACTGCCGCTGGAGTTCAACGCGTCCCTCATTCAATAGCGCGTGCGCGCAAGAGGTACACTTACGATTGCACTAAAACAACCTTTTTCATCCAATAGGAGTGCGTAGATTCACATACTCCCCTTGCCAGGCACCTAGCCCCGCCCGCATTTGGACACAGGAAGCGCTCTTAGCGCCCCAGGTGCTTTTTCAATTATGTCGCATGATTAAACAATTAACTAATTTTCTAGAGTATATATACCACCAAGGGAACATCAGTCTCCATCGACGGGGAGACCGAGAGGACGCCTGTAGAGAGAACCGATGGGAGCGCTGAAGTCAGACAGTAAGCGTATGAGTGTAATGCGTAAGGGTGAGAAAGAAAGCTTGATCCCAGTTTTCTCGGAGAGATTGGGTGTCAATCACTATTACTGAATAACCATTTGGGCTATTTCAGTTGCATGTTTTTTAGTTTTCTGGTTTTATGGATACATTATGAGATCATTACCATTTTCTAAAATCAGCATTTCTCTTATACAGAAAGTCAAAAGTAGGCCCTCCTACCCTCGCCCTCCCATGGAGTATAGAGGATAGTATTTCAGGGTAAGAAATGGATTATGCAATTGATCATGTGATGACACGTACGTATGTCACGTGTCTCATATAGACCACACCACGCGCGCTATAGGTGTGACCTAGGTTGGTTGACAACAATTGTCTTTTTAACTTACTTACACGGTTGGTTTGTTTGTTTTCTTTTCTTTGTTTCCTTTTTTCCTACAGGATCTGTTACAGTGGTACTACACCAGACGGGCGTTTGTAGTTTCCTTATCCCCGTCCCCAGATTAACAGTTGCTTTTTGCATTAGAGGCAAAAAGAATATACCCATTTGGTCCTGACGAATGCGACGTACCCTACGGGGACACGAACGCAGAAACATGTTGACCACACTTAATACGGTGAAGGGAGAATAATGTCCCAGATCACCGTATAACTATTTTTAATACCATACACCTGTTCCCTGAATAAAACACTGTTGAGTGACAGGTGTGATGGTTTTTAAATCACCTTTCACTTTCACACGGCCATCACTTAGTTGTAGAAGTGCATCCCTGTCTCCAGGTGTATGCCCGCCCTCTATCAAACGAAGTTTTTAGAGGGCGAGGACAGCCTATGATGAAGCATGACACCGGGCGGTGTGTGAGGCCAGTCCGAAACTTTTTATGAGATGCCCCCACTGATGTTGCATCTCAACAGCAGTCTGTAGGAAATTGTAGGAACCCACGTGAGGGGCAGCCTTTTTGTGTTTGCATGTCTTCTACTCTGTCACATCTAGTTCTGGAAAGGCCTTCCACTGTCAAGGTTCCAAACTATCTGAAGGTGACAAAAGACAGGACAGGCCTGGTGTCAGATTCCTTTGTGTGTGTAGGAGGCAAAGCTCTTTGAAGTGTAAGTGGGGCCAGGTACAGCCCCTTCCCAGTCATCCTGTCAGCATGGCCCATCCTGCCCACACCTAAGCCCCCTTTGTGTCAGTGTACGGAAGGAACACACAAACTCCAACAGCAGAGCCAATCTCAGTCATGTGACCCAGGACACTGGGAGAAGGCTAAATGGTTAGGACAAGAAAATGCCAGCTTTCTAAAAGTGTGATTTCAGAATTGTAACTTACAATCTGACTTCACAGTCAAAGCAGGTTTGAAACTACAATTGATTTGAGTGGAAACAGCAAATCTCTATCTGCTCCCAATCCAAAGTTAGCACTTATTAAATGTAATGAGATAGCCCAGTGTTAGTAAATGGGAGAGATAGGTCTTATAGCAGTGAAAAACGAAAGAGTTTTTCACAGTCAGGACATGTAAAGCTTAAATACACTTTTAAAATACAATGCACCCTGCCCCATAAGCCTTTGGTTTATAAGTATTAAAAAGGAAGGTTTAGGCCTGGCAAAATGTTTATTTTGTCAGGTCGACATGGTAGTTTAAACGGTACCACAGGCTGCAGTTGCAGGCCTGAGATATGTTTTAAAGTGTTACTTTAGTTGGTGGCCAATGAGAGCTGCAGGACCACTAGTAGTACTTTAGGCTCTGATGAAGCAAAACACATGTGATTGTATATGGTTGTGGAATGCGTGTTGGCCAGTAGAGTTGCATAACAATGAATTAATCAATAAACTCAGCCGGCTAGTAGAGTTTTGTAACAATGAATTAAAAAATAAACTCAGCAAATTGAGTTTTGGAAGAATGAAGTAAAAAATAAACTTAGCAAAAATTGGAACTGGATTTGGCCACTATAGTAGTAATACCTAAGACGCAGCCTCCTTTTAACGTCATGTGCGAATTATTGCCCGATATCACTTCTCAATTGCGGGGCTAACATTTTTGCTGTGGTTTTGGCCAACAGGCTCAAACAAGTGCTGACTGCGTTTGTGCAGCCGGACCAATGTGGCTTTATACCCTCCCGGAGCACGAGACACTGTATCCAGCGGATTTACGTGGCGCTAGCCCATCATCATCGATTGCCTCAAGATTTAGCATTGCTCCTTATTAATTTCGAAAAGGCTTTCGACACGGTGGACTGGAGCTACCATCAATTGGTGCTGACTCGCACTGGCTTTGGGGCACGATTCCGGAACATGGTTCGGGTCCTCTACTCCAACCCTACTGCTCGGGTCCGAGTCAATGGGGTCCTCTCTGACAGTTTTTCTATAGAACGAGGGACTAGACAGGGTTGCCCCTTGTCCTCTCTCCTTTTTGCCCTGGCGAAAAAGCCTTTGGCCCAACTTATCCGTACGGATCCCTTATACACTGGATGGGTCTGGAGTGCTGGGTATGAGGACCGCATTGCCCTATACGCCGACGACGTACTGCTATATCTTGCGAACCCGTCTGTGAGTGGGCCCTGATGTCTCCCATTGCTTAAAAGCTTTGAAATGGCCTCTGGTCTCAAGATGAACCCTTCTAAATTGGTGCTGGGCCGCCTAGCGCTGTCTAGAGATTGCTTCGATTGGCAGACGGATATTTCTCGTCGCCAGGTTAGCTTTAAATATCTGGGCATATGGGTCCCTTTACACCCAGAACTCACCTGGACCCTTAATCTCCAACCTCTAGTCTGGAAAGCAAAGTCAGATCTTGCTAAATATCGAGCTATTCCCCTTTATTGTTATGGGATGCATTGCCCTCTACAAGATGATGATCCTCCGATTCCTTTATGTTTTCCAGAATTTGCCACTTCACTTGTCCCGGGTGTGGTTCCATGAACTGGACAGTGCGGCGAAAATATTTCTGTGGCGGGTTTCAAGGCCACGTATGGCTTTTACACATTGCCAACGGGCCGCTACGTTGGTGACCTGGGGAAAACCAATCTCTGTCTTTACTATTTGTCCTCCCACCTTCTTGTTCTTCACGATTGGTTTAATGGGGGGTGGTCTGATCCCGCCTATCGCCTGGAACTCTCATTTCTGGGTTTCCCCCATCTAAAGGCCATGCCCTATGGTTCCCCTGGTAACTCGAGGGGTGTTTCTTGTATGGAGGGCTGTGCTTCAGCACATGCAGTGGAAGACCAGACTTAAGCAGCAGACCCATCTTTGGACGGCACCTGGTTGAGAGAGGTGGCAGTGCTTAGCAGTTTCCGATCTTGAAACCTTATTGGTATCTCGCGGTAGGGAGATGTATGGTCAGGGACACATATCTGCTCCTTCTAAGATCTTCAGCAGACATATAGTCTTAGGCACACCCAATTTTATAAATACCTCCAACTCAGACACACTTTCCACACTCATTCCCTGTCAAATGACGTTCTCCTGGAGTTCAACCCTCTGGAAGCTAAATTGCTTATGGGAAACCTGGGTCATGGATGTTTCTCCTAAATCTATCGCACCCTCATCATTAATTCCCCTGGTTCACTAAACCACCTTAGAACCCTTTGGGAGAATTGGGTGCGCACTAAGGAGGATGAGGACTGGCGGGATGCCCTGATGGCTCCTCGTGAACTCACTGTCTCCTCCCGCTTACGGCTTGTCCAAACCTATTATCTTTACTTTGCGTACTCTCTCTAACTCGCCTGTGTCGAGCAGGCCTACACCCCACCTCTGCCGCTCCTCGATGAGGAGTTGATCCAGCAGAGTTTTATCATATGGTGTGGACCTGTGCGGTGGTGCATCGTTACTGGACTCGGGTGACCCGAGACTTGTCGGATGTTTTGGGGTGGGCCATTCCTCTTTCCCTCCTATTGATTCTCCTTGGGGTGTTTGAGGGCTCTGGAGGCACGAGGGCCGAAAGCGCATTCCTGGGCACGGCTCTCCTGGTGGCAAAGCCAGACATTGCTGTACGATGGATGCCTTCTAATTCCCCAAACCTGTCGGGTGGAGATGGGGTGTGAATTGGTGTGCACAACAGGAACGTGTGGTCTTTGAGACCCCTGGCTGTCTTCAAAAGCATGGGCGGGTGGGGGGAAAATGGTTTGGTCAATTTACTTAAGTTGCCATTGATCTGTATTTGTAGAAATTCCTCATGTTGAATGTGATATGCGGCTTGGGTGTTCCTACCTTGTGTAGACTGAGGGGTATATTCACAAGAACGTGTGATAACTACCGCAAGAGTAGCGTAACGCAACTTTCAATAATGCAGCCTATCACGGGAAAATAACCCCGTGTCAACGTGGAATTCACAACAAGGCGGTAGCATGCGATAGTCACCAGATAACGCTTCAAATGTCAGCGTGTAAATCAACACCACGCCCAAAAAATGCGAAACGCGAGAAATCATGCGTGAGGCCAATCGCGGTACAAAAAGCTGCGAAAAGCAGCCTCAGGCCTGCAACTCCCACGCGTCTGGCGGGTAATTGCACCTTAAAAACCACAGGCACAACACACCAGAAACAAGCCAAAGCACGTAGCAACATCCATGCACCCTGACCCAGCGCAGAGGGCAACGCGAACACCACAACCTCCACAGACCGCCAGCAAGGAACAAGTGGTTTGGGGAAGGCCAAGGAGAAAAGGGAGAGGAAGACAGGGTGCAGACCGCAGGAAAACAAGACCAAGGCCACGGAGGCGACAGAACACTACCAGCAAATGACCCACAAGCAGACCGCCTGGAATGCAGTCGCAGAGCCCAGGAGGCCAATCCAGGAGGCCAAGAGGCGCCGGCAGGACCTGACAACCTAAACCAGGTACAAACCCGCTGCCAACAGGAAGGCAGCAACGGCGACAGGAGGTGGTAGTTCACCACCACAGGAAGAGCAGGAGGAAACCCAGGCCACAGTCATCAGTGTGGAGAGGGTGCAAGGAGTAGGGAGTACGGACACATCCCGACAGGACCTGACACAACAACAACAGGGTGAGGATCCAACAGGGACTGGGGGGACGGTGGGTGATGGGCACAATGCCACACATGCACAATGAGGTGTAACACACTGCACACCCACAATTACCCAGGGACATGTCCCCCATCCCCGTGGCACACTGCAACACACACACATAGCAATCACAGCAGATACCATGACAATGTGGCACAAAGTGCAACACCCACACTGCAGAACAGGGGACACAACTGGGTCCAACCAGGCACAGTAACAGAACAATCACATCGGACAGAGCAGGGAACTGTGAGATGCACATCTACCCCTACAACCACACATCAGCCATGTAGGCCAAATGTACACTGTCCCAACTCAAATAGCCACCACTGCCCAAACACTCACAATGTACATCGTCACACAGTCTGCATGTCGACAAGAACAAGGCGCCAACACAATGCCAACATGCACCTCCCCTTCACAATGCAGAGGGACAAACAACACCTCCAGCAGGTCAGAACAGACAACCCATCAGTGATGCCCGAGACGAGCACCACAGCCCAGACACCGACGCCCTACAACAGCCCATGGACATCCCACACAACCCACCACCAGGACCAGGGCAGACAAGCCACTCAGAGGAGAACCCAGCCCCTGCAACAGACCACACAGCATGAAGCACCCGCAATCACGGCTGGCTCACAACACTTCACCCACCCACACATGGCATCCCAATGCCAGGTGGCAGAACGCCAAAAGGAGGTGGCCCAACAGGTGAGGGTGTTGCCTAACCCATGGAATGCGAACTAGAACACATACGTGGGTGTCCAATACCCTTCAGGGACCCCCCACACCCCACAAAGAAGACCCACACCTCCACAGAGACACATGCACATATCATGTTGAACTGGCCACGGGCACGTGCGCCCGGCCCCTTTATTGGCAGGGCCACATGTACAGTGACGCCTGTGCTGGATGTGTGTGGGTGAGTATAAGCCAGCCCGCACGGAGTGCTTGGTGCTGCCAACAACCTGAACAGTGGACACCAGTGCAATGGAAACAAAAACACCAGCATAACAGAGTCAACTGCAGAGCAACATGGAGGGATCCGGAGTAAGGACAGAGGTCACCCAATCTTCAGTCTGGACGTTCCTTGAGTTGCAGTGCACTGAGGCAGGGGCACACGAGAGAGAGCGCGCTCATGTGAAGAAACTGCCAGGATTGTGTCCCTTCGGGTTAGTCCTGATGCAGATGCAGTGGGGTGTGTTACACCTGCATCAACTTCCACATCAACGTCCCAGGTCTCCCACACTGCCTGAGGTGACAGTTGCATCCGCAATCCACAGCGCAATACCCAGCAACAGATCCGGGTGTTTAGCTTGACTACCACCACCAGTCTGCATTCCTGCCTTGGGGCTGTTGCCTCCTGCCCTCCCATTGTCTGTGCCCTCTCCCTTCCGCACACTTGACACATCTTCCTCATCATAGTCCCAGGTCTTCCCCACTGCATGAGGTGAAATTTCTGCGCAACCTCACAACAGCACAAAACACAATCAGTAATGGACAATGGCTTGCGGTGGACTGAGTCACTGGCACCTGGAGTGCTGAGCAGGGTATCATGCCGATGATGGCATCCACGACAGGTCTGAGCAACTCCGTAGGTCTGTCAGGACCACCCTTTCGACTCTGGCAGATGGCGGTTGAAGGTGGTCCTTGCGGTGGTGGCATGTGCCCCCTGCGGTGATGCGACTTCCGGGCCGGTCAAGACTCAATGCCATGTGTGGGCCCTGGTGGACCACATTTGGGGCCGGAGGAGGCGGACAGCGCAGGGCCACAGACACATGGCGTTGATGACCCCAAGACCATCGCCACAGAGGCCATTCAATGTCTCAGAAGAAGGGGTCCCAGGCCTGAGCAGCACAGAGTTAGTGGCCCCGGATGCACTGCGGCCGGCACAGGCACCCAGCCACGGGACTGTGACTTGCGGTGCAGTCAGATGGGCCATGCGACCTGAGCGGGTCCCCATCAATGTCCGATGTGTATGTTGCTGAGGGTTTCGGGGGACAGTGGAAGGTGTCCTCCAGGGCATGATGCGGAAGGTCTGATGTCATCTGGAAGCAGCAAATGGAGGAGTGGAAATCGCAACCCTCGTTTGCAACAACAATTCGGGATCAGCTACATGAGGATGAAAAATAGCTCCTAGTCCATAGACTCAAATGCCACCAATGTACGACCAATGAGTGTCCATGAATGTCGGGGAACAGACTTAGCGGCACAGGTGGTGTGAGGGCATGCAGTCTGCGATGATGCCGGTACACAGATGTGAACTCCGACATTGCCAAATCAAGGCTCTGTGACCTACTGGACCGCCGTGTAGGCCGGAGGCAGCAGTCAGCATGGGCCCACAGCCACCTGTCGTTGGCTCGCGGGGCACAGAGTTAGTGACACAGTGGCAGTTGTCGGTAGTGTTCAATCACCTCCGTAACGATGATCCTGTTCCTTCTGGACTGCAAGGCGTCATCCTCTTACGCCTCTCCGTGCGTGCGATGAAATGTATTCTGTCCTTTGAATTGCCGATGTTCAGTTCCAAATCTGTGACCCCACTCGTGCGCAGGGTAGGCCGAGGGCAGTAGTCCGCGTAGGCCCACAGACACGTGTGGTTGTGATGCCATGCACAGACTTGTTGCCACCACATCGAAGTGTGTATTATGAATTGTTCTCTGCCTTAAATACTGTTCACTGCCATGGTGTAATCAAGACTCAGTTCCAAATGTGTGACCTACCTGACCATGGTGTAGGCCTGAGGCAGCGGTCAGCACGGCCCATTCACCTTGTGTCGCCGGCATAGTATGGATGGCCCCACCGGCCTGCATTGTTCAGGTTCAGTGGCACCACGTGTAGCCGGCTGGCGTTGAACAAGGTTAGTGGCACCATGTGTAGCCGGCTGGCGTTGACCAGGGTTAGTGGCACCACATGTAGCCGGCTGGCATTAAACAGGGTTAGTGGCACCACGTGTTGCAAGAAGCCCATATGGAACTATGCCTCACTGATCGGGGGGGTGTCTGGTGCTGTGGCCGCTGGCCCGGATTTGGGGTCACTGCCATTCATGACTCAGGACACAGTTTCACATGTGGGACCTGCTGGTCCGAGGAGTGGGCCGTAGGCGGCAGTGCAGTACGTCAACTAGAAAGGACAGAAGCGGGCCTGTGTCGTGGAGGCCTGGTGGTCTGAGCTGACTGTGACAAAATCAAGCGAACACTCACTTGAGAAACTGCGTACACTACAAATGTATGTTCTGCTGGCTTAATTACATTTCAACAAAATCATCATTGTAAGTCTCAAAATGTTTTGAAAAACCGTTTGAAAAATGAGGCTTCAGACAAATTCTGTTCAACAATTTTTCTTGTTGTATAATGCAAATAATAAGTCAATCAATAAAAACGAAAAATTCTGAAAGTACATCAAATGACTTGTTTCTTCTTTAACCTATACACAAATAAATTCGTCCTAAATACGTTTTCCAAAATTATGGATATGCAATGTTAATAATTCACAAACAGTTATGGGTAGCCCAATGCATTTCGGGACCCTGTCCCTTCTTCAGGGGCCACTGCAATACAAAAAATATACAAATGAATGCTAAATGCATATATATCAATTATCTAAACGTTCATAATTAAATTCTTACATCGCTACCAAGATTGTGAGACACCCTTATATGAAAAAAGGTTACGTTAAAAGTGTCATATTTTGGTTCAAAAATGGTAAAAGAAAAATAGAGAAGATGGAAAAATAGAAGAGTTGCCGTCACCAATAGATACTGCTTCTATGTGATAAGTCGTGCTACATGCATGCTAAGACGACATAATACCATGACTCACAATAAACAATAAACAAAGGAGAAAGGAAAAAATTGAGTGAGAAAACAGAGAAGGACACCTACTTGGCACACAACTGTGGAAATACAGACTGTATGATTTTAGCCTCTAGTCTCTGAGAAACATGTATACTGAAAAGTGAAAATAATGACATACATAAGACAAAAGGGAAACAGAGCCTGTGTCCTTCTGTCAATACTACTGACAGCCAAGACCAAATAACAGAGTTCTTGTACCTGATAGAAATGAACTTCGGGACAACAACCTAGAAACAATAAAAAAATCTCAAATGAAAATAAACTCCGACTACTGAAAAAGACGACAGACACCGAATATAAAAAGATACCCTGTGTCTTAGAGAATAGTTACCTGGTGTTGCTGTAAACCAGCAAACCATCTGAAAATAATGCGAAAGCGTAATGAGTGAAAAACCCCAGAACGTAAAAACAACAACGTCTAAATAGACAAAATGTACAAGAAGCTCACCGATTGCAACGTGAAAAAACCTCGTAACGGGTATCCAAGTAGTTGAAGTTGATGGCGTTCAGAACGCTAACACCGTATTTAACGAAGGGAGAAGCCCGCGAAACTAAGATCGTCACGTGACAGCAAGTGTAGAAGCTAACAAAAGCTCCTGGCGAGCATGTCCGCCATCTTGGAAAGGTGAATACGAAAACAAAAACAAGTACGGAACCGAACGGGACATCGGGTATTCTGGCCTAAAAAACATGGAAAAAATTGCTATGTAATGATAGGAAGAGCCTGAGAACAGGCCTAAAAGCAAACAATGTGACATAAATAAATGACCGCAAGTGAAGTAAACTACGTAATGTGACGAAATGCTGAAAAAGCCTAACTCTAACAAATGCAAGAAAGAAAAAATGAAAAAGGCGTGTACAACGAGTTCGATAATCAACGCCTGTTGGCAATAATGAAAAGCTAAACGAAAACAAAATACAAACATTGATGACAGATTGAGAAAATGAATAAATAAGGACAAATACCCACAACAATAAGTCATGAGAAGTAACGAGAAGTAACAACAAAATACAAACATAGATGACAAATGTTAAACGTGAATAGAAGAGGAATAATACCCACAGCCATTAGTCATGAAAAGTAACACGAGTATAGCAACCGTGGAAAAGTGACAAAATTAACAATGTCCGAAAACATTCCTATGCACACAATGACTTAGTGCCAACATTATATGAAAACCTACTGCAGTTGCACATGATACAATAAACCCAGGTAATACTAATGCTAAACAGACTATCCTGTGACAAGAAAACGGGAAACAACATATACAATATACCTATAAGAAATGTGTATTGACTATAAGAGCTGGCCTGGGATGACACAAAAAGTGGTGATATCTAACGGGAAAGTGTGTGTACTGAGTGAAACTATTCTATGTGGTGTAAAAATAATGATTAAAGAACATGTTCATGAATAATATATGGTGAATGCAACTCTTCAAATGGTGGTAATTTACAGAAAACAACTCAAATCCAATTTGTCATTCAAACCAAGCGGCATCATGGTATTAAGCCTCCTGATCCAAAACACTTCTCTTTGCGATAGTTTTTTGCTTGGGTCAATTCCTTCCTTTAATGTGAGTTTTTCCACAATTAAAAACCGAACTTGAGTGATATTATGACCTTGCTCCATCCAATGAACTACTAAGATGTAAACATCATTTAGATCTATCTAACACCACTGAATTCATTTTATGTACTATCGACGTTACATCGTTGTTTCACTCAGTACACACACTTTCCCGTTAGATATCACCAGGCCAGCTCTTATAGTCAATACACATTTCTTATAGGTATATTGTATATGTTGTTTCCCATTTTCTTGTCACAGGATAGTCTGTTTAGCATTAGTATTACCTGGGTTTATTGTATCATGTGCAACTGCAGTAGGTTTTCATATAATGTTGGCACTAAGTCATTGTGTGCATAGGAATGTTTTCGGACATTGTTAATTTTGTCACTTTTCCACGGTTGCTATACTCGTGTTACTTTTCATGACTAATGGCTGTGGGTATTATTCCTCATCTATTCACGTTTAACATTTGTCATCTATGTTTGTATTTTGTAGTTACTTCTCGTTACTTCTCATGACTTATTGTTGTGGGTATTTGTCCTTATTTATTCATTTTCTCAATCTGTCATCAATGTTTGTATTTTGTTTTCGTTTAGCTTTTCATTATTGCCAACAGTCGTTGATTATCGAACTCGTTGTACACGCCTTTTTCATTTTTTCATTTTTTCTTTCTTGCATTTGTTAGAGTTAGGCTTTTTCAGCATTTCGTCACATTAAGTAGTTTACTTCACTTGCGGTCATTTATTTATGTCACATTGTTTGCTTTTAGGCCTGTTCTCAGGCTCTTCCTATCGTTACATAGCAATTTTTTCCATGTTTTTTAGGCCAGAATACCCGATGTCCCGTTCGGTTCCGTACTTGTTTTTGTTTTCGTATTCACCTTTCCAAGATGGCGGCCATGCTCGCCAGGAGTTTTTTGTTAGTTTCTACACTTGCTGTCACGTGACGATCTCAGTTTCGCGGGCTTCTCCCTTCGTTAAATACGGTGTTAGCGTTCTGAACGCCATCAACTTCAACTACTTGGATACCCGTTACGAGGTTTTTTCACGTTGCAATCGGTGAGCTTCTTAGACATTTTGTCTATTTAGACGTTGTTGTTTTTACGTTCTGGGGTTTTTCACTCATTACGCTTTCGCATTATTTTCAGATGGTTTGCTGGTTTACAGTAACACCAGGTAACTATTCTCTAAGACACAGGGTATCTTTTTATATTCGGTGTCTGTCGTCTTTTTCAGTAGTCGGAGTTTATTTTCATTTGAGATTTTTTATAGTTTCTAGGTTGTTGTCCCGAAGTTCATTTCTATCAGGTACAAGAACTCTGTTATTTGGTCTTGGCTGTCAGTAGTATTGACAGAAGGACACAGGCTCTGTTTCCCTTTTGTCTTATGTATGTCATTATTTTCACTTTTCAGTATACATGTTTCTCAGAGACTAGAGGCTAAAATCATACAGTCTGTATTTCCACAGTTGTGTGCCAAGTAGGTGTCCTTCTCTGTTTTCTCACTCAATTTTTTCCTTTCTCCTTTGTTTATTGTTTATTGTGAGTCATGGTATTATGTCGTCTTAGCATGCATGTAGCACGACTTATCACATAGAAGCAGTATCTATTGGTGACGGCAACTCTTCTATTTTTCCATCTTCTCTATTTTTTCTTTAACATTTTTGAACCAAAATATGACGCTTTTAACGTAACCTTTTTTCATATAAGGGTGTCTCACGATCTTGGTAGCGATGTAAGAATTTAATTATGAACGTTTAGATAATTGATATATATGCATTTAGCATTCATTTGTATATTTTTTGTATTGCAGTGGCCCCTGAAGAAGGGACAGGGTCCCGAAATGCATTGGGCTACCCATAACTGTTTGTGAATTATTAACATTGCATATCCATAATTTTGGAAAACGTATTTAGGATGAATTTATCTGTGTATAGGTTAAAGAAGAAACAAGTCATTTGATGTACTTTCAGAATTTTTCTTTTTTATTGATTGACTTATTATTTGCATTATACAACAAGAAAAATTGTTGAACAGAATTTGTCTGAAGCCTCATTTTTCAAACGGTTTTTTAAAACATTTTGAGACTTACAATGATGATTTTGTTGAAATGTAATTAAGCCATCAGAACATACATTTGTAGTGCACGCAGTTTCTCAAGTGAGTGTTCGCTTGATTTTGTCACATTTATACACATGTGGGACAGGCAGCCCACAAATACTGCGCAGCACACTAAAACTTAGTTTTCCAGATCAGACTAACTTGTCAAACTTACTTTTATCTTATTGGTTTAATCATTATAACAGGCGTGCACCGCATTCTCACACTTTCTGGTCTGAGCTGACTGCCAAGTTCACGGGACTCGGGCTTGGAGCTTGCGCCGGCACGTGGTGGGCCCTCCGTGACACACGCCGGTGTCGGAAGGTGATCAGTGTGGCCTGGCTGCGCAGGGGCTGGCCTGACGGGTTCGTGGACCAGCGTGCCGGGGTCCGGCAGGTGCACGGCATCTCAGGCAACTCCGCTCACGGGGATGGCGTCGGCCTCATGGTGAGGTGGGAGGCGCCGCCCTGGCAGAGACGTGGGTCTTTCCGGAAGTGGACCACGCCCAGGCCTACGTGGTTTTTATTCACACCCCTACGCTGACGTGGCGTACGCCGGGCCATCCCACTCAGCTGACGCTTAGGGGGGTGCGTAACAGGCAACATTTCCGCGAGGTCCCCCACTGGCTGTGGTGTCATGGTGGCGTCCACTGTCCACTACACTCCATACGCAAGCGGTGTATGTCGCCATGGATATGGATGTGTTCTGCATACTGCGAGGTGTCCAGCACATCTCCGGCACTCTTGGCATTGTGTACTTTCCCATTCATGGTTCTACTGCATCCTTCACACATGCCTGGTTGCCACCTCTCCCCACAATCGGCTAGTATGTGGCTGAGGTGCCATGCCGTTGCTGGCTCATGTTCAGGGCTTGCCCATGTGGACATTGTAAGTTGTTCTGTCGTGTCTGGTGGGTGGGCATATTGTTGTGCCTGTTGTATGTGATTTTGTGACGTGTGCATTGCCAGAGTTGTGAGTTGCATGGTTGTGGTGTTGAGGTGTGTGGGGTGTTCATTTGTATATTGCCAAGGGGCTGTACATTTCCCTTGTTGCCATCCTGGGAACGCTGGTTGATGATGGACTGTCGGAGGAAGAAGGTATCATGCACACTGGCTGTGTATTTGTAGGCGACATTGTTGGGTGTTCCACAGTGTTCTGTTGTTGCCTGCACATTGGTGTGAGACGTGTGCTTCCTGTTGCGGTGATTGTGTGCTGTGTCACCAGGGGGCACAGGTAGGACATGTGTGCTGTGTGTTGCCCCCAACACGTGCGTGCATCCTGCTATGGCGTATGGTCCTTGCTTGGTCTCCAGCGGATCCTGCGCATTGTGTTGTACGTATGGGGACTGGGGTACCAGGGTGATGGTGATGTCCAGGACAGGTGTGGGGGACTTGGATGTGGCTGGCTGTGGGACTCCTCCGACTCTGGCGGGTGTTGCATGGGGGGGTCTCAGGGGCCAACAGGTGCAGCCACGCCATCAGCTTTGTGTGGGGTGGGATGTTGGTTGTCCGCTGTGTTGTTGCCGTAGGCCTGTTAGGCGATGATGGTCAGGATGCGTAGGTTGGTTGTCCCTTTCAGCCTGGAGTGGAAGGTGACATTGTCAGATGTTGGGTCTGTGCGGCTGGTACGTTTCCTGGGTTTCCGCTGTCTTTGTCTGCGCTGCGTCTGTGTTGGTCCGGGGGGTGGGAGTGTTCCGGGTGTGGAATGGGGTCCTGGGGTGGTGGGGGTGGGTGTTGTGGCCCTCTTGGGTGTCCGGGCTGCATGATGTTTGGCTCCATGGCATCTGTTGCCCTTCGGTTGTGGCCCTGGGCTGTGCTCCCTTTTGTGGTGCTGGCTGCCGTCGGACTTTACACCAGGTCAGAGCAGGTGTAGATTTCCTGGTGCTAACGCGCCTTATCGCCTGTTTTGTGTTTTTATCGCGGATGTGGCTGGTCGTTGTTTATGTTGAGGTGTGCTGTTGTCTCGGCTTTTGTCACGGGAACGCCTACTCTGCATCTCATTAGCGATATTTGCGAGGGTCCTCAGTGGCGATGTTTTTTGCGGCTGCTATCGCGGGTAAACTGGTGCTGTGGGCTGTTAACACCGTCTTGTGAATGGGGGGGTAAATTTATCACGACTTTGGCTGCGATAAAGTGCCGTTAATTCGGCGATAGCTCCTTGTGAATATGCCCCTGAGTATTCTATTCTGTAAAGTATTGCATGTGTGCCATGTATTCATCTCTGCCATCCTTGATGTCTTAAAACTCAATAAAGATTGTTTATTAAAAAAAAGAACTTAGCAAAAAATGAACTTTCATAAGACTGACTGGACGTTTAATGAACGATATCTTTGAAATTAATTGTTAGACCTCAAAACAATTTGTCTTTTAGTGTTTGTAGAAAATAGCGCTGGGGGAGTTAACGGCTACATCAGTTTCTAGAGTTTAATAGTCTTCTAAAATAAAGCTCTAATCTCTCCCTCTTGTTGAATTAAAAAAAATAGATTTCCTCTACTGTTCTCAGGGCCATTAGCGTGCGAAAGTGCTGCCTATAATGACCCTACTCTTAACCTGCTAATCTGACTCCAGTATTTGTGACCAATCAGATGGCCACAGAATGGAGCAGACATCACAGAGGTCCCCCCTTTGCCCTCTGCCCTTTTAGTTGTGCTCCAATGCTCCTGTAATGATTTCTCACTTCATTGCCCACAGAGCACCTTCAACGCATCTTGTGAACAGCTTCCCGCAGCCTGAATGTGTGAGGACAAAGGAAGAGGCGGAGAAACCTGTGTTGGCTGTCTGCATTCTGTCCATGGCTATTGATGAGGACCGAAATCTTCATGTGCTACCCACCGGCTGGCAAGCCCAGGCTCAAGATCACTGAGCACCCCAGCCTCTCCTCAGCACTACCCCACCTGCAGCCTTGAAGCTGAGCCTGCAGAGCAATGGTGAAGCTGTGAAATGCACCTGTCCACTGCCTGCCGCTGCCTGTTCTAGGTGGTGACCCCTGACCCCCGCAGGCCTGGTGGTGCTTGCCCACTGGAGGAGACACCTGTAGGGGTGCATGAGTCCGGAACAACAGGTGAGATGATGGGGAGCTTTATGAATAACTAAAGCCACTGCCACTCTTAATTGAAAAGGAGACACGCAAAAAGGGGGGGTCAGGTCGACTGTAATAGGGATTCAGGCATCAACCCCTTTCAGTGCAATGACCGAAACATCCCGGCTCTGACAAGATGCAGCAGCAAGACAAGTGCTCCCTACTAACATCTGTTTTTGATCTGAGGGACATTGTACGTTACCAATTCAGCTTGGTTATCTCCGTTGGGGTTTTTTCTTTCTCTTTTTTGTGGGGATAACCACCCCCAAATTCCCATTTTATAACCCCTTATTCCTTAATCTCTTCCCTCCCCAAATCCTACAAATGGTTTACCTCCCTTTACCTCTGCTTGCCCCTGAACCCTAAAAACCTTTTACTGCCCTTTACGTCTACCCACTTTGAACCCTAAAACCCCTAACCTCTCTTTACCTCTACCCACCACTGAATCATAAAAAACCATTACTTCCCTTTTCCACTACTCACCACTCACCCGCTACCTGCCCTAGAACCATCAAAACTCCTAACTTCTCTTTACTTCTGCCCACCTCTGAAAACTAAAGCCCCCTTACCTCCCTTTACCTCTACCAGTCCGTAAACCCTAAAAACCCCTTACCTTCATTTACCACTACCCACGCCTGAACCCTAAAATCCATTGTCTCCCTTTACCTGCCCTGAACTCCAGAAACCCTTTACCACGGTTTTCCTCCACTCACTCCAGAACTCTAAAAGACCCTTATCTCCCATTAACTTTACCTGCCTCTGAATACTAAAAACCCCTTACTACCCTCTTCACTCCTCTGAACCCTAAAATCCCCTTACCTCTCTTTACCTCTGCCTGCTCCAGAACCCTAAAAACCATTTCCTCCCTTTGCCTCTACCCACAGCCGAACTCTAACACCCAATACCTCCTTATACCTCTACCTGCCCCTGATTCCTAAAAAAACCTTACTTTCCTTAATCACTTCCCACTCCTGAACCCTAAAAGCCCCTTGCCACCCTTTACCACTATCCACCTCTGAACCCTAAAAACCCTTTAAAACCCTTACTACTTTGTACCCTTACCCACTCCTGAACCCTAAAACCACCTCTGCAGCCCTTACTGCCCCCTATCTTAACCCACCCCTGAATCATAAAGACCCCTTTAAAACCTTTACCACCCTGAACCCTTAGCCATCCCATAACCCTTCAATCATTTTTTGGGGAAATGACAAAATAATTATGACATTAAAAAAAATACTTACCTGCATGGTACTTACCTGCATGACAAGTCCTGCATTTATACTTTGTTGAGTTTACATGAAGGAAAAGTGCTTATACTGGAAATCACTCCCATTGGAAGGATATGTTTAAACATATATATGATTAATTATTCTTTAGAGGGAGGTATCGTAGTAATTACTGCTGGACACATTTACGCTTGTTAATATGTAAGGGGTGTGGGAAGGACATGCTTTCAGTTTTTTGCTGACACTTTTACATATATGCAGATTCAGGGAGTGACATTTTTCTATGAATTAGTCTTGGGGTGCTGTTGTCGGTTGTGGAAGAAAACGGACTATAGTTCTTTTTGCATTCCTATTTCTATCAAAAGAATGCCCTCATATATTACTAATTATTTCCTGACATTTTTGTATTTGTGTGATCTTGGAATACACGTATGTTATCATCGCTTCTAGAGCTCATGTTTGTCAAATAGCCTCTTGGAAATACCGTGCAATTTTCGCAACAACATAACTGTCGGATAAATAAAGTAAAAAAGCTAAAGAAAACTCAAGTTTTCAGATTTTTGAATTGTTTCCAGTGGTAATGGGATGCCGCCGAGGCGTGTCCTACACCTACGGTGCCACGTAAGAGAAGCATGACCTCGCCCTCAGGATGCTTCCGGGTCCTCTTGGTTCCAAAGACTGCAAGAAGTCCTGGGCCCAGCTCGGCCGTCTACCTCGAATGCGTTTCAAAGACGTTTACATATTTCTTTTGCAAAAATGTCGGCCTTACTTAGACATTCAAATCCAGTGCTCTTCCTATTGGCAGCAAGTTCATGCTATATTAGAAGGACTGTAACAGTGCTTAATTTGTAAAATATTAAGTGCCAGGGCTCTGACCAGGAGGCCACCGCAGCTTGATTCACCCATCGCCCTTGTCATCACTGCCAAAACAACTACTAACTATCTCTCTCGCATGTAAATGCGACAGTTCAGATTATTCCAGGTCCCCAAAGCTAAAGGAATGGCTGGGGAGGCAGGTATTAACAATTTTAATGTATATTGTATTCCTAAACTACGTTGTTCTGCTCATCTCTAAATTAGGTGAGCAGCGCCACCATGTGGTGGACTGTTCTAAGTATGGTGTTAACAATTAGGTGCCGGTGCCGAGCACCTGGAAACCAATTAAGTGCCAGTGCTTAGCACCGGAAAGCCCCGGCTCAAATTAAGCACTGGACTGTAACTAGAACTGCAAATAACTAAAGGATGTTTGGGACAAAAGCAGTAACCCAATAGGCCATGTACAGAAAATACAAATCCTTGCAGCAGGCACATTAACACTCTATGCTACTTTATGATGAGTCAAAACTGCAGCTACAGAAAACTCAGATCTCTCCAGCAATCAAATCAATCACCAGAGTTATACTGACATTTTGATTATTGCCTGAAAATTGCTGGCTACTCATAGAATTATGAAGCTTTTAACCCCCATAAGATATTTTAAAAGGCTGCCTCGCTCTCCTTGCCATGGCCTTGTTGCGGCAGTGCCGGTCACACCATCTTAAAGCCGGCACTGAGCACATGCCTTTGGCTCTGTGTTTGATGCACATCTCACAAAATAGCACACAGGGAAGAGGGTGGGATCTGTGTATTGTGTTACATAACTAGACTTCTCATGTGTGTACACTTTTTATACCTTAGGCTTCTAGTGTTTGCATGCATCCATGTGCCATGCTTCTCATGTTGTCATCCCTCACACACTGTATTTAGCATTGTATGTAACATGCTTTCTGTTTTTGTGAGCCTCCCACATTCAAAGTTTTTGTGCATCAAACACGCTACTCATTTGTGCGCTTCCACATGCTGTATTCAGATGTAAGTGCCACAAACACTATGGGGGATATTTACAGCAGAAGTGTTGGAGCATGTCGTTAGCCTCCTTGCAAGCAACCCAGGACTGGTTTTGCCCTAGTTAGGGCTCTTCCACCATGTATACCTTGGTCTCAGTGACACAGTGTGCATGGGACTCATGTCTGGGCATTGCCTGGGCATACCCACTGCACTTAAAGTGACACACCTAAGTATTCAGAACAATGATGGACGGAATGCTTGAATTAAGCCACTGATAATTCCTAAGGGCCGCATCCCAGTCCATTGTTATTTTGCTCACTATGCCACCTCAGCTTGGACTCAGCCATATGTAAATCAGTCCTGACCCTGCGCTAATTGGAACAGTCCAGCCCCAATTGTCAGGTCAGGTCCTCCCTGACCAGAAAGCAAGTAACCCAGGAACAGTTTCACCCTAGTGAGGGCTCATCAGCCAGGTATATCTTGGTTCCAGTGACACAGTGTGCAAGGGACCCATGTCTGGGCATACCCGTATTACTTAGGGTGACCCACCGAAGCATACAAAACAGTGATGGATGGATTGCTTAAATTAATCTCATCCACTGGTAATCACAGGATTGCATCACACTCCATCGTTATTTTGCACACCAAGCCACCTCTTTTTGACCCAGACTTATGCAAATCAGTCTTGACCCTGCTCCAATGGAAACAGCCCAGCCAGAAGTGCCAGACCTGGTACTCATTGTTCCGGAGCGCAAGCAACCCAGGACAGTTTTCACTCTAGTTAGGGCTCATCAGCCAGGTATAGCTTGTTCCAGTGATACAGTGGGCACAGGACCCATGTCTGGGCATACCCGTCCCACAGAGTGACACATTAAAGTATACAAAACAGTGATGGATGAAATACTTGAATTTATTTCAGCCACTGGTAATCTCTCTGGCCACATCTCAGTCCATTTTTATTTTGCACCTCATGCCACATCAGTTTGGACCCAGCCATATGTAAATCAGTCTTGATCCTGCTCCAATCGGAACAGTACCGCCCAAACTGCCAAGCCAGGTCCTCCCGGAACTGGAACACAAGCAACCCAGGACAGGTTTCGCCCCACACACTAAACAGACACACAGATGCCGATGCCAGGTTCTGGTTTTCATCGAACCCATTGCACCTTGAAAATGCGTAAAACTTTAAGCCTGATGGTGAATTTGTCCAAAATGAAGGGTACTTCTATGTCAGATTAGGTGTCAAGACCCCCAGTCTCATCTGTGTATTTGTACTACAATTGTAATCACTAAAGCAGGACCAGCTTTGTGCCTCCCTTGAGCAACCAGCACCCCTTCAACCACCAAAGCCACAGACTGAGCCAGCTCACTAGTACTATTATCTGCTGGTAAGACTTTAGAGTCCCTGGGTAGTGGCAACAATGAACCACCAGCCACCAGAATCCGGTACTCAGTCAGACCAGCAACTTTCAGCAAGTGAGTGGAGCAAGTTAAAGCAAAAGAGGGCAGCTACTACCACTACATATACTAAGTAAGTGTAATATTGAGCTATGACTAGTGTAAAAGATGAAGGACTTCTTACCCAATCTGTTCGGGTACTTTTGTGGTCAGTTGGTAAAATGCAGTCCCGTTCTCAGCCATCGCTTAACCTATACATTTTCCCTTTCTTTGCTGTGTACTAAACAATTATGTAGTACTGTACTTGTATTAGTCTGGTACCATGTCACATTATGTTCCCCAACAGATTTCTTTTTGCCACAAGTACAAGAGCACTTTGATTTTTGAGGCCTGCTTGATTCCACTGTTTGTCGCCTTCAGATGAAAGGAGATCTTTCTGGGGTATTTGGACAAAATATCGAGTTTTAAATATCTGGAGACAGAAATGTTGTTGTCAAGTATATTGTTTTTTCAGGTAAGTAATATCGTTATTAAGAATATTGTTGTTGTTAATATCGTTTTTAATAATATAGTTGTAAAGAATATTTTTTCCCATTATTTTAATGTGTTTTAGTTCATATATTAATTGTGTTATTATTGTTTGTATAGCTGTTAAATAATTTTTTTAAATATATTTTGTAATTTTAAGTGAATTAGAATTTTTTATTTAATTATTAACAGTAATTTATAGTGTTGTAGCGGGTTGTTGGGTTTGTAGGGGCATAGGGTGGGAAGTTAAGTAAGTGACAATTAATTATTAACTAATTAATTTTTAAGTAAATATGCAATTGATATTAATTCTGTACATTATGTAATACAGATTCAATTTACTTATATTTTAGATACGGGTTGCTATGTTTGTAGGGGTATAGGGGTGGGAAGTTAATTAGGTAATAATTAACAACTAATTTTAAATTTATTATTAATTATTTAATTGATTAATTATGTAACCAGCACCAACGACACCCTCAGCTACATCCTCCTCAACGTGCGCTCCGTACACAAACACGCCCTGGAAATCTGGAACCTACTCGACTCTCTCTCGCCCGACGTTGCCTTCTTCACAGAGACCTGGACCAACGCCGCCTCCGCCCCGACATCAACACCGCCATTCCGGACGGCTACAAGATCCAGAGGAAGGACCGCCCCAACCACCCGGGAGGAGGCCTCGCCATAGGCCACAAAAGCACCCTCCGCCTCTCCACCTCCAGCGAAACCTTCCCATCCGAAATCTGCATTTCCAGATCAAGACCAGCCCTAAGACCACACTCCGTGGGACACTCATCTACAGACCCCCCAGCCCCCGGAAACCCTTCGCCACTGCCATCACCGACTTCATCGCACCCCACGCCATCGCATCAACAAACTACATACTCATTGGAGACCTCAACTTCCACCTCGACAACCCCAGCGACCCCAACTCCACCATCCTTCGTGACAACCTCGCCAACATGGGACTCACCCAACTCGTCAACACACCGACACACAGGGCAGGGCACACCCTCGACCCCATCTTCGCCGCAGGAAACAGCGTCCACTTCAGCCACACAACGCAACCACCTTGGACCGACCACCACTGCGTCCACTTCACCGTCGATAAACCCAATGTACCTAAACCAGCCCCACGCCCGCCTCGAAGGAACTGGAGCAAGGTCACAGACGAGGAACTGAACTCCACCCTCTCCCGAGACAACCACACCTGGGCATCCGACGCAAACACCGCATCCAGAGAACTCCACACGTGGATCTCCAACTGCGCAGACGAGCTCGCCCTGCTACGCAGCCCCGGCAAACAACGCCCCAGAAAAGCCGCCTGGTTCACCACCGACCTCCAAGAAGCATGGCGCACCTGCAGGCGCCTGGAAAAGAACTGGAGGAATACCAAGACAACCGACAGCTACTCCACCTACAAGGATGCCATGACGGACTACCACAACCAAATAGGAACGACCAAAAGGAACTTCATCCACAACAAAATCCTCACCAACTCCACCAACTCCAAGGAACTCTTCAACGTCATCCAGGAATTCACCAACCCACGCAGCGAAGCCGCAGACATCATCCCGTCCCAAGACCTCTGCGACAAGCTCGGAACCCACTTCCACCTCAAGATCAGAACACTCTACAACAACTTCACCGACCACCCACAAGACACCTCAGCCAGCCCCCGCCTCCCCAAGACACCACCCAGCCCACCATCTCCAACTGGACACCAATCACGACCATGGACACCGCCACGGCCATTAAAGGCATCCACGCGGGGGCCCCCACCGACCCCTGTCCCCCGCACATCTACCACAGAGCCGCTGACACCATCGCACCCCAACTGCAACACACCATCAACACCACCTTCAAAACAGGCACCTTCCCAGACGACTGGAAGCGCGCCGAAGTCAGGCCCCTGCTCAAGAAGCCCACGGCCGACCTCACCGACCTCAAAAACTACCGGCCCAACTCGCTTCTCCCCTTCGCAGCCAAAGTGGCAGAGAAAACAGTCAACAGGGAGCTGACAAGATTCATCGAAGAGCATGCCGTCCTCGACCCGTCCCAATCCGGATTCCGAGCCAACCACAGCACCGAGACCACCCTACTCGCCACCACAGACAACATCCACACCCTCCTGGACCAGGGCCACTCCGCGGCCCTCATCCTCCTCGACCTGTCTGCAGCCTTCGACACCGTCTCTCACCGCACACTAATCACCAGACTACACGACGCCGGCATACAAGGAACTGCCCTAGACTGGATCCGCTCGTTCCTCACCGGAGGAAGACCAAGGATCAGACTACCGCCCTTCCTCTCCGCCCCCACGGACATCACCTGCGGAGTCCCACAGGGGTCAACTCTGAGCCCGACCCTCTTCAACATCTACATGGCCCCCCTCACAGACATCGTCCGACAACACGGCCTCAACATCGTATCCTACGCCGACGACACCCAGCTCATCCTCTCCCTCACCAAGGACCCCACCACCGCAAATCTCAACTTCCAGAGAGAAATGCAAGAAGTGGCAGTCTGGATGACCAACAGCTGCCTAAAACTCAACGCAGAGAAGACAGAAGTCCTCGTCCTTGGAACCACCCCTTCAGCATGGGACAACACCTGGTGGCCCACCGCCCTCGGAAACCCACCTATCCCCTCAGACCACGGCAAGAACCTCGGCATCGTACTCGATTCATCACTCACCATGAACCGACAGGTCAACGCCGTCACCTCCAGCTGCTTCAACACCCTCCGCATCCTCCGAAAGACCTTCAAATGGATCCCCCCCGAATCGAGGAAAACAGTCACCCACGCACTCATCACCAGCAGACTCGACTATGGCAACGCACTCCACGCCGGCATCAACAAATCCAACTCCGCAAACTGCAAACAATACAGAACACCGCGGCCAGACTCGTCCTCGGCATCCCCCGACACGAACACATCAGCCAACACCTGCTGCGACTCCACTGGCTCCCCGTGGAGAAGAGAGTCACCTTCAAAATCCTCACTCACACCTACAAATGCCTGCACAACAACGGACCCAAATACCTCAACCACAGAATAAACTTCCATGTACCCAAAAGAAACCTGCAATCATCCAACCTCGCACTGGCGGAAACCCCGCGCATCCACAGAGCCAGATCAGGCGGAAGATCGTTCTCCCACATTGCAGCCAAGACCTGGAACGAGCTACCGGCAGACATAAGACGCGCCCCCTCCCTGAACACCTTCAGGAAGACCCTCAAGACCTGGCTCTTCGGCTGAACGGAGCGGCATACCCCCCACCCAGCGCCTTGAGACCCTCACAGGTGAGTAGCGCGCTAACAATTCCCTGATTGATTGATTGATTGTAATAATCATATATTTTGCTGCTGGGTTTGTAGGGATATAGGTTGGGAGTTAAGTAATAATTAATTATTAATTTATGAGTAATTTTTGGAGTGATTATTCAATATGTACATTGTGTAATACTGATTTAGTTTAGTTATATTTTAGTTGCAGGTTGCTAGGTTTGTAGGGGTATATGGGGGGAAGTTGATTAAGTAATATTTAAAACATAATGTAGATTTTCCACAGCCTGATGAGCAGAAAATCTGGATTTTATTAAGGAAACGGAGGCTAAGATTATGCAATCTCCTTTTATTGCCAGCTCACACAGCAGCAACAATTAAAAAGAATTTAGAACTTTAAAACATTCTAATCATCTATAAAGTACAGCAACAAGCAGCCATCTTCTTTCTTTTATTGCTGCTGCTCACAAGATAAGTAACCTTCATTTACTCTCCTAAAATTATTTGTTTAGTTGTTATTACTGAATATGTATTTCTATTACATTATAATATTATATTATAAATTACTACTGTAGCCCCTTATGGCTCCCAGACGTAAATTGTTAGACTTTTAGCGTGTTAACAGCTTTGCCCTTTATCTATCGGTCCGCCTTCGTGTTATTTTTTCTAATGCGAATATTAGATTCATTTGGCTTTGATTTATATTCCACTACTAATTCCTAAGGTCTCTCCGAGACCGCAAACCCCCTATTTAATGTTACCGCCAGCGGGCACCGGCCCGGATTAAAATAACGCGCCGGGTCGGCGTTGGTGAGAACGAATCACAATGTTAATTTAGACGTCCCCGAGACCACTAACTTCTTCAATATCACCGCCCGTATTCAAATAATGCGCCCGGGTCTCGTTCAGACACGCGCGCTCTCTCTCCCCCCCAATGAGCCTCACGCTACCGGCAGCGATGCTGCCAGCACGAACGTGAGCCTCATCAGTCTAACTTAAATCCCCTACCGTAACGGGACTCCGGGTTATTCTGCGCGCCTCCCCTAGGCTGCAAACTCAAGGGGGAGGGAACACCATACTCCCCGACCCTTATCCCGGTGTGGCCGCAACTCTAATCGCGACCGCATCGGGAAGGCTTTTCACGAAACGAGGAAGTGAAGCCTCGTCTTCAATCATTAGAGGAAAGTACCTTACACATACACTAGGTACTCCTCAAGAACGTCGTTTTTCCTCTGAAAACGACAGTTGGCAAGCTTTTCTTCACGAAGAAACACTGAGGCTGCCCCCTACTGCCCTGATATTAACAAACTAACTATTTTTCACTCGCCCACCTGTAGTTTAACCCTTTATCTACAAGGAACTATCCTTCTACTATATAATTTATAGTCAATTAAAAAAAAAAAGAAAGAAAATGTCTGAAGACCAATTAAATTCTGCAGTTGAGGGAAAATTAGAGGAAATATTGAATAGGGCTTTAGGGAAATTGATGGGTTCGTTGGATGAAACCATCAATAGGAAATTAGAGACCCTTTCACAAAAAAAACAACTAAGTGATCAAGCAGGGTCCTCTTCTTGGGCAAACATGCCCCAAAGAAAAAGATTATCAGGTGACGACCCTCACAAAAAAATTAAAAAATCAAAAGGAATAAATGAGGGTTTACCGGAGGAAGCCGGTGATGGAGTCAGTGTGTACGATACTGTGGATGGGCATGAAAGAGGCCCGGTTGTCCCAATATCTAGCGAGTCTGATAATGACGAGACATATGAGCCACAGCTCTGATTGTCCTGCTCTTCAGAGTTTGACTCTAACTATGAAGACTTCCCCACGACAATAAAAGGGACATCTGATGAGGCATCAAAGGCCTCTGGGTCTAAGATGGGGATTCTTGACCCACTAGGGGACAATATGTTTGATCCCCTCCTTATAAAACATCCCCTGTCACCTGAATGGTCCCCTTCTCAGCACGTGGCTGAATATATTACCTCCTGGCTAAGAAGGGAAATTCCTAAAGAAGTGAGGTCTCGCCTACGTTCCGAATGCCCTCGGCCATCCCTCCCTGATAAAATAACTGTTACACCCGAACTTGACCCAAAGGTTGTAACCTTCATTAACAAAGGGGGAAAAGACCCTAGATAGAGGTCTAAAGACCTGCCAGGACCGACTGCTAGACATCATTGGCCCTCTTACCAAGATCTTCGAGATGGCCGAGACCGCTTACTTGAGCGATACACAGGTGGACCCCAAGAAACTGCGCGAGTGGGCGCAGAGAGCAGTTTGCCTTCTAGGAAACGCAAACACGGCTCTCTCAAATGAAAGAAGGAAAAGTATCCTCCTCAAACTCGACCCCAAACTAATGGAGCTTGCCAATAAAGAAGGAGGACCTTCCTCCCAGGGCCAACTTTTTGGCGACGATTTTATAAAGGAGATGGCAAAGTATGTGGGCATTTTTAGTTAAATCCAGAAATCTCAAAAAGAGATAAAAAAAGGTTTTCCACGACAGAGTTTTTGGAAGGGCCCGGCGAACAAGGGGTCGGTTCCCCGACCGAGGTATTCCTTCCTCAAGACCCTTCATGGCACGAGGGAACAAATTATTTCAACCCACGTATGGCTCTTACTCAAACTTCTACCCCCAAAGACAAAGAGGTCGTTTCAGGAACACCAGAGGTGACAGAAGACAAAAAAGCTTCTCATCAGGTAGGTCATATGAAAGACCCTTTAGATTCCCCTATAAAGGTGGGAGGGAGACTGGCCCAGTTCTGTGGGAATTGGAACTTAGTGACACAAGACCCTTGGGTGTTACAAACGGTCAGAGGATACAAAATAGAATTCATAGACACTCCTATTCAAAACAAAAATCCAAGGGAAATCACTTTTTCCCAAGAGCACTCAAAGTTGGTAACAAAAGAAGTAGAGGACCTACTAGCCAAAGGCGCCATCATGGAGGCTCTCAATCCAGGGGATGGCTTTATCAGCAACATCTTCCTGGTAGAAAAAAAGGACAAGGGAATGAGACCAGTTATAAACCTCAAAGATCTAAACGAATGGGTGGTCTACCGACATTTCAAAATGGAGGGAATTTATCTATTAAGGGATATCCTAAGAAAAGGGGACTGGTTAACAAGATTAGATCTCAAGGATGCTTACCTTACTATTCTGATCTGGCCTCCTCATGGAAAATACCTATGCTTCACATGGCAAAACAAACTTTGGGAGTTCTCGAGCCTCCCCTTCGTACTATCCTCAGCACCCTGGTGCTTCACAAAGGTACTCTGCCCAGTAGCAGCATGGCTCAGAGCAGAGGGGGTAAGGTTAATAATATACCTAGACGACATCCTGATAATTGGTCAGTCCAAGGACCTCGTATCCCTGCATACTCAGTGGACAATAGAGATCTTAGAGAAACTAGGATTTGTAATAAATCTAAAAAAAATCATGCTTAACTCCAGCACAAGACACTCAGTTCCTGGGGTTCATCGTAGACACTCTTCACACAGAACTGCGCTTACCCAAAGAAAAGCTAAAACAATTACACAAAGAATTAAAAAAGGTCTTATCAGAAAAGAGTATTACTTTAAAGACTCTAGCAAGAATCATGGGTCTGTTATCCTCAACCATCCAAGCTATATTCCCGGGTCCCCTCTACTATCGAGCCCTCCAAAGACTAAAAAGGAAATGTCTTCGCAAAAATCATTCATACTCTCAAACTTTGTCCCTAGATCAGGAATCAAGGGAGGAATTAGAATGGTGGCTCAAGAATGCACAAGCTTGGAACGGGAGGGCGATCTTCGGGGAGGAACACGAACTAGTAATAGATTCAGATGCAAGCCTAGAGGGTTGGGGAGCGAAATGCGGAAGTTCTTCCACAGGGGGATGTTGGTCAAACCAAGAGAAGAAAATGCACATCAATTGCTTGGAACTCTTAGAGGGCTCCTTTGCAGTCTGCAGTTTCACACAAGAATGGATGAAATGTTGTGTAATGCTTCGCATGGACAATGTTTCAGCAGTGCAATATTTTTATTTTATTTATTTTTGGAGTTTTCTATAGCGCGAACAAGACCCATATTAGGGTATCAGAGCGCTTTACAAAGAGCAGAGTAAGAATACAACTTTTGCCAACAAGATCCGAGAACGTATCAAAACATTTTTAATAAGTTTAGGCAAGTAGCAGAGTAAGCATAAAACTTTTTGCAAAGCAGCGCAGATATAGTATCAAGACATTTTTTTTTTTGGCAGGTAGCAGAAACGGTAATAGCGATGGCTTGTACATAGCAGTAGGAGCAAGTTCGAGTACGAATAAGTCCAAGAGGCGTAGGTGTCAATAAGGGGAATGTAGAGACAAGTTTGAGGTAGTCGACTAGTACCGTGCCTTGTAAGTCAGTGAGATGGCTGGTGTGCTAAAAGGGCACCATATGGTGAGGCATGTGCGGAGTTAAGGGAGGAATTTGCTCATCAGGAATGATTTTGCTTCCCTTTTGAATAAAGGTGTAGACGAGATTTTTCTGATGCAGGGAGGTAGAGAGTTCCAAATTCTTGGTGCCGCTCCGGAGAACGCTCTGTCGGAAGTTTTTTTCTTTCTGAAACGAGAGAGTTTCAAGAGTAGGTTGTCTGAGCTCCTAGAGTGTCTGTTTCCTCCAGATAAAGTGAGTTTCTGGGATAGGTACTGGGGGGTGTTGTGGTGGAGAGCTTTATGAGTAATGCAGGCCATTTTTAGATGGATTCTGGCTTCGTAGGGTAGCCAGTTGAGCGCCTTGAGGTGTGGGATATATGGTCAAATTTCCTAGATCCTGTTAAGAGTCTTGCTGCTGCGTCGAGACAGGCTTTTAGAGGGGCTGTTGAGATTTTGGGCAGCCCTGAGAGGGTAGTACAACCGTATTCCAACCTGGAAATGACTAAAGCCTGAGCTGCCGTTTTGAGGTCAGGGCTCTCGATGAATGGTTTCATTTTCCTGAGATAGCTGAGGTGAAAGCGGGCATTTTTGGCCAACATGTTGATGTGTGTTTGCATGTTAAGGTTTTTATCCAGTGTAATTCCCAGTGATTTGGCGGAGTCCACCAGCGTCGGCGTGCAATTTAGGGCAGTGATCATCTTGGTCCATTCCTTTATCTCCAAGGAGTTTTTAGGAGGGGAGATTAAGAGAAATTCAGTCTTTTGCGCGTTTAGCTTGAGGAAGTTGGTCGTTAACCAGTTGACGGTGTTTTCGAGAGCTTGATTCATTATCTTTATCTCTTCAATGGACTTGATCTTGATGTAGAGTTGAGTGTGGCCGCGCACATGTGATGGGAGATGGTCACCTGCTGTATTATATCGGTTAGTGGTTCGACGTAAAGGTTGATTAACGCTGGGGATAGGGTTGAGCCTTGAGGTACTCCTAGTAGGTTGGGTGAAGCGGCAGAGAGATTTTTGTTCACCATGAACGCTTGCGTTCTGCTTTCCAGAAAAGATTTGAACCATTGAAGGACTGTGCCGGAAAAGCCCATCCTGTTTTCCAGCCTTCTTAGAATTTTGTCGTGATTAACCGTGTCGAAGGCTGATGAGAGGTCAAGCAGGACTAGTAAACATGTTTTATTACGGTCCAGAGCAAGAAGGGCGTCATCTACTATATGCAGAATCGCTGTTTCTGTGTTATGCCCGGGTCTGAAGCCCGATTGGCAGTCGTTCAGTAGTTTGAAATCCGTGATGTGTTGGTTCAGCTGTTGCTGAACACATTTTTCCAGGACTTTGGCTAGCATGGGAATGTTGGTTATAGGTCGGAAGTTATTAGGGTCGGAGGGGTTTGCTGTCATTTTTTTTAGGATAGGGGTAACTTGTCCAATTTTTAGGCAATCTGGGATGTGACCTTGCGCTAACGAGGCGTTGATGATTTTGGTCCAGAGAGGGGAGATGATGTGGTGGATGTGGGGTAGGCAGTTTGAGGGGACAGGGTTATTAAAGTGGTTATTGGGTTTGACAGTAGCTAGGGTTTTAGTGATGTCACTGGGATCGTAGAGTTTGAAGGTGGACCAGTGAGAATTATTTTTAGGCGAAGGTAGAACAGGTGGATTAGGATTTTCAACTTGGGTGATCATTAGGGAAGCTGAGTTAATAGCTGCCGAACTAAGTTCGAGTTGGAGGGAGTTGGTTTTTGCTGTGAAAAATGAGGAAAATTCTTCACTATTGAGCTGTGAATTCGAAGTTAGGAGAGCGGTTTTGGCCAATTTGTTAGATTGTTGTTCTTGCATTTCGAAGAGTTTCTTCGGTCATTCTAGTTCTGATCTGAAGAAGTCTTTTTTTGATTGTAAAATACTTTTGTTGTAGGAGTTTCTAGATTTCCTGAGTAGTTTGAGATGGAGGGGGGAGGGATGTTGTCTCCATTTTCGTTCAGTCAATCTTAGTTTACGTCTCTCTTCATTCAAGGCTCCGTTGAACCATGGGTTTTTGTCTTTGTCCAGTATTCTTTTGAGTTTTGGTGGGGCTACAAGGTCAAAGACTTGGGTCATCGTGGAATTGTAGTGAGCAGTGAGGTCATTGACGTCTGACATATTATTAGGAGGGGTGAGAGCTTTCTCACAATGACTAGCTAGGATGTTCCAGTTGAGGTAATTCGTATCTCTTATCCAATGTTTAGGCTTGGATAGTTGCGAGTGAGTTTTCTTTCTGGTGGAGTGAATTTGGAAGGAAATAATGTGATGGTCTGACCAATCACAAGGGGTGATCGAGATAGCTTCAATCATTTTTTCTTTGGAAATGATCCAGTCAAGAGTAGCACCTTTGGAGTGAGTGGGCTTTGAGATGGCTTGGATCAGGGAGTGGTCTGTTAGGAAGATTTTGATAGCGTTGACCTGCTTGTCTAGGGGGTCTTCCCAGTGGAGATTGAAGTCGCCAAGGAATATGTAATTGGAACAAGGGGTCGAGTTAGTTGTAATGATTTCCATGAGTTGGTCTGTGAAAATAGCGTTCTTACCCGGGGGATGGTAGAGTATATGTAGTTTGTGGGAGTTGTTATATGAGGCTTTTAAATGGATCCCGAGGTATTCACAAGACTCCAGGGGTTCGGAATGGAACTTCGAGATAGTGATGTCAGATCGATGTATGCAGGCGATGCCTCCGCCTTTTTTGTGATGTCTGTCTAGTCTTATGATATTGTAGTTTGGGGGGACTAGAAGGTCTAGGCATGGCGAGGATGATTCTGTGAGCCAAGTTTCCGTGAGGAAGGTTACATCCATTTTCAGATTCAAAATGAGGTCGGCAATGTCAGAGGCGTGTTTTAGGGCTGAGCGGCAGTTTAGTAGGAGACAGGAGATCTGGGTTGAGTCATTCTCTATTGAAGGTTTGTGCTTTTCGGAGGTAGGAGTTATAGTTTGGAGGTTATTCTGGTTTATGGTTCTGTGATTCGGTTGGGAAGTTCTGTATGGGTTGACGGGGACTGGGACAATAGGGAATTCTTCCTTATCTGAGATGGGGCAAGTAGGGGTTTCGTAGAGACTTAGTAAGGTTTGGATTTCCAAGTCTGTTCGATAGTTAGGGTGTTTGCGTGTACGTAAGTGTCTATTCGTCAGAGACTGTGGGATAGTGTTTATCATGTTATTGGCTGCAGCTAGAGAGTTATAAATATGATTGAATTTAGAGAGGGAGTTTTCTGCGAGTTGTAAGATGTTTCTGATTTCTATGATAACGTTTTGTAGGTTCCGGGTTGTAAGATTCGTCTGGGTTTTGAGAGAGTCTAGTTCAGATTGGTACGAGGGGGGGAGGCCGGATCGGCGCGCAGAGAGGGCTGGGTATGGGGAAGGTATTGTTGGGGGGTTCGCTGCCTGTGACGGCAGTGTGGTAGGTATGAGTGGTTGAGGAAGAGGTAGTATAGAATGAATGGGGAGTGCTCAGTTTGAGGGCTTTTTTACGATTCGCTAGGATAGACTTGTTGTGGTGAATATCTCCGGCGGTCGGGAAAGGGTTGTGGAGGGGGGAGGGGGATATGGTGATAGCGGTGGTGTTAGGATGCGGGAGTGAGGAGGTTCGGAGATAGGGTGTTAAGGGCGGAGCATTGTTGTTGCTTCTAGTGATGGTTCTGTGTAGGGGTGTCTGTGAAGTGACTTCTAAAGGAGGTGAGTTGTTATTAGTTTTTTCGAGGGTTGTAGATGAAGGTGAGGGTCGGTGAGAGTCTGGAGAAATAGGGATAGAGGGAATGGTTAGGTCCTGGGGGACATTGGGAGAGGTGTTGGTGTGGGTTTTTAGAGTGGGAAAGTATTTGTCAAATAATTCTAGGTCCTTGTTGGCTGCTTGAATAAGAACGGTGCCATTTTTGTAGGAAGTTATGTTTAGGGTGGCTCAAAGGTTTTGTGCGAGTGTCGTAATAATCCTGGCTCCGTAGGGAATATTTTTCTTGTCATGGATGGTTAGTAACTTGGAGAAGGCAGTTCGCCATTTGGCCATTTTTCTAGTGAAGAATATAAGGTCATTGTTTATTGCACCAATATGTCAGCAAGATGGGAGGACCACACTCCAAAGACCTATAATTAAATATTTAGTTGATTAATAATTATGTACATTGTGTAATAATTATATATTTTAGTTATATTTTAGGTGTGGGCTGCTGGATTGGTAGGGATGATAAGTGGGAAGTTAAGTAATTATTAACAATTGATTATTAATTGTTAATTAGTTATGTAATTGATTATCAGTTATGTAATTGGGTTATACTTATTTATTTTAGCTATATTTTAGATATGGATTACTAGGTTTATAGGGGTATAAGGTGGCAAGTTAGTTAAGAAATAATTAAATAACCGTTATTTTTAATTGAAAATTAATTCTTACATTGTTTTTGAATTTTGTAAATTGGTTTTAATTGTTTTTTATTTTTGTAATATTTATATATATATATATATATATATATATACATATATATATAATTATGTTAAGTTATAATGTTTATATTGAGTTTTATATTTTTTCCAAATTAATATGGTTATTCAAATATGTAATGTGTTTGAAGTGAAGTAGTTTACCTACTGTTGCTTAGACTGGAGTAGGAGGAGTAATTGTAACCCTTCCAAAGTCCAATACTTTCCCTACTGTTGCACAGACTGGAGTGATAAAAGTAAATTGTAATCCTTCGAAGTCCAAAGCTTTCCCTACTGTTTTACAGACTGGAGTGGGAATAGTATGTTTAACCCCTTCGAAGTCCAACGCTGTCCCTACTGTTGCACAGACTGGAGTCATAATAGTAAATCTTAACCGTCCAAAATCCAACACTTTCCCTACCGTTGCACAGACTGGAGTGAGAATAGTAAATCTTGCCCCCTAGTCCTACGCTTTCCCTACGGTTACTTAGACTGGAGTGGGAATAGTAAGTTTAACCCCTCTGTAGTCCAGTGCTTTCTCTACTGTTGCACAGATTGGAGTGGGAATAGTAAATTTTACCACTCTGAAGTCCAACGCTTTCCCTAGTGATGCACAGACTGGAGTGGGAATACTGTTACACAGACTGTAGTGGGAATAGTAAATTTAAACCCTCCGAAGTCCAACGCTTTCCCTACTGTTGCACAGAATGGAGTGGGAATAGTTAATTTAACCCCTCCGAAGTCCAATGCTTTCTCTACTGTTGCACAGACTGGAGTGGGAATAGTAAATTTAACCCCTCCGAAGTCCAATGCTTTCCTTACTGTTGCACAGACCGGAGTGGGAATAGTAAATTTAACCCCTCCGAAGTTCAACACTTTCGATACTGTTGCACTGTTTGGAGAGGGAATAATATATTTAACCCCTCCGAAGTCCTACACTTTCTCTACTGTTGCATTGTCAAATTGCTCTCCAAATACTGCAGCCTCTGGAATGTTCGAATATTGCCATGCATGGTCACCAGCAAAGTATATCAGAAGTACTAGCTGCTGTGAAAGTAGCAAAAAGTGTGAAACTAAAGCTTTGCAGTGATTATTCTATTAACAGTCTGCTCAACTCCAAGAACCGCAAGACTACTAAGAACCATCTTAATGTCACCTGAAGTGCCACAACTGCGGAGAATCCCCAAACAAATAGGTGATGGACCATCAGAAAATGTTCGTCCTGTTAACTGTCAGGGTCTATTATCACCCTCAGTATCTTGAACTTTTAATTACAGTTTCTCTTCTTCTTAATCAGTGTTCTGACCAGGAAGGCATCCACGTCTATGAAAAACATGAACCGCTGCCTTTAACGGGCAATGGCATTGGCACTATTGCTCAATACAAAGAAATTAACCCTTGCCTACTGTCAGCTCCATTAACTATATTATCAACTGTGTTCAAGTACTCTTCAGTTCTGGAACTAGCAGACATATTCAGGAAAATGCTTCCTAGAGAGAGATTTATTTATACATGTTGAGAAGCTACTAGAGATTCTTTTAGTTATTCCAGTATCTTCATGGGAGCCTGAGAGAAGCTTCAGTCTTCTCTGCCAACTGAAACTTGGCTATGCTCAACTATGTCCCAGAAAAGACTGAATCATGTCACCATATGCAACATACATTAAGATATAGTGGCGTCCGTTGACATAAAGACAATAGCAAAATAATTTGTCCTCCCCTTTGAATGGCACAAAAACAATTATTTTTTTCAAACTAAAGTTCCTGAATTTTTTATAGATGCCTGCAGCAAAAAATAATTTTTTTAAGTAGTACAGTTGCATTTTGAAGTTTAGGAAAGTGTCTAAGAACATTCAGTTTATCCTTCTTTCTCCCCCCTTCCGCCCTTGTTTGCTTGGTACATGAAGATGCAAGGTTGTAACATATGTTTTTTTACATTCGATCTAATTACTTTACAGAATGTAAATAACAATAAACTCACTTGCAAACTGTGACTACATGCATGTCTTTCGATTTCTCTACAAAACTATTCAATTGTATATGTTTATCAAAGACTGCAGCTCACAGACCATGGCAATTTGTATAGGGTCAGTCAAAGTTCACCAGGGCTGTCCCTGTCTCCCCAGAAATTTCGGTCCAGATATATTTAACTTTCACGTAATGCAGGAAGCCACCTTGCTGCACTGCGTAAAAGCGAGAGGGCAGGAATGCGCCATGTTTAACATTATAACATTGCACTGGCCCACAATGTGCCCTGGGAAGGCGTAGCATTTTGGCGCATTTCCATGTCTCATAGCAAATTTGGGAATGTGCCAAACTCCATGGGGGTATGTATGGGAACACCCACGCTCCACATATGGAATGTCTTCCCGGGGCAGAGTAACAGAAAGCAGCGACTTGCGCTGCCTTGCATTACTCCAGATTTACCAAGCAACGCAGGACCACGCAAGGTAGCCTTGTGTTACTTGGTAACTTGATTCCTCATCAGCCCTTCGGTGCTGCAGTGTTTTTGCTATCATTACGCAAATATACACAGAATACAACCACCCAAAAATAACTGCATTTCAGCACTGAAATGACGCTTCGGTATTTCATTCCTTGAGCCGTGTAATGCTGTCTTCAGGGCCGTTTCACTGTTGATTCGCTTCTCGAGCTGCAGCACTTAAGGAGTAGGCACAAAAGTTTGAAAAGTATGCATTACTTCAGAACGTGCATTTTTCCGGCTCCAGGCATGAGTCGACAATTGAGTCTAGGTTTTTGCTTTGCATTCCAGGACTTGTAGTCATGATTTTATATTGGGATAAACAGGACTATAGTTCCCGGGATACAAAGAAAAACCTGGACTGAATTAGCTACTTCCGCATGCACCTGTAAACGTGACGCTGTGGGCTGAGTTCATTGCCTAAATACCTTCCACAGTGGCAGACAACCTATGCGCAAACAGTTGAGAGCATCATGAAGCAGACCGGCACAGTCTGCACTCTTCACTGCTTTTCACCACCACCCTGCTGCCTTCCCCCATCGTCACCAAGAATAGGTTAGGAACAACATATGACACGTTTGTAATTATTTTGAAAAGAATACCAACTACTCAGAAGCTTTGAGGGAGGAGACGTTTCCCTGCACAGCATATAGTTATTAACTGCTGGGTCGGGCTTCGTCTGCTCTGCTTGAGAAAGACTTTACATTAAAGTAACTTGGAATTGGCCAGAAAAAAAACAGATTTTGTCCATTTTACAGTGCCAGCGTTTTAAAACTCTACTCTGCTACATGCATCCAGTCCTATGGCCCAGTCACATCCATTTCTGTAATGCAAACAGCCACAGCGCATCTCCAGATTTACAATTTCAAGTTTAAATAGCCATTTGCTTGTGCTGGTGAGTCTTCACCACCTAGTGAGGTAAAAAAGTGAAAACACAACACAAGACAAAATCCCAAACAAATTTAGAAAAATAGAGTACGTTTTAATAAATAAAATGAGACAAAACGACAAAAATACAATCAGTAGAATCAAAATTATGCAATTTTAAAATTTAAAGAAGTTATAGAGCCTAAACGCACAAAGCGCCACTCACGGTCATCTGGTCATACTAGACTAGGGAAAAGTCTGAAGTTCAGGCCAACTGCAGTGGAGCAAAAGCTGGATACAAAGACCAGATTAGTCCAGGTAAAAATGTTTCCTTCTCAAAGTCCTTCGCAAAGAGTTTCATTTGCGGTGTAGGAGACCGCGAGGAGCTGGGAGAGCGTTGCAGATGGTCATTGCTGTATCCCGAAGAGCAGGCTGGGCACCTCAGGCTGTCTTCGCTGTAGTGTGAAGAGCCAGTCAAGCATCGCTGATGGTTGCTGCTGAAGCTTCACGTTGGCAGTCACCGCAAGCTGTCGTTGCTGTAGCGCAAAGTGCAGATCTCACATTACCGTTGCAGTAGTGCAAAAAGTTGGGTTCGCTGGAGCGTCGCATTGCCGGTCGTCACAGGGACCAGCTTCTTGGCGTGAATGGGCCCATTCACAGTCACAACAAGTTCAAAACTTCAGGATTTCTTCTTTCTTCACAGGAGGAGCTCAACTGATGCAAGCCAAAGGCCCAGGACCTGGGGATGCACCTCTTGGGGATCAGGAACACACTCCGGCAGAGGCCAGCAAGTCTCAGGCACTTGTTGCTGCAAGTGCAGTCAGGTGCAGTACAGCAGGTCAGCTGGGCAGTTGCAGGGCGCCCACTGAAGCTTTCTTTGTCCCTGTATCTCAGACAAGAGGTCAGCCAACTGACCCTTGGAACCACCCAGGTTAGCATGGGATGAAGGCAGTCCTTCTTCTGTAATGTCCACAGGTCCAGGAGTGTACTGAAGTGTGGCTCAAGAGGTCCCAATATTTATACCTGGTGCCAGGCTATGTTTGTGTGGGGACACCCTGTCATACGCCCACATCTGGTTCTGGATTCCTTCCCCTGTCAAGGCTCCAAGAAGTCTGGGGTGAAAAAAGGCTAATGTCAGGTTCCTTTGTGTGTGCTGGAGGCAAGCCCTTTGAAGTGTAAGTGGGACAGGACACAGCTTTGCCTCCAACGATCCTGAAGGATGGCTTATGCTGTCCACACCTAATCCTCTTTTGTATCACTGTCTTGCAGGAATACACAAACCCCAACAGCAGAGCCATTCATAGTGATGTGACTCAGGTTACCAACAGAAGGCATAAATGGTTAGTACAAAAAAATGTGAACTTTCTAAAAGTGCCATTTTCAGATTTTTGACTTAAAATCCATCTTTACCATTAAAGAGAACTTTAAATTACAATTCATTTGAGTCTAAATATCTTTTCTCTATTTAATTTTAATAAGGTAATCTATTGTTAGTCAATGGGAGAGATAGGCTTATAGTAGTGAAAAACAACTGTAGGAGTCCCTCTAGGCTTAATATTCTGCTATTGACTGATTTTGTAATGTGTTATCTTTGAATTCTGATAGTTTGGGGAGGGCCATCTTTTAGGTTACCTTATAGTACAGCTGTGTTGAGGTATTGCATATTGGCGTCTGGCTATTGGTTTTCTGATATGTGCTGATCAAATTTACTGTGCGAGAGGGAAGGGCACCCTTCTAATACAAAATCCTGTGGCTAGACAGACTTTAAATATTTCACACATTGGATGTGTTCTGCACAATGCAGTGTACTGTTAGGCGTGGGTACTTTGTTCAGCAGAATTAGGCCAGAAATGTCAGGGTTTAAAAAAAAAAAAAATGCTTTTTTTTGGGAAGTCTACCCGTCTCCTTCGTAATCAAAGAATGTTTCAGAGTGAATTAGGGAGAGACCAAGGGGCCGATTCCGATCTCGGCCGGTAGGGCTCCGAATCGGATTCGGCTTAACCGGATCCGATTCGGAGCCCTATTTCCCGACCGATTCGTACGCGCGTCCGGGCGAGCGAGTACGATGCGAATTCGCCGACCTACTTGTCCGGGCGGCCCGACCGCTCCGACCGACTCGTTCCCGGGTCGAACCGCACCGACCGACTCGCTCGGACTCGACTCGCACCGCGCAATGGAGACGTTCCCCGGCCGGGTAAGTACGATGCGCGCCGCGAGCAGTCCGACCGAGCCGCGCACTCCGGCTCCAAAGAGCAGTCGGAGACGTACTTTGGGGGTCCGTGTCGGACCCCCCTGTACGCGTAGCCATGCGAGTCGCACACAGGAGGGAACCCATGGGTCCCCCCTACCTGTGCGTGTACGGCGCGAGTCGCTTCGACGCGTACCCGCTGTAGGGGGCACCCTTGACCGCCTCGCACCCATTGAGTCAATGGGAGCCCGCATACGCGTTGTATGACCGGCTCCCATTGACTTCAATGGGAGTCCGACGGACTCGAGTCCGATGGCATACGTGCGCATCGTACTCGTTCGGTCGGGCTGCCAGAGTCCGATTCGGTCGGAAATCTCTCCGAGTCCGGCTCGGTCGGAGAGATTTCCGGCCCGAATCGGAATCGGCCCCCAAGTCTTGTAAATAACAAAAGCAAATTAACATTCTTTCCTTCTTCCTTTTTGCTCTAGGGTCTCCTTTCCATCACACAGACTGGCTCCTTCCTTGTGACTCCCACCTCAGGCTCTAGGTACCTGGGAATAAAGGACAAGGTAAGTGTAAATAATCATACTCTAAATTAAATGGAATATATAGAGGTTTGTCTTTCTCTTTATATTTTCTCTATATACCTGTCTTTTTTGTTCACTCTATTAAATTAGGGAATCTTTGTTTTATTCCCTCACCCCTACCTGTGTTGTCATTTTTCCTGTTAGTTTGTTCTGGTTTAAGTAGTCTCTGCTTTTCCCTGTCATTCTCTGTTGTTAGGAATTGCCTGCTTTCCCTAATAATGTGCGCTTCTATTTATTATCCTTGCTAATATTCTCTTATGTGGCGGGCCCCTTTTTGAATGCTTTTTCGTGCTTTCTTGCCTCTTTTCTTGAAATTTCCCCTCAGAGTTACCCTGCACGGGGGGCGTGGCTACGCCCGGAGAAGATGGCGGCGGATCCCTGACTCTGCGGGGAAGACGGCGCCTGTAAGCGGACCAAACGCGACCCAAGCCCGTCAAATGGAGCCCAGGGTGAGGAAATAGTCATATGAGCGGAGGCGGCATACGCTGAGCCCCTTTCCGCTCAATTTCTCAGCCCATACGCTTCACTGCTGTGATTGCGAGTCCTGAGGCGGCTTCGCTAAGGACGCGGCCGCCATTTTCTTTTCTTTTCTTGGTCCCTGCCGCGACTCACGCCCTTCAAATGAAGCCCAGAGTGGAGGTGAGGAAATAGCTGTATAAGCGAGGGCGGCATATGCTGAGCCCCCTTCCGCTCATTTTCTCAACCAGTGCGCTTCACTGCTGCAATTGCGTGTCCTGAGGCGGCTTCGCAAAGAACGCGGCCGCCATTTTCTTTTCTTGGTCCCTGCCACGATGAGGAGACTCCTTACATGACGCATAAACAAACACGCGTCTGGAGTCCTTAAATGCTGATTGTTGCCCTATTTTTGACCTGATCGTTACTGCAGCCTCATTTATTCTCATTTCTCATCCCAGTATCTTTCTCAATACAGACTTTATCGTTATTGCCTGTCACAACTTGGGTTCTACCTCATGAATGTTGGAACTCTTTCTTTTGGAAAGTTTTTTTTTTTTTTTTTTAAATGTTTTCCTCTTTGTACTATAAAACAGCCATTGTTTTCTCTTATGCATGAGATGTCTTTCATTACGTCGTGATGACTCATTGGTGACTCATTGGCTCTACATTACACTTCGATGAGTATATATCTTTAGAATATACAACCTGCATCCTGTACCAGTATTATTTTATCTCGTTGATATCTATTTTTGGACTTGCCTCACTTGCTCATAACTATCTCAAAGTTATTTACTGTATCATTAATACACCATTTATGGGGAAGTTGAGGAATATCAAACTGGTTGCGCCCTCTAAAGCTTCTGGAGTATCTGCGTTGTCGGATTCTGATTCAAATCCTAACGGCTCTGAAATGGAAGACCTCTCCCCTCAGAAACCTGATATTTCTTTAGGCGCTATCTCAAAACCGCAATTCTCTAGTAAGCTTCCTGCTATTTCCACCAAAAGACCCAAAAAAGATCCACCTTCTCCTGAAAAATCCTCTCCATCAGCCATGGAGGTGATACTTGAAGAGATCAGAGCTCTAAAGCCCTTCATAGAGGAAACCAATAAAACTTTACAATTTTTAAACGATAAATGGTCTTCCTTGGAGTCACGAGTGCTCATTGTTGAACAGCGAACGGAATCTCTTGAATCTTCATGCTCACGTATGTCATCTTTGGAATCTGAAGTGTCTCTTCTTAAAAAGCAAGCAGAAGATTTGGAAAATAGAAATCGCAGAAACAACCTTCGACTTTATGGACTTCCTGAGAACATTGAGGGTTCCAACCCTACCACCTTTTTTCAATCCTTTCTACCCAAGCTCTTGGACTTACCTGCCACCACTTCACTTAATATTCAAAGAGCTCATACACTTGGCCCGAAAATCTCAACGAAGCCTCGCGGTGTGATCATGCTTTTTCTGCAGTATACAGATCTCCTTCAAGTTCTTTCAGCGGTTAAGTCCAGGAAGCAGGTTTTTTGGGAGGGTCATCGTCTCTTCTTTTCTCAGGATGTAGCTAAAATCACAGCAGATCGTCGGAAAAAATTTCTTGATCTCCGTCCTCAAGTACGCTCACTCAATGCCAAATATGGCCTTCTCCATCCATGTATCTTCAAGGTTACGTACAAAGAGCGAACTACAACTTTTGAAGACCCTGCAGCGCTGCAGAAATTTCTTACTCTTCATGGAGCTGATACTATGGACACCTCAAGACCTGCCTGAATGCTATATATGTTTCATGTTATGATGGCGTTCTTCTTTTCACTTGTTCTCAATTTATTAGTGGCTGTTAATTCAGTTTATGTATCTGTATTGCCTCCATGGCGTTCTATTGTTACTTCTTTTTCTTCACTTATATTTCTTCACAACTTTTCTTATATCTTCTAATTTATAATATTTTTTCTCATTAATTCTCGTTTTACTTTTTCAATCACAGGTGTTTTGTTTCTTCAACAATTTCGCTCCTCCCTGACCCTCCTGTATCGTTGACATCCCTGATTTTGGTCCTTTCTTGATTCAACGGATTTCCACAACTGTCGTTGTCTTCTCCTGGTATGGTCTCCCTCCTAGCTGTGTTGTTTTTTGTAGGTATGATGTTCAGTCGTCTTTGTAAGACATGTACTGTCCTCTTGTTTTTTATTATCGTCTTTTTTCTGTTTTTTTTCTGTTTTTCCCTTCCCACCTGCTCTGATCCTCAATCTTTCTCTTCCCTCTTCTCTTTTCTACTTAACTTTCTCATTTTCTCTGTTCTTTTCTTTAAACTCCATATTCTATACACTTTATATATTTCTAAAATTGCTTTCATCTTGGAATTACTCTCCTCCCTTTCACTTGCATTCCTCAACGTTTATAAAGTTAATTTAATTGTTGTTTTTTTTTGTAAGCATAATGCCTGTTCACACTCTTATCAATAAGATACGTTTCGGGTTACTACCTGGAATATTAAAGGATTGAATAATCCTATTAAAAGGCAACGGGTGTTATCTCACCTAGCAAAATTGAAAACGGACATTGCGTTACTTCAAGAATCCCATATTTCTGACATTGAAGCTTCCAAGTTAAAAAGATGCTGGGTAGGCCATGTATTTAATTCCCCTGCCCTAGGTAAGAAAAATGGTGTTGTGATTCTATGTCATAAAAAATTGAATGTCTCTGTGATTCATCAGGAAACGGATTCGGAGGGTCGTTGGGTTATTGTTAAGTTGCTTATAGATAAGATTCCTATTGTTATTTTCAATGTATATGGTCCTACTTTGATTGATAAACTTTTTTGGTCTAAATTATCAGACAAATTAGTTACGTTAGACGAGGAATATGTTATACTTGGTGGAGACTGTAATCAAATTCTAGATCCCATTCTTGACAGACATTCTACTGTCAGGTTTATACCCTCTAAAATGCATGCTCAATTTGTTTCCTCCATTAAACGTAAAGCATTAGTTGACATCTGGAGGCTATGTCATCCTGACCTTAGGGAGTACAGTTTTTATTCTGCGGCCCATCACTCGCAATCCCGTATTGATTATCTCTTCCTAAGTAAATCCCTTTCACAACACGCCATTCATTCAGAGATAGGCTCAATTCTAATATCTGACCACGCCCCTGTTCTGGTTGACATTGACCTGATTCCCTTTTCTCCTCACCCTGGTAGATGGCATTTTAACAATTCCCTATTGCTCAACCCTAATTTTTGTCAAAAATTTAAATCCTTTGCCTTGGAATTTTTTACTATAAATAACACTCCAGAATCCCCTTTTGTAATGGTATGGGATTCCTTTAAAGCAGCCGCCAGAGGTTTTATTTTGAGTTTTGTATCACAAAAAAAGAAATCTTTTGAAATCAAATCTTCACAATTCCTTAACAAAATTAAACAATTGGAATATGCATACTACCATTCAAACAATGAATCTAACCTGAAAAATCTTCTTGATGCTAAAATTACTTTTAATAAATTAACCACTGATGCAGCTTCTAATTATCTCCTGAAGAGTAGTTCTCGGTACTATGGGGGCCAAAACAAGATGGGTAAACTTTTAGCTAATTATTTAAAGATCAAGAAGGATAGAATTAAAATAGAATCCTTACAAGGCCCTGCAGGTACCTCTATTTATAAAGACAATGACATCTTAAATGAATTTGTTTCTTTTTATAAAAATCTTTATACTCCTGAATCTACGCCGGACAACTCTGATCTTCTTTCTTATTTTCGTTCTATTCCCTCCCCGACATCTAGTCACATTGATTTGGACTCCTTAGGAGCTGACATTTCCTTGGCAGATATAACTCAAGCTGTATCAGTATTACGTCGAGGGAAAACACCTGGACCTGACGGTTTTACCATTGAATTCTATTCTCACTTTGCAGATTTTCTCTTACCCAAACTATTATGTCTCTTTCAATCCTTTGGAGTTATGGGCTCTTCCAGCGGTACCTTTCAGGAGGCATTGATCTGCTTAATACCCAAGGATGACAAAGATCATTCTTTCTGTAAAAATTATCGGCCTATATCATTAGTCAATACTGACTACAAAATTTTTGCGAAGATTTTGGCTCTACGTATAGATCCTATCTTGCCGGATTTCATCGGTCCTGAACAAGCGGGTTTTGTCAAAGGACGACTTGCCTCTGATAACTCTCGAGTTTTTTTCAAGATCCTTAGCAAGGCCTCCTCTCTAGACCAACCGATTGCAGCAATTTCCCTAGATGCTGAGAAAGCATTTGATAGGATTGGGTGGGATTTTATGTTTCAAGCCTTGAGATGGGCTGGTTTTCCTCCCAAACTTATAACTTTAATTTCTCTGTTATATTCTGATCCCCGTGCTTCCATATTTGCTAACGGTCACTGTTCTGATTTCTTCTCGCTTCACAGAGGAGTGAGACAAGGTTGCCCCCTATCTCCTTTATTATTTGTCATTGCCCTAGAACCTTTTTTAACTAAAATTAGACAGGATGATCGAATCACCGGCTTCCAATCTGACTCTCATCAAGTTAAACTATCAGTTTATGCTGATGACATTCTTCTGTATTGTTCTAATCCTGAAACATCCCTTAATCCCTTTCTTCAGCAGGTCTCCTTCTTCTCTAAACTCTCAGGTTATCGATTGAACGCCGATAAATGCGAAATTTTACCTTTAAATTTTTTGTGCCAAAAACATCTTTTTGACTCATCTGGTTTTTCCTGGCAGCCTACTAAAATAAAATATCTCGGTCTATGGTTCACGCCCTCACTACCCAATACACTAAAAGTAAATTTTGACTACACTATTAAAAAATTAAATGATAATATTAATCGATGGCACCCTCTCTTTCTCTCTTGGTGGGGTCGGTTGGACTCTATTAAAATGATGCTTTCACCTCTAGTACTATATATGTTATCGATGATCCCTATTCATATCCCTCAATATTACTTCAAAAAAATTGATTCTATCTTGATAAAATTTTTATGGAAAGGTAAATCTTCACGTATAGCATTATCATCTCTCAAGAAAGATAGACCCAATGGTGGCCTCAAGTTTCCCGACTTTAAGACCTATCATGCTGCATTCTCACTTAAACAAGCCGCTAAGTGGATTTCTGAGGATCTTCCCCTACATCCACCCCTCTGGCTACAATTAGAAAAAGATCTTATTACCCCTTTTGGCTTCCAAGAAATTTTGACCTTCACTGCCAAAGTTACCTCTTTGCACTTCCCGGTCATTTCTCATTCTCGTAAACTTTTATCACCCCTGGTATCCTCATCATACCCCTCCACTATCTCTTTCCATAATCAACCTATTTGGTATAATAAATCTTTGCAGATTCGTAACCGCTCTATATTCTGGAAATCTTGGCACTCTAGAGGCTTATATTGGATCTCACAACTTTTAGACGACAACAAGCCTTTTTCTTTTTCTGAACTTCAATCTAAATTCTCTCTACCATCATCCTTCAGATCACAATATAATAATCTCTATTTATCACTTAGTCATCTTCTCCAAAACTTACCTGCTTCTACCAACTCTACTATAACATCTGAACCTCTTCTTTCAAGTCTAGAAGGTTCTCCATCAGCATCAAAAATTTACAAACTTATACTTTTTTCCACAGAAAGACTTAAATCGAAAACTGAAAAAAGTTGGGAAAAGGACTTTGCTCAAGAATGGTCAATTACTACCTGGGAAAAAATTTGGTCTAAACTTCATAAAACCTCTCGAGCTGCAAACACCACACAAACCCTTTTTTTCATTTATCATAGATTGTTATTCTCCCCTATGTCCTTAGCTTCTTTTTCATCTGATTCACCCTCCGTTTGCTGGTCTTGTCCCTGTCCCACTGCAGATTTAAAACATATGTTATTTGAATGCCCCTCAATTTATCAATTTTGGAAATCAGTTTGGTCTCAAATCCTAGTAATTTTTAAAGTCCAAATCCCATTTTCCTTCACTAATATATTTTTGGGCACTCTATCTCCCCAATGGCCTCAATCACCTCCAAGTTTCAAACTTTTAGATTTATTAATAGCTGTTGCTTTCCATTTAATAACTTCCAACTGGAAACAAGCTGATAAAGTTAATTTTCGAGCATGGTGGAACGCGGTCTGTTTCCATCATAGATTAGACACTAATTATGTCTCCCCCATATCCTTAGCTATTAAAAGAGATCTTATGTGGCTCCCCTTAACTAATTATTTATCTCATTCTGCCTCCTCTTCTGCTGCTCTTAAAAATGTACCTGACGAAGTTCGGAAACCACCTTGAATTTGCCCGTTCCACCTTTTTATGCTCATATGTTTAATGATATCTCTTAAGTAATGAAAGTTTGTTACAGATTTCCTTTCACTGTTTCACTTAATAATATGCTTACAATGTTATTCACTATGTATATTTAGACAATATCTTTGATTGTCTTATATTAATGATTTATGTTTCTATTTTCTCTTATCCCTTCCTTCCCCATCCCCCTTTTTAGTTCCTTTCAACGTATATTTGTTTTCGTACTTATATATATAGTATAAATTTAATTCCTATATTGTCTTCTAATTTTATCCAATCATTTTATTGTTCAATAGGAAGATTGATCATCTTTATGAATACTTGTTTCGTTTGTTGTCTTTTAATAAATCAAACTTAAAAAAAAAAGAGTTACCCTGCACCATCTGGGTTGATCTCAGGACCACCCTGTGACTCACTTGTGGAACCATCACCCTCCTATGGATCATTGAAGGACCAGGACATTTTGAGGCAGCACCAAGGTCACATCGTCCCCCCTGTCTTTGCGTTACACATGGAGCCCTTTTGATTCCTGGTTGGTTCCTGTCTGCTCTTTGGAATCTGGTCAATAGGTCTCCTGGGACTGATGCTGCACTTCTGTCCCGCAGCGTCTTCTGCCCGTTCCTCCTCTTCCTACATTTGCGACGACGGCTTTTTATAGACTTCTTTTCCATGTTTGTGTGTCCCATTTTTTCCTCTCTTTCCGTGTTGCTTCCTCCTCACAGGTAAGTCATCGTCACATACACATGGAACTTGTGAAATGTTGAGAGACATAAAGAGATTTGTCTAACTTTACACCTGCCTCAAGGAGATTCAGTTTTTTGATACATAGCCAGTCTAGCAAATTTATTCGATAGGTCTTTGCGTGGTTGCACTGCAGCATCCAAGTCCCATCCATGGAAAATCCCCTTGACACAAAGCAAAGCACTATTTGCACTACAAAAGGGCACCATTCCAGCACAAAAAAATTAAATACACTATCAAGACTTTAGTTGTAGATATTATCATTATTTAAATATTTATTTGAGTTTTATAGTTTTTTTGTTATAAATTGTTATTATGTTAAGGGTTAGTATGTTTATTTATTTTTAGTGTGTTTTTTTGATTTGGTAATATATTTTCAGGTTTCTTTTGTATTTCATGTCAATTTCTTTTGGTGGGTAGTTTGGTTTGTAGGGGAATCGGGTGGGAAGATTGCTATTTATTTTTTAATTGATTTAAATAATCTTTTATTTTGTTAATTTGATAATTGTGTAAATATATTTTAAGTTCTTTAAACTGTCTTAATTGTGTTAGTTAACTGGATAATTAAATAATTGATTGGGATAACTAATTGTTTTTCATAATTTGGATGATAATTATATTATATTTATTTTTTCCTAACAATTAATTGTATACTATTATTATATTTTTAAATAATGTGTATTTGTTTTTTCTATTAGCAAATTAATTTATTGCTATGGTTGTTGGAATTTTATGGTAGTAGGGTGTAAGTATTTTAAATCTATTTTTAATATAAGTGTATGCGTAAATGTATATGTTAATTTTGTGTTTAAAGTGTTTAGAAATGTATATCTGTTACATAATGTTAAAAACCTTTTTATATGTTTATGGGAATATTATGTTGGAAATATATATATATATATATATATATATATATATATATATATATATATAACGACAGCTTTTCTCTTATTCAAGAAAAAGTTCAGGACACTCCAGGATGCTGAATTTCATTTATTGCAGTAAAAACAGCCCGCTACCAACGCGTTTCACCTTTCGGCTACCGTGACCAAGTCGAAAGGTGAAACGCGTTGGTAGAGGGCTGTTTTTACTGCAATAAATGAAATTCAGCATCCTGGAGTGTCCTGAACTTTTTCTTGAATAAGAGAAAAGCTGTCGTTACATTGAGGATTTCCGGAATCCGTTCAGGACCGCTGCGTGGTTAAGCCCTGGACTACCGGACTTTTTACGAGTGATATATATATATATAACATTTATTTTGTATTAATTTAGGATAGAGAACATTAAATCTGAGCTTTCTAATGCTTAACATTTTCTCTACTATTCCTTCCCTTGGAGTGGGAACAGTAGTTATGATCCCTTCAGCATCCAAAACCTAGCCTACTGTTGCTTATGTTGGAGTGGGAATAGTAAATCTGACCCCTCCAAGGCCTAACACTTTCCATAATGTTGCTTACCTTCCTGTGGGAAAAGTAAATCTGGCCACTCCAAAGTCCAACACTTCCGCTACTGTTGCTCAGGTTGGAGTGGTAATACTAAATCTAACCCTTCCAAAGGCCAACACTTTCCCTTCTGTTGCTTATGTTAGAGTGGGAATAGTAAATCTAGCCCCCCCAAAACCCAACACTTTCCATACTGTTTACATTGGAGTGGGAAAAGTAAATCTGACCCCTCCAAAGTCCAGTACTTTCCATGCAGGTGCTCATGTTGGAGTAAGAACAGTAAATCAGACCCCTGCAATGTCCAACATTTTTCCTACTGTTGTTCAGGGTGGAGTGGTACTAGTGACTTTAATATAAAAAAAGAAATATTTTTTTTAAAGTTTAATAAACTTTTACAATTTTCAGTATACTTTACCTTGGGGAGATTTATTTTTGTGTTAAATATTAATGTAAATTAATTTTATATATTTAGTTTGAATGTAGAATAAAATAAAAAGTAAGAGCATTGTGAATTGAATATTTAATTTAAATATATTAACCTAAGGTAAAAAGATTTTTAAAGATGTATTTAAAAAAACATCACACCTTAAGTAAAATGCTTATATTTATTATGGATTAAAAATGGCAAAAAGTATATATCAAATTAGTTTAAATTCATTTGAGTGTTTTTATAAATTACATTTCCACCTATTTTTAAATTAAAAGGGTTATTAAAATGTTTTTTTTTAAAACAGATTTTATTCGTCAAATAGCACATATGCGGCAGAGCTCTGTAACCCAGAAACTTCTGCATAATAAGCGTACATTATTATGACTTTGACTTTTTACACAAGTAAATCAAGGAAGAATGGAGAGCGATACAGATAAAAGGAACCCAACAACTCCCCCCCCCGTCGCACTAAAAACCTCCCACCAGCAGCACAACAATAGAGAATGCACCATCGACAATGATTACAGCATGCAAATACACAGGAAACCACTGTTTGCACCGACAGAGTAAAAAAAAAAAGATTTTAAGTTGGGTCGAGGGGCCCTGCTGTAGAAACAGGCTCCAGCTGCAAGCCTCGATAGTCCGCCCATCGCTTCCAAATTTTAAAATGTTTATGTGGGCACCCTCTTGCGGTGAAGATGGGAATCTCCAGGCCCATGCAAAAGTCCAGGCCGTTCTTCCATGCGGACACCGAGGGTGCTGCCGGTGCCTTCCATGCCCTAGCAATGTCTCTTTTAGCCAGAGTGAACCCGAGCAGCATAAGATGGCGTTTGTATATGTTACCCCCTATCCCATCCATAACATGTAGGAGTACCAGCTTCGGTGAGCGGGGGAGGTCCCAACCCAACACCTCCGAGAGGCAGGCCATAACCCCCCTCCAGAAACGTGCCAAGGAAGAGCAGTGCCAAACCGTATGTAACAGTGTGCCCTCCTCCCGCTCGCACCTGAGACACACAGGGGAGGCCACTAATCCCGCCCTCCATAATCTAACCCGTGTGAAGTAGACCCGATGAAGGTATTTAAACTGGACAAGGCGTAGATGTATTGCTATAGCTGCCCCCCGCAGGGAGACCAAGGCCTCCGTCCAGTCCTCCTCATCGAGCGGGCCAACATCTCCCTCCCAGGCCTCTCTAAGCTTCTGCAGTGTAGAGGAGCAGTGCTTGACCAAGGACTGGTATATTTTAGAGATCTTATGATCTTGAAGATCTTCCATAAACACCTTCGCCTCCAGCGGGCTGAACTCGGCCAGTGACTCCAGACCCTCCAGACTAGGAGAGAGGGTGTGCCTGAACTGAAGATACTTGTAAAATTGGGTTCTTGGCATATGAAATTCTTTCTGTAGGTCTTGAAAGGACTTCAGGACCGACCCCCTCATTACGTCACCTAAGGTAGAGATACCAATACTATCCCAGCCACGAAACCCGGACAAAGTGACTAATTGTGGCAGGCGCCCATTGTTCCATAGGGGGGTCTCCCGCGTCAGTTTATTCCACCACCCCATCCTTCGTAACGCATGTCTCCATATTTGGAAAACGACCTTCGTAGCTGACGGCAATGAATTACGCAGCGGTGCAGAATATAGTATCGTGTGGAGGGAGAAATCTCCCATGCACTGCCGTTCAACGGCATAGGCAGGGTCTCCCCTATCCCCGTACCACCATTCATTCAAAACGAGCAGGTGTGAGGCCATATAATATGATAAAATGTCGGAGGTCGCCAGCCCCCCACAGTACGTAGAGTGGAAGCACGTCCGTAGGGCAACTCGAACCGCTCCACCGGCCCATAAAAATTGTCCCAGGGCAGCATTGACCTGCCGGAACCATCTGGGGGAATCGGGTAGGGGTGGTTCTGCAGTTGATAGAGTAATCGGGGGAGCGAGACCATCTTGAAGATGGCCGATCTACCATAGATGGACAATGGCATATGTGACCAAGTCTTGAGATCCTCCTGCACACGTTCCCATACTGGAACCAAATTCCTTTCCCAGGACGCGGTAGGCGAGACCGAAAGAAATACGCCCAAATACTTCATTCCCCCTATAACCACCCGAACCGACGAAGCACAGGAGCCCAGACCCACGGCATCCCCAAGGACCCACAAAGTGGACTTGCAGGGGTTCATATACAGGCCAGACGACTCCCCAAAGATCTGCATGATGCGAAGCAGCCTTGGCCCTGTCTCATTTACATTGGTAAGAAAAAATAACACATCGTCAGCGTATAAAGCAATACGATCCGACAATCCGTGCGCCCATTCAAAGCCAGTCACCTGTGCATCAATTCGCACCCAGGCGGCCAGGGGTTCCATCGCCAATGCGAATAAATATGGAGACAGAGGGCAGCCCTTCCTGGTGCCCCGTCCGATGGAAAACGTAGAGAAGGCAGAGCCGACTACGCGCACTGATGCGGTGAGGTCTGTATAGAGCAAGGTCAGGTAGGACAGGAAACGTGGTCCGATATTCAGTCTACGTAAGAGCGCAAATAAGTACACCCAACTGAGGGAGTCAAATGCCCTGTCCATATCTGCCAGTAACAACGCTGCCTGTTCACCCAGACCCCGGATGGTCGCAACAGCAACATGTGCCCGACGAATATTAATTATTAAAATGTTTTAATTATATATATATTTTTTCATTATATTTTTTGGCTTATATATGTTATATATATTATATATATTTAATCATTCAAATTAAGTTAATTTAATTAACATTTCCTGTGGGGTTCTATTTTATGTCCCAGTCTCCATTATTTCTATGGGAGGGTTTCAGTATCAGAGGTTGGCCTTGGGTGATGCTGGAATTACTACTGCTCCTATTTGGCAGTAGTAACTGCCCCTTGCATATTTGGCTCCACCTCCTGTCTCATGGAGTGAGAAGTAAGCCTACACTTGTTAGTAACTTTACACTTGTAAATAATGATGACTTGCCAAGAGTAATAAAGTTATTCAAAAGTGTAAGAGTAAAATTACACTTTTAACTTACTCACAGGTGTAAATTACCTCTCTGAATATTCCCAAACTTGTAACTAGTAAGGCACGTATTTTTACAACTTCTATATTTTTTTTACTACATAAGCTTGAGTGCCCTGGGAAGGGTGGCCTGTGAGCCCAACGGGAGTCAAAGTTGGGACTTCCTTTCTATTGTGAGCTCATGGGCTTGCTGAGCTTTAGAAGAAAAGTGTGTGCTCTTCACAAATGGCCACTGTAATCAATAATTTGACAAAAGACATCACCTAACAAAGTATTAATTATGAGGAGTAAGGTAGTTATTAGATACGTTGATCAGCGTTTTCCAGCAATCTAAATTTGCGAGTTCATAATACCAAGCCTTAAATGATTGGCTGACCTGCACTCTCCTGTATGTGAGCTTGCAAGCCTTATGCCAAGCCTGTCAAATTCAAAAAACTTTTTAAAATGTTTTTAAAAAATTGTTTATGATTTTCATTGTTTAATATGTTGCTCTTATTGTAAACTATTGTAGAGCTCATTACTTCTGAGCTATTTCAAGGACCCTCAACCAGGCCCAGTGCCCAACTCAGCATCCAACTCTGTACCTGGCTTTTGGAGAGGTTCAGCACAGGTGACTAATGCCTGCTGGATATAGCCAAATGCCATGCACAGAGCTGTTGGCCACAGGGGCTGGCCTTCTTTCAGACCTCGCACCCAACCTGCTGCGGACTACCAGTCATGACCTTTTGCCGTATGCAGCAGGGGTTGGGGGCGTGGCCCACCATCCAGAAGCAGAGTTTCTCTACCCATGTACCTGGAATGACTTCCTAGGAGTACTTTAAGAGTTCACAAGACTGGGCTCTGGTCTGCAAACTCGAATTCCACAGCAAACTATTGCGAATTCAGATATTTACAAACCAAAATTGGGCTTGCTAATCCCACATAAAATTCTGCATTTTATTTTACATTTTGAACAATAGGGAGCTTCTTTTTGTTCAGCGCTCATGGGTCAATACTTAAAGGAATGCTTCACTTGCTACTTTTAAAAGGTTGTTTCATTTCTTTTTTTTAGCAAAGCCCTGTGCCCATAAATGCCAGTAAAGCTAGTGTCAAAAAAAGATTCCTGTTGCAGTCAGCCAATCACAGACCTTGGACTTACTGACCTAGAAGTGGTCTACAAACCCACTTTGGACAACATTAGAAAATGCTTCCTCGTCCAATGTTATTGCTTTATTTTTTGAATTTCACAGTTTGCAGACCCTTCATGAGTTCAGGTTTACAATCTCTTTAATAATTAATAGTCGAGCAATTCAAACGTTTTTCTCAGATTAACCATTCAAAACCATCCCTGCATTTTTTTGTAATACCAAATTCTCACCAGACACCAGACCAATCCAAAGCTCTTCTATGAGTAAAGTTCTAGTTCAATTCAGTGGTGGCTGGCAGGGAACGGATGTGGCAGGTCGGGGGAATGGGGCTGGGGGGGAAACACTTACCTGTTCACGGCTGCCGTCTCTCCTCAGCTTTGGTCCCTTCTCACAGCCACCTTCTCCACAGCTTCGGTCCCGGAAGCACACAGCCTCCCCTAAGCCAATCAAAATGCTGCAATGCAGCATTGGGATTGGTCTGAGCGCCGTGGTTCAGCGCTCAGACTGGGACAGGGAGCCTGTGCATGGTCCCCACCAGGCTATGTATTACAGCCAGGCGGGGAACATGCAAAGTGCACATGACTGTTTAGCCGCCCCAAGACTGCCAGCAAAACTGTCATGCACACTTAGGGGCATATTCTCCAGGAGCTATCGCCGAGTTATCGGCACTTTAATGCATCCAAAGTCGCGCTAAATTTATCGCCCCATTCACAAGCTGGTGCTACCAGCCCATAACACCAGTTTTCCTGTGAAAGCAGTCGCAAAAAACATCGCCACAGATGACCCCGGCAACTAACGCTAATGAGATGCAGAGTAGGCGTTCCCGAGCAGAAAGCCGCGACAACACCACAACGCAACATTCTCAACGACCCGCCACATGAGCGATAGGAACACAAAACAGGCGATACGGCGCGTTACCAGCAGAAAATTAACACCTGCTCTGACCTGGTGCAAAGTCGGACGTCAACCTGCACAAGAAAAGGGAGCCCAGCCCAAAGCCACACCTGAAGAACAACAGATGCCATGGAGCCACTCACCATGAACCCCGGAGCCCCCAGAGGGCAACAACACCCACTGCCACCACCCCCAGGACCGCCACCCCCCAACACCCCGCCCGCCTCCCCCGCGGACCACCACAGAGGCAGCGCAGACAAAGACAGCGGACCTTCAGGAAATGCACCAGCCCCACAGACCTAACACCAGACAATGCCAATGCCCACTATAGGCCCAAAAGGACAACCATCCTCCGCATCCTGAACATCATTGCCCACAGGCTGACTTTACCAACACAGCGGACAACCAACATCCCTCCGCAGACAAAGCTTCTGGCTGTGCTGCACCTGTTGGCCCCTGGTATCCTCCCAAACAACAACCGCCCGAGTCGGAGGAGTCTCACAGCCAGCCCCATCCATGTTCCTCACACCTGTCCTGGATGCCCTCACCAGCTAGGGACCCCAGCACCCATACGTCCCCCACAATGCGCAGGAACAGCTGGAGAACAAGCAAGGACTATACGCCATAGCTGGATCCCCGCACGTGTCGGGGCAATCGACTGCACACTTGTCCCCCCTGCCAACACCGCACACAATAACTGCAACAGAAAGCACACGCATTCCATCAACGTGCAGGCAATAGTGGACCACAGGGGACTCCTCACCAATGTCATAGCCAACTACCCAGGCAGTGTGCATGATCCCTTCATCTTCCGACAGTCCAACATCAACCAGCGCTTCCAGGATGGCACCCATGGGAATGCACTGCTCGTTGGCAAGTACCAAATGAACACACCACACACCTCAACCCCACAATCATGCAACTCACAACTCTGGCACTGCACACGTCACAAAATCACACACAACATGCCAAACAACATGCCCCCCCACCAGACACGACAGCACAACTTACTGTGGCAACCTTGGTTAGCCACGTACATGAGCCATCAACGGCATGGCACCTCAGCCACACAATACCGGAATGTGGGGAGAGGTGGGAACCAGGCATGTGCGAAGGAGGCAAGTGACCCATGAATGAGAATGTACACAATGCCAAGTGTGGTGGAGATGTGCTGGACAGACTGCAGTATGCAGACCACAGACATAGCCATGTCTTCATGCACTGCTGGTGTTTGGAGTGTAGTGGACAGTGGACGCAACCATGTCACCCCAGCCAGTGGGGAAGATCGCGGAAATGTAGCTTGTGACGTCCCCCCCTGTAAGCATGTGTGGAGTGGGCTGGCCCGGAGGACGCCAGGCCAGCGTAGGGGTGTGAATAAAAAGCATGTAGCTCTGGCGTGGTTCTCTTCCGGAATTCCCAACGTGTCTGCCAGGGCGGCGCCTCCCACCCCGCCACGAGGGCGATGCCGTCGCCGTGAGCGGTGTGGCCTGCGATCCTGTGCGCCTGCTGCACCCCGGGCCGCTGGTCCCTGAACCCGTCATGCCCGCCCCTGCGCAGCCAGGCCTCATTGCTCACCTGCCAACACCGGCGTGTGTCGAAGAGGGCCCACCACGTGCCGGCGCAAGCTCCAAGCCCGAAGCCCGTGACCTTGGCAGCCTCCTCAGACCATCACGGCCTCCGCGACACAGGCCCGCTTTACTCCTTTTTCGTTTACGTACTCCACCGCTGCCTCCGGCCTACACTACGGTCAAGTAGGTCACACATTTGGAACTGAGTCTTGATTATGCAATGGCAGAGTACACACCTTATGGCTGAGTTTATATCACTGTACTTCCTTCGATGTGGTAACACCAACTCTGTGCACAGCATTCGAACTACACCTGTCTGTGGTCCCTTGCTGACTACTGGCTTCGCCCTACACTGCGGTTGAGTGGGTCACACATGTTGAACTGAGTCTTGATTACACAATGGCAGAGTACATATTTATGGCATCGTTTATGTCCCTATACTCCCTTCGATGTGGTGCAACCAACTCTGTCAACCAGGAATCTTCTCCACATGCCATTTCAATGCCGTGTGTTAGAGATCCAGGAGGAGCTGGCTGCACAGCGGGTGCCCCACGCTGACCGCTGCCTCCGGCACACACTGTGGTCGTGTAGTACACAGAATTGGAACTGAGTCTTGATTTGTTAATTTCAGAGTTTATATCATTGTACAGGCCTCATCGCTAGCTGCATCCCCTTCCGGCTCTGGTGCCACTGACTCTGTGCCACGGGAGTCATGGACACTCTCTGGTTGAACGTTGGTGGCGTCTGAGTCTATGGCCTGGGGGTTGTCTTCATCATCATGTAGCTGGTACTGACATTGTGAGAAAGTGGAGACTGTAGCATTCAACTCCTCCATATTGCCTGTCTCTGCTTGCTCCTGCCCTCTGCGTCATGCCCTGGATGGACACCTTCCACTGTCCCCCGTAACACTACGCGACATTCTCCTTGGACATCAACGAGGACCCGCTCAGATCCCGTGGCCCTACCTCAGTGCATCGCCAGGCACTGTCCCGTGGCGGTGTGCCTGTGCCGGCTGCTGAGCATCCGGGGCCACCGACTCTGTGCAGCTCAAGTCATGGACCCTTGCTGTTTGTACTTTGAACTCCTGATTGTTGGATCACTGTTGTAGTTGTTGCCAGCACCATCCAACCCCTGAGGGGTGGCTTACACTACTCAACACCCATCCAGCACAGGCGTCACTGGACGTGTGACCCTGGCAATAAAAGGGGCCGGGCGCACGTGCCCGTAGCCAGTTCCACTGATTATCTCAGTGTGTCCGTGTGTGTCCGTGTGGTCATTCTGTATGCATGTGGGCCCCGGGCCATACCACATTACATTGTGCTGTGTACAGCGTGCGCGTCCTTGTCACCTCAGGCAGTGGTGTGGACCTGGGACATGTATCTGTGTCGGACCCTCCTGTGGGCATGAGGGAGTGGGCCGGCGAACGGCAGTACGGCGTAGGGGTGTGGTCATTCAACACGTGGCTCTGGGCGTGGTTAAGTGTAGGTCTTGCCAAGGCGGTTACTAATGCGTGTGTCTCAGGTGTAGTGTCGGCGCCACCCGTCACGCAATACACAATGTTGCTATGTAGCATGCCCCGGAGTACGGGCTTGGCCGAGGGGTAAACGAGGGTGCGCAAGCCCGCTAGGGCTCAGGGATCAGACATGCCAACTGTTGTGTGTGTTGCTATTTCCGCAGCATAAGCCAAAGGTCTACCCTCAACCGCATGGCGAGTTCAGCCAGGCATGACCTCTACATCTGTGTCCGCCCTGTCCTTACCATGGGCCTACACACACGTGTCCGTCCACCTTCAGCGCACGACAGCACTGTGTCATTGTCAGGCTTGTGGACATGCGCAGGCAGGCATGACAATAGTGTGCCGTAGGGGTGCAAGTGATGCAACCGCACTGCGCACACTAGTAAATAGGCTCGGGGGGAGGGAGGAGCAGCAGTGAGGCTACGTAATACACATTGATGCTGCTCACTTGCAACATGCAGTACATGTCATGCAGGAATCACGAGGTCACACATATCACACACCAATGAGCCACTGAGCCGGCCATCACATCTTGCAGGGCCAACTATTGGCTCATGTCTCTCTGCACAGTCACAGGTGACCAAGGATATGCACTCTGCGCTTGGATGACGACACCCCTCCGAGCCCTGGACACACAGGCCCAGAGGCTGTACAATGCGGCCCACAAACGCACCAGGGGCATCGTGGAACGCACATTTGGCGTGTTGAAGTCACGTTTCAGGTGCCTGGACGTCACAGGTGGGAGGCTCCTGCACAGCCCAGGCATCGTGTGCAAGATGATCGTTGCATGTTGTGTGTTGCACAACATATGTGTACGCAGCAAGGCCCCATGGATACAAGTGCCAGATGCACCGGACGATGAGGATGATGATGAGGCAGGTGGCCCACACCCCACTGCGGCCGCAGCAGGAGTTGCCTGTGGGAACACCATCATTGACAATTTCTTCACATGAGCACGTCACATTGTGACAGTCCTTGGCAATCATGGGACAGTACAATATGGCCACAGGCACAGCATGTGCTACTAAATGCTTTCAAAATACACATTCCCTGAGTGCATGTCACTCATCTGTACAGGCACATCACTCAGTGAGTGCGACATGTATTGCTGTCAATTTTATGATTTGTTCAGGGATGGTGGGTGTGTCACCTCTGTGCAAACGGGCTGTTTAGGGTGTCACGTATTCGGACTGCCAGTTATGTGTGTCGCAGTTAGTAGGGAATCCCACTCTTCGGCGTTTCACTTGTGTCCAAATTCATTCCATTTTGGCTGCCATTTGTATCCTACAGGTGACAACAGGGCTCCTTTTGGGGTCAGATATGTACCACCATGATGCAGGGATACCCCCTGTGGCTCGAGTCCCACAACATGGGCAACATGTACGTAAGCGGGAGTCACTGCCCCTACATTCGTCCACGTTTTCATGGTGGATTGCTCATGGTCATGACACGTCTGTGTGCAGGAGGGGTTGCTTGTCCCTCTGCAATGTGAAGGGGAGGTGCCGTTTCAATGTGTATTCCATGCATGTTTCTGCATTGGCGCAGTTTACATGCAGACTGCATGTCAATGTACATTGTGACTGTGAGGAGATGCCTATTTGATGCGGGACAATGGTCATCTGTTCTACGTCAGGGATGTGTGGTTGTGCTCGTACATTGTCATCTCACCGTATTTTTAATCTGCTTTTATGCTGCATTTTCCCGCATGACGCGTGGGGATTGCAGGCCTATGGCTGGTTATCGCTGAGTTTTGTATCGCGATTGGCATCATCGCTACTATTTTCGCGTTCGTGTTTCGCGTTTTTTCTGTGTCGCGTTGCTTTTAACACGTTCTTTTGACGCGTTATCGTGGGACTATCGCATGGGGCCGCCGTGTTGTGAATACCACGTTGACACTGAGTTGTTTTCCCGCGAAGGACTGCGATGTGAAGAGTTGCGTTAGACTAATTTTGCCGTAGTTATCACACGCTCTTGAGAATATGCCCCTTAGAGTATGCCCGCCACTCCTCCCCCTGTGACCGCCCCGCCCTAACCTAGCTCCATAGCTGAAAATAAAATGATAATAACCAGGTTATTATCATTTTAGTTTTCCTGCTCTGAGAGCAGTGGGGCGATGCCTCTCCACCTTAGCAGAGGAGATGCCCCTGGTTCCATTCCCAGTTTGGTGTGATTCCGGTCAGCAGGTTTTGCTCTAGTGGAGAGCAAAGTTACCGGTTGGAGTTAACAATGGAAATGCAACCTTTTTAACCCTGTGCCCACAGGGAGGATAGGCATAAAACTTGATATTTGCAAAACTTTGTGATTTATGCTATTTTGTTTGAAAGGTTTGTGCGGATTCGTTAGATAGTGACAGAGCGCGATGGTGCTCTTTTTCCATTTGTAGAGGTGCATCATAATCAAGAGTAGTTTGCACCTGCATTTATTTTGTCGTGTTAACATTTAGTCATTAGAATGTGAATGTAATAATACAAAAAGGCAAAATAATAGAAATATTCTGTACAATGTAAAGAAATTAACGTGGCTATGGTGTCCAGAATAATGTAAATCTTAGGGGCCGATTCCGATTCGGGCCGGAAATCTCTCCTACCGAGCCGGACCCGGAGAGATTTCCGACCAAATCGGACACGTGCAGCCCGACCGAACGAGTACGATGCGCACGTATGCCATCGGACTCGAGTCGGTCAATGGGAGCCAGTCGTACAACGCGTACGCGGGCTCCCATTCACTCAATGGGTGCGAGGCGGACAAGGGCGCCCCCTACAGCGTGTACGCGGCGAAGCGACTCGCGCCGTACACGCACAGGTAGGGGGGACCCATGGGTCCCCCCTGTGTGCGACTCGCGCAGCTACGCGTACAGGGGGGTCCGACACGGACCCCCAAAGTACGGCTCCGACTGCTCTTTCGAGCCGGAGTGCGCGGCTCGGTCGGACGTCTCGCGGCGCGCATCGTACTTACCCGGCCGGGGAACGTCTCCATTGCGCGGTGCGAGTCGAGTCCGAGCGAGTCGGTCAGTGCGGTTAGACCCAGGAACGAGTCGGTCGGAGCGGTCGGGACGCCCAGACGAGTCGGTCGGCGTTTTCGCATCGTACTCGCTCGCCCAGACGCGCGTACGAATCGGTTGGGAAATAGGGCTCCGAATCGGATCCGGTTAAGCCGAATCCGATTCGGAGCCCTACCGGCCGGGATCGGAATCGGCCCCTTAGTGTCTGTTTATATTTGACTAATGAAGCTCATTTATCGAAATGTAATGCATTGATTCAAACGTGCACCAAATCAATGTCTGTACTCAGGCATGTTTAGCTGAAAATATTAACGTGTAGAATTTGTGTATGAGGCTCACAATTTTTACGTATTTGATGTGCTCCTGTAGCGTGTTGATTTAGAAATTCTTAGTAGAGTGTTAATTTACATGTGACTTCCATAAGTCCTATGTGCCTCACTCTTATGTTGGCTGATTTCTGTAGGTCTGAAATTCATTTTCCCTGGCTCTCATAGAAGGGGTTTGTTCATAATGTTCATGTGCATGTTGAATGTTTCCTTTCTCATGCTTCTGTTGCAGGTGGAAAAACCTGTCTTTGTTAGCTAGAATAACGCTTTTGTTTTAGGAGTTAAGCTCAAGGGAGGAGAGGATACAAGTTGCACAGGAGGAGCTGATAACATGAGACGGTGTTCTTTCTCACTGGTGAAGTCCTGGGAATCAAGGTCATCGAGCCAGGAGCCGGGAGTATCGAAACTAAATGGAAAATCACCTATAAGGATTGTCCAGCTGAATGAGGTGATCGGAGAACGAGCAGTGGGCGTGATCTGAGATCCTGTTTGAATTAGGGACAGTGCCCCGGAGGTTGAGTCAGGAGATGTGAGGAGATCGATGGTGAGGAAAGGAACATCTTAGAACGAGCTCGGTAGCTTATGCTACTTGACCCATACAATGTGAGTGTACTTCTTAGGAAGTTCTCACGCGCTGACACCTTTTCCTAACTTGCCTGAGAAATGCTAAGTAGGGATGTCACTTTAGTAGTAGTGTAGGGACAGATTAATGTTTTTTACTTACGAACCTCCAATGAAGACTGATCTAGAGGTGGTGGCACTTATTGCCTGTGTCCTGGTTTTGGAGTTTGTTATTCTTTTTATGCTCCAGAAGTTCAACTTCGCTCGTAGGTTTGGTTTTGTATTAGTTCCGATGTATTTCACCAACCTCGTCTTGAGGTGTTTGTATGTCCAGTTATTTTTGCTTTGTAATAAATCCACTCAACTTCGAACCGTAGTCTGTGATTCTTCGTAGTCCTGAATTATTGTGTTCCTGAACCTGATGTGAAAAGTATGTCTCCCCTCTACACTTCCAAGCAGACACCACCGGTCCATCAGTCGAGGGTTCTAGAGTAAATTGGAAAGGAGAACCCGGCCCCATCAATAGCACCAAAGTTATAAACAAACCAAACAAGCATTTGCAATGCAATCGGTCTCGCCTTTGGGACCTTATATGTATTTAGCTATGCAGCACATTAGCCTGGGTGCTAAAACATCTACTGTTCTTTGACATGGAGGGAAAGTAAGCACCAGACTGCATGACACGCCAGGTATGGGAAAACATGGAGGGAAATATTGCTTTTCCGCTGGAAATGGTATAGTCCAAAGCTCTGTTTTTAATATAAAAGCAGGGCCTTCGGTGGTCATATCACTGAAAATACAAGATTTGAAAAAAATATTATTGTCTATGGGTGCTCGTGGAAGAAACTTTCTATGGACTGGAATCTAGAGAATGCTAAAGTGATTCTGAAAAGAAAGTCTCTCAGCAGAAAGCAATTCTGGTATTTTACTGACCTCTGCTGGTCGTTTTCTATCAAGACAGTTAAATAGAGGCAGTTGAACAGGAAAAAAAGTCCCTAAGTGGAAGCAGACAAGTCCTAGGGCTGATCTCCAGAGCCCACAAAGTACATACACATATAAGTATATACTAAAGTATACACTAAAGTATGTATACTAAAGTATATACTAAAATATATACAAGAGGTCTCGAATGCTCGACCTAAAAAAGCATTTGTAATGGAAACGGAGACCTATCTATTAACACACAGCCTCTCTCTATCTATAACTATTTATATATGTATTATTTATCTACCTCATCAAAGTCATCTTCCTGTTTGCTGTGATTTTTAGGTTCTTTTTCAGGACATTTAGAAACATATGAACAAACCCCATCATTTGGAATTCGTTTGGGACTTTTTTCGTACGGAAATGTCCTCTTATAAGGAAAAGCAAAGCAAACAAGAAGAGGAACTTGGTAGGCAAGAAGAACCTTTCGAAGGAAAGAACAGCAGGCCTGGAAATGATTTTGTATAAAAATGAAATTAAGTTCAAATAGATTTCAGTGGGGATAAGTTGTTTCCATATTCACAAAACAAAAAAGATATAACAATAGCAACACAACGTGATGACAGGTAAAAGGTCATATTGCTGCATGAGCATTTTAAGGTGCAAAGTATCTAAACGCGGGTGTGAGTTGCATAGGGTGTGGACAGCACAATACATAGAAGAGATTCCACACTGTCTGGCTGCTGCTGCCTAACAGTGTTGCAGTTCCAGACAAACAATATGACGTGCAAGAATACATGATCCAAACCTAGCCCCACACACAGGTCTTCCAGGATTGATTGTCAAAGGCACGTCAGGCCGGCCAATAGCAAAAAGGTCTTGACAACAGTTGCTTCATGAGTGAAGAACCAATCCCATAGTTCAGCATTTACTCCTGCGACTACTCTTAATGCCGAAGCTTCCCTTACCTTAGTCTTGCCAGGTCACGGGGTACACTCAGAACCTTTACTTTTTATTTATTTGTTTCAATGTTTTTATATAGCACGAGTTGCCATCTTGTGTGAACCTTGAAGCTCTATCACAGAGAACAACAAAGTATGGTAAAGAATCTACTGTTGACAATTAATCATTAGGGCTGAGAGCGTTAAAATGAGGGCCATTGCTCTGCATGTATCGATTGCAGTACGGAAAAGGTGGATTCAGTTCAAGAGCTGAATTTGAAGACGTGTCCTGAAGCAAAGATAGTTTGGTCTGAGCATTAACATACTTCAGATACATATATAGGCAGAGGAAGAGGAAGGCAGGGGCGCAGCCAACAAAGGAGACACAGACGGAAACAAAGGGTCCAGAAAAGGAAAGGAAACAGAGCCCATGGGAAACAGGCGTGGAGGCTCCAAGAAGAAACAACAATGATGGACAACGAAACGGTAACCAAAACTATCATCAATTTAACCACTCGTCCACTGTCCTTTTTTGAGAAGAAAACCCTGTGTTTAGGTCTTACTTTCTGCCCGATTGAAATGTTTAATTACTTGGCCACTCGCATTGACATTTTTAAGTTTATCAGGAAACTTAAACTTAAAAAATGGCATAATCTCAAAGGTAGCAGACCACCCGATGGAACTAACAGCAGTGCTACCATCCCCTCTGTTTCGAATCTGACAGTGGGGGATGTGGACATTCTCAGAACCATGCAGGAACTTGAATCCATCTCAGAGGTCACAACTGGGGATATTCCTATCACCAACAGGATTCTGGACATCACAACTGACAAGGAAGCTTCCACCCCTTTCTGTTTTCTACCCTAACCTTCCTCATGACAACATAGACACGTTTCATGAAGTAGTAACCAAGGACTTACTTAAATTTAAACACCAGAAAGGCTCCAGAGGGTCCATGGTCCACAATCTTTCAATCAAACAGAAAGACATTATTACGTCCTTGGCGAACGATACCAAAATCGTGATACGTCCCGCCGACAAAGGCGGAAACATTGTGCTTCTCAGCAAAGAAATGTATATCGCTGAGGCACACAGACAATTGGATAACAGCAGATTCTATTGTAGCTGTAATACTACAACGAAAACGAAAGTATCACGCACACTTGGGAGAGACTATCAGAATGGCAGCAACAGGGCATCATGACATGGGAGGAATACCTTTTTCTCAAAAGGGATTTTCCCAAGCTTCCAATCATGTACCTCCTCCCCAAGATACATAAGAATCCAGTGGTCCCGCCCGGTAGACCCATTGTATCATCCCTAGGAAGGGTGTTTGAAAACATTTCCAAATATGTGGACTTTTTCCTGAGAGAATACGTGACCACATTGCCATCTTATGTCCAAGACACTAAAGACTTTCTATGTAAGATTGAGGGCATAGTATGGGAGGACACATACAGGTTTATCACTCTTGATGTGAACTCCCTTTACACTATAATCGACCATGATCAAGGCATCAGAGCATGCTCACATTACCTGAACAACAAACACATAAGCTACCTGGCACACAGCACCATGCTTATTGAAATGATGTACTTATGTCTACGCAACAACATCTTTATGTTTAATGGCGACCTCTACAAACAAGTACTTGGGACAGTTATGGGCACATGTTTTGCCCCTAGTTTCGCCAACTTGTTCCTGGGCATGTGGGAGGAGGAGTTACGTAAAGAGGCCACTCTCATCGCAGATTTTGAGAAGGTCGTAGTATGGCTACGCTATATTGACGACCTTTTCGTTATATGGAAGGGGAGCAAACAACAAGCCATCGAGTTTATTGATAAACTCAATAACAACTCCTACAGTATAAGACTCACGCACAACATAAGCAGTGAACACATTGATTTTTTAGATGTCAGGATTCAAGTTCAGCAAGGTAACATAGAGACCAGTTTGTTCCGCAAAGATACAGCAGGGAACAGTCTTCTTCATGCCCTCAGCGGCCACCCGGATGCTCTCAAATGGAGCATCCCTTACTGAGTGCTGCTGAGGGCAAGAAGGAATTGCAGCAGTGATGAGGCATACTATAGCGAGCAGGAGGTTATGATCTCTAGATTTAAAGCACGGGGTTATCCCGATTGGGTACTTAACCGTGCCCTATCCAAGATGAGAACCATAACTAGACAATACACATTGGACACCAAAGACAAGACAAACGAACCTTTGGATACCAGAGTCATTCTCACTTACAATAGGGATTCCCACAGAATACAAAAGATCTTAGCTGATAATTGGGACATCCTCAAAAGTGATACCATTGTGGGACAGACCGTCAGCGACAGACCTCGAATAACGTATAGGAAAGGTCGCAGCCTCAGGGACATGTTAGTACTTGGAGACATAACAGAAACTTGCAGTGTAGGTACACACAATCTCAAAGGTTTCTACCCGTGTGGACACTGCAAGGCGTGCCGCACTAGCTGCATGGTGAAGGAGTTCAGTACACCTGACTCCAATAAAAACAGAATAATCATACAATTCCTAGCTTGCAGTTCCACCTTTGTGATTTATGTCCTTGAATGAAGAATATTAGAACATCTTCGAGCCATCACCAATAAAGATCCACACTATCCCATAGCTAGGCATTTCCAAGACTATCATTTGTCCAACAGCTCACTCCTTCGGTATTTCACCATTGAACAGATATTCATGGGTGCCAGAGGCGGCAACAGAGAATTGAAACTTTGCAAAAAGGAATCCAAGTGGATCCTTGATCTCGAGAACAGATACCCCAAGGGACATAACCTTGACGAGGAATTGGCAACACACTTACACGATGACTAACTGTATCTGCAGTTGATACTTATACTGTGTTGCTTTTCCTTCCATTTATAGGGCCACCCTCATGCATGATGTACAGAGATTGGTGTTTTATTTTTCACTTCTGTTTTCACATGTTGAAAATTCGTATTTTAAACTAAGGTATTCTCTCTTTTTCTTTTTCTTTTTTACAGGAGGAAAGGAAGGGACCCACTGTACGCCGACGGACACTTCACGGGTTCCCTACCCTTTTCTTCCCCGACATTGGGAGTGCACGACCTGCATAGATAAGAACTTTCACTTTTTTCACTTTTTAGGCACTTTTTATCATTACATTGGAGACTGTAGTAGTATTCGCCACTTGGCGCATGTATTTCTGACCAGTACCTCCCGGCCCACCTGGCCATCTGTGTTTTTTTAGCTGAGGATTCCTCTGCCACTCCTGCTCCTTGTACATAGCCCGGACCTGTACCACCAGGTGGTTCCTTGCCACTTGGCGTCCCCTTTGGTACCTCACTTCCTCCCTTGCCGGGTGGACTAGGCCATTTACCTGACTGCACTGTGCACCCTCCAAGATGGTGATGCCTGGCCCTACCCCAGTTCACCCACTTGAGGTCACGACCCTGCCAACACCACCCGGGGTCCGGGCATTAGCGCCAGTGACCTGTTTGGGGCTGGACCCTGTCAATTACCTTTGCCGGTGGTCCCGTGAGGATCTTTTCTTTTCTTTTCTCTCTTTTGCATGATACCTTTTGATGTGCACCATACCGTATTATAATGCAAGACAATGTGTTCCATTCATGCTGTGAAGTAACAATGCTTATTTACACCCCGACGAGGGATTTATAACATATAGGGCCATATGTATCATTCCAAATTGCGATCGCAAACGCCGAAATTCGCAGAATTTCGGCGTTTGCGATCGCAATTGGGCTTAGTGGTATGTATTAATGGAAAACTGCCTCGCAAAATAAGGAATCGCAAAATTTGCGATTCCCTATTTTGCGATTGCATTTAAGGAATCGCAAATTGCGATTCCTTAAATGCAATGTAAGAAGCACCAAAAAAGTGCAATTTGGCCTTAAGGAATCGCAAATTACCACCAACTTCAAGTTGGTGGTAATATGCGATTTCTTAGAAAAATGCACTTTTTTGCATTTTTCAAAGTGCAATGTGGCGCACATACATGCCCTTAGGGCATGTATGTGCGCCACATGTGCACCCATGCTTATTTCAGGGGTGCAACAGGGTGTCCTTTTGACACCCTTGCAACCTTGAAATTGCATTCTCAATTTGCGATTCTCTAATTGCTAATCGCAAATTGAGAATGTCTTCCCATTCATTCCTATGGGCCTCTAGACCCATAGGAATGAATGGGGAGGTATTCCTTAATTGCGAATCGCAATTTGCGATTAGCAATTAAGGAATATGTAGGATTCGCAAAATTATTTGCAAATCCTACATACATAGCGTTTTGCGATTCTCAAATAGCGATTCGCAAAAAATTGCTATTTGAGAATCGCAAATGGACATTTTGATACATATGGCCCTAAGTTTTGTAATTTATGTCGTATTTACGTTACACACAAACAGTTCCAAGATGGCCACCAGCTTTTCCTCTGGATGTTCTGGCCTTTACTGTAAGTCCATTGTTTATGTCTCCACTTTTGACTATGTAATGCATTTTCCCACAACACTCAGTGTGTGATCAAGACAGTCCATCTGTCGAAACGCGTAACCAACTGAGGAATAAACTCCTGCACTTAGTCCACAAACTCTGAGTGTGCGCAATTTATTGGACTCTCGAATGGGAATTATCGGTCCGGTTTTGGCTCCACCGGCACACGCGCACCACCAGACTACGGGCGGGGATCCCAGGAGGAGCTTCCTGATCTATATATATATATATATACATATATATATATATTCACTTAAAAAACCATAGGTTTTAGGGACAGTTATAGTTAGTTGGACATTGCACTCGTACAAAACACGTGAAATTCCCCCGTTATAGTTAGTTCAGGTAACTATAACTCGCGCCCCCGCAATGCACTGCTGATGACGTCACATATTACATCACTCATGACATGGTCAGTGACATCACTGATGACATCACTCATGACATCTCAAATGACATCACTGATGACATCACTGATGACATCATCCATGTGATAATTTGATGCATCTTCTCACACCCTAATATAACTTTTGATACACCCACTGTAAATTACAGACTGCCATTGTCAAAACCATAGACACTCCAACACCAATTACTATATACACACTCACTGATTCTTAGGTCTACACACACACATCTACTCACTCACCCGTACAGTCACTCATACTTATAGTCACTCAGTACAGGACTATTATATGCACTCATACACCTAAATAAACACTCACACACCACCACTCATCCATAGAGGTACTCACACACCTAGTCAGTCATGCAAAAAATTAAGAACACACCCATTTACTCACCTATACAGTTATACACACACCAACTCACTTACTCATACAAATACTAGCACATTCTTCAGTGATGTCATCAGTGATGTCACTGACCATGTCATGAGTGATGTAATATGTGACGTCATCAGCAGTGCATTGCCGGGGCGCGAGTTATAGTTACCTGAACTAACTATAACGGGGGAATTTCACGGGTTTTGTACGAGTGCAATGTCCAACTAACTATAACTGTCCCTAAAACCTATGGTTTTTTAAGTGAATTTCAAAGGTTTTTTAAATGCTAATTTCTAACTATAACGTGTCTGAAACCTATGGTTTTTTCAGTGAATTTCAAAGGTTTTTTAAATGCTAATTTCTAACTATAACGTGCCTGAAACCTATGGTTTTTTAAGTGAATTTCAAAGGTTTTTTAAATGCTAATTTCTAACAATAACATGCCCCGCCCCCTCCCTTCACCACTGTGCAAACGCGCCCCGTGGCGCGTTTTAAGTTGGGGGATTAAGTTCCCTTGAATCATGAGGGTCCCTGGGGTCCAACTAGCCCACCCTGTACCTCCAGTATGCGCCAGGGAGCTGCGTTGCAGAGAGGTGTTCAGAGGCCACGCCCCTTTTTACACCTCTCTGCAACGCAGCTCTGTGGCGCTTTCTGGATGTACCTGGTGGGCTAGTTGGCCCCCAGGGACCCTCAGGATTGAAGAGGATTTAATTCCCCATCTTAAAACGCGCCACGGGGCCTGTTTGCACATATGTCACCTGAAGCCCCGCCCCCTCCCTTCACCACTGTGCAAACGCGCCCCGTGGCGCGTTTTAAGTTGGGGGATTAAGTCCCCTTGAATACTGAGGGTCCCTGGAGTCCAACTAGCCCACCATGTACCTCCAAAAAGTGCCACATAGCTGCGTTGCAGAGAGGTGTAAAAAGGGGCGTGGCCTCTGTACACCTCTCTGCAACGCAGCTCCCTGGCGCATACTGGAGGTTCCTGGTGGGCTAGTTGGCCCCCAGGGACCCCCAGTATTCAAGGGGAATTACTTCCCCTTCTCAAAACGCGCCAGGGGGCGCGTTTGCAGACTGCTGCAGGGAGGGGGCGGGACCTCTGGCACAATGCCGGTCTTTTTTTTTTTTTGTATGGGAGGGGGGCTGCGTGGCCCCCTTCCCTCTGCCACTTTTGGCCCCGGGGACCCCATCCCCCGGGGCCTGAGGATTTTTTTTTCTTTGTAAATTAAAATAAAACGGGAAGGGGGCCGCGTGGCCCCCCTTCCCTGGGCCTATATTGGCCCTGGGGACCCCATCCCCCGGGGCATGCCCTCTTTTTTTAAATTTTAAATATTTGGAGGGGGGCTGCGTGGCCCCCCTCCTCAGGCCATTTAAGGCCCCGGGGACCCCATCCCCCGGAGCCGGCCTTTCCGTTTTTATTTTTTATTTTTGGGGAGGGGGCTGCGTGGCCCCCTCCCAGGCCACTAATAGCCCCGGGGACCCCATCCCCCGGGGCCTGGCCACTCGTTGGGGACCGTGGGGGGTCCCCAATCCCCGCACGGTCCCGCCGGCTCCCCGCGTCCTGTGGGAGCCGGCATTGCTTTTCCATAAGGGGAGCTGCGGACATGCAGCTCCCCTTATGGAAAAGCAATCTGCTTTGCTTCATTTGCTTTGCTTCATTCCCTGCTCTCGCTTCAATGAAGCAAAGCAAGTTTGCAATCACAGGACGGGAGCCGTGAGGCTCCCGTCCTGTGATTGCAAACAGCAGTGTCCCGGGGGGAACACCCTGGTACACTGCAGGAGCCGGCCCTGGGGGGTGGCGGTCCCCAGGGCCACCACAGGCTCCAGGAGGGGGGCCGCGTGGCCCCCCTCCCCACTTCTACATAGCCCCGGGGAGGTGGTGGTCCCCGAGGCTTCGGGGGTCCAAAACGGACCCCCACATGTATTTTCTTAGTGCCCCGGGGAGGTGGCGGTCCCCGGGGCATGTGGGGGGGCAGGAGCCCCCCCACACAGGTCATTCTTTTTTTAAAAAAGAAGCCCCGGGGAGGTGGCGGTCCCCGGGGCTGCGGGAGGGCGGAGAGCCCTCCCGCACCATTTTTTTTAAAGCCCCGGGGGGTGGCGGTCCCCGGGGCTTGGGGGGCCTTAGAGGCCCCCCACATAAAATAAAAACCAACCCCCGCATGCCCCCGGGACTTGGCCCACCCGGGGGCAAAATAGCATCGAAGCGCGGGAGACCGCGCTTCGATTTTTTTTTTTATCGGCGGGATCCGCGCACCCTAAGCGCATCCCGCCGATTTAAAAAAAAAAAAAAATGCTTTTTTCTGCCCAGGGGGTCTTTGTGGGACCCCCTGAGCAGACCTAGGGGGTCAGGGTGTTTCTACCCTGCCCCCTTTGTGCGTTTTGCGCACTTGTTTCTTGTGCCTCGGTTCTACCGAGGGACAAAATGGCTGCCAACACTTCCTGATTTGGAGTGTTGACAGCCACTTGAAAGCCAATTAGCATGCCGCTCGTGATCGGGAGGGTGCGCGCAGGGTGCGCTCAGGGTGCGCGAATCCGATGCGGCCATAGATATATATGTGATTTTCCTTTTGATTTTCTCAGCAACTACTGAACGGATTTACACCATTTAACAAAAAGGGTTCTTTCTGAACCAAGAACTACCTCTTTGCCAAATTTGGTGTAATTCCGTTCAGCAGTTCGGGCTGTAGCCGTGGCTAAAGTTTCCTATGGGAAAATGAATGGGGAAAACACGTTTTGGGACCCCCCTTTTTTCTCGGCCCCCGCTTGACGAATCACCCCGAAACTTTCAGGGTAGGAGCGGACAGGAGCGGGCCATAAAGTTTGAAAATTTCGCGAAGATTCGTCAACCGGCGCAAGAGTTATTTCAAATAGAATGTCGCGGATTTCCTATGGAAAATAGGTCCTAACTATAACTATCTACTGCCGACCGCCAGTAGATAATATATATATGTATATATATATATATATATATATATATATATATATATGTTCCTCCTTGTAGCCCAGGATTGTGGACGCCGGCGCTCATAGGGGGGGGCGGTGCGTTTCTCCTCCGGCAGGGTCACGCCGGTAACAATTTCTCCAATTTCGCCAAAGCAATAAGGATCGCACTCACTCTGGGTCAGTTTTCATTGCGCTTTTAATGAAAGGTTTGTTTTTGCCAAGCCCTACGCGTTTCGGTCCTAACACTCGGACCTTGATCACGGGATGATTCAACATCTATTTGGGACATCTTTTATTTCTTAACTTTTTCAAAAAACAGTTACTTCCAGTTTTGGCTTTTGCAATGCATTCTGGTGAACGTAGTTGGTGAAAATAGTGAATTACTCTGTGCATGTGATTATTTCAACCATATTGTGAAAAAAAAGGGGAAAGGGGGGTGCCCATAGTGATGTGAATATAAAAAACTTTTTGGTAGAGAGGCTAAAGTAAAGCATTTACGATAAACATTTTGGTGAGTATTTCACACTTAATGTTCTTGGAAGAGTCTTTTCAACAAATTCTTTTATTTTTGCGATTATATTTCGCCTCATTCTATTCAGTTCCCGCTGGTGGGAAAGAACTCTTATTTGTTCTTTGAATTTCCTTTTTTTCTTTTTTTATACTTCTTCATTTTGTTGTTTTGAACTTTATCAATGTTCAATTTATACATCGTGTTTTAATTTCTGGATGTCTAGCTATTTCATTTCCCTCCAGTGGGTGAGCTCTTCTTTTTAATTGGATTAGTTTATCATAAAGTTCATTCTTTTTATATCACCAGGTTCAAGTTTAAAATTTCATTCTTTGTTTGTTAATTCAAAGGTGTACATAAAGTTCTTCGTCTTGGTTAAGGCCTCTGGGATTTAATGTCCTGAATGTTATTATATGCTTTGACTCCTTTTGTCTCAATAGTCATTCTCGATTTCCTCCTCTTTCTGATTGTGGTATTTGCTCAATGGCGTAGAATTTCAGATCTTCCCAGTTTTTATTATGTACTGATTCCATATGCTTGGCTATTGCATTAGCCCTGTCTGTGTTTTTCGTTGCTCTGATATGCTCTAAGATTCTCTTTTTGAGCTCGCAGGTCGTGCTGCCTATGTATTTAAGTTTACATGGGCATTCTACTATATAGATGACAAATTTGCTTTTACATGTGATGTGTTGCCTGATTGCCCATTTCATGCCATTTCCAATTTTAACTTCCTTTGTTTGTACTCCAATTCGACAAGCCTTGCATTGCTTGCATGGCCAAAAGCCTTCCTCTTTTATCCATGATGGATGCTTTGTTTCCTTGAAATGACTGTGCGTTATTTTGTCCCCTATGTTGCTTGCTCTGCGATGTGTGATGTATGAGTGATTACCTATGATCTTTGATAGTGTTGGATCTAGTTGCAGAATACTCCAATGTTTGTTTAGGATTTTCTTCAGATTATTTGCTTCCGCACTATATGTTGTGATCAATCTTATTTTTTGTGAAGTATCAATTTCCTTTGAGTCTGGTTTCTGTTCTTTTTTGTTTATACCTCTCAGTATGTCCTTACGTTTCTGGAGTTTCACTCTTTGCAGACTGTTATCAACAACCTTTTTGGGGTATTTTCTTTTCTCGAACCTCAGTTTTGATGCTTCACTGTGTTTGGAGAACTCCTGATCAGAGGAACAATTTCTCTTTAGCCTCAACAATTCCCCATAGGGGATGCTCCATTTCAAGGTTTCTTTATGAAAGCTTTCACCATGTAAAATGGCATTTGTCGCGGTTTTCTTTCTATGTAGTGTGGTTTGTAGCATGTTGTTTTCCACATATATGCATGTATCCAGGAATGCCACTTTTTTGGAACTGATGTCAAATGTGAACTTGATTTTGGCTTCATTTTCATTTAATATTGCAAAATATGTTGCAAATTCCGCTATTGTTCCATCCCAAATGATGAGAAGGTCATCAATGAAACGGAGCCATAATATTATTTTCTCCGTGAAGTGGTCATTCTCTGTTGTCCATGCAATTTTTTGCTCAAACCATCCCTTCGTTAGATTGGCATAATTGGGCGAGAAGGAAAAACCCATGGCACAGCCTTTAATTTGCTTGTACATTTTTTTGTTGAATAGGAATATGTTGTTATATAAGCAAAGTGTAATCATTTCTAATATCATTTTGTTCTGTTGTCGATATTGGATGTTCCGTTTGCCCAAGAAATGCTTGCATGCTTGTATACCAATCTGATGTTCAATGTTGGTATATAATGAAACCACGTCCATGGTGACGAGTTTGTAATTCGAATGCCACGATATTCCTTCCAGTTTTTGAAGGAGGTCACTGGTGTCATGCAGATATGAACTAAGATCTCTTACCAATGGAGCAAGGAAATGGTCGATAGAGTTTGAGATAGGTTCTAATAACGAGGCATTTGCGGAAACTATTGGTCTTCCTGGTGGGTTAACTTTGCTCTTGTGGATTTTAGGCAGGAAGTAAATGGTAGCTGTTACCGGAAAACTTGTTGTTAAATACTTTTTCTCTTCTTCATCAATTAGGCCTTTTTTCAGCCAAATGTCCAAGAGAAATAGGAGTTGTTTTTCTATATCTTTTGTTGGATCTGTTGTCAAGCATTTGTAACATTCAATATCCGTTAGTTGCCTATTGGCCTCTTGAATATAGTCAATTTTATTTTGAATTATAATATTACCGCCTTTATCGGCTTGCTTGATCTCAATACTCTTGTCTTGTTGAAGTGTATTCAAAGCTTGTCTTTCCCCTGCGGTTAAGTTGTCTTGTTGGTTTACATATTTAATTTTGTACAGATCTTCTATGATCGCCTCGTGGAAGAGATCCACTTTATTTCCTGGTGGTAAGAATGGATAGAAGAAGGATTTCGGCTTCATGCCGCTCTCCCCTGCTCCCAGAGGTGGTAGAGCTTCTTCCAAGCTACTTAGATTTTCCATTTGCGATGCTGGAGATTCTTCACCCATTGTTATCAGTGTCTCTAATGCCTGATGATCTTCGGCTAAGAGTGTACTTGCGGGGTCATTTTCCTCATTTATTCTTGGATTCGATTTATCTGCATATAATTTGGCCAGTTTGAGTTTCCGTGTATACTTATACAGGTCTATTCTTGTTTGAGCTATATTCAGGTGTGATTTCGGACAGAAATTTAGACCTTTCTTAAGTAATGTAGTTTCTTTTTCGGATAACGTTCTGTCCGATAAATTAATTACATTTAGTTCTTGACTTGAATCCAAGGTTATTTCTTTGGTTGTCTCAAACGGCCCCTGATCGTTATGTCTGCCTTCGGGTCTTCTATTCCCCCTGTTGCCTCGTCTTGTTTTGTTCTTGCTCCCCTTCCACGTCCTCTTCCCCTGCCACGTCCTGGTTGTTTGTCTCTGTTTTGTTGTTGTAATGCCAGTCGCATTTCCGATAAAAAAGTGGACTTTTTGGTGTTACTAGAGCTGGCTTGGTTACCACCCTCCACATCACTCGCATCCGTGCTCGTAAGCGATTCATAACTGGAGAACTCTTTATTTGTTGTTTCCAGTTGTTCTCTATTCCTTGATGTTTCAAATCTTCTTCCAAAGGTGAAAATTCTACCCTCTTCAAAATCTAACTTGTCTCTTTGGAACTTAAATTGCTTCCTCTGTTTTACTCTGTCCTCATGTTTTTCCAGATTCGTTAGCATTTCATCTTTGAGTTTTTTCAGTTCCTCAGATAATTCCATTTTTTCTATACTTTCTTCAACCTCCTTTAGCTCAATTTGAATGTCTTTTAGGACTTTTTCCAGATGTTTGATGAGGATCAGAATTAATCCTGTAGATGATTCTAGTAGGTGTTCACCCCACTCTTGCAATAATTCCCCACTGGTATCCTGATGACTGGGCATTAATGTCAGGCGTAGACCCCTGGGTATTCTCTTTACTTCCACATATTTTCTTAATGTTATGAGTTCCCACCATTTGTTTATTTCTTTTTTTGACAATCTTTCCCAGTGCCTTAGTACTTCCTTATTGTTGCTAGGCTTTCCACTATGCTGTTTTGTTTTTGCATTGAAAATACTTGAACCTGCTTCGAATACTTCCGACAATTCCGCATTCCTTTTTGCCTCTCTTTTCTCCATGGCAAATTAAGGCGTACTGTTCGCCTATGTTCCTTTCCTTTGTATATTTATAGCTATGGCGCAGGACCCAGAGTTCGCAGCAGCTGTGATTTATTTTTCTATTATGTCTGTTGTATCTATTCCCTTCAATTAAGGTTTCCAGTTTCAAAATATTTCTCACTTTTGCTGGTCAGCTGCTTTGTTCCACACAATAATATATAGTATATATTATATTTTTCTCTTTCTAGAAAGTTCGTATTACTGGTGTTGGAACAATTATATTTTCGCTTTGCGAGCCCCAACAAGACTGTTAACCAATTGTCCCCTCTGCTTGTATGATTAAACTTCAAGACTCAGTGTCGCAGTACAACGCATTTACACACTTACTTGGCAGAACTCCGGCGTCTTCCGTCACCCTCCGGTAATGGCTTTCGCTTTAGGTCTCAATGTGTGCGTCCCGCTGTATCCTCGCTGTGTCCTTTCGTGCGTTTGAGATTCAGTCGTTACTTTGTTGCAAGCCAATTCCAGGGGTCAGGTTAACAGCGGCTGCCTCGCGTCCCAGCGATAATGTTCCTCCTTTAGCCCAGGATTGTGGACGCCGGCGCTCATAGGGGGGGCGGTGCGTTTCTCCTCCGGCAGGGCCACGCCGGTAACAATTTCTCCAATTTCGCCAAAGCAATAAGGATCGCACTCACTCTGGGTCAGTTTTCATTGCGCTTTTAATGAAAGGTTTGTTTTTGCCAAGCCCTACGCGTTTCGGTCCTAACACTCGGACCTTGATCACGGAATGATTCAACATCTATTTGGGACATCTTTTATTTCTTAACTTTTTCAAAAACAGTTACTTCCTGTTTTGGCTTTTGCAATGCATTCTAGTGAACGTAGTTGGTGAAAATAGTGAATTACTCTGTGCATGTGATTATTTCAACCATATTGTGAGAAAAAAGGGGAAAGGGGGGTGCCCATAGTGATGTGAATTTAAAAAACTTTTTGGTAGAGAGGCTAAAGTAAAGCATTTACGATAAACATTTTGGTGAGTATTTCACACTTAGGGGCCAATTCCGATTCGGGCCGGAAAACATACCGACCGACTCGGTACGGGAATTTAGTCCGACCGACTCGGACCGGTGCCGCACGACCCGGTAGTCGTGAAATCCGACAGACTCGGATGGAATACAAAACGACCGACCGAGCCGGACGGAAACAAGCCATCCGGCCGGGAAACCACGCGAAACGAACCGACCGACACGCACTCGGATTGAACCCGAACGAAACGTACCCGCGAACTCCGACCCGCGTAGTACGATGCTGTGCGTGCAAAACACGACCGACTCGCCCGGAGCACAAGCCGTACGACCGACACGCATACAAAACCCAGCCGAAGCAACCCAAAACTACGCGACCGACTCGTACGCCGCATATAAAACCTAGCTGACACACAGCGGGAACGAGTCGGACAAGATCGCACCACACAACTGCAGCGTCCTACTCGAACACAAGAACGACTCCTACATGCACCAAAAACACCAAGGAAAATTTTTAAAAAAAGGGCCAAACAAGCAACCACTAAGCCAATAAATACAGGGAGGAAAAAAATGGAACAAGGACACACCTCCAACTCCACCTACATAAAGGCCACAAATCCCTACCATGATCCCTTGCAAATTCCACTGACCTGCCAGACAGAACACCATCACACAGCAACCACAGACACACTCACAGCTCATACATCACACAAGCCACACACCATTACCACACCTACAAATAGCACCCTCACACACACCCAGCTAAACCTACACTCACACCCCCCCACTTGCACACACACACACATCAATCACCACCACCACCCATCACCATGCCCCCAAAGAAGAACCATAAGTTCCTAGATTGTGAATTGGAAGTCCTGGTAGACGAGATCCTCAGGGTAGAGCCATAGTTGTTTGGTACATTGGTACAACAGACCCCCATGTCGCAGAAAACCAAGATGTGGGCAAGGATTGTCGACAGGGTCAACACACAATCACCATGTTTGTGCACAAAGGAAGACATCCAGAATAGGTGGTATAATGTGCGCAGGAGGGTCAGGGACCTACTCAAAAATGACTATTTCCTCAGCCAGCACACCGGCAGTAGCCCTCCTGCAAAACCAGTATACCTCAGGCCCTGGGAGGAGAAGGTGCGGGCCATCCTACCACCAGTGAGCGTATACGGACTAACAGACATCCCAGAGCCTGGTGAGTACACAACTAATATACACAATATGGTGTGACAACACACACACATCACAGTCAAGGGGATAGGCAAACCATGCACACTTAGCAAATACACAGCAACCAAAAGATATCCATCCCAAGATGTGAATGCTAGTCAGACAAACACAATACCTGCCATCTCATAGTGATATGTAACTGTGTCATGACATCTACAAACCTAACAACAAATACAGCAAGGCAGTGGCACAAATAGAACCAACAAATACTCCCAGATATTTACCCACCACTAGAACACCACCTCACAGGGAAGCTCACTGAAAGGAAGGAATTCTGTGTATGCTGGTCAAGTCAGTGTAGCCAAGAGCATGATGGGAGTGGTAGTCACAGAAATTGGTCACACCCACAATTGGCGCATCAACACCACTCTGAACCATGCTCACATCACAGGGAGTGGAAAACAACTGACAAGATGGCTGACACTGGCTACTGCTGTGGGGAGCACAAGGCCCTGCTGGGAACTGGGCACCAACAAACAACACGACCACACTGTCAGCCATCTTGCCATTGCTGTCACACTCACACACACTGAAGTCCACTCAAAAGGAAGGAAGGATGGGCATGCTGGGAAGGGGGTGTAGGCAATAGCATGATGGGAGTGGTAGTCACAGATCAACATCTCACACCCACATGGCCCAGCAAGTTAGCACTGAAGCATGCACACCTCACAGGGAGTCAAAAGCCACTTCAAAGATGTCTGACACTGGCCACAGCTGTGGGGAGCACAAGGCCCTGCTGGGAACTGGGCACCAACAAACAACAGGACCACACTGTCAGCCATCTTGCCATTGCTGTCACACTCACACACACTGAAGTCCACTCAAAAGGAAGGAAGGATGGGCAAGCTGGGAAGGGGGGTGTAGGCAATAGCAGGATGGGAGTTGTAGGCACAGATATTGGTCACACCCACAATTGGCCCACCAACACCACTCTGAACCATGCTCACATCACAGGGAGTGGAAAACAACTGACAAGATGGCTGACACTGGGTACTGCTGTGGGGAGCACAAGGCCCTGCTGGGAACTGTGCAACAACCAACAGCAGGACACCACTGACTGACATCCTGAAAGACAACTTGCACTCCCTGCAATGGAAGCACATTCCTTGGTGGGATATCTGGCTGGGTGGGAAGGAGGACTCACAGCACTGACCATAGTTACAAGCACCTCCCCTCACACACCCCCTCAACACTAACTCCACATAACCCACCTGGGAGAATGCAATGCCTCACATCCTAACTGAAGATCCCACAAAGAACCACCACCCTGGGTTATGCTGTGTGAAGCACAGGGACACTCTTGGGACTTGTAGCCAAACAACTGCCAGGACAACACTCCCAGCCATCCTGCCAGCACAGGCACCCCACCCCACAGGGAAGCAGAGTCAAAAGGAAGGAAGGATGGGCATGCTGGGAAGGGGGTGGAGGCAATAGCATGATGGGAGTTGTAGGCACAGATATTGCTCACCCTCACAATTGGCCCATCAACACCACTCTCAACCATGCTCACATCACAGGGAGTGGAAATGGACTCACAAGATGGCTGACACTGGGTACTGCTGGGGGAGCACAAGGCCCTGCTGGGAACTGTGCAACAACCAACAGCAGGACACCACTGACTGACATCCTGAAAGACAACTTGCACTCCCTGCAATGGAAGCACGCTTCATGGTGGGATAACTGGGCTGGGGGGAGAAGGAGGCCTGGATGGCAACCAAATACCACCAATGCTGGTCATGCACACACCTCAACATTCACATTGACATGCCACAGGTTGGCAGGACAATGTGCTACACCAATATCACTCTCTGACTGTCACAATTTTGGAGAATGCAATGTCCTGGCCCACATCCAGAGGTACAGTCACAACTGTCAGGTGTTTGAACAATTGATGCTAGTAGAAACATAACATACAATCTGTGTCTCTCCCCAAAACAGGTGATGATGGGGACACAGCAGCAGACGAGGAGGAGTCCCTGTCCCAGGCTCCGGGGAACACTGAGCTCACTGGTGTGGATCAGCCTCTGCACTCCTCGGATGGCGAAGAACCAGCTGGACCCTCCGGTGTGAGTCATCATGCAGCACCAGCAGGACCAACATCTGCACCCCCTGCACCCACCCCTCCAACAACTGCCAACACACAGGCCACCCCTGCCAACACGGACAGACCAAGGACCACACATGACAACAGCGCAGGGACCCAGGCCCAAACTGGAGCTGGTGACAACGAGCCCAGGAACAACACCCAAGTGTGCCCACGGTCACCTGTGCGTGCCACCGCAGGTCCTGCACGTGTCGCCAGGGGTGGTGGGAGGGGTGGTAGACATAGGTCGCTCTTTGCAGAGTGGTCTGGACTGCATGATGACCCACAACTGGCACGCATCGCGGATGCGTACCAGACTAGCACCGGAGAGGTCAGCCAGGTAGTGGGGATCTGCAAGGACATTCAACAGCAGCAGGCTGCCCATCATGCCCGCTTGGACTCCCACATGTCCCGTGTCGACACACACATGTCACATGTCGAGACACACATGTCACATGTCGAGACACACACACACATGTCTGGCATGGAGTCCAAGTGGGACACATTGGAACAACTGACAGCGGTGCATAGGGACATACTGACATGCCTCCACCAGATCAGCACCAACATGGCCTCACCTCCCTGTGTGCCCATAACAACTGCTGCTGAAACAACTGCAAATGCCACAGGGAGGGAGGAGGACTCTGGCAGAGAGTCCCCTGCACCGCCGCAGCCTGCACCTGAGGGTCCCCCCCCAAGAAGAGGGGCTGTCCGAGGAGGCCAAACTGAGAGGCCGATGGCCATCTACATCCCCCAGGAAGCCAACACCTGTTCTGGAACTTTTCCTCTGTGTGCAAACTGCACGCCCTGTCGAAGCCAACCCAACTCTCCCACATGACATGGGGAGCTCTAGTTGGCCAAATTAATCAGATGACTGTGGACTTTACTCTGGACATTTCAGCTACCAAGACTTCCAATACACATGGGAACTTTGGATTCCAATTTCTATGTACAGCACCCACCATCCTGTGCACCATCCTCACACCTCTATGTAAATAAATTCACCAATACACCATATCTGCCTCTGTTGTGATTCCAACGTGGTTTTTGTCATGTAGATGGTGATCTGCTAAATGACACTGTGCATGCTAACTGCTACAGCAAGTCCAACACCGTCATGTCAGTCATGGCGACGTGACACATATGAGGGAGACACACCACTAGGGCCACACAACACATACACACCAGCGCCATCAGACTCATCACCTATACTGATGTTGCAACGAAATACAGTGGAATGCACAGACACGCCACCTATTCACAGTCACTGTCAACTAGACTACAGGTGCAGTAAGCAAATGTCGGTCAGAAGTGTGACTACAGACAACGCACATCCCAAAGTGAAGCACATGTTTATTACACATTTGCAACATGTTGTTTCCACTACAAATGCAAGCTAATCCAACCTGGCTGTGGCCACAAAGTCAAAAAGTGCAGAAGATAGAAAGTCCAGGGGTGTGTGGCACATCACCTGTAGGGAAACGACTGCTTCCACCTTGGAAGTTGAATCATGGATTCGGGGATCCAAGTTGATCAGACAACTCCGGCAGCACCCTGTGAAGGACAGACATGACACACAGTCAAAACCACTGAAGAACAGCACAGAACGGCAATACTCATGTCTAATACATGTCACGAGATAACTACACATAACCAAGTTAGCATGTCAACACTGTTGGGCAGTACAGACCACCTGCAAGGACACATCGCTGCACGCATCCAGTCAAGTAGCACATGGCCACACTCAAACAGCACCAGAGCACCACACACACATATCATGCAAACTCAAATCATTGACATTACAACCCTCTGGAGACTCACATTCAGCTGAAGAAGTTGGTGATGAGCTGTGTGCGGACATCACCATCATCATCATCATCATCTTCACTGGCATCGTGACCCAGGCCAGGATCTTCCACAGGTGGCGGATGTTGGTCATTGTCATCCAGGATAAGAGGCAACTCCTTCCGCACTGCCAGGTTGTGTAGCATGCAGCAGACGATGACAATCTTGCACACCTTTGCTGGGGCATATGGGAGGGCCCCTCCTGTCTTGTCCAGGCAGCAGAAGCGGCTCTTCAGGAGACCAAAGGTCCGCTCAATCACCCTCCTCGTCCGACCATGTGCCTCATTGTAGCGCATCTGGGCTGGGGTCACAGGGTTCCTGAGGGGTGTCAGCAACCACTGCATGTTGGGGTATCCCGAGTCACCTACAGACAGACAATTGCACATTAGCCTATTTGAAAATGTGTGCGGAAAACAACATAGCAGAACACACACAATGGTACAAAGTCAGTACACACCAACAAGCCAGGCACGCTGGTTCGGCATCTGTGACATCATCCTCGGGATGCGACTACTCCTCATCACGTAGGCATCGTGTGCCGAACCGGGGAAACGGGCACACACATGTGAGATGGTGATGCAGCGGATACAATGAAAACTATTTCTTCCTAGGTCACTTATCGGTCATCCAGGGGCGACTTATATTTTCTCACATCCACATGACGATGGGGCCCATAACATCGCCTAACAAACACACACACACACACCTGGATTTCCTCTACACCTTTACGAAATCTATACTCCTAGGAGAAAGAAAAACTAAATGAAAATCATCATGATGTACCGCTGGAAGGAGCCGGGATACCTTATTACCTTAACCTATCGCTTTCTTAGTTATTTCTTAAGATATTCCTGCTCATTGTTTTGTCGATGGATCATCTAGTAAAAAATCAGTTCATAGTGATCAAGACCAGCTAAATCACAATAACCAATTACCAATTTCACAATCATTTAGTAAATAACCACTGAGTCGTTTGATTTAAGAATCTCAAATTTTATATAATTTTAAAGGCATGGAAAAGAATTTAGACTTTTTATTCAATTATTCATTCATTATTAATTCAAATATTTATTAAGCAAAATCAATTTTATTGCAGAAAGGAAATTTTGTCATGAAGAAAAAATCCTAATTACCTGCCTATCTTCCTAATTTAGCCTAATGATTTCTAACCTAAGTTTAAGATTGAAAAATAACCTGATTCTCATACTCAACTGGAAAAATAAGACAGCAACAGAAACTTCAGCTCGTCAGCATCAGCTACCGCAACCCGTCTCATCTAACAGTCTTTCAACATCTCCCGCTCAGTAAAATGGATCGATCTGGAAAACCAAGCACTGGAAGCCACCAACTCCAACACCAACTATCCCTCCCACTAAGAGTAGGCCTTCTTATACCCTAATTCTAACTTTGCTAACTAATTTGTTGCAACATTAATAACGCTCTTTTCTTTCATTGGTCCACTCAGTTCATTTATTCATTTTTAATCAAGTTCTCCCGGATCTAGCCTGTTCTTCTGGAATGCATATGTTCATTTCCTTTCTCACAGTTCAAGACATGTTTCCATCCGCTTCGATCAGTACATTTGTAACTTCTTTCGATACATTCGAGAACTCTGCAGGCATTGTCCTTTCTCTTAAAACTGTTTCCCACGATTCTCTGCTGATCACCACGGCACACTATCAGTTCAATTAGGTCACATCAGCCTTGACCATTCTTGCATCCTAGCCTTTCAGCACCATCACGTGGTCAGTCTTTCTCCAACTTTTTCTCCCTTGACATGCGTTTTCTCAGCGCATGCGTACTCTAATAAACGGCAGCCATTTTATATCGCCACTTGATTAGACTTAGAAGCACTATTTAGAAATAAACAAAACATAATTAAAATAGAGAAACATAGCCTTTTCGTTTCCCTCCCGTCATCTACGTACCCCAATTAGTTATTACCTAGCAGAAAGCAACATTTAAGCTGTTCCTTACTTACCATCACTATTGTTTTTGCAACGTCACGTTTATATTCTATGAAGCACAAATCATGCATTTATTATTTATTTAGTACGCAATTATTTTATGTTATAATTAGACACACAGACATTTGTAAATAGATTATTCAGCACATATACTTGCGTGTTACCATTCCCTCACGTACATTGTTGATTAATACATTTATACGAACATATTTATTAATTATTTATACATTTTGTTAGGGGTTAAATTTTTTTTTATTTATTCTGCTCCATCAATGGTCATATCTGCAAGACATACCACCAGAGCATTGATCGAATGGTAATGTTTACGGTTCCGGTATGCCTGCTCATGTGCCTGTGGTGGTATCACAGCCACATGTGTCCCATCAATGGAGCCAATTACATGTGGCATCCTCCCCAAGGCATAGAAGTCACTCGACGTCAGTGAGTCGTTGACGTGTTGGGAAATAGATGTACTGGTTGAGGTATCTCAACATTGCCCCCAAAACATCGCGTAGCACACGGCTGAACATAGTCTGTGACATCCCACCAGTAGTTGCCACAGTGTGTTGAAAGGTACCGGTGGCAAAGAAGTGTAGGGCTGCCATCACCTTCACCTTGGGGGTCAGCGCTGTAGGATACGGCCGGCCAGGCTGCAAATGTGGGTCCAACCGCACTGCCAAATCCTCAATCAGCTGCCTGGTGAAGCGGTACCGTCGGATGCTGTCACGTTCCACCATCGTTGCCAGGTCTGGGAATGGTCGATGGACAGCAGGAGCCCTACAGTGCATAGGTGAAGAAAGCAAGATTGTCAGTCACCCCACCTATGTGCCGTTCACCATACTCAATTTCACATGATACATCATTAACAAACACAAGTACTTGATGTGTGTGTCGTTCCGTTTGGACATATATGGCACCTACATGGACATTATCTAACATCTCTGTTCAACAAGTGTTGACAACAGGTTCCAGGGTGTGCTATGGGACACCATTAGGCTGTGTCACAGTACCCATTAACTGCTCTCACGTTCCACACACATACCACAGTGACATGTCTGGACAGATGCTCCACAGACATCACAGCTCATTGACAGGTAGATTCCCAGGGATCCTGTCTTGCCACATGGACACTGGCATGACATGGCGTATCATGTACACGTCAGAAAAACAAACATGACACCCACAGGTAGTGGCCCCTGTAGCCTCTGCAGGACAGACATGGACGTCTGTGACACACACACCATCAAAGTTCATGCACAAACCACGTGGATGTGGAGACTGACTCCCATTGTGCACATGGAGTCAGAGACATGTGATACACAACATGCACACAGACTGTGGAGGGACATCACTATTGTTGGACTGGGCCACCCTGTGACGTACATGCCTTCCCACATGTGAGCCTGGGGGTATGTGACATGTCATACACATACACAACCTGGAAATGTGACCATGACACATGCTCAGAAATGAAAAGTTGCACACCACAGTGGTCAGGTGCACAACACACAAAGGACCCTGTCCCCATGAACACGTGCACAGCCTGGGTGTGTCTGCCCCCAAGTGCCACCCCAAAATCCACATGTTCACCCCCATACACAGATAAGGTTATGCTGCCACACATGCCTTATATACAGTGTGGACTGGGTGTGGTGTTGTAGGTGTGCCCCTGAGTCCCTGGAAACTAAATGTGGCTGGCATAGGTTCACCAGTGACCAGCATGGTGACATATGCGTGTGACCTGTCCAGGGACGCGTTGTAGAGCAATGGACTGATCGGTGTGCCCGGCCGGCCCATTGCATTGTATGTGAGCGGGTACGCGTTGTATGCCTGGTACGCGTTGTACAGCAATGGACCGATCGGTGTGCCCGGTCGGCCCATTGCATTGTATGTGAGCGGGTACGCGTTGTATGCCTGGTACGCGTTGTACAGCAATGGACCGATCGGTGTGCCCGGTCGGCCCATTGCATTGTATGTGAGCGGGTACGCGTTGTATGCCTGGTACGCGTTGTACAGCAATGGACCGATCGGTGTCTTGTTTAAGGCCTCTGGGATTTAATGTCCTGAATGTTATTATATGCTTTGACTCCTTTTGTCTCAATAGTCGTTCTCGATTTCCTCCTCTTTCTGATTGTGGTATTTGCTCAATGGCGTAGAATTTCAGATCTTCCCAGTTTTTATTATGTACTGATTCCATATGCTTGGCTATTGCATTAGCCCTGTCTGTGTTTTTCGTTGCTCTGATATGCTCTAAGATTCTCTTTTAGAGCTCGCAGGTCGTGCTGCCTATGTATTTAAGTTTACATGGGCATTCTACTATATAGATGACAAACTTGCTTTTACATGTGATGTGTTGCCTGATTGCCCATTTCATGCCATTTCCAATTTCAACTTCCTTTGTTTGTACTCCAATTCGACAAGCCTTGCATTGCTTGCATGGCCAAAAGCCTTCCTCTTTTATCCATGATGGATGCTTTGTTTCCTTGAAATGACTGTGCGTTATTTTGTCCCCTATGTTGCTTGCTCTGCGATGTGTGATGTATGGGTGATTACCTATGATCTTTGATAGTGTTGGATCTAGTTGCAGAATACTCCAATGTTTGTTTAGGATTTTCTTCAGATTATTTGCTTCCGCACTATATGTTGTGATCAATCTTATTTTTTGTGAAGTATCAATTTCCTTTGAGTCTGGTTTCTATTCTTTTTTGTTTATACCTCTCAGTATGTCCTTACGTTTTTGGAGTTTCACTCTTTGCAGACTGTTATCAACAACCTTTTTGGCGTATTTTCTTTTCTCGAACCTCAGTTTTGATGCTTCACTGTGTTTGGAGAACTCCTGATCAGAGGAACAATTTCTCTTTAGCCTCAAGAATTCCCCATAGGGGATTCTCCATTTCAAGGTTTCTTTATGAAAGCTTTCACCATGTAAAATGGCATTTGTCGCGGTTTTCTTTCTATGTAGTGTGGTTTGTAGCATGTTGTTTTCCACATATATGCATGTATCCAGGAATGCCACTTTTTGGAACTGATGTCAAATGTGAACTTGATTTTGGCTTCATTTTCATTTAATATTGCAAAATATGTTGCAAATTCCGCTATTGTTCCATCCCAAATGATGAGAAGGTCATCAATGAAACGGAGCCATAATATTATTTTCTCCGTGAAGTGGTCATTCTCTGTTGTCCATGCAATTTTTTGCTCAAACCATCCCATCGTTAGATTGGCATAATTGGGCGAGAAGGAAAAACCATGGCACAGCCTTTAATTTGCTTGTACATTTTTTTGTTGAATAGGAATATGTTGTTATATAAGCAAAGTGTAATCATTTCTAATATCATTTTGTTCTGTTGTCGATATTGGATGTTCCGTTTGCCCAAGAAATGCTTGCACGCTTGTATACCAATCTGATGTTCAATGTTGGTATATAATTTATTTATTTATTTATTATTATTATTTATTAATTTATAAAGCGACCCCCGAAGGGGTATCTCTGCGCTCGGGACGGGGCACCTGAGAGGAACTCATTGCTAAAAATAGAGTCAAAATCAGAAGCGGAAAAGAAAGGTCTTGAGCTGTTTCCTAAAAAGGGAATATTCCGTGCACTGTCTAAGCTGCACGGGAAGCTTATTCCAGAGACAGGGGCCTAAATAAGAAAGCGACTTCCCACCTTGTCTGGACCGTTTAATTCTAGGTACTGCAAGGAGGGATTGAGATCCTGAACGGAGGGACCGCTGGGGTATATAGGGAATAAATTTATCTGCAAGATAGCTAGGGCCAGAATTGGACAAGGCCCTGTGTATGGTGCAGCAGATTTTAAATTGTACTCGTTCTCGTATAGGGAGCCAGTGAAGCTTAATAAGCAAAGGCCGAGAGGCTGTCCTGGGTGGGGCGTTCAGGATCAAACGTGCTGCCGTATTCTGAACAACCTGCAATCTATTAAGAGCAGCCTCATTAGCACTCAGCAATAGGCTGTTGCAATAATCCAGGCGGCTTAAAATAAGCGCCTGGGTTAGCGTCTTCCTGGATGAATCAGGAAGCAAGGGAAGGATGCGACGCAGTAGGCCCAACACATGGAAGCAGGAGCCAGCTGTCTGTGCAGCGTGCTCCTTCATGGTAAGGGTCTGCTCCAGACGAACACCCAAGTTTTTTACACAGGACTTAGGGACAGGGGCAGTACCCAGATCTGTGGGCCACCAGTTGGGGGTCCACAGAAGTTGAGCCTCCCAAAAAGCATAATCTCCGTCTTCCCCACATTGCACTGGAGAAAATTACTCCTCATCCACTGCGCGATGTTTCTCATTCCCAAAGAGAAAGCAGCCTGTACCGAGGGAGTAAATTCTGCGAATGGAAAAAGCAACTGAGTATCGTCCGCATAGGAGACGGGAATAAACCCGCTACTCCTTAACAAATTGGCCAAGGGAGCTACATAGATGTTAAACAAAGTCGGGCTCAAACAAGAGCCCTGTGGTACTCCCTTGGACAATTCTGAAGCAGCGGAACGATACGAACCAAGGTTGACCGCCTGTGATCGGGATGAGAGAAAACTCGTCAACCACTGTAAAGCCAAATCTCTGAGCACAATCTCCTCCAATCTCCTGAGCAGAATCTTATGGGAAACTGTGTTGAATGCGGCAGAAAGGTCCAACAGCACCAGAATCATAGAGTGGCCTCTATCTAGGGTCATCCTGATGTTGTCGGTGACCACTAGTAGGGCTGATTCTGTGCTGTATTTGGGGCGAAAGCCTGATTGAGAAGGGTCAAGGCTACATGTCCGTTCGACATAGTTGGAAAGATGGATGTTAATATGTTTCTCCAATAGCTTGCCCAGGAACGGAAGGAGAGAGATGGGCCGGAGATTGGAAAACTCAGTTAGCGGGGCCTTGATGTTCTTTCGGATAGGCATAACCTGTGCTGTTTTCCATTCCAGAGGGACCGAGCCTCCTCACAGAGAGAGATTGAGGAGATGTGCAATGGAGGGAGACAGGTGGCAGGCGAGAGAGGTAGTAATTTTTGCCGGGATACAATCCAGGGGGGATCCTGATTTAATTGAATGGATCAATAATTCTACCTCCGCCTGCGTCACTGGGGAAAGCTTCCCAGTGATTGAGTGACTGTCAGCCTAGGTGCTTTGGGAATCGTAATCGAAGGGGAATGATGTCCTGATTGAATAATTTTATCATAGATGGTCTCAATTTTTTGTGTGAAAAAGATGCTAATATCATCACATAATTTTTGTGTCGGGGCAATTAGGTTCTCACATGCTTTGGGATTGGTGAAGGACTGAAGTATGCGGTACAGCGTCTTAGGGTCATTTTTAGCCTGGTTTAATTGCAGAGCTATATGAGCTTTGCGTGCTGCCCTAATTTCCCCATGATACTTAGCCAAAGCTATATAGAACCGCTCCTTATCTTCCTCCAAATGGGTAAGGCGCCACCGTTTTTCATGCTTCCTACAAATTCGTTTTCCGGCGCGAAGTTGAGGGGAGTACCAAGCATTCTGAGGATGCTTAGGGAGCTGGGAGAGGGTCTCAAAGGAGCTAGCTGGTCCACTGCTCTAGAGACTGCCAGGTTATATTTATCAAGGGCCTCTTTGATGTCATCTAATTCCGATATCCGAGGCTCTTCAAAAACTGAATGAAACCCTCTGGCGTAACTTTCTTCCACTGTCTAAGAAGGGGAGGTATATCATGTGTGATGTAAGTTCCTTTCCCTGGCGCCTGAATGCAGAATTCAATTGATGCATGATCAGACCTGGACATAAACTGGGGGATTTACAGGCAACATTGAGGGAATTAGAAAAAATGATGTCCAGTGTGTGGCCAGCTACATGTGTAGGGCCTTCATTGAGCTTGGTCAAACCAAGGGTAGCCAACTCCGTTATTAGTGACCCTGTGTCCGCGTTAGAACTGCACTCACTATGTATGTTGAAATCGCCCAGAAGCAAAAAATTGCTGCTCGCAATTACATGTGGGGCGATTAATTCGATTAATTGAAGAGAAAAATCATGCATCGGACCAGGAGGTCTGTATACCAAGGCCCCCTTCCAACTCATGTGAGGCGAGAAATCTATACGGAAAACCATTGCTTCCATAGCTGGATCACAATGTTGTTCCAGCTCGATGACTTTAATACCATCTCTATGTGCAATGGCGATTCCACCTCCTATTTTATTTGGTCTATCCATACGGATAAGTCTATAACCCTCTGGTAAGGCAAGAGCTATGGAGGGAACCGAATGGGGCTTCAGCCAGGTTTCGGTTAAAAACCCAAAATCTGGCTGGACCGAGGAGAGGAGATCCCAAACCTCGGTGGAGTGCTTAGGGAGAGATCTCACATTGCATAATAAACTTTTCCACCCCGACTCCGGGCTGTTAGATGGTATAAACTTTGTAACAAAGGGGTCACAATGGGGTATGTTGGCCCTAACATGGTTACTAAGTACCTTCTTATCGATGGTGCTTTGAAAACGGCAGGTCAGACAAGAGAAAGGACCCTCAAAAGAGGGCCAGAAGTCTGACCTACCAGCAGGGCAAGGAGTAGGCCTCAGCTCTACCATCTCTTTCACGGAATACATCTGTCTCGGAGGGCGTTCATGGTCAGAGGAAGGATGGCCAGGACTTCTGGCGTCTGGCGGCTTCTGGGCGCGGACGAACGCAGACGGGCTTGCCTTTGGCGCACCTTCGGCTTGCCTTTGGCGCGCCCGCTGCGCGCGTCCGCTGCGCGTCATGGCTAGCATCCGGTTTTATAGAGAAGGTAGCCACTAGAGCGCTGACCTCCCTCTACACCGGAAATAGTACCCGCCTCCCTCCACACAAACGAGATAGTCTCGCGGTGGACCGGGGAGTGGTATCCTGAAGAAACACCAGGTAAGTAAAGTGCAGTGCAAGTAAAAATGAAATAAAAGGCAGCTCAAAGCATTTAAAAACAACTCGCTGGCAAAGCAATTACTCCGCGCTGGCAGCACACATAATGAAACCACGTCCATGGTGACGAGTTTGTAATTCGAATGCCATGATATTCCTTCCAGTTTTTGAAGGAGGTCACTGGTGTCATGCAGATATGAACTAAGATCTCTTACCAATGGAGCAAGGAAATGGTCGATATAGTTTGAGATAGGTTCTAATAACGAGCCATTTGCGGAAACTATTGGTCTTCCTGGTGGGTTAACTTTGCTCTTGTGGATTTTAGGCAGGAAGTAAATGGTAGCTGTTACCGGAAAACTTGTTGTTAAATACTTTTTCTCTTCTTCATCAATTAGGCCTTTTTTCAGCCAAATGTCCAAGAGAAATAGGAGTTGTTTTTCTATATCTTTTGTTGGATCGGTTGTCAAGCATTTGTAACATTCAATATCCGTTAGTTGCCTATTGGCCTCTTGAATATAGTCAATTTTATTTTGAATTATAATATTACCGCCTTTATCGGCTTGCTTGATCTCAATACTCTTGTCTTGTTGAAGTGTATTCAAAGCTTGTCTTTCCCCTGCGGTTAAGTTGTCTTGTTGGTTTACATATTTAATTTTGTACAGATCTTCTATGATCGCCTCGTGGAAGAGATCCACTTTATTTCCTGGTGGTAAGAATGGATAGAAGAAGGATTTCGGCTTCATGCCGCTCTCCCCTGCTCCCAGAGGTGGTAGAGCTTCTTCCAAGCTACTTAGATTTTCCATTTGCGATGCTGGAGATTCTTCACCCATTGTTATCAGTGTCTCTAATGCCAGATGATCTTCGGCTAGGAGTGTACTTGCGGGGTCATTTTCCTCATTTATTCTTGGATTCGATTTATCTGCATATAATTTGGCCAGTTTGAGTTTCCGTGTATACTTATACAGGTCTATTCTTGTTTGAGCTATATTCAGGTGTGATTTCGGACAGAAATTTAGACCTTTCTTAAGTAATGTAGTTTCTTTTTCGGATAACGTTCTGTCCGATAAATTAATTACATTTAGTTCTTGACTTGAATCCAAGGTTATTTCTTTGGTTGTCTCAAACGGCCCCTGATCGTTATGTCTGCCTTCGGGTCTTCTATTCCCCCTGTTGCCTCGTCTTGTTTTGTTCTTGCTCCCCTTCCACGTCCTCTTCCCCTGCCACGTCCCGGTTGTTTGTCTCAGTTTTGTTGTTGTAATGCCAGTCGCATTTCCGATAAAAAAGTGGACTTTTTGGTGTTACTAGAGCTGGCTTGGTTACCACCCTCCACATCACTCGCATCCGTGCTCGTAAGCGATTCATAACTGGAGAACTCTTTATTTGTTGTTTCCAGTTGTTCTCTATTCCTTGATGTTTCAAATCTTCTTCCAAAGGTGAAAATTCTACCCTCTTCAAAATCTAACTTGTCTCTTTGGAACTTAAATTGCTTCCTCTGTTTTACTCTGTCCTCATGTTTTTCCAGATTTGTTAGCATTTCATCTTTGAGTTTTTTCAGTTCCTCAGATAATTCCATTTTTTCTATACTTTCTTCAACCTCCTTTAGCTCAATTTGAATGTCTTTTAGGACTTTTTCCAGATGTTTGATGAGGATCAGAATTAATCCTGTAGATGATTCTAGTAGGTGTTCACCCCACTCTTGCAATAATTCCCCACTGGTATCCTGATGACTGGGCATTAATGTCAGGCGTAGACCCCTGGGTATTCTCTTTACTTCCTCATATTTTCTTAATGTTATGAGTTCCCACCATTTGTTTATTTCTTTTTTTGACAATCTTTCCCAGTGCCTTAGTACTTCCTTATTGTTGGGAAATGAAATAGCTAGACATCCAGAAATTAAAACACGATGTATAAATTGAACATTGATAAAGTTCAAAACAACAAAATGAAGAAGTATAAAAAAAGAAAAAAAGGAAATTCAAAGAACAAATAAGAGTTCTTTCCCACTAGCGGGAACTGAATAGAATGAGGCGAAATATAATCGCAAAAATAAAAGAATTTGTTGAAAAGACTCTTCCAAGAACATTAAGGGGTCGATTCCGATGTCGGCCGCAAGCGCACCTAACAGTATTCGTCCGGATAAAATACGAGCCGAACGCGTGTTTTCCGACCGACTCGAACACTCTACCGAACGAACAAGTACGATGCGCATAACAGCCCAGATTCCGAGCGAGCCGTACTTACCCATTCCAGCTCCTGTTCCCTGCCCGAGCCGGATCCGTAAACGCCGAATCGAGTCGCACGGAACCAAATACACAGCACCTTCCGGCCGGACTAGTACGATGCGTCTCCCGTACTCGCCGAACTCGTCGCTACGTACGGCACGTTTGAGCATCCGGGAGAGCAGCACATAAGCTCCGATTCGCGCCACAAGACGATCCACGGCGACGAGACGAACAAGCCAGCGACGAGTACGAGTCGAAGACACGAGAAACCCGAACGAGACGAACCAACCATGAATCCCATCGCGCAGGTCCTACCAATACTCTACATCTATTACCGGGACCGGCACGGACGCGTACGGCGCAGACGGTAAGTCAAACACCCACAACACAAACAAACGACACGTACCCGAAATATGTCACACACACATAGGGATGCACAAATGACGTACACAAGCAACAGCAGAACCATAGGGGTGGGATGGCCAACACCAATGCCATACACACCCATAGGGGGATGGATGCCTACCACCAACACCACCCTACAACTACCCCTACTCATGGGTGGCTAGATGCCTGCCACCACCCCCCCCACTCATGGGGGGCTGGATGCCTACCACTACTACCATCCCCACTCATGGGGGGCTGGATGCCTACCACTACTGCCATCCCCACCCATAGGGGGCTGGATGCCTACCACTACTACCATCCCCACTCATGGGTGGCTAGATGCCTGCCACCACCCCCCCCACTCATGGGGGGCTGGATGCCTGTCACTACTGCCATCCCCACTCATGGGGGGATGGATGGCTGCCACTACTACCATCCCCACTCATGGGGGGCTGGATGGCTGCCACTACTACCATCCCCACTCATGGGGGGCTGGATGCCTACCACTACTACCATCCCCACCCATAGGGGGATGGATGGATGCCACTACTACCATCCCCACTCATGGGGGCTGGATGGCTGCCACTACTACCATCCCCACCCATAGGGGGCTGGATGCCTACCACTACTACCATCCCCACTCATGGGGGGCTGGATGGCTGCCACTACTACCATCCCCACCCATAGGGGGCTGGTTGCCTACCACTACTACCATCCCCACTCATGGGTGGCTAGATGCCTGCCACCACCCCCCCACTCATGGGGGGCTGGATGCCTGTCACTACTGCCATCCCCACTCATGGGGGGATGGATGGCTGCCACTACTACCATCCCCACTCATGGGGGGCTGGATGCCTACCACTACTGCCATCCCCACCCATAGGGGGATGGATGCCTACCACTAACACCACCCCCACTCATGGGGGCTGGATGCCTGTCACTACTGCCATCCCCACTCATGGGGGGATGGATGCCTGCCACTACTGCCATCCCCACCCATAGGGGGCTGGATGCCTACCACTACTACCATCCCCACTCATGGGGGGCTGGATGCCTGCCACTACTGCCATCCCCACCCATAGGGGGCTGGATGCCTACCACTACTACCATCCCCACTCATGGGGGGCTGGATGCCTGTCACTACTGCCATCCCCACTCATGGGGGGATGGATGGCTGCCACTAACACCACCCCCACTCATGGGGGGCAGGATGCCTGTCACTACAACCACCCCTACTCATAGGACGGGTAATGCATGACACAACTAGCATACTCCCACATAAGGACTGTCTGTAAATTACATCCCACCCCCAACACCATGACAAGCGTGTGTGGTCTGTGTCAAATGCATACAACACTGAACATGACATTGAACATACAATGTGACCCCCTAACACATGTGTCACACATAATTGTGTATGTGGCCTACACAATGCAACCAGACCATGACCACTGGTCCAAAGCCCCATCACCACAGTGCCCAAAAGGTAAGTGTGTGCACCATAGCTGAAGCACATTTTGAACAGTGTGGCAATGGGGCCCAAAGCCCCATCACCACAGTGCCCAAAAGGCAAGTGTGTGCTCCATAGCTGAAGCACATTTTGAACAGTGTGGCAATGTGGCCCTAAGCCCCATCACCACAGTGCCCAAAAGGTAAGTGTGTGCACCATAGCTGAAGCACAATTTGAACAGTGTGGCCATGGGGCCCAAAGCCCCATCACCACAGTGCCCAAAAGGCAAGTGTGTGCTCCATAGCTGAAGCACATTTTGAACAGTGTGGCAATGGGGCCCTAAGCCCCATCACCACAGTGCCCAAAGGTAAGTGTGTGCTCCATAGCTGAAGCACATTTTGAACAGTGTGGCAATGGGGTCCTAAGCCCCATCACCACAGTGCCCAAAAGGTAAGTGTGTGCTCCATAGCTGAAGCACATTTTGAACAGTGTGGCAATGGGGCCCTAAGCCCCATCACCACAGTGCCCAAAAGGCAAGTGTGTGCTCCATAGCTGAAGCACATTTTGAACAGTGTGGCAATGGGGCCCTAAGCCCCATCACCACAGTGCCAAAAAGGTAAGTGTAGTCCTGGTAAAAGCTGCTAAACCAAAAATGCAGGGATTATTCCTGGCCACACAACACCAAACACTACAGTGGCATTGTAGTGCTTGTGTCCCATAGCAACATAGATTGTGTGAGGCAAGCAGTGCAGTGCCAATGACACATCGTTCTAGCCATGTGCACACAAACATCAGCCATGGGGGCCCACATTGTCTACATTCACAAATAACACAATGACAGAAGTGAGCATCATAAAGCAGACCCACATATCTGCAGCAATGGACACACAAATGTAGATATCCTGTGGAGACTGTAGATGTCATGTGAACAAATACCATACCATGGCAGCAATGGGACATACTAACCATGATCAATGTGCTGACTGATGACCTAGCAGTCCCAGGGCCAGCAGGGGAAAGCCAACAAACAACAATACAGCCAATGGCAAACTAAAGATATGCCAATGCAGTGGTGCAAATGCACAAACAGGCAGACTCACACTGCATATAATACACAACAGGTGAGGGGGGTTGTGTGCCAGTGTCCCCAGGCAAACACACAACACATGAGGAGGCCAGATTCACTAATACACAGATGTCAACACAGTCACATACAAAACTAACTCAGGGATTGGATTCCCCTATGTGGGCAAACAGGCGTTGTGAGATGAGAGGGAGCCCAAATTACACATGTCACACAAGCTTGTAGGAACAGCAACAAACACAGCAAGAGACAGAACCACCACAGCACTCCCCCCAGGGACCCCTCATTGTGGTGACACCAGCCTGCATGACAATCACACTGTGATGGCAAAGGTAGATGTCATCCACACTGTGAACCACAGCCATGTGTCCTGAGCAACAAACTACCATCACACCTATACAAGCACAAAGCACTCAGCATGGCCTGCCAGCCAAGGACAACATGGAGGTAGTGCCCCAGCCATGCAACAACTCACATTTGCACACACTCAACGACACACACCTTGAACTCCACCAATGTGCAGCAGTGAAGCTCACATGGACTGCTGACATTGCACATGCACCCATGAAAATCCCAGTGGTGGTGGGGGGAAATAAGGTGCAGAAACCCATCACACATGGCCAGTCAACAATACTTGTGAATGTCTGACTCACTGCACAGTATGCCGTACATGGGCATGACGTCAAATCCACCCCAAACAATGGGATCCTGGCCATAGTCACACACCAATGAAGAAGCCAAGCTGACCCACAAAGGACACACATAGACAACTTTCAACATTGCAGCTCTGACCCTGAGGAGTGGCAGCAGTCACACACACAACGTGTCACAATCACTGAAAGCATACACAAACAGAAAATCACATTACTCGTGTAACCAACAAGTGCCAAGAGGAATCTTGACTGTGTCCCATCTGCGTTTGCCCACATCCTCAGCCCTGACAACAAAGACAAGTAGGGATGACAACCTCATTAACATTAGTTTGCCATGCACCCACATCCCGGAGAAACCAGGTCCAAGATGCTGGATGAACACAGAACAACTCAGCAAGCATCACAAACAGGAACATCCGTAGCGACACAGCCTGTGTAGGAAAAGGAGAAGGGTACACGCACAGACATGCCTACACAACAGACAACACGGGCACAGCCTATATCACGGAATCAGGCACTGCCATGAGGGCACTCTACTCCTGTGGAAGGTCAGCTGTGCCAAACCTTGTCTGTGCACGACTCAAACCTGTCAGCAGAACACTCGGTCAGTGAGTCAACAACTACAACACACTGAAGACTCTGCTCATATCAGCCTGGGCACGGGAGTGTCACGTCAGTCATCTGCATACACCCAAGACACGTGTCAAGCAACTTGCACTGTGTACACAGATGAGTCCTCCAAATTTGATGTGCCAAACTGCATGTCCATTGGAGACGGGCACACAGTCAGGGTACTAGGAACATTGGACAGTGGTAAGCCCACCAGATGTGCATCAGTGTAGGACAAAGATGGTAATCTACAAATGCTAAACGTACATCCCTGTGTCAAATGCTGAACATTACACCCTCAGACTGCAGCAAAGGATGCTATAGATCCAGACTAGATTAGGACACATATCCCATGGACCACATGGAGCCCATCACAGCAAAACTTCATTTACCTGATCTGAACACTATTACAACAGCAAATGCATGATTCCACACATCTACATCATGTACCTCCAAAGATTAACCACAAGTAAACAAAAAGAGGCTTTATTCAGCAAGTGTGCAACTCAAATCAAAAGTCCAAAATAAACTAAGGCCAATGGCCAGTCCAAATATACAGTCCCAACAGGGTGATGTGTGACAACTTGTCAACAATTGCTTGCCTGCACAGGTACGGACAGGGGACATCCCCTTGGAGGGGCATACGAGGAGCAGGCCAGGCACCGCAGGGACAGGATCAGGGGATGCCAGAAGGAGGCAGTGAAGGGGAGGTGGGTGCAGGAGTGTCACCGGCAACTGCAGTGGAGGGGTCTGACTCAGGGGGCTGGCACCACCGCAGGGCTCAAGTCAGATGGTGTTGGTGCTGCAACCACTGCAGTGGGCTGGTCAGATGGAGTGGACTGGGTCCCCAATGCAGTGCCCGAGTCAGACGGGGTGGTTGTGGACTCCACCGCAGTGCATGACTCCAAGGTAGTGGAAGGGGGGCAGAAGAGCTGGGCAGGACAGAGGGGGGGACACGGTCTCCACACCAGTGGCACAAACAGGCAGAGCGTCTGGTTTGGTGGTGGAAGAGCAAGTGGCAGGGGGGGAGGGCCTAAGCAGTTTGGGGATGCGGTATCGGTGTGTGGGGGAACCTGGGGCAGGGTGTGGCGGTGGAACCTGTGGAGTGGTGGCCTGGGGATGGAGGTGAGAGACTGGGTGGTTGACTTGCAGGGCGGTGGTGGGGTCTTGCTCTTCCGGGACCGGGGGGACTTGCGGGGGGGGCTCACTCTGCCTGCGCCTGGGGGAGGGTGTCCAGGGGCGAGGGGCACTCCCCTCTTTGTGGGTAGACTTCCTCTTCCCCCGGTATGCTGGATCAGCGGGATTGGAGGGGAAGAGGCCGAGGTCACTGAGGAAGAGCTGCTGATCAGGTGGGGTTGCAGGTGAGGCAAGGGAAGGGGTCTTGGAGGGAGAGGATCTTGAGGATTGCGGAGTGACTGTGGTTGCCTGTGTGTGTTCCCCATCCCCTGTGTCTGTGGTATCAGTCCCCTGAGGATGCTTGTGTGCACGTCTTGCCTTTCTCTTGGGTGTGTCTGTGCTGCTCGTGTCTGTGTGTTTGGGTGACTGTGCAGGTGTGCATGTGCTTTGGACAGGTAGGGGGGCAGGAAGTGTGGATGGGGCAGAGGTGGGAGGGGTGAGGGACTGTTGGAGGAGGGACACTGCTGCCGTCAGGGAGGAGTCCATGGACTTATTGCTTCTCTGTAGGGCAGATATACCCGTCGAGATGCCCTCCATGAACGACACCAGCTGTGTCAACAGAGTGGTGTGTGCATGGAGGACACTCAGCATTGCTGTCTGCCCTACATGGAGCTGCCTAAGGAGGTACACAGACTCCCCACTCAGGGCAGCAGGGGACACAGGGGCAGGGGGTGCGGTGCCTGGCACGAAGGAGACACGCTCCCGAGTACGGGAGCCTCCACGGACCTCAGGAATGGGAGCCAATGGGAGGGCGGTGGTGGTGGTGGTGGCGGGGCCAGACACACTAGCTGGCCTTTGGTGGCTGCTGACACCCGCCTCCACAAGGGAGTCATCCTCCGAGCTGCTGTGGTCCTCAGCTGAGGTGGATGGTGCTGAGGATTCCTCGGTGTGGCTCCCTCGCCCTCCGTGCCACTGGGTCCCTCTGACCACTCGTCCGATGCTGACCCAGTCTGGCTCCGCTGCTCCTCCTGGTCCGTGGAGCTGTCCCCTCCTGTGGCCGTGGATGTATCTGCAAACAATTAGGGAAACAGACAAACATCAGTCACCTGCACTGACCGCACACACCACAGTAAGTACAGCACATTACAGAGCAAGCCCTGGCATCCTTAGTTGAACATTGCCTAAAGTCCCCACACAGATTCGGGGAAGCCAATTGTCAGTCTGATGGTCAACCATGGGACTCACACCCCTCCTGCCCTTGCACTCATCCGTCTGGTGCCTGTCTGATGGTAAGACCCCAGTGCGGACACATGCACCACCTACACAGTTGTTGGACATTGCAGGGAACACGGTGAAGTATGTGAACATGCACACATCACATCTCTTGCCACTGAGTCAGTGCAGGTGTCCGGATAAAGGGATGGCCAGAGTCTAAATAGAAATGCATGTGATGCATACCAGCACCAGACACCTTGATGCACCCATGTCCGGATAGTCAATGCCACAATGGGGTGCATGTTGCACATGTCACTCCCCTGCAGGATCAGTCTCAGGAAGTTTAATGCCATGACACAGGAATGCGTGCAAAGTCATACATTACTGTCTCAAGTCACATGGCCATGGCAGCCTGCCAACAACAGTCTGCACTGTGTCACAATCCGAGGGCATGGGGAATGCAAGTTATGTGACTGACAAGTGCACATGTCCATCCCCCAAATACCACATCATCTGTACTACTATTTGTCCACGTCATACCAACTGGACATATGGGGGACATGAAACACAACTCTCTGAACATGAGCACCTCACAGTGTGCTGTGAATGACAACACAGCTGCCTGACAGTCACAGTCGCAAACACCTGTATATATATATATGTAGCTGAAAACCTCTCAATAGAAGGATGAGCATAGTGTATTTATGTATTTACTTCACGGCCCCCGCATCCCGTCTCCACCAACGCTCTCCATTCACTGAGTCATCGAGAGTCCCTTCACATAGAAGAACCACTGACGTTCAAGGATTTGTGTATGAAACAGATACTACAGTGGGCCAGAGTACAGGGAAGTAAAGAGTTAAACCCGCAGAGAAAACATTAGCAGCTGGAGAAAGCCAAAGTTCCCGCACTTAGGTGTAGAGAAACAGAACTGTCCAGGTTTGATTGCTGCGTCGCTAACGGTCACAAGCTAAAGGTATTCTAGAACGTTCCTTTGTTTTGTGACGTCTGCTTGTTTTGAGATGCACTGTGGCTTCGTTCACCGCGTGGCCCCTGTAAGGCAAGCTTGAACGCCCAGAAATGGTAGCTGCAGTCATCTGCCCTTTGTTGTTCACCTCCTTTATCTTTGACTGCATGCAGCCACTAACTCATGGTGTCCTCTGTTTGCTGTCTCATTAACTCATGTGATGTTTCTGTCTGGCAGCAAAGTCCCTGCTCACAACTAATTGCCCACAAACACAATAAAGAAACAGTAAGGTAGCCTGTGAGTTGGTTGAGAAACACCTTGACTCCATGGGTCACCCTCATGGCCTCTCCTTGCACCTCCTTTGTTTGCAAAAGCTGAGGTGCTATCTCGGCTCCTGCCACATAAAGATAACTGGAAAAGGAGATAGGGAGCAAGCACAGAGAACTCAATGACCTGCAGCGCTTACCATTTTTAGGTCTGGCTTGACAGCGCAACTGTCTGCAAGAGCTATTGTTACCAGTTCTAATACATTTAGTGAGTTTTGGAACCACCCAGAAGGGATATTACCCTCTCACCTTATTCTATTTGCTGTTTGGTCAACCATTATGCCTCATACGGAGCGCTTGCATTGCAATGCATGAGAGACTATCTTAGATTTTAAGTACACATGGAAACATCACACATTACATCATTGATCTCATACATGCTTTTTATACAGAAAGCAATCCTGTCTTACAACATATATTTGGTTTTGAGTCAGCCACAATGGGCAGCCTTAAGCCCACTCACAGCAAGATGAAGATTGTTAAAAAAAAAGGTAGCTATTGTTCTAATCTCCGAGCCCTAGAGTGAACACAGGAACAAATTGCATCTCTGATGGCAAAAATGTGGACTGTCAATCAATCAATCAGGTCGTACTTGTAGAGTGCGGCTTGTCACACAAGAGGGTATCCAGGCGCTTGCAGCAGGCCTCAGTCAAAGAGCCAGATCTTGAGCCCCTTTCTGAAGCGGGTCAGTGAGGGAGCGGTGTGGAGGTGGAGGTGGGAGTTCTAGGCTTTGGCGGTGAGATGGGAGAAGGAGCGTCCTCCAGTGGTTTCATGTGCAGCGTCGTGTGTGAGAGATCTGTACAAGCATGAGGTGTGCAAAGCAGAGGTTCCTGGGGTGTTGGTGGAAATGCAGGCGGTGGTTCATGTAGGCAGGTCCTTGGTCATGGAGGGCTTTGTAGGTATAGGTCAGGAGCTTGAAATGGCATCTCTTCTGGACCGGGAGCCAGAAGAGGTCTTTAAGGTGCTGGGTGATGTGGGTTCTCTTAGGTAGGTTGAGGAGTGGCTGTGTTCTGTATGGTCTGAAGTCTTTGCATGGGTTCTGCGGTAGTGCCTGCGTAGAGTGCATTGCCGTAGTCCAGTTGGCTGGTGATGAGGGCCTGCGTCACCGTCTTCCTTGTGCTGGTGGGGAGCCCACTTGAAGATTTTTCAGGGCGTGTGGAAGCAGGCTGAAGAGACAGCGTTGACCTGACTTTTCATGGAGAGTTCACTGTCGAGGATGATGTTGAGGTTGCGGACGTGGTCTTTCAGCTTGGGGGTGGGTCAGAGTTCTGATGGCCACCAGGAGTTGTTTCCGAGGGCGGTGTATTTGCCGAGGATCAGAACTTCAGTTTTGTCTGTGTTGAGCTTCAGGCAGTTGTCCTTCATCCAGGCTGAGACACTCTTCATACAGTTGTGGAAGTTGATCTTCGTCGCGGTGGGGTCGGATGAGAATGAGAGGATGCGCTGGGTGTCATTGGCGTAGGAGATGATGTTGATGTCGCGTGATCTGATGATGTCTGCGTATGGTGTCATCTAGATGTTGAAGAGGGTTGGGCTGAAAAGAGCCTTGGGGGATGACGCAGATGGTGTTCTTGGCTTGTGATGTGAAGGAAGGGAGGGAGGTGGACTCTCTGGGTGTGTCGCATGAGAAAGGATGCCATCCATCTGAGCGCATCATCTGTGATGTCGATCTGGCGTAGGCGGTAGATGAGTGTGTGGTGGGAGATTGTGTCGAAGGCTGCGGAGAGGTCAAGAAGGATCAGGGAGACTGATTCTTCTCTGTCAAGTAGGGCGTGGATGTCGTCTTTCACGGCGATCAGAGCTGTCTCAGTGCTGTGGTTGATTCCAAAGCCTGATTGGGATGGGTCGAGTAGGTTGTTTCTCTCCAGGTGTTTGGTGAGTTGGAGGTTGATGGCCTTCTCCAGGACTTTGGTAGGGAAAGAGCAGAGAGATGGGGCAGTAGTTCTGTAGCTCGCTGGAGTCTGCAGGGGGTTTCTTGAGGAGGGGTCTGACCTCAGCGTGTTTCCATACCTCGGGAAAGGTGGCTGTGGTTATCGATGCGATGAGGATGGAAGTGAGTTGGGGGCTGATCTCGTCTCTTCCAAGGTTGGAAAGACGGTGGGGGCAGGGGTCGGTAGGATCCCGAGTGGATGGAGTTCATAAGAGCAGTAGTGTTTGGTCTGAGTTGTTCCCATGTGGGGAGCGGGTGTTAGGTGGTGGTGGTTGATTTAATGCTGAGGAGATTGGAGGGTTGGAGATTGAAGTTTTTGTAGATGGTTGCTATCTTGTTGTGGAAGTGGTCAGCGAGGGCGTCGCAGAGTTCCTGTGAGGCAGGGATCAAGTTTTTGGTGGCGGACGGGGAGTGAACTCCCTGACAATGGTGAAGAGTTCCTCGGCTTGGTAGGAACTGGTCTCAATCTGGTGGAGAAGGGCCTTCTTTTTTGCAGCTTTGATCTGGCGATGGTATTCGTTGAGGCCTGATTTGAAGATGGCTTGGTTGGTGTGGTTCCTGCTGATGCGCCATTTTCTTTCCAGTTGTTTGCTGTTGTTTGCAGTTGTCAGACTGTAATATAAGTACACACACACAGACTGGGAGCAAACATTGAACTGAAAGAGAAATGCAGAGGGGATGCACGAGGAGCCGTTCAATATGGTGCATGGGATGTATGTGCATGTACTCACTGGCTTCGCCACTTGTATCTTGGGACAGTTGTAGCACCTACGGGCCACACTGTGGTGCTTTCTCACAAGGTGGAGATGGAGTGATCTGAGCATAAGTGTATTAAACACTTGTTGAGTCAGGTATCCTTTCATGCGTTAGTAACTGAAGGAGTTTGAACTGCAATCTATGGACTGTGCCGATACTGACCAGAAAAAACAAGATATTGAAGAGATTTAATTTGAGAAATTGGTGACAAACTCTACTGGCTTCATATTGAGCAGAGTGCTAGACCTAGGCCATTATTGTTCATAAGGTGGGTCCTGAACTGTTCAGTTTTTCCCCTTGCTAGATTTGTGCCTATAGCAAAACAAAATGCTGTAACCGTATTGTACTTCACTGGTTCTCCATTGAGACCCTGGGCCTATGTTTTGTGACATATTTTTTCTTGTTTTAGTGTGCTCTCATTAGACTGCGAAGATGCCCCTGTAAATGGGGACATATACAACGTATGCGCTTTAACCAATATGGGTTTAAACCTTTTATAAGAAAAAGCTGATCCACTGACACAGGTAAAAGAAAGCATTATCATATTCAGCAAGCTTTAATTGTGTGCTTGCATGTAAGTCTAGGGCACAACGGAAAAATATTGTTTGGTGGAAAATAGATTTTCTGTTGCTTAGTGACAAACCAGAACACTTAATCCCTGGATATGCGTAAACAATCATTTGAGTAAACAAGGCCAACCTCAAGAGTTGACTTGCTGGTCACGGCCTGGCTGATGTTTGAAGATGGGCAAGTCTAGACTGGATCCATGTTTGACATATGTTTCCGGAGCATTTCTCCTTAGTTTTACTGGACTGAATCCCATCCGACTAAGCTACCTGATAACAAGTCCAGGTGAACATCTAGTAATTGTATCACATCTATATCTGATTATGGCTTGTGATGCTAAATGCATTGGCCATTTAGTTAAACGGTGGTTCCAGACCTCCTCCCAGTGGGCAGATGTCCACTTCATCACTGGTATCTGCTAGGATCTCACTTACAGGTCTGTACGTCGAAACACTTTCAAAATGTGTATTCATTTGTTACAAACTGTCTAGAAAATCACCGTCACTTATGAACTGTTCAAAGTGGAGGCGTGTTTTTTTTATAAGACATCAGCTGATGAGTAATAACATAAATGCAGCGAATGTCAGCATAATTGCCGATGCTCACTATTATAAGAGAGAAACTCTCGGTGCTACTGGAAAAGTCCACTAAACCTAATACTTAATCCTGAAAAAAAAGCTCTACGATCAATGATTTAGAAATAGCGAAATCCGGCATTTAGAAAAACTTCCAAATAGTATGGCTCCAACAAAGCCCTTTGTAGAAAACTAAAATGGGATGGGCTGGGCATGCAGGGACTGCAGCCTGTTCCAAGATCTGCAGGACAAGGATAATGATGTAGATGTTCTTGACTTGGAGGGCTAGCAGGATACAGGCTCAAAGGTCCACCAGGCAGTGCTATGCTCTTACTGATGGGGTCGGGAAAGGGAGTCTTGAGTGGCGATGGTATATGTTTGGTGTTTCTGAGACTAGTGTTGGGTTGTTGAGCTGTCCTTGGTCAAGTGGGGTTGAAAGGTACCTTCAATGGTCACACTGAACATGTCAGTCTGCACGTTTTTGTCATCTCTGCTTTTCCCACTCTAAGAAAGCCACCACCATCTTAGATTTCAAGATGGCTACCAGTATACAGCAGTCGATAACATGGACAGCTCTGTGTATTATGGTTTCTCTGCAAAGAATCACCCCTGTGTAATGTGGGCTCTGAACTATTATATACTAGGATGGTATTAATCCAATAGTGTGCAGAAACACTTTCAGCCAGCTCTCTTAGCCAGCACTTTTGTGCTCTTCTATTCCAGAAACCTTTGTCTGCTATCTGTTCCTACTCTCAACAAATGACTCTATTCTGTTGTCATCCTGTGGTCTTAGTTTGTCTGCTGATCTCAGTGGCACAACGAAACTTGAGGGGGCCCCACTGGAAAGTGCATGGAGAGGGGCCCCCATGATCCAGGCCCGGTCAGGAGCTCTCAAGCCTGCCTGTGCACGGTACTCGGAGGGGGCTCCCTGGAGCTCGGGGACCCGCCCTGCACGGCAGGGTCTGCGGGGCTATTGTTAACCCACTGGTTGATCTGTTCTAGCATTCAAGCATTGCAGTTCTGAACCACCTTCCGGACCACCTACCAAGGAGGTTTTGGTGCCATATACCTTTTTGCCCCTGGGTGCCCGAGGACATGTTTCTTTATCCAATGCAATCCACGTGACAGAGAGTGGTATTTCTTATAGAGTTATCACAGAACCTGCACAATGCTAGTGAACGAGGGAACACTGCATCTAGCTGTTGACATCCAGTAATATTCAAATGCAGTTTCCATTTTGATCCTGGTGTTTTTGTGTGGCTGGGACAACTACCACCTTTGCTGTAATGGTACAATCCATGAATCTGAAGTAAAGTTTAGTAAAGGAGAATGGATCTTCTAATAGTCCCGAAAAATTGTGGAATACTTATAAATGAGTTGAATGGAAAATAACACTCAGGATCAATATGCATGAGCAAGTGAAGAAAATAGGGCAAGAGCTGAATATTATAATTTGTTATACCCAAGAAAGAGATGGTAGGAAGAAAGACTACCAGAGTGAAAGTATTTTATTTGATTGAAATGTTGGATTACTTCATTTATTCACCATTGAATACAAAAAGGCATTACATTTGCATTGATTTTGAACTTTATTGGACTTTCAAGAAGTGACAGAAAAGTACTATTTTTATTGTATTTAAACATTCAGAAGTTCTTTCTATTAATAGTGAATAACTCACGATGGTGAACAGATACTTGGCGACGGTCTTCATTAGTGGTACGGATCTGTAGGTGTGTTGCAAGTTTATGGAGTTATACAGCATGGACACTGTTGATGGAACATGTGGAGCTGAAGAATGGCCAATGGGGGACGGCTATTCATTTAAGAAAGCAAATCTGCGGCTGGCCAACTGCATCAAATCTACCAACATGGCTCCCCAGTTAATTTATGGTTCCCTGACAGCATGTGGTCAATATTCCTTCTTTACACATTCTAGCCAAGGGCTCACTCAATAAGCCAACACACTAATGCCTGAGTAGTTTACTAAAGACAGACCTTAATTTTTGTGTGAATCTAGGCCATCATTACAAGTTGCCAGAATTCTCGATGGGGCTGGCAACAAAAGTTACTAGCCTCATCAGGAATCGCAAGTGATATAGAATTACCACACCCTCTAACCTCGGATGTGGCAATTCAACATGTGTTACATGGACACATTTTCCAAATCATACCTGTAGAACTTTGTACATAGTAAAATACCCACATTATGGGTTTACATGTATGAATCAGTGCAGAAACACATTTTTCCGCATGTTATTCCTCATTTCGAACATAAGTTCCAGTGCCCAAAGTTTTGCTCAAAAACCTGCATCTGTAGCTATCTAATGTAAGGGGTGGCCAGTAGCGGCTGGTGACATTTGAAAGTGGTGAGGTGTAAAAGTTCGGGATGAGCAGTATGTTGCTAGCGAACGCAGCGAGCGAGCCCGTCTGTCATAATGAGGGGATATGGGGGGGGGGGGAGTTCTCCCCGTAAGAAAATTTGTAATAAGAGTGGGCAAATGGTGCACTTTTAAGTACATTTGAGAAAGCAAGAAGGTTAATAAGGCAACTGTGAAACTGTAGTTACGACATTAATAAAGAGATTTCATATGATAATGATGTAGGTAGCTGCTTACTCAGTATAACCGCAAAACTTCATAACAGACTTTGAGATAACAATGCAATGCCTGCTGCTGTGTGTCAGCTCATTGTAAGAGGCGCCGGCGACTGTATCCTCGGAGGTGTACACACTGCACACCCACATGGTTTAAACAGGATTGTGGCCACCGAGCGGAATCTCCGTGAAAAACCTACTCGCTCTTGAGGACAAAGAACTGAGTGAACTGACGCAAAAAAAAAACCGCTAACTACATAACAAAGGAAAATAAAATGAATATGGGTGGAGGCAAATACAAAATGACGAGGAATTTGCCCACTTTTACAAAAGTGATGATGTATAAGAGGGGGAGGAAGAAATTAAACTCAGTCTGTTTTGAAAAAAAAAACAGTCATCCGTTTTTGAATTACACACTTCGGGGGTTTGAATCGAAGCAATTGCTGCAATACACCACCTAATGTTGACACTACGAGGTGTTCAGACTAGACATCTTCCATGTAAACTACAACACATGATGGTGTATTGTTTGGAGAAATACTCCACCAAATGACTTCGTTTTTCATGCACACACTGAGTAACGCACGACTGGCAACACTACATGGCGCACTTCATAATCTATCTTCCCTTTGGAATCGTTTTGATTACCTCATCCCCCAGTTAGCCACGTAGCAAGATTACTTGTGAATACCTCCCACTCGGATTATGCATGTAGAGTTAATCTGCTAACCTTCCAACTGACACCGCGCAGTATTGTGTATTGATCCAAGCACGGACTTGAATACTGCAGTTTCGAACCATTTCCAGAGGCTTTGAGACAGGCTCTGTGCGTGAAATTCTAAAGCAGCCTTTGACTGATGTGATATACCGTAAGCATTTCTAGCCGCAAACTGTGCCCATAAATTGTTTATCTGCCTCAGTTAAATTTATCATATCCACACATTACACAGTCCTTCGTTCTCCATCAATTTTTAAATTGTTTGGCATTCATGTGAAAGATAGAGGGCATCTTTGCTATGATGTCAAGCATTATTTAAACTCATAATGATGACGAATGTCCTTTTCTGTGTTGTGTGATAGTTAGGGTCTTCAGGGGTGTAAAGCAGGCCCCTGCAGCCTCTGCTCTGACGAGGTGTGTAGACTAGAGTGCGTGCATGAAAAACTAAAACATTTGGTGCTGGTGTATTGCTCGGAGCAATACCAGTCACGGCTCGCAATACTCGCAAGGGAGGGGGGTCTCGCGCGGGGGTGGGGGGCCGCGGGGGTTGAAAATAAAGTAGCTTAAACTTACCTGACTGGGTCCGCCGCCTCTGCTGTCTGCTTCTGGGCCGGGGTCCGCGTTTGGCGCCTTCACCGTCTGCTTCTGCTGAGTGGCTACTGGCTGGCAAGCCCTCTCAGGCTCTCAGCCAATCCAGACGCTGCTCCAGAGTCCAGCAGCGCCAGGATTGGCCTGGAGCAGGGTCACTTCCTGCCCATTAGGAGACCGGGGGCTGCGAATGAAGCAACCCTCGCTCTCCTAAGGGGAAGGCTTAGTGCGCATGTTCGGGCTGGTCTTAAAAATGACCAGCCCAAAAACGAACATGCGCACTATTGCGCTGTCACTCACTCTGAGTGCTGCCGCAGCCCCACCCCCTTCAGCATCCCTCGTTCTACTTCTGACGCTAAAAGCGTCAGAAGTAGAACGATTTCTAAATGGGGCCGTGGGCCCGTGGCATTGGTGGGGCAACGCCCGAACGCCCGCAATGGACGCACCGCCACTGGGGGTGGCGAATACCAAGGTTGCTGCAGTCTTGCTTCCACCTCATGCATCTTTCATTCACCACCAGACCCTTTATCTCCCTCTTTCATGTTCTTTCCAACCTTGCTTTCTTTCTCTGCCACTGTTTTTTCAGCTTCCTCTTCCTCATTCTTTCCCCTTTTCGTGTTTTTCTCTCTCTTACTCTGGACCAAAGACTGATGAGAAAAAATGAGTGCCGATCCCAAAAACGAGTGTCAGTGAGTCCCCACCTGCAACCTTCGGCTCAAAATCATCATGGGGCAGATTTACAAGAAACTGACGTATCTCTGCATCATAGCAGAGATGCGTCAGTTTACATGCGTCGTGCAAAAAAAACCTTGCGCCACCATGGATGCGTCGCATTTACAATGCGGCGCACCATGGCGCAAGGATTTACAGATGTGTCACGCATCTGTTGGTGCAAAGGTCCCGCATTGCTGGAGTCGTGTCGCAAGCACGACGCAACTCCAGCAATGCTCAGGAAGGCCTATACCTATTGTGCTGCGTCACACCTTACACCTGCTTGAACTAGGCGTAAGGTTTTGATGCAGTGGTGTAGAAGTGGCGCAGTGAAATCTGTAGATTTCACTCGTCACTATTACGAGGCTTTCTTGCGTCGGAACGCCCATCCTGCATACATTATACCTGACGCAGGTATAATGTGGCGCAGGGCTTTACAAGGGGACGCATCTCCCTAGATGCGTCACGTTGTAAATAGGGCGCAACGTGGAGCATTGTTTATGCCGTTGCTGCGTCACAAAAGTGACACAACGGTGGCACAAAAGTGTCGCAAGGGGCTTGTAAATCTGCCCCCAAGTGTTTAGAAACTTGGGGGCATATGTATGAAAAATCCGTTCTGCGAGTCCTTAATAGCGATATTTAGCGAATCGCTATTAAGGACTCGCAAAAGGCAATGTATGTAGGATTCGCAATATTAATTGCGATTCCTACGTATTCCTTAATTGCCAATCGCAAATTGCGATTCACAATTAAGGAATACCTTCCCATTCATTCCTATGGGCCTAGAGGCCCATAGGAATGAATGGGAAGACATTCGCAATTTGCGAGTACCCATTAGGTACTCGCAAATTGCGAATGCAATTTCAAGGGTGCAAGGGTGTCAAAAGGACACCCTGTTCCACCCTGAAATGAGCATGTGTGCACATGTGACACACATACATGCCCTAAGGGCATGTATGTGCGCCACATGGCACTTTGAAAAAATGTCAAAAAGTGCATTTTTCAAAGAAATTGCAAATTACCACCAACTTAAAGGTGGTGGTAATTTGCGATTTCCAAAGGCGAAATCGCACAACTTGGGTGCTTCAAGAATTGCATTTAAGGAATTGCAATTTGCGATTCCTTAATGCATTCGCAGAATAGGGAATCGCTAATTTTGCGATTCCCTATTGTGCAAGGGCCTTTTGGGATGATACATCCCAAAAGGCTTTTTCCCGTTCGCAAACGGGCCGATTCTGAGAATCGGCCCGTTTGCGCATGGGAAATAAGCTTCATACATATGCCCCTTGGCTGCGTCTTGCATGTCTCCACAGACTCCACTCCTCTAAACTCTCCCCACCCCAACCAAACTGGTGGGCAGTGTTACAAGGCTTGTAGTGCCCAAGAGAATAACAGTCTGCACTGTTGTGACAAACCATTCACTAGCACTAGCACTAAATTCATTACAAGGTTGATAGGAGTGCACCTAGAATCTAACTAGGTCCAATTGTGTGATTGAAAATAAATTGCTTGAAATTATGTGTTCGTTCAAGACGTCCACAATGTGATGTCCATATTTGTCAGGTGTAGAGGATGCTAGGATTAAGAAACACGCCAGTCCGATTTTGCTTGAACATTTCCGTCTAACCAATCTTAAATCAATCAATCAATCTCAATAGAAAATGAGGCCGCGAGGGACCTGCTTTTGGTGTGGGTGTGGGAGTTTTAAGTCGCGCAGCTCTCTGCACGAAAACAAACAACCTCAAGGACACAGCACTTTGGCCCGCTCTTTGGAAAAAAACAAAAGTAAGTATTCGCTCCTGGTCACCTCGAAATTAGCCTCTTCTTGAAAATGCATGCACCTAGAAGTCTGCACTGCTGTTCTCACTCTAGAACAAGAATTGGTTATGCCCCCAGGCTGTAAGAGCGAATGGTTCCCTGCACCTCAGGTGCAGGCCACATCCCTTTTTAAAAGAGAAAACTCCATATAAATGGGAGTATAGAATACTGCAAGGAGGGAATCCATAGCACCTCTGCTGGAAGGCCCTCCGTGGGAATTTGAAAAGGTGAACTCTGTTATCACACACAAGTCTACTTGCTTGAATGATCGGTATTCAGCCAAAATATCAAAAATATCGTGAGACACAAATATTGTGGGACAGAATATAGAAGGAAAAAAATTATTTAAAAAAATGTGGATATCATTTTTTTAATATAGTTGTACATGATATTGTTTTTAAATTATTCAGCTGAGTTGTATTGTTTTTGTGTTTGAGTTATTATTTTAATGTTACGAATATTAAAATATTTTAATTTTTTTTATTTGATAATATATTTTAAGATTTTTTTATTATACGTCAATATGTTTTGGGAAGGTTGTTGTGTTTTCTAGCGGAGTGTGATGGGATGTTTTTTAAATATATTTATTTTTTAACTTATACTTGTTTTATATTTTTATTTTGTATTAAATATTTTTGTAATTTCTAGTGATTTAGTATATAATTTAAAAAGAGTGTAACCATTTTAAATTGTTAATTGGTTAATTAGATGATTGATTGCATTAATTGTTTTTAATAATTAGGATATTAATTATTTATAATATGTTAAAGTTTTTTGATATAATAATAATTTAGTGTTATGTTTAAAATAATGCAAACTGTGATTTTCTTTTCTGTTATCAATTAATTGTTTTTTAGGGTTTTTTAAATTTTAGGGCAATGGGGTGAGAAGTATTTTAAATGTTTTTTACATTTTTAATTGATATCATTTTTAATACATTTGTATGCATAATTTTATATGTTAATTTCGTGTTTTTCTTTTTAAATAATTATATAATTTTAACACAATTTTGGTTTGTGGAAGTTTATTTTATATATATCTATATATATCTATATATATATATATATAGATATATAGATATATATAGATATATATAGATATATAAGAAAGTCTTAATTTTATTAAAGACACGGAGGCGAGTATTATCCCACCACAACACTATTAACGTGTTCTTTCTCCCTCCCGACAGCAGCTCCAGCTCTGCCAACTGCTTCTTCCTGATCGGGGACGTCGCTCACAGGAGGATTCTGTTCTTCTACGTCCTTCTTCAACGTATTGTAGTGGGCCTTCGGTCTTTGTTCCTGCTCCAAGGATGACTTTTATGGAACTTTGCCAAGAGATTTCTGTTTTGACTCTGGCTTGTTTTATTGTTCTTTCTATTTTCCCTTTGTTTACTGAAAATATCTAACTGCTCCCATAAGAAAAGAGGGCTGTTCGCAGTCAAGCAGGACGTTATACATAGTGCTGTTACATGGTTGGCTTTTGTTGTGCATTCTATGTTGTCCCATTGGTCAGCTTGTCGCTTGGCTTTTTGGGAGATGTAGTTTTATTTTTTATCTTGGCTGCTATTAAATTTAAGCAAGATTAGAAAGCATAATATTCGCCTCCGTGTCTTTAATAAAATTAAGACTTTCCTTCATTAATTACTAGGAAAATTTACATTAGCAGTCCAAATGAAATATATCCATTGTAGTCACAAGCTTGAGTGAGCGCAAGGGAAACTGGCCGGCAAGAATAAGGCCTATCCCTGTACCTTTGAAAGTGTTAGGAGCTGGAGGAGTTCTGCCAAAATGAGGCGCAGTGGTCTAAGATGTCCCAGACAGGCCAGTTTGCTGAATTTTCTGAACACAAGTGTACAGAACAATGACCAGATGACCTCAAGGATCTAAACCTGTCCTCCAGTGAGAAATGATCTTCTCCGTAGCAAGATTGCCCCTAAACCAGGTGATCCACTCATCACTCATCTGCACTATTTGTTCCCCCAGAATGCTAGAATATCCTGTTTTGCTGAGACGATGGCTATTGTTATATGTTTACTTGTTGGAACTTATATGACCTCTCACCTGGAAATGGCAGTCCAAGAACAACCACCCCTGGCTGTTGCGGGATATTTTTTATTAAATGCCCCTTTTACCACACAAAGGATCTCTTCTCAGTAGGATCATTGACAATATTGATGCACACAGTATCGATATACAAAAATATTGGAAAATAAATATTGATAACAATAATATTGCTTTCCTATACTTAACTAATAAAATCACAAATATTGAGAAGAACAAATATTGTTTTTAAAAATATAGATGTTTACTTATATCAAAGCCAAAATATCGGAAGCAAAACAATTGTCACCCTTAAATAAACATGATTTGTCAAAAATATCGTCTCACACAATATTGACTACAATAATATCCCCAAATTAATTACATTATCATTAATAAACATAAATATAACTACTTTTTATGTTAAACAAACAATTACAATACATTTTAAACAATGTATACACACTTTAACAAAATGAAATCATATTACATCATCGAAATTAATTATAATTTATCCCCCCAAAATACCTAAATACATAACAATATGAGCACAATACATATTTACAAAAATTACAAACATTTATACAACAATATGAATATTTAAAAAAAATAAAAAAAAAAAAAATATATATATATATATATATATATATATATATATATATATTTATATTTATATTATAGGGAACATGGAACATATCCTATGCCCAGACACAGGCATTAAGGAATCTCGAAGCAGACGAGGGAATTGTGATCAAGCCCTCGGACAAAGGGGGAAATATGGTGCTACAGACCCGAGAGAACTATTGCAAAGAGGCATATTTGCAATTGAGGAACCCTGACAACTACTCTGAAATAACAGTCGGTGTGTACATGGATAGCATACGGGATTACGATCAGTTAATCTTGAAATGGCAAGCTAAAGGAATGCTTTCAGCGGAGGAGTTTGCTTTTCTGTCCATATCTCATCCGAGGATACCGACTTTCTATCATTTACCGAAAGTCCATAAGCACAAATTCAATCCACCTGGAAGACCAATAATTTCCTCCATTGGCGGCTTACTGGAGAATATGTCCAGATTTATTGACTATTTCTTATTTCCCAATGTGTTGGAACTATCATCTTACACCAGAGATACGAAGGACTTTCTGAAGCATATTGAGGGGGGTGGCATGGGAATCTGACATCCTCATGATCACTTTAGATGTGGCTAGTTTATACACCAGCATAGCACATCATGATGGAATTAATGCGACAAGGCATTTTCCAAGAAATTGGCCCCTAAAATATGCAGAACACAATGAGATGCTGATAGAGTTCCTATATTTTTGCCTATATAATAACATATTCATCTTTGAGGAACATATGTACAAACAGCTGAGGGGGACGGCCATGGGAGCCTGCCCCCAGCTACGCGAACTTGTTCGTGGGCTGGTGGGAGAAGCAGGAGGCCTGGTCAGATGGATGTGACGGATGGGTGGAGAGCACTGTCAGTTGGAGACGTTATATAGACGATCTCTTTCTGATATGGCGAGGCACTGAGAAATCAGCCCTACAATATATTGAGTATCTCAATTCCAACTATTTGAGAGTATTTGTAGCAGAGGGACAAATACAGACATCTCTTTTTAGGAAGTCAACTGCTGGGAACTCAGTGCTACACGCAAATAGTAGTCATCCCAGTAATTTGAAAAACAGCATTCCATTTGGAGAGCTTTTGAGGATCAAAAGGAATAGCTCAAGGAAAGAAGATTATGAGAGAGAGAAATCTGAAAGTATCCGAAGATTTCAGGAAAGGGGGTACAGGAGCAGTACTCTGAAGGTAACAATAAAGAGAGTGGCAGGGAAACCTAGAGCAGACCTATTAAAGGATGGTAGTAAAAAGGATCAACCTTTAGTAAAAAACAACTTTAGGCTCATAACAAGCTTTTCGAGGGCAGCCAACAGCGTACGTAAAATCATGCAGGCTAACTGGCAGATCTTGAAGTCTGACACAGTCATAGGGAAGGCACTGCCATCCCATTCGTCACTCACATTCAGGAGAACTCGCTCCATCAGAGACCAGCTGGTGGACAGTCACCTGTCACCGCTAAAAGTACAAAGAAGCATTTCAGGCCTATTAGGCTTCTTTCCGTGTGGTAGATGTAAGGCCTGTGGGAACAGCACTAAGGTAACTACATCGGTTCATATTACTAAGTTTATGAACTGCAACACCCCATATGTAGTGTACTGCCTCACGTGCCCGTGTAACTTACGGTACGTGGGGAGTACTATCCATCCAGCAAAGGTCCGCATTTTAGAACATCAGCGGGCCATTCACAATAAAGATCAGAAACTACCCTGTTGCTAGACATTTCCAAAAATCTCACAACAGCAATAGACAGCTGCTGAGATATTTTTGCATAGATCATGTGCCACGTGACATGAGAGGAGGGACAGGGAGAAAAGGTTGCGTAGATTAGAATCACGCGATATCCTTGATATGGTGACGAGATCACCGATGGGCCTCAACATGGGGGAGGACTTAGGGGTGCATTTGTAAATAGGTGTGTATAGTTGGGGGGTGGAGACGAGTAGGCAACAATTTAGGAGCGGTTATGCCCATTCAGGGCGAGATTGAAACTGACTCTTACAAGCACATGATCAAGAGAATCTACATGGCCTTCATGGCAACGCAGCCCATCCAGGGCGTGATTTGAGATCAAGTATATTTATGCCATCGGATTATCATCGTTTGAACCACTACGATTCACGTAGTCATGCTGATGTTAAATTACAATCTAACATCGCCGTTTGTCAGCGCTTGCCTTGAAGACTAAGGGTATCAGTATCTTCAAAGACAATTTTGTCTGTAAAGAGGGTAGGTCTCTGTACAAATGCACAGTAAGAGTAATAGAGCTTTTCAGGTATAAACATCAAGAGTCAAATTAGGTATTTTACCACTCCTGCATGGCGGAGGCTATTTGTGCTGCCTGACCTTCGAGTGCCTTGCCTGACGTTCAATTATCTCCCAAACAGGATGTGTGTAGATGTATTTAAATGAGGTGTAGCGCGGCGGTCGCCAACACTGAGGAAACGCGTTTGTTGTTGACAGTTGTTTGTGTGCCAATAAATCCTGACTTGGATTATCCCCCGCGAGTGCCTGTGATTCTTTTTGGGAGCGTTGATGAAATTTGCAAGGCTGCCCTCGCACACGTAGCACCCGCCAATGAGTGCAAGAGCATTGCCAGTTTAGGAGCGTTGGATATATATATATATATATATATATATATATATACATATATATATTCACTGAAAAAACCATAGGTTTCAGACACGTTATAGTTACAAATTAGCATTTAAAAAACCTTTGAAATTCACTGAAAAAACCATAGGTTTTAGGGACAGTTATAGTTAGTTGGACATTGCACTCGTACAAAACCCGTGAAATTCCCCCGTTATAGTTAGTTCAGCTAACTATAACTCGCGCCTCGCAATGCACTGCTGATGACGTCACATATTACATCACTCATGACATGGTCAGTGACATCACTGATGACATCACTGATGACATCTCAAATGGCATCACTGATGACATCATCCAGTGACTGTGTGTTTCTGTAAAGTTTAAATATTTTTAAAATATATAGGAAAAGACGTATTGAAGAATGAGTGGGTGTGTAAGTGTCTGTATGGATGATTTAGTAGGTGCGTGACTGACTCTATAAGTGAGTGATTTAACGTATCTTACTGAATGCATGGGTTAGTGACTAAACTGGGTGTATGTCTGTATCCGTCTATCTGTTGCTGTGTAAGTGGCTGCATGTGTTTGTGAATAGCTAAATGAGTGTCTATATGAGTTATTGAATGCTTGTCTGAGTATCTGTATGGGTGCCTGAGTGTTTGTGTGGGAGGGGTGTGTGCAACTCTGTGCATAGATGTGTGAGTGGGTGATTCACTGGGTGGATGGTTTCAAGAGTGCATCTGTGATAGACTGTATGGGTGGGTAAGTGTGTGTAAGAGTGTGTTAGTGAGTGAATGTATGTCCCAGTGGTACATGTGTGAGTAACTACATATGTGAAAGGCAGTATATATGTGTGTTGGAGTATATAAATAGCTATAAGCAAGAGTGAGTGATTGTGATAGTGGCTGTATGGATGATTGTGTGCTTGTATCAGTGATTGTATAAGAGCGTAACAATGTGCTACTATTTGTATGAGTAAGTGAGCTGGTGTGTGTATAACTGTATAGGTGAGTAAATGGCAGTGTGTTTAATTCTTTGCATGACTGACTAGGTGTGTGAGTATCTCTATGGATGAGTGGCGTTGTTTGAGTGTCTATATAGGAGTAAGAGTGCATATGATAGTCCTGTACTGAGTGACCGTAAGTATGAGTGACTGTACGGGTGAGTGAGTGGATGTGTGTGTGTAGACCTAAGAATCAGTGAGTGGGTATGTAGTTATTGGTGTTGGAGTGTCTATGGTTTTGCGAATGGCAGTCTGTAATTTAGAGTGGGTGTATCAAAGGTTATATTAGGGTGTGAGGAGGTGCATCAGATTATCACGTGGATGATGTCATCAGTGATGTCATTTGAGATGTCATCAGTGATGTCATCAGTGATGTCACTGACCATGTCATGAGTGATGTAATATGTGACGTCATCAGCAGTGCATTGCGGGCGCGAGTTATAGTTAGCTGAACTAACTATAACGGGGAATTTCACGGGTTTTGTACGAGTGCAATGTCCAACTAACTATAACTGTCCCTAAAACCTATGGTTTTTTCAGTGAATTTCAAAGGTTTTTTAAATGCTAATTTGTAACTATAACGTGTCTGAAACCTATGGTTTTTTCAGTGAATTTCAAAGGTTTTTTAAATGCTAATTTGTAACTATAACGTGTCTGAAACCTATGGTTTTTTCAGTGAATTTCAAAGGTTTTTTAAATGCTAATTTCTAACTATAACGTGCCTGAAACCTACGGTTTTTTCAGTGAATTTCAAAGGTTTTGTAAATGACAATTTTTAAATGTATTAATTGTTATATTAATTTTTTTCATACTGATTTACTACATTTTTAGAAACAATTTTTTTTTACATATTTTATTTTTTAAATTACATTGTAATTACATTATACATTACATTACAAAAAATACTTTCTCAGAATGAATTACTTTAGTTTAAATACTTTGCAGATAGGCAATAGACTTTTAAGTACAGTAGTTACAGTTGTTGCAATGGGCAACACATTTTCAAACACAATGCAACATTCAGCTCAATGTGAATTTCTAGTTAAATGCAATTAGTTACTTTATGGATTACTTTTGTAACCACAGGACTGGATCCTAGATTCAGTCCTGGTACATCTCCTGTAAACAGTTGAGTAAAAGCGTTTTGGTTACAGTCGTGATTTTTAAGGAATATTATTGTATTTTAAAAGTTGACACTTTGAAACTTTTTCTCATAGAATCACCAATGTTATCCTATGGAAGGAAATTCACTTAGCAGGTAAAAACTGTTATCGTTTCTTTTTCTTACTCAGTGTTGGATCCTGGATCCAGCACTGGTGCATCTCCTGTAAACAGTTGAAAGAATGCGTTTAAGTCATACTGTCGATTTTTAAGGAATATTTGTAGTTTGTGAAAATCAACACTTTGAAACTTTTTTGCTGAAAACCAGTCAATGTTAGCCTATGAAGGAAATTCAAGTTACCGGTAAGTACGGTTAAAATTACTTTTGAGGATCAGTACTGGGCTGAAACATGCAGCACTGAGGTCTCTCCTGATAACAGGTGAGTAAATCGGAATTCGTATTTCGGCTGATTTTAGAGGAATATTTTAAAGTTCCAAAACTCCACACTTAGAAGAATTTCCAAGTGAAACCAGTCAATGTTAGCCTATGAAGGAAATTCAAGTTACCGGTAAGTACGGTTAAAATTACTTTTCAGGATCAGTACTGGGCTGAAAGATGCAGCACTGAGGTCTCTCCTGATAACAGGTGAGTAAATCGGAATTCGTATTTCGGCTGATTTTAGAGGAATATTTTAAAGTTCCAAAACTCCACACTTAGAAGAATTTCCAAGTGAAACCAGTCAATGTTAGCCTATGAAGGAAATTCAAGTTACCGGTAAGTACGGTTAAAATTACTTTTCAGGATCAGTACTGGGCTGAAAGATGCAGCACTGAGGTCTCTCCTGATAACAGGTGAGTAAATCGGAATTCCTATTTCGGCTGATTTTAGAGGAATATTTGCACAATGGTGAAGGGAGGGGGCGGGGCCTGAGGTGACATCTTTGCAAACGCGCCCCGTGGCGCGTTTTAAGTTGGGGGATTAAGTCCCCTTGAATCCTGAGGGTCCCTAGGGGCCAACTAGACCACCAGGAACCTCCAATATGCGCCAGGGGCTGCGTTGCAGAGACGTGTAGAGAGGCCACACCCCTTTTACACCTCTCTGCAACGCAGCTCTGTGGCGCATTCTGGATGTACCTGTTGGGCTAGTTGGCCCCAAGGACCCTCAGGATTGAAGGGATTTAATTCCCCATCTTAAAACGCGCCACGGGCCTGTTTGCACACATGTCACCTGAAGCCCCGCCCCTCCCTTCACCACTGTGCAAACGCGCCCGTGGCGCGTTTTAAGTTGGGGGATTAAGTCCCCTTGAATCCTGAGGGTCCCCGGAGTCCAACTAGCCCACCATATACCTCCAAAAGCGCCACAGAGCTGCGTTGCAGAGAGGTGTAAAAGGGGCGTGGCCTCTGTACACCTCTCTGCAAGGCAGCTCCTGGCGCATACTGGAGGTACCTGGTGGGCTAGTTGGCCCCCAGGGACCCCCAGTATTCAAGGGGAATTCGTTCCCCCTCTGCAAACGCGCCAGGGGCGCGTTTGCAGAGTGGTGAAGGAAGGGCGGGGCCTGCGGGCCCGATTGTTTTTTTTTGTTTTGTTTTTTTCTCTCCTGAAGGGGGCTGTGTGGCCCCCCTTCCTTTTTCTTTTTTGGGCCCTGGGGACCCCATCCCCCAGGGCCTTACACCTTTTTAATTTACCTTTAAAAAAAAAAAACGGGAAGGGGCCGCGTGGCCCCCTTCCCTGAGCCTGTATTGGCCCCGGGGACCCCATCCCCCGGGGCATGGCCTCTATATTTATTTTTTGAGGGGGGCAGCGTGGCACCCCTCCTCTGGCCATTTTAAGGCCCCGGGGACCCCATCTCCCGGGGCCGGCCTTTCCATTTTTTTTTTTCCTCTTTTTTGGGGAGGGGGCCGCGTGGCCCCCTCCCGGGCCACTACTTGCCCCGGGGACCCCATCCCCGGGGCTGGCCCCTCCGTTGGGGACTGTGGGGGTCCCCAATCCCCCCACAGTCCCGCCGGCTCCCCACGTCCCTTGGGAGCCGGCATTGCTGTTCCACATGGGGAGCAGCTGACATGCTGCTCCCCATGTGGAAAAGCTAATCGCTTTGGATATTGGAAGAGAGAGCAGGTTTCCTGCTCTCTCTTCCAATATCCAAAGCAGTTTGCTATGGCAGGACGGGAGCCGCGAGGCTCCCGTCCTGCCATAGCAAACTACAGTGTCCCGGGGGTAGGCACCCGGGACACTGCAGGAGCCGGCCCTGGGGGGTGGTGGTCCCCAGGGCCATCAAGGGCTCCAGGAGGGGGCCGCGCGGCCCCCCTCCCATTCAGTACACAGCCCCGGGGAGGTGGTGGTCCCCGGGCTCTGGGGTCCGTAACGGACCCCCATATTAAAATGTTTAGTGCCCCGGGGAGGTGGTGGTCCCCGGGCGTGTGGGGGCTGGAGCCCCCCACACAGGTTTAATAATTTATTTAAAAAAGCCCCGGGAGGTGGTGGTCCCCGGGGCTGCGGGAGGGCTCAGAGCCCTCCCGCACCATTTTTAAAAAGCCCCGGGGGTGGCGGTCCCCGGGGCTTGGAGGCCCTTGAGGCCCCCCACACATTAAATTATCCCCCACCATGCCCCCGGGACTTGGGCCACCCGGGGCCAATTAACATCGAAGCGCGGAGACCGCGCTTCGATTTTTTCCGGCAGGATTCGCGCACCCTGAGCGCATCCTGCCGATTTTTAAAAAATTTTTTTTTTTTTTGCCCAGGGGTCCTTGTGGGACCCCTGAGCAAACCTAGGGGGTCAGGGTGTTTCTACCCTGCCCCCTTTGTGCGCTTTGCGCACTTGTTTCTGTCCCTCGGTTCTACCGAGGGACAAAATGGCTGCCAACATTTCCTGAATCGGAATGTTGACAGCCAGCTGACAGCCAATTAACATGCAGCTCGTGATCGGGACGGTGCGTGCAGGGTGCGCTCAGGGTGCGCGAATCCTCCGTGCCCATAGATATATATGTACTTTTACTTTTTGATTTTCTCAGCAACTACTGAACGGATTTACACCATTTAACAAAAGGGTTCTTTCTGAACCAAGAACTACCTCTTTGCCAAATTTGGTGTAATTCCGTTCAGCAGTTCAGGCTGTAGCCGTGTCTAAAGTTTCCTATGGGAAAATGCATGGGGAAAACGCGTTTTGGGACCCCCCTTTTTCTCGGCCCCCGCTTGACGTATCACCCCGAGACTTTCAGGGTAGGAGTGGACCGGAGCGCCCCACGAAGTTTGAAAATTTCGCGAAGATACGTCAACCGGCAAGAGAGTTATTTCAAATAGAATGTCGCGGATTTCCTATGGATAATAGGTTGTAACTATAACTATCTACTGGCGACCGCCAGTAGATAATACATACATATATATTTATATATAGATAGATAGATAGATAGATATAGATAGATATAGATATATGAAATTTACTTTCTGTTCCCAATCTGACCTGGCCAATTCCACCACCACATAGCGTCTGTGTCAGTTCACAGCAACGGGTGCCAGGTCCCGTTATACAACAAACCAAATGGTCATACTCATCAATATTTGAGGAAACATGTTCGCACAAAAAGTTCCAACACGCTGGTTTATTGATGATGCTTTTCAGCAATCCTGTATTTATCAACTACTACAATTCAAAATTGGTTGTTTGACTCACATGGACCATCATCTAGGTACCCCTCACTACCTAGCCTTAATTTTTACTGTTGACAGAGGACAGAGAAGGCTTTGGAGTAAGGACTCATTCCTCCTGTAAACACCTGTCCTAAATTCTCAACTTGCCTCAAAGCAGTCTTTTACTGGTGCTGAAACCAGTTTCAGGAACTCACTGCACTCATCACTCAGGACACCACTGGATTTGCTGATGCTACTGAAAACCCAGCTGTCTACTGTAACTGACTGTATTTTGTAACCTTGCATTGCTCTTTTTCTTTGTAATCTTCCTATCTACTGTGCCTCCTTCTAATGTCTTTACTCTTGACTTCTACCATATTTGGTTATCTGTAAAATGCACTTGTGCATCCCACATATAACTGAACTATAGAAAACTGGAAATGAATAAAAATACATAAATGACAGAGCTCTTCAGCGCAGGATGCTGTGGCACAGACCTCAGTAAAGGTGTGGAATGCTGCATTCCATGATACAGTGCCTCCCCTTAAAAATATAGCAACACCACAAGACTATACAATAGACCACCAGCAATCACTGTGCTATCTATGTGTTTGAGTTTTATCACACCCCAGAGGTATAATTTATGCTTCCATATTATCTACTTTGGGACAGCCGTTGAGACTTAATAGCTTGTAGGTCCCAAACCCTATAAGCTAGACTGATAAATTCACTTCCAGAATATTTGTATGACTGAATATGTGACTTCCATGCTACAGGTGTGTTCCATGAAGAAGCGCAATAATCATTATCCTCCAAGAAACTTCAAATATCCAGGTACAGAGAAAGATCCATACGCCTCTGCATACTAAAGACGAAGATGGATATAATGATCAATCAATCAATCAGGGAGTTTAAAGCGTGCTACTCGCCCGTGAGGGTCTCAAGGAGCTGGGGGGGGAAGAGGGGGGGGTATGCAGCTCCGATTCAGCTGAAAAGCCAGGTCTTGAGGCTCTTCCTGAAGGTGTGCAGAGTAGGGGATCGTCTGATGTTGACTGGGAGCTCATTCTAGGCTTTGGCTGCGATGTAGAAGAAGGCTCTTCTAACCTCTCTGGTTCTGCGGATGCGCTGGGTTTCTGCTAGGGCGAGGTTGGCAGAGCGGAGGTTCCTTTTGGGTATGTGGAAGGAGACTCTTTCGTTGAGGTATTTGGGTCCGGTGTTGTGGAGGGATTTGTAGGCATGGGTGAGTGGCTTGAAGGTTATTCTTTTCTCGACGGGGAGCCAGTGGAGGTCTCGCAGGTGTTGTGCTCATGTTGTGGGATGCCGAGGACGAGTCTGGCCGCGGTGTTCTGGATGGTCTGGGGTTTGCGTAGCAGGGATTTGTTGATTCCAGCGGAGAGGGCATTTCCGTAGTCCAGTCTGCTTGTTATGAGTGCGTGGGTGACGGTCTTTCTGGCTTCGGGGGGGATCCACTTGAAGGTCTTGCAGGGGATGCAGAGGGTGTTGAAACAGGTGGAGGCGACGGCGTTGATCTGTCGGGTCATGGTGAGGGAGGAGTCAAGTATGATGCTGAGGTTCCGGGCGTGGTCCGCGGGGGTCAGGAGGTTGCCGAGGGCGGTGGGCCACCAGGAGTTGTCCCAGGCTGAGTGGGTGGTTCCAAGGACGAGGACTTCTGTCTTCTCTGAGTTGAGCTTCAGACAGCTGCTGCTCATCCAAGCTGCGACGTCTTTCATTCCTTCTTGGAAGCTGAGTCTGGTGGATTCGGGGTCCTTCGTGAGGGAGAGGATGAGCTGGGTGTCGTCGGCGTAGGATACTATGCTGAGTCCATGCTGTCTGACGATGGCGGCGAGGGGGGCCATGTAGATGTTGAAGAACGTGGTACCGAGCGATGATCCCTGGGGTACTCCACAGTTTATCTCTGAGGGTTCGGAGAGGAAGTCTGATCTTTTGGGTTCTGCCGGCGAGGAAGGAGCGGAGCCAGTAGAGGGTGGTTCCCTGTATGCCGCGTCGTGGAGTCTGGCTGCGAAGGTGCGGTGGGAGACGGTGTCGAAGACGGTGGAGAGGTCCAGTAGGATAAGGGCTGCGGTGTGACCTTGGTCGAGGAGCGTGCGGATGTCATCTGTGGCAGCGAGGAGGGCGGTCTCGGTGCTGTGGTTACTGCGGAATCCGGATTGGGAGGAGTCGAGGATGGCGTTCTCTTCGATGAAGTTTGTCAGCTGGGCGTTGACAATCTTCTCTGTGACTTTGGCTGTGACTTTGGCTGCGAAGGGAAGGAGAGAGATGGGTCGGTAGTTTTTCAGGTCCGTCGGGTCTGCAGATGGTTTCTTTACTTCTGCGCGCTTCCAGTCGTCGGGGAAAGTGCCGGATTCGAAGGAGGCGTTGATGGTGCGTCGTAGCTCAGGCGCTATGGTGGCGGCGGCTCTGTGGTAGATGTGCGGCGGGCAGGGGTCCATGGGGGCTCCTGAGTGAGTGTTCTTCATGGTCGCGGTGGTCTCTTCGGTGGTGGCCGGGGTCCAGGCAGTGATGGTGGTCTGGCTGTGGTCGCTGGAGGGAAGGGTGGTTTCTGGGGTCTGTTCGCTGAAGTTGTCGTAGAGGGCCTTGATTTTTAGATGGAAGTAGGAGCCGAGCTTGTTGCACAGGTTTTGGGAGCGGGTGATGTCCGTGGTTTCGCTGGGGGGTTTGGTGAATTACTGGATGATGCTGAAGAGTTCCTTAGAGTTGCTGGAGTTGGCGAGGATCTTGTTCTGGATGAAGGTCCTTTTGGTGGATCTGATGCGTTGGTGGCATTCTGTCATGGCATTCTTGTAGGTGGTGTGGTCTTCAGAGGATTTGCTGCTTCTCCAGTTCTTCTCGAGGCGTCTGCAGGTGCGTCTGGATTCTTGGAGGTCGGCGGTGAACCAGGTGGCCTTCCTGGGGCGCTGTCTGTCGGGGTTACGTAGGGGTGCAAGCTCGTCTGCGCAGTTGGTGATCCATCTGTGGAGTTCTTTGGCTGCGAGGTTGGCGTCAGTCGGGGTGGAGGGTGCATCATGGTTGAGGGTGGAGTTGAGCTGTTCCTCGGTGACCTTGCTCCAGTTTCTTTGCGGCGGGCGGGGTGCAGGTTTCGGGGCACTGGGGTTGTTGACGTGGAAGTGTACGCAGTGGTGGTCCGTCCAAGGGGGTTGCGTGGTGTGGCTGAAGTGGATGTTGTTACCTCCTGCGAAGATGGGGTCAAGGGTGTGTCCTGCCTTGTGAGTGGGTGTGGTGACGAGTTGTTTCAGTCCGAGGTTGGCGAGGTTGTCCAGGAGGGTGGCGGAGTTGAGTTCGCTGAGGTTGTCGAGGTGGAAGTTGAGGTCTCCGATGAGCATGTAGTCCATGGAGGCGATGGCGTGCGCCGCGATGAGTTCGGCGATGGTAGTGGTGAACACGGTGCAAGGTCTGGGAGGTCTGTAGACGAGGGTGCCTCGTAGGGTTGTTCTGGGGCTGGTCTGGATCTGGAAGGGGAGGTGTTCGGTGGTGGGCGGGCTGACACTCGAGGTGGTGAGTCGGAGGGAGCTTTTGTGTGCGATGGCAAGTCCTCCTCCTAGGCGGTTGGGGCAGTCCTTCCTCTGAATCTTGTATCCATCGGGGATGTCTGTGGCGATGTCGGGGGCGGAAGAGGAGTTGGTCCAAGTTTCTGTGAAGAAGGCGACGTCTGGTGAGCGGGTATCAAGGAGGTCCCATATCTCTACGGCGTGTCTGTGCAGAGAGCGTACGTTGAGGAGGATGCATCTCAGGCCTTCGGTGGTGTTGGCGTCCGGTGTGTGGGCGGCGGCCATGGGGGGTGCAGGTGGTGGTAAAGGTTTGGCGGCAGTGTCGGCAGGAGAACTGGCCATGGGTGGTGTTCAGTGTGGACAGCTGGCAGTTGTTGTTCCTTCCGGGGTTGAGAGCGAGGAGGGCAGCTGTGTCGTAGTGGTGGGTGGTCGGAGATCCAGGGTCTCTGGCGCTGGTCGCAGTTCGGTCGTGGACGGGCGCAGACGGGCTTGCCTTATACTTCATGAAACACTGACGTGCATTGTACATTATTTAGAGAAGTTACAACAGTCTCGGTAATCCACACCTATCTAGAGACGTCGTTTTTGAACCAAGCAAAAGCTTCGCTTTGAACATAATCATGTTTTAAGATAATTTACTTTCTTTGAATCTGTCTATTATACCAAATCAATTTAAGAATTACACTTTTATTCAAATCCCCGTTTCGACGTATGTCTCAGGGATACACATAGACAATTAAATCAGAAGCCCTTTTTCACCACTGTTAGATCTTTTAGAATAGGCGGCACTGGGTGGGGTGGAGCTGCCCACATATACCCCCAGAAGTGTCTCAATAACTTTTAGGAATGGCTGCTCAGTCATTTAAATGTTTCAGCATAAAATACAGTGATGTTCAGTGGTGCACCTCTAACTCAGCAGATTCAGTTGATGCTCCTTTGGTGCACTTTCTCACTTGGGTTTTGCAACCACACAAGATCTCATTATCAATATAAGGGGCTACCGCTTCGTCATAGTGCAAATGGTCCTGTGTTTCATCACCGCAAATTACTGGGTCCAGAAACACCAGACACTGTTTGACGTATCTGAATGTGCATGCAGTAAAAGTACTGAGTAAGAGAGGCAGGTGCTTCAGGTAGAAGTACAGCCTCTACCTCTCCCACTCCCTCCCGCACCATGGGGTGAAGCAGTCTGCACTGTCCCCCAGCATAGTCACGGTCTTCCTGCACCCCGGACACCCTTCCCACCCATTGCTCAATACCGGCTGACCTGCTCATTGCCCATGAATTCTACCACTTTGTGAGAGAGGGTGGTAAATATGAGGCGAGTAGTCCTAGAATCAGGAAAACATGTGGCTTTTCACCTGCGATTTCCAGGTCTGCATTCTTAATCCTCATTCTGCGGACTAAAACTCATCATGGCCAGCTTTAGAAATGGGATATGAGCTGGATTATGATATTCTGACACCCTGAATCCATGCACCTTAATCCTACCAACTCATCGTGAGGGCCTCACTCGTAACCTACTGGACATTTGTAGTGGATTCAATGATGTGAACCTACTTCAGGATCATCGGCTTGCTGACCTCATCTCTTTTACAGGTGGGACCTTTATATAGTGCTGTGGTTGCTCCACCACTATCAATATCTTGAGATAGAGCAATCTTTTTTTTCTAGCATGTTTGGTGAGAAACTACCAAGATTGAGTCTCCATTTGGAAAAGTCATTAGCACTTCATCACCAATTCTCTCGACAAGTACTCAATATATTTGCAGGTGGCTCAGTGAAGAGAGGATTCATGCCATAATTTTATAAGCCTGACGCTGGCAGGGTTCCCATTTTAGTCCATTCAACCTAGACTTCTGTCTTCTGCTGCAGGGTCCTAAACACTATGGGCCTTCATTTATGGAGAATTGGCATAGGGTAGTGCCGCAAGTCTTCTAGCAGCGCTGCCCTACATCAATGTGAAAGGGCAGGAATGCACCGTATTTATGAAATACAGTGCATTCCTGTCCTTTCCTCCTCTGCTGGCGCACACTTTGCTGCCTAGCGACAACGCAGGCACCCTTGCATGATGGTTGCATGCAGGATTGTTTTTGTGCAGGAAGGGGTACCTTCCTACACAAAAACAATCCTGAGAGGCGTTTTCCTCTTGCTATGTGTGCTGCAGAATGCAGCACCCATTGAAAGAGGAAAAGACATGGTGAGACATGGTGAAATAAAAATATTTCTTCTCGTTGTGCCTGCTCTGGCGAGGCATAAGGTTTTGGTGCTGCCCCAGGTTTATATGAATATGTAAACCTGGCGCAGTGTCAAAATCCATGGGCTTTCCATGGGAAAACCCACTGCAACGTCCATGGAACGCCTCCCTGGTGCAGAGTACGGCAAGGCAGTGACTTGCACTGCTTTGTCTTACTCCACACCTATGAGGCCACGCAAAGCCACTCAGAGTGGCTTTGCGTGGCCTTATAGATATGATTGAGAAGCTTGAGCCGCCAGAGCAGGAAAAAAAGTGATGCTCCTGCAGTGCAAGCCTCTCATAAATAAGCCTCCTCATGTCTCAGTTGTCTCTTATTGCAGAGCCCACATTCTAGATGTGTTGCCAGCAAATCCCCTCAGTATCTGCCTGTGTGTGTCACACAGCTGCCCACTTAAGGACACATGCAATGGCTCAGACCCTCCTTTGTCTGCTGCATATCTCCCTTTCAGCCTCGCCACCAGTTTGCATGACCCAAAAGGCCAGATACCTTGACCCAGAGGCTTCAGGTGAGCTAACCAGGCCGCAACCACCATGTTGATAATTCCAGCAGTCAGCTAGTAGGAACAAGAATCTCCTTAGATGTGCAAGTCTTTTCTTTCTAACTATCACATGTTGCTTCATCATTGCCCCCAATGGACTCAAGAAGACCTCCAAGATGCACCTGTAAATACAGCAGTATGTTACTGTTCTGTTGCCCCAAAGAGAGTGTCTCTCCCTATTATACTTCTTGCCATATATGTTAACTAGAACAAAAGCATAATTGGATGACTGTTGTCTATTTCATTTCCACACTCCTAGTACCATCCTTTCAAGTGCATGGGAGTAACTATTTTCTCTCCCTCTGTCTCCCTACTCCCTCTACTCCCTAATTATGTCTTTCCCCTTAAAGCTTTTGCTGCCGGACCATCTTAAAATGTTTTTCAGACCCCCTACAATATGGCCGCCTTTAAGTGTGCATACACAAACATGCGAGGTAGGCATTTCCAAATTGGTTTTGTTTTGTGTGAACAGATTCCGTTCTAAGATCAATACTATGGATACTCCCACGTTAGCCATCTCTGAACAGTATGTGTGATAATAAAACACAATGCATTCAAACATGGTCCCTGGAGTGGCCATCTCTTCATGTATTTTGTAATGAATTACAAACTGGATTTCTGAGATGTCTGCCGCAGACGCATGCACATTTGTGGTGGTTATCTAGTATATCAAAATGCAATAGCAAAGCCAATAGGTTTCCCTGTCGAGTCCTACTGGCCTTTGCCAGTACTAATTCCTTTTAGTAAATGGGGTGTGGCTGTCATTTTCACTCATTCATTGCATGACGTGTGCGCCTAGCTGCGGAGCAATGGAGCACTTAATATCAAAAGGCTGTTTTCGGTGACAATACAAGATCGTGCCCATCAATTCTAGGTTTACACAATTTGAATTGTACAAACCTATTGCACTTCTCATATTTTAAGTTGCATTACCAACATAATCTCAATAAAAGGCATATGGGATATTCGCCCAGAATCACACGATTTTGTGTCAAGTGCCCCAGCCGGGACTGGAGCTCATGTCCCCTGGTTCTAAGGCGAGCAGTTTAGTCACTGGACCAATTCTCCTTTCTCCACATTCTTTTTCAGTCATATTTTTTTTATTTTCAAAAAGAAAAGGAAAAAGAGAAAACAAAGCAGAGCTAACATACAGAGTATGAATGTATACATGAAAGGTTCGGCTCAAAGGTTCGGCTTAGTACTAGGAAAGTCTTCAATTCGGTAGAGATGTACATTGGCCTAGTAGAGGCTCCAGTTGTCTGGAGAAGTGATTGGACAACCCGCAATACACATCCACTTAACAAAATCATGCCCGAATAGGAGTAAGTAAAAATTAAAAGGACCCTCTTCCATAGTGCCAATATCGGCAACACTCCCCGTACCACATACAGCAATATCATCAGTAAATAAACCACACAACACATTGTTTGTGGAGAAAATTGCTGCAGGTTTATTTGCATAACAAATATGCCAACATGGTGGGTTAATGGTGGTCCAATATAGCACCGGTAAACTAGATGCTGTACTATAGCATTAGTGGGCCATTGCAGCACTTTATTAAGGTTCATGGCTAACCTACTCACAGTATGGCAAAAACAAGAGAGGCTGTAAATTTAAAGCCAATTGGGATGATCGTTAGATAGACCCAACAGGGAGTGATCTTGTGAAATGAGGTAGGGACCACCACCACCACACCCCGCATGTGAATCAGCCCAGGTTTACTTTGCCATGACCCCTCCTAAGCACTTAGAGATCACCATAAACAACGTGCAGTGGCCAGGTGGCAGGCACCCAGCGGGACCTGCCAGTCCTATTTACTCACCAACTCCTTGCCGCCTGGCGGCACTCCCTGCTGCAGGTGTCTTGTTGCAACCACTACTCGCCCCTCTTGACCCGTAATGATTGACATCGCTGAAGATGTGTGGTTACCTCTCATCAGAGTCGGTGGAAAGTATAACATGTGTCCTGAATGTACAATATGTGTGATGTTGTGCAGGAGTAGAGGAATCATAACCCAATAGTAACTGTGCATAGGACATGTGCTAGTATTCAAAACTGTGATATATAGATTATGCACGACATGTGCTAGTATTCAAAACTGACCTCTAAATTATGCACGGTGCTTTGCAGCACAACTTGGCCCATCTCATCAACTTTACAAACCCAGGGAGCAAACCATTGCTGGTTACCCCCAGATCCTTGCCGTGCACGCTTTAACCCACAGAGCTCTTTTACTAACGGAGCATTTGTCCAAACAGAACTGACATCTGCATCCCCCTTCCGGATGACGATCTATGTGCTTCATGTTTGCCGGCTTTACTGCTAAGTGTCCCAGATCATGCACTGCTATATCCAACCAGATTATCTACTTTCTCTGACAGCAAGTGAAAGGATAATGTAGTCACCAAACCCAATGTAAACCTAAAATGCAAGCAGAACTTGTCAGGAGACATTCAACCTCTGTCCTTGAAGCGCAGCAAACGAGGCAATCGAAATTACAGAGTTTACAAGCCTCTAACTTGAACTCGAAGTGTAACAAATGAGGCAATCCAGGCCCCCCCAAGGCTAAAAGGATGGCTTGGGCAGAAGGCAATAGTCAACAATGGTGACATTTAAGGGACGGTGCCGCGCACCAGAAAAAACCACCCAGTCAGATTTAGCACAGGTGGACTTGCTGCTGAAAATAGCGGTGGTGGGCCATTGCCGCACTTTCGGAAATCCAGACTTGACTTTCTCACCTTGTGGGTTTAAACAAGGTACAAATTTGACAAGTGCGTACCCCGTGACTAACTAGACGGGGAGAAAATGTTAGGGCCCCTCCCCCTGCCGTGTGTAAAGCCAATTGTGTGTCTCATATACTGATCTGCCGATAACTTCATGAAAAAAGTCCTCCATGCACCCCACAATGAGGACCAGACAAGTCTTCTACCATTCTACCCATGTGGTTACTCATCCTGTCACCTAGGAGCTGTGGTCAGCCAGGACTATTGGCTTTGTCGCTGTTTGGTAGTTGCATAAGGTAATTAAGCAACAACTGTGGCTATCGTGTAAGAATATCAGAATTCCACCATTCTGAACTGATCAGACCGAGCCAAGGTAGTAGTACCTTCATGGGATTTTCAAATACGCTACACTTATCTGTGCAACTACCCTTCCCTCAGTGGATGGGGCCTCATTCGTTCATAAATGCAATTGAAATTTAGAGGGGACAAACAGCAGTCGAAACCATACATATTCCACACTGATCCTGCCCCTGTCCAAGAGTCATGAATGCCTAGTGCACAATATTGTGTTAGTTAGGCCCCCATTAATGTGAATAACATTGATATAAGTGGTATCTTGCAGCCTCTGAGCTACTGCCGCAGCCAATGGGAACGATCCCCTATCCTACGCCTTGTATCTACACTTGTGACCACCAGTTGCGTGACCCAGGGACACACCCCTTACCCGTCACCCTGCACGTAAACTCATCTTTACTAGCGATAACCACATGCATTCGGGCTGTGTCCCAAAGCATTTAATAGCATGTTCTGCTACCCAGAGCAGCGTTGCGAACCCCAGTTGGCAACAACGTTTAAGTCTCCTCAGGTGAAACCCTGTTCCCTTCTCTGGCTGTAGTTCGGTGGGTAATAGTGCCCACCCCTTGTAGGAGTTACTAGAGGCATGACTAGTTTGGAGAAATGTTCCCTGGGGTATGCTGAGTTCTACTCGGTCGGTCCCCGGGCGCAGGGCCAACTGCGCATCCCGAGCACAGCCCTTCTCCTTCAGAACTGCTCGCCCAGCGCATAATATAACTTGAGACCAAGGCACGGCCCACAAACAAACCCCACGGGACACATTGTATACCCCCGATACATGCGCAGGGACAACAGCGCATGCTGTGCGCGGCCCACCCCAATCGGAAAGTGCTTGCCCTCGATAGGAGTAAAAGGGGTCCGCACATATGTCGGAGATTTAACTTATGTGCTGTCTGCCCGCACGGTGTGCCATACAGTAACGTGACATGAGGAGCGCATGTGACCCGTTGGCAACTTGGCGCGAAATAACAGGTGGTTCTTGTAACTAAGCTCAATGGTACTCAAATGCCGACCTTAGAAGGAAGAAGGCTGAGTGTGTCCACCGCGATAGGACCTGTGCCCAGGGGGTCGAACTGATCCCTGCATCCCCCTCCCATTAGAGCGAGAACTAAGAGCCAGCCCACTGGCCATAAGGGTCCCTCACCGGGCCCCACGGAACACATCAAAACCACCCGCCGAAACGATAGGGAAGGAAGACTCCTCGCCAACATCCCAGAGGCATGACCAGAATAAAGAAAAGCAGGCACTGATGAAGTGCACTTGTTTAATTACCAGTTGAGAACCATGCCACCTGTGCATTTAAAAGCAGGAACATTAAAGCTTGATCACGTACCCTCAACCTGTGTTATAAAACCACCCGCCGAAACGATAGGGAAGGAAGACTCCTCGCCAACATCCCAGAGGCATGACAAGAATAACAAAGAACAGCAGGCACTGATGAAGTGCACATGTTTAATTACCAGAACCATGCCACCTGTGCATTTAAAAGCAGGAACAAATGCTTAATCACCTACCCTCAACCTGTGTTTCCACGAGGAAAACAACCCATTCCCAACCTACCAATAGAAGTTACCTCCGTATTGCTGCGGAAACTGTACCAATATGGGTCACTTAACAGCCCTACGATTCAAAGGGAGAGGACTGCTCACTCTCCCTGCCTGCTAGGCCTTGCTTACGCTGCGGCTTGTGCCTCCGGGGTTCACTCGTGCACCAAGTACCTGTTGCGGGTTCGTGTACCGGGGGGCAATCCGGCGAGCTGTGCTGAAAGTCCGATCCTGACCCCGGTGCAAGGCCAGGCCCCTGACCAATGCCTGTTGCCGATTAGTGCACAGCGTGTCGGCTTGTGGAGCTGTCTGCGGGCGTTCACTCTCTTTTGCTGTAACTGGGAACACAAGACATAGATGAGTGCTTCCCCATGGACCCAGTAACCCCTTAATGCAGCTGGGTAACCTGACCAATACCCACGCCGATTAGACCTCCCCCATCAATGTATTACCTGCACCTTAGTCCGTCACGGCCCACTACCCGACTCCCCCCAATGGAGTCCCTGTAATGCAGTGAGAACCGTCAATATAATTTAGACATTTGGCAATATATGTTATGTCCGCAGGGGCATCCGCAATAACCCAACCCCCTCGGGGTCAGCGACCCCCTGTGCACCGCGCCCTGCTTCTGGCGAAAACGCTGCCTCCTCTTGCGACCCCGTTTGCAGCGCAAACCACACGGCAGTGCCAGTATTGCCCAACTGCCGTGACATAGTCACACGCCTGGTCTGCCCTCCGTATGTTCAGCATTACGAAAATGACACCCATTGCAGTCTGCTACCTTGACCGCTATGTCTGTGCCGCACCCACGTTGTTTTAATTGCGTAGCAGCCACACAAACTGTGAATTCATTGGTAGCAGTGGGATGCGTCTCCCAGCGTCGAGGCGCTTGAAGCCCTATTCGCAACTCTCCCTCCTATATTGTGAAAAGAAATCCGCATCATCTGCCACCGCCAATACAGCCCATTATGTTCACTTGACCCGCACTTACCAGCGGTACCCTTTCCCAGCGGTGGGACGAGACGGTGCATATGGAAATGTCACACATCGCAATCTGAAATCTTGGCCGCTATGCACAGTGTTGGTCGCAATAGGGCGGTCTTAAAGCGCCGGTGAGTTTAGCCTGAGGTCCCCGTGCGTCCGGCCTCGCCCCATAAAGCAATTGAAGGTGAGCGCTTGTCGCTGTGCGAGAGGGGGGGTTTGGGGCAACGTTGGATGAGGTCTAGCCTAGCCCGCGGAAACCGGGTGAGAAGTGTCGCAAGGCCCCATTGTCCCGTAACTCATGGGAGCATTGTCCGTGACCCGTTACGGAACCCAGTAAGTGTTGTTGGGCACGGGGAATATTCGTTAATCTGCCCACAATCACGGAGCCCTCCCGCGCTCAAACCCTGTTCCCCCGCATGGCATCGCGTGACCCGGCCCTGCCGCGCACCCGATTTCCCCCGCATGACCTCCCATGGCTGCAATATGCGTGACCAGTTGCGGGTGCCATTGAATTCTGTTGGCATGAGGAAGGTTAGGTAATCTGCCCACCGTCACAGAGCCTGCAGCGATTCGAACCCTAGCCATTAGGCCCCCCCTACTTCCCATCCAGAGCAACAAGCCAAGGGGCAGGTGACCTTGGGCCTATTCCCCACCCCGACGGGCCTGGGACACCTCCCGATGAGCACTGCGGTGATATGCCCCGGGTGGAGGGGGCCTGCGCGGGTCCGTCCAATCGCGCTATGTTGAGGGAACACTAAAGTATGCCCCCCCCCCAGCTGCCAAAGGCCTCGTTGCACTCGACCGAACGACGGCCTGGCTAACCCGGTGTGTAGGGCCCGAGCCTTAACTCAACCACGCCGGCGTGGACGGAAGGGGGGGTGGTCGTTCGTGAATTAGGCGGTTTAGAAATGGGGGGCAGGCCACTGCAAGTTGCCCCCTTTCTACGGCCCCCCAACTCAGCCCCACGCTGCGCTGTGGCAGCAAAACCAGTGTAAAGGGCCTCCGCTGGGCCTTGCCAAGGAATCCACGGAGCCCGCCGCCTCTGCGAGCTCCGGCCGACGACGGCCAGTGGATTACGGGGAGGGGGGTGAGGGGACGACTCACCTTAAAACGACACGATGGCGAACGCAACGACCTACGATGAAGCGACCCCCAACGACGACGACCACCAGCGATGGACAACCAAACAGCCTAACGGGCAGCCACAAAGAGGCCGCCAGATGGGCGGGGAAAAATACTTATACTGCATCCCCCGCCCACCCCTTACCGGAAGTGATAGTGGGTCCCTAACACTGGACTGACTCGTGTGCCCTCATGTGGCACTAAGGCGGCCGCCCTCTTAGGAGGGTCCCCTTTGTGAACCACGGGCAGCCAACAGTGCTTCCAGCTAAGCAGGAACCGATGCCACCCCCACCCGCACACCGCAACCGACCCCCTTAACAAACTATAGTCCATAACAGCTTTCTGCTCAATATAAAGAAAGGGGCATATTCTCAAGGACTCATCGCCGATTTAGCGGCACATTTCCGCCCCGAAAGTGGCGAAAGATTTTTCGCTCTATTCACAAGCCTGCGCTAACAGCCGACATCGCCAGTTTACCTGCGATAGCTGCCGCTAAAAACATTGCCAAGGCTGACAGCGACAACTAACGCTAATCATATGCAGAGTAGGCGTTCCCGTCCAAAAACTCACGATAACACCACTTCGCGATATTCCCAATGACCAGCCAGATTGGCGATGCGGTCCAAAAACAGGCGATAAGGCGCGTTAGCAGCAGGGACTTAAGACCTGCTTTTTACTGGTCTTAAGTAGGACGAAAACCTGCAGTATAAAGGGAGCCCAGCCCAGAGCCACATCTGAAGACCAACAGATGCCATCGAGCTACTAATCATGCAGCTTGGAGACCCAAGAGGGCCACAACACCCACCGCCACCACCCCCAGGACCACCCCCGCACCCAGGACCAGCCCCCCCGGACTACCACCGAGGCAGCGCAGAACAAGACAGCGGACCTTCCGAAAACGCACCAGCCTCAGAGACTTAATGCCAGAGGATGACATTGCCCACTACAGGCTCAAAAGGACAACCATCCTCCGCATACTGACCCACATTGCCCACAGGCTGACGGTACCAACACAGCGGACAACCAACATCCCTCCGCAGACAAAGCTGCTGGCTGTGCTGCACTTGTTGGCCTCTGGTACCTTCCAACCAACAACTGCCAGAGTCGGAGGAGTCTCACAGCCAGCCCAATCAAAGTTCCTCACACCTGTCATGGATGCCAACATCAGCTTCATACCCCAGCACCTTCACTTCCCACTCACTGCGCAGGGACAGCTGGAGACCAAGAATGGCATCTACGCCATAGCTGGCTTCCCGCACGTGTTGGGGGCAATTGATTGCACACATGTCCTACTTGTGCCCCCTGCCGACACTGCACACAAGTACCGCAACAGAAATCACACGCATTCCATCAACGTGCAGGCAATAGTGGACCACCGGGGACTGTTCACCAATGTCGTCACCAACTTCCCAGGCAGTGTGCATGATTCCTACATCTTCCGACAGTCCATCATCAACCAGCGCTTTCAGGATGGCACCTATGGAAATGCATTGCTCGTTGGTAAGTACCAAAGGAACACACCACACACCTCAACTCCACAATCATATAACTCACAACTGTGGGAATGCACACGTAACAATATCACATACAACGTGCCAACCAACATGCCCACCCACCAGACACGACAACACAAGTAACTGTGGTAACAGGGGCCAGACATGTAGATAAACCATCCACAAAGGCATAGCCCCTCTGACACACAATTACAGAATGTGGGGAGAGGTGGGAACCAAGAATGTGCGAAGGAGGCAATGGACCCATGAATAAGAATGTACACAATGCCAAGTGTGGCGGTGATGTGCTGGACAGCCTTGAGTATGCAGAGCACAGACATGTCCATGTGGACATATACTGCTGGTGTCTGCAGTGTTGTGGACAGTGAACGCAACCATGTTACCTCAGGCAGTGGGGAAGACCTTGGACATGTAGCTATGTCAGCCCCCCTGTAAGCGTAAGCGTAGTGGGCTGGGCCGGCGTACGCCAGTCCAGCGTAGGAGTGTGAAGAAATGGCCCGGGGCTCTGGGCGTGGTACAGTTCTGGGCTCTGGGCGTGGTTCAGTTCCGGGCTGGCCACAAACGTGACTATGGCATGTGTCTCTGTTGTGGTGTCGGCGCCACCCGGCCCTTAATCGACAATGTTGCAATGTAGTGTTGTAGGGATTCTGCACATACACAGAACTATGCACAGCAATGCGGGACTTCGGTATATAGGGGCTACGCCTTCCTACAGCCTTAGTACCCACGAGCCCACGACCGGCTAGCTATAGCCTCCCACCTGCCCTCCTATACACAGATAGAGAAACAGGCGTTTAGACAACCCAGAACACAACACTCCCCTAATCACTCAGGGATCGTGGTAACAGGTCATTCCCTTTCGCTCAGACTCGCGTACTCATCCACAACAAGAGATTGACAGAGTCACTGAGTTAGTTTAAAATGTTTATTTTAACTAACGTGCTCTAAAATGCAGTATACAAGCCACTACTAAAATCAGAATGCAAAATACAAACATTGTCAGCATTGTAGCAAGTCCATACATTATAAAAGGAGAAATCATTGTATATTGATTCTGGAGACAGGACTATAAAACCTACTCTCCCTCCCCATGGACGGGAAAACTAAGATGATACCATAGAAGATCTCTGGGTTTGTATAGCAGACCCCATACCTCTAAGACATAGATCGTGTCTCTACATCACAGCTCCATACAGCTCTTCATTCCTGAAAAGTCTCCCCTCAAGTGTGTCTGCGTGTAACATGCATTCTCCTAATATCCAAAAAAAGGTGCATGTCCCACAAACAGCAGCTGCAGGGTATGTTTAGTCTATGTGCTATGGCCTGACCAGATCAAAATAACAAGGGACGGTGTTGTTTGACCTTGCTCACGATGTTCAGACTAAACTCCAGGAACAAGCAGGGAACCAGCGCAGCCAGCGGGTCGCAGGTGACCAGCGAAAACATTCTTGCATAAGAATAAGCCTGTAGTGTCGTGTGCAAAAGCAGCATCATGGCCTCCGGACCCATTCTAATCTAAAGATGCCAACGGGGTCCCTTAAATCCACATGACACCCTCCCCTGGCCAGGTTGCAGAAGAATAGAAAAACAAGGTCCAAGTTGCAAGCAGAGTCAAAGCACTGAGCATAGCAGGGGCAAAGTTCCAAAAATCAAAATCATCATAAGGTTGATTAGTGGTAAAATACGAGAAGAAGAAAAAAAAAAAAAAATGTCTTGTTGAACATTAATCATCGGAATCATATGAGATCCGTTGAACCTTGGAAGGCAAGGTGTTCCAAAAGACGGTCCCCCTCCTCAGAGACTAGGAGGGACAACATCCAATTAAACAACTCGAAGGAGCATACGTGCTCATCATAATCCATAGCTTCAAAAAGCATGGTCGTACATCCTGTATCGTACTCAATGTAGCTGTGGTGCAGCAGGCGCGACGCCCCTTCACAGATGTCCCATTGTGCCAGCACTCCATTCACGGCCGCCATCAGCATGCGGGTACCAGTTGCACATGATTGATCACGATGCAATAGGGGCCACAGCAACAGGTCGTAATCAGGGCAAGGCCGTATGGCGTTTGAGAGGCACAAATCCAAAGCCCGGGAGAAAGGACAGTCGCAGCACCAAAAAACTGGATGGAGGCATGTAAAGTATGCGTATCTGTAAGTCACATTGTAGGCAGCACCCACAACAGCCATAGGCAGGCAACCAAGGAATTCCTGCAATCGGCTACGGTACAGCTCCAGCTGGACCGGATGATCGAGTACCACATGAAGGGCAGCCATTACGAAGTAGTAAAACAAGTACCAGGACAGCACCAGCGAGCAAGAGGATCAACGGCAAGCCACCAAAAGCGCTGGAAAAAATGGAATGAATAAAAGCCGGAATTACAACTAATATCGTTTGAAACGAGGACACAAGGCCTCAGACCACCAATTTAAAAAAGGTGCAAGGCCTTCTGTGTCAGAAACATTGAATATTTGGTGTATCAACTCCCCCAAATGTAGTGGGAGATTGGTATTTAATAGGGATTGTATTTCACTTGATGTCCGAGCCACCTGTAGCTCGAATGTTTCACGGGCCGAGGTCAAGGCAAGTTCATGTTGGAATAACAGTGCTTTGAGCTGACATAATTGGTTGAAGCTTGCTTTCATAGTGGGAACAGAAGGCCACAGAGAGCTATCAGCATTGCCATGTGGGGGCGGAAACAAGACGTTGCTGCAAGAGGGACACCGTTGCCGATACACCTGCGTGCGCCAAAGCCATGCCCTCATGTGCAGCTGTGATCAACGCATGTCTGCGGTCCTCGTTGGGAATCAGCGGATCCCCAACGGAAGGAATTGTTACTGTCGGAACTTGTTCCGGGGACAATTGGTATTTATATTTGGACGGAAACCCCTGTGGGTATTTCATCCCGTCTCTGGTAGCCGCTACGGCTGCCAGTATGTCGGTATCGACTTTTGTCATAGACCTTGTGACTGCTGCTACTGAACAAGTGGCTACTGCATTTCTGGCTGCCTCGTCAGCCAGAGTGTTGCCTACAGCGTGTGGTCCCACGCGCTGATGGCCAAGAGTATGTATTACATGTGTAAGTGACAAGCCCTCTTTGAGAGCCGCCACTCGTACCCAAAGTGTTTTATGCTTGATCGTATTACCCACATGACATAACATGACATGACAGTAGCATACACCCGGAGGGCGGGCTCGCCCGAATGGAAAAATAGAGGAGCGCTCGGGGTCTTGGCTCATACATGCCAACTGTTGTGTGTGTATCTTCATTGCCGCAGCATAAGCCAAAGGCCTAGCCTCAATTGCAGCGCGAGTTCAGCCAGGCCTGAAATCCACATCTGTGTCCGCCCTATCCTTACCATGGGCCTACACACACGTGGCCGCCCACCTTCAACGGCCAACATTACAGTGTTGTTGTCAGGCTTGCGGACATGCGCAGACAGGCATGAGAATGGTGTGCCGTAGGAGTGCAAGTGATGCAACCGCGCAGCGCACACAAGTAGATAGGCTCGGGGGGAGGGACGAACATCTGTGAGGCTACGTAATACACATTGATCCCGCACATTAGCCAGAAGCAATACATGGCAAACATGAATCCCAAAGTCGCACAAATCACACACCACAAAACTTGTAAGTCTGCCAACACAGCATGCTGAACCACCAATTTACACTAATCTCACTTACCTCTCACAGGTGATCAAGGATATGCACTCTGCCCGTGGATGATGACACCCCTCCGAGCCCCGAACACCCCGGCCCAGAGGCAGTACAATGTGGCCCACAAACGCACCAGGGTCATTGTTGAGAGCACATTTGGCGTGTTAAAGTCCCGTTTCAGGTGCCTGGACATCACAGGTGGAAGACTCCTGTACAGCCCGGAAATAGTGTGCAAGATGATCATTGCATGTTGTGTATTGCACAACATATGTGTACGCACCAATGCCTCATGGATCCAAGTGCCAGATGCACCGGACGATGATGAGGAAGATGAGGCAGGTGGACCACACCCCACTGCAGCTGCAGCAGGAATAGCCCGAAGGAACACAATCATTAACAATTTCTTCGCATGAGCATGTCACATTGTGACTGTACTTAGCAATCATGGAACAGTACAAAATTACCACATGAATAGCATGTGCAAATAAGTTCATTGCAACACACATTCCCTGTGTGTATGTCAGTCCTCTGCATTAGCACATCACTCTGACAAGTGTAAGTGCAACATTAAGTGCTAACAATCTCACAATTCGCATATAGATGGTGGGTATGTCACCTCTGTACAGAGAGGCTGTTTAGGGTGTCACGTATTGGAAATGCCATTTCAGGGTGTCAAATGTAGTACGTAATCCCACCCATCAGCGTATCACATGTGTACAATAACATGACATGAAGGCTGTCATTGGTGTTCAAAAAAAGACAACAGGGTGTCATTTGGGGTCAAATATGACATTTCGGGTGTCATTTGGGGTCAGATATGAATTGCGGGTGTCATTTGGGGTCAAATATGAATTGCGGGTGTCATTTGGGGTCAAATATGGAATTGCGGGTGTCATTTGGGGTCCAATATGGAATTGCAGGTGTCATTTGGGGTCCAATATGGAATTGCGGGTGTCATTTGGGGTCAAATATGAACCACCCTGATGCAGAGATGCACCCTGTGACTCAAGTCCCACAACATGTGCAACATGGACGTAAGGGGGATGGGGGCACAGTGAACACCTCAGCAACATGGGAGATGCATGCCAGCCAAAAAGCCAGCAGGAATGCCTTGCGTGGAACACACCTAGGTGTCCCCTAGACATATGTGCCATGTACAGATCACATGTGTACACGGACGTCATCCATCAATAGTAGTGAACAGTGTCAGCTAATAGATGCAAGGTGAGAAGTCACGCGCCTCCTCACAGCTACCTGTACACATCACTGTTGGACTGCAGCCAAACACCACTGCTACATCTGAGCATGCTAAATTGACCGTGAGGGCACGTACATGGATGGATAGGGTTCAACCGTGCCGGAAGGCGAAGCAGTGACACCCCCCACCCTCCCCCAACCCACATCACTTTTCCAGAATGCAAGCAGATGACAAACTAACATTAGGGATGTAAGTACCTTTGTCTGAACTAGAAGGCGGTAGCACACCTGCACCTCCGACCTTGGAATTGCATGCGCCCGGCACCCCCTGAGAGATACCATAGCAGCTGATGTCGACTCCCACCCTACGCACATCGCTAACCAAAGACCAACGTATACACACCCCACACACAGAAGTCCTTGCTCACAGTTCTCTTGCATGGAATGACCATCACACTTACGCACAGACCATCCCAGGAGTCCAACCGCTGCCCACTCAAACAAATCATTGCTCCGAGCTATGGCATCCACATAACTTAGACTTAGGCTTTTTTACACACAGCCCTATTTCCTACATTGATGTGGGGCTAAGTTGGGAAAATGCGAGATTGTTGTTTACGAGTAATGAGGCCACAGGTAGTTCACACATTCCCAGTCATCTCACTGCCTGTCTGGGTCACGGTCAAACATGTGCATTGTTATCAGTTCCCAGGGAGTTCCTTTTTTTGGAATCACTGCCCCTACATTCATCCATACTTTCATACTTGCTTGATCATAGACATGCCACATCTGTGTGATTTAGAATGTTTTGATCCCATTCGGTGGAGTGTTGAAGCTGGACCAGTACATGGCCATGCAAACCCCACTTTGCATTGTTGCTCCGTGGAGGGCCAGCCTTGTGCATGTGCTTGGGTTTGCACGTGCATGGGTTTGTTGTGAGATTGGTGATGTGTGGGGAGGGCCCCCTCTGGGCACATTGTCGACGGGGGCCTACTTGCTGTTTCTATGTGTGCTGCAGTATGCCAAGGAGATCAGGGACATGATCCATAGTCATTGTGGGTGTGCACTGTGCTATACTTAATTGTGCATGTGTGCCGTTGTGCCTGGCCGTTACTCACCCTGTTGCTGTTGGGTCAGGTCATGTTGATCAGTGTCCGGTCCCCCATCTCCTGGCACCGTCTCCCCACTGATGACTGTTCACCATTTCTTCCATCTCATCCAGCTCCTGCTGTGGCGCTGGACTCCCACCTCCAGTCTGCATTGCTGCTTTCCGGTTGTTAGCGAGTTTCAGCTTGGTTTTGCGCTTCACTTCATTCCAGCGCTTCTTGCAGTCGTCCACTTCCCTTCTCTTCACTCCGACTGCATTCACCTTGGCCAAGATGGACTACCATATTGCATTTTTAGTTGCCAATGACACAGTGGAGGTGATGAACAGTTGTTGGTGGTGTTCTATCACCTCCGTAATCAGGATCTTGTTTTCCTGCGGACTGAATCGCGGGTTCCTCTTCTTCTTCTCCTTGCCCTTCTCCTTCCCCGAGGTCCCTGGCTGGTCCTCCGGGGGGTTTGTGGGTTCTGGTTGGGCTCTGTAGTTGCTCCAGCGTCCTCCATGGTGCTTCTCAGTTGTTTGGGTTTTTCACTTTTTTTTTTTGCAGCTTTTATGGTGATTTTTCCCGCCTGACGTGGGGATAGCAAGCCTGGTGCTGCTTATCGCTGTTATTTTTATCGCTGTTGGGCCCATCGCCACTTTTTTCACCATTGGGTTTCCTTTTTTATCGGCGTCCCGGTAATTTTAACGCGGACATTTGACGCGTTATCGGGGAACTATCGCCTGTTGCCGGCGTGTTGAGAATACGCCGTTAGCACGGCGTTCATTTCCCGCGATAGACGGCGTTATGTATAATTGCGTTAACCTAGTTTTGCGATAATTATCGCCCGTTCTTGAGAATATCCCCCAAAGTGTCCTCAATAAAAAGTCAAACCTGTAAATCCTCGCCGCCCATAAACATTGATACAAAAATGGAAACTGAGACCAGCCAATCGGACCAGGCCAACTTTCTCCCCATTCTTACAACACTGGAGCCAAGCAAGCCATAGCCCTGCTCTGTACACATCAAAGGCTGTCCATGACCAGGACACGTGTGGCTTGCACCATATCCACCTGCCAGAACTCATTCCGGTCACATTGGAAACACGTGAAGGCCACAGGCAACAGGCCAATGAAGTGCTGCAATAGTGACCTCATATCAATCAGGTTCATACTCCCCCATGGCATACAAGCTAATGTTTGGCAAAGCAGAAAGATGCGCCCATGAACTAAAAAGTTCATTCTATTTTTAATTAAACTTGGATAACTGCTTTTCTATTACTGTCAATTTGATACAGCTGAGCCAAAATGTTTCAGACAGAAATGGGTGATAAATTAAACCGAAAAATCACGGATTACGTAAGGTAAACAATGATGAAATAGTCATCTGACTTATTCTGCCAGGTTTTATGATTGCAGAAACCGCTGTTGTAAGAACATGGAGCATTTCTGTAAAAAAAAAAAAAACACAACATTGAATTCAAGTAGCATTTTATATACAGCGAAAGAACATTTTAACGAGTGTGTATTATTGTGAAAGTTTGTCGTCTAACATAACAGACCTAAATCATAGGCTTGCATATACTTCCCCAGATAATTGTCAGTTAAAACTGAATACTTAATGAAATTATCAGAACTGGTGGTTGGAACAGAAGCCAAACCCCTCACCTGTGAGGCCGAACCTACTCCCCTTTAAATTGTTCACCCGGCCTTCAGAAACTAGCAAGAAAATGTCTAGCAATTATTGTGAGTTTCAGAAAAATATACAACGTTTCTTCTGCACTCCATTTAGATGTTGTGACTCCTTAAATATGTTAAAATGATGTTCTACCTGCTGATCAAGTAGACTGTCTGTCCTCCATTCTACATAACATCATAATTTGTTCTATGATGTTTCGCAAATAATCCTTCATCGCATTGGCAATGTGTCTTCCCAAATGAATCTTAAAGCTCCTTTTTGTTTCCAATTCATGTTTTATTTATACATTACATATTTCATTCGCTCCAAAATACATTGCATCAATACCTTTCGGTCAATACCTTGCAAGGTTTCACACTAAATGAATTCTTAAGAATTGAAACATATTCCCTGACCAATGCATTTCAAACTTTACGCCCTTCTTCAGGGGGTATCAAAATCATCTGGAAATCAAACAATAACCATGTCATATTATTTGTGGCTCTCTAATTACAATATGTATTATTGACTGTGAAGCGGATAAATCCCCAAACCACCGTTGTCAGTGTAAATCCATGTGAACAACATCATGCTGGTCTCCTCCCCCAGAATCAAAACAAGTCACCTGCACTATTGCTGTGAGCCATTAGGTGGACCGTGCATAGCAATCACAGCAATATTACTGAGTATAAATAAACCATCATGCTATGTGTTGCAGAGCTCTACCAACCCTTCTTAACATTGCTTATTGGAAGGATCTTTTTTTCACTGCCGAAGAGTTGCAAGAGTTAGCATTTAATTCAATCAATTTCAATTAACAGTGTAACTCATTTGGCTACACAATAAAGACCAGGAATCAGTGATTATTACAGTTAAAAGATTATTTACAAGTTAGCAGTCAGGTTAAGGTAAACAAATCTTAGTACCATGCTATAAAGATACAGAATAACAACTGGAAAACCCAACCTCCTAAAGAAGCTTAGGCGTACCAATAAGAGGCAAACAAGATGTTCAGTCACAGCAATACAAAAGATTGATAACATAATTTGGTGCTCAGAGAAGAGTTTCTGGATTTCTCTTCTATACATGAGTAAAGTCTAAGATCATCTAAATTAAAGTCCAAACTAAGAAGATGGATTTTAGCTCTAACAGGATATTAAAAATCAAGGAAATGCAGAAAAACAGGGAAATTTGGGAAAATGATACGGGAAGGTGTCAGCATCTCAGAAGCTTGGCCAAGACTCTTCTCCGGTCAGGGGAATACGTGTTAGCCACACTCTGCAGGAGTCAAAGGGAATAAGCTTAGAGGTCTAAACCTCTCAAAGTCCAAGGAAAAGTGGCGTAACATCAGGCATGGTGAACACTAGTTATTTCCACCAGAATCTCTTGGTTAACATGCCTCTCTTTGCACCATCAGGGGTTCCATTGTCCTTTCTATTTTCACGTTGTAAACTGTATCATCTTCAATTTCTCCCAGGCCAGACATGGGAACGATATTGGGCCAGATGTACGACCATTGATGTTTGCGATCCGCAAATTGCATTAAATTGCGAGTCGCAATTTGCGAGTCACAAACATCAATGTACAACAGTGTCAGAGACACTGTTTGCGATTCCCAATGGGGTCGCAAATTGCATGCCTCATGCATATTAATGAGACTGTCGCAATTTGCGACCCCATTGGGTATGGCTGGCACTCCCAGGGATGGTGGCCTGCTAGGGTCAGCAGACCACCATGTCTGGGGCTGCTTTGTCAATAAAGCAGTTTTTTTAAAAATGCAGCCCGTTTTCCTTAAAGGAAAACGGGATGCATTTAAAAAAAAAAAAATGAAACGTTTTTGTTTTGTTTTAAGGGCTGGTATTGGTCCCTGGGACCACTGCCTGCTTTTGAAAATGTTTGCGCACCCTTTCACAAAGGGGAAGGGGTCCCCTGAGGACCCTTTCCCATTTGCGAATGGTTTACCACCCTCTTGAAGAGGGTGGTAAACTACAAGTGTTTTGCGATCGCAAATTCGGTCGCAAAACATTCTTACATAGGGTTCAGAGTCACTATTAGGAAGGGACGCCCTTGGAACGCCCCTCCCTAATAGCGAGTCGCTAACCCTATTTTGCGAGCCGCTATTACATTAGCGACTCGAAAAATAGGGTTGGTACATTGTGCTAACCTTTATTGCGGTCGCAAAAGGGCAAAATGCCCCTCTGCAACCGCAAAAAACGGTCGTACATCTGGCCCATTGTCCTTTATCACCTAAGAGCCTTTGCAACATTAATAAATGGAGACTTTCAGTTAACACTCTGCCTCTGCAAATTCCTTGTTAAGGACTTCTTCTAAGGCTCTCTATCGCTAATACAGTGTTGTATCTATTCTCATACTAACAAACCATGTGAATTATACCTGCAAGGGAAAGACATGCAAGCAGAAATGGGCAACATAATTATATGAAAGAAGAAACATAGGCCTAGTCAGGACAACTTAAAGCATGAAATCAATTCTGTACATTTAATATTCGTGTGCACATTCAAACACAAATGAATAAAACTGTCACTACATTAAATTCACGTTAAAGTTCATAAAGGTAAAATAACTTTGAGTATACGTCTTTAAATGCGACTAATAACTACATTCAAATGTAAAGGTAAAATATTAGTACACACATTTCATAAATCTATTGTAGTTTCTAATGTGGATACATGTCAAGAGTGTGAGGATGGTTTATTCAATCACCCAAACAATAAATGTTCATTTAATACAGTGAAGGCTCACAGTATAAAGGAATTCTCTGATCTCACAGTGAATGCCCTTTAATAGTGATGTTGAGTGTAACACTTTACATTAATATCATTAGGGCACACAGAGAACATGTGCTAAGAGCACGTTTATGTTACATATTTGTGACGTGTAAGGGTGGAGCCAACATTATGCTGTTCCAACCCTTTCTGTCATGCCTTAGCCACCATTGCAGTTTGAAAGGACCTTTAAAGGCTGACACCATTACCGTTACAACACACGTGTGCATGCCTTCCCGAGTGAATCCACCACCATGCGGTACAATTTAAGAAAAACACTACATACAACCAGGCCAAGCTCCAGTATTCTGGCTCTAGGAGGGTCATGAAGAGGCATGAGTGGGCCATGAAGATGAATGGGGTTGTGTAACATCTTTAAGGTGTCTGAGAGATGACTCTGGGCATGCAAGATAGTCATGTAGAGAGATGAGGAGCATACTCTACCTACTGTCCTGGCTGTGCCTAATAGTTTTACTCTGTATTTTGGGGAGTTGTATCTACCTCACCCTCCTTTCTCTCTCTGCTTCACCCTGCTCTCCTGTCAAGCTCATCCTCTGATTTCTCATCTCTCTCACGTCATCCTTCTCTTTCTCTGCTTCACTATCTATATCACCACCTTATCCTCCTTTCTCCTTGCTGTGGCCTCCTCTCTATGTCTCTTCCTCACCCGCTCACTGTCTCTCCACCTCATGCTTCTCTTTCTCCCTCATATTCCTCTTTCACTCCATTTCCCCATTGTGCATCAACCTCCTCTCTCTCCACCTCTTCTTTCTGTCTTCAACTCACCCTTCTCAATCTGCCTTGCCCTTCTGACTTCCCCTCCTTTCAATCTTTTCCCCATCCACATCCGTCTTTCTGACCAACCCTTTTTCACGGTCTTCCCTCTCTTCCTCGCTGTCCTTCCTCTCTGTGCCTCACCCTCATCTCTCCCACTAACTCTTCTACCCATTGCCCTCTCTTTTCTCTTTTTCACCTTCTCCTCTCTCCACCTCATGCTCTTTTCTCTCCACTTCACCATCTTCTGTCAGCATCACCTTCACTGCTGCTATATATGGGGTAACAATATTGTGCTTCCTCTGCTACCCTAAAAGTGCTTATGAATGTACTTGTGTTGGTGCGTAGGTGTGCATAATCAGATCTTGCGCTCCTAGTGCCCTGGACGTGTTCTTCACTGGTAGCTCTCAATATTTGCATAATGGCAAAACCAAGGTCTAGCTTACATAGAGCATGCTCATGAGCATGCACAAGATCCACAAGGACCTGGGGCTGTGTATATTTTAAAGAGATAGCGAGGGGCTGTGCAACATTTCAAATGTGTGGATACTTCATTGTGCTGCACAATTACTCCACAAAGTGCAATAACATTTGGAAGAGCAATCTATGTTGGCAACCTGAGGAGAACTGTTAGATCTGGCATCCTTGGCGTAGTTTCCCCTGACATTTTGCCTCCTGACCTGCTGTTTTGCTGACTTCGTTTTTTCTGGCTTTATGATTCTGGGCACTTTACCACTGCTAACCAGAGCTAAAGTGCATATGCTTTGTACTCTAAACATGGTAACATTGGCTTATCCACGATTGGCGTATTTAATTTACTTGTAAGCTCCAGTAAAGTGCACTATATGTGTCCAGGGCTTAAAACTTAAAAGCTACTAGTGGGCCTGCAGCACTGATTGTGCCACCCACTCAGTAGCCCTTAAAACATGGCCATTGCAGAGCCTGTGTGTGCAGTTTAAACTGCCATTTCGACATGGCAAGTTAACCAACTAGCCAGGCCCAAGCCTTCTTTTTTATTACATGCAAGTCACCCCTAAGGTAGGCTCTAGGTAGCTCCATGGGCAGGGTGCAGTGTATTTAAAAGGTAGGACATGTACATGTGAGTTTTACATGTCCTGGCAGTGAAACACAGCTAAATTCGTTTTTATTACTGCAAGGCATATCTCTCCCATAGGTTTGCATGGGGATTGCCTTAAAACATCTTTTAAGTGTAATTTCCAATTGGGAACAGATAGAAAATTGGAGTTTGGTGTCTTTGGACTCACAATTTAAAAACACATCTTTCGGTAAGTTCTTTTTTAAATTTCAGGTCTGAAAATGCCACTTTTAGGAAATTGGCCTTTTCTTACTTTGTCTCAAAAGAGAGAGAGGGGCCCTTTAACCACAAAAGAGGTGGGGCACCAATAAGACCAAGGTCAAATAATGAAATCCTGTTTGGCTCAATCAGTCACTCAATTTTCATACAACCCATATCACCAAAACATAAACATAAAAATAAATTAAAAACACATAAAAAATAAGTGAGAATATCTCCACTTTAAAGAGAGACAAAATTATTGAGCCAGTGTACTCTTATCAGGCACATGCATCAACGGTTTTTGCGAGCGCAAACGGTGCGATTCGCAAACATCGGCCGTTTGCGCTCGCTAATTGGCCTTTAGCGATGCATGAAAGTGTTTGGCAAGCGCAATTTAAGAATTCGCAATTTTTTGCGAATTCCTAAATTGCAATTGCATTTAAGGAATCGCAATTTGCGATTCCTTAAATGCAATCCAAGAAGTACTTTAAAATAGCGATTTCGCTATTTGGGACCGCAAATTACAGTGAAATCAAACTAGTCTGTAATTTGCTAAAACTTTGAAAAATGCAATAAAATGCATTTTTCAAAGTTTCAGGTTACACACACACATGCCCTTGGGGCATGTGTGTGCGCAACATGGGTGCACATCACAATTTCAGGGGTGCAACAGGGTGTCCTTTTGACACCTTTGCACCCTTGAAATTGCATGTGCAATTTGCGAGTACATATTGGTACTCGCAAATTGCGCATGCAATTTCCCATTCATTCCTATGGGCCTGTAGGCCCATAGGAATGAATGGGAAGCCATTCCTTAATTGCAACTCGCAATTTGCGAGTCTCAATTAAGGAATGTTTAGAAATCGCTATTTAAATAGCGATTTCTACATGCATAGGCTTTTGAGAGTCCCTAATTGCGATTCCTTAATAATCGCAATTAAGGACTCGCAAAAGCATTTCTTGATGCATGAACCCCTATATGTTCCTTATAAAAAACATCACATTGTGCATTAAAAACTTTGATATGTACACTTATAATATAAAAACAACAATTTGTTGAATCCTAAAAGACAAACATATAACGTAGCAAATAATACAATATACATAAATCAATACAGCTTCATTAAAAAAACAACACAGTGGGAGAACAAATCAGACAGAATATCATGTCATTAAATCAGCACTAGTCTGTGTCGGATCATTTGTTTCATGTCAAAACTTTAGTATCTCTTGACTCACAAATGTCCCAAAGATCTAGCGTTCTAAGAAATAGCAGAGCATCGACGCGTTTCGGTGGGTATTATAGTATCACAGCCACCTTCTTCAGGAAAAAGATATCTCCCAGCAACAGTTTGTTCACTATACAATATACAAAAACAATAAAATAAATCAAAATTATACATAGCTACTGGCTCAAACACAAAATAAAACATTTATATCCTGGTGATACAGTCAACAGTCAAATCATAATCACAGCCACTCTTTTTCTAACATAGCAAACATCATTTTTGTAATCAACCCCAGTGGAGATACCCATCCTTGCCCATTCTGTGGCTCTGCCTGTCTATGACTACACGTCTGGGTTATGGTGACAGCTGGGCTTTGTGCATTACCTCTAGACAGTCACACAAAGGGAGCTGGGGTGTGACATTTGCATCCTGATGGGCCATCACCAGGCTGATGGACCTTCCTGAGGTAGATTGGGAGGGAGGAACTGACACTTGAACATGAATAGGGCTGTGCCTGTCCCCACACAAAGAGCTGCATTGACCCCATTTCTAACAAGAACCAACCAAACATCAAATGTGGGTCTGTTTCTACCCTTAGCTTCCCACTGTGCCAAGAGTACAGCTCCTGAGGTTGGTGACTGGACTTCTCATTGGGTGGCTATTTTTTTAAAGATTATTTGGCTCTCAGTTTCATGAGTAGAACATATTTTAAGAATAACAAGAGGAAATGTTCAGCTAATGCGAGTGCCTCAAATCTGCACTGTGTGTCCTGAAATGTGACCGGCACATTGTTGCCTCTTTCACATTCTCTTCCTCTTTTCACTATTCTCTTCTAGTCCCATCACCCTCTCTTTCTCTATCACTTGCTCTGCTTGTCTATTTTGTTCTACCATCTCCTCCTGTCTTCTCACCCCCCTTCTTCGGTCCCTCCCCCACCACTTATTATTTGCTCATCGCCTCCTCTCAGACCGCCTTTCTTTCTTTTCGTACTCATACTTCAACAACCTCATCCGTTGCCTTTACCCATCCCTACTCCTCTACTTCTATTCACCTCTCATCGCCTCCCTATCAGTACATGCCTACCCTTTGCCAAACTCCCATCAAACACTTAGCTGATCATTCTCCTGCTCCATCTTGCTGCATAATACTACTTCCTCAACCAACTCTGACTTACTCCTTCATTCACGTCTCACAGCATCCTTACTGCCTTCTCTACTTTATGACACTCATGACCCTCCTTCTCCTCTCTGGTCACCCATGTGCCATGATATTTCTTCCTTTTTCTTCTACTCACTCCTTTACTTTTATTTCATCCACCTCTTACCTTGCCATTCTTTTGTATAATACGTCCTTATCTTTTTCCTTACCATCATCTTTTCCATACCCTCTCTCTCTTCTAATCACTCTCCATCTCTCATCTCTGTCTCCACCTGCCCTCTTGGCTAAATTTTAGAATGTTTGATCATGTTTGCTACCCCTTGGTACCACAGTTGGGAAAACTGTGGCACTGTGGGGCTTATTTACAAGCCCCTTACGCCACTTTTGCGTCATTTTTAACATGGGAAAAGTGACGTACGGGTGGCGCAAGGAGCTTGTAAATAAGCCCCTGTATTTCTCAGGACTTCTAATGAAAGGATACACCCTTTCCACAGCTGCCAGTTACTCAATAGCTAATAACATTTAGTGATGTAAGTGAGTTATGCACTCTACCTTTCAAAATCCCCTAAAACATCATCATTATTTGAAGGTCAAATAAGTGCATTTATACAATTTAGGGACACCTGGCAGCTCAAAATTGTTATGTTGATGACAGGACATAAGCTTTATTTACAGCTCTTGTGTCCCACTAAGGTTGGAAATGAAAGGCTGAGTAACAAGATTTGAACTTGTGAAGCCAGAGATTGTAGGAAGCTCTGAGTAGCAAGTGTGGTAGCCCACTATATTATCTTATCTGTTTAGGACCTGCTACAGCAGCATTATAATGCATTTTAGCTAGTTTTACAACCAAAAGAGGGAATTTTTGGGAGAGAATAAACAGTGTCATTGGCGCCCCAAAGTGTGGTGTCAGTGCCATAAATTCCTTTAAATTATATTAGTAGACTCGAGATATTGGGAGTGAGTAGGACAGTGGCAGCACATGTTGCCTGTCCTGCCACAAGAGAACTGCCAGTTCTGTTCTATGTAACTTGGCTAAAGTTTCAGAAAAACTAAAACGTGTGAAATTGGTGATGTTTTTTTATATATAGTGTTGCAGGTTAAGCATAGCATCACAGCAGGAAGAAAATAAAACAAACTCCTAGATGATTGTATCATAAAATGTACATTTTCAATTACTTTTCATGACATGGAAAAATTCTATCAGATTTGTTCAGCAATATGGCGTCTCTTAAGTACTGTGCGTGTGTCAGTCTCTTTTGATGTAGTGGGAGTGTCACAGGTACACTTGCTGTTCACACCTGTGGGATAACAGTCACCTTCCCTAATGATTTCATGCCTGTCCCAGGCACTTAAAGTACTCCAGGGCATTGGTGTTACTCATGAAAGTTAAACAATTAAGCTGAGAAAGTGAGGCTGCAGGCCTAGGTGACTAGTTAAACAAAAGAACAAAAACTATTATTTTAACTGTAAATGGCTTTGGGTGGGTCATTGGATTACTTTGGAAGGGCCTGGTCTACCTGCCCGCCCCCCCTAGCACCAGGCCTGACTATATTAGATCTGTCTCTGGCAGCTACCCTCTTTCCTTTGTGGTCGGCATTATGAGGATAGAGTGTAGGGCACCTGCTACAACATCTAGGACACAGATCACTTAAATAAGTTAATGTGTTCCTCCTTCACGTCAACACCACAGGTATTGCTATGGCCTGATTGCTGCACCTGCTGCTGCACCGACGCCTCTCGTCTTGTGACCCGCTGCATAAAAGGGCCCACCATTACTGACATTTACTGACATCATATAGCCATTTCCGCTCACTGCCTGGCCCTCATGCTTTTGTTCAGGATCAATCAATCAATTAATTAATTAGTACTTGTTAAGCGTGCTAATCACCCCGAGGGGTATCCAGGCGCTGTGTGAGGTGGAACTACTCAAACAGCCAGGTCTTGAGTCAACTCCTGAAATCGGCAAGGGGGGTAGAGGTTCGGGGGTGGAAGGGGATGTCGTTCCAAGCTTTGGCTGCAAGGTGGGAGAAGGAGCGTCCCCTGGCTCGGGTACGATGGATGCAGGGGACGGTGGCGAGGTCCACAGAAGCAGACCGCAGGTGTCTGGTGTGCTTGTGGAAGGTCATCTGGCTGTTCAGGTATTCTGGTCCCGTGTTGTGGAGGGCTTTGTAGTCGTGCGTGAGCAGCTTGAAGTGGCATCTCTTCTTGACGGGGAGCCAGTACATGCTATGGCGGTGGAGGGTGATGAGGGATCGCCTGGGCAGGTCCCGCATGATTCTTGCTGCTGTGTTCTGGATTGTTTTGAGGCACCTGAGGAGGAGGGTGATGGTTCCGGCATAGAGCGCGTTCCCTTAGTCAAGTCAACTTGTGATGAATGCTTTAGTGATGGTAGTTCTGGTGTCGGTTGGGATCCATCGGAAGACTTTACAGAGCATTCTGAGGGTGTTGAAGCAGGTGGAGGCAACCGAGTTGACCTGTCATCTCATGGAGAGCTCACTGTTGAGGATGATTCCGAGGTTGCGAGCGTGGGTGGTGGGGGTGGGTGCTGGTCCGAGGGCTACCAGGAGTCATCCCACGGTAAGGGAGGTCTCCGAAGAGGAGAACTTTAGTTTTATCAGTGTTGAGTTTGAGTAAGCTGGCTCTCATCCAGTCGGTGACGTCGATCATGGCAATCTGGAAGTTCGCTCTGGTGGTGTCCGTGTCTTCAGTGAGGGAGAGTATGAGATTGGTTTCGTTGGCGTAGGAGATGATGTTGAGCCCATGTCTGCGAGCGATGGGTGCCAGGGAGTCATGTAGACATTGAATAGTGTGGGGCTGAGTGAGGAGCCCTCGGGTACGCTACAGATGATGCTCTTGGGGTTGGAGGTGTACGGCAGGAGATGGATTCTCTGAGTGCGTTTGGTTAGAAAAGAAGATAGCAGCTTGAGGGTGTTGCCGTAGATGCTGATGTGGTGAAATGTTTGGATGAGGAGGTGGTGGGAGACGGTGTCCAAGGCCGCAGGCAGGTCGAGGAGGATCAGGGCTGCTGACTCACCGCGGTCAAGCATGGCTCTGATGTCATCCATGATGGCTATAAGGGAGGTTTCTGTGCTGTGGTTCGAGCGGAAACTGGATTGGGAGGGGTTGAGAAGGTGGTTGGATTGCAGGTGGTCTGTGAGTTGGCGGTTGATGGCTTTCTCTAGTACCTTGGCTGGGAAGGGGAGGTGCCATATGGGGCGATAGTTCTTGAGGTTGGATTGGTCTGCTGTGGGTTTTTTCAGTTGTTGTGGACATCTTGGACCATCCGATTTGCAAATGGGGCGGGGGAGCACTTTCATCCAGTGGCCTTTTTGATGAGGCACAGTCCTCCAGAGGCCGTAAAACTCCAGAAACATATATTTTACTTCTTGTAGCAGTGCATGCTTTCCTGGTCGAAGTTCTGTACAGGATATGCCCTTTCCCCTGCCAGGAGGCCCTGCTCTGCGGCTTAGCAGGAGCGCATCTTGGCGGATTCCTGCTCCAGTCATGGACCCTTATTGATTTTTTTAAAACTCTGCACATGAATAGTGCAGAAAAGCTGCGCTGCCACTCTACATACTGTTTTCGTTTCATCTCTTCTTATGCAATATATTTACCCTACCCACTCCAAAGCACAGAAATTAAACAGATGTATGTAACTTCCACAGAAGTACTTATGACAAAGGAAGTTTAACATTGCTCGCCGATCCTACGGTAATGTGGTTACATTGGCATTTAACCATTTGTCCTTCAGCCTTCTTATTGATGCACATTTCTTTATTTAACCTGAATATGGTAGCTCCATGCCCCAGACACCTGTGGACTGGCTTAGAAATATTACTAGAAGAAAATATTTGCTGGTAGGCCTGATATCATGTTTAGTAGCCAATCAGGGCAACCCCAGCCCAGGCTGCAGGTAGTATTAGAATAGTAGCAATAAACACGCATATACATTGCAAGTTGCTATATCTAATAAATCAGCTAATATACGGTGTATAGTGCACTAGCTTCTGGTGTCATACATGACAACATGCTAAGAAGGAGTCATTTTCCAAAGGCCCATTCTAATAAGGTCCGTGAACGGTAAATAGGAGGACAAAAGGGATCGGATGAACCCTTGTCCATAAAAGGGAGCGCTTTTAAAGAATGCTTAAATGTGAAATTATCCCCATGCAAGGAATAGTTCTTGACAAATCTAGTACATGCATAAGTAACATACAGTATACCCACTTCCATCAAGAATACTTGAAGGCATGACCTCCGATTTTGGTAAAAGTGGCCTGATCGCAATGGAATGATGCATTATTGTACTGATGCACTGTATTGTTCCTCAACATTTGAATAGTATTTATTTATTTATTTGAAAGTTTTATAGAGCGCGAACAAGACCCAAAGGGGTATCAGAGCGCTGTACAGCTTTGTCGTCAACAATTATACAGAACATAAAGAACATAAAGAGCTGATACATTCACGCAGAGTAGGGTGTATCAGTGGTGCCATATAGCGCTCTGAGTAAAACACCCGAACGCTCTTCCGCGTTGCCGTCAGAAAATTATACAGTGAATAGAAAAGCTAATACATTCACGAAGGGTAGGGTGTAACAGTGGTGCCATATAGCGCTCCGCATAAAAAATCACAAATAGAAAGAACCCAGATGTGCGATGTGCATCAAGGAATATTAACAAAAAGGGAGAGAGCAAAATAGTGTGACCTTTAATGGAAATACAGACAAGACTGACACTCTAAGAGTCCAGGTACTTATCTATAATACACAAAGGCATAAGCAGATGAAGTAATGTGCCTAGGTAAGTTATAAAACCAATGTATGATATAACAAGGCCACATCATAGACTGAATATATGTTCATGTCATAGGCATGACATTAGAAATACACACTCTTCTTCAGCACTGAAATCGAGAACACACAGCTGTGTGCAGACAGTGCTCCTGGCCCCTCCACGTGCTATGTTGTTCATTAGCCTACTTACTTTTTGCCAACTGGACTGAGAAGATAGTCCTGACTGCCTTTCAGTGAACTCTGTCACCAAGGTGATTAGGCAGCCTCTCCTTATTGTGTTGTGTAGACATAAACAGTACTATCTGGGCCTCACAAGTTATCTGTTTCTCTCTGAGACCTTTGTAAATACATCTAACGTTGATAAGTTTTAAACTTAGCAGGCTTTATTGCTATTGGATAAGGTTAAGCCAGAATCACACCTATTCCGTCCTTGTGATCCATACAAGGAAGGTGTGCAAACCCCATTGCTTTTGCTTTATTGCGGCTCCCAATTGGAATCAGTCACTGGATCTGCCCTACCTTGAGGTTTATAAGTGACCAGTTATACAAGGAGTCCACCAAGCACATATATAATATTTGTGACAAAACGTGGCTCTCTACAAATATTTAAGAGCAAACAGCAAACCTCCTCGCTCCCACTACATTCAACTGATGACTCTGCTAAGCGTTGTGATGAGTTTGCCAAATTCTTCTCTGAAAAAAAATAACAAACATCAAATTCTCACAATAGCCCTCCACCTCTTCACCCCTGACCAAAGATGCCCCTTCTACAATAGATGCCGCACCGCCAACCAATGATGGCCCCCCAAACTCACCTCAGTGAGCTAGAACATCAACCACAAGCACATACAACTAAAAAACAATGCAACCAGGACCAAGTTCAACAATATCTCTGAAGAAGTAGTCATTAAAATACTTGCATACATGAAGCCAACATCAAACCTATCTGATCCCCTTTCCTCCTCTCTTGTCAAAAATCTCAGACACACCATTGCCCCAACATGGACTAAAATCATTAACTCCTCCCTATCCAATGGCTCTATGCCGGCCTCTTTTAAACTCGGCCAAGTCACCCCACCTCATCAAAAAGCAAGACGCCAACAATAATGACCTGATCAAATACAGACCTATAACCAACCTCACTCTCCTTGCCAAAACTATTGAAAAATGTGTGCTCTCATAACTCAACAACCACATTGAAAAATTCAACTTACATGACACCTTCCAATCTGGGTTCAGGAAAGTCTGCAGTACGGAGACTGCAATCCTGAACATCACTGACAACTTACACAGATCTCTAGATGACAGTTAGGCCTGCCTCTTAATCCTCCTGACCTCTCAACGGCATTCGATACTGTCAACCACAACATTCTCCTAAACACCCCTCACAGCGAACAGACATCAATGGCACTGTCCTTCGGTGGTTTCCCTCATACCTGAACCAGCGATCTCACCTAATCAAATCAAACAATTCCACCTCACCAGCAGTATCAGTCTCACAAAGAGTTCCCCAAGGATCAATCTCCCCTGCATTGTTCAACCTCTATACAGAGCCACTTGTAGTTATCCTGAAACAAGCCAGAATTACACACCATCTATATGCAGATGACACCCAACTCTAGATTAAAATCTCATACTGTAAAGACAGCCAGCACTTAAACAACACTCTCCATGTTACAATCCTGGCTGCCCAACAACCACTTAAAGCTCAACCCCAACAAAACCGAACTCCTCCTCATACAACCAAAAGGAAAGTCCTATCCTGTCCATAACTGGCTTACAACCTAACCGCGTTAAAATGTAAACAATCAATCTCCAACTCATTTAAATCTCTACAGATTACACTTGACAAAAACTTGAGCATGAAAAGACCATGTCAATGCATCAGCAAAAAGGGCTCCTACATGTGGAAACACCTAAAATAAAATCAAACACTTGCATCCCCCAAAAATACCATATCCCTATGAAATGCACAGTCAACACAGCGGCAGACTTCTCTCCGGGAGAGCCAATATGATCAAATTACTCCCACACTTAAGAAACTCAACTGGCTACCAATTGAAGCAAGAAGCATATTCAAAACGGCCTGCATAACCCACAAAGCCCTCTACACCGATAAACCAAACTACCTCGCAAACAATCTATCAGAAGCCGGCCGTAAGAGGCCTCTGCGAAGCGCAAACACTCTACTCATAATTCTGCCCAAATTTAAGAAAGAAAAATCATTCACCTGTTCCTTTACTGAGAATGCACCTAGAATTTGGAATGCTATGCCTCAGGGTCTAAGTAACAATCAATCATTCCTACACTTCGGAAAAAAACCTGAGCCCTCCCTCCTAAACAATCGTCTTGCCTTGATGCACTTCCCCCTCAACCATTTAAAAGCCTGAACAACACTAGCTCTGAAAATAACTGTGCATGTATTCCTCCAGACTGAGCGAACCTGTCATCACCACCTCTGAACTTTATTGTCCATCTTTTATATATTATTTCCATCTTTATTGCTGTAAATGTTTGCTGTTCAGACTCTGTAAAGCTCTCTGATACCCTCTGGGTCAAGTTTGCGCTATGTAAAACTCGAAAATAAATATATAAGAGGGCCATATCGATTTTCAGCATAAAGAGCAACCCTGTCTATTACCTGTATGATTGTGAGGAGCACAATGCTTAATTTGAGGCAGTTATTGCCGGTCGGGCTATGGCACTCATTTTTGGGGACAGGCACTTCATTTTTCTCATCAGATATTGACCATGAGCGAGAGAGGGAAAAGCACATAAAGTGAAAAGACAGAGGAAAAAATAGACAGAAAACAATGGCACAAAAGGAGAAAGCAGGGTCGGCAAGAGTGAAATAAAGGGGCAGCAGTGTCTGGTAGTGGATTAAATAGGATTTGAATATGCAGCCTTTGTATTTGGTGCAACCATTTTTAATAGGATCACCCTGGCACAGCTTTGGGCACTGGCACTCATTCTTTTACAAATTAGGAACTGCTGGAGCGTCTCCACCGACTCAGTAGTCCAGCTGACCATTGTAGAGTTCTGTTCTATTTTATTCATTTGTAGTATGTAAAATACAAGTGTCAGATTAGGTATCAGTTACAATAATAACAAAAGAATCAGGGATTCTAGGGTTAGAATGAAAATGAACAGTCCAATCAAATGAATTTCAATAAAAATAGGACAATCAATGAGGATCTCCCTCAACTGGTGAGTGCCAACGGCGATTTGACCCTAATATCAATAAAGGGTCATCATCAGGTAGAAGAAGGAATGTGAACCGAGCACAACCATTTCAGAATTCTTAGAGGTAGATTTTCAAAGAAGTCACGCAATGCAGCACAGCAGCCAAAAATGCTGCGCTGCGTTGCGTGACAGGGAGGGAGCAGGAGAGTGCCATATCTACAGAGATATGGCTCACTCTTCCCCTCTCCCTAGCGCCGGTGCTGATTTCAGCTGTTGGTGCCAGGCACACACCTAAGTGCCATAGTGCTAGGGTGCGTGCCTGAGTCTAGCATAGGTTTTGTATTGGAAGGATAACCTTCCTGTACAAAATACTATGCCTTGACAAGTTCAAACACTTTTCCCACTTTGCATGTGTGCTGCACAGTGCAGCATGCATGCAAAGTAAGAAAAGAAAGGAAGGTTTGTAGATAGGGTTTTGCGTCAAAAGGCAATGGGTGGTAGCATGGGAACGCCCATGTACTACCTATGTAACTCCCCCTTGGCACTTTGTAAAGCAAGGCAATGCCTCACACTGCTTTGGGTTACTTGTAGGGTACTTTCCAATGCAAAACAAGTTTTGCACTGAGAAGTAAATTGGTAAAAAAACATTCAGTGCTGTTTAGCATCACTTTTGTGATGCTAACCCAGCGCAAAATGTTTGAAAATCTACCCCTTAGTATCTCTATAAAGGTATTTATAACTTCAATGAGCCCAAAGAGATCCTCATAGTAAAGTATTGTGAAGCTCATAAAGCCACAAGGTCTAGAGATGAATAATAGCTGAATAGCAAATGATAAGCATTGGCAAAGGCATCCGCTCCAAAGCAAAGGCCTCGTTGGAGAAATAATAAAAAACTGCTTGCGAATGGGGAGGAAAACCTTCCCTCTCACAGGTAAACCAGAACTTGGGTTGCGTTAGGTGCACAGAGCTTCCTGGTGCTGATAAGGTAACATAACAGCTAAAGAGGGATGTGGAGCATTACTGGTTAAAAGGTCAAGTTTTGATAGCTTTATAGCTTTCCTGAATTTAGTTAGCATGGGTGCCGGGCAGATGAAGGCTGGAAGCAAATTCCCAAATTTGGATGCTGCAACAGAGAATGCTCTGTCTCCGAAGGTCACTGTTCTGGTATGGGAGACTTAAGGCAGAAATTGATTTCTGGAATACAGGGGTTTATTAGGTTGATTAAAAAAAACACTAGGGATACAGCGCTGCACTATTTTATGGAAGATCCTCAAAGCCTTGTGGCTGTTGTGGAAAGGCTAATACCCAGTGAAGGTAGTTTAGAATGGGAGTAATCCTCTCACAACTTAAAATGCTGGTTAGTACTAGTAGCTGGGCAACAATATTTTGGACCAGCTGCAAACTGTAAAGAAGTTCTCCTGGGCGGTCAGGTAGATTGCATTGGCATAGTGGAATCTGGATTGTATCATGGCATTTATTGCTGGTGTGTGCCAGTTGTAATCAATTTAAGGGTGTAGTTTTCTTGAAATCTTGATTTGGCCAGAGGATATACCAGACAATTGTATCACTTGTGCTTCTAACAGTAGATTGGAGATCTTGGAGTCCAAAAGAACACCTACATTGTGAACTGATCCAGCAGGAGATGGTGGAGGTTGCCTAACTTCAGGTCAGCCTGCAGTATGATGGCAGAGAGCAGCTTTGAGTGTACACAGTATCTCAGTTTTGATTGGGCCTAGTTTCAAGGAGCGTGCAGACATCCACCATCATGTCATAGCCAAACAGTCCATCAAAGGAGTGGTGTTTTGTCAGGGGCACAGGTTGTCATTGGGGTTCAACAGACCAATATTATTTGGGTGTCATCTGCATACATATAAAAGTGTCCCCCCCTGATGTTGAAGTGTTCCACACCCATGAGGCAGGAAATCTTAATTGAAATTGCCTCTTTCAGCAAAGTTGGAGCACTTCCTTCAAAACTGCAATATGTCAATCGGCCCACCATGCTATGGCAGTATGACAGACTGGCTGAAGTTTTCTTGATATTTCAAAGAGCAACCCCCAAAGTGTCAGTCTCCTTGATGCACCAGCACATCAGGAACACTGATCATTATTTCGTGCCCTGTACTACCATGCTGCACACAGCAGTGCACTGGCAGGAGAACACACAGTGGACATGGCTTAAGAAAACCCTCCCTCAAGGGGCGTGGATTTCCAGATCCATGTCAGCTGTGGAACAATGGCAGTCGGCGTGAAGCCAGGATATTTCCAACAGCAGAGCTGGTGGCTGCTCAGCCATTTCCTCACCTTACAATGAGGCTGGGGAATTGAGGGGGATATTTACAATAAAATGTCGGTGCGCTGTGTTACTCCAAAATTGGTAAGGCTGCGCTCCGACATTTTTTAAATGCAGGGATGCGCCTTATTTACAAAAATACGGCACACCCCTGCATTTCCCCTAGTGCTGATGCTAAAAAAGCTGCCTAGAACCAGCGCAGGCACCCTGCCGCCCTGTTGCAAGGGTGCCTGCCTTGCAGGGGCTATTGTTTATGTGCACGAAAGTACACCTTGAAATCTTGAAAGGCTATTTGCTGTTTCCTATGTGTGCTGCAGAATGCAGCACACACAGAAAGAGAAAAATACAAGGAGAAATTAATAATTTCTCCTTGTATCGCCATCCTAAGACCAGGTTGTACCTGGTTTTAGTTTTTGGTGTTGCCCCATCCTTTTAAATATGGGAAAGCGTCAAAAAGCAATGGGTGTTGCAGTGGAACGCCCACTGCAACACCCATTGCATGCCCCTTTCACGATAAGTGAAGCATGAAAAGGGGCCTTATTTACAAGGCGGCGTTAAGCCACGTTAGGAGGCTTAACGCTGCCTTGTAAATAAGAAGAAGGGGATATCACCACCAGAATGTCACTAAAAGTGACGTTCTGGTGCTGGTGGCGATATCCCCTTGTAAATATGCCCCTCAGTCTTTGGCAGAAGGGACGTCCACCAATTTTTACAGTGGTCTGATTACTCTAGTCAATGAAACATAGCTGTTTCTACTTTTCATACCCAGGGCAGGGCAAGTGCAGAGGCAACATTTGTCTTTTTCCACAAAGTTACAAATAGTTTTCCGTACACACAGTCCATACATTGCCCCATACTCAATACAGATTTTTTTTCCCCGAAAGGAGAAATATCAGAAGCACGTGAATTAGGGCATTGACATAGCAAAAGTGCAATGGGCCTTTAAACAGACTTGAAAAATGCCCCCCTTTGGACCCTGGTTGGGAGGTAAAGGGTAGTCTTAATTTGGGTGCAAGGAGCCATTTTCCCCCTGGGGCCCCTATTACATAGCACTTGCTGCATAAATAAAGAGTTGTTCAATATTTAGAACACAGATGATTTCTGGGGACCAATCACTGATAAAAGGGATACGTCTTAGGATGTCTTGGCCTGCTTGACCCAGACTATACTGGGGGTGCATTCAGAGCTGGATAATGACTACCACAAACAAAAAACAATATTGTCATATATATTCATCCCATAAAAGGAAACAAAATCATTAGACATGCAAAAGTGAATATGAAAATGTATGTGTTGCAGTTGTGCTCTTCCTATGATCTGTCATGCTAAAATCAAAAGCACAGTTGCATTTTTTTGCCTCTGTTCCTTTCCAATTTCAACAATAGAGATAAGCATTTGCAATGCAATTTTGAGCTATTGACATTGTAAATGACAATGCCTTTTATTTATGTGTTTAAAAACCTGCAATAATAAAAGGCATTGTCATTTACAATACAAATAGTTCAAAGTTTCTAAAATGCGAGACCTATTGCATTGCAAATGCTTGTTCTTGCAGGGCCCAAGGTAGATAGATATGAGACACATTCCACAGTTGTCTAGGGAGGAGCCGGGACTCACGTGTGTAAGGAAGAGCACATGGTTGTTTGAGGAGGAGCAGGGCCTCACAGGGAGTGAGGAAGAGCACACATTTGTCTGAGGAGGAGCAAGGCCTCATAGGGAGTGAGGGAGAGCACACAGTTGTCTGGGGAGGAGCCGGGCCTCACAGGGAGTGAGGAAGAGCACACATTTGTCTGAGGAGGAGCAAGGCCTCATAGGGAGTGAGGGAGAGCGCACAGTTGTCTGGGGAGGAGCCGGGCCTCACAGGGAGTGAGGGAGAGCACATGGTTGTATGAGGAGGATCCGGCCTCATAGAGAGTGAGCACACGGTTGTCTGAGGAGGAGCCGGGTCTGATAGGGAGTGAGGAAGAGCACGCGGTCATCTTAGGAGGAGTCGGGCCTTCCAGGGAGTGAGGGAGAACACACGGTGGTCTGCAGAGCTGGCCCTCACATTGAGTGAGGAACAGCACGCTGTTGTGTGAGGAGGAGCCGGGACTTACAGGGAGTGAAGAAGAGCAGCTTTGCTGCACCCTAGAAGTACAGGCATCTCTAGCCAGCTATGCCCTTTGCCTAAGCTTAACTTGTGCCGGAGGTGGCAGTGGGTGGCCACCTGCGCTCAGGTCTTGAGATCAGGGTGTATTTATCATCATCATCATCATACCTGGTGCAAGAGAGAGAAAGACAGCTAAGGGAGAAAGAAGATCGAAGAGAAAGATAGACAAGCATTTGCAATTCAAATTGGTCTTGTATTTGTGAGAGTTAGAGGTATTGGCTTTTCCAATGTTTTTTAGTTATATTGAAAAACATTTGCGAAAACAAAAAACGAGGGGCAATCACAGTGGCAACAGTTTTCTGCTGTGGCGTTACAATGCTTTAAGGTGCAGCCTGGTAAGCAAGATGAAATCTCACAAAAACACACTGACACACACCAGGTTTCTGTGGCACTTCCCAGCCTATTATACTAATGAAATATTAAGATTGTCATCATCAGTAATCGGTCTCTGGTGCCTTGATTCATGGAGGATTTAAAAACACCCTGAGAAATCCCACTGTTTTTACAGTGTTCTAGCAAACCTAGGACTAAACTGACTATTCCAGTGCTCTGTCACTTTTTTGTTGGTCTCCAGGCTAGGGCTGCTTTCAGAGCTGCGATGACCCAACTATGAAAAGGCTATGAAGGCTCCTTCTATTCGCGCCTTCTGGAGTGTGCGACAGGTTTAAATGTTTTTGCTCGGCTGATTTTAGTTTCCAGTCTAGACCTGAGGAAACCTCATACCAGCGTTGAGTGAAGCACCGCCACAATGCAACCCAGGAGTACAGAGTCACAAAATTTACACCCGCTATATGTTGCAAAACCACAATTAGCTCTTGTGGTGCCCGGCTATAAAAGAGTGAGTACATTGGCAAAGCAGACGTTGTCCTTACGTGGCGTGCCTCCTGTTCAGCGCTCTGTGAACCCTGCGATTGCGCTGCGCTCGGCTACTTGTTTCCCTCATTGAAAGATTTACTTGTTTATCACTCTCCGAGCCTGATGCTCGACCTAAAAATCAGACGAGGTGGAGGGAGGGGTTGATAGAAGTCCGCGATGTGAAAAGCAACAATTAAAACCGCTGCGCTCGCTACTTGTTTTCCTAATTGAAAGATTTACCTATTTATTACTCTCCGAGGCTGATGCTCGGCCTAAAAATCAGATGAGGTGGAGGGGTGGGGGTCGATAGAAGTCCGCGATGGGCCCGATTTGAGTGGAAAGCAACAATTGAAAAAATCAGACGAGGTGGGAGGGGCCGATAGAAGTCTGAGATGGGCCTGATTCGAGTGGAAAGCAACAATTAAAAAAATCAAACGAGGTGGAGGGGCCGATAGAAGTCCGCAATGGGTGGAAAGCAACATTTAAAAAAACAAAGAGTTCCCCTAAAGTACAGATCAGGAATGCAAGCGTAATTCAACTGTACTTGGCCGGTGATCCTCAGCCCTAAACTGAAGTGAGGTTTCGGCTGCGTGGACGAGTTAGGAGGCAGCCTATTAGAGGGACGCTGCAGTGAACCTATGGCAAGCAGGAGGTGGGAAAAAGCAGCTTGTATTGAAAACAGCAGGTCTTGCAGACAGAGCATGTGCGCTGTAAGCTCGACCTAAAAAGGGTGTCTGCTCTTTTAATAATTCCTTGGTATCCTGATATTAAGGTGATGGTGGTGGACACTGAAGGAACCTTTAGAAATGGCCTGAAGTACGGCAGACTGGTAGAGAAAGGACTGAATGGGGACATCTAGAAACAGATTGCCTTACTGCACACTTCTGAAGCAACCTTCTATTACTTGTGTCTGATTCAAGAGGAACATCTCGTAACGGCTTGCCGCACTGCACTTTTATGAAAGACCCTTCATACACTTGTGACTTACTCAAGAGCAATACCTAGTAATGGCTTGTGTTACCCCTTTGTGCAAGAATCTTCAAAGACTTCTGATTGACTTAACAGAGACATCTAGTAATGGCTTGGGTTGGATGGAAAGCACTGACAAAGCCAAAAGCTCTAGCTTTAATGTGCTAATGGCATGCAAATATAAGCATGCACAACTGTGGTCAAGGTCGGACTGGGATGGAAAATAGGCCCGTGCACCAAAACAAAAGTGTTCCCCATGAGCAAATCATATAGCTAAAAAAGTGGCCCCCATTTGCAAATAGGGCAGTTTTGAACTCGTAAAGACACGTTCCATAGTTTTTTTGCACAGAATGGGAGACTGCTTGCATTTGTGCTTACTACAGTCAATGCTTACATTAATATCAGGGATATCAACAGTAACAACTGGCGAAAAAGAACATAAAACAAGCCCATTAACCACCAAAACACAAGCCCACACACTAATCTGTCAGACCAGCCCCTCGATCACTGCCTGATTGCCCTGTAGGGCAGTCCGACCCTGAATGTTATTTGCATTTGTTAGCAAATTAAAACAAGACCTACTGATTTTGGCAATGCTAGGGCCTGTAGTGTCCTGCTGGACACATAATGATGCAGCCCCTTCCTAGGGGCCGTGCTAACATCAATCCCACTCAGGCTTCACCAGACAGCTGACCCTGCTAATAAAAGGGGCCAGGCGCACGTGCCCTAGGCCAGTTATCTGTCATACTACTAGTGTCTGTGTCGTCTTTTACTTTAGGATGTGGGTCTAGGGACCACAACATTACATTGGCAAAGAGGGCAGTTAATCCCACCACCTCCCAACACTGTGTTTCCAACCTGGTAGCGCACATGCTGCCCAGGGTCGCACTGGGGGTTCCTGACATGCCCCTGTGAAGAGCGCTGTGACTTAGTGGTGAGTGGGAGAGACACACCCTCTGGTGAGGCCCTCAAGGGGCAAGAAAGGGCTTGCAAGACAGCCCGTGGAGAGGCTAGGCACCGGTCCTACGAGGAGCGGGAGAATCCTTGCTGTGCTGATATGCTGTGTCCCAGAGGACAGAAAAAGGGCAGGTGAGGCCAGGTTGGGCAGGAGGCCCATACTCCAGCCCCACTGCAGAGCGGCTGACACACGATGTCTACCGAACCTCACAAATCCGAACCCTCTGCCCTACTTACCTGCTGAGTCCATGCGAGAGCCGCCTACCTCTCTGAATGTAGCGGGCTGGGGGTCTGCAGAGTAAAGCCAGGATGGGCGCAGTGAGAGCTGCATGCGCCCTAGTGGCAGGCTGACACTACTGCAGGAGGAAAGGAGAATGGTCTGCCTCCCGAGCCACTTCCACAGCACCAGCAGTGCCCCCGGCATTGAGTGGGAAGGAATGTAAAAAGGCCAGAGAGGGGCGAAAGCGGGTCATGGCAGGAATATGTGGCCCTAAATACCCCTGGAATGGACACAAAAAATAATACCTGACTCGCCCCAGAAATATCACAAGTACCTGGAGAAGCTCGTCGTCGTCAGTGAAACAAGAGGTGCAAGGCAGGACAGCCCTGACGGGGAAACAATACTGTGCACCCCCTGGTGGCTGCATGACCCCACCATGAAGCAGAAGTTGGACTAGACGTGTCACTTACCCCACCAGCTCGGTTTCTCACGAGCCAACACCCGCCTGCAGGTAGAAGAGGAGCTGGAAGCTGGCCCACTTCCCTAGCTAGGGTGGGAGAACCAGGGAGAGCGAATACTGCCTCCCGACACAGACGCAAGGAGGGCTGTGCACCCCCTAGTGGCTGGTTGCTACTACCGCGCAAGAAGGAGAGGGGGCGTTCCTACCCCCGCAGCAATCCCACTGCCCTGCCAGGGTCCCTTACTCCAGCAGATGAAGGAAAGAGAAGCACCTGGGGCAGGAGCACATACCTAGTATAAAGGATAAGGAAAACCCCAGCAACAGGCAGCAAAGCGAGCAGAAGAGACCGTGTGCTGCTCCCAGGCCCCAGAGTCTGTGAAATTAACTGATGTATCTTCAGGAGAAGAGGCAAAAGGGTGAGCAACCCCTGCACAACCTACGGGGTCAACACCGAAGCCACTAAGGAATTCGAGCAGAGCGCCAGCCACCAGAAGCAACTCACTGCGGCTCTTTATGGAATTGCCTCTATTGCTGGTCCCTGATCAATGATATGGCTGCATCACTGCCCCTTATGGTCACAGACAACAATCACGGACGTGGAGGGGGTGAGAGGTATTGGCACACCTACCGTTCACAACCCTACTGCCAACAGCCTCTAAGCAGAGCTGCAGGACCAGGCTGCAAGACACAGAGCCTGCAGATTGACAAGTGGGAGGAGGGGACACAGCTAGAACACTGCAAGAGTGTGCTCAGACACGGAGAGGTGGACATGACATGGATGGTGTGCCACTGGAGTGCCACACCGCAGTTGGTCCCTGCCATAACCTTGGTCAAAGCCTAGCATCACTGAGGTGAACAGAGAACCAGAGAGAACAAACAGCGAAACGGAGGAGAGCGCTTCGACCCTGACCTCCATGCATCAAAGGAGCAGAGGCCTCACTAGAGGACACCCCGAGCACAAGGTGCAACCTATCCAGTGTCATCTAAGAAAGAGGCTGATTTTACAGACCTCGGAACCACCATCATGACTGTTTATGCCTGCCAGGGGGACATGACTCCAGGCAGTGGAAAACCAAGGGGATGCATGGTCAGACCAGAAGGTGGGCAGAAGCACACAATGTTGCGACAGTGGTCCAGACACCGGGACCACATTGCCCTGCACCCTCAAGGCATACTGTGCCACACCTCACCAACCATGCAAGATGGCAGCAACATCTAAAGACGCTCCCTACTGCCCGTGGAAGCAGGTCCTGGAAGAGAGAACACCATAGAGTAGGAGTTTCAAGAAGGTTCCAGAGGAGGGAATGTGCAACATGTGGGATAATGCCACACCGACCCAGAGAAGAAGAGGGTCAGGCAGCGGGAAGACCCTCGAAGTGGAGCGCCAGCCACACATATTGACCTACAGAGTGGGAACTCCAAGAAGGTCCCTGAAGAGAGAACACAATGCACATAGCCGGACGCCACAGAGCATTCAAGAAGAACAGGAGAACTAGATCAGTTACTACCCTGATCATCACCAAGCCGGAGTCCTACACCCGAACTACTGAGACAGTCGACCACTGAGAGGCCCTGTTGTTCAAACCCTGAAGAAGGCGCATGCCGCTGCACCTAGAAGATGAGACTCAAGTGACTATAAGCCTCAACCACATGGTCCAGAGACAGTCGGCTGCTGAGTAGCACTGTTAGCCTGTCCTGCAGATGGTGCATGCCACTGCACCCATAAGAAGAGACTTGTAACGAGCAGTATCAACTGCATTAGTAGGAAGAAGGTGCAGGCTGAAGCACCAAGAACGGTAGTGGGGCCTGCTGGTCCACACTAGGAAACCTGATGGCCAACAAAACCCAGAAGGGAAGATCAAGAGAGGCCAGGCCTGAAAGGCATGCTCAAGAAGACTCGAGCTGCTGAAGGAGCCCATCTAGACACACAAGCAACAAGCTACCGAGGTGAAACGGGGACGACCTGGTGACAGAACAGCGGGAGAACCAAGAGTAAGCCGCAAGCATGTACAAACTGAGTCTCTGCCCTCCATCCAGACACAGTCACTGATGGCTTAGTAACCCAAAACGGCCAGGCACAAGGAAGCAGATGCCTCCACAAAGGAAGAATGGAAACACCTGGCCATCATCACTCCCAGATGTCGACGACCCAAGAAAGAAGGCCTGCAACCATCAAGGCATGTTGTCACTACCTGTCGTCCAGGTTCACCACACGGCTGGCAACCTCATCATGCCAGCCCCTGTCTAGTGCATCATCACTACCACCCATGGAGCATCAAACAACCAGACAGGAGTCCTACACCATTTGCCATACCAACAAACAAGAAGCAGCAGTGACGCTCTGAAGAACCAGTGACTACCTGCTCATCCTGCCTGCATCCTGATCCTGGTGGCGAGAGCAGGTCTTGACCAAGACCCATCTATCCCTGCTGTTGCAAGAGTGACAAGGCAGTGGCTCTTTGGCAGTCTTGCAGTGGCCCAGACGTGGCACACACACAGCCCCAATGCCGACTCAGACAGTCCCGTGGCAACCCAACCAAGGGGCTTTCACAATCGCGAGAGATAGACTTGACACTGCCCCACCAACAGATTCCAGGAAGTAGAAAGGCCGTGCAGCGGCAACTCCAAAAAGTCACAGCACGCCAAGACTGTCTTCGGTGGATTAAGCAACACCATCATTAAACTTTGCAATGGACACCGACATAGCTTCTGATGCACCCTGTTTTTGAACTATTGACGCCAACCACAAATCATCCTCAGCGTCAGCAGAGTGGACCAACTCCAGACTAGGGACATGATTCCACCTGGTGTGCTGCCAGAATGTCCCTGACGTCTTTGAGCTAGCTTTCGTGTCCTGAACCACTCAGGTTAAATTATGGAGGCGAGAGGAGATGTCCTGAGGCAGCCAGCATCATCAGTCTGTGCTCTCTCATATCTTGCTGATTTGGCTATAGAGACTGAAGGACTATGTTGTTTCGAGTTTGTTTGTTTTGTTTTCTACAGTTTGGACTTGTTGCCTTTTCGTTTATATTTTGGGAGGGATGTAGTGTCCTGCTGGACACTTAATGATGCAACCCCTCCCTAGGGGCTGTGCTAACACCCATCCCACAAAGTCAACGTCAGTCAGGTGACTCTGCTGATAAAAGGGGTCGGGAGCACATGCCATGGGCCACTTATCTCTCATACCACTAGTGTCCATGTGGTCTTTTACTTCAGCATGTGGGCCTAGGGCCCACAACATTACAGGGCCGTTGTTATTAATTCAGGGTTAAATTCCAATCACGTGTTTGTACAGGGATCAGAATTACAAGTTATGCGATAATTATCTCACTATTCTGGCAGGTCAAACCTATCGAATCAGGAGAAAAGGTACCATAGAAAATGCAAAACATGCAGAATTTGCTGATTACGCCTCGTGTTCCTGCTCACAACTTGGAATAGGAGGTATTTACTAGACGTGGCAAACACCTCACTCTGGGGCAATGGTATTTACCTTGTGTTGCGAAGTGAGCTAAAGAACGATGATGGATTCAACCCAGATCTGTGACTGGGGGTGAGTGTCTGAAAAGTTTCAGCGCTCCGCCCATCATCTGCTTGTGTTTGCTTTGTTCGCCCTAAGTTGGCAGGGTATGCCCAGACGTGGGTCCCTTGCTCACTTTGCCACTGGATTCAAGCTAGCCTGGCTGATAAGGGCTGTTAGCCCGAAACAGGTCCCAGGATGCTTGTTTCCGGTCCAGGGAAGACATGGCTTGGCAGTTCGGGCTGGACTGTTCCCATGAGGCACAGGGTCAAGACTGATTTGCATATAGCTATGTCTGAACTGGGGTGGCAAAGTGAGCTAAAGAACGATGATGGATTCAACCCAGATCTGTGACTGGGGGTGAGTGTCTGAAAAGTTTCAGCGCTCCGTCCATCATCTGCTTGTGTGGTAAATACCACACCCTGTTCTGAAAAACTTGTAATAAGGGCCCTAGTGTTGCTGATTCTCCTGTAAGCTGCTCCATAGTGTGTGTTTATTTCATGTGAAAATCATTTTCTTCCTGTGACAATTACACAAATCTTATAATGTAATTGCCACTTGTGATTCAGTAATCTCATTTTCAGATTTTATGTAACATTCTGGCTATATCTGTATATTTATATTCCACTGACAGCTCTTGTGGTTTTGAAATTCAATACCTTCTAGTGGAAATAAACGTTAACAATGTTCAAATACAGTTTACATCCATTCTTTTATAAGTCTGTTGACTATGTTCTCCCGTACATGATCATCAGGCATGAGCTATGAAATTTCAAATGTGGGTGATGCTTAGTGGTCTTGTCACTTGCATATCAGTTTAACAAATAGAGCAACATAAACAACTAAAGCACTGATATGCTACGGCATTAATGTGTGCCGCAGACATATGTACTCAGCACCATCCTAGCAATATTTTCAAACAGATCCACTACACATATGTAAATAAACATTTAACATTTCTTGAATATGGCGAAGATTTACTTGATTACCATAATAAAATGCACTGAAAAATCAGCCAAATGCATGGGACAAAGAGTCATTCTGCAAATTGCACGAATAAACCGTACACAGGTGAATAGTAAATATAGACACTAGATAAGATCCTTTGGGTTCCTGCTTCCTCTCACTTGCCACCACTTGTCCTGTGGGTCATGTTAGCTGAGACTCTCTTTGAGCTCGTGTTTAACTTTGCTTGGTTAATGTCTCATTGTCCTGGAGTTCGTTGGCCTCCAACAATGACCTTGTCCACTGTGACTCTTTGGACAGAATAAATGTCAGATTACACGGAAGGCTGAGTCGCTAAAGGGTCACACTTTAATGCCAAGGACATATGGCTAAAACCAGTTCTTTCTAAATAAGGCAGTTCACTCAGTTTTTGGGCTCACTGTAGTTCATCAATGCTACATCTCAAAAGCTTTGTGGTCACAAATTGCCTCTGAGTGAAAGTGTGTCTCACCTGCTCATAGAAGCCAATTCATGGCCCCATTACTGTTACACAGCACTCTGTTATTGAGTGGACCCCCCCTCACCCCCAGATCCATGGGGTGGGAGGTGCAGCAGCATCTAGTTCTGTGGACCGTGACTCTTCTCCAAAATGTGTATTTTTTACTGGTAGGAATCTACTGAAAGAAAAACCATAGGGCAAAATGTGTCATATTGTACTTGGTTGAATTGATGCTTGCAGTCACTGTGTCTGTTCTTGAGATGTATCTGCTTTAGCTGTACCTTCTGAGGCATTTTCATGGGATCATTCTCCCTCAAACATCGCAGGACTGAGGATGTCGGGCTCCCGTGTAGGGGTTAGGGAGTGGCAACCTCTCTGGATTGTTTTGCAGCGTCTATGGTTTCACCAATGTAACTACTGATCTCTTGAAGCGAGTACACCTTTAGTTTTTGCTAATTGTGTTAGTTGATAGTGCGTTTTGTCAGCAACAACATATTGACATGCTGCGACCCTGGGTCTTGTTGAGAGTTTTAAAAATACGATGACCTGCCATTGGGATCAATATTTGGGTAATACAACTCCTCTGATGTCATGGAGGAGTCAAAAGATGTATGAATTCACTTGCACTGCTTACTATGATTTTCGTGAAATGTCACCTCGGGGCAAGGCCCAAAAGTGGCATTTCCAAGTCTTCCTTGCACCCTCTGTGGCAAAAGACCTTTGAAGACTCTGAATCTGAATCCTTCCCTGCCACTGAGTCTGCATCATCGTCATTCTGTTTCCTCCTATCAAAGACTCTTCTGAATAAGCATTAAGGGGCACATTTGCTAATATTTCACGCAAAGCTGAGCTGCTTTGTGTGAAAGGGAGAGAGCAGAAATGCTTCACATTCACAAAGATATGGCACATTTCCACTCTCTCTTTGCGCTGGCGCACTGTGTGCTGCCTTCCACCAATGCAAGGTCCCTTGCACCATAGTGAAAAGTTACCCGTGTTACGGTCAGAACTGTTTTTGTGCAGTAACTGATGCAGAATGCAGCACACTTTGAAAGAGGAAGTAGCGAGGAGAAATGAATATATTTCTACTTGTTACGCTTCTGTCGGGTAGGCACCCCATTTTGGTGCAATCAATGGTTTACTGATTTCGGTAAATCTGTGATTGCGTCAAATTCTTTTTTTTTTTGTTTAATAATTTTTTATTGAGTTTTTAAAGAGAGAAAAGGAAAAAAAAAAAACTTATCAAGCAAATGAACACGATACAAATATAATATACTACCAATATAGAGGCATAAACATAGGCACATATTTTATATAAAAAAAAATTTAAAAAATTAAAAAAAGAAAGAGAGAGAAGAGAGAAAAAGGATAGTATGAAGCAGAAAAAGAAGATATACTAAGAAAAAAGAAAAATAAGTAATAGATAAGATGCAGGTGCAGAGGTAGAAAGATATGAAGTAAAAGGTAACCACAATAGATCCGATTTAATTTTCTGAGAGAGGGAGAGAAGAAACAGTAGCAATTCTGTGTTCATCACAAATAAAGTTCCACCAAGTTAACGATGATAATTTAGAATTATCTTTCCAACAAGATAAGATCACTTGAAAGGCAAGAGCAATAAAAAGATCAAATAACAAAGACTTAGGAGAAAAAGTATCAAAAGCAGGAGAGGCAGTACCAAGAAAAACAGTTTGCATTGATAACGGAATATTGCAATGAAATATAATCATGCATTTAGCCCAAACAGATTGCCAAAACTTCAGTACGTTAGAACATTCATATAATTGATGAATCAAGGTCCCAGTGGAGGCAGAACAAGACCAACATAGGGAAGAGGAGGTAGGGGAAAAATTGGATATACATTCAGGAGTAATAAGAACTCTGTTATAAATGAAGTATAAAGATTGAGTGATGCGAGCTGCAGCAGAAGTTTTCAATAGCTTAAGCCAAAATGTATCCCATGAAGAGATAGAAAGAGATACAGATAAATCTGCTTCCCAAAGTAACTCACTATGGGTTTTAGAACGTTCAATAACAGGTAATAACAACATCTTATAAATGGCAGCAGCCTTAGGTCTAGGATCAGAAGAAATGTTGTAAATTGGTGTGATAGGGACTAGTGGGGGAGAGGCAGAAGGAAAAGTATTAGCAGTTAAATAGGACTGTAGAGTAGACGATATTAAAAGGTACTCATGAAGAAACGAGTTAGGTAAGTTATATTATAACTGCAATTGGGGGAAGGGAATAACAGAATTATGATGGACAAGTTGAGAAATAAACATGATCCCCTTCTCCTTCCAGTGTTTGTAGTAAAATGATTTATGACGAAATTTAATAAATCTGTTATACCAAATAGTAGAGGACAAAAAGCATTGCAAAGGGTCAAATCCAGTGGACAGGATATTATATAATAATTGTTGGGAGTGTTTTAAAATAGGGTTAGTGGAGATAAAAGTGCAATTAGACATATATATTATATCTTTAAAAGAAAAATCCCGCAATAGGGAGCGTTCAAATGAAATCCAACGTGGAAGAGGAGTGTCAGTAGATTCAGAGGTTAAGGCAAAAAATTGTCGAATTAAAAATGCAGAATGATAAAGTTTAAAATCAGGAAAACGAACACCACCCTCAGTCTTAGGACGTTTTAGTTTAGCAAGAGAAATACGGGAATGTTTATTGTTCCATAAAAATTTAATACAAAGAGAATTAATTTGAGAAAAATAGGAAACAGGAATCTTAAAGGGAAGCACAGAGAAAGTGTAAAGGACATGGGGGACAATCATCATTTTAATAGTGTCCAATCTACCCCACCATGATAGGTGGAGAGGTGACCAAGAAGAAAGCAAGCTCTGTATTTTGGTAATTAATGCATGAAAGGAGTAACTAAGTGTGGTAGAAAGAGTGGGAGCAAACCAAATTCCAAGGTATTTAAGTTTCGTAGGACACCAGGTGAAATTAGTATTAGTGAACATATATTGGTAACAAAGGGAGTTTAAAGGTAATACCTCTGTTTTAGAAAAGTTCAATTTATATCCAGAGATGCTAGAATATAATTGAACCTCATGTAAAAAGGGAGGCAGGGAGGAAATAGGGTTAGACATGTACATCAGGATATCATCGGCATACGCCGACATTTTAGTTTCAGTGGAATTGTGTACAAATCCAGAAATAAGCGAATTAACACGAATGCGTTCAAGGAAAGGTTCTAAACATTAAACAAATAAGAGGTGTGAGAGAGGGCAGCATTGACGTGTACCTCTATACAGGGAGAAATAGGGAGAAAAATGGTTATTAACAAAAATACAAGCACGAGGGGAGAAGTATAGCAATTTAACATAGGAAATAAAATTCGGTCCAAAACCATACCATTGCAGAGTAGTAAACATGAACTGCCAATTAATGCGATCAAAAGCCTTCTCGGCGTCTAAAGACAAAGCTGCAAGGGGAGATTGGTATTTTTCCCCAAAAGAGATAACATTAGAAAACATTCGAGCATTGTCAGCTGCCAATCTGCCCTTAACAAAACCAGATTGATCAGTTTTGATCAATAATGGGACAATATTTTCAATGCGAGAGGCAAGGATTTTAGCAAATATCTTACAATCATAATTAATTAATGAGATAGGGCGATAATTTTTACAAAGGGTATGGTCTTTGTCAGGTTTGGGAATCAGGACAATTAGGGCTTCCATAAAGGAACCAGATGCCTTAGAATCCTTAAGGAAGGAATTAAAAAGAGTAAGAAGTTTAGGGGCAAAAATGGAAGAAAAAGTGGAAAAAAATTCAGCTGAGAGGCCATCAGGACCAGGTGCTTTAGATTTTTTAAAGAGCTAATGACATCCGTTATTTCCTGGAGAGAAATCTCAGCTTCTAATAAGTTAAAATCATCAGACAAAGAGGGGGGTGGAGGAAGGCCATTAAAAAAAGTGTGCATATTCTGACTAGAGGGGTTAGTGTCATCAGAATATAATGTCTGATAGTAATCTTGAAACGAAGAAGAAATATCGTCATCAGAGGACACCAATTTATTGGTAGACTCATTGAGGATAGGGCCAACGCTTTTGCGTTCAGATTTGATTTTCAGAAAATTGGCTAGCATCTTGCCTGCTTTATTTTGGCCACCGTGATATTTGGATTTAATTTTGAGGAGGACATTGCAGGCATCAACTGTGGCAAGTTTGTTAAGAGCAGATTTGACCTTAATTAATTCATGGAGAATCAGGGGGGATTTAGAAGTGAAATAAGTATGTTCCAATGATTTGAGTTATTGTAGTAAAATTGTATATTTGGCCTGATTGGTTTTCTTCTTTCTTGATGAGTAGGCAATAGTAAAGGCACGGAAAGAGGCCTTAAAGGCATCCCAAGTGTTAGGAAAAGAGGTATCTACAGGATTATTAATAATAAAAAATTCGTTAATAAAGGTGGTGACTTCAGAGATGAAAGTGGTGTCGGATAAAAGAAAATTATTAAGTTTCCAACGCCCAAATTTAGGAGTGTTCAGGGAGAAGTCAAATGAAGAGCGGACAGGGGCATGGTCAGAAATAAAAATAGACCCAATCTCGGAAGATTGGATAGTGGGAAGTAAGGGTTTACTAACCAAAATATAATCAATTCTAGAGCGAGTGTGATGGACAGAGGAATAAAATGTGAATTCAAAGGAGTCCGGATTACAAGTCTTCCACACATCAAATAATGGACGGGAGGCAATAGCAGATTGAAATGATTTGTGGGATTTATCGGGATTGAATTTGCATTTGGACTGTCTATCAGAAAATGGGACTAACCATTGATTGAAATCGCCAGCAACAATGAGGTTAGGGTTATCAATGGAGGAGAGTAAGATCTTAATGCTAGTCCAAAAATCAGGGTCTGGTTTAACGGGTCCGTAATATTGAGCAAAACCATTTCTGTATTATGAATGACAACCTTAGCCATTACCCAACGTCCATCAGTATCACATTGTGTAGATAAAATTTGTACATGCAATGACTTATGATAAAGAATAGCAACTCCACCCCTGCGAGTGGATGTTGGGGAATAAACAACTTGGCCAACCCATTGTCTCTTTAAGGGATTCAACATCATTACAATGAGTTTCCTGTACAAAAGAAACATGAGAATTCAATCTAGACAAATGAGAAAGTACCTTTTGTCTTTTAACAGGGTGTCCCAGACCACGAACATTCCACGAGACAACATTACACATATTGGGAGGTGGGGTGGGTATTACAAGAATGGAGATGATACACTTCAGGAACATATCTGAAAACAAAGGAACACCAATTATTAGATAAAAAGGGGCCAGAATATACACAATAACAAACAAAAAGAGAAGCACATGCATCATGAAAAATAAATAAAGAGGACAAACAATGAAGAGCATAAAGAGAAAAGAGAGTAGTAAGAAAAAGAGATAGATCAAGGAAAAAGATCCAGATCTAGGACGAAGAGTAGACAAAGTGAGCATGGGGTGTAACAGCACTGAGAAAAGACGAACCGGCAGAGAGAAAGAAATACAAAATAAGCGAATAAACAGCCATAAGAAACATTATAGAAAAGGAGTTTAGCGGCGTTGGATAGAACTGTCAGCGGAGCTTAGAAAGAAACATTGAAGAAAGGAGATAAGGAACATTATAGGGAAAAAAAAAAGAGTTAGAGACGTTGAATAGAGCTATCAACAGAGTTTGATGAGAGAGTTTGGAGAAAAGACTTCAATTTAACAGGATCATCAAACGAACGCGTAGTGCCGTCATGAGTAATTTTACACAGACATGGATGCAAAATGCCATAACGAATATGTAACTGTCTCATCACAGGGCGAAGGGCCAGAAATTCCTTTCTTCGAGCGTTAGTGGCATTGGAGAGATCCTGGGAGAGATAAATCGTATGTCCGGACCAAACAAGGCAACGTTTCACTTTGGCTGCCTGAAGCACACGCATAAGGTCTGTAAATTCCAGAAAAAGCATTATAATCCCTCTTGGTATAGTGGAGTTCGGTTGAATGCGACCAAGACGATGTGCACGTTGGATATTTAGTGAAGGCTGCATTGGAAGGTCCAAAAGATCAGGTAGGAACTTTCGCAAAAAACAGAAGCATATCCGGACCCTCCAAATCTTCTGGCAAACCATACAGATGAAGGTTATTGCGTCTATTGCGATTTTCAAGGTCCTCAGTATGCAATTTGAGACGCTGAATTTCCTGTTCCAATATAGGAATTTTAGAAGTAACATCATACAAATCACTAATACGCTGCTCCATATCAAATACCTTCGCCTCCATATTAATCCACCCGTCCTCAATTTGTTGGAGTTTCTCATTAGTAGAGGACATAAAGGAGTTTAAGCCCCTCACCTCATCAAGAATAGTATCAAGGACCGGATTATGAGAGGACAATATGGGTGAGGGGGGGTCATTTTTAAGTCTCTTAGGTTTTGTGCCAGAGGACGAAGCTTTGGCGGGAATAGAAGTATCACTAGCCATTGTGGAATGACAATGAGGACGATGTGACACCTTTAATGGAGACCTCAGTCTGCCCATATGATAAATACACAATGTAAATGAAGGCAGAGGTGAAGGAAAAAATGTAGTTAGTTATTATGTCACATGCCGAAAATAAAGGCTTTCTTCCCTTTCCGTACTTTTCAAGAGAGAAAAAAGGGCAAAATAAGCAGTTCAGTGAATATGTGGATGGCAAGTCATTCAAAGCCAGTGCAAAGAAAAGGAAAAAAGTAAAAATTATATGCAGTGGCCTCATGAAGAAAAAGAGCAGAAAGCAGAAGCTCATAAAATCAAAAATTGCACATAAAAATAGAGGCGTAGCTGGAAAAAAGCATATGTGCAGGAAAAAAGTAGCAGCAGCTACAAATAGAATGAAAGGAAACGTTGCCGAGCGTTAATAAACTTGAACGCCGGTTTTACCTCAGCAGGAGGTCTGTAGGAGCGGGCGGTAGGCTCGTAAAATGACGGCCACCCGCATCATGAGGAAGATTTCACCGCCGCTGCAACGGGTCCTGAAATGACGAAATTTGACGTCGGAGCAGCTCCCAATGCCGCTCCGACCAACGAGGCAAGCAGGCAGGCGGTTGAAACCGCAGAAAGTTGCTGAAGAGGCTGCAGAATGCGAGAAAGAGCTCCGCTCGGACGCGGAGCTCAGCTAAGTGCGGCGATCTTGGCTCAGCGCGAGACCACGCCCCCATTGCGTCAAATTCTAAGAGTGAATGCACAGCAATGCCCATGCTCCACCCATGGAACGACTCCCAGTATAAAATGTAATGCAGCGCAAGCCCCTGCATTTTGTTATATTTTTGGTGGCTCAGTGGACTAATACATCCACTGCAGGGGCCTGTGTTCGACCTCATAGTCACAGGTTCAAATTCTGGCGAGTCCACTCAGCCTTTCATCCATCTGAAGTCGATAAAATGAGTACCATTGAGTTGGGTAACAATAAACATCTGTTATTCAGCTCCAAGATACCCTGTTAGGGGTGAACGTGCGCTTTACAAATACATATATGTTATGAAATGTATACCTTAGTGTAGGTGTAGATATACACATGAGGATATCTACACCTACAAACTTACGTCTGTGAGTACGCTTCATATTTTCATATCAATTTTGAAATAAAGCGTTTCTTCTGCTATAGAATTTCATTGATATATTTACGTTAAAAATGAGTCAGATAAATATAAAAATATTATAGTGAAAAAGCAAGTCACAGCTATAAACTCTCAAATATATTTTTGACACAACCTCAGATGCAAGCTCATACTTCCGTATTCTGACTGACTTGCCACTTATAGCGTATCCACAATGGATGACAAAGATATCTTTCACATTGTTCTTGTTAGAGGAGCAGCAAAACAAAACATTACTGCCCCCTTGGGCCACCATCTTCGGTGCCCTTGATGGAGTCTAACTCAGTACAGCATTTATTTTATCTTTCTCCTCTCTACTTTCCCCTTTTCTTCACTCTCCATTCCTCTTCTCTCTCTCCTCTCTCCCGTCTTTGTCTTCTCTGTCTCCTCTCTCTTTCCGCTCTCTCTCTCTCGCTCTTTCTCTCCACCCTGCAGTACTCCCTCCCTGCCTACTCTTCCCTGTGTGCTGGACATGAACTTTTATCATCTATCCACGTGATTAACAAACTTAGATGGCCTGGTCACATATCAAGAACCATGTTAGTCGTGCTGGGTGAGTGCCAATGTTTGCCTGACCACATGTTGGTCATGCTATTCAATCAACTACATTTTTTCACTTCTAGGGACGAACTGGGAACCAAAAGAAGCCTTGGCAAAAATGTTAAAACCTGCTCTCTTTGACTCTTATGCCATTCATTCATTCTCTCTGTCTCTCCTTTTGCCCCCACTGTGCCTGCTGCCATAAACTCTGGGGAGGAGGGGACAGAGGCAGCTGCTGTCAACCTTTCAAAACCATCCTACAATTGCTCTATGTCAGTGATCTAGCAAGTTCAGGACAATTTGTCAGGAACACTAGCAGAGCTCAGGACAAGGCAAGGTAACAGGGCAGTGCTTGACTATGCAGGGTCACAAGCTTTTCAAAGAAGGGGCTAAATAAACAATAGAGTATCTGAAGGTTGGGCGCAAAGTAAGGCAGAAGCTGGGGACTGAAGCAGACAGCAAGTTGAAACAGGCAGTTAATAGGGAACAGGGAAGTCTGCAGTGGAACATATGAAGATAATACGAATACAAATAACAGGAAGGTGAAAGAGGGAAACAATAAATAGTTTGTCTGCTCCTCAGAAGGGATCTCTCTGAGAGGTGAAAAAGATCTTCCAAGAAGGCAAGGATCATATTAATTTCACAGAGTTCAGGGACACGCCCAGCAGCTCCTATGGAGAAGAAGTGTGGATTTCTGTGCCAAAGGAGTGAGCTAAAGAATGATGATGGATTAAACCCAGATCAGTTGACTGGGGGTGAGTGTTTGATTGGCTCAAACGTTCCGTCCATCATCCCCTTTTGTATCGCTTTGTTCGCCCTAAGTTGGCGGGGGTATGCCCAGACGTGGGTCCCTTGCTCACTTTGCCACTGGATTCAGGCAAGCCTGGCTGATGACGGCTGGAATGCCAGAAACCGGTCCTAGGATGCTTGTTTCCGGTCCAGGGAAGACATGGCTTGGCAGTTCGGGCTGGACTGTTCCCATGAGGCACAGGGTCAGACTGATTTGCATATGGCCATGTCTGAACTGGGGTGGTGGAGTGAGCTAAAGAATGATGATGGATTAAACCCAGATCAGTTGACTGGGGGTGAGTGTTTGATTGGCTCAAACGTTCCGTCCATCATCCCCTTTTGTATCGCTTTGTTCGCCCTAAGTTGGCGGGGGTATGCCCAGACGTGGGTCCCTTGCTCACTTTGCCACTGGATTCAGGCAAGCCTGGCTGATGACGGCTGGAATGCCTGAAACCGGTCCTAGGATGCTTGTTTCCGGTCCAGGGAAGACATGGCTTGGCAGTTCGGGCTGGACTGTTCCCATGAGGCACAGGGTCAGACTGATTTGCATATGGCCATGTCTGAACTGGGGTGGTGGAGTGAGCTAAAGAATGATGATGGATTAAACCCAGATCAGTTGACTGGGGGTGAGTGTTTGATTGGCTCAAACGTTCCGTCCATCATCCCCTTTTGTATCGCTTTGTTCGCCCTAAGTTGGCGGGGGTATGCCCAGACGTGGGTCCCTTGCTCACTTTGCCACTGGATTCAGGCAAGCCTGGCTGATGACGGCTGGAATGCCAGAAACCGGTCCTAGGATGCTTGTTTCCGGTCCAGGGAAGACATGGCTTGGCAGTTCGGGCTGGACTGTTCCCATGAGGCACAGGGTCAGACTGATTTGCATATGGCCATGTCTGAACTGGGGTGGTGGAAGTGAGCTAAAGAATGATGATGGACTAAACCCAGATCAGTTGACTGGGGGTGAGTGTTTGATTGGCTCAAACGTTCCGTCCATCATCCCCTTTTGAAAGGCACCCTTAGAAGCAATGAAAATCAGGATACTAATAAAACACACAAGAAGACAAAGAGAACAGTGGAAGGTACACAGAGATAGTAACTGGGCTCAGGGAAAAGGAAAATCTGGACTGGAATAAGGGTCAATATCAGGACTGAAATACAGAAAACTGTGAATTTTGGGAATCTGCACACTAACTAGGACAGGACAGGAATATGTAGTCAGAACAGGCACGTGGAAAACAAGACTAGGATTCTGGATATGCAAGTCAGGTCTGGATGTGTGCAGTCAGAGCCAGGAACAAGGCAAACACTAGAACCAAGAGGCAGGATAAACAAGAGACAAGCAACAGACACAACTAACTAATCAATCAGAATATGAACATGGAATCAAACAACAATAAAAACATAAATTAAAAGGCAAGCCTGGAATATACTAGCAGGATCAAAGAGAGCCACAGGAGACTCAGCAACAAGGTCAGAAGTGAGCCGCAGCACTCTGGGCTCACAAGGCAGAAATAGCAGGAGGTTCAAGGGAAGAGCACAGGTGCAGGTGGAGAGCCAGTTGCAAGGAATCAACCAGGTGCAAGGAATTTGGGAACCACCAATGACAGCTACCTGAACTGAGACTTGGAAAGGGAAAGAGCTGCAAAACCAGAAGGCACAAGACAGGACACACAGATTGCCAGTATCAGAGTACGAGTTGCAGTCAAGAGAGTGAAAAATCCAAAAGGCAGGCATAAAGAGGTCAGAAAGGCCATAAGATCCAGGCATCAAGATAGCGAACTGAGTACTGCCATCAGGGCATGATCAGGATAGGATGTGGAGACCAAAAGAACTACAGGGGCTATGATGCATCAGTAAGGGGGTGTGGAAGCCTGTACTGGAACACGAAGTGGATCTGGGAATACAAGGTATAGCAGTGTATATAAACCTATACAGGGATAAAAGCATGACTTCAGAGGGCCTTTGTGACCCTCACCTAGTGAGCAGATATTGAAATCCTAACACTCTAGCCCCCTGGGGAAATGCCTAATTGGAAAAATGGTCAGGCTGTTTATTTTCACCTCCCTCAGGGTGTCCCATCACAGTGCATCCTTCGAATTAAGGGTGCTAAAAGTAAAGGGTGACTCTCTGTATCAACACACCTCTTTGGGTCCATTGGGGTCTGGATGGGCAATATATATTCACTGAATAAACGTATGTTTAAAACACGCACTTAAAATTACACAGTCAAAGTAAAGTTATGGTTACCACTTAAAACTGAACACCCGCTGAAATTTAAAGTTCTGGTTAACTCACCAATCCATAATGCGTTCAACAGCCATGCAGGCCATATCTCCCACACCAAATGCAATTATAATGACCTCACCCTTGATGTGACAGATGTAATTACAACTGTTGTAAATAATATGGCAGATTACGTATTGCCCTTAACACTATGAAAGAGCTGACTATGAATGATTGGTATTTCATTGTGTTGTGCTTTTAGGTGTTGTGTCTTATTGGTATACATACTGTGAATTCAGAAGCATTGCATTCACTATACAAAGGTAAGCATAACTTCACCATAACCTTGCTTTTTCTTGGAAAGAGCAGTATTTCACCAAATTTCGAGCTCTATGACTGCAAGCAATCTCCTGCACCCAGCACAGATGGGTTTTCAGAGAAGGACATGGTATAGAATTGACAATTATATAAGCGCTAGGTGAGCTAAGACGTATGACAGATAAAGATACAGCCACAGCTCTGATACTGCTTGATCTGATGGCAGCTTGCAACACCGTAAATCACACTATTCTCCTGACCATGCCTAGAAGGATAGGGATAAGAGGGACAGCTCTAAAATGGTTCAAGCACTTTCTATTGAACTGTTGTTTTTTAGTCATATTAACATCCCACAAGTCTTCACTGAGAAGTTGTTAATGTGGAGTCCCTCAGGGCTCCATTTTGTCACCATTGATCTCTAATTTGTACTTAACTGCACTAGCCCAGCTAATCTAATCTTTGGACCTAAAGTTGTTCCTATATGGTGATGACACTCGGATAATAGCCAGCTATAGAAAGGGGGATCCTGAAGCATCATTAAATCTGCTTCACTGTCTAGAGAAAGTGCAATGTTGGATGATCTCAAACTATCGAAAGCTTAATGGCTCAAAAACAGACATTTAAGGCCTAGTCAAGCCCATGATATTACTGCCATCTACTTTTTGGCTAGAGAGCCTAGGACCTCCTACAGTATTGGTACCAATAGTTAGGAACTTGGGTATTAAAACTGAATCTGCACTCACACTATCAGAACAAGTTCAGCTGCACTCACTTAAACGAGTGCTGTAACCCTTCTCACTGATCACTATTGTAAATGCATTTGTGTCAGCATGCTTGGATTACTGTAATTCTATGTACCTGGGCCTGCCAACATATCTTGGTAAAAAAACTACAATTGATCCAGAATTTTGCAGTAAGATTGGCTACTAGGACCCAGCGCAGCTTTTATATTTCTCCAGTGTTGACAAAACTTCATTGGCTGCAGATAAAGGAGAGAGTCCTATTCAAATCCCTCTGCTTAGTACATAAAAGTGGTATACCAACCAAGTTTTTCACCCCTCAGATCCCATTTTAAATTACATTGTCCCACATGCACTCTGTGCTCAGCCTCCAAGATGAACCTGATAGTCCCCTAAGTTAATCGTAAAAAAGAAACACAGCCTTTTCAGTAATTGCAGCTCAAAAAATGGACGGTGCTCCCGGATATCCTTAAAAGACAATTAGGCCATCTGAAATTATTGAGAAGGCTGAAGAACCTTGCTTTTCCCTAGGCATATCTGAAGAGAATCCAAATAGCAGCTACGAGTTTGTTTATGACCTGTTTTCAGCGACATGGTACCCAAGTGGGGTGATAGACGTGCTTTATAAAACAAACAAGCATAAAACGTAAACATGTCAACCCTACCCTTCTGCCTATGATCCTTTGAATGTGCACAGTGGAAGTTGGCTGCAGAACCAGGCCAAATGACCCAAACCGCTGACAAACGTTCTGCACCCAACCATCCATGGACAACCATCCTACACTATGCCTGGCCTTTGACCATGCACAGCAGGGCTAGGCCACAGGCCCTGGTCTTCTGTCAGGCCCTGTGCCCAACCCACCCTGGGTGTTTTTTTGGTTTGTTAACCCGCAATGGTTTGTTGGTCCTTGTTGTACCTCCTGAGGATCCGCAGGCAACCAACCCCACCCTGTGCATGACCTTTGGCCATGTGCAATGGTGGAGTTTTCAAGGGACTGGCCTTCGGCCTTACTCTACAACCAACCATCCATGGGCAGCCAACCCCTGCCACACTCTGCACGATTTGGCCACAGAGCCTGGCGTTCAGCCATGCAGTATGGCCATCTCATCGCAGGCGGCCAATCTCCACTGCACATGGCCTTTGGGCAGCTAAGTGGAGGCTGGCCCCCTTTTTCCTTTTTTTGGGTTTGTAGACCCTAGTTTGTGTTTGAAAACCCACACAGATTTTTGTACCCTAGCTGGACCTACTGAAGTTCTGAGGACCCAGTACAGAATCAGCCAACTGTGTGGAAGGCTTAACGTGGGTCCATGAGCCCTGCTTCCTATTTACAGATGTCAAGATAGGGTTCACAGACCGTGTAGTATTGAGTCCACAAACCCTGCCTCGGGGCCTGTGCATCCTGTGATCAAATTTACTTTTTTTCTAAAAACAAATTTACTTAATGGAGAGGCCCCAATTCGGGCCTCCCTATTTTGTCCAGGGTGCCTGGGGATCCTGCCCCTTTATGGCGCCTTTATTAATATTTTTTAAGAACTCTGGACCATCTCCCTGAATCCTGTAAAGAAAGCGGCAACATTCTTCTCCAAGTTACAGAGAGACAATCAGAGAGATGTGGGTCTGTGGACCAGACTTTGGGTCCACAGAGCTGAAAAAATGATGGGCGTGAAAACTCCATCATTCAATCAGATTTGTTTAGTGTTTAATAATGGGTCTGCTTAGGGTCTGCTGTGAACATGGAACACGGACCTCCTTTGATGAACGGCTGCGATATCAATAACTGTTTAACATTTCAAGACCACATAGAATGTATTTTAGATGCTAATTTTCCCAAAACATCTAATAGGATACACATCAAACTAAACAAAAGCATTTCTTTGAGTAAAGTTCTACTTTTGTGTCGAGTTTGATATAAATCAGTTCGGTGTTTTGTCCTGCACCGGAGTGCAAAGATTCCTATAGAAAATACAATGGGAAGAGTCACTTTTTTGACAGCCCCGTTATTGTTCATTCCCACCCCCACTGGATCTGAATGAACCTTGTCATGCCAAACCCAAATCAGATGAACTTTTTTGGGGAATGTTTTGAAGCGATTCATTGAGTAATGCCAAAGTTATTAAGAAAAAGAAGCCCTTTCAATGACAACACTGAAAGAAATATTAAAGCAAAGTTATGTTTAGCTCTGATTATAACTCCTCAAAGCATGTTTAAAAAATACCTCAGATAATCACCTAAAAAAGACTGCTAAAGTGTAGTTTTGATTATGAATTAAAACCAAAAAAACATTGAACACCTAAAAGTAAATTGTAAACAACAGCACAAAGTTAATGCAATTAGGCATACTACATTCATAGTTGGCTCTGTCAAATTTGTAAAGGTAATATGTAAGCTCACCTGTAAAATGATTTACAACATGGCAGCCGCATGAAAATGGGAGTTGCAAGAGATTTTTTTTGTGATGACCAGCCAATCAGTGTGTAGTGGATTTGCAAAATCGCAATGTCCGATGGGAGATAAATCTGCCTAGTCCAATGGTGTGGCTTTATTTATTTTTTAACTTTATTTGCATATCCTACGGCACTTCATTGGGTGAAGTTCTACTTACATGCCGAGTTTGGTGTAAGTCTGTTTAGATGTTTTTTTGTGTGTTGAGAAGTAAACAATCCTATGGGAGTTAAAACAGGAAGGTCACTTTTGGGATCCTCCGATTTTTAAGCCCCCACTTGATGAATCTGCACGAAACTTGCCTTAAAAAACAAAAAGTGGATGTACTTTTTTTGTTTTAAGTATTCTGTAGATATGTCAACAGAGCCAAAATTATTAAGAACACAAAAAAATGCCAAAGGAAAGTCTGATCTAACCGTAACAAAAATTTGCTATTGCTGCCTCTGTAATACTTAAATATTACACCATGAGAGTTGCCATTGTATAATTATAGTTCAGACGTACGTCCATTGAAAAGGCATTTATTGATTTGCCTATAACGTTCGAACCCCCTATGAACTGATTTGCATTTACTTTGGCACTTTACTACCTTAGTCTGCTAATCTTTGGCATGCCAAAGTTTGTGAAGATCCGTCCATGTGAAAATAAAGTTACACCCGAATGACTGAATCCTGTTTACACCAAACTTTGCATGAAAGTAGAATTTTACTTACTAAGCATGCTTTCACTGGGTTCGTGTATATATCTATTCAGTAATTCTTGAGATGTTAGCATGTAAAAAAGATGGCAAGCAGGTTTCAGAGGGTTAACTCTTTTGTATATATCTGCAGTTGGGACTCACAAATAATTTGCGAGTCGGAGAAATTTAAAAAAAAAGGAAGTCTCTTTGGATAAGGGAACCTTTTCTCCTGCTGTCTCTTTCGGATCCACACTACCAGAGAAGGTACTGCAGATCAGAGGGATCTGATTAGCTGCTGCAAGATAACATTCCTCTTGCTGCAGCCATTACGGGACTTGGGGACCAGCCTGCAGTCCCGTAATGGCCTGCAGTTTACAACAAGCATTTGCAATGCAATAGGTCTCGCATTTGCAAGAGTTTGAACTATTGGCTCTGTGAATGACAATGCCTTTTATTTATGTGTTTTGAAACCCTGCAAGCAGCGCGCAGGTATTACCAGCCTTGCTTCTCGTAAGAAACGACTATAAGTACAAAGTACTTGTTTACGCACCTCTTGCAGGTTTTCAAAACACATAAATAAAAGGCATTGCAGTTACAGCGCCAATAGCTCAAACTCTGGCAAATGCGAGACCTAATGCATTGCAAATGCGAGACCTAATGCATTGCAAATGCGAGACCTAATGCATTGCAAATGCGAGACCTAATGCATTGCAAATGCTGGTTGAGCTGTGAGACGGAAGCGGCAACAGCCGTAGCAACACAGACAGAGCTGAAAGCAGAGCAAGACTGAATATGTAAATAATGCAGTCTGGGACTCACTGAGAGTGAAATATGCTTCTTTGTGCATTGTCCCAAACAGGACGAAGCAAAGAACTGATGATAAGGAAGGGGAACTTTCATGCACAATGACTAACTTCACAAAGTAGAAAATGAACAGAAGGCCCACCCCCTCCTCAGAAAAGAACTAGAGATAGCAAAGAGCAGCAGCAGCATGAGAACTGCAAAGAATTGTACATAGAACTGGACTGCACTGTAGCACCTATGAAGGCACAAAGCTTCAGCTCTACTTTATATCCAATGAGGAATATTTGTGCACCACTTCTGGGCCGAACTGAACTGTTAAAAAAACAAACGTCGACTTAGCAGCTCACAACCTACTTTTAAGTGTCTGTTTGTGATTGTGGCCAACTTGAGCTGAGTGAGCATTGATCATGACCGAGTGCCGTGCAGCCCACAGTACCGTCAAACCTTATTTCTAAACATACAGTCATTCTTATGGGTACAGTTATAATTTGAAGGCTTATTATAAAGAAGATGTAAGTCTGAAATAGTTATTTACTTATTTTACACTAGTGCTTAATTTTTAGCTGTGTTTTTATTTTATTTATAAAACAACTGAAAGTGTAAGGAAAAAATGCAGTAGACATAGAGGTTCACAAATAGTATCTAGTCATTGGACTGCATAAAGGTGACAGATTGAAATGCCTGACTAAACATAAACATTGGCAAATACTCTGGACACACTTCATGTTGTTGTTTTTTAGCTTATCTATGCCAATATGTTATTATAGGCAAGGGTCATCCATATTCAATTTATTTCGTGGCGCTGTCCAAAAAGAGACAGTGTAGCCTGTGTCACAGAAGTCAAAAACCCAATTTAAGCTTTAGTGTAAAGTGGTATGCATCATGGAAGTTGTACTAGTGGTCTACACTGAAAGAAGAGATTACGGAAGTGTGGAAATACAACAAGTATAAGGACGCCATGGTACAGTTTCGGTGCTGGCAGGAAGCGGAAAACTGAAGAAAAAAAGTGGACAGAAACTGAGGCAAGGTTTATAGCTGGATTGTTGACAAACAGGCTCACTCCGTGTGTGCTGAGCTTGCAAATTTGTTGCCGAAGGATAAAAGGCATGTGGTTTGTGATCAAGCGGTCTATGAACCTCAAGTAGCCTTTTCCTGTACTCTGCTTCAGCCTGGAATTCTTCTTGTTTGGCAAAGTGACGTCAATAGTGGGGGCACAGCAGAGGGGCTGGCGTGTAAATGAAGGCAGTGGTCACTGACTTTGGACAGGTTGAAAGCAGAAAGCTTGTCATGTCAGTGATCTGCTGTTGGGGTTGCATTGTGTGTTTTGTGATTGAACCCGAGTATGATTTTGTGTGTAAGAAACCAAACTGCTGCTGCTGGTGGGTGTGTCCCCCCGTCCATCCGTCCCCGGGAAACTTTTAATGTATATATTTTATTGTTCTAGTCTAGCCTTGCTGATCAGCATGCAAATCTGAGTGTAATACAATGTGAGTTCCTCCCAATGCACCAACACATATGGCTGTACAATTAAGTTTGCATTTAAAAAAGTAGACAACCCCCATTGTACGAGAGGTTCACAAAAACAAGGAGACTTTTGCTTTTTCCTCACATGTTTGCTACTGTCACCCTTCACCTCCTCAGTCGTCTGATGAACAGTCTGGGATTAAACTTCTGCTTTAATTGATGCTGTGCTAAAAAAGCCTGCACTGATCTGCTTTCACTTATATTGAAATGAAACTGAGGGAATGCATGTCTTAAAACGTTTTCGCGCACATAAGGCTTTGTCCATTGAACAGGAAGGCAGATGATTTATTTATCTGACGGGAACACCATGTTGGCGTGCCTCGGATAGCTAGAAATTTAATTGAAGGTCACCGGGGTCTGTGACGGCTCATGAGCATATTTCTGAAAATGTGTTTGACCCATACTTTTTCACTCAATCATAGCAGCATATGCTAAGAAGAACAATACTATGCACTACCTGTGTATTATATTCTGCATAACTGAAGTGTTTATTGCAATTAAAAACTTGTTAACATTGGTACAGTGTCAACTTTTCGTTATCCTTTCATTATGTTTTTGCCTTAATTATTTATTTGCAATCTGAGCTTGAAAGCTGTCAGAAGGCTAATAAAGTATGCTAAGCAGAAGCAAAATGGTGGAAGCAGAAATGGGCCAAAAGCATTAATAAAGATAAAAAAGTCCTGACACACAGACAATATCGAAGGCAAGTGTAAGTACACTGTACCTTACTGGTGCTCCTGAGCCTTCAAAGGAAATGAGCTATCGGCTGCCGGAACGAGACAGCAGGCAGCAAAGCAGAGCAACGCTGGAATGAACCAATAGTAAGCAGGAGGCGGGAATAGAGTGCTTTTATCCATTACAGCAGGTCTTGCAGCAGCGCACGTGCGCTGTGGCTCGACCTAAAAAGGGCCTATAAAGGGGCAGGTTAGAGACACCGTGACCCTCAGGCCACAAAGGACCCTAAAAGGCCCACCTGATGTTAAAATAAAAAACAAAACATCACGAGATTCGCAAGTCGGGTTCCTGACACATGAATTCTAGCCACCAAAACTGTCAGCCGGGCACTGCAATACCTGTTTCAGTACCACAGTCCCTGGCTGTTATGTTAGATGTTGGGGATTCGTGAGTCAGAAGTATGACTCGTGATCTTGATGCAAGCTTCAGGGTGTTAAACTTGCGATGGATTTGCAGATTCTATTTACGATTTATTCATCCAAAGAAAAAAAAGGCTGAGCAACATGTTCCAACCTTTGGCCATCGGCAACAGACCAGGCCCTATACCCAACACTGACCCTGCAAGGCCAAAGGCCATGCACAGTGGAAGTTGGTTGCCTGCAACAGGTGGGATTCTCAGGCCCTGACTGCATGCCAGGTCCAGCGGTGAGCCCCTGTGGTGCACTGTGGAAGGCTGGCAGCGACAGGTTGGCTACAGGGCCAGGCTGCAGGCTCTGGGCAGCGTTGGTTGTTAATTAAGAACATCAGAAAAAACAATCAAATTCACTTAAAAAAACACAGGGGCATATGTACAAGGAGTTAACGCCGCCTTAGCAGCACTTTTTTGACGTTATTGAGGCGATTTTGTTATCGCCATATGTACAAGCTGTTGCTAACCTCAGTTAGCGGCAGTTTTCCAGTGAAAACGTCCATAGAAAAGATTGCCACTTTTGTTAGCGATAATGACATACAAAGGAGGCGTTCCCGTGCAAAAACGGCCGCTAACCCCACTGTGCGATATTTACAAGGGAATCCTTGAAGTTTGGAAGACCAAAAAAACTGCCTCTAACTGCAGTTAAAGGCAGTTTTTTAAGACCAGAAAATATCTGGTCTTAAAAATGGAGATAACACTTGGGGCCTCATTTCAGCAGGTTTTGGTGCTGGACAGCGCTGCAAGCAATGTTGCTGCGCTGCCCTGCGACAAAACTACAGGGCAGGAATGCGGACCATCAATAAGATAGTGTGCATTCCTGGGCCGCAGTCATGAAAAGTGTTGCAGCGCTGCGACAAGACAGCGTTGCAACACTTTTCACTACGCCCTTCTTGCGACACCATGGATGCGCTGTATTCACTGGACAGCGCTCCATGCTGCAAGTAATGACAGATACGTCTGGAATCCTGACGTATCTGTCAGCGCTAAAGTCACGCATTGCTGCAGTAGTGTCACAAGCATGACGCAACTCCAGCAATGCATGGGGCCAGCCTATCCCTGTGGCACTGCGTCACCCTTATGCCTGCCGTCAGGCAGGTGTAAGGTACTGACGCAGTGCCGTCCTACAATAGTCGCAGTGAAATCTCATGGATTTCACTGTGCCACTCCTATGAGGAATTGTCGCGTGGGAACGCACATCCTGCACAAGGTCACGCATATGCCTACATGCGTCACTTTGCAAATACAGCGCAACGTGGTGCTAGATTTTGCCTGGTCTTTTCTTGAGGGGTGCCAGGGTGTCAGCGCAGTTGGAGATCCATCGGTGGCGTTTGCCCGCTGCTGTGTTATCGTCTGTAAGCGTTGGCGGAGTGGTGGTGCTGAGGGAGTTGACGAAAAGTTCTTCGGTGGCCTTGATCCAGCTGCGAGGGGGGGGCGATGATGGTGGTGGTGTACGGTGGGCATGGTGAAGACGTGATGTATACAATGATGGTCGGTCCAGTAGAGTCCAGTGGTGTGGCTGTAGTTGAAGTTCCCGCTGGCAGAGGAGACGTGCTCGAGCGTATGTCCTGCTATGTGGCTTGGTGCAGTGACTAGCTGCTTGAGTGTGATATTGGCGAGCTGCCCCAGGAAGGGGTGGTGTTCTGGTCACTGAGGTTGTCCAGGTTGAACTAGAGTTCACCGAGTAGGATGTCGTCGGTGGATGGGAGAGCCTGGGGTGCAATGGTATTGGAGAATGGGGGTCCATGGCCCGGGGGGCCTGCAGATGAGGGTGCCACAGAGGATGGGCTTGGGGTTGGTCCGGATCTGGAAGTTGAGGTGTTCCATGGTCACCGTTGGGTCATTAGAGTGCATGGTAAGTCGGAGTGGGCTTCTGTAGGTGATGGCAATGCCTCCTCCTGGACGGTCGGGGTGATCCTTGCAGGCGATTTAGTAGCCGTCAGTGATGGCAATGGCGAAGTCCGGTCCGGAGCAGATGTTGGTCCTGGCAGGCAATGTGGCGTCCAGGGTTGATGGCGAGGAGGGTGCTGGCGTCGTTGTGGTGGAGTATCCGAGAGGAAGGGTCCTTGGTGCTGAGCGCGGTCCAGGGGCAGACGGGCTTGCCTATGGCTTACCTTTGGCACGGGAGACGTCCATTACAATGCAATGCCTGTACAACGCAACTTCAACAACGCAGGTGCCTTTACATCGCATGGCATTCCAACACATTCTGAGGTTAGTAATGGAGATTTTTAAGTTTTATGGTGAGTATGGGTTTCTGGGGTCAGAGATGAAATTTGGGGTGTATTATGGGGTCAAATATGAAATGTGGGGTGTTTTGGGGTCAAATATGAATTTTAGGGTGTGCTTTGGGGGTCAGAGATGAATTTCAGGGTGTGTTTTGGGTGGTCAAAGATGATTTTTAGGGTTCAGGGTGTGTTTTGGGGTGCAAGGGTTAGTTTTAGGGTTGCACTCACTGAAGTGGGAATAGTAAATTTTTCATCTCCGCTATCCAGCACTATCCCTACTGTTGCAATATGCGTAGTATTAGTATGCATTGTAATGGAATGCAATGTAATGGTATGCGTTTTAACGTCATATATACCTTTGGCACACCAGTGGTACGCCCGCTGCGCATGGGCGCACAGTGGCCGCCATTGAGAAGTGCTGCGGGGGGGACTGGACAGCTGGGAGGTAGGAAACGCGGGAAAAGACCCTGGATGGGGGTGTGTGTGTGTGAGTGGGTGTTGTAAATATTTTAATGAATGAAAGGTCGGGTCCCGTGTCTTCGTTGCTCCTGCTCTCCTGAGTCTTCTTCCAGGAACAGGAACTAGGCAGCCAGGCTCCCTCCCCTAAGCCAATCACAACACTGCAATGCGGCGTTGGGATTGATCTTGAGTGCCGTGACAAGGTGTTCAGCCAGGGACTGGAGGGGTGGGCATGTTTCTAAATGCAGGCTGTAATGCAGCCTGCATTGCGAACAGATAAGTGCGCATCACTGCTTTGGGCGGCCTGAGTGGGCCGACCACACAGTCATTGCGCACTTGAGTGGGCATACCACTCCGCCCATGCCCTGCTCCGTGAGCGGAGCAGCCCTACCCACCCTCCCGCCCGCAAAGGAAACATAGCACGATTACATCAGAAAGTTATCATCATGTGATGATTTGTCCTCTTGTTGCACTGCTTGAAAGCAGTGGGGTGATGCTCTTCCGTCATTGCGGATGAGCCGCCATTGGGAGTGCGTCACACCAGGTGCTAGGCCTGGGCGACTCGACCCCCGGGCCTCCTCTGCTATGCGTCCCACCTTCTCCTTACCTGGACATTGACACCATGGCGCAATCAACTGCACTCTCTCCAAATCTGTGACTCAGCCAGCAGGAGACTCAGCCAGGTGGGATTTCACAAGCCTGGGTACAGCAGTCGCCCCCAAGTCCGCTGGGGAACCTCCCGATGCAGGTGATGCAGCAGGGCCCCCTTAGGCGTGAAGTTGCAGCGCTCCCACCACACAAGTTCGGCGCAGCTCAGGGGCATCACCCTCCACAGCGTCTGGCCAGCGCAACTTCATCCGGCCTGTGATGCAGAGAGGCGCCGCACACCATTGGTAATCCCCTCCGTGCACCCCGGTGTAGTGGTGGATCGTAGTATGCAATGCAGACCTCCCTACGTTGGTGCGCAGGAGCGCCTCTACCATTCACAGCTCCAAGGGGCTCAAGGCGGTCTTCTCACACAGGTCAGCAACGTGTCTCCATGCGACCTGCCAGGCTTCACCACCAGGTAAGGGTGATCGCCGCGCCTCAATGTCTACCACCACGGCTCCTTGACTCCACAGCACCTCCGCATCCCACTCCAGGCTCCAGACGCGGGTCCAGCGAGGCATCCAGGCTCCAGACACAGGTCCAGCAAGGCATCCAGGCTCCAGACGCATGTCCAACGAAGCATCCAGACTCCAGACACAGGACCAGCGAGGCATCCAGGCTCCAGACGCGGGACCAGCGAGGCATCCAGGCTCCAGACGCAGGAACATCGAGGCATCTAGGCTCCATAAGCAGGACTAGCGAGGCATCCAGGCTCCAGACGCAGGACCAGCGAGGCCTCTGGGCCCCGGGGACTGTCCGCGCTTTCAAGGTTTTGGATGCCATGGTGTTGCGAAGAGTGCGCAATGAGAAGTGATGCATCACTGGTGTTGCACCGTGATGCGCCTCTTTCATGGATGTAGCCCTGCATTTCCTTTTCCCCAGGGACTCTGGCTGGTCATCCTGGATGTTGGGGGGCTTGAGGGGGGTTGTTGATCTGTGCTGCACTTGGCCCTGGCTGCTCCATTCTGCATTCCATTCTTTTTTTGCCTATTTGTCATTGGAGGTCGACTGATAGGCTATTTTTGCCTATAGAGGCAAAAAAAACTCACGTTGGGCTGACTAACGTGTGTTTTTTTGCCGCTAATGGGCCTTTCGTTAGTTTTCGCCCGCTAACTCCGGAATTCCTATCGCAATCACGCTAATGTTACCGGCAGTTTTCACCGCTGATCCCTGAAACTATCGCCATGTAGCGACGTCTTGTAAATACGTCGCTAACAAGGCGATAGTTTTCAGCGGTACAGGGCGGTGAGATAACTGCCGCTAACTAGCGTTAGCGGTAGTTATCGCGAGTCATTGTACATAAGGCCCACAGTTTAAAACTGAGTTATTCTGGCTCAAATGTGTAAAACCAATGAAATTCACCAGTTACTGTCATCAATGTACACTCAGCACACGCCATAACCTGCAGCATATGTCATGCTTAAAACACAAATTTGCCAATGGCAGAGAAGCACAAAAATATTTTTGGGGCGAACATCATGGTGGGTCAGATGTTAAATAGAAAAGACATTTTTGTCATCTTAATATCATTGATGCAGTTTGATGAATCTTTACAAAACTTTGCAAAATAAAAAATACATCTTCTTTCAGTTCTTCGTGACAAATTTGGCACAGATCCAAACACCAGGGGCGAAGAAAAAGGGGCACCTCAAAAGTGCTATTTCCCATTTCCCATGGGATTATTTGCTCATCGATATAGAAAAAAATGGCTAAACAGAATTACTAAATTTGGCATGAAGAGAGAAAAGAAGTGCCTTTGCTTGTGTTGATGGAAATCCACAGAGTAGTTTTTCGAGAAATTAGCATTTGAAAAGATATTTAGGTATGCCATGACAAAATCCCATTTTAGAGATTTCTGGAGCATTCATTATGGATCCTTCAACGATTCACTAATACAATTAAAAAAATATAGGCACACCATAGGATGAGGGAGCTTTTTTCTCCCATCCATTGTTGTTTCGCAAATCTGCAACATTCTAATTGGCTGGCTATCACAGAAAGATTTCTGTTGCGGCCAGCAATACCAAACACAGCGCACCAAGCACCGTGTTGGGAGAACTGAAAATAAAAAGGGCACAAGGGAGTATGGTGAGCACACTCTGACCAATAAAATGATTTTTTTTTTTAATTGCTTGATTCACAAATCCAGGACCCTCACTAGGTTCGTTGGACCCTTTTGGGGGGCTGGGGGGGTCCTCTGGGTTCACAAACAGCATAGCATTTGCTAATCTTGTAAAATAAAAAACTGAAAAAAGGTAATCAGTGCACTACTGCTGTGTTTGGTCAATGACTTTGGGAGGGAGGGATTGGCTGCACGTGGCAAAGTGGGAGCAGCGCCACGTTGCAGTCTCGGCCCTGTGGTCAACCATCAGCAGCACATGGCTGAAGGCTGAGTGCAGCTGGGGTAGAACACCCACAGAGAGTTAGACGCAGGGCCTGGCAATGCATAATTTGCATAATGGATACAATGCTTATGACCTAAAAATATGTCCCAAGAAATAACAAAATCTAAAAGTGAAATGTTTTTACACAACAACATGTAATCAAACCAGTTAAAGATGCCACATTCATAGTTGTCTCTATCAAAGTGGTAAGGGTAATGTGATGTGTAATCTCATTTGTAAGGTGATTTATAACTTTTCTAATTGTATCTGTTTCATTAAGGGTGAGATTATGAGCATCACATTTGGTGTGTGAGCTTTGGTTTTCAAGGCTGTTGTGTGATGTGTTTATTGTGTTTCTAATCATAACTTGCGAATCTCAGCAGTTTTTTGGTTGTGGTATTATAACCAAAGATAACATATATAATTCTGCCCTGCATCTACTCGTAGAGTCATACATATTTTAACTGATTAAATAGGAACACATCATTTCGTGACCATGAATCTGCGAAACTAAATCATATATAGAATTATAGGCGGGTAACATTGAATTCTGTGGATGGTTTAATAGACAACGAGAGCAAAGATTGAGTTGTCTATGATGTCACTCAGAACCCCAAGGAGAACACCCTTTCCGTAAATCACTTTTTACCTATTCATAATTTTAAATTATTTATGGCCTGCAAAATCATGGGCCTCTGCTTTCAACTGTCAAACAGAGGCAGAGGAGTAATGGGGGAGCCATAAATAACATTGCCTCTCCTTCTTGACCCAAATGTGAAAAATACCTTTCCCGACATCCTTAACCAACCCCCACCACCTTCCCTGTTTTCCTTCCCCTGCTGCAGCTGTCCTTTCTGATTTCAGTCAAAGACAAGCTTTTTAGAGAGCCCTATCAGCCTCGCCTGGAAGTCCTTTATGACGTGGCAGCAGTGGGTTTGTTATCAACTGTTGCTATGTCATAGCAGTGAGTAACCAGATTTAGAATCTGATGTAAACGGCAAAGGCTTCCCATGGAAGCCAATGTCAACAATTCAAGAATAACCTACTTTTCGGACTATAAATAAACCCTTTATAAATTGTTCTTAGGTTGACCCTGAAGAGTACATCTCAAAAACCGTCAAAATTCATATGTTCCCTGGAAATCACATCTAGGTGGACCACAAAAACGTAATGATGTGATATAATGGAATGTGAAGATGAGTTCTATTGGAACGTGAAGGGAAGTTAGAATGTACACACTTGGCAGTTTGACAGAGTCTGTCAAGAAGTGAGCAGCAGTGTTCTATACTCGGAATAAATATATTCAGAGGCCATCCTGAGTGCAAGTATTACTTAAAAAGCTGTTACAAAAAACACCTTCATCACCTTCATAAGAGCAAAATAACTCTTTTTGCTCCTAACTGACCACTTCAGATGTGTATTGACAGCTAACTGTCCTTGCATTCGATTACACCACGTAATGAAGAAGCTCACATACATCATACTTACTAGCTCTAGTAAATTCAACCCCTAACCCCTGCAAATTCCTAGGATTTTACCAACAACAATGGATCTGAAACTCATGAAAGTAGTTGTGTCACTCTACAATCGGAGCGTACTCTGCTATTAAGCTAATTTCCCAACTATTTTGGTCTTATCAACTGATTAGTTTTTACCGTCTATCAATGGGGACGACTAGATATAGGAAATGCCCCATGATGTTTCAAGATACGTCATCCCCTTTGTGCTCTCCTGCTCATCTCCAACAGCCTCCCTTGTTCCTACCACATTCTCTCCACCCCTCCTCTCCCTAGGGCCCACTTCAACTCCATTATACTAGCTCACCCCCCATCCCAAAAAGTGCACACCACACCTATGAAAGTGGGAAAGGTTCCCTGGGTTCACCACCACTCCATTGCCAACCTAAGAAGAAAATTACTGAAACTCTACACAGCTGGACTACCATACTATATCCAACGTGTCGAGCACTTAGTCCTTCGCTCATATGAAAGGGCGCGTAATAGAAAATACCAGAACCGGCGGTGACAGGGGCCTAAGTAGAAAACACTTTCCAACTACATAAAGATTTCAAATATAACCAAACCCGAAACCCATCATTACATATCGACTCCTAATGGGCTCGGAGAGCAGATCGTGAGACCCAGTCTCCTAAGGAACCCTTCTTCAGACCCTACACAATGCCTGCTCATTTACTTTACCCCAGAAGAAATCCCACTACTAGAGACAGGCTCTTCGCTAAAGTGCTAAGAGGTTAAGTAAATGCTGTTGGAGTGTCTTCTGTTCATGAAACTCTGCAGTGTCTAGGCGAAGGCTCTCATAGCTTCTGATCATGTATTTGGCTACTGCAATTTTGCTTTTTTGTGTCAGGCACTCTGGGTAGTTTGAGTGATTAGGTAAAAGAAGCCAATTTGTAATAACATTCGAATTTCAGAAGAAGTATTGTATAACTCGTGAAACAGGCAGCGGTGATCTTTAAGGAGGAACAACAAACCTGACCTTCAGAAGCCTACCAGAGTGCCAAAGCAGAGCTCAAGGGCATCACCCTGGAAAAATGTGACATCTCCTACCTATGGGAACTCTCCAGGAATCATTCACTTCACCTATTTCTGTCTAGGGCTTGCCTTGTTATAAGGGTACTGCAATGTGTTAGCAATTTGTGAAGCACTCAATAGCCACCTTATTTAGGGAGTATATGTGAATAACAGAACAAATTCTTTTATAAGTTTACCGCTAAATTACACATTGACAATGAAACGAGCTGACGTTTTTGTTTTGGACTTTCAGCTATGGATACACTTCGGGTAATTTTCTTTCCAGTTAATTAGCATGCTTACTAGGTAGGTTATATGGCTGTCTAGAATCCTAGTGTGGCGACCATCACTGCTTGGCATTTTCTCTGGGCTACACATTAGTCTAAGATGTTTTATAGATAATAATTCCAACTGGCATTTGTTTCTTTCTTTTCAAACATTATATCCATTTTGACTTTTGGACATTATAGAAACAATCCCTCATGGAGGTTAAATCTGGACTCCTAAAATGGATGCTATGCACATATTTGTGAATATATTAAGGGAATTAATGATGTCATATTATTTGGCACATTGAATGGAATCAGTCCATAATATCGTTAACTAGTTTCTTCTTTTGGTCCTTTTCTCATTTTTACAGTAAATGGATTTTGATGGTGTAAGTATGTGACCATAGGCCATTATTTTTATATATGGCTCGCTTCTAATTATTTTAATGGGTTACATTTGCATATTGTCTTCTAGCCCAGAAGAGTCACAACCACTTGACAAAATATGTGCTGGCTGGAAGCTTTTTATGGAAGATGGATAAAGTTTAAGAATTTTGAGAGCCATATTCATGTGTGGAGATAATCTTTAAGGACACTTATTTCCTTTATATCCGTTAGTTGTGCAAACATCTATGTAATACTCTCACACACACACGCCACCGTCCTTGAGCCCCTGTCACCTGTCCTGCTGTCAAACCTCAGATAAGAGACAGGAAATGGAGGCATGCTGGAGTATAATTTAGAAATCGCATGCCACAGGGAGCACCTTGTGGTAGAGTGATACATAGCGTTGTCATTCCCTTTCCCCACAGTTCATTAAGGGTGCACATGTCTGACTCAATAAAACAACAGACCGTGCTGCCAACATCCCATGTAATGCCAGGGGTGGGACCTCACTGTAGTAAAACCATAAAATCACCCACAGTTCCTGGTCAAAACCTGTCAAGAAGTTTCGACTTTCAGCAAGGGCGTTGCTCTCAACAAGCCAAAAATGTAGAATATATATGAAAAATGTTTGTCACTGGTTGTCTGCTAGATTAATCTTACACAGCCTATCAGCCTTCTTCCAACAACCAGTCTCCCGTTTTCCAGGTAAACACACACCACACTAAGAGTGTTTTTCAATGGCCTGCCAAAGTTTAAGTTGGAGAAAAAAAGTATTTCGCATTGGAGCAAAGGTAGACAGTTTAGCCTTAGTTTAGAACTAGCTGCAGAACATACGTTAAGGTGAAATTGCAAAGTTACTGCTACTCCCAAAGGGTCTCTTTAGGGCCGGCTCAAACTGGAAGTAGTGTAAAGGGTGTGTGGACTTAGGAAGTGACATCATAGGATTTCATACAACCCATCTGCACAGGAAGTGACATCACTGGATTTCCCATCATCTATGTGCACAGGAAGTGACAGCACTGGATTACCCATCATCCATCTGCACAGGAAGTGACATTACTGTATTTCCCATCATCCATCTGCACAGGAAGTAACAACTCTGGTTTCCAGCCCGAGGCTCCCTATGCTCCTCTGCCCTCCCAGGGCCTACTTAATGCGACTGCATCATGGACGGGCAGCAGATGCACCAGCCGGCGTGCCGCTGGTGCGCCAAAGGCAAGCCTGTCTGTGCTCATCCACACCTGGACCGCACCCATCACCAGGAACCCTGGGCCTCTCCCTATCCACAACTACACTGCTGTGCTCCTCCATGCTCTCAACCCCAGCCGCCCCTTGTTGCACTGCTGTCACACTGCACCACACAAGACAGAAGGAGCGTTCATGTGTGCCTCCTGCAAGTTCTCAAGCACTCTCCCACACCCACCACTCCCACACCAACAACACCCAGCACCCCACTCTCTCACACTCACCCAAACTAGCTATCCACTCATGGTCACATAGACCAAACACCATCCACACATCACGCCACACTCAAATGCATGCTCCTCAGCACTCGCTTGTTAACCAAACAAGCCACAGAGATATAGGACCTACTGCACAACCACTCCCCGGACCTGCTCTTCCTCACGGAAACATGACTAAACTCAGCCTCTACATTGGACATAGCTACAGCCATCCCCGCAGGCTACAAGATTGTCAGGCATGATCATCAGCACAAGCCCGGAGGTTGATTCACCATCATATTCAAAGATGCTATCAGCTGCACCACCTACACAGATATACTCACTACCTTTATGGAACAATTCACATTCAAGATACGCATCACAGCCAACATCTCTCTGGGCAGAACCCTCATATACAGAACACCAGGACCCAACGCCAATTTCACTAGTGACATCACAGACTTAATTGCACCCCTCATCATCAGCACCTTCATCCTCCTCAGAGACCTTAACTTTCACCTAGAAAACTGCACCGACCCAAACTCTACGGCCCTTCTTAAAAACCTCATTAACCTTGGCCTCACCCAGCATTTTACCAAACCCACCCACACCACCAGACACCTATTGGACCTGATTTTCTCCTCAAGCAGCAACATCACAGTCAACAAGGCAGCAATAATGATGTGGACAGACTACGCCCTCATCAGTTTCAGCATTATTATCTCCCACCATCTCAGACTTATCAGCACTGGAACTGACCACTGCAGCTGGAAAAGCATCACAGAAGAGGAGTGTGCTTTCGTCCTCTCTGCGCACTGGCCCGAGCACAACAGCAAATTGCCAAAAGCCATCAAAAACCTCAACAGCTGAATCAGAGCATGTGCCGACACCATAGCTCCCCTCAAGCGCAACCCATTTCAACAGCCTGACCAAACATCAGCTGGTAAACAGAGCAACTCAGGCTGATGAAATGTCACTGCAACTGGAACACAGCGCAAATGGAGATCAAGTCAAGACACCACAGATAAAGACATCTTCAAATCAGCCATAATATGCTACCACTAGAAGATACGGAACACCAAGGGCCCAGTTCTTGAAGATCGCATTGACGCCAGCTCTAACAGTAGCAAGGAAATCTTCTCCATCATCAAAGATTTCACCCCGCCTCCAGCAAACATCACCTCCTTACAAGATCTTTGCACCAAGCTCTCGGAACTCTTCTTAACAAATTCACCTCCACATACAGCAACTTTGACTCTGAACTGGACCACGTCACCATTGCAACTCAACTTTCCATCTTGGATGAAGAGCGAACCTGACCTTGTGGCCCTCTGTGACCACCGTCAAAATCGATTTTACCATGAAGACCATCCACTCAGGGGCCCCATCTGACCCTTGTCCCCTCGCGCCATCATCTAAGGACTCCTACCAATCAGCAAAGCACTAGAACTCATCCTCAATGCCTCCATTTACTCAGCCACATTCCCGGACACCTAGAAACATGCCTCTGTCATGCCCGTGCTCAAGAAACCATCCGCTGACCCAGCCATGCTTGCCAACTACAGACCCATCTCCCTCCAACCATATCTGGCAAAGGTCTTAGAGATACTAATCAACCAACGCCTCATCAACTACCTCAGCAACCACCATCTCAACGCCATGCAGTCCAGATTCAGGCCCAACCACAGTGCAGAAGCAGCACTCATCACTGCCACAGATGACATCCGCATGATCCTTGACAGAAGAGACACAGCAGCTCTCATTCTCCTAGACCTCTCTGCCGCATTTGACATGGTCTCACATCCCATTCCCATTATGCATCTGCACGAGATTGGTATCCGAGGACCCATTCTCTGCTGGATCTGCTCCTTCTTAATGGATAGAACACAAGCTGTCACCCTGGCACCTTACTGCTTGGAAGCCTGCAAACTCATCTGCAGAGTGTCTTAAGGTTTTTCACTTAGCCCCACCCTCTTCAACGCACACATTATCCCTCTGGCCAACATTATCCACGCACATGACATCAACATTCTCTCCTGCCCGGACAACATCCAACTCATACTCTCCCTCTCGGACAAGACCCTCAACACAAGAAACAAGTTCACCGCTTGCATGATGAAGTTGCTAACTGGATGAAAGGCAACTGCCTCAAGCTCAACACTGACAAGACGGAAGTAGTGATGTTTGGCAAGAACACCTCACCATGGGATTTCAACTAGTGGCTGTCTGAACTCAGACCCACACCCAGAATCCACACCAGGAACCTCGGAATAATCATCAAAAGCAAACCGGACATGACTGCAGAAGTCAACTCCATCACTGTATCCTGATCCACACTCTGAAGATGCTGAGGAAAAACTTCAAATGGCTCCAAAGCAACACTAGAAAAACATTCACTCACACCCTAGTTACCAGCAAGTTGTGAACACCCTCCACACTGGGATTATCAAGCAACTCCCTAGAAGACAGCAAACCCTCCAGAACTCAGCAGCCAGACTCAACCTCAACCTCCCACACAAAACTCACATCACACCACACTCTAAGGAGCTCCAATGGCTCTGGATACACAAACGCTCTCACTTGAAACTCCTCACATAGGCATTCAACACACTACACAACTTAGCCCCCACCTAACTGAACAGTTGCATCTCCTTCCACCATCCATCAAGACACCTCTGCTCTGCAGGACTCCTACTCACACACATCCCATACATATACATAACCAGATCAGGAGGATGGGGGTTCTCTTACATAACTCCTAAAGCGTGGAACAGCCTCCCACTCTACATCTCAGTCTTCTCCTCTGTTCTTGAATTCTGCAACACCTGGCTTTTCAATTAACCAACATACCATAGGCATGGCTAGGCACACACACATGCTCAATGGCAGGATACCCCCATGGGTGATAGTGCACTTTATAAATAAACATAACAAACACAACTCAACATATAGAGTACTTTTCTTGCTGTGCTGCTGCTGGGGTGGGACTACATCCCCCAGCAGCCACCTTTGAGCCTGGAGACAGGAGGAGGGGCTCCAGCAGACTCTCACCCTCTTCAGCACTTAGGGAGACCCGCGGTATGGAACGCTTTTCATGCTGCGCTGCTGCTGGGGTGGAACTATATTCCCCAGCAGCCACCTTTAGCCCAGAGACAGGAGGAGGGGCTACAGCAGACTCTTGCGCTCTTAAGCGCTGAGGGAGACCTGCGGGATGCTTTTCTTGCCACGCTTCTGCTGTGGTGGTACTATATCCCCAGCTAACATCTTTGAGCCCAGAGATAGGAGGAGGGGCTCCAGCAGACTCTCGCACTCTTAAGTGCTTAGGGAGACCTGCAGCACGGGACGCTTTTCTTGCTGCGCTGCTGTTGGGGTGGAACTATATCCCCCAGCAACCACCTTTGCCCATGGACAGGAGGAGGAGCTACGGCAGTCTCTTGCACCCTAAAGTGCTTAGGGAGACCCGTGGGATGCTTTTCTTGCCATTCTGCTGCTGGGGTGGGACTATACCCCCCCAGCAACCACCTTTGAGCCCAGAGACAGGAGGAGGAGGTCCAGAAGACTCCTGCACTCTTAAGCGCTTAGGGAACCCCCCGGCGCAGGATGCACCCAGGCGCATGCCCGGGCAAAAACCGAGTCAAGAACGGGTTCCTGTGCACCCAGAGGAGCCCAGAGGAGGCAAGGCTTGCCCCACCTCGTGGCGCTGTCTTCCAGCTCTGAGATTGTGTCAAGTTGGCAATTTGTTCATGCATGGTGAGAGGTGAGATTTGCTCCTCAGTGGGCTCCATCTTTCTTTACACTCACACCTGAAGGTCCTCTCTATCTCTTGCCTGCTGAGCTTGTCACTTATGGTGCTTACGCATTTACAGTTCACCAGGTCTTGCACTCTTTGGTCCCCTGCCTGGCACATTGTGGTAAAGGGTTTCAAGCAGCAGCATGGGCAAATGCAAGCTGGGGCTCCTATCACTACCCATATTAAAAACTCCACTTTGGATGGGTTTATTGAGCGGGTGGTTGGAGTTATTGATAAGGAAATCCATCTTGCAGAGCGGCGGCTGTCACTTGCCACCAACAGTCTGAGGAGTTGGCCTAACGGCTAGGGTGGTCGACCTCAAATCTGGGGAACCGGGTTCGAGTCTCGGCAAGGAAGCCCAATATCCTGTGATTCTGGGCAAATCACTTACTCTCCCTGTGCCTAACAAAAAAATGAATGTGTCCTCATGTAACGCAACTGGTGCTCGTGTAAAGCTCTTTGATACCCGATACCTTCGGGTCAAGTTCGCGCTATATAAAACTCCCTGAAAAAACAACAAAAAAACCCCACAAGGATCCATCAGTATTCATTGGAGACCCAAGCGGCAACGCAGGAGTCGCTATCTCCTTGAATCAATCTTCCCCAGTTCACCCACCACCACTGACAACTACTTTGCCTCCTGAAGTGAGCTCTTCCCCTGCAAAGCATAAAAAGTGAGGTAAATTACCTAGATCAAAGGCTACCCTGTCCGACTCTTTGTGTGCACACTCTAGTGACCTTCCCTACACACCCTCAATTCTTGCCCAGTGAATTTTGACACTAATGATTTTTTTACCTGGCTGTGCAATTCATTTAAAAACATTTTATTCTCCAGCCTTTCCCCAGTGCTTGCACGTTTGTCCATCATTGAAAGCAATCTGTCTGAGGCCACGAGGTCCAGCGATGGAGTTCGCCATAGGGACAAACCCTGCATCACCACTGCCGCAACTACAGCCATACAAGTCTCTATTCCTATGGGTACGCATATGGTTCCCCTTAACTTCTGCATGCCCCCTCACCAAATGCCATCTGGAACTCCTCCTGAGGCACCACCACCTCACCTTCCTCCTGAGTACCCTCAACACTTGGTCACACCAGCTTTTAGACAATCCATGCCAGCTTTGGATATCCCCAGGGGTCGCTCTTCGTGGCGTCATCTCCATCCTGCTGCCTGCCACTATGTGGTGATTTTATTCAATGTGCCAAGACTCCAACCCCAAGTGATGGAGAGCACTGAATAGTTAATGATTAAGGCCACCCACTGGCTACATTCTTACGTTAGCTGTAAAGACAGCTTCTTTCCCGATATCTTTTTTGCCAGTAGAGTGGCTTGGATGGGCTCAATGGTTAAGGAATTCGAGGGGTACTGTATCATTGTTAATTTTTCTAACCAATTTGTAGCTGGGGAAGTGATGTGTTTATCTTACCAGGGTCTAGCTCATCAAAGTAATGTGAAGTTTTTGCCATTTGGGTACTTTTATACAGATTTGGGTTTAAGGGTAGGTGCCCTTAGGGAAACGTTTGTCCCTGATCCATCACAGAGAGTATTCTCTGTGCCCACTAACAATCACTTTTTGGCCCTGTCTGGGGAGTGCAGCATAGACTGACTTAATAGCCTTCCTCTGCTGCCAAATGTGGCTTGTGGTCATGAAGCTAATGCTCCTACCAAAGGAATTTCTATTCTCCTCCGCCCAACCCGATTTTGTAAGATGACTGCAGCCTTACCATAAAGTCCCCTATGGCACTATCTTCCCTTGCAAACAAGGTTAAGTTGCTGAGTTGGAACATTGTTGGGATTGCCACTAAATTGCAAATGAAGAGCTGGTTGGAGTTTATTACATCTTATGGCAGTATCCTTTTTGAGGAGACTTGGGCTCCCAGTAATTTATTTAGTGATGGTTTTAAATGTTTTTCTGCCCCAGCTTTATCTTCTGGAATGGGATAGGACGGGCCCGTGCTGGGCTAGCTGTCTGGTTTAAGGCCACCCTTCACTGCACCATCTTGCCAATTCCTTCCAACAACAGGTTAATCCAGGCATTTCAAGTGAAGTAGTCTAAAACTTATAGTTTTGTCCTCATTAATTTTTATAATGATAATTTCTCATCCAGTGTTAATCCTAATTCTGTTTCTCTTTTTAAATTTATTGGCGATTTGGAATATAGTCTTACATGTCCAGATAACGGCCTTAACATTGTCTTTGCTGGGGATTTCAATGCAAAACTTGGCTTTGAGGAGTTTGGCCATGCATGTCCAGAACTACATGTTTAAACCTTATTCACTTGCTGGGTATAGCGACTGCAGAGACTCGATGTTACTTCCTTATTTGTTTAAACATGATCTATGTAATGTGTTTGAATGGGCCGCCCCACACTGTCTTTCAATGCCTACCTTCACTGGTGGGGCAGGTATGTCGATTATTGATTATTTTTTTGACAGAAAGAATGCTCTAGATTTTATTGTGGACGGTGCAGTCACCCCTTGCACATATAGTGATCATAACCCCCTTTCCATTACACTTGCTTACCCGAAGCCTCGTTCTCAGGCTACTTCCGTGGGGGGATTTAATGACCTTCCGAGGAGTGATGGGTTCAGGCTAGTCTGGAGAAATGTCAACTTGGATGTTGTTCTGAGCAGGATCTGTGCAGACCATCAGTGCACGCTCTATGCCTGTCACAGCCTGAGACACAATTCCACCTATAGTGTGGATCCTTTTACCACCTATGGGGACATTATCAAATTATACTTTCTAAAGCCTAGTGTACATACTACACCGCCCATTGCTTCCTGGTTTGACAAGGCTTGCAGGGAGACCAACAGATGCCTCCATTGTGCCTTAAGGGCCATTACAAGGGATCCGGCCACCGTCGCATCTTGAAGAAGGTTTTATAAATTGGCCATTAGCAGAAGGAAGGCAGATCTAAGTGAGGAAGTAGGAATCACTCGGGTTACCTCTTGCAGCACCAGAAACATTGGTTTGTTCTGGCATACCATTAACAACAACAAACCTTTAAAAACTGACTCTAATCTAAAATGCGCTAATATTAGCGCAGATGCCTGGATGGACCACTTCAAACAAGTGTATCTCACGTCCAACACTGCTAGCAGGGAGCCAGATTCTGGCTTGTCCGCTTTACCAATAGGTATTTAATTCACCATGGAAGAAATTGCTGAAGCCATCTATGAAAGTCCCATGCACAAAGCCCTGGGGCCAGATGAGGTTCCCATGCCATCTATATAAGTTGGAGGTGGACCTGTGGGCACCTATTATTACTAACTATGCAAACTTAGCTAGCAAGATCGGCTTGCCTAAGTCTTGGTGTTCTGCTATTATTGTCCACATTTTCAAAAAAGGGAACAAGGGTTTTCCCTGATGTTATGGACACATTTCCTTACTGGACTCCTCTGTGAATATTATTGGCAGGGTCATCCTCAACAGAATTATGACATGGATCACTGATAACCATATTATATTGGGCGTTCAATATGGCTTAAGACATGGCCTTGGCACCCACAATCATTGTCTCAATGTATATTTATTAATTAATAAACACACCTTGGCCAAAGTGGGCACCTTCCATCTTGCTTTCATGGACCTGCGCATTTGATAGAGTGGTCAGATCTACACTTTGGGCAGTGTTGGAATCACTGGGGCTTGACCCTGGGTTGGTGTCCTTCTTACGTGCCCTGCACCTTGATCTCAGTGCTTCTATTAGATTTGGGCTGAATGGCGAATGCACTGGGAGCATTGGCCTGGGCCGCAGTATTAGGCAGGGTTGTGTCTTGGCCCCAATCCTATTTTTCCTTTACATCAATGACCTGGGTTCAGCTCTCGTTGCCAAGGGGAAGGACATACCAACCATCAATGGCCGAAGCATCCCCGTATTTCTATATGCAGACAATACTGTGTTAATGCCAAGAACAGCTAATGACCTCCAGCTTCTGCTTGAAACATTTGTTAGTTTTTTGGATGGCTTATACTAGGACACGGACCTCGCCAAAACATTTGTCATGGCCACTGGCCCCAGAAATCTGAAGTCGTGCTGCCTCACTCTCCTGGGAACTCCAATTGGTAGAACCCATGAATTCTCATACCTGGGGGTCACTTTTGACTCTCGGGGCCACTGCCTGAAACAGAGAAGTCTTAAATTCTGTAACTGGTTATCTTTTCAGCCTGGCCTCCAAATTAGACGACAAGCCCATTTCCCCACTTGTCAAGATCTACAAAATGAAGTGAGTACCCATCCTCACCCATGGTTCTGGTCTGTGGGGGTATACATCAGCCAAACATTTGCAGGACGAGGAAAACAGAGTCTGTAGGTGCATTCTTGGTGTGTCCCCAAGGTCCCCGACATACGCTGTTTATGAGGAACTTGGCTTATCGTATGTAGCAGATGTTTTTAATCTGGCCCCACTGATGCTATGGTGTTCTATTTAGCGCAACCCCAAGGCTTCCCTGAATAGGGAACTCAACAGGGATTGTCTTTCATGTGACAAGTGTCTCCAAATCCCATGGCTAAAATACATCTAGGACACCTGCACGGAATTAGGAAAACCCGTCTTTTTTCCCTTCCAGCTGATATTACTGCGAGGGACAAAGGCTGGGTCAAAAATAGCTTCAGGGAATCTAGAAGTGAGTAAGAGAACAGTCTGAGCTGAGGAAGCCTGCCAACAGAGAGTACTCGTTGGTTCAAACCACTTTTGGGATGGAGCCGTACCTGAAGATGGCACCGAATGCTAGGGATAGGGCTTAACTAAACAGATTTAGAATGGGTCAGATCAGGTGTCAGATACCTGTCCTATGGGCCAGTTAGATCCCCAATCCATCCTGATCTGTCCCTGTGCTGAATGCTCTCTACAGATCTTGGGGCACTTTGTCTTCTTTTGTGGGTTTTAGTGTTGTTATACTAAAAGGTTTTTAATTCCACTCATCAGGAGCACCTCATTCTCCAGATATACTCCAGCACTTTTATTCTTGCAGATGCTTACCACTCCTGAGGTATGCCTGGGCATGGCCTCTTTCCGCCAACACTACTCTTCTAGGTTTCCTGTACACCACTGCCAACATGCGGTCCAACCCAAAGTTTTTACTGATTTTATTTGCTGAGAGAGTTTTCGGCCTGCATGCAGTATCTAGTTTCTCTTTACTAGTCTGTATCTAAGTCAGGTAGGTCCATGGTTATGCTTTACATGCTGCTGTAATTTGGGATTCTATAATATGAAGGTTGGTCTTGCCATGTATCGGTGATCATCGTCATTAACCTCCCCCTCTGCACTTTTGTAGAATGAATATTAGCCTGCTGAATAAAATGTCTGTTATGTCTGGAAAGTCTGCGTTTTCACAAGCCTTCTTTTTATGTATACGATTTTAGATTACATGTTTTTATACTTATTATTATGCATTTGTGCTTTAATGGTTTGATTTATGAAGCGAGTAAAGTTTGGTGAAAGTGTGATGAGTACTTTGCATAGTAGTACTAGTACTTTTATATTCTTGCCTCAAACACCAAGCCATGGCACTAACCTCATCCATGCACATTATGTAAAAAAAGAAAAAATAGGGATGTCAGGTTGAGTGCATACAAGTATCATCCCTTTATATCAACAGTAGGCAGTGAATCAGGAAGATGAATTGATTAAAAAAAGATTTGGGGACAGGCAAAATAGTTAATCTACAACAGAGGGAAATAAAAATGTTGTAGATAGGAGAATGGATTGAGGAAGCAACCCAGATGGCATGCATGACTTAAGCATATTTGCATTTGGTAGGCTTGTGGGCCCATTGCATAGGTAACCTGTTACACAGACTTCAAGACGGAACGTGAGTTAAAAATGTGAAGGGCTGGTAACGTTATATAGTGTGTTAGTCTGCACTGATTTGCCTTAGAATGAAAAAGAACATGTAATAAAGACTGTAACAACCTCTACAAAAAGAATAGATTATACTCCACACATAAACATGTATGGCCTGGGATTATGTCTATGCAGCTCTAGTGTGGACTGCATAAAGCAGACCTGCCACCGTGTGAAATATTTCCACTGTGTGAGAAGGGGGCTGGCCTTGAAGGGGTGGGTCTATGGGCTGAGCACAGCCTGAGGCACATTAACTCACCGCCTCATCCCCTCCCACACCAAAAACAAACAAAGCTTCTAAGCCTGCTGCTAATGTCCTGGAGAGATTTCATACCACATAACGGACCTCGGCTTCACAGAGACTCCAAGCAATTAGCTGGAAACCTCCTCTCTGCAGGAGTTCCATCTTATTGTGTGCACACCATGTGATATTGGCTCCTCGCCGGGTACTTTGCCACTTCTAGATTGAACATGCAAAGTATTGAGCTCTGTTGCTTAACAATGCGTTGGGCTCCTGTTGCTTCAGGTTCACTCCTAACATACACCCTGTTGGACCCACTGTTTCCTATAATAAGCAGTCCATGGCAGCATTTACAATAGGATACTGACCACTACTAAAATAGTGGGTATGCAAAATTGCATCCATTCTCACACTCTCACAACACCTCATGCTTATGAACAGCGATGATCACCAGGCCATGGTTGAAGCACATTTGAACCTCACACACCTCACCCAACACCTTCCATAGAGTTTCAAGTTTATTTTTGTTTTGCATAGTTACTAAAAAAAAAAACATTGCTAAAAGTAGGACAGCCAATAAATTAATACACACCAATAAAATCCTTAGTACATATAATAAAGTGCAGGGCAGCGCATACATGTCTAATATTACAGCGCATAGTTGTCTGAAACTAACACCTTGCGGGCGCGGGGAGGCAGGAGTATGCCACATCATAAATCGCCTTTTGATTGTGTTGTGATGTAAAAAAAAAAAAAAAGGGAAGTCTCTCAGGTTGCATCCCCGGCATGGTATACTCCACCTCCATGAGGTCAAACAGACTTCAGCTATATGTTTATTTTTAAGTTGTTTACAGAATAGCTGAGCCTGTCCACTCTAGAGAGGGCCCTGCCAAGTTGTCAAGAGGCAGAGAAGCGCACTTGTATAAAAATGGGTCCACTTAGCAAATTTAAAATCATTTATAATGTCACTTAGATGATATTAAAAAAACATGAAACTTTTTGTTAAAAAGTCTCCTGGAGTCAAGTTCTTTGCTTTGGTGAAATTACAGGCATAGCATTATCATTTAACACTCGGGTTCTTTGCGTGATAGCCTACTGCGCAGTCCTTCTGCTGGAGTTCTTGCCATAAAAGTTGGTGCTCTACTGCATTTAGCGCTAGTTAGTAATGCAAAATGCATCCTCGCATCCATTTTGGAAGCGAAGGTGCATTTTGCACTAAGAAAATAGCGCTAGATGCCGGGAGTAAGTAGGGGGAAATATTACCCCAACAGCACATTGAGCACTATTTCTTAGCGCAAAATGCCTTCTCACGCCGGTTTTGGATGTGGGGGGCATTTTGCGACAATAGCGTTAAATGCTGGGGGTAAGTTGGGGGAAAAATCTTACTCCAAAAGCACATTTAGAGAGTGCGAGCAGCTGCTCGTGCTTGCTATTACTGTTCTGTTGCATTTAGCACTAATTCTTAGCGCAAAATGAATTTATGCGCCCATTTTGGGCACGAGGGGGCATTTTGCGGTAAGAAATAACGTTAAACACAGAATTACCCTTGTGTAACTGTGGGTAATCTTGTGGAATTTTATGGTGATTCCGCGTCATTACCTACACTGCATCACGCGAGTAAATCCACTCCTAGTATATTTACCAGAACAGTCTTGGTAATGCTTGGAGGAAATAAGGGAACATGTTTGTTCGGCACGTACAGAACTGTTTCTGTACCTAGGTGGTGCTGGGAAGAGATGATTCACCATAGCTGGAGTAAAGCCTCTACATTACGCCCTCTCCGCCGTTGTGTAATGTAAAACAATCAGTCGCAGTAGGCCAGGTGAGCAGAGTTTCCAGCCTTCTGCAGCTCATCGCAGCTGTGTGCAACGCACCAGCCATGTCCTATGGTCGAAATACTCGTGACCTGTCAAGGATAACGCTGCCATTTCATCACAGAATCATTATCCCTGTCACCAAGCTATTTAAAACGGGGAGGCGTGTTTTCAGATCTTTTCCGATTACCACATGAGCAGGTGCAGTCAATTTCTCATGCGAGGGTTTCCTTTCCTGCTGTTGCTACATTTCTGAAAACCTTGGCATGACATGACCTGGTTAATGGCTAACTGGTGTAGTCAGGCTGCCTCTATGAATTGTACGCGGCACTCGGAGCTCACAACACTTCCCCATCAGCCGAGGTGGCTCTCTTCAGATATAGACTATGGCGACGATGCTCAGCCCCGCTTTCTGCGCTACGTCCGAAACAAGGTGAGGAGAGTCGATAGGTTTAGCTGAATTGTTAGTTCGTACCTGACACGCAGTGTTTTGTGTGGTTAGACTATTAACTTGTGTGTGTGCAGGCAAAGTCACGAACAGCACGTTTCTTTTAGTTTATAGGGCCAGTGCTGAGGTCTACTACAGGTGCAGATAATAAGTCCCTCCTTGTGAGGTGGGGGGTTAAATTCTGATCTCTGTACAAACAAGTTTGGGGATGGGTGGGAGGTGCGAGTTTTGTGGTAAAGGAGCGACTCTGCAATTTTCCTCCGACAATTTACAGCAGGTCAACCCTATCAAAATTGAATCGTGAAAAATGCTAGGAAAAGAAGCAAACCACGCAGAATGTTGGTCTGCAAATACCATATCCACATATTATGACTTATTTCCAGGGCCAAAACTCTGAATATGTAGCATTTACTTCAGCCGATAAATACTTCAACCCCAGGGTGTGGGTAGTTATCGAGTGTGGTAAATATCTCGGAGATTTGCACAACTTGAAATCGGGGCCTTAATATTATAAAACTGTCCTGACGCAGGGGGTTATGGTTACAGCATTTATCAATGAATTAACCAATTGTACAGAACGATGGAGTCAGTTTGTGAAATTGCTCTCATAATGCGTCGCGCCGCTCTACGTCGAGGTTACCGCCTTCACTCTACGTGGGTTCTGGTTCAGTCATCGGAAAACATTTCAAGGTGACAGAAATAGTACATTTGTAGAATTGAACTGTCCTTCCCGACTTTTTTGGGGTTGATGGAGTCTGCGGCTCATGACACAGTAGGATTGGTAATGCAGCTGAGAGAAAATATATGCTAAGAATGTCAAACTCTACCGGCCCCTCTTGAATCTTTCCGTGTTTTTGGTAACGTAATGCGGATTGGCAGAAGAATGAACGCAGAACGAACGTGCAGGAACCTGCCGATAATTAACTGCTCAGAAGTTACAGTCCCATGATTAATGAACAGAGCACGTGCATGTGGGGGTGTGATTGAACACACTGTGCCACCATATGCCAACACGTCTTAGAAAACACGGAAGCCAAACGCATAAACAAGCAGAATAGTTCCACCCCTCTCTGTAGTAGTGTATTTGTGTGTGATTCATCCCGACAGCAGCAAAACACCATTAGGTGGGCAGGACGTTCATGTCTTTTCACTGGCACTTTGGCCAATGTCATAAGCCTCTTCCATTTATCCAAATCTTTTTTCTTTAAAACCTCAATTCTCATGTACATCTTGTGGTACAATAAGGTAGTACAAAATTCGGACCCAGGTGCAATAGAAAAGAGATAGCGGGGTATATAAATGTAAATTTGGTTTTAGTGTGCCGAAAACCCTCGAGCAAGTCACTAACATGGGCCCTGTGGTCTTTATCTTCTAGCTCGTGCTGTCATCACAGGTTGTGCCTTTTCGGTTCAACCACAGGTGCTTTAGCAAACCTTGGAGAAACTTAGGGGCATATCTACAAGGGGACATCGCCACCAGAACGTCACTTTTAGCAACGTTCTGGTGGCGACAGCCCCTTCTCCTTATTTACAAAGCAGCGTTAAGCCACTTAACGTGTCTTAATGTCGCTTAGTAAACAAGGCCACTTTTCACCCTTCACTTATCTTGATTTATAGAGCGCAGAGCTACCCCGAGGCTTCCTTGGCGTGCAATGGGTGTTGCAGTGGGCGTTCCGCTGCAACCCACCATTGCTTTTTGACGCTGCCTCATATTTACAAGGCTGGGGCAGTGCCAAAAACTAAAACCAGGGAATACCTGGTCGTAGAATGGCGATACGAGGAGAAATTATTAATGTCTCCTATATTTTGCTCTTTGTATGTGTGCTGCATTCTGTAGCACACCTAGAAAGAGCAAAACACCTTTGAAGATTGTTTGTGTGCAGGAAGGGACACCTTCCTGCACATAAACAATCACCCCTGCATCGCAGGCACCCTTGCGACATGGCGCAAGGGTGCCTTCGCTGGCGCTAGGCAGCTTTATTAGTGCCAGCGCCAGGGGAAAAACAGGGGTGCGCCGTATTTTTGTAGATATGGCGCATCCCTGTGTTTTAAACATGTTGGAGTGCGGTGTTACCAATTTTGGCGTAACACCACGCTCTGACATTTTGTTGTAAATATCCCCCCCAGGGTCCAATTGAGAGTTCGCAGGGATTTGAAAATCCTCTACTTTCTGGAGGAAACATTAAATACTGAGTAGATTATCCCTACGGCGGAAGAGATTCAGCCAGTGGATTGCTCTCCTTTTTGGAGCTTTCTACAGAAATTGAACGATTTTCAGTTTCTCCCAAACTATAAAGGAGGCTCTAAAACACAGGTACCTGTTAGTTTTGTATAAGAGTTGCCACACAAAAAATCCCAAATAAAGCCTCTAATACAGTTCCTTTCCATCAACGCTTTTCACCCAGGTTCCAGCCAGCCCTGGAACTATTCAAGGCTTTTTCTTCCAACCTTCGATTTAACAAAGCAACTGTGCTGAAACAAGGCACATTCTAGATTAAGGAACCTTGGCCTAAAACTCTTTATATAAGGAAAAAGTGTTCAATCAATTCGATAATCAAAATATAGAGCCTTTTCCGTGACTCGAAGTCCCACTCACCTTACACAACATATTGTATATGGAAAAGATGAAGCTTTTCCATGGCTCACGTGCATTCTCACCTTACACAACCTTCTATATGTCTGCCACGTGAGGGAGGCGATACAAAAGGGGATGATGGACGGAACGTTTGAGCCAATCAAACACTCACCCCCAGTCAACTGATCTGGGTTTAATCCATCATCATTCTTTAGCTCACTCCACCACCCCAGTTCAGACATGGCCATATGCAAATCAGTCTGACCCTGTGCCTCATGGGAACAGTCCATCACGAACTGCCAAGCCATGTCTTCCCTGGACCGGAAACAAGCATCCTAGGACCGGTTTCTGGCATTCCAGCCGTCATCAGCCAGGCTTGCTTGAATCCAGTGGCAAAGTGAGCAAGGGACCCACGTCTGGGCATACCCCGCCAACTTAGGGCGTAACAAGCGATACAAAGGGGATGATGGACGGACGTTTGAGCCAATCAAACACTCACCCCCAGTCAACTGATCTGGGTTTAATCCATCATCATTCTTTAGCTCACTCCACCACCCCAGTTCAGACAAGGCCATATGCAAATCAGTCTGACCCTGTGCCTCATGGGAACAGTCCAGCCCGAACTGCCAAGCCATGTCTTCCCTGGACCGGAAACAAGCATCCTAGGACCGGTTTCTGGCATTCCAGCCGTCATCAGCCAGGCTTGCTTGAATCCAGTGGCAAAGTGAGCAAGGGACCCACGTCTGGGCATACCCCCGCCAACTTGGGGCGAACAAAGTGATACAAGTTGGCGGGGGTATGCCCAGACGTGGGTCCCTTGCTCACTTTGCCACTGGATTCAAGCAAGCCTGGCTGATGACGGCTGAAATGCCAGAAACCGGTCCTAGGATGCTTGTTTCCGGTCCAGGGAAGACATGGCTTGGCAGTTCGGGCTGGACTGTTCCCATGAGGCACAGGGTCAGACTGATTTGCATATGGCCATGTCTGAACTGGGGTGGTGGAGTGAGCTAAAGAATGATGATGGATTAAACCCAGATCAGTTGACTGGGGGTGAGTGTTTGATTGGCTCAAACGTTCCGTCCATCATACCCTTTTGTATCGCTTTGTTCGCCCTAAGTTGGCGGGGTATGCCCAGACGTGGGTCCCTTGCTCACTTTGCCACTGGATTCAAGCAAGCCTGGCTGATGACGGCTGGAATGCCAGAAACCGGTCCTAGGATGCTTGTTTCCGGTCCAGGGAAGACATGGCTTGGCAGTTCGGGCTGGACTGTTCCCATGAGGCACAGGGTCAGACTGATTTGCATATGGCCATGTCTGAACTGGGGTGGTGGAGTGAGCTAAAGAATGATGATGGATTAAACCCAGATCAGTTGACTGGGGGTGAGTGTTTGATTGGCTCAAACGTTCCGTCCATCATCCCCTTTTGTATCACGTGAGGGAGGCCGGCCTGCAGTTCCATCTCTGTGGATGCTGACACAGTGCTCACATAACTGGAAATAAATCACCTATCTCGCTAGAGTTCATTAACTTTCAATAAGTACTGACTCTGTTTCGCAGGGGTTATGGGCATTCTTTCAATCCTCACCTGTGATATGTAGACGATGGGATTGTTTGATAGTGTGACTATGCAAATCATTTGGGCAGCCTTGTGGGAAAAGGGGGCAGGCCTCTGCATTCAAAAAACGACAACTACGGCCCCCAATTGATACTATGGACCCCATTTGATACTATGGCCCCCATTTGATACTATGGACCACATTTGATACTATGGCCCCCATTTGATACTATGGCCCCCATTTGATACTATGGACCCCATTTGATACTATGGCCCCCATTTGATACTATGGCCCCAATTTGATACTATTGCCCCCATTTGATACTATGGCCCCCATTTGATACTATGGACCACATTTGATACTATGGACCCAATTTGATACTATTGCCCCCATTTGATACTATGGCCCCCATTTGATACTATGGACCACATTTGATACTATGGACCCAATTTGATACTATGGCCCCCATTTGATACTATGGCCCCCATTTGATACTATGGACACTATTTGATACTATGGCCCCCATTTGATACTATGGCCCCCATTTGATACTATGGCCCCCATTTGATACTTTGGCCCCCATTTGATCACCGTGACTGACCTGGTAGCAAGTGCTGCTGACCGGTGCTCAGCAACAGGCTAAGACAATGATGTTCACAAGACAAGATATTTTCTGGAAGCATCAAAGGGCTTTGGGTGTCATGACTGAAACCTGACAGAGGGGCCAAAACTCCTTTTGCAAACTATAATTATCTGGGGATTAAAAGGAGACTAGTGTTATAAATTCTAATGCTCCAGTTGGGGAAGACCAAGCCAGGCCCATGGTCTAGCCATTAGAACCAGGATGTCCCATTGTGGGTAACAGTGTGCTCTATAACATGCTATTCATCCATTTATTCATTGTCATGCTACGCAAACAGCGACATTGAGCTTCAGGACTGTGACATAGTATACATTAATTCTTTACCTTTCGGCTATACATGTCATTATGTAGCTAATTTGGATTTTGTTAATCTGTCATGGACTGTGGGCTGGATGTACTGATGTGAAGGGGTTTCTAAGACTCACCTACCACAGAAGTGACTTCTTTGGGACAGAGGAAGATAAAGCTGCTAGAAAACTTTAAAGATTTAGAAGCAGCACGGACTCTGGCATATCGCCTTACAGTACGCAGTGCTCAATGTGTTACAATGTGTTACGCTGGTCCAGGCATTACATTCCAGAGGTTGGTACATGCAACTGAAAAAGCGCTTCCATCCAGCCTTACTCCTGAAAACTGGTGCACAACCACAGGCCATGATCAGGCCCTAATAACATAATTTATTGTGTCAATGTACTTCCAGTTTGCACCACATTATCTGTATAAAGTTAGTGCAACCACTCCTGCTTACCAGCATTGTGCTGTGTTTTAACACAGAGCTTTTGCATATTCATAAACCCGGTTCTGTGACTGGGTATTCCGGTTTGATGTAACGTGTCTCTGTCGGAGGGTAGAATCTTGAGCACTATCACTATGGCTCCTGTCTCAGAAGGAGGGCAGAGCCGGGATGTGGCGGTGGTAGGGTACCAGTCTGGAAGGTGAGATTCAGGCCAGCAGGTCTCTTGTGACTCTAGGGTACTGGCAAACATTTTCCCTGGTGCCAAAAAGTTTGGTCTGTGGTGTTATCGAGGGTCGCATTGATGACAGCATGGTGGCAGCTTGGGGATGTATAGGGAAGTAAGGTTTGTGCAGGGGAAGCGAAGCTTGTACATCTGGTGCCTAAACTGCACAATATAAAACCAGAAAACTTAGTATCAGTTCCGGCTTTCCCAGTTGACCACATTGTGTGATCCCAGGCAATTATTTTATTTGCCTTTCACTCATTTTTCTTCAAGATCACATATAAGTTGACCTTGAAATACTTGACTTTGGGGTGTGTGCTGTACAAAACCATCTCCTGTGTTTGATTTAATAAACTATAATGTTGTTCATGTATAATAGCAACCAAGGGCACCCACAGAGTAGCTTGCTTCTTAATTCACTATTGGCATTCTTGTCAGGGTGGGGGGGAAGCTTAAATGTTTCTAAATTCAGGTCTGAAAACTATCACTTAAAAAATACATCTAAATGCACTGACAATGTGATGTACTAATGTGCAACGGTTCTGCATGTAAATAAAAATACTTTTTGAATTTTGGAGAGACTTTATCGTATTTTTACACTTTTGCTGCAAGATGTCTTTAAAAATAAAGGGTTTTCTAATGTTAAACAGTGCAGGACACTAGTTACTTCCTTTCTTTAACACCAATCAACCTTTACATACATGCTTGCCTCTTTATTTAACATATTTTAATGTTAGTGCTGAATCGAGTAAACAGCAGCCCAGTGCTGCTGTTGACCAGGGGGGGCGTATGTAAAGCCAGGAGGGCTTCATGAGGCCCCTGGGCCATACTTTGAGTATCACTGCTTTAGGTGTATAGGTGTTTCCACACCAATGTGAATGTGGGCAGACATGGTCCTCTCTAGTGTGCCTTCTCAACGCTTGCTCTGAGGAGGCAGCAAGCAGGAGAAACGTGTAAGTGTGCACAGTACTGCTTCTATAGATAGGGGTGTGACTTATTGTCCTAAGGAACACACTTTATTAGGAATTATTAGGTCCAATGAGCAGCCAAGCTGCAATTAAATTGCATTGAAAAGGTTGACGTTGGACAAGAACATTGGTGGCTATTTTTCACAAAACTTTTTCAACACCGTAGAATATAAGAAGGCAACTCTTTTGACAGGGAGGCACAGAAAATCCTAAAACTGGAAAACCAAACCATCATACCTACTCTCAAAGAAACACACTTGATACAATGCAAAGTCTGCCACATGATATTCAGCACAGAGTAGCCGTGTCTCAGCACAAGGGGATTGACTACACAGAGAGGGTCACACCTGTTTTCCCCTGCTTCATTTAACTTTGCTTAGTTGAGAGCAAGGCTAATGCCCCGGTTACTTACCGGTAATCTTCATTACTCCGAGTATAGTCTTCCTCGCCACATGACTAACAAAGTGAGCTTCAGCTCCACACCAGAACCCTCCAAAGCAAAAGAGCCTCCCATCCTCTCCCAATATGGCCGACCCAGGTCACCCTTGACCTCTATAAGGCGGGCCGGCCCAACCCTTCAGCCTGAACTATCAAGCAAACAACATGAAGCCGATAGCCAGACAGGGAGGGAGGGATGGGAACTCATGTGGCGAGGAAGACTATACTCGGAGTAATGAAGATTACCGGTAAGTAACCGGGGCATTACCTCCTCGTTAGTCTTCCTCGCCACATGACTAACAAAGTGAGCAAATACCCAAGCCAAGAGGCTTCAATGTACACAAGAAAAACATCAGAAGGCGGAGTAGAAAACCAACACAGCGTTTATTTGCGCACAAAAAGAAACAGGAGAAAAAAAACCTGAATCACAAAAAGGGGCCAATCATGGAACAGCCGTTCCAGCACCCAGAACTGCCCCCGCAAAATCCCCCAGAGGGGAACCACCCAGGACCACCCGGTAATGCTCCATGAACATGTGCGGAGACAACCAAGTCGCCGCCCTGCAGATCTCCTCAGTGGACACATCCTTAAAAGAGGCCCAGGACACAGAGACACCCCGAGTGGAACGACCCTGCACCCCCAACGGAAGGTCCGAACCGTGGGAACCATAGGCAAGCAGGATAGCCTGCTTAAGCCAACGACTCAAGGTGGAGACCGTGGGCTTGTGACCAGAACGAACAGGACCAAAGGTCACGAACAAACTATCACACTGAGAAAAGGAGGACGTGCGTTCAAGGTAGATCACAACCACACGCCGGACATCCAGCAAGGACAGGGAAGCCTCTGTCCCAGGAGGAAAGGAAGGCAAGGACACCTCATGAGAGCGGTTCACAAGGGAGGGAACCTTGGGCAGAAAACGAGGGTCAGGACGCAGAACCAGCCGGTCCGGCAAAACCCGCAAGAAGGGGGAGGAACGAAGAAAAGACCCCAGCTCGCCCATCCAAAACACCGGCCACCAAGAAAACCACCTTGAAAGTAAGGAACTTAAGGTCAACCGAGGGCAGGGGCTCAAACGGGGCACCCTGGAGGGCCCGCAACACTGGGGGCAGATCCCAAGGAGGAGACCAGCACAGGACACGAGGCCGCCGCAGAAAGCAGCTCCGGAGTAAGCAAGCAACCAAGGAATCCAGCCCATCCAGGCCCGGACTGCGGAAAGCCCGCAGGGCCGCCCACTGCGCCCGCAGAGTGGAAGGAGCCAACCCCAAGGAAAAACCCTCAGCCAGGAAGTCTAGGACCCGCAAGGGGTCCACCGAGGAAGGGTCGGCACCCTGCAGACCGCACCAATGGGAAAACAAGGACCAGTGGCGGGAAAAGGACAGCAAGGTGGAAGACCGGTGAGAGCCCTGCAGCAAGTCCACCACCCCCGAAGAACACCCCTGAGCCAGCAAGGTCACCCGCTCAAGAGCCAGGTCTGAAGATGGAGCAGGCGCAACACCAACCCGGGGAGCGGAGGGCCCGCAATGTAAACGGGAGATCCGGGATCGACCAGCAGGCCTGAACCGCCAGCTCGCACAGGAGAGGAAACCAGAGGCGGCGAACCCAGCCGGGAACCACCAAGAGCACCAAAGCCCTGTCCATGCGGATCTTGCAGAGAACCCGAGGAATCAAGGGAAAAGGGGGAAAAGCATACAGGAGACCGGAAGGCCAAGGGAACGAGAGAGCATCCACCCTCCAAACCCCCGGACCCGGAAGGAGAGCGCAGAAGCGGGGCAGGAGAGCATTGCCCTCGTCCGCGAACAGATCCACCAGAGGCAAACCGAAGCGGGACACCAGGCGGCGAAAAACCTCCGGAGACAGGGAGAGAGCAGACACCGAAGGGAACACCCGACTGAGACGGTCCGCCACCACATTCTCCGACCCCGGAAGATAAACCGCCTTGAGAGACAGGACCGTCGACTCCACCCAGGACATCAGTTCCCGAGTCAACAACCAGAGGGAGCGCACCCGGCACCCGCCCTGATGGTTGATGTAACCCCTCACGACCTGGTTTTCTGTTCGGACCAAGACGTGCTGACCCCGGACAGAAGGTGCAAACTCCCGGCAGGCCAGCAGGACAGCCTTCAACTCGCGGAAGTTCGAGGATCAATGTGACTGGAGAGGATCCCAAAGACTCTGAACCGACCACGACCCCAAGGTCGCCCCCCCAGCCGAGGTGAATGGCATCTGTTGTGACCACCCGGGACGGAGAGATCAGAAAGGGAAGACCCTCGGAGAGGTGTGACCCCACCAACCACCAACCCAGGTCCGAACGAACCTGTGGGGACACCCGTACTAGGACCTCGTAGTCCTCCGAGCAGGGATCCCAGAGAGACAGAAGGTGATTGACCAAGGGATACAGGTGGAGGCGAGCCCAAGGGAGGACATTGATGGTGGCCGACATTAACCCCTGAACCCTCAACCACAGGCGCACCGGAGCGCAATCCAGAGCCAGAAGAGCCCCCAGATCCTGCCACAAGGTGTCCCGGCGCCCCAGCGGCAAAAACACCTTCCCCTGGAGCATGTCCAAATGACCCCCAATGAAGACCAAGTCCTGGGTGGGAGACAGGCGGGACTTCTTCACGTTGATGAGGAAGCCGTGGACAGAGAGAACCTCGCAGACCCTCCCGACGTGCAGCACCCCCTTGGAGAGAGAAGAGGCAGAAATTAGCCAGTCATCCAGGTACGGAAACACCCTGATCCCCTCCTGGTGAAGAACGCCCACCAAGGGGGCCAGGACCTTAGTGAACACCCTCGGGCAGAGGATAAGCCAAAGGGAAGTACCTGGAACTGGAAGTGGCTCTCCCCCACGCAGAACCGGAGGAAACGCTGAGAGGCCGGATGGACGGGCACATGGAGGTAAGCGTCCAGCAGGTCCAGAGAAGCCACCACCTCCCCCTGGACCAGGAGCGGCAGAATCTCCTGCAGAGAGAGCATCTTGAATTTAGTATTGGGAATAAAAGAATTCACCCGCTTCAAGTCCAAAACAGGACGAAAATCCCCAGACACCTTCCTTACCAGGAACAGGATGGAATAGACGCCGTAACCCCTCTGAGAAGGCGGGACCGGCCGGATGGCCTCCTTGCAGAGCAGATCCTGGATGCCGGACAGCAAGGCCCGCCGCTTGACAGGGGAGGAAGGCAGAGGAGTAGCGAGGAAAAAATCCGGGGTAGGGGAGGCGAAGGTGATGGACAGACCTTCCCTCACGATCCGAAGAGCCCAAAGATCCGAGACAGAGTCCTCCCACGCCGAGATGAATTGGCGAAGCCGTCCCCCCACAGGAAGCACCCCGGGGGACGCCGGAAGATAGTCAGGACTTGGGAGCGGAAGTGGAAGCTGCAGACTGAGACCGGGATTGGAGAAAAACGGGGTGCCCCGGCCGCGACCCCTGCCCCGAAAGGGCGTGCTGTCCTTAGCCTTGGACGAAGTGGAAAACGCCCGGCTGTGCCCAGGGAAGCGACCCCTGGATGACTTGATAGGAGCCAGCAGCTTACGGTCCTCAGCTGACTTCTTAATCATCTCCTCCAACGGAGACCCGAACATCTTCGACCCACAGAAGGGGATCTTCATCAGTAAAGCCTTCTGGGCAGCCTCCGACTTCCAGTGGCGCAGCCATATCTGGCGCCGGGCCTGGATGGCGGCCCCCCCTGCGGCAGCAGCGGCACCCACGGTGTCGAACGAAATGTCCGAGAGAAGGCGAGTCTGCTGCTCCAACAGAGCCAGGGTCGGTACCACATCAGCCCCTTGTTCCAGGAGTTCCGCCAAGGACTGAAAATCCTTCAACAAGGACTGAACCGTGTATGACAGGTAGGCAGAGGCCCGGATGGAGAAATTGGCAGCTGAATAGGAGCGCTTGGCCGCTGCCTCCACCCGCTTGTCCACCGGGTCAGAAGGCGAGGCGTCCTCAGATATGACTGAACCCTGTGAGGCCAGTCCCGCCACCAGAGAGTCCACCTTCACAGACGGCGGGAAGTCCTTTGCAAAGTCCTCTATGGCGTACCGCTTGGCCAGATACCGTGGAAAAGACTGTTTATCCACATCCAACCACTCCCCCTCGATCACCTTCTTAATGGAGGAATGCAGTGGAAGGGACTCCGGCGCTTTACGCTGGTATTGGACGAAGAAATCCTCAGAGAGATCCTCCGCCGCCGAAGGAGGAAAAGCCAGGTTCTCCTTGATGTGCTGGAGAACATCACGTAGTTCCTGACCTTGGACATAGCGCCCACGAAGATCCTCCTCTTCCCCCTCCGCATCAGAGACAGGAGTGGGGTCCCTGCGAGGACGTTTAGGAGAGGAAGGACCCTGCCCCCCATCGCGCTGAGCAAAGGCCGCCGCCACCACAGCCTGGATTATGTCCTGGATGGACTGGGCAGACAGAGAATCAGCCGGAACCAGGGAGCCAGCAACCGCCCCCACCGGGGCCTCCCCCTGCTCCATAGTACAAAAGCAGGCAAGCACGGACACAGACCAACGCAAGAAAAGGAACAGCCACTAAAGAAGCCCCCCCCACGAGTGCCCCCGAACATATATACGCTGGACCAGAAACAGCTGAGGGAGCGCAGCTGAACCGGCTGCACCTGGAGGACGCGCCCAACCCCGCCCCCGGAGGGCGGGACAGAGTTGCCGAAGGTCCCGGGCCTTAGAATAGTGAAGAAATCCCCCGGAGCAACAGCGCAGCCCTGAGCCGCGGCACCCAAGCCGAACTGAGACCAGGGTTAAAGGCACGCCGGTCCGGCAAACACGGAGCCCAAAGGAAACCCGCGAGAGCCCGGCTGACATGAAACAGTAAGCCCGAGCCACCGCGCCGCACAACAGAAGCAGGCAAGCACTGGAGACCCAGGGGAAAACACGGCACAAAGCCAGAGGTCGACCGCCGAGGCTCCCGCGAGGGGCAGGCGGCCGACGCAAATAAAGGCAGGCGCGAGAGCGCGGTCCCCCAGGGGGAAAAAGGTGCAGTGCGCGCCGGCCTCACAACTGGCAATGAACTTAATCCAGCGCGGAGACCAGCAAACACGACCGGGGAGAGAGCACGGAGAGGCCAGCCCCGGCCCCTCCTCCCCCCAGCCGCCCCCCCCCCTGTAGACCCGTGGCACGCTAAAGCGGAGCCTAACCGGTTCAAAGAGACCGGGGGAAGGAAGGGGGAGAAAGTCCAGATCCTACGGTCCGCTAGAGCAGGACCGCCAATCCGAGACCCAAGTACCTGCTACAGCAGGCACCCTTACCTGACAGCGCCTCTGGAGAGAATCGCGCAGAACCAAAAAAACAGGCTGATGGGTTGGGCCGGCCCACCTCTTATAGAGGTCAAGGGTGACCTGGGTCGGCCATATTGGGAGGGGATGGGAGGCTCTTTTGCTTTGGAGGGTTCTGGTGTGGAGCTGAAGCTCACTTTGTTAGTCATGTGGCGAGAAAGACTAACGAGGAGGTAATGAAGGCAGGCCAGCAGGTCTTTCTGGTGCAGGTGGTGTTACAAGTAGATCAGGAAATACGAAATGCCGCAAAGGCTCATAGCCACCTTCCATCAACGAGAGACTGCCCATCAACATGGGACTGTCCATCAAACCCAAACATGGTAAGTCTAGCCAAAACTGAGGCGGCCTATATTTACCAATGAGTAGCGTTGCTCATGTGCCACGCCACGGGGCGCAAGAGCGACACAACTCATAAGTAAAATTTATCAAGCCACACAAGGTACCCATACGTGGCCCTGAGTGGCCTGATAAATCTAGGGTAGTGCAAAGCAATGGAGCGCAAATCCCTCTGTTACGTTACTCTGCACCAGGGAGGAATTCCATGGGTGGTGCGTGGGTGTTCCCACACAACACCCATGGATTTTGACACATTCCTAGATTTACCATTACCGGGAAACCTGGGAGTGCATCAAAATGCTACGTATCCCAAGGGGAGGCATAACGTGGAGAAATACCTTTATTTCTCATCGTATTTTCCTCTTTCTATGAACATAGAAAGAGGAAAACACCTCCCTGGATTGTTTTTGTGCAGGAAGGTGCCCCTTCCTGCACAAAAACAATCCTACCTACAACACAGGCACCCTTCCTTGCACCATGGTGCAAGGTGGCTTGCGTTGGCACTAGGCAACACATTGTGTACCAGCGCGGGTAAAAGACAGGAATGCGTCATATTATGTTAAATACGGTGCATTCCTGCCCTTTCCCTGTCACGCAGAGCAACAAGTTGGCTTGCTGCGCTGCTCTGTGTGACTTTTTAGTAAATATGCCCCTGAATGTCTCTCTTGCATCTTCTTACTAAAGATTAGGATCAATTTCACTGCAACCTTTGGAGCACCCATCCGTACCTCACTCACAACGCCACAAATGTGCCAAATTGGCCACTCTATCCACCCACACTCTACCAACTATGCATAAAATGGAGTCGCACCTTACTAGAAGATGGTAGGACTGCACAAGAGTGACCCCCCCTCTCTCTCACACACCGCTCTCACTCACTCCATGCTTAAGCACAGGTACAAGCTCACAGCAGCATGTTTAAAGCACCCCTCCGACCCTCACGCAGGAGACTCAGGGGCATATTATCAAGGCGGCGTTAAAGAATTATCGCCGCTTTAGCGTCCGTTTTCGGACGAAAAGCGGCGATAATTTTATCGCCTAATTATCAAGGACACGCTAGCGCGTGATTCCTTGAATTAGCGTCCGTTTTCTGCACGCCTCCCATCTCATCGCTAATGAGATGCAAAGGAGGCGTGCCTGTGAAAACAACATGGGGAAATATCGCTAACCCAGGTATCGCCATATTAGCAACGTGGGTTAGCGATATTTTAAATCGTGCTAAGTATGCCTTAACGCAGGAATTTAACGTCTGCTAAATTCCTGACTAAGGCATACCTAACATGGGGGTGGATTGTGTGGCTAAGACCACAGGTCCTATTCACAGGATTATCGCCGTTTTTCCATGGAACATCGCTGAAAAACCAGCGATGTTCCATGGAAAACACCGCTATCATTGGAAAATTATCGCCTTTGCGCTAAGCGTTGGTAATACAGCGCTAGCATGGCGATAATTTTCAGCGATAGCCGGCGATACTATTCCCCACGCTAAGAGCGGTCAGCGATAATTATCGCTGCCGCTTGATAATATGCCCCTCAAACTCTTCCCATGCAGGGCACCCTCTTAAACTAGGGGGCATATTATCAAGGGCTCTATCGCCGCTTTAGTGGGACTTTTTCCCGCTAAAGCGGCGATAATTCTAACGCCCTATTAGCAAGCTGTCGCTAACTGCTGTTAGCAACAGCTTCTAGGCGATAGCGACCGGGTTGGGTGCCGCTTTGCATGCCAGCGATATTTATCGCTAATGGCATGCAAAGTAGGCGTTCCCAACCTAAAAGCGACTGGAAACAGTCCCTAAGCTCGCTATCGCCTAATAGCGAGGCAGGGGAGGTGATTAACGAACCAGCGCTAAACACGTTTAGCGCTGGTTTGTTAACGCCTGGTCCAGACCTGATTTAGCCATGTAATCCAATGGGAGGTGGATTACATGGCTAAATCCCCTCGCCCTATCACCTAGCTAACACTGGTCACAGTGTGAATATCGCTTGTTTTCAAGCGATATTCACACTGTTCTTCAGGGTTTCTATCGCTTAGGAGATAAGCGTTGCTGATAGCACGCTATCTCCGCGATAGAAACCTGCGATAGCCAGCGATAATTATCCAAGCGCTAACTGCGCTTAGCGATAATTATCGCCGGTTATTGCTAATAGGCCCCTACATTCTATCAATCATCCAAAACAGACTATCCTCCTACAGACCACATGGAAGCGCTTCGGAGCCTAAACATGGGAATGAGGCGCTATACAAACTCTACAATACAACACTATCAAATCAGACAGAAGTTTCCTTCTCGGGTGATTAATGTGTACGTTTGTTGCGCCAGTCAAACACATTTGCCTGTTTGCCTAATGTAGATTTCATTTAAAGGAAATCAATGGTCACAGGCAGATTTTGGAAGAAATTATGATCTGTCGCACACTGCAGCTTATTAATAATAGCCCATTCCTCCTGTCATGTTTGACTTCTCAGAGCGGCTGCCAAAATCTACAGCTGACATTGGCGCTGATTCAAGGTAAACAGAGGCAGCACCGCTCGAAAGTTGACTACTCCCCTCTTTATTCTGTCAATTCCTGGCGTCCTTTGTTATTTAAAGATGGGCTCGTGGACGGCTCTGACCTCACCTTGACATACTTTTAAAAGTTACGTTTAAAAGTCAAGGATCGGTCACCAATCACACAGAACGACTCTTAAAAGTTGCCCAATCACAGTGTCAGGTTGCCGGTCTATTTTTGGATGAAGTGAATGGGACCAAGTGACACCGAATAGCACTCGGCTCCTCCCACACAACCCTCTCCAGTCAGGAGCTGGATCAAATCGCAGATTTGATTTAAAAAAAAAAGAAATCTTATACACTAGCACAGCTATAACTGGTGCAGCAGGAGAAGTGACACCGGGGTTCATGGTTGTCGGGGGCCCCTTTGCACCCAAATTATGTCTCTCTTTAGTACCCACCAGGGTGTGAGGGGTACTTCGCCTTGCTTTCATTAGTGCCCACGGGCTTATTCTAAAATAGACATTATATAGTAGGGGGGAGAGAGGAAGGGGGTAGGACTTTCTGTCAACTCAAAAATAACTCCACTGGGCCATCAAAGAGAAAGTACACACTTTTAGTGTTGTGTCCTATGCACAAGTTGGTGTTTTACCGTCTAGGCACAGCTGCTCTGATGTGGCCTGTACCAACTATGGCCAACTAGACAGCCACTTAGAGTGTCAAGTTGGGTGGCACTGGCACTGGCACCGAGTTCACAGAAAAGCAATTAAAAAAAAAAATGCAAAAAATAGTGGGGGCAGAAATGGACTGATTAAACTGGGGCACCACTGCTGGCAACTATACCAGGGTCACACCTTCAGTTACTCCTGGGCTCCAGTGTTGTAATGCCTGGTCAAAGGACCCTCAAGCCAGCCCCTTGTCAACTATTTCCACAGAGAACAAGGCATCAGGAAATGAGTTAGAGGTCCTACTTCACAGTCATTTTCTGAAACTTGTGGACATTGTGGGCAGACCTCTGTCCCACCATGGGAAGCCCCATTGCATATTTCCTTTGTAAAGCACTTGTGCCTTCAATAGAACTGCTCAGAGCACACAGGAGAGGTTAGGGGCGTCTCCCGCTGCCGGTGCTCCCAAATAGTGGCGCGGGATGCCCAGCGACTCCTGTCTATTCTGCTGCCCAGACACATCGAGGGAGACCTATGCCCGTCTCAGAAGGCTGACTTTGGTGTAAGTATGAAGACTTGTGTTTTTGTAAATTATTTAATTTTCGATGATCAACTTACAACAGTTTTGTTCTGGACTCCTTGTAAATAGCGCACTAATAATGGGGTTTAGGTAGATTTACCAATGTTGCTATGCTAAGCAAGACCTGCAAAGTTATCTTCACTTAAAGAGCATTTTTTATTCGAGTGAAATCTCATTAGTTGGATTTGATAATGCCTGTGGTGTATTATTAACCATTCACACAGCCCTTCATGGGAAAGAAAGCTGTATTCTGCCCCTTTCCCCGATTCCTCTTGAAGTGAAACACATTTGCAGAATGTTAAGGCCTTCCTGGGATGAACATTTTGCTCAGTAAGTGTGTTCCTTTGTCTGTTGGGAACATCTCCAGTCCCAGGGGCGGCTCCTCCGCAATGGCGGAGGAGCATCGTCCTATTGGCTCAGAGCCATCAGGTGAAAAATAAAATGATGTTCTATCATCGTGTTATTTTTCACCTGCTGGCTGAGCCAGCGTGTGTAGGGAGGGGTGGGGCCATGGGTGGAGGACTGGTTTGGGCACTCCTAAGTGAGCATGTGTGCTTGGCCGGCCGCATTCTGCTTGTCAAAAACACATGTGCACTTAGGTTTGTCCAACCAGGCTGTATTGAACAGCCGAGTTGGAGAAACAGCGCAAACTACCTGTCCTGAGCGGAGTGTCAAACCAGCCCGCTCAGGCCAATCTCTGCGCTGCTCTCATAGCATGAGAGCAGCGCGGGGATTGCACAGGGAGTCTGTGATGCTGTCCCAGTGTCTGCTGTGACCAGGAAGAACACCGAGGCGCAACGCGGGAGGTGGCCGGCAGCTTCAGGTAAGTTCCTTTATTATTAAACCCCTCCCGCGCTCCCCCTCCCGCATTTCCTCCACCACATTTTGTTTGTGGCGGCCGCTGCTGTTCAGTCCTATTCGTGGTTTTGTTGGCTTGCGAAATACTTTCAGTGCGAGCCCTTCGGTCACGGAGCCTCTACACTTGGGGGCTTATTAATGAGAGGCTTGCGCCCCTGGAGGGTCACTTTTTTTAATGCTCTGGAGGCCCAAGCCTATCAATCATATCAATGAGGCCACACAAAACCACTTTGCATGGCCTCATAGATATGGAGTAAGACAAAGCAGCGCAAGTGGCTGCATTGCTTACTTTGCACCAAGGAGGCATTCCATGGGCGTTGCAGTGGCTTCTCCCACGCATCACCCATGGATTTTGACGCCGCCCCAGAACGAGGAGAAATATTTTTATTTCTGCTCATTTTTTACTCTTTCCATCTGTGCTGCTTTCTGCAGCACACATGGAAAGAGGAAAACGCCTCTCTGAATTGTTTTTGTGCAGGAAGGTCCCCCCTCCCTGCACAAAAACAATCCTGCATGCAACACAGACACCTTTGCACCATGGTGCAAGTGTGCCTACGTTGGTGCTAGGCAGCATATTGTGTGCCAGCGCAGGGGGAAAGGACAGGAATGCACCTTATTTAATAAATACAGTGCATTCCTGCCCTTTCACATTACTGTAGGGCAGGGCAGCAAGAAGACTTGCGGCGCTGCCCTAAGTCAATTCCCTGTAAATATGGGCTTTGGTGTGCAGAGCTCCGCACCTATGTTATTCTTCATTACGCCCCACCCATGCCAAGGTGAAGCTGAAGTCATTTTGATTCAATTAGAAAATAGTTGCTCTGAGGCTCCTTTTGAATGCTGCTACACCACATCTGTTATGTTTTATCAAAGAGGGAAATGTGTAGTTAGTTGCAACCAGTCTCCCTCAACAACAACAAAATCAGAAACTGAAATATCTGGGAATTTCTGACACCAGAATTTAGATTTTGAAGTTTAACAATGCTTAAAAAGTGCAAAGTCACTCCTCCCAAGCGGTACCTCTGCCAAGCCGGGACGTGCTTTCTGTCATGTATCCCAGGCGAATGTTGGCAGATTTTCACGGGGAACGCGTGGTATTTTTCCAAATGCCCGCCCAAGGGCCTGCCCAAGGACTTTGGTTTCCCATATCTGAAATTAGTCACCCAGGGATGTGTAAACCTGCAGTTGGCAAGAACATAACGTAAAATGCCCACAACACACCAGTGCAGGCACTGTTGATTAACATTTGTATTGCCATTCAGCTTCCAGGGAGAGCCCTAGAAAAGTAATGTGGGTTTTTCTACTTTTCTATTTTTTCTGAGCTTCCGCTGCATGAAAGTGTATCAGGGAATTGTTTAGGATTTGCAAAGGTTCTATTGAGAAATTATGTTAGATGAAATTAAAACCTAGAAGGGCTACAGATTCAACTACCTTTGTGTGGCAAATCTTACATTAACTTGATCAAACGCCACAAGTAAAAACACACAGCTGTATGTGAAAAAATTGATTGATTGATTTATTGATTTGATTGATTGATTTTATAATTTTATAAAGCGCACGATTGCCCGGAGGCGTCTTGGCGCTAGAGTCCGATGAGCAGAGGATTACTGATAAGGTAGTGTGCAGACTTAACAGGTGAAAAGCCAAGTTTTTACAGCTTTTCTAAAAGACAAAAGCAAGGGGCTGCTTTTTATCGTGATAGGGAGGAGGTTCCAGGTTTTGGCTGTCCGCAACAGAAAGCTTCTCCCTCCCCACCTCACCTGCTTAAACTTAGGAACTTGTAAAAGTTTTGTGTGAGCTGATCTCAAACTTCTTGCCGGCACATACCATTTCAGGAGTGTTCTCTAGAACTGCGGTCCTGAACCATGAAGGGCCTTATAGGCCAGGCATAATGATTTAAACATAATCCTTTTTTCCATCGGTAACCAGTGTAGGGCCCTCAGTCTGTGTGCGACTGGCTCAGATCTGGGTATATCCAGCACTAACCTTGCTGCTGCATTCTGCAGACGCTGCAGTTTTGTTAAATGTTGGGCTTGAATCCCCGCACACAAGCATTGCCATAATCCAATCTAGACAGGGCCAATGCCGTAACTAACGTTTTACGTGAGTCAAGGGGAATGAATGGGCGTATTCTTCTAATCATTTTTAAAATATACCAGATCGTTGAAGAGATGTTATTTATCTGGGCATTAAAAGTTAGTTTATCGTCAAATATGAATCCCAGATTTTTAACTTTGCCCACTGGTTTTGGGCAATCGCCCAGACTGGCAGGCCACCATTTAGGAGACCAAAAGTCTACATCAGATCCTAGTAGCATAACTTCGGTTTTATCACCGTTCAGTTTCAGGCAGTTAAGCTGCATCCATTTATTAACCTGCATCATACAGTCATTAAAGCGGTCAGCTGTTTCCTCCACATTGCTTGAAACTGACACCACTATTTGGGTGTCATCGGCATACGAAACCGGCAAAAACCCACACTGCCTGATGATCGATGCCAGGGGCGCAACAAAAATATTAAAAAGAGTGGGGCTCAGGGAGGAGCCTTGAGGCACTCCGCAAGGCGACTTAAAGGACTTGGATGCAAATTCTCCCAATTTGACTGAGATGGTTCTGTCTATTAAAAATGATGACATCAACGTGAGTGCAGAGTTTTGGACCCCCAATTCTGCTAGACGGGCATAAAGTATCTCGTGATTCACAGTGTCGAAGGCCACCGATAGATCCAATAGAATCAGGGCGGCCTTCCCTCCTGCGTCTAGTATACTCCTTAGTCCTTCTGCTGCCATGACCAAGGCTGTCTCCGTTCCATGCTCCTCCCTAAACCCATATTGTGATTGGTCCAAAAAGTTTTTAGATGCTATGAAATCTGTCAGTTGTTTATTAAGCAGTTTTTCAAGAACTTTGGCTGGAAATGGAATTCTTGAGATTGGACGGTAACTGTTGGGTTCTTTCGGATTCAAATTAGCTTTTTTTTTAAAGTGGGAGGACTGAGACTGTTTTCCAAGCGTCTGGAAAGCGGCCTGACTGGATTATCTCTGTGAACACAAGATTTAATTGTTCACTTGGTATTTCTGGTAACATGTGCATCACCTTAGGTGGGCAAGGGTCCGTTGGGTCCCCGGACCTGATAGTCTTCACTACCTGGCTGATCTGTTCTACTGACAAAAATAGGTAGAAAAGGGAAGATAGACTTGGCGCAGGGATTCTGCTGGGAAAGCAGAACTGTGCCTTTGGATGTAAGGATATCAGAATGGGGGGACTGAGTCTCTCTACCAATTCAGTACTTGTAGGCCCAAATCTGACTAGCTCGCAGTGCCTCACCTGAACTCCTAACCTTTCCAGAGTAGCAGGGGATTTTGGCAAACCTAGAACATGACCCTCTAGTCCCCAAGGGAACTGTGAAAACAGATCATCACCTTTCGTTTCTCACTCATGCATGTTCATAGTAAACAAAGGAAAGACCCAAAGAAAGTTAACAATATGTTTATTGAAACTATTGTAGCCTATTTTGAAGGAAGTGTGCTGTGATAAGTAAACAAATATAACTAATCAACATAATCAACATTACTAGCAGGCTGTATATAAAGAACAACCCAACCATGGCAACTAATATATCTTTCTAGGCCTACCCTTACTGTGTGAGCACAGGGATATATTAGTGAACTCGGGGATTAGCAAAAGACCGCATACCTAGTGTGTGTAGTTAGGTGGTCTGCACCATAGGTGTAAGTTCAGTTTACGCAAGGCTGCTGCCTCCGTTCCAGGACCGGTCTCTCTGCTTGGATTCTCCTCTCTGCCCCCCAAGGGGACGAGACATGGTTTATGTGATAAGAACTATTGTGTTAGACAACTGCAGCTGTGCTACTGTGGTATGTCTAAAAAAGTTAAGTGATGTTGCTGACTGGACACAAGAAAACAGTACACCATGTTGTTCGACCTTGTACGAAATGTAAGAAGAGTCATTGAATAAAAAATAATATGTATAGCATATTTCAAAAAAGCATCATGTCACAAAAACAAATATATTATGTGTGACTGTGCAAAGCAGTGGCAGGCTAAAACAGCTAATACATTAAACAAAGGGAGTACCAAAGTGAAATCACTACAGCATCTATAAAAGGATGATAATTAGTATAATTCAATATGTGGATTATTAAGTTTTCTGAATTCACTGTTCATTGAAATAACATGCAAGAACACATAAGCCTCACCTTAAAGACAGTTATTTGGCCAAGAGTGCAGTATACTGCAATAATTCAAAATCCCTGCACCTAAACTGACCAGGTTCGGCAGACTCAGAGACACATGGCCACTGTGTCAATCTGCAATCAGAAAAAGAGCACCAAAAACACAGGGGAAAGTCTTAAGGAGTATTAGGTGCCAAGGGATGGAGCATGGGGGTCTATCTAAAAGAGGTCTACCAAATCACATTCTCTTCCCCCTACATCTGCACCAAACCTGGGGGTGATCGCATGGCACTTCCCATCCTGGAAGGGGTGTTACCCCAGCCTTTGGCAGGGGTACATCTCCTTCTAATTGCAGGGCTGAAAGGGGTGGTATTGAAGTTTGAGAATGTCCACATATCTATATGATTCTGAGAGTTCCCAAATTTGCAAGGCAAACCACACTCTTTCTTATCTCTTGAGTGAGATTTGCAACTGCGCACTTCTCCACACTATTAGTAGAAAAAGTCACAGTTATAAATACATTTGCACCCACCAGGGATACATTTGTGAAATCCCAGAAGGAATAAATGAATTATTATGGGATATAAATTTATGTTTATGGACAAAAATACTTTTATGACTAGCATTTATGTCTTTGAACATGCCAGCTACTGAGATTTAGAGCGAGAGAAAGAGAGAAAGCTAAGCCATGTTCCTATGACAGCCCATACCACCCCATTTCACACCTGCTTGCCCTCACTTAGAAACTATGGGGCATATTTATGTAGTTTTCGTGTAGCACAGCAAGCCACCTTGCTGCGCTGCGTGAAAGGTCAGGAATGTGCCATATTTTTCATAAACGAAGCATACCTGTCCTTTCCTTGCTCTGACGTCCATTTGGCTGCCTAGTGCCAAAGCGAACACCCTTGCACCATGGTGCAACAATACCTGCATTGTAAGCAGGCATTTTCCTCTTTCTATGTGTGCTGCAAAATGCAGCACACATAGATAGAGGAAGTAACAAGGAGAAATTAAGATATTTCTCCTCCTTACGCCTCACCTGGGGAGGCATAGCATTTTGACGCATTCCCAGGTTTACCACTGATGGTAAATTTAGAAATGCGCCAAAATCCATGGGTGGATGCTTGGGAACACCCATGCTCTACCTATGGAACACCTCCCTGGTGCAGAGTAACACAACACACCTATTTGTGCTGCGTTGCGTTGCTCTGGATTTATCAAGCCATAGAAGGCAATGCAAGGTAGCCTTGTGTGGCTTGATAAATCAAATTTAGGAGTTGCGTCGCTCTTACGCCCCATTGCGTGGCGCAAGGGAGATGCAACTCCTACGTAAATATGTCCCTGTCCCTCTTGTTATATGTGAATCACACTTACAACCACTACATCTATCCTACAGTTGACGAGTCAGGAGCATTTTACATAAACATTAGAACACCACTAGACATGCAATCTGAAGTGGCCACTTGAACACTTCCAAAGTTTGGAACTATGAAGCACACACAGTTGTGACAGAGGGACCTTGATGTAAGAGCAACGTTTTTATATTCCTGGTCGAACCTTTGCCAAACATTGGTAACTTGGTTTCAACCAGGCTTCCAGCTGCACATCTGGTTGGGGAACCATCCATGTGGATTCTACCATTGGCACTGAGAGTGACTAGATGTTCAGTAACTGTGGTCTAAGTCACTGGAGGTGGCTGGCACCACTAGCCGTGATACCCACTTGGTACAGTAAGACCAGTGGTACTGATGTGGCATTTGAGCCACTGATGGTGACAAGTGGCATTTTCTATGATGGTAGCTGGGAGGCCCAAGGGGTCACTGTAGGAAAGTTATATCTGACTTTTCTTTATTTTGATTAACTGTGCAGAGGCTGCATGTCAAAATATGGTGGAAAAAATATCAACTCCCCAAAAAATAATGGCCAAAATGTTGACTACCACTATTATTGTGAAGTTAAGTACATATAGCTACGTGCAAAATTACTATTCTTAACCCCACTTCTATGCACGTTGAAGATATGTATCATGAAGGTACATATATGTGGAGTTAACAATAGTAAATCTATAGTTATCTACATATACTTGCCTTCACAATATTGTGACAGTCGATATTTTGGCCACAGCATCTTGATATTAGAAGTTCAATATTCTGGTCAAAATCCTATGTGGATCTTGTTGAATTTGCCAATATGTACACTTGTGGATTGCTGTGTACCAGAAAAAGCAAACGGGTATATAGTTTTGTTTACATTTATCTTAATGTTTTGCCTTGGCTAAAAAATTAACTTGCCCTCGCAACACCAAACACCAAGACAACACCAGGGTGAGGTGATTACTACTCAGAACAGCCCTCGCAGTTTTTGGTTGCAGACATCACCATGCATTGCTTCCTCATTCCTGTCTTTCTTTTGTGACATGAGATGCAAAGCACATTATTAACCTATACTATGTCTATGTACTATAAGATCAGAGTATTTAATTGCTTCCAGTGGACCATAACATCATTTGTATCTTTTCAGATTTGCTCATGTTCACCAACATAAGAAAACCAAGCATCCAAGACTCAGCAGTCATTGTTCTGCTCACAAGGTATGCCAATGTTCTTATTCCACGTTTAATTGAATAAATATCACTACCTAAGGCTGAATTGTAATCATAGACAAAAGTAGCTTATACTTTTGTATCATTAATACCCTCCAAAATGTTGTTGATCTCAAATGCTATCACCAAAGTAGAGCTGGCTATCCTAGATTTATTAGGTCAAGCCTAACAGACAGCGCAAGCTGTCTGGTTGAGAAAGACATATTGTGGGCTTACCAAGAACATACAGGGGCTTACAGTGCACCCATTGCTTACCATTGGTTGGCTATATTGTCACTTTTATTTGCTTATTTTCTATTAAATGGCTTTCCTTGTTTCAGCCTGTGCATCTTGTATTTGTCCCTCCCATGGAGTATAACCTCTTTACCATCTCTTTCATTGGCAGGCTTCTGGTCATTTTTAGTGTACTCAATTTTTCTTTTTGTTTAAGCACTCCGTGAAAGTGCATGTGTTTTTGAGCTATCTCACTCGTGTACTTTTCTCCCTTCATCCATGTTATTCTCTCACCCATGTGCTTCTCTCCCTTCACCCGCACCCATGCTGTTCTCTCTTGCCTGTGTGCTTTCCTCTGATGCTCCAAGTAGCTGTTATTCACCTGTGTGTTTCTCTCTTTGCCCATGTGTTCTTTACCTTATATTGCTTCTCCCCTGCCCACTGTGTTGCTTCACACCACCTCTCAACCTGCTCCTGCAGCCTGCTCATCTGTTGTATTTTTTTTTTTTAGAAATCGCTTTCATACTACCTTTTAAAAAAACGTTTTTGCACAACTTTCTATCTTGCATTGGTAAATAAAAAGAAACAAAAAAGCTTGTGCCCTTATGGAGGCATGCAGGTACGTACTTAATTACATGGCAGTCGTGTAATTGCAAACACAAGGACAAGATGGACGGAGCACTGAAACTTTTCAGACACTCACCCCCAGTCACTATTAGATCTGGGTTGAATCCATCATCATTCTTTATCTAACTTCGCCGCCCCAGTTCAGACCCAGCCATATACAAATCATTCTTGACCATGTTCCCCATGGGAACAGTCCAGCCCGAACTGCCAAGCCAGGTCTTCACTGACTGGAAACAAGCATCCTCGGACCGGTTTTGGGCTAACACCCCTCATCAGCCAGGCTAGCTTGAATCCAGTGGCAAAGTGAGCAAGGGACCCACATCTGGGCATACCCTGCCATCCATTTTTGGCTGCACAGCAGCCACGATGCTGTACAGCATGGTTAAACATTACCAAAGCCAATAGGTCTCATAGGTGTGACCTATTGGGTTCACTAATGCTTGTTTCTTTAGGTACTGCACCCCCATGTAGCACTATATGTGGTCAGCTCTTTGGATAAAGTTTTGTCTACCATGGGGTTGATGAAACAGAATCTGGAAGCCATTGGACACATTGGGCTACATTCTTTCTTATAAAGCAACTCAACATTTTAAACCCAGGAAACTATTATGCTGGTCAAACACTAGGCTACCAAAATTAGGGATTCACTCACTTGTCATTAAATCCAGTCTAAGCTAGATACTTGGGGGCATATTTATCAAAGTTTTTCATTGGCCTTGTGCCACTCAAGGTAAGGCAAGGGCTACAAAACATAGATGAGATTTACCAAGCCACGCAAGGTAATGCAAGAGTGGCGTAAAACATAGATGAGATTTACCAAGCCATGCAAGGGTGACACACAACCTAGATGACATTTACCAAGCCATGCATGGCCACCTTGCGTGGCCCTGCGGTGCCTGGTAAATCTGGAGTAATGCAAGGCAGCTCAAGTCGCCGCATCCATGATTTTTTACCTTTATTTGTTAATTTAAGGATTTTTTACTTAGTGCTCAGACACAGGAGTAGCTAAGTACTGCAGCATTACAGTAGCTAATTCAAAAGACAGAAATCCTAGATGTATTAAGTTCCTCATTTTGTATAAATGCTTTTCAAAATGATATTTTGGTTCACTTCTTACCAGTGGTTAATTTGTAAAAAAGGGCTGGTGCTCTTGTCAGGAGGCAGCTTGCACCAGCACATTTCTCCTGTATGCGCCGCCTAAAACAGAACTCCTGTGTCTACCAAAAATGAATTGTCTGCGCTGCGATACCTTTGGGTCGAGTTTGCGCTATAAGCGCTAATTTTCATGATTAAGTGTTGGTGCTGAGCACCGGAAACCACAGGCTCAAATTAAGCACTGCTTCTTACCACCCACACTGAATTTACTTTTCTATATACTCAGAGTAGTCTGTTCTGTATATTTTAAGGTGAATATTGTTAAATCACCTTATGAACGCAGCTTTATTGTTGATTCTTTCTACTGTCATGATAGATGTCGATGATACCCAACACAATGTAATGCCTCTGTAGTGTCTGTACAGTGCCTCAAATGGCAGGGCACGTTGTGCAGCCACTTGCGGGCAAAGCATGTCATTGCACCATATGCTCACTCCCAGTGCCGGTTTCCCGCGCATGCACGGTGGGCGTAGCTGCCGCACACTTCCACTGCGCTCGCCAGCCTAAGCTGCCCACTCACAGAGACCCTTTACTGCCATCAAGTCTATAGTTCAAGCTGCACGTGCACTGCATTTGTACATACACTTTGGAAATATGCAAGGGTGATTCCCTTTAACCGAACACAGACTGTATAAAGGTTATATTTACTCTCAGTTGCCTAAGGTAAACAGTGACCATGGGTGCTCGAAGGTCAAATTCTCAATTGGTAGATACCCCTGCACTTCTCAAGTTTCCTCTAAATTTAAACATATACACTGGCCTATAAGTGGAATAAATCGTGATGAATGAATGTCCGTTGCAGAGAGATATGCAGACTGCGGGTTCAAATCTTACCAGATTAACGCAGACCTTTATCTGGCTGTAATAGCTAATGATATTTGCAGGTAAATATGCTGTATTAAGTGCACAGAAGCTCTTTATATATGACAGCCTGTTAATATTACAAGCGACTACATAATCTCTCACATTCCATGAAGGAAAACACTCGCTCTATGTTAGCAGCTTCGATATTGGGTTTGAGAATAGTATTCTCATTGAAAAGGTAAGTCCAAAGTAAGACTATACAGCGTCACTCATGAGTGCATAAGTTGTGGTTCAGTTTCATTACTGACTTCAAAGTTAATTTACCATTTCATAGACTTACCCCATGAAAAGCAGTGTCGTACACATGTTCCTTCGATACACACTGAACATGGACTCGGAGGATGGTCAATACCATCTCTGATAAAGATTAGGGGAGGTGCTCTTGCTTTAGCCCCACTGAAGAAGAGACCATGTATCCAAGCATTGAACAGACTGAAACCATTCAATGTCTTGGGAAAGGCAGAAGGCATACACGGTCTGAGCGAAACAGGTGTCAGCTTGTCTTCTACAATATGTATCTTGGGTTTATGATGAAAATCTTTCATTTGTAACAATTTCAAATTTCTTCAGAAAAAAATTTGAGAGAACATGGAGGGCCTGATTCACAAAGGGCCTCCCCGCTCGTGGCGGAGGCCCCAGTCGTGGGGGAGTCTCTGCACTCGTGGCGGAGGCCCCACAGCAGTAGCGGTCGGTGGTAGGAGTGCCGCCGGGCGCTGACGTGGGGCGGGGGAGGGACAGGGTGGGGGGTAGTAAACTACGGATTAGGGCGATTACAGGTAAGTACACATATAAATAAATAAAACTAATTTCGTTTCTCGCGCTGCATCGCCAAATGTGATGCAGCGCAAGAAACGAAATTCGTTTTATTTATTTATATGTGTACTTACCTGTAATCGCCCGTAATCCGTAGTTTACTACCCCCCGCCCTGCCCCTCCCCCGCCCCACGTCAGCGCCCGGCGGCACTCCCACCACTGACCGCTACTGCCCCACAGTCGTGGGGGAGTCTCTGCACTCGTGGCGGAGGCCCCACAGTCGTGGGGGAGTCTCTGCACTCATAATAAAGAATACTTCAGGCTCCATTTTCTCTCAGTATAAACATAGGTTTAACGAGAAGTAGGTGAAAGGTCACCTGAAATCCAATTTTACACAGCTCAGAAGATTAATATCTGAAGCTGATAGGAGTTGAACTTTGGAACCTCTGGATGGTTGCAGGTTCCTACCATAGATGGCTATAGGTCTGACACAAGTGTGATGGATAAGGCGTGTGAACCCGCTGAACTGTAGGCGTCTGCAGGTGTTGCCATTTCACACCTCCAATGTCCTCCGATCTGTCCTTCTGACGCTGTCTGACGCTGCACAACATTTATCTTTAAGTCAGATGATGCTGAGCTGAGCGATGTTTGATCATTAAACAGGGATGACGGAGAAGGCCAGGTGTTCCATGCTAGCAACGTGGATTGTCATGTGGTGTTATTACTTCCGACTGGAACTCTCTGCTTACAAAAGCTCCCTTAGAATGGAGTGAGAATTTTTTTTACAAACTGGTCATTGTAACAAAATAAACATTAGATATGTGCCACTGTGGTTCAGTGAAGTTAAAGATGGGAAATTGATTGCACTATTACAGGATAGTCAAAAGTTGCTTCATGAGCACCAGAGCTACACACGCTATTTAAGACAACTGCCATGTATTTTATTCCACGGTGGAGTCTTTGAATCTAAATCTTGTATAGATATCATGAAAACCAGACCTGAATCGACCCTTGTGAGCCACGATTTGAGAGGCCTTCTTGTACTATTATCGTTGTCCTAGATCAGGTTTTCTCAAACCTAGCAGGGTGGGTTAAAGGTCGTGAGGCATCCATGTTGTGGTGCCAGACCAATCAAATGCTTATCAGAAGCTAAGCAATGTTGAAAATGAAGGGTGTGGAGTTGCTGGGATTGTCAAATGATAATGGAATCATGCCACCGAGAAGTTTGAGGCAGCCTGGTTTAAGAAACTGGGTTGCAAAGCTAGAGTAGAGAGAGGTCCTAGGCTTGATATGAGATGTGACAACTCCAACAAAGCCCAAGCAGTGTTGCTCCTGCTATAATCTTTGAATTCTGTCTGGAATATCTGCTCATCCCTGGTAGCTGCCTCTCAAAATAAGGCTTTCCATAGAGAAATGCATATAATTGAAAGTGTGACAAATGTTCCAAACCGCAATACATTTAAGAAAATAAAGAACATTAAACCAAGGTACTAGGCATGAGTGGAACTGAATAAGCAAAATGAAGGCAACCTGATGTAGGTATCCAAATTATAGCAGAAACAAAAATGTTTAGCATTAAAAGTCCGCTTTAAAAAGTAAAATCAAAGAAAGAAATGTGCAGATTGTGGTTCTCAAAATGGCCACTAGAGGATAGTAATGTATTCATTTTTGGCACCCGAAGACTGGAATTCAAACGAGTATATTTCGGTAGGGGAGACGTGCATCCTTTTAACAGGAATTCTAACCAAATATAGCAGCAAACATTCTCGTTAAAAATTATCTTGAAAAAGGAAAGCCCATTTCTTCAAAACTGTCTCCAAGACACCAGTCTACGGTCTGAAGTTCAAAGGGGGAGACCCTGCAAATCTATTTCAGGCCTACAGCAGCGTATACCGAGACAGCTAGTTCCTGGGGGTTCTCTACATTGGCAGCTTGCGTTGTCCAGAGAGCATTAGGCACTCCCGAGGAGCAAGGTAACAGTTCTGTACAGTGTGAGTATGAGAAATGTCTAGTTACTGCTGGTCAACTGGTTTTATTCCAGACTGTCACAGCTTCCTTTACCTCCAGGGCCTTGTGTACGCTCTAACCCCAGGAAAGGAGTTTCATGGGGCAATCCGAATTTCTGGCTGGACTAGAGTCCCTTTGTCCTTGTGAATCAGCAAGAGGCTATCTTTCGTTGCACCTACAGCAGCTGCCAGGCCAGAGATTCAACAAAGAGGTGGAGAAAAATATCTCTCTCTACACAGTCCTCTATCAGGCGGATGAAAATTGTTTCTGTAGGAGCAAACAGCCTTCTCTTTTCTATGCCCGGCAGTGGCCTCTACAGGCAAAGTCAGTATGTGATTTGCAACAACCCATAAGCAAATCAAACTAAATTTCTCTTAGTTTCTTCACCTATTATTCAGATGAGTGTGCCTCAGTTCCTGTTTCATTAAAGTGTTCTACTGCATTAGTCACCCCAGAGTCTTTCATACCATTTCCCCCCAAACTCTGCCTAAGGCTGGTTTAGAATTGACTTCTAGTGATGAAAACAGAAACCCAATCATTCAGGTCCCTGCTGCCCCCATCCTATTCTCGCAGGAGTGCATACTGGAAAATGCAACGAAAAGCCACCCTGCGTTACTTTTCCTGTCCTTATAAATACGGCCTCTTTACACGCAGCACTCTGCGTGAAAGGGGTGTTCCATGCAGGGTTGGATTGGGATAAAAAATCGGCCTGGGCACACCAAAAAAAAGTGGCCCACATTTGCGTATTGCCTTTTGCCTTCCGCAAAACACTGCTTCAGCGAAGTTTTATGAAAAGAAAGGGGGTGGGGGACATGTTTTATTAACTTCACTTAGTTGCACAGATTAGTTCACACTGCTGAGCCACACATGAATGCAGGTGAGACCACTTTTGCTCAGGCCCCCTGCCCCCGCTCATTCAGCATACATTAATGGGCCGGCCCATCGAGAGAAAGGGAGTGATACCTCTGCCCATCTGCCTCTAGAAAGGCCACTCAGGCATCCACTGGGCCGCTGGCGGCATCCTAACAGCACAGACAGCCCCAGGCTGCCCAAAAAAGCAGCCCACAGCTAGAACTCGGCTACCGGCCCTTCGGCCGTTTCCCGAGTGCCCGCGTTACCAATCCGACCCTGGTTCCATGGGTGTTGCTACGAGTGTTCCCAAGCAACACCCATGGAACCTGACACATTCCTAGATTTACGAAAAATCGCAAACCTGGGAATGCGTCTGAATGCTATGCCTCCCTAGGGGAGGCGTAGAGAGGCGCAACAAGGAGAATATTTTTATTTCTCCTCGTTTGTTTCCTCTTTCTATGCGTGCTGCGAAAGAGGAAATCACCTCTAGTGATTGTTTTTGTGCAGGAAGGTGTCCCTTCCTGCACAAAAATAATCATCTCTGGGTGCAAGGGTGCCTGCGTCAGCGCATGGCAGCTAATTGTGCGCCAGTGCAGGGGAGAGCAAAGGGATCCATCATATTGTTGTAGATATGACGCATCCCTTTGCTTCAGAATTTATGCAGCGCGGCGCAGCCAAATGGCTTGCGGCACCGCACTGAGTTAATTCTTTGTAAATAAGGCCCCAAGTTCGGAAAGAAACAGGATGTAGCAGCTGTCAATCTGGGAGAGGAAGCCTGTAAAAAGAGGAAAAACAAGTGTGAAGAAGAAGCATCATAACATGGTCCCAGGGCGGCTAGGTACATTTCTAGTTCAGAAAGTATTCATCAGTAGTTCTTTCACTTCTTTTTTGAAAGACGCTGTTGAGGGATTCTTTCGAGATTCCAAATGAAGTCTAACAAAACATTTTCTTCACCACCCTTTAACTTTATGGCCCTGTATTTTTAGGAGCACATTTTAGCATGCCATTGAAACGTTAAATGTTGTATTTTCGTGTATCAGGTTTTTCTCAACAGGCATTTTACATTCAAAAGTCTTAACATGTTATTATGTACAATGGGTTCTTGCTTGCCAGGATAATAAAATAAACACGATGAGAACAATGAAAATGCCTACTTTTATTTTTTATGGTGAAATTAGCATAAGATATTGCCTGTAAAAAGACTCACCAGAGCTTACAGATTCCTTTTTTTAACCTAATAGGAGTGCATCAAGAATTGGCAGCCTCGTTACCACAGTGACTTAAACTGTCCCATCTGCCTCCAGACAGCAGTCCTCCCAGTGGAAACCAACTGTGGGCACTTATTTTGTGGTAAGTGGAAGGGTACTGCACACATGCTTATTAGGAAATTACCATGTACCATACCAAGTTCATTTTGCCATAAAAATATGTTCACAAATGTCATGCTTTCATGAGGAATCGTAATCTGCGTTCTTCATACAATGATGGTGCAATTTAAGGGTTATGTTGTATATGCTTTAATGGAAACCCACACCTGCCAGACTCCTCTTGTATGCTAATACACAGTTGATTATAGTCACATTAATATCTAAGAACCTCTGGGATTGTGTTTCTGGCGCTTCCGAGTTAATAGTCTTTTTAAGCGATCAAAGGGGAGGAGTCAGAAGTGAAACAAAGCACAATAAATTAAACGAAACAGCACCACTGAATGATGTATCTAGTGTTAAAACATTGGAAAAAGGGTGTAAGGACGCCAAACATCAGACAGATGCATCAGAAGGCATACCTCTTCAAGTTTAGACATTTCTCTGGTGTAATGACTTCCAAAGAGAACTTTCAACATTCTCCATTAATTACACCTATGCGATATGCCATTCTATATAAAAGTAGGCCAAAACCCCTTTACTTACCCTCCGTCACCCAACCTCAATATGCTCCAGTGCTCAAAGGTAAATCATGCCATCTAGGAGCATATTTACAAAAAAGTTGTGCAGCGCAGCAAGTCACCTTGCTGCGCTGCGTGACAGGGAAAGGGCAGGAATGCGCAATATTTAAAACAATATGGCACATTCCTACCCTTGTCCCTGTGCTCGCACCGTTTTGGCAGCCTAGCGCCAATGCAGGCACCCTTGCACTATGGTGCAAGAGGACCTGTGTTGCATGCAGGATTGCTTTTGGGCAGGAAGGGACACCTTCGTTCACAAAAATAATTCTGAGAGGTAAATTCCTCTTTCTATGTGTGCTGCAGAATGCATGAATCTATGAAACTATTTCAAGGTCGACAATAATTTTCGGCAAAAATATTGCATCCACTACACCGCCTGCTACTACATAGTCCTGCCTATTCTTAACCCTGCATCTACTTACCTAGAGTTACCTTGTGATGTAATAGTTAGGCCGATGCAGTGGATGCCATTTTTTTGACATGCAATATAACGTTTGTTAAATAGTGGGGTCCCCTTCGCCCTTTCGGGTCAGACGCATTGACTCGCTGGGAACTTACGACCGGCCGCACAGAACGCAAATCCAAGATTGCCATCTAGTCAGAACGTCATCAAGGGTAAAGCCATTTCAGCACAGACACTATTTTGTCCAACCCTGAAGAGCGCTTTGTGGATTCATTAATCCTGGCTTGCTACAGAGCCTTCTATGCAGATCATGTCGACTCCACCTACTCCCCATGATGGCCATGAATAAACCCGAGATATTTGGCACTTTTACCAATGGGTATCTGCTGATATTTTACAATCAGTAAGAACAACGACATGTATTATTATTATTATGTTATCCTATTCCGCTATCATATGTCACACAAAATGGAGGTTGGACCTTCTGAACAATTAAGATGGCTGACTGAGGTTGGCTCCTAAGTCCGCTGAATAAGCAAGCAGCTGCTTCCAGCCTTTGAAGCGCGGTTAACACACAAGACATTATGGTGATACATCTGGCACTGTTACTACTGTGCAGTCACATAAGTAGCACCAGGGAAGGCGCTTGAAGCTGTTTTGGGTGAATCTGTCACCATAGTGTTAATGCTGACAGCCCCAAGGTTTGCTATACTCCAAAGGGTTTTGCTGACCTGCATATTCGAATGCTGCCTTTTGTGCTTTTCATAAGAAGGAATGCTGATCGCAGGTACCTTCTGCATGAACATAATAATGTATTTTATGCGAATTTATTTTAAAATATTGACGCTGCCTTTTTTAGCCTGCCGCAAAGTCTAATAACTTTTAATGAACAAGATGATTACCACGACAATAGGGAAACTTGCAGTAAATTAATATGTATTTTCATTTATGCCAGCGATCGCTTAAAAGAGCATTTCCTTATTTCTTTTTCTCTTTGTAGGTCCCTGCCTAATGGAATACTGGAAGCATGGCTCCTGGTTAGGAGCTGTGAGCTGCCCTCTCTGCAGACAAAAGGTAACACTGCCAGGATGTCTTCTTACATATGTGTAAAAGTGGATGAGGTTGTACACTGGCAAGGGGCCGTCCACGGATGGGTGTGGGTACGCAAAGCTACAGACAAGGCGTCATAAGTCGTGACCTATGGATAAGGCCCTTTCAGGGCAGGTGTTCAACCTGTAGATGGCGCTTCAGGGGGAATCTAGTGGTCAAGCTCTTGGTGACCATTCATCACTATCTGACGATTCCAGTTATATCTTTTGTGGTCACTGATGGCCTATGTTGAAGGGCTTCCTGTCTTTGACTGAGGCCTGGAGGACAGTGGCAGCCTTAACAAGACTATCAGAACATTTGCTCCAGAAAAGGACGCACTTGCTTCACGTTGTTGTGTTTCTATTTTAGCTAAAGATGAGATCAGACAGTCGTGGGGTGAGTCGTATCAATCTTAGGGCTCCTTCTCAACATTATGTTTTTGCTCCATGTTTATCTCCAGAAAAGACCCGATTAGCTGCACACAAAATTTCCCTGCGTGGGCAAATCAATCTATTTCTCACAGCTGATTTTTCATTCTCAAGTGCAGGCATTAGTGTTATTACATATTGAAGAGAGCAGCGCCCTTTAATATGGACTTTCCAAATGTGCTCCTCTGTCTCCAAACACTGCATTCCATTCGCCTGCCTTCCTTGTTTGGTTTAGAATCTTGAGCATGCTACCCCTACCCTAAAAGATTTCCAGTGGTTACCACAGATTCAAGTAGAGGTGAATTTTTGCCAAGAGCAAGTATATATGTCTGTCAGTTCTATCTTAAGCACCCTACTTGTTCCTTTTCAGAAAATAAGTAAGCAATTTGCTTTTTAAAAAAAAACTTTTTGTATTTTTTGTCTTTTACTAGTTGCTGGCTTTTCTAAAAAGACATCCTAGTTGAAGAGTCTTTAGATTTGAGTGCGTGCTGTACCTTGTAAAATTGTGGGGAGGATGAGAATGTTGTTGGATGTTTTGTAGTTTCCCTACAGCAATATGCACACTTTCTACTTATTTGAATGTTTTTATTCCATAGTTGTGCAGCATTATATGAGCAATTGCTGGTAATTTACTCCCTTTCTTAAATATTTTTAATAAAATAAAATCGAAAATTCTAAAGGATAAAATAAATCTTATTTTGTGAAGCAAACAGGTTTACCCTGACAGACACTCAAGCAGTATCTAACCAATGCCACGCCATTATTGGAGGTGGGCTGAGAACTGACTTAGATGAAGTAAAACAATTTGGCAGTTCTTGGTGCTTCCCAAGTATTCATTTTAAATTCACATTTTCCTTTTCCTGTCCTTTTGAAAACCCCATGCCAGGCCGAGTACAGAACCAGGTAAATGGTTCACATCTTGATTAACTCTATGAAGATTTGTATAATGTGGATATCCTGGAGATATGGGATTACCTTTGGCCCTCCCAAACCAATTCGGTAAACTTCTGTCCTACATTATAGATGGTTGATAAAGACTTAGAGCCTGATTACTGTCTTGACGGATGGGATACTCCGTCACAAATGTGACGGATATCCCGCCCGCCGGATTACAAGTTCCAGAGGATATAATGGAATCCTGCCAAGATCGTAATCAGGCCCTTGGTGATGTACAGGAAAATTGGAGGATGTTATAATATCCATGTCTCCATTTGGTGTGGGATAATGGTAGACCTAGAAGTTACATTAAATATTATATGTGAACAGTGTTTTTAATTATTGAAATCAGGAGATGGAAGAGGGAAAATTCTGATTAAAGTTGTAACTCTTGTTTCTTTGCTTTAGGTTTCGCTTCTCCATAATCTGTTTTGTGAGAATCAGCAGGACAAGCAGAGCAGAGGGATTGCACACAGTATTCGAGATTACAATAGACGTTTTTCTGGTCAGCCCAGACCTGTAAGTATATATTGTTTTTTAGTAGTTTTAAAGCAGAAACACGTAAAGTGTGTTTTATGCTAAGTTTGTTTCTGCAAGTTCTTTGCAAAACGGTCTTTCTTTATCTCTTGTATTACTCTGTTTAGCCGTGCCCCATCTCTTTGCTTTCCTTGCAAATTTTCTGCTATGTTGCACTCACTCCTGAGGGCTCCTGAGTGTCTAAGGTCAACAACAATAATTATTCTGGCCTTTAACGTATTACATAAACTGCACTGATTTTTTTTAACCTCCTGAACACTGGGCCAGGAAAGAGCTAGTGAAATCTGCAGGTGAAGAAAGGTCTGGTGTTTGAGAAAAGCCTGTAGAAATCAGTATGGGAATACCAATTCCTATATAATACCCCATTTATGAGGCGTATAATTGGAATACAAAGGTATTCCTACACCTCAGAAATACCTATCCCCGTGGTATCTGTAATTACAGGTGCAGGAATTCTGAAGCAGTTTACCCAATAAACTAGTAAGGAAGGCTTTAAAGTTTGTTCTATGTCGTCTATGTAAAGTAGGAGATAACGTTAAGTACTTCATTCCAAAGACAGTCGCTCATCTGTTGAAAAATGGTTTTAAGTTGTGTTGCCCTCAGGATTTTCACCTTCAATTACCCAGGTAGCAAAATCCTTGGGATTAACTATGGACAATACCTCAAATGTTCATGAGCATGCCAATAAAGTGGGAAGAACAGCTACATACCACCTCCACCTTTTAAAGAAAGTTCAGATCTTTTTCCTACTAAAAGACTTCAGATCGTCTGTTACAAACTGGCAATGTCTCATATATACTGCAAGAACGTCAAATGTATAATGTCACCCCTTAAACCCACACTACATACTGCAGCAAGACATGTAGTAAACTCTCATCGCTACCGGTAGAAGTACACATCAATTTCAAGATCACCTGCATAACACTCAAGATGTGTAACCCAGGCTCGCTTGCTACCTGCAAAAAAACTCCATACCACAGGGAGACATAAACTAGTATGAGGAAAGGTGGGACTAACAGTGGAGGTCCCAAAAATGAAAAAAAAACAACACTGCGAAACAGGCTTTTTCCTGCCTAGCCCCAGACTTTGGAACCAACTTCCTGAATTCATAAGAATAATTCCAACCCTTCTTAACTTCCTTTTTAGGGTCTTTCTGCTGTAGTGCTCTTCTCCCTTGTAGTTAGGTTCCAGTTATCCAGATTCCCCCAGAATGCATTTGGAGTTGAAGTTATAAACTATTTTTACTGTAACTGAACTAATATAAGTAAAGTGCTCTGCTGCCCCACAGCTAAGCTGGCGCTCTGCAAATCCCATAAATACATAAATGTGGCAAAAACAACATTTCTGGCAGCACGACATGGCTTAGTTACTGTTGGAGGAGACATTTCAGTTAATGCACTTCACCAAAATAGATTTCACTACTCTAATAACCATCCATGTCACTATTTACCAGCCTTTTGTGAATAACAAGCATTGTGGATCCGTCTGGTTTGCTTACCATACATCTTGTCTAATGTCACCATGCATTTTGTAGAAGTGAGACCTGAGACCAGTCTGTGACTACTGTATGAGACATGACTTAAACCAAATTTTTTCTCTCAGTTTGCAGACTACATCTATGATCTGCCGCTGCTCCTCCATCTTGCGTTCCGAACAATCTTCACCATGGGTGGTCTCGTCTGGATCTTCTGCTTGAGGGTCATTGTTTGCGCTTTTGGTGCCATCTTGTGCCTGCCATTTGATGTAATGTCCGAACCCCTTTGTGGTATTCTTGGAATGGTTGATGACTTAGTTGTTATATTCCTACTCCTTCTTTGTATGCTGAATATCTGCCAGCAAATTGAATCTGGCGGAGTGGATAGACCTCACTCCACAACGCAGAGCGTTCTAGCAGAATCTTAATACATACATGATTGACACCTGGAAATTTACCTTGGACATTCATTGAATTCCTTCATGTACTCTTGGCCTTAAACCATCTGGAACTTATGGAGAATGGTGCCATGGGAAGTTTTTATAAGCACTGAGATATTCCAAGTGTATAATTTGTACAGATGTATAGTAAGAGTTGCCATTTGTGTAACAACAACCAACCAAGTCACATGCCTATTGTTATGGGTCTTGCATTTGTGGTTTTCAGATACCCTTCTTCTGTCAATCATATTCCATCATACATATGGTGAAATTTGCATTTGTAGCATGCCTGGTGGAAACTCCAGTTGATCACCTGTAAATGGCTTCTATTGGATACATGCAGCAGTATATGGGTTTTGTCCTTTGGATTACAGATGTCCAGTGAAAAGAAAACAAAGGGAAGTTTGTGGGCAAATAAAATAGCAACTAAAAGCAAAGGAAACCAGTAGACACAAATCATCAGTTTGAGAATGCAGCTTGACACCACTGGAATTTATTCCACAGAACTTCCCAACCTGAGGTGAGAGACAATAATGTGGAGAGCGACAAAGTAACTGTGGAGAATTCTGCAAATCCTCAGTTCGTTGACCACTGTCTTAGAGACTTCGAGTTCGTGTTAACAGTATTAGTAATTTTCAGCCGGCCTTCACAACTTGGTGGACTTTTCACAGAAGCTCTCGCAATATTTGTCGGGCTGGCCTATTTCATAGTATTAGGAGATGGTAAAAGAATCTTCTAGGCTCTGAAATCTTGGCCGATGGTTGCATTTATGTCTCCAGTGTCTGTTCTTCTATGTTCTGAGAAAGCTTTGGAAGAAGCACATATTTTCTATATTGACTGTATATTTTGTACATAGGTATATATGTAGATATGCTTATTTATTGATATAATAAAGTGTATATAATACACAAGTTGTCTTCTTTGGCGATTCTTTCATTTTTTAGTCTGTCTACTCCTCATTAACGAAGCAGGGTTCATAAAATGTGTCTAAAAGCAACCTACATTTGAAATCTAATGACAGTATATTTTCTTGACATTTTTCATGACTGCTCATACAAATTTCAATCAATCATACAGGATTTACAAAGCGTGGCTAAGCACCCGATAGGGTAGCCAACTTCACACTAAGACTTCTTCCCTCGTCTTTTAGATGATGTAGTAAAAATGTACCCTTTATGGTGGAAAGGGGAGGCATGCTGTTTACTGAATGGATTTATAAACACACATAACCTGGCCTGTCATTCAATTCTGCTGTTTAATCATTAAAAAGACTAAGGCCTTTATCTGATTCGATTGGTCTTTCGTAATTTAATTACTTTTTTTGAAATACCATTTTTTTATCTTGATCAGACATTGTTAATACATGCCTTTCAAAAAGACACACTACATCAACGAAGATTTTTTCTTGTGTACATACTGAGTTCAGTGTTCAACATAAAACATACATTAAATACAAAATACAAACCAAATTAAATCATAATGAACCAGTCAAGACAATTTTTACCACAACAGGCAATTGAGTAAGAATCAATACACAATTTCTCACAAACACTGCAAAGGCTGTTGGACTACTGGGTTTTCATTTAGACGTCTAGCGGGCATACATCATTTACAGTACAATGCTCAACGTAGACAATTATCATTCATCAATTATATTATCCCAGTAGGGGGTAAAAGCTGATGCATTTCGATTCCCTATACGATTTTCAGGGTTCTCTTCAGGGCTTGAGACTGGATAAGATCTGGAAATATACAAATTCCAGAAATATTTTGTTATAATTTCACAACTACCTCTCAATGATATCTATACTGTATTATTATTCTCAGTAGTGAGAAGGGGTACCTGTTTTGTGATTCTGAGAAGTCAAGTCTTCTTTATGAATAAGGGAGGACATTAATAGTTTTGCTGTTCTGTTTAAGGACAAAAAACGATTCATGCTTTAATTTATTAAAATGATATTTACAGTTTTGAATACTTCATGTTACGGAAAAGAGTGCTAGTATGTGCATAATGGTGGAGCTTGCACTTACATTCAATAAGTTCGAGAAGAGTGACTCAGAGCCACGTCTCATTCAAATGGGCCTCTCGGGTTTGATCCAAACAATCATTATGTTTTTCAAAAATGGTTGAAAGTTCTGTATTGGGACAAGAGGCTCTTAGTTAGAAATTGCACCTTTTTTACTTTCAATGAGGCTACTTTAGAAAGATGCGCGACATTAAACACTTACATGAGACGTTATTCTGGTCGGGTTGTCCGAATAAGCAGCCGGGGCTGCACACCGTGACTGTTTGTTTGAGACGCTTAAGTGATACAATGTTACCGTTCCACGGTCAAAGTTGATTACCACTTTGCTCTACCACGCTGCAAAACAAGCGGATGCGCGGTTAATGATACAATGTTTCAGGGTGACAGTTCATTCTGAAAGCCGTCCGCAGCAGTATTTACCTCGCATCTTGCGTTGTTCTCTTTTTACCGGTTCGGTGTTCAGTCGTTCCCTTCACAAGGTGGATCCTGATACGCAGGCTGCAACCCGGACTTCCGGTTGTTTTGCCATATAGCTTTCCCCTGCCACAATAAATTATGGGCTTTGTGGTTTTTATTTCCCAGCTGGAGCCCCTCGACCTGGTGCTGTTATAGAGAGTCAATCCTTAGATTTCTTGATGAAGTGGCACTCATTTGCAGACATTTTGATCAATGTCGGTGTAGGTGGAACAACACAAAATTTTACCAATGCGTCCGTAGTGTCAATTTTTACGCATTTATGTTCTTCCTATTTCAGACATTTCGTTAAGACCATTTATTGTGCTGTTAAATCTCAAAATTAAGTAGGCCTCTTTTCTTAAGAGTATTGTTTCAGTGTCTCCTCTTCTAGGATTGGGCTTGATGACACATAATACTGGCCATCTGAAATCTCGTTCACTATGATTCATTTCCATGAAATGGCTGACCATAGGGGCGGTAGCTACTTTTGTTTTAATCCGGTATCTGTGTTGCACAAGCCTTTGTCTTATTTCCTGATTAGTTTTTCCTATATACAATTTTTGACATGGACAAACAACTGCATATACTACATTTTTTGTTTTGCAATTGGAACAATCTTTTTGCGACCATTTGTTGTTACGATGTGTAAATTCGGAGCCTTCAATTGTTGTGTCACATACAGAACAATTTGTGGTGTCCTACTATGGGTTTCAAATTCCACTGGGATAATAACTCTCTTTTCTTAGCGATGGAAGAGATCTCTGCACGCACAATTTGTTGGCCTATGCTGGTATTTTTTCTCATAGCAAACAAAGGAGGTTGTAATGGATGCTCCATGTTGTTTAACAAATGCCAGTTTTTAAGTATAATCTGGCGGAATTTGTTTGTGTGGGGGCCAAATGTGGAGACACAGACCAGTTTATCATCTGGTTTTAATTCTTTCTTGAGTAATAAGCTTTCCCTTGGTGTATAGTGGGCTCGTTTGTTAGCATGTTTGAGCAGCTTTTTGGGATATCCACGATCCTTTAGTTGAGTTTGAAAGGCTTCTGCATGGATGGTGTAGTCTTCTAGGTGTGTACAATTTCTTCTTATACGGAGCAGTTGTCCATATGGCAGGTTGTCCGCCAAGCTGCGGGGGTGAAAGCTCTTATAATGAAGAATGGTGTTTCGATCTGTTGGTTTCTTGTGTAAAGTTGTAATCAATGTGTTCTGATTGTTCTTCACTTCCACATCGAGGAATGTGAGACTGTTTGTACTTTCTGTAATAGTAAATTGGATGTCGGGGTGTCTAAAGTTTAACCATTGGAAAACCCTGTCCAGTTCTTGTTCTGTGCCTTCCCAGATGCACCAGATGTCATCTATGTAACGGTACCACTGCTTCAAATGTGCACGATGAGGGTTGTTATTAAAAATGTATTTATCCTCAAAGCGTGCCATGTACAGTATGGCCATCTCAGGAGCGCAGGGGCAACCCAGCGCGGTCCCTTTTGTTTGGATGTAGAATACGTCTTCAAATTTGAAATCGTTTTTTTTCAGTGAGATGGAGGCTGTTAGATTTGGGGGTCTCCAGTTGGCAGAGGTAGGTACCTTTGACCAAATAGGGACCCTTGCGTCTAGTCAGGGTAAGGGGCTACACTGCTAGAATAACCCCTGCTCACCCCCTTGGTAGCTTGGCACGAGCAGGGAGGCTTATCTCAGAGGCAGTGTGTAAAGCATTTGTGAACACATACAGTAATACAGTGACAACACTACAGATGGACACCACACAGGTAGTATTATAAAAAATAAGTATTTTATATAGACTTAACACAAGACCAAACGACAAAAATCCACAATACTGTACTCAAGATGTACTTAAAAATAGGTTGTTCACTTAAAATCAGTCTCTAGCAACCGATAACTCCAACGTGAGTTATCGCGACGTCGTGACAGGAGAAATCCCAAAGTACGGCACCGACCGCGAGGTGCGCGGCGTCGGGCCCGGAGTCAAACAGATCCCCATAGAACAGTACCTTGGAAAAGCGATGAAGAACAAAGACAGCTCACGGCGTCGGGGAGGTGCGGCTTCGTTGGTGCTGCGCGGCATCGGTTCCTTACGACCCCAGGGGAGGTGTAGACTCGGTTCCTTACTGCAGCGCAGGGGAGGTGAGAGGACGGTTCCTTACTGCGTCGGGGAGGTGACGTCACAATGGCGCCGAGACCACGGCTCCTTACGATGTCGAGCTGGGGATGGATTCTCGGTCACCCACGTCGAGGATCGGCTCCGCGATGTCGATGTCGATGTCAGCTTTGGAGTCGATGCGGCCCAGCAGCTGGCGTCGGGACCACAACACAAGTCGGAGCAGCGCTCACGGCTTCGGGCGGGTTACGGCGTCGCTCGCTGGCGTCGATGTGGCACGGCGGCCGGCGTCGGGTCTACGGTGCAAGCCGGAGCAGCGCTCACAGCTTCGGTGCAGAAGACGGCGTCGCTCGCCGGCGTCGGGGTTGCAATTTCCTTCTGCAGCAGCGAAAACCGCAGTTCTAGATGCAGGCAAGCAGAAGGGGTGAAGTCTTGTATCCCTGAGACTTCAGGCAGGAGGCAAGCTCAAGTTCAAGCCCTTGGAGATCTTCCTCAAGATGATGAAAGCACACTAAGTCCTTTTTCTCCTTTCTTTGGCAATGAAGCAACCACTGCAGGCCAACCCCAACAACACGCAGCATAGGGGTAGTCTCCTCCTTCAGTTTCCCGGTTCTTCTCCTCAGCAAAGGTTTGTCTTGATTCCCAGAAGTGATCTAAAGTTCTGGAGTCTGGGTCCCCTCTTTTATACACAAAAATCCTTTGTCTCTGAAGGCAGAGAGTGTCTGTGCCTAGTCCAAACCAGTTCTGTGCAGTCCTGGAGCACTTTGTTTACAGGACTCCTTCTCTTCCTTTGACAGTGTAGGCCAGGGACATCAGACGCACCACAGGAGGTGGAGCCAGCATTGTGGAAGGCAGGCCCAGCCCTATTCAGGTCCCAGGTGCTCCCCTCCCACCACTCGTCATGCAGATGGGTCTAAACAGCCCTGTGCTGACTCACCCTGTCTCCTGGAATCCCCCAGCCCCTGTCACTCACAAACCAGACAAGGAATACACAACCTAGCAGAGGCAGGCTTGGACAGTTAGGCAAGAAAATACCTACTTTCTAAAAGTGGTATTTTCAAACACAGAATGTTAAAACCAACTTCACTAAAAGATGTATTTTATCATTCTGAGCTCAGGCATACCAAACTCGAATTTCTACCTAGTTCCCTGAGTCAGTTAGGATTATAAGAGGTTATAATCAAACTGCCCATTCTGGCCTATGGGGAACAGTTAGCCTTGCAATAGTGAAAAACGAAAATGGCTGTAATTCACTATCAGGACATGCCACACACACCAGGGCAGGTCCTACCTTACACATACAATGCACCCTGCCCTAGGGCCTACCTTAGGGGTGACTAATATGCAGGAAAGGGAAGGTTTGGGGACTGGTAAGTGGGTGCACTTACCAAGTCGACATGGCAGTACCAGACTGCACACAGGCTCTGCAATGGCAGGCCTGAGACACACTTTACAAGCTGCTCCTGTGGGTGGCACAACCAGTGCTGCAAACCCACCAGCAGCATTTGATTCACAGGCCCAGGGCACAAACAGTGCACTGTACTAGGGTCTGACAGTGAATCAAATAGGCCAAACATGGAGTCACTAATCCATACATCAATTTATAACAGAGAGCATATGCAGTTTAGCACTGATCAGCAGGGGTAAAGTGCCCAGAGTAATAAAACCAACAAAAACAGGTCAGAAAAAGTACAGGAGGAAGGCAAAAGGTTCAGGGATGACCCTGCAAAAAGGGCCAAGTCCAACACAACTCCCTTCCAGCCAAAACGCAGGGGAGACCAATCACTACCCTGATGGGCTTCTCTGCTTTGGGCGATAGAACACGGACCCTGGCCCGCAACAGCAGGGGCATATTCCAGTTCTACGCCAATCTGAACCTAGTTTGATCTCTCTGTCCATACTCTCAGGGCCCACCAAGCTAACCCATGCGGAACTCTTCTCCTCCTCGGGGCTCTGCACCCTCCCACTTGGAGTGGTACCCTCTTCCAGAAATGTCAGGGTGCCTGTGGCAGGTGTCCTGCACAATTCGCCCACCAGTTCAGGGGTTCTATCCTGCAACTGGGCTTCCAGGTCAGGGGGGACACCCTGAACCTGGCCCTCCAACCTAGGGTCTAAACGCTCCAGTTGAACCGGGGTCAGAGGCGAGGACTCCCTCCCTCTGCTCCCCCTTCCAGAGTGCTGTACCCTCCCACCTGGATTGGTACCCCTTAAAGACAAACTGGTAGGGACACTGAGTACAGATGTCCCGCCCTCCAGGTCAGGCAACACCTGAACCTGGCTTCCCAACCCAGGGACCAACCCCTGTGGTTGAACACTTGCCCGGCGCAACAGGACTTCATTGGGAGCACATATGCCCCCCCCCCGAGGGTGACACACAACTCATGTGTCATGTGACAGTCTGCCTGGCGCAGATCTCCCGCCCCCTGTCCATCTGACAGTGCGTGAAGATCCCCCAGGACAGAAGTGGTGTCACCATGGTCATTCATTGGTGACTCAGCCCTTCTGGCTGGCCCCTGACCCACTGGTTCTTCCACTGGGGACTCTTTCCCCCTCTCACCCCTCAATCTGGACTTCTGCACCCTCCACTTAGGAGTGGCACTGCCAGACACCAGAACTGATGGAGGCCTGCTTACAGACACTCCCAGTTCACCAGACACTAGGGGATCCCCCTCAACAGGCGGCCCATCAGGACAGACTAGGCTCCCTACCTGGTGTTCCCTTAAAGAACCATCCAGGCACTGAGACTGGGTTTCGGGCACCTTGGGACACGCAGCCCCACACTCACTCCATCTCCTCTGAGACAGGACGTGAGCCCCTACACCCCTCCCACTACACCGGGACCTAGCTGGGCTACTCTGAACCTCTTCCACCACACAGGTCCGGAAGATACCTGAGCCACTCCTTTTAGGATCACCCCCAAATGCCTCTTCATACCCTCTCGCACGCAGCCAGAGGTCTGCCTCCCTGGTGAGCTCCCTGGGGTCAAAGAACTCACTCTCCAACAGGTGTTGGCATAGCTCTGGAAAACAGGGACTTACAATATGCTCTCCCACAATTGGATCACACAGCCCCCCACAGGGGTTAACCAAACTATCCTACACCTCACCATCCAGTGCCTCGCACACGTACTCCACACCACTCTCCTGAGACTGGCAAGACAGTATCTGACTGTCTCTGTCACTCAACCCACACTCTTCCGGGCGGTCTTCACACACACACCAGGACTTCAACCCTCCCTGCTCCTCTCATCTAGAGTCAGTGGAGTGTCCCTCCCACCACTAGGACCATGAACCCCTGGGCCAGTTCCCCAATCTATCTCAGGGACCCTGTGCACCACCGGAGCTACCTCACGTCCTTGAACCTCCTGGTGCACATCAACCCCCTCCAAGTCAGGCGCCACATCTCTGGGTGTGTGCACTACTCCCTCAGCACTCAATAATACAATTTTGCTGCCACCAGAGGGAGGCATCCCTAAGCTCCTGGCTTTCAACTCCAACTTCCTCATCATTCTCTCATGCTCCAAATGCATTTTCTTTTCCTCTAAGGCTAACTTCTTCATTTCTAATTTCATTTCAAATTCTCTTTTCTTGCTCTCTATGTCCTTCTGACCATCTATTTCGAGCTTAGCTAGCTCCAACTTATGCACCCTCTCCTTCTCTCTGTCCTCCAGCTCTCCTGGGGACAGACCCTTGGAAGAAACACTGCTGCCTGCCCTGGAAGGTACTTTCTCCCCGGTTGGGCCCACTGGCCCCTCAAGCTGCCCATCTAAATCCTCTGCCTCCACCACCGGCTCCTCAGGATGCTCACTGGCATTCCTAGATTCCAACCAGGCCCTCAGCGCCTTTTGGTATTCCTCTTTCCTGGTGAGGCCTTTCACAGAGATTTTAAATTTCTTGCACAAAGCTTTGAGATTCGGCACAGTGTAAGCATCAATTCTCTCTTCTTCCAATTCAATGTCTACAGATGCAATGGATGCTGGTTTACTCATGGTAGAAAAGACTGGCAGTTCTCAAGGATCAAAAATAGAAAAGAAGTTCCAAGGAAAAAACTCTACCAGAATGTATGTGGTTGCGTTATGGTCTGTACTCACTAGTAGTGTACACCAATCACTGTATATGAGTCCCAAATGCAAGTCCAAATCCTCACTGCTGACCAGCAATGTTAGATTTGGGGGTCTCTAGTTGGCAGAGGTAGGTACCTTTGACCAAATAGGGACCCTTGCGTCTAGTCAGGGTAAGGGGCTACACTCCTAGAATAACCCCTGCTCACCCCCATGGTAGCTTGGCACGAGCAGGGAGGCTTATCTCAGAGGCAGTGTGTAAAGCATTTGTGAACACATACAGTAATACAGTGACAACACTATAGATGGACACCACACAGGTTCTATTATAAAAATAAGTATTTTATATAGACTTAACACAAGACCAAACGACAAAAATCCACAATACTGTACTCAAGATGTACTTAAAAATAGGTTGTTCACTTAAAATCAGTCTCTAGCAACCGATAACTCCAACGTGAGTTATCGCGACGTCGTGCCAGGAGAAATCCCAAAGTACGGCACCGACCGCGAGGTGCGCGGCGTCGGGCCCGGAGTCAAACAGACCCCCAAAGAACAGTACCTAGGAAAAGCGATGAAGAACAAAGACAGCTCACGGCGTCGGGGAGGTGCGGCTTCATTGGTGCTGCGTGGCGTCGGTTCCTTACGACCCCAGGGGAGGTGTAGACTCGGTTCCTTACTGCAGCGCAGGGGAGGTGAGAGGACGGTTCCTTACTGCGTCGGGGAGGTGACGTCACAATGGCGCCGAGACCATGGTTCCTTACGATGTCGAGCTGTCGATGGATTCTCGGTCACCCACGTCAAGGATCGGCTCCGCGATGTCAGCTTTGGAGTCGATGCGGCCCAGCAGCTGGCGTCGGGACCACAACACAAGTCGGAGCAGCGCTCACGGCTTCGGGCGGGTTACGGCATCACTCGCTGGCGTCGATGTGGCACGGCGGCCGGCGTCGGGTCTACGGTGCAAGCCGGAGCAGCGCTCACGGCTTCGGTGCAGAAGACGGTGTCGCTCGCCGGCGTCGGGGTTGCAATTTCCTTCTGCAGCAGCGAAAACCGCAGTTCTAGATGCAGGCAAGCAGAAGGGGTGAAGTCTTGTATCCCTGAGACTCCAGGCAGGAGGCAAGCTCAAGTTCAAGCCCTTGGAGAGCTTCCTCAAGATGATGAAAGCACACTCAGTCCTTTTTCTCCTTTCTTTGGCAATGAAGCAACCACTGCAGGCCAACCCCAACAACACGCAGCATAGGGGTAGTCTCCTCCTTCAGTTTCCCGGTTCTTCTCCTCAGCAAAGGTTTGTCTTGATTCCCAGAAGTGATCTAAAGTTCTGGGGTCTGAGTCCCCTCTTTTATACACAAAAATCCTCGCCCACCAGTTCAGGGGTTCTATCCTGCAACTGGGCTTCCAGGTCAGGGGGGCACCCTGAACCTGGCCCTCCAACCTAGGGTCTAAACGCTCCAGTTGAACCGGGGTCAGAGGCGAGGACTCCCTCCCTCTGCTCCCCTTCCAGAGTGCTGTACCCTCCCACCTGGATTGGTACCCTTAAAGACAAACTGGTAGGGACACTGAGTACAGATGTCCCGCCCTCCAGGTCAGGCAACACCTGAACCTGGCTTCCCAACCCAGGGACCAACCCCTGTGGTTGAACACTTGCCCGGCGCAACAGGACTTCATTGGGAGCACATATGCCCCCCCCCCCGAGGGTGACACACAACTCATGTGTCGTGTGACAGTCTGCCTGGCGCAGAGAGTGTCTGTGCCTAGTCCAAACCAGTTCTGTGCAGTCCTGGAGCACTTTGTTTACAGGACTCCTTCTCTTCCTTTGACAGTGTAGGCCAGGGACATCAGACGCACCACAGGAGGTGGAGCCAGCATTTTGGAAGGCAGGCCCAGCCCTATTCAGGTCCCAGGTGCTCCCCTCCCACCACTCGTCATGCAGATGGGTCTATTCAGCCCTGTGCTGACTCACCCTGTCTCCTGGAATCCCCCAGCCCCTGTCACTCACAAACCAGACAAGGAATACACAACCTAGCAGAGGCAGGCTTGGACAGTTAGGCAAGAAAATACCTACTTTCTAAAAGTGGTATTTTCAAACACAGAATGTTAAAACCAACTTCACTAAAAGATGTATTTTATCATTCTGAGCTCAGGCATACTAAACTCGAATTTCTACCTAGTTCCCTGAGTCAGTTAGGATTATAAGAGGTTATAATCAAACTGCCCATTCTGGCCTATGGGGAACAGATAGCCTTGCAATAGTGAAAAACGAAAATGGCTGTAATTCACTATCAGGACATGCCACACACACCAGGGCATGTCCTACCTTACACATACAATGCACCCTGCCCTAGGGCCTACCTTAGGGGTGACTAATATGCAGGAAAGGGAAAGTTTGGGGACTGGTAAGTGGGTGCACTTACCAAGTCGACATGGCAGTGCCAGACTGCACACAGGCTCTGCAATGGCAGGCCTGAGACACACTTTACAAGCTGCTCCTGTGGGTGGCACAACCAGTGCTGCAAACCCACCAGCAGCATTTGATTCACAGGCCCTGGGCACAAACAGTGCACTGTACTAGGGTCTGACAGTGAATCAAATAGGCCAAACATGGAGTCACTAATCCATACATCAATTTATAACAGAGAGCATATACACTTTAGCACTGATCAGCAGTGGTAAAGTGCCCAGAGTCATAAAACCAACAAAAACAGGTCAGAAAAAGTACAGGAGGAAGGCAAAAGGTTCAGGGATGACCCTGCAAAAAGGGCCAAGTCCAACAGAGGCCAACTTCAAGATGAACTTGGAAGGTACCTGGTGTGGACGACTCCTGTATTTGAGGTAATATTCCAATGCCTCTAATGCCTCGTCCTGTGGAATTTGTGTATAAAGTGATACCACATCTAGAGAGACTAGCCACTGCTTTGAAGGGTCGAAGCTTGTGCCTTCTATTTTGTTGATAAAGTCCGTTGTGTCTCTCAAGTAGGAGGGAACTTGCTGAAGGAAAGGCTTCAAAAAAATATCCACATACTTGGATATGGGTTCCAATAGGGAGTCACATCCGGAAACAATTGGTCTGCCCGGTGGTTCTTTTAGGTCTTTGTGGATTTTTGGAAGGAAATAAATCACGGGAATTCTGTTTTTTTTTTTGGTTAAGTATTCATGTTCCTTTTTTCCAAGGATTCCTTGTTCAAACGCTTCCTTCGTTATACCATTGACAATACTTTGAAACTCTCGTGTTGGATCTTCTTTAATTTGTCTATACCAGACTTCATTTTGGACTTGTTTCCTGCCCTCCTTCAAGTACATTTCCCTTGGCCAAATAACGACTGCTCCGCCTTTGTCGGCCGCTGTGATTACCACTGTATCATCTTTTTTAAGATCTTGAATGGCCTTTTGTTGACCCTGTGTCGAATTGTTCTTTCTGTACGACTTATGTTTTTCTAACTGTTGTAGGGATGATAATACGACTTGCTCAAAAGCAGCAACTTCCTTTGGAATCAAATGTGTTGGAGGAATAAATCGTGACTTATTACTCAAACCCGTGGCTTCTTGCAGCAACACCGTCTCTCTAGTTGAAAAAAAGGATTTAAGTCTGATTTTTTTAAAAATTCAATCGCCTCGATTTTTAATTTGGCAAAATCCGTTCTTCTGTTTGGAACAAATTTAAGGCATAACTGTAGTACTGTTGTCTCATCTTTCGTTAAAAAATTTCGGACAAATTCACAATTGAGTCTAGGTTTTGTAAAATTGGCGTCTTGTACGGATTTCCCAAGGTTGTTGTTTGAACCTGACTTTGTTCTTCTGTTGGCCTTTCTCTAAAAAAGTATTGCCTCTTTGTTGGTTCCTATTAGAAGGGCCTTCACCTGCATCTGAGTCTCCTGTGGAGTCCGATGATGACTCTGAAAATGTGAGGAATTTATTCCAAGATCTTCCTGGATAATCTGATAGTACTCAACGAGAGTCTGTTCTTGTATAGAAGTCATCTTTGAGATATGGGTATACTACTTCCAAACTAAAAGTTTTAATGTCTTTTTCCAACTTCGATATTTTGAAATTGATGGCGTTGTCCTTGAAGGAGACTAATTCTTTTCAATTTTCTCTAGAAGAGATTTAGATTCAGCCACCGTATGGTTGTCTTTTATGGCTTAGATTTGTTTTTCAATTTCAGAAAGTTGTTCCTTACAAAACCGCTGTGCTGTTTCTATTGTATGCACCAAAAGGTCTCTACTGCATTTGGTGCTGATCCCACTGAATCCTTTTTTGTATTCAGGGTCATCCGTAAAAATGACCGGAATATTCTTGACTTGCAGGCCCCAAGGAATTGTGCCTGATTTCAGATGTTCAAGTAAAAAATGTCCATGAAGTTCAGTCCTTATGTGTTTTTTGCGTAAACGTATTAACTTCTCGGATTCATTTTGTTGTTTTGCCGTGGTACTGAGAGAGATTGTTGTGAACGGAGATGGAGTAGAAATTAGATTCTGAATGTGTTCTTCAGTGAAAGAAAGGGTATCTTTTTCAGACATGATGTAAAGGTGGTAACAGCTCCAGATGGGCTATGCCACCTATTCTCTGATTGAGGAAGATTAATATCAAGGATACTGATTTGGATGTACAGACCCTCGCGGGTGGCTACCCGCTCTAATAGTTTTGAAAGGAAAAGGGGTTTGGTCCTACACCGGTCAGAAAGGACCTATAAAGCTTTATAAACACACATAACCTGACCTGTCATTCATTTCTGCTGTTTAATCATTAAACAGACTAAGGCCTTTATCTGATTCGATTGGTCTTTCGTAATTTAATTACTTTTTTGAAATACCATTTTTTTATCTTGATCAGACATTGTTAATACATGCCTTTTAAAAAGACACACTACATCAACGAAGATTTTTTCTTGTGCACATACTGTGTTCAGTGTTCAACATAAAACATACATTAAATACAAAATACAAACCAAATTAAATCATAATGAACCAGTCAAGATAATTTTTACCACAACAGCCAATTGAGTAAGAATCAATACACAATTTCTCACAAACACTGCAAAGGCTGTTGGACTACTGGGTTTTCATTTAGACGTCTAGCGGGCATACATCATTTACAGTACAATGCTCAACGTAGACAATTATCATTCATCAACTGTATTATCCCAGTAGGGGGTAAAAGCCTACGCGTTTCGAGTCCCTATACGATTTTCAGGGTTCTCTTCAGGGTTTGAGACTGGATAAGATCTGGAAATATACAAATTCCAGAAACATTTTGTTATAATTTCACAACTACCTCTCAATGATATCTATACTGCATTATTATTCTCAGTAGTGAGAAGGGGTACCTGTTTTGTGAATCTGTGAAGTCAAGTCTTCTTTATGAATAAGGGAAGACATTAATAGTTTTGCTGTTCTGTTTAAGGACAAAAAGATTCTTGTTTTAATTTATTAAAATGATATTTACAGTTTTGAATACTTCGTGTTACGGAAGAGAGTGCTAGTACGTGCACAATGGTGGAGTTTGCACTTACGTTCAATAAGTTTGAGAAGAGTGACTCAGAGCCACGTCTCATTCAAATGGGCCTCTCGGGTTTGATCCAAACAGTCATTATGTTTTTCAAAACTGGTTGAAAGTTCTGTATTGGGACAAGAGGCTCTTATTTAGAAATTGCACCTTTTTTACTTTCACTACTGAGAATAATAATGCAGTATAGATATCATTGAGAGGTAGTTGTGAAATTATAACAAAATGTTTCTGGAATTTGTATATTTCCAGATCTTATCCAGTCTCAAGCCCTGAAGAGAACCCTGAAAATCATATAGGGACTCGAAACGCGTCAGCTTTTACCCCCTACGGGGATAATACAATTGATGAATGATAATTGTCTACGTTGAGCATTGTACTGTAAATGATGTATGCCCGCTAGACGTCTAAATGAAAACCCAGTAGTCCAACAGCCTTTGCAGTGTTTGTGAGAAATTGTGTATTGATTCTTACTCAATTGGCTATTGTGGTAAAAATTATCTTGACTGGTTCATTATGATTTAATTTGATTTGTATTTTGCATTTAATGTATGTTTTATGTTGAAAACTGAACACAGTATGTACACAAGAAAAAATCTTCGTTGATGTAGTGTGTCTTTTTGAAAGGCATGTATTAACAATGTCTGATCAAGATAAAAAAATGGTATTTCAAAAAAAGTAATTAAATTACGAAAGACCAATCGAATCAGATAAAGGCCTTAGTCTGTTTAATGATTAAACAGCAGAAATGAATGACAGGTCAGGTTATGTGTGTTTATAAAGCTTTATAGGTCCTTCCTGACCAGTGTAGGACCAAACCCCTTTTCCTTTAAAAAGTTTACTGAATGGAGACATTCTTATTTCTTATTTTCATTTACGACTGCACTCTAATCGGAAAAATTTAATTTAGGATTCAATCCTACACCTCTTAAAGTCGAGAGACCGCATTTTCTTCTAGAGGTGGGCGAGCCAATGAATGTCAGAGTCTGGATGGAACCAAATGACTGGCTTGGCTCTGGTTCGGTGTCTTTTGCATTGGCTGAAATAGAGCCGAGCCAGGTCTTTCTGTAATGAGTGATATTATTGATCCAATGTAGCACCACTGAGGTGGTGCTTCTTTTGTAAATTTTTGGCAGTCCCAACATTTATTTTCTGGAGGCTGAATGTGCAGAGGGTGGGGATATATGAGGTGGGATGGGGAGGGGTTTATCTTCCTTACTCGATAGCTGTCCTTCTGGCTCTACACTTAGGGGGATATTCTCAAGAACGTGTGTTAACTATCGCCAAATTCGCTTAACGCAACTTCTCACATCGCAGTCTATCGTGGGAAAATAACACAGTGTTAACGCAGTATCTCAACCCGGCGGCACCATGCGATAGTCTCACGATAACGCGACAAATGCCCGTGTTAAAATTAACGCGATGCCAAAAAAATGCGAAACACGAACGCCCAAAAAGTTGCGATGTCCCAAATCGCGAAACAAAAATCAGCGATAACCAGCGACAGGCCTGCGATTCCCACGCGACATGCGGGAAAATGCACTATAAAATCAGAGAAAAATAAAAGACAAAAAAATTTAACTGCGTAGCACCATGGACGCACCGGGACCGAGTGCAGAGGACAACGCGAACCCCACAAGCCCCACAGACGACCAGCCAGGAACCCCGGGGCCGGGGAAGGGCAAGGAGAAGAGGAAGAGGAAAACGGGGTTCAGTCCGCAGGAAAACCGGATCAACGTCACGGAGGTGACAGAACACTACCAACAACTGTTCGTCACCTCCACTGTGTCATCGGCAACACAAACGGAAATATGGCAGCACATCATGAACAACGTGAATGCAGTCGGAGTGTCGAGGAGGACAATGGAAAAGGTCACGAGGTGCTGTAATGATGTGAAGGGCAAAACCAAGAAGAAACTCGATGCCAACATGAAAGCAGCAACGCAGATTGGAGGTGGGGGACCAGCGGCACACCAGGAGCTGGATGACATGGAGAAAATGGTGGCCACATTCATCAGTCGGGATACGGTGCCAGGAGTCGGGGATTGGGACACTGCTCAACATGACCTGACACAACATCAACAGGGTGAGTACCGACCAGGGACTGGGGGGACGGGGGAAGATGGGCACACATGCACAATTAAGTAGAGCACACTGCACACCCACAATGACTCTGGATCATGTCCCTGATCCCCGTGCCACACTGCAGCACACATACAGAAACTCAGGGAATGTGTGTTGAAATGAATTTATTTGCACATGCTGTGCCTGTGGTCATTTTGTACTGTCTCATGATTGCTAAGGACTGTCACAATGTGACGTCCTCATGTGAAGAAATTGTCAATGATGATGTTCCTACGGGCTATTCCTGCTGCCGCTGCAGTGGGGTGTGGTCCACCTGCCTCAACTTCCTCATCATCGTCCGGTGCATCTGGCACTTGTAACCATGGGGCATTGGTGCATACACATATGTTGTGCAACACACAACATCAACGATCATCTTGCACACAATGTCTGGGCTGTACAGGAGCGTCCCACCTGTTATGTCCAGGCACCTGAAACGTGACTTCAACACGCCAAATGTGCGTTCCACGATGCCCCTGGTGCGTTTGTGGGCCGCATTGTACTGCCTCTGGGCCTGTGTGTTCGGGGCTCGGAGGGGTGTCATCATCCAAGGGCAGAGTGCATATCCTTGATCACCTGTGACAGTGCAGAGAGACATGAGTCAATAGTTGGTTCTGCATGATGTGTTGGCAGGCTCACTAGTTGATTGGCGTGTGATATGTGTGTCATAGTGATTCCTGTGTGACATGTACTGCTTGTAGCAAATGAGCGCCATCAATGTGTACTACGTAGCCTCACTGCTGCTCCTCCCTCCCCCGAGCCTAATTACTTGTGTGCGCTGCGCGGTTGCATCACTTGCACTCCTACGGCACACCATTGTCATGCCTGTCTGCGCATGTCCACAAGCCTGACAACGACACTGTGATGTTGTGCATTGAAGGTGGGTGGCCACATGTCTGTAGGCCTATGGTAAGGATAGGGCGGACACAGATGTAGAGTTCATGGCTGGCTGAACTCGCGATGTGGTCGAGGCAAGACCTTTGGCATATGCTGCGGCAATAGCGATACACACACAACGGTTGACATGTATGATCCCGGACCCCGAGCGGGCTTGCGCTCATTCATTTATCCCTTCGGCCGAGCCCGCACTCCGGGGGCATGTTACATTGCAACTTTGTCCATTGCGGGACGGGTGGCACCGACACTACAACAGAGACACACGCATTAGGTACTTCATTGGCAAGCCCAACACTTAACCACGCCCAGAGCCCCGGGGTGATCATCCACACCCCTACGCTGGACTGTCGTATGCCAGCCCACTCCGGCAACGCCTACAGGGGAGTACGACACAGCTACATGTCCCAGGTCTCACCCACTGCCTGAGGTGACATGGTTGCGTCCGCTGTACACAGCACAATGCAATGTGGTAGGGCCCGGGGCCTTCATGCATACACAATGACCACATGGACACACTTAGATAGTTTGTGGAACTGGCTACGGGCACGTGCGCCCGGCCCCTTTCATTGCCAGGGTTACATGTCCAGTGACGCCTTTGCTGGATGGGTGTGGGGTGAGTGTGAAGCCAGACCTCAAGTGTTTGGTGCTGGCAACAACTACAACAGTGATCAGACAATCAGAAGTTCACAGTTCAAACAGCAAGGGTCCATGACTTGAGCTGCACGGAGTTAGTGGCCCCGGACGCACAGCGGCCGGCACATGGAACACCGCCACGGGGCGGTGACTACCGGTGCACTGAGGTAGGGCCACGAGAGCTGAGTGGGTCCTCGTCGATATCCAAGGTGAATGTCGCGGAGGGTTTTGGGGGACAGTGGAAGGTGATCTTCCAGGGCATGATACAGAGGGCAGAACCAAGCAGACACAGGCAATATGGAGGAGATTAATGCTACAGACTCATTTTTGACACCAAGTCAGTATCAGCTACATGATGATGAAGACAACCCCCAGGCCATAGACTCAGATGCCACCAAAGTTCAACCAGAGAGTGTCCATGAATTTCGGGGCACGGAGTCAGTGGCACCAGAGCTGAAAGGGGATGCAGTTTGCGATGAGGCCTGTACAATGGTATAAACTCTGCCATAAATAAATCAAGACTCAGTTCCAAATGTGTGACCTACTTGACCGCAGTGTAGGCCAGAGGCAGCGGTCAGCGCGGGCCAACCGCTGTTCAGGCAGTTCCTCCTGGTACTCTCACACACGACGTTGGAATGCCATGTGGCGATGATTTGTGGTTGACGGAGGTAGAAGCACCAGAGCTGAGCATGTGTGCAGCCTGCGACGATGCCGTGCCCTGCCTGGTCTGGACTGGATTGGATTGGTGTGAGGCCTGCTGGACCGGAGTGTAGGCGGTACACAGGTAACCCCCAGGTGCTGGGCCGCAGTGTAGGCCGATAGCAGTAGTCAGCAAGGGCCCGCAGACACGTGTCGTTGGAATGCTATGCACAGAGTTGGTGGCACCACATCGAAGGGAGTACTGTGATATAAAATCTGCCATAAACGTATGTACTCTGCCATTGTATAATCAAGACTCAGTTCCAAATGTGTGACCTACTGGACCGCAGTGTAGGCCGGAGGCAGCGGTGGAGTACGTCAATGAGAAAGGAGTACTGGGGGCCTGTGTCGCGGAGGCCGTGATGGTCTGAGGAGGCTGCCATGGTCGCGGGCCTCGGGCTTGGAGCTTGCACTGGCACGTGGTGGGCCCTCTTTGACACACGCCGGTGTCGGCAGGTGAGCTGTGAGGCCTGGGTGCGCTGGGGCGGGCAAGACTGGTCTTGAGACCAGCGGCCTGGGGTGCAGCAGGCGCACAGGATCACAGGCACCACCGCTCACGGCGTCGGCCTCGTGGCGGGGTGAGAGGCGCCGCCCTGGCAGACACGTTGGCCATTCTGGAAGAGAACCACGCCCAGAGTAACGGGCTTTTTATTCACACCCCTACGCTGGCCTGGCGTACGCCGGGCAAGCCCACTCTGCTCACGCTTACAGGGGGGGACGTAACAAGCTACTTTCCGCATTCTTCCCCAATGGCTGCGGTAACATGGTTGCGTCCACTGTCCAGTACACTGCAGACACCAGCAGTGTATGTCGACATGGAAATGTCTGTGGTCTGCATACTCAAGTCTGTCCAGCACATCCACGCCACACTTGGCGTTGTGTACATTCACATTCATGGGTCACTTGCCTCCTTCGCACATACCTGGTTCCCACCTCTCCCCACATTCTGCTATTGTGTGGCTGAGGTGCCATGCCGTTGATGGCTTGTGTACATGGCTAGCCCAGGTTGCCACAGTAAGTTGTGTTGTCGTGTCTGGAATGTGGGGATGTTGGTGGTCATGTTGTATGTGATTTTGTGACGTGTGCATTCCCAGAGTTGTGAGTTGTATGTTGGTGGAGTTGAGGTGTGTGGTGTGTTCAGTTGTTGCTTACCGACGAGCAGTGCATTTCCATAGGTGCCATCCTGAAAGCGCTGGTTGATGATGGACTGTCGGAAGATGAAGGAATCATGCACACTGCCTGGGTAGTTGGCGACGACATTGGTGAAGAGTCCCCGGTGGTCCACTATTGCCTGCACATTGATGGAATGCGTGTGTTTCCTGTTGCGGTAATTGTGTGCAGTGGCGGCAGGGGGCACGAGGAGTACATGTTTGCAGTTGATTGCCCCCAACACGTGCGGGAAGCCAGCTATGGGGTAGAAGCCTTGCTTGATCTCCAGCTGTTCCTGCGCAGTGTGTGGGAAGTAAAGTTGCTGGGGTACCAAGCTGATGATGGCATCCAAGACAGGTGTGAGGAACTTTGACAGGGCTGGCTGTGAGACTCCTCCGACTATGTCAGTTGTTGGTTGGAAGGTCCCAGAGGCCAACAGGTGCAGCACGGCCAGCAGCTTTGTCTGCGGAGGGATGTTGGTTCTCCGCTGTGTTGGTACCGTCAGCCTGTGGGTAATGAGGGTCAGGATGCGGAGGATGGTTGTCCTTTTGAGCCTGTAGTGGGCAATGACTTCCTCTGGCATTAAGTCTCCGAGGCTGGTGCGTTTTCGGAAGGTCCGGGGTCTTTGTCTGCGCTGCCTCTGTGGTAGTCCGGGGGGGGGGGTGTCCTGGGGGTGGGGTGGGGGTCCTGGCGGTGGTGGCGGTGGGTGTTGTGGCCCTCTTGGGGCTCCGAGCTGCATGATCAGTAGCTCCATGGCATCTGTTGTTCTTCTGGTGTGGCTGTGGGCTGGGCTCCCTTTTATGGTGCAGGTTGTCGTCCGACTTAGCACCAGGTAGGAGCAGGTGTTAAATCCATGCTGCTAATACGCCTTATTGCATGTTTTTGAATCTTATCGCCGATCTGGCTGGTCGTTGAGAATGTTGCGGAGTGGTGTTTTCGCGGGTTTTTGCACGGGAACGCCTATTCTGCATCTCATTAGCATTAGTTGCCGGTGTCATCCGTGGCGATGTTTTTTGCGGCTGCTATCGCGGGTAAACTGTTAGCACCTGCTTGTGAATGGTGCGATGAATTTATCGCCACTTTGGCTGCGATAAAGTGCCGCTAACTCGGCGATAAGTCCTTGTGAATATGCCCCTTGGTCTGGCCAGGATACCATCCAGGCATTAGAAGCAGCGCTGGCAGTACAAAAGCATTGGCGAAGCCAATAGGTCTCACCCCTGGGAGAGCTTTTGACTTTGGCAATCAGCTGGGGGTGGCTCACGGGGAAGGAGGGGTGGATAATGGGATGATATGAAAAAGCACTATAAAGCGGCCAGCACTGGCTGCTTCATAGTGCTTTTTAGGTACAGATTGCAAAGACGGGGGTGGGTGGGAGGGGGAGAGGAAGGAGGAAGAAAAAGAGTGCAAAAGAGGTAAATGGGAAATGAGACAGTGGAAAGGAGGGAAAAAGCAAGAGAGAAGAGAAAAGGGGAGAAGGAGAGAAAGAACAAGAGAGCGATGATGTCAGGGAAGAAATGAAGAGAGAGGAAATGTATCAAAGAAAGCGAAATTATAGGGTAAAGAAAGCATTGGAGATTGGCATGGGAACAAATCAATTAAAAAACAATATTCTAATAGCAGCGTCATGCAAAGACAGATACACGTGCGTGGAAGGGGGAGAAGAAACAGGTATCGGATGGAGGGTGGGAGGGAAGAAGAAACAGATAAGGGTGCGGATAAGTTAAATAAGTTTAAAAAAAAGAGCTATGGAGAAGGTCCTAAAGAAGAGCGACAATGATGCCAACGAATGGTATGCTGTGGGCGGGTTCCAAGCCCATTATTAGACACAAAAGTCTCGCAAGCGAGAGCACGTGTGCTAGTAGTGCATGTTTTTACAGGCTCAATCTAAAAAGGGGCAGATAATTACACTCCAACCTTATTGCAAAGCGTACCTGCAAGGGAAGTATGAAAGACAGGAGTATATGATAAACGCACCACAGCTGTATGTTTGCATACTGCTTTCAGAGTGATGAAAGCCCGCCAAGTAGAAAAGTAAGTTAGAGCAACCTGCCTACTTCAGTCACTCTGGCGAATGAGGCGAGAGAGGCAGCACTTCTTACATGTGAAAACCTGCGACATCTCATTACAGGCCCATGTAAGGAAGTGGCAGCAGCAGCGTTGGTACAGAACATGCTGCCAGTGTGATACAAGGTCGATACAGAGGGCACCTTGCTGCGAAACGAGCAGTGCTGTGGGGTTGCAAACTGCTTAAAGAAATATGCGCTCCAAGAAAGAAGCATGTATGTTCAAATCTGCTATAACAATTCAGGTCTTTTATCATGCTTACATAACCGGGAAAAAGTTCCAAAAGTTGAAGCGTGCCATTACGAGAATCCAGGGTAACGTGAGGATGAGGGAAAGACAGCATAATTGCTGATCGCTAAAGAAAGCTGTGCTCTTTGTTCATAGACATTACATTACTGCTGAAAGAAGTGCACCATGCAGCATAAAGTAGAGCTTAGACGCAAGCGGGAAGCTTGTATTAGTTTGAGGGCTGCACTGAGCGGGCATTTGATCAGGAAACAAATGCACCAGTGGAAGGAAGCTGTAACTGTCCTACAAACCCAATATAGGATGTTTCGGCAACGACAGCTCTACATCAGACTCCGCAGTGCGTAAATTGTGATCCAGCGTCATTTGTGCACTGCTTTACCAGAGGCAGAAGCTCTTGAAGATCAAAGCATCTGCAATCTGCATACAAGCAGCTTACCGTGGCCAGGTTGTCCATTGCAAATCCAAAAGCAACATACCGCTGCTGTAGTGTTCAGCCCTCCTACAGGAAAGTTGTGGCCCAAAAACAGTTTGCTTGCACTTAATAAAGACATATATATTTTCCCCCTGATAAACAAACATGCCAAAAGCTACTGCTTACACTTCTGCTGAATTGGCGGGAGGAGGTGGCGTAAGGGCCAGAGCTGTTGACGGTGGAACTTCGGAACCGGGTTCGAGTCTCAGCGTCACCTCAACATCCTGTGATTCGATGCAAACAGTGTCGGATTGGGATCATAATTAGGCCCGGGCACTCCCCCAAAAAGTGGCCCACATTCTAGAATTGTTCATTTTGTTTATAGCATTACATAGTGTGAAGTCAGCCTCTGGCAGGAAAAGGAGGAGAACAACAGAGACTCATTTATGCCCCCCTTACTTAGATGAGGGGAGAGGGGCACAACCTGAGGAGCTCCCTCCCTGGCCCTAACCAGCCCCCACCACCCTAACTTTCCAGTCCTGCTCCCTACCCCAGTACTCTGCAAAGCGAGTGCTAATGGTTTCCCATCAGCAGCTCCTTGAGGCCTCTGTCCCACCTGGAGGAGCCTCATGCTGTGACAGAAGGGGCAGCCCATTGTCATTCTGCCTCTGACAATGAGCCGGCCGGAGGTGGGTCAGGGTCAGGATATGTATGCAAAGGCTGTATTAGCAGCCTTGTACATTGTGCACTTGCAGTGGAGATAGGGATGGCCCTGACTGATTGGACTGCTTAGTCCACCCAAAAAACAGCTGACCAACTGGCCTCGGCAACCGGCCCGTCTTGCCAATCCGAGCTTGTTTGCAAATCACTTAAACTTAAAAAATAAAATAATGTGCCTTGTGTAATGCAACTGCAAGATCTCCCGCAGGGACCGCACCAACGGAGTAGGAATCGCCATCGTCCACAGGAACACTCTCAGAGTCTCGACCAACAACGACGACACCCTCAGCACCGCCGAACACCTGCACTTCCAGATCCACACCGACCCCAACACCACCCTCAGAGGAACCCTCGTCTACAGACCCCCCGGACCCCGACCACAGTTCAGCGACTCCATCGCCAACTTCGTCAGCCCACACGCCCTCGCCTCCACGGACTACATCCTCCTCGGGGACCTGAACTTCCACCTCGAGAACAACAACGACACCAACTCTACCACCCTGATCGACAACCTCGCCAACCTCGGACTCAGACAACTCGTCGCAACACCCACCCACTCCGCCGGCCACACGCTTGACCCCATCTTCTCCGCAAGCTCCCACGTCACCTTCAGCCACACCACCGAACTCCACTGGACCGACCATCGCTGCATCCACTTCACCTTCCAGAAAGCCACCACGCACCACCGCACCCCCGCACCCAACAGATACCTCGCCGATGCTGGAGCAAAGTCACCGAAGACCAGCTAACCACCACCCTCGCCCGGAGCCCACCCGCCGACCCCACCGACCCCGACACCGCCGCCCGCAACCTCAGACAGTGGATCGACGACTGCGCCAACACCCTCGCCCCGCTCAAGAAACCCTCCAACAGCCACACCAGCAAGAAAGCCAGCTGGTTCACTGAAGACCTCCGGGCCTCCAAGCAAACCTGCCGAAAGCTAGAGAAGAACTGGCACCGTGAACAAACACCGGACAGCTACGCAGCCCACAAGAACGCCACCCGCAGACACCATCACCTCATCAGATCTGCCAAAAGAGCCTCCTTCAAAGACCGCCTAGACAACAACGCACATAACACAAAGAGCTCTTCAACATCGTGAAGGAACTCTCCAGCTCCAACACCAACGACATTTCACCTTCGCAAGACCTGTGCAACTCACTGGCCACCTTCTTCCATCGCAAGATCGCTGACATCCACGACAGCTTCAACACCACGATCGCCCCGACAACCACTGAGACCTCCGCCCCCACGACCAACATCCGCACCAACCGCCTGCTCTCCTGGACCAACATAAACGACGACGACACCATCAAGATCATGAACACCATCCACTCCGGATCTCCGTCAGACCCATGCCCACACCACATCTTTAACAAAGCCAGCACCGCCATCGCACCCCATCTCCGGAAAGCCATCAACATTTCCTTCGAGACAGCAACCTTCCCGGAAAGCTGGAAGCACGCCGAGATCAACGCCTTACTCAAGAAACCCAAGGCGGACCCCAAGGACCTCAAGAACTTCCGGCCCATCTCCCTGCTCCCGTTCCCGGCAAAGGTCATCGAGAAGACCGTCAACAAACAACTGACCCGCTACCTCGAGGAGAACAGCATCTTGGACCCGTCCCAGTCCGGGTTTCGCAGCAACCACAGCACCGAAACTGCCCTCATCGCCGCCACCGATGACATCAGGACCCTGCTAGACAACTGGGAGACCGCGGGCCTCATCCTCCTGGACCTGTCAGCGCCTTCGACACGGTATGCCACCACACACTACGCACACGCCTCCACGACGCCGGGATCCAAGAGAAGGCCCTGGACTGGACCACCTCCTTCCTCTCCGGCAGAACACAGAGCGTCCGCCTCCCCCCCTTCCGCTCCAAAGCCACCGAGATCATCTGCGGCGTACCCCAGGGCTCATCCCTCAGCCCAACTGTTAGAAATGGGATCTCTAGTTGGCAAGGGCTTGCACCTTTCTCCAAGTAGGGACCCTTCTTCCTAGTCAGGGTAAGGGTTGTTACACTCGTGAAGTAACCCCTGCTCACCCTCGTGGTAGCTTGGCACGAGCAGTCAGGCTTAATTCAGAGGCAGTGTGTAAAGCATTTGCACATAACCAACAGTAATACAGTGTAAGCACTACAAACGGACACCACACCAGTTTAGAAAAATAACCAATATTTTATATACTCAAGACAAGACCAATTACGACAAAAATCCACAATACTATACTTTACGAATGAATACTTGCTACGTTAACTTCTTCTTTGCAGGAATAGCACAAAAGCAAAGTTCGTACGAGTCGGTAGCTCCGTCCGAGCCTACCGTGATGCTGAAAACCACAGAGTCTAACAGTTCCAGCCGACCGCGTCGATACGGGCCAGCAGAGTCGTGAACAGACTCGGTTACAGTACCTTTCTCGTTGTGGCTGGTACGGAATGTACGAGCCGGTCGGCGTTCGTCGCGGTTGGGGTGCAAGACGGAGCGATGCAAGATGCGGTGTCCCTCGAGGCGGTGCAGGCAGCGGCTCGATGAGCGTCGTGCAGACGGAGTCGGTGAGTCCAAGGCGTGCGATGCGGGGTGAGACGATGCTCGATGCGGTGCTGACAGGTTGCGATGCAGGCGACCTAGCCGGAGTGCGGGAGCTGGCGTCGGACAGCGGTGCGAGTCGGAGCGGTGCGTCGCAGACGTGCGAGCGGTGCCCCAAATGCGGTGCGGTCCCGACTCTTGAGCCAGTTGCAGCGACAGTGTCGGTCTGGTCCGGCTGGCCCAGTGAAGCGATGCGATGCGAACTGCGGTGCCCACAGGTCACGGTGCAAGCAGCGGCTCGATGTTGGCGGCGTGGGACATCGCCCACGGTGAGACCAGGGTTGCGATGCGAAGCGGGGCGATGCGGTCTGCGGTGCAAACAGGTCACCGGCCAGGAATGGATTCGGTTGACGGAGTCGGTTGCAGTTCCCTTCCTCTGTGGCAACTGAAACAGCGTTCCAGAAGCGGTACCCAGAGGCTTGTGAAGTCTTTGTAGTCCCTGAGACTTCTTAACAGGAGGCCAGCTCGGTTCCTGGCCCTGGGAGATACTCAGCACAAGTTTGTAGAAAGTTCAGTCCTTTCACTGCCCAAGGCAGAAGCAGCAGCTGCAGGCCAACCCAACAAAGCAACAACACAGCAAAGGGGCAGTACTCCTCCTGGCAGCTCTTCCAGCTCTTCGTCTTGGCAGGTTCCTTGATTCCAGCGAGATCTAAATTCATGGGGTCAGGGCCCCAATATTTATATCCCAAATTCCTTTGTTCTCTGAAGGCAGAGAGGCCTTCGCCTAGTTCAAACCAGTTCTGGAGCACTTTGTTGACAAGTCTCCGTCCCTTCTTTCAGTGAGTAGGCCAGGGACAACAGACGCACCACAGGAGGTGGAGCCAGCATTGTGGAGGGAAGGCACTGTCCTATTCAGGGCCCAGGTGCGACCCCTCCCACCCATCTACAGGTCGATCTGGCTATTCAGCCCTGCGCTGACTCACCCTGTCTCCTGGCATCCCCCAGCCCCTGTCACTCACATTCCAGACAAGGAATACACAACCTCGCAGAGGCAGGCTTGGATGGTTAGACAAGAAAATACCCACTTTCTAAAAGTGGTATTTTCAAACACAGAATGTTAAAACCAACTTCACTAAAAGATGCATTTTATCATTCTGAGTCCAGGCATACCAAACTCGAATTTCTACCATGTTCCCGGGGTCAGTTAGGATTATAAACTGTAATAATCAAAACTGCCCGTTCTGGCCTAGGGGGAACCGGTAGCCTTGCAATAGTGAACAACGAACTAGGCTGTAATTCACTATCAGGACATGCCACACACACCAGGGCATGTCCTACCTTTCGCATACAACGCACCCTGCCCACAGGGGTACCTTGGGCCTACCTTAAGGGTGACTAACATGTAGCAAAGGGAAGGTTTAGGGACTTGCAAGTGTGTGCACTTGCCAAGTCGACATGGCAGCCCCAGGCTGCGCACAGGCTCTGCGGTGGCAGGCCCGAGTTACATTTTACGGGCTGTTTGCGTGGGTGGCACAATCCAGTGCTGCAGCCCACCAACAGCATTTGGTCTATAGGCCCTGGCACTCGCAGTGCACTTTACAAGGGACTGACACATAAACCAAATAGGCCAATCATGGAAACACCAATCCATAACACATTTTATACAGGAGCACTTGCACTTTCCCACTGGACCGCAGTGAGGAAAGTGCGCAGAATCATCACACCAGCAAAAACAGAGTCAAAACCGGGAGGTCAGAAAGCAAAAAGTCAGGGGAAACACGCCAAAAGATGCCAAGTCTAACACATGTCCCCTCCAGCTGAAAGTAGGGAGAACTACCCAACCCCATTGGAGTTCTCTTCACTAAGGCGGAAGAACCTGGACAGACCATCTGCGTTGGCGTGTTCTGTACCAGGACAGTGTTCCACCGTAAAGTCCATTCCCTGTAGGGAGATGGACCACCTCAGCAGTTTTGGATTCTCGCCCCTCATTTGCATCAACCATCTGAGGGGCCTGTGGTCCGTCTGAACCCGGAAGTGAGTCCCAAACAGGTATGGTCTCAACTTCTTCAGCGCCCAGACCACAGCAAAAGCTTCCCTTTCTATGGCACTCCACCTCTGTTCCCTGGGAAGTAGTCTCCTGCTAAGGAAGACTACAGGCTGATCCAGGCCCTCTTCGTTCAGTTGTGAGAGCACCGCTCCCACACCATGCTCTGAAGCGTCAGTCTGCACGACGAATTCCTTGGAGAAGTCAGGTGCCTTGAGCACGGGCGCCGTGCACATGGCTGCCTTCAGGGCATCAAAAGCTTTCTGGCAGGACTCAGTCCAGATCACTTTCCTGGGCTGCCTCTTAGAGGTCAGCTCTGTTAAGGGGCAACGATGGTGCCATAGCCCTTAACAAATCTCCTATAGTAACCGGTGAGACCTAAGAAGGCTCTCACCTCTGTCTGGGTCTTGGGGGTTCCCAAGCCAGAATGGTGTCAATCTTGGGTTGTAGGGCGCCACCTGGCCGCTTCCTACCTGGTGTCCCAAGTACACCACCGAACCCTGCCCGATCTGGCACTTACTGGCCTTGATCGTGAGGCCTGCACCTTGCAGAGCCCTCAACACTTTCTCAAGGTGCTGTAAATGTTCTTCCCAGCTGGAACTGAACACAGCAATGTCATCCAGGTAGGCGGCACTGAAATCCTCCAGCCCAGCCAACACCTGATTGACCAACCTCTGAAAGGTGGCAGGGGCATTCTTCAACCCAAAGGGCATCACCCGGAATTGGTAATGACCTTCTGGGGTTGAGAATGCTGATCTCTCCTTGGCCCCATCGGTTAAGGCAATCTGCCAGTACCCAGACGTCAAATCAAACGTGCTGAGGAACCGGGCAGCTCCCAACCGATCAATGAGCTCATCAGCTCTGGGGATGGGGTGTGCGTCAGTCCTGGTGACGGCATTGAGCCCACGGTAGTCCACACAAAACCGGAGTTCTGGAGTGGCACCGGGCGCCGCAGCCTTTGGGACCAAGACCACTGGGCTGGCCCAAGGACTGTGGGAGGGCTCAATCACCCCTAACGCCAACATCTTAGAGACCTCCTCCTTGATGCTGGCTCTGACCCGCTCAGTCAACCTGTAAATCTTGTGCTTCAGAGGAGGGCTGTCACCGGTGTCCACGTCATGGGTACACCAGTGAGTAACACCGGGGGTCAGAGAGAACAGCGGGGCGAACTGTCCCAACAACTGGCGACAGCCCCCTGCTGCTCCTGAGTCAGAGTAGGGGAGAGGATCACACCCTCTACTGACCCATCATGCTCCTTGGTAGACAGGAGGTCAGGGAGAGGCTCGCTCTCCTCTTCCACCCCATCATCTGTCGCCAAGAGCATACTCACTTCGGACCTCTCGAAGAGGGGCTTGAGGCGGTTCACGTGAAGGACCCTCAAAGGGTTCCTTGGAGCCTGCAAATCCACCAGGTAGGTGACGTCACTTTTGCGCTCCTTTACCTCATATGGCCCAGTCCACTTGTCCTGCAAGGCACAAGGTGCTACTGGGGCCATGACCCACACTTTTTGCCCAGGTTGAAATTCGACCAGAGTGGCGTTCTGGTCATACCATCTCTTCATTTCTTCCTGGTTTGCTTCTAGGTTCGCCTGAGCGAGTTTCCTGAAGCGGGCAGTTTGGTTTCTAAAGGCCAGCATGTAGCTAAATACATCCTGGGGAGTTTTCCTGGGAGCCGCCTCCCAGCCTTCCTTAACCAAACTCAGAGGTCCTCTGACAGGGTGGCCATACAGGAGCTCAAAGGGGCTGTACCCAAGAGACTTCTGAGGCACCTCCCTGTACGCAAAGAGTAGGCATGGCAAGAGGACGTCCCACTTACGCCTCATGGGTTCTGTTAGACCCTTGATCATGCCTTTCAAGGTCTGGTTGAATCTCTCCACCAGACCGTTTCCTTGTGGGTGGTAAGGAGTGGTGAACTTGTAGGTTACACCACACTCCTTCCACAGGGATGTCATATACTTCGATATGAAATTGGTCCCCCTATCGGAAACCACCTCTCTGGGGAATCCCACACGGGAAAAGATCCCCATTAACGCCCGGCCCACCACTGGCGCCGTCGTTGTCCTGAGAGGGATTGCCTCCGGGTACCGGGTGGCATGGTCCACCAAGACCAGGATGTACCTGTTGCCCATGGCTGTCTTGGGCTCCAGTGGCCCCACAATATCCATCCCTACCCTTTCAAAGGGTGTTCCAACAACAGGAAAAGGTTGGAGAGGAGCTTTGACCTTCCTCCCACTCTTACCACTTGCCTGGCAAGTTTGGCAAGACCTGCAGTGTGCATCTGACTGCCTTCGCATTTGGGGCCAAAAGAAGTGGGTGACAAGCCTGTCAAAGGTCTTGTCCTGCCCCAAATGTCCTGCCAAAGGCACGTCATGAGCCAGACCCAGTAGGAAGGTCCTGAAGCGCTGGGGTACCACCAGCACACGGGCTGACCCAGGCTCAGCAACCTTAGGCTCACTGTATAGGAGACCGCCCTCCCAGTAGATCAGATGTGACCCGGACTGATTACCAGCTGCCTGGTCTGCAGCCTGCCGCCGCAGACCCTCCAGAGTAGGGCACTCGTTCTGCTCCCTGCAGAACTCCTCCCTGGTGGGACCCCCTTCTTGCTGCCAATGGGTCAGCTCAGAGATGTCTCCCAGTTCGGCTACCTGCTCCCCTGTAGGCACCGGGCGTCCCCCTCGAGGTCCGCCTCCTCCCGGTCCGTGGGAACTTCGGGGGCCGGTTTCCCGCGCCCCCTGTTCTTTCTCTTGGCAGGGACTTGGGCCACGGTTTCAGGCTCCAAGTCCTTTTGATCACCCTTTCTGGCTGCCATTGACCGAGTAGACACGCATGCCCACTCTGGCAACCCAAGCATCTCCAAGTGCGATCTGAGCTCAACCTCCTTCCACGAGGACTGCTCCAGGTCGTTTCCTAGCAGACAATCTACAGGCATGGTAGGGCTCACAACCACCCTCAAGGGACCTGAGACCCCCCCCATTCAAAGGGAACCTGCGCCACCATACACTGGCGCTCTGAGTTGTCGACAGCAACTACTTGGTGGAATGCTCCTGGGACTACTTGCTTCTCAGACACCAGGTGACACCGGACTGAGGTCACACTGGCTCCAGTACCTCTGAGAGCCTCTATCCTGTTCCCATTAATGGTCACCCAGGTGCTATATTTCTTTGTGTTAGGGGGCACCTGGTTTCCTGGGACCATCTCACTGTCCCCTAGTGAGACAAGGGTCATTTCTGCGGGATCCCCACCCTCCTGTGGGCACCCCTCCTCCCCAAGCGCTACACTAGCCAACACTTTGGACTGTCCACCGGTGGGTGGCTGTGTCCCCTTCGGGCACTTGGGGTCCCCCTTAAAGTGACCTACCTGGTCACATGCATAACACTTGCGGGGGCCGGTCTCAACAGGCTTCCCTGTAGAGACCCCTTTCTTCTTATCACCGGGGGGCTGGGAACCTTTACCCTGGGTACTAGTTTGGGGCCCTTTAGAGAACTCCTGTGCTTTACCCTTGTCCCCCCACCTTTCTGCTGGGGACCCTGCCCACCTTTGGCTGAGTCTCCCCCAAACGCTTTCTTGTGGACCCTGGTACTCACCCAGCGGTCCGCTTCCATAGCAAGCTTCCTGGGGTCAGTTAGCTTACTATCCACTAGGTGCTGGCGCAGATCTGCAAAACATAGACTAGACAAGTGCTCCCATGCAATCAAGTTGTAGAGCCCCTGAAAATCTGTTACGCTACTGCCCTTCACCCAACCATCCAGAGATCTGCAGAACACATCCACACATTCCAACCAAGTGTTGGCATCAGACTTCTTACTGGACCTGAACTGATCCCTGTACTTTTCAGGAGTAAGACCATACTTCGTGAGAAGGGCATCCTTCATGTCAGCATAGGTGAGGTGATACCCCTTACCCAAAGCTATCAGAGCATCCCTTGCTTCTTCAGGGAAAAGTGGCCACAATCCTGCTCCCCAATTCTCCTCAGGGACCCCATTCATGTGTATGGCTGCCTCATAACCCTGAAACCACCTTTGTATGTCATCCCCCTTCTTGAACTCCTTGCCTACGTTCTTGGGAATGTGCACAATCCTGTCTGCCTTTCTGGACGAATTGCTGCCACCATCTGAGCCTGACTTACTCCTAAGTTCTAGCTCCTTCAGTTCTCTCTCATGCTCTAAGAGCATCTTCCTCTCCTCTATGGCCAATCTCTTCTCCTCCCGCTCACTCTCCAGTCTGAGCTTCTGCAGCTCAAACTGCCTTGCCTCCCGCCTGTCCTCCAGCTCCTCTGGGGACAGACTGCTGCTGCCTGACCTGGCGGGTTCCCCCTACCCAAAAGCACATCCACCCTGGAAATAGGCTCCTCCGCCTCCTCACTGAGATCCCCAGGCTGCCCATTGGCATGTCTGGCCGCTACCCAGGCCCTTAGCGCCTTCTGTAGCTCCTCCTTCCTTGTGAGGCCTTTAATTTGGACTTTCAAGTTTTTACAAATCGCTCGTAACTCCTTTACGGCGTAGGATTCCAACCTGTCCTCCTCAAAGATAACTTCCAGAGATGCAACGGATGATGCAATTGATTCAGGCATGACAAAAGTCGTGAGTTGAAAACTGGCAAGATCAAAAATAGGCCAAAAGAAAAAGAACCAGTATGTGGTACGTAATGGTCTGCGATATGGTAGTAGTGCACACCAATCACTGTAAGTCAAGTGCAAACACAAGTCCTATCCTCACCGCTGACAACCAATGTTAGAAATGGGATCTCTAGTTGGCAACGGCTTGCACCTTTGTCCAAGTAGGGACCCTTCTTCCTAGTCAGGGTAAGGGTTGTTACACTCGTGAAGTAACCCCTGCTCACCCTCGTGGTAGCTTGGCACGAGCAGTCAGGCTTAATTCAGAGGCAGTGTGTAAAGCATTTGCACATAACCAACAGTAATACAGTGTAAGCACTACAAACGGACACCACACCAGTTTAGAAAAATAACCAATATTTTATATACTCAAGACAAGACCAATTACGACAAAAATCCACAATACTATACTTTACGAATGAATACTTGATACTTTAACTTCTTCTTTGCAGGAATAGCACAAAAGCAAAGTTCGTACGAGTCGGTAGCTCCGTCCGAGCCTACCGTGATACTGAAAACCACAGAGTCTAACAGTTCCAGCCGACCGCGTCGATACGGGCCAGCAGAGTCGTGAACAGACTCGGTTACAGTACCTTTCTCGTTGTGGCTGGTACGGAGTGTACGAGCCGGTCGGCGTTCGTCGCGGTTGCGGTGCAAGACGGAGCGATGCAAGGTGCGGTGTCCCTCGAGGCGGTGCAGGCAGCGGCTCGATGAGCGTCGTGCAGACGGAGTCGGTGAGTCCAAGGCGTGCGATGCGGGGTGAGACGATGCTCGATGCGGTGCTGACAGGTTGCGATGCAGGCGACCTAGCCGGAGTGCGGGAGCTGGCGTCGGACAGCGGTGCGAGTCGGAGCGGTGCGTCGCAGACGTGCGAGCGGTGCCCCAAATGCGGTGTGGTCCCGACTCTTGAGCCAGTTGCAGCGACAGTGTCGGTCTGGTCCGGCTGGCCCAGTGAAGCGATGCGATGCGAACTGCGGTGCCCACAGGTCACGGTGCAAGCAGCGGCTCGATGTTGGCGGCGTCGGACGTCGCCCACGGTGAGACCAGGGTTGCGATGCGAAGCGGGGCGATGCGGTCTGCGGTGCAAACAGGTCACCGGCCAGGAATGGATTCGGTTGACGGAGTCGGTTGCAGTTCCCTTCCTCTGTGGCAACTGAAACAGCGTTCCAGAAGCGGTACCCAGAGGCTTGTGAAGTCTTTGTAGTCCCTGAGACTTCTTAACAGGAGGCCAGCTCGGTTCCTGGCCCTTGGAGATACTCAGCACAAGTTTGTAGAAAGTTCAGTCCTTTCACTGCCCAAGGCAGAAGCAGCAGCTGCAGGCCAACCCAACAAAGCAACAACACAGCAAAGGGGCAGTACTCCTCCTGGCAGCTCTTCCAGCTCTTCGTCTTGGCAGGTTCCTTGATTCCAGCGAGATCTAAATTCATGGGGTCAGGGCCCCAATATTTATATCCCAAATTCCTTTGTTCTCTGAAGGCAGAGAGGCCTTCGCCTAGTTCAAACCAGTTCTGGAGCACTTTGTTGACAAGTCTCCGTCCCTTCTTTCAGTGAGTAGGCCAGGGACATCAGACGCACCACAGGAGGTGGAGCCAGCATTGTGGAGGGAAGGCACTGTCCTATTCAGGGCCCAGGTGCGACCCCTCCCACCCATCTACAGGTCGATCTGGCTATTCAGCCCTGCGCTGACTCACCCTGTCTCCTGGCATCCCCCAGCCCCTGTCACTCACATTCCAGACAAGGAATACACAACCTCGCAGAGGCAGGCTTGGATGGTTAGACAAGAAAATACCCACTTTCTAAAAGTGGTATTTTCAAACACAGAATGTTAAAACCAACTTCACTAAAAGATGCATTTTATCATTCTGAGTCCAGGCATACTAAACTCGAATTTCTACCATGTTCCCGGGGTCAGTTAGGATTATAAACTGTAATAATCAAAACTGCCCGTTCTGGCCTAGGGGGAACCGGTAGCCTTGCAATAGTGAACAACGAACTAGGCTGTAATTCACTATCAGGACATGCCACACACACCAGGGCATGTCCTACCTTTCGCATACAACGCACCCTGCCCACAGGGGTACCTTGGGCCTACCTTAAGGGTGACTAACATGTAGCAAAGGGAAGGTTTAGGGACTTGCAAGTGTGTGTACTTGCCAAGTCGACATGGCAGCCCCAGGCTGCGCACAGGCTCTGCGGTGGCAGGCCCGAGTTACATTTTACGGACTGTTTGCGTGGGTGGCACAATCCAGTGCTGCAGCCCACCAACAGCATTTGGTCTATAGGCCCTGGCACTCGCAGTGCACTTTACAAGGGACTGACACATAAACCAAATAGGCCAATCATGGAAACACCAATCCATAACACATTTTATACAGGAGCACTTGCACTTTCCCACTGGACCGCAGTGAGGAAAGTGCGCAGAATCATCACACCAGCAAAAACAGAGTCAAAACCGGGAGGTCAGAAAGCAAAAAGTCAGGGGAAACACGCCAAAAGATGCCAAGTCTAACACCAACGCTGTTAAACATCTACATGGCACCACTCGTCCACATCGCCCGACTGCACGACCTCAACATCATCTCGTAAGCCGATGACACCCAGCTGATTCACTCCCTCACCAAGGACCCCCACATCGCCAAAACCAACCTCCACGAAGGAATGAAGGCCGTCGCCGAATGGATGAGGAACAGCCGACTGCAGCTGAACTCGGACAAGACGGAGGTCCTCATCCTCGGATCCACCCCCTCGGCCTGGGATGACTCCTGGTGGCCGACCGCACTGGGAACAGCTCCAACACCCACCGACCACGCACGCAACCTAGGGGTCATCCTCGACTCCACCCTCTCCATGACTAAGCAGGTCAACACCGTCTCTTCCTCCTGCTTCAACACCCTCTGCATGCTCCGCAAGATCTACAAGTGGATCCCGACCGAAACGAGAAAAACGGTCACCCAGGCCCTCGTCAGCAGCAGGCTGGACTACGGAAACGCCCTCTACGCTGGAGCCTCTGCCAAACTCCTGAAGCGGCTGCAACGCATCCAGAACGCCTCTGCACGCCTGATCCTCGACATCCCTCGCAGCAGCCACATCACTCCCCACCTGAGAGACCTGCACTGGCTCCCCGTCAACAAGAGGATAACCTTCAAGCTCCTCACCCACGCACACAAGGCACTCCACAACACCGGACCTGCGTACCTCAACAGACAACTCAGCCTCTACACCCCCGCCCGCCAGCTTCGCTCCGCCGACCTCGCCCTCGCCCTCGCCACAATACCCCGCATCCGAAGAGCGACCTCTGGCGGCAGATCCTTCTCCCACCTCGCCGCCAAAACCTGGAACACCCTCCCCATCCACCTACGGCAGACCCAAGACCTGCTGACCTTCAGAAGACTCCTCAAGACCTGGCTCTTCGAGCAGTAGCAGCACTCCTCCCCACCCCCCCAAAGCCTTCAGACCCTCACGGGTATTTAGTGCGCTCTACAAATGCTATGATTGATTGATTGATTGTGGACAAAACCTTCACGTTGAGTTTGCGCTATATAAATCTTTTAAAAAAAAAGAAGAATAGGCACAGGGTTTAACATAGGCGTTACATCACAAAACTAGTAAAATTTACCAAAGTGAAGTAACGCATCACCAGCCCTTTCAATGGCGTGTGACATCACAGCATTGAGATCTCAAGACATGTGATACAGAGCCTGCCTCCGGGAGAAAATCTGTAAAGATTTCATTGATTAGAATAAAACTTTTGATATTTACCTGAAGTACAGGAGCAGCAAATGACTTTGTCATCCGCACATAAAACAGCAAATATTTTTAAATTATTTTATTGTCAAGTTGAAATCATTAGCAGAGTAACAGAAGGTGCGGCAGGTCATGTTTTAGCTTCAGGTATACAAATGTGCCTTCCCAGGTTGTGTAGGATGAATGGGGTTAGGAAACCCGTGCAACCGTGGCAAACATAAAAATAATCGAAAGTGAGGCAAATTTGAGAATGCACAGAGCTGCAAAAACAATATCCAGGATGTGATGAGAAGAAACAGGGAGAGGGGCTATGGGTAAAAAGAGCTATTTAAGAGCTATGATGCGGCATAGACCACGTTATAGCGTATAAATGGTACCCAAATTCCAGCGCGAGCGGCAGGAGAGGAAGTGATGTCAGGGAAAGAGCAGCATACTTTGGAGCTGGAGAGCCAGGTTCAGTCTCCACTCTGACTCAACATTCTGTGATTCTGGGCAAATCACTTCATCTCTCCTTGCGCCTAATAAAAAATGAATGTGTCCTTGTGTAACATAACTGGTATTCCTGTAAAGTGATACAGTACCGTCAGGTGCATTATATAAAACTGAAAAACCCACAAAAGATGGCCAGTGGAGGGGCACTAATCAAAGTTCATTAATCAGTTCCTGGTCAGCGTGACACGGCATTAAAAGTAAGTGACGCATGGCAAGTGCTGCCAAATGAGAAGGCAGCATTGGAGAGCGACAATGGTGCCAACGAATGGTAAGCTATGGGCAGGTCCCAACCAGTGGGGACTCCTCCGCTAAGGCATAGGAGCATCGCCCCACTGCTTTAAAGCAGTGCAATGGAAAAAATAAAACGATGATAACGGACGTTATTATCATTTGATTTTTTGTATTGCAGTTGCCGCCAGGTTAGGGCGGGGCGGGGCTGGGGTCCCGTGACTTCGGGGAGGAGGAGTGGCTGCTGCTGCACCGTAAGTGCACATGACTGTTTGGCCGGCCGTCTCGGGACGGCCAAATAGTCATGCACACTTTACATGTTCTCCACCAAGGCTGCATTACAGCCTAGGTGGAGAACATGCCCAGGCTCCCTTTCCCTCTCAGACCGATCACAATGCTGCTATCAGCAGCGTCGTGATTAGTCAGGAGAGTCTGGAAGCCTGGGTGCTTCCTGGTTCTGGTTCCTACGAGGAGAAGCAGTGGCTGGCGACGGTGATCACCAAGTAAGCTTTCTAAATTCCCTAACCTCCCCACCGTCCCCCACCCCCCCCACCACAGTCCCCTCCAACATGCCGCCACTGGCCCCAACCCCATTATCAGACACAAGAGGGTCAAAAGCGAGCACGCGTGCACTCGCAGGCTCGACCTAAAAATGGTAAAGTATTGGGCCAATGTGGAAATGAAAGAAAAGCTGCCTCTCTATCTCCTGCTGCTCTGTGAATGCTAGAAGCTTAATGGACCCGGTCCCCTGAAGCAAGTGCCGGTGGTGCCCACCAACAGCCACCAGCACAAATTAAGTACTGCAGTCAAGTCAATTCCATTTGATGTGCAAGTGAGAGTGACGCTATCCAATGGTGCAGAATTTTATCACGGTTGTTAAAACTTATTTTATATTTTATTGGCTTGATCAAATAATCATGCTCCATCAACTTCATGGCTTCTTCTATGGTTTGTATTCTAAATGACTATGTTACAAAAAAGCCATTGGTTTTTCTTTGCCTTCGTTGTCTGAATTTTCTGGACTTTCAGGCTCTCCTGACTTTGCCAAAACACATCAGAAATGCTGGGACCACTGTTCTATCTCGCTATTCGGTACCACAATTTCCTAAAACATGAATCATTCAGTCCAGTCTCTTGCTTTGTCATTTACATTATTGCAGTCATCCATATGAGTATATATGTTCTTATGTCCTCGTAGAATCAGCTCAAACATAAGGAGCCCCATGCAAAATGTGCTGTCGTTTAGACGCTCTTTTGTGACTAGACTATTTTCGAGGTCATTTGTTGCGACCTGGCACCATCTTGTGGTGGTGCTATTAGGCAGCGGTCTTAACGTAGCACCAGCAAGGATGGAACAAGTGTCTTCACATTTTCATGTAATATCACTCATTTTGAATATCTTCTAGACATTTACTTTAAAGTTTGAGCAGGCACTCAATTACAAGTTTATAATCATTAAGCAAAGGAAGTATGAAGTTCCTCAGAGTCTGAGTAAAAGAATGTGGGGGTGTAGGTGAAGAAGACACCAAGGTTGGTCGTCTTACCTACAGTATAAAACAAGGGGGGAATTCCCTTGTCGGAACTAGGGCTCTCACACACCTAGCAAGCTAGGTGTCATGCTTCATCATATGAGCCTGCCCCTCGTAAGGTCGGCGGTGCAATACCTGACGGGCACCCAGTACGGGGCTCTTTGGCGGGGATCTTTTGTTCCTGCCGTTGGGTGCAGTGGGGGTGAGGGGCCTAGTGTATGTGTAGATGTGCAGTGCGTGGATTAAAACAGGTCAGTTAGTCCTAGTAATGTTTTATTCTGAGAGGTAAACTGCCTGAGTAAAAACAGGGAGAGTGGCAATGAACTAGCTGAAAGATTTCTAGCTATATATGCTCTACTCTCTACTGGTCAACATGTTTCATGCTCTTTGCGTCAGAAGGATCAAGGCATTTCATCAGGACCAAAAATAACTATCTACACGACATGATAAGTGAAAAACCTACATACCATGTACTCAAGTAGGTGCCCTGAATGTGGGGACAAAGAATACATATTTAAAATTATTTACTCAGAATCACATTAGATGTACTCAGACAAGGTGTGGGTGTATTTAGTGCATACACACCCATGCTCTACACCGTGCTTATGGTGTGTTGAAAAGAGAGGAAAAATTACTAAAACCACTCGCAACAATCGTATGTTGGAAATCCCAGCTATACATAGTAAACACATGGTAATGACATAAAGATGGAAGGACAATCAAGGGTTGGAATTAATTTGATAAAAACATAAGTGCTAGAACACAGCTCACCTAAGATGCTGCCTAGGATTGCCTGCAACGGGGTCCGGCGGTCAAAATGGACACCAATGTGTGTCCTAGATGATGGAGAGGGGAGACAGGAGGCTGGGTGTAATCATAATGTGAGCCAATGTACTCAGTGTAAGGCACACGGGGGAGGGTGGGCCCGGGCTCTGGCGGCAGAAACATACAAGGGGCACATAACAGTAATGGGGTGCCCAGGGTCCGCTGCCAGTTCCCACCACCTGTTAAGGCAATCATAAGCCCGTGTATCCCATGTATTGGCAATCCCCGGGCGGTAACTACTCATGCTGGTGTGCACACTGTCAATCCAATACCGGTGTACGAGTCAACATGGTGTCTGCCCTTAGGGATTCCATCTACCACAAATGGGCAGAGTGGGTTCGATGCCTCCAAGAGGGAATGGGAGGGTGGGAGAAGTGAACTCAGAGCGTCCCCGATCAAGTCATCTACCCACATGTTAGTTTGGGCGTCGGGGCGATCCGGCTAGAAAAAAGGGGGGTTGTTTCACTTACCCACACTCGTTGAGCGCTCGTGCCCTGACCTACCCTGCCGCCGGAACCGGGATGGTAAAGTGGTACTGGTCCGGTGGATAGAAATACTCCATGTTGAATCAGAGCCTGCGAATCTTACCGCGGTTCCGGGGAGATCTCGCGAGATATCGGGCCATGCTAAATGGTGTAAAGAATAGCTCGTAAATAAAGCCGCCATCTTAGAAGGGTAACTAAGAGGTGTATACTAGCGTTATCCATGAACAGAGGGGGCGAACAATCAGTCCCATCCAGGTGCCAATAGTGGACATATACGAAGTTGGCAGTCAGAGGCAATGGGGTATGTCAATGTATTAATTGTTGGCAATAATACTTGGTCAAGGCACAGTCCGCGAGTCTTCTCGCGGTTCAAGGTAGAACTCACGGGATTATGGGCCAAGGTGGACAAGCTAATGAGATGCTGATAAATATGGTGGCCATCTTGGAAAAGTATGTGAAGTAGATCCCTGAAAGGTGTGTAGCAACTTGTATATGGTCCTGATGAAATGCCTTGATCCTTCTGACGCAAAGAGCATGAAACATGTTGACCAGTAGAGAGTAGAGCATATATAGCTAGAAATCTTTCAGCTAGTTCATTGCCACTCTCCCTGTTTTTACTCAGGCAGTTTACCTCTCAGAATAAAACATTACTAGGACTAACTGACCTGTTTTAATCCACGCACTGCACATCTACACATACACTAGGCCCCTCACCCCCACTGCACCCAACGGCAGGAACAAAAGATCCCCGCCAAAGAGCCCCGTACTGGGTGCCCGTCAGGTATTGCACCGCCGACCTGACGAGGGGCAGGCTCATATGATGAAGCATGACACCTAGCTTGCTAGGTGTGTGAGAGCCCTAGTTCCGACAAGGAATTCCCCCTTGTTTTATACTGTAGGTAAGACGACCAACCTTGGTGTCTTCTTCACCTACACCCCCACATTCTTTTACTCAGACTCTGAGGAACTTCATACTTCCTTTGCTTACTGTCTCTGTGGGGCATGTATGTTGGACCTCGTTAAACTTGCCCCCTCGTCCCTCTTGTTTGGTATACTATTAGCACGGGCCACCCCGTGGGACTTTTCTCTAGGTTACCAGGGATAATTTCCATATCCCGATTGGCCCATATCTCTACATTCTTTTATTAATCATGGACAATCACCAGGGTCTCAGCTTCGGTGACGAAGCAGTATCAGATATCTTAGACAGGACACCATCTTTATTGGGAGCTGATGGCACCACCGCCTCCGGCTCAGTATCGGACGACTGGAATTCCCTAACCACCCTGAAAAAGGAGTGGCTTAAAATCACGCTCCATGGAGCCCTTATGACAGAATACTTGCGAGCGAATATTGCTCCTTCGGGCCTGATTGTGAGCAACTTCCCAAGACTCTTTTTGGATGATGCCACCTTCAAAAAAGAGTGGTCTCTAGTCGCATGGAAATGCACTAGGGACTGGCTTGTGCTAATCATTAACACAGCCAGAAGGCTTGCAGATGCACTTCTAGTGAGGATTCAAATCGCAGAAGGGGCACTAAAAACAACTGTGCAGATTACAGCGTATAAAACTCGACTGGCAGAAATCAACACCGAGATCTCTGATAATAAGGAGTATTTGATGAAACAGAAGATATCTAAGCTGCAGAAAGATTTGCAGAAATTTGATAAAGAGAAAGTCTACCCATACCTCAAAGCTGACTATACATCTGTTTAAACAAGTTATTCATCGGATGATAACTCAGATAGGAGAAGCTCGACTGACAGTGACTCTAGTACAGGGAGTTGGGGTAGCAATTATTCTAGGAGGACAAATCGCCCTAATCAGTACTATGGTGCACCACCATATCAGGGCCCAGCAGTTTTTCAAGGCCCTCCCCCTCCATTCTGGCAATACCCACCATACCAATATGGGCCACCTCAAATCTTCCAACATAACAACCCCCCTTTTTTAGGCAGAGGCTGGGGCAGAGGAAGAGGGCGCAACAAAAGAGGATCGCAAAAACAGGTCCATTGGGAAGATCAATCAACTTACAACATAGAGACAAGGAGCAGAACACAGGGCAAGAAACACTAGTGATAAACCTATCCCACCGTCTACTAACTGACCAGGAACAGACAGTGTTGGAGAAAGGCTTGGGTTTTGTTCCCACCCCCGGGTTGATTCATTCAGAGACCTATGCGAGGTCCAGAACTTGTTCAGGAAGGTACGGCTTAAAGCCTTTTTCAAGACCGTCCATCTAATGAATCGGTTGATTCAGGACTGAGAAACCCTCGACTTTTTCACCTAACAATAGCATGGTCCCTGTGGAAGTTGTAGCGTTTGAAAAAGCAGTTCTTAAGGAACTAGCCCTGCCTCATAATAACATTCCTTTCCATAACCTATCTAACTCTGAATTGAATGCAGCAAATAGTCTCGCTGAGGACTCAACCATCACAATCAAGCAGGCAGATAAGGGTGGGGCCACTGTAATCCAAAGTACTGTCAACTACGATGTAGAATGTAGTCGCCAACTCCTTAACGACAGATACTATACACCGATAACAGTGGACCCCACCACCCGCCTAATCACCACGATTTCTACATTGGTCTTCGAGGCTGAAACCAATGGTTGGATCAGCCAGAAGGAGGCAGCCTTCTTGATAATGAAGGAACCGAGGGTTCCATACTTTTACACCTTACCCAAAATCCACAAGGGTATTACCCCGGTCCCAGGCCGCCCAATAGTTTCCGGTATTGACTCAATATTGGAACCCCTCTCTAGATTTTGCGACTACTTTCTCCAACCCATTGTGAGACAGACCTCTTCGTATGTCCGGGACACCACCGACATACTCAGGATTATTGAGGAGACAGATAATGTTAATGAAATAGACCTACTTGTCACTCTTGACGTGGAGGCTCTTTACACGAACATACCCCAGAGAGCCACACTATCTGTCATAGAAACTGCACTTAACGAACTGGAGTGGACCTCACCCACTCCCATATCGTTTATCATGGAATGCGCAACCCTGGCTTTGACTGAAAATTTCTTTGAATATAAGAAACAGTTATACCATCAAAACCAGGGGACTTCAATGGGCAGTACCTTTGCCCCCAGTCTAGCCTGTTTGTACATGGCAGCTTTTGAAAGAGACATCATCCACAATATTAACAACCCATACCTACATAACTTGAAATTGTGGAAACGTTTTATAGACGATATCCTCATTTTTTGGAGAGGCGATCGCTCTACATGTGAGGAGTTTGTCACTTGGGTCAATAATCAAAATGAATTTTTAACATTTACCCACACCATCTCGGAGACCGACATTCCTTTTCTAGACCTGAAAATCCTACTAACGGGCGGGTCACTCAGCACCACACTGTATAGAAAACCCTCTGACCGCAACAGCCTATTACTATATAATAGTCACCATCCCAGAGCGCTGAGAGACAACCTCCCTTCGGGCAGTTCCTACGCATCAGGCGTAACTGTACTAAGACCTCTGATTTTACAAAAGAAGCCAGCACTCTGGCTACCAATCTCAAAGCAAGAGGTTACCCAGAACGCAGAATCAGAGTCTCCATGAAACGAGCTAGGAACAACCCCAGGGAGGCCCTCCTTGAGGTACACCCTAAACCCACGGTAGACACTCTAACGTGTGTGACATCATTTACCCCTGACTCAGCTCGCATTAAGAAGATCATCTTAAAACATTGGGCTATCTTAGGTACAGGTGACCTATGCATCCCTAGGCCCCGGTTTGCATATAAACGGACACGGAATCTTAAGGATATCCTGATACACACTAGACCTAAACAAATTAAACAAAGCACACAACAGACCCTATGGGGACTTCCTCCAGTGACAGGGCACTACCCGTGTGGTTCTTGCGCAGTGTGTAAGCAGACTAAAGTGACTAAGGAGATCTGTTTCTCCGCGAGTTTCAAGTGGACCCTCACCCGCCATACCAATTGCAATACAACACAATGCATTTATATGGTAACCTGTCCCTGCGGCCTGAGGTACATAGGTATGACAATGCGTACAGTCAAGACCCGGATAACTGAACATAAAAGTAATATTAGATGTCAGAGGGTCACAACCAGACTATATACGCACTTTAAAGATACCAATCATCATCCTGATTCTCTCCAGTGGGTGATCCTGGAAGCCCACAATCAGATCTCACAATCGACGCTTTTCAGGATTGAACAGAGATGGGTCCATAGACTTTCTACACACCGTACAGGGCTCAATGATGACATTCCCTGGGGTTCACTGATGTAATCATATCCCTCCCCCAGTTCGTTACTAATGAGTAGAATATCTGATAACATCTGCTCTGGGGTACCATCCTATGCCTATCAGTGGTTTACCTTTTGACACCAGGACCACTGAACATGATCGATCTCCTTATATTTATGGTTATGTAGTCCCTACAGACAAATCATTCGTGAACCATCCACCTACACTTATGTCTGTCTCACTTTGTATGATTAACCTGGATACAACCCTGTTGTTACCAACTCCAACTGACACCAATTCACCTATGGTAAGCTTTCTCTATGCTACCTGCAGTATATCATCATGCACCAATGCTTACACGATCTTTATATTTATTTTTGATTCCCAAGCGTTTTGGTGATCATTATTATTAATATTCCTATGACACCTCGACACTAGATCTTTTTAGACCCATATACAAGTTGCTACACACCTTTCAGGGATCTACTTCACATACTTTTCCAAGATGGCCACCATATTTATCAGCATCTCATTAGCTTGTCCACCTTGGCCCATAATCCCGTGAGTTCTACCTTGAACCGCGAGAAGACTCGCGGACTGTGCCTTGACCAAGTATTATTGCCAACAATTAATACATTGACATACCCCATTGCCTCTGACTGCCAACTTCGTATATGTCCACTATTGGCACCTGGATGGGACTGATTGTTCGCCCCCTCTGTTCATGGATAACGCTAGTATACACCTCTTAGTTACCCTTCTAAGATGGCGGCTTTATTTACGAGCTATTCTTTACACCATTTAGCATGGCACGATATCTCGCGAGATCTCCCCGGAACCGCAGTAAGATTCGCGGGCTCTGATTCAACATGGAGTATTTCTATCCACCGGACCAGTACCACTTTACCATCCCGGTTCCGGCGGCAGGGTAGGTCAGGGCACGAGCGCTCAACGAGTGTGGGTAAGTGAAACAACCCCCCCCCCTTTTTTCTAGCCGGATCGCCCCGACGCCCAAACTAACATGTGGGTAGATGACTTGATCGGGGACGCTCTGAGTTCACATCTCCCACCCTCCCATTCCCTCTTGGAGGCATCGAACCCACTCTGCCCATTTGTGGTAGATGGAATCCCTAAGGGCAGACACCATGTTGACTCGTACACCGGTATTGGTTTGACAGTGTGCACACCAGCATGAGTAGTTACCGCCCGGGGATTGCCAATACATGGGATACACGGGCTTATGATTGCCTTAACAGGTGGTGGGAACTGGCAGCGGACCCTGGGCACCCCATTACTGTTATGTGCCCCTTGTATGTTTCTGCCGCCAGAGCCCCGGGCCCACCCTCCCCCCGTGTGCCTTACACTGAGTACATTGGCTCACATTATGATTACACCCAGCCTCCTGTCTCCCCTCTCCATCATCTAGGACACACATTGGTGTCCATTTTGACCGCCGGACCCCGTTGCAGGCAATCCTAGGCAGCATCTTAGGTGAGCTGTGTTCTAGCACTTATGTTTTTATCAAATTAATTCCAACCCTTGATTGTCCTTCCATTTTTATGTCATTACCATGTGTTTACTATGTATAGCTGGGATTTCCAACATACGATTGTTGCGAATGGTTTTAGTAATTTTTCCTCTCTTTTCAACACACCATAAGCACGGTGTAGAGCATGGGTGTGTATGCACTAAATACACCCACACCTTGTCTGAGTACATCTAATGTGATGCTGAGTAAATAATTTTAAATATGTATTCTTTGTCCCCACATTCAGGGCACCTACTTGAGTACATGGTATGTAGGTTTTTCACTTATCATGTCGTGTAGATAGTTATTTTTGGTCCTGATGAAATGCCTTGATCCTTCTGACGCAAAGAGCATGAAACATGTTGACCAGTAGAGAGTAGAGCATATATAGCTAGAAATCTTTCAGCTAGTTCATTGCCACTCTCCCTGTTTTTACTCAGGCAGTTTACCTCTCAGAATAAAACATTACTAGGACTAACTGACCTGTTTTAATCCACGCACTGCACATCTACACATACACTAGGCCCCTCACCCCCACTGCACCCAACGGCAGGAACAAAAGATCCCCGCCAAAGAGCCCCGTACTGGGTGCCCGTCAGGTATTGCACCGCCGACCTGACGAGGGGCAGGCTCATATGATGAAGCATGACACCTAGCTTGCTAGGTGTGTGAGAGCCCTAGTTCCGACAAGGGAATTCCCCCCTTGTTTTATACTGTAGGTAAGACGACCAACCTTGGTGTCTTCTTCACCTACACCCCCACATTCTTTTACTCAGACTCTGAGGAACTTCATACTTCCTTTGCTTACTGTCTCTGTGGGGCATGTATGTTGGACCTCGTTAAACTTGCCCCCTCGTCCCTCTTGTTTGGTATAAGTTTATAATCATACCAGCATCGAACTAATGCAGTCCAAAGAAATAAAACACCGGTAAATTATTTAATAGCGGCAAAATATTTATAAAATGTTTTGCACGACTGAAAATGAGGCAGAGACGGTCCAAAAAAGCCTGGATTACTTTGAGAAACCATCTAAAATTCCCTATTATATGCAGGGTAAGCAGAAGTAATTTGTGCCACTTTTAGTGCACAAGCTGCCGCAGGAACCACAAGGCATTTGCCAACCTTGTTTTGTGTCTGTGCATATTGATGATTGCACAGATATACCTTTTATCTGGCAAGAATGAGAAAACATAAGGGCATATTTACAAGGAATTGGTGTAGGGCAGCGTCGCAAATCATTTTGCTGCGCTGCCCGACGCCAATTCGAAAGGACAGGAATACACTATATTTACAAGATACGGTGCATTCCTGTCCATTCAGCTAGCGCAGGTGCACATTTTGCAGCCGTGCGCTAACGCAGACACCGTTGCACCATGGTACAAGGGTGTCTGTGTTGTTGGCACAAGTGGGTTTTTTCAGGAAGGGGTACCTTCCTGCACAAAAATATTCCTGCACAAAAACAATCACAAGAGGCGTTTTCCTCTTTCCCTTTTGTGCTGCAAAATGCATCACACGTGGCAAGAGGAAAAATTGAGGAGAAATGTAAACATTCCTCCTCGTTACAGCTGCTGTAGGGAGTTGCACGGTGTTGGTGCTACCCCAGGTTTACCTGATGTTGTAAATCTGGGGCAGCGTCAAATTCCATGGGTGTTGAGTGGGAACAACACAGCAACACCCATGGAACGCCTCTTTCAAGCAGAGTAAGGCAAGACAGCGACTTGAGCTGCCTAGCCTTACTCCATATCTACAAGGCCATGAAAAGCCACACAGGGTGGCTTTACGTGGCCTTGTAGATACGGCTAAGCCCTGTGCGCCACTGGAACATCACAAAAAGTGAAGTTTCAGCGGTGCACAGGGCTTGTAAATATGCCCCTTACTAAGTTATGGCATTTATGCTTAAGCATAGATATTTGCTGCTTATCAGTTGCTTTAAAGACATAAGGAAATTGTCTGCTCTTTTGTAGCTGTCTGCAGCCTCTGCATCACTAAGAGAGGAAAAAACTTACAAGGTCCTTGCCAATCAGTGGTCATATGTTTGGAAAGCTATACCCGGATTGCAGGCAATTGCTGCAATGTCAAACTAATGAACAACTAATTAACAACAACAATCCATTTAGATTATACAGATAATCTAACATCTTGAACTGCTAAAATTCCTAACATGCGCTCCAGGGGTTGGCTGCAAGGCCCGGGCTGCAGTCAGGTACAATAAACAACCATTTTTATGGTTTGGGTTGACAGTGCAGCTGTCACCAGACAATTATGTGAGCATCGCTAGAGAGGGGCTTTGGCTCCAGCCAAATATTGGAGTACATGTTTTGATTGGGCAAAAGTTGTGTGCTTCCACAAAAAAGTGCTTGTCCTCCACACAGCTCTGATCATTTTATGTATCCAGCTTCCTGAGGTTGAACTTTCAGGGGTACACACATGACGTTGTAATGCTATTAAAGTGTCTTTGATAACTAGATAATTTACAGTGTATTTCTCTGGCACCAGCACAGATGGGAGGAGGGCAATCATTAACCTACATGGATTTTTAGATCAGGCTTGACAGTGCAATGGTCACCTAGTCTTTTGACCTTCACCAATATTATTCTCCATTTCTTTGCTTCCACACAAATACATATGTATCCCAACAGCAGACCTACTGGCATTGCCAATGCTTGCTTAGTATGTCTACTCATCATTAACGAAGCAGGGTTCATAAAAATGGCTAAAGGCAAGTAATTCCTACTTTTGAAAACTGCAAGGGTATCTTTTCTTGATATTTTCCATGACTGCTCTTGCAAACTTTACACTAAGGACTCTTCCATCATCTTTTAGGAGGCCTTATAAGTGTATACCCTTTATGGTGGGGAGGCATGTCTTTTCTGAATGAAGAAAGTCTGAAGCCTTTGCACCATTATGAGTGGAAAAACCTGACAGGGTCTTTGCCAATTAGTGGAAACATTTGGAATGTCTTACCACATACTGCCGAAAAGTGCTGCAATGTCAAACGAAGCACAAGGAGGTGGTGCGAGTTATGGTTTCTGTGGTATGTCATATTTGAGCCAGAACCATAACTCACTGTCACATTGTGTTTTTTCAGAGAATTTCATATGCCGTTATTTTGTATGTAATTACCAACCCCTGCTGTGCACGGGCTTTGACCATGAGCAGCGAGCTTTGCACGCAGGATCTGATCTATGGCCAGGCATTGTGCAAACCTCATTGTGGGCAGTCAATCCCCCTGTGCAAGGCCCTTTGCAGAGAGCATCGGGGATTGGTCACAGGTCGTTGCATTGCTGGAGGGGTGGAGGGTTGGTGGGCTTAGCACCCGACTTGTAAATGTTCTGCCCCCCGTGCCCCAGCGACAGCTGCAGCCAGCAAAAGGAAACTGTGAGAAATTGGGTTGACTGGTGTGTGAGCCCTTGTCAAGCAGCAACCACAATCCTTGTCAGGGTGAGGCACAAGCCAACCTTAAATTAACCTGTGCTCAACCCTCTGGTAGCAGTCAGGTTTAACTTAGAGGCAAAGTGTAAAGCATTTGTGCAACACTTCAAACAGTAATAAAGTGTAACCACCACACAGAAATGATCCTGCACCAAGTTAGAAAAAATAGAACTCTCTTTAATAACTAAAACAAGACCAAAATGACAAAAATCCGATCAGTAGAACTGGAAATATGAAAAGTTAAAGATTTTAGTGAAAATAGCGTCAAAAAGCAGAAAGCGTCAACTGTGTCTATCTGGTCGTGCCGGACCCGGACAAAGTCACATGTTCAGGCCAATTGCGATGGAGCGCAGGCTGGCTACAGGGACACAGTTGTGCCCACCAAAAAGCAGAAAGCATCAACTGTGGCTATTTGGTTGCGCCAGACCAAGACAAAGTCACAAGTTCAGGCCAATTGTGATGGAGCAAAGGCTGGCTACAATCTCCATGCAGCGGAGGAGCTGCATCGGTTCCACTGAATTCACAGGCTAGCAGAGCACATTATGCCCACTTTCAAGAGTCCAAGACTGGGGTGGCACCACTTGGCAGGGAAGCTTTACAGATGGCAGAGTTGAGGTGCAGATGCAAGGTTGTTGGAAGCCTGTTATGTCCCTGAGGCTTCCGATCAGGAGGCCAGCCAATGAGCCCCTGGAGTCACAATGGGTTCTGGGTTCAAGAGATGCAGGTCCAGTCCTTCTCACCCAGGCAAGAAGGCAGTGGCAGCAGGTCAGCACAACAGGACAGCAATCCTTCAGAGCAGCAGGCCAGCAGAGTGGCAGTCCTTTCAGTAGCACAACAGTCCTTCCTCCAGGCAGAGCATCCACAGATCCAGAAGTGTACTGAAGAGGTGGTGTCTGAAGTCCAATATTTATACCCAATTGTGCCTCTAGAGGCATGCCTTTGAAGTGCACAGGTGCTTTGCCTTCCTGGCCCTGACTCCAGACTAAGTATGCAGGCAGGACACATCCTATTCAAGTGTAAGTGGGGTTGGGCCCAGCTCCTCCCTCCCATCCTGCTAGTGATGGCCCATCTAATCACTCCTAATCCCCCATTGTGTGTGGCTGTCTAGGTGGAATACACAAAGCCTAACTGTCAACTACACCCAGTCATATGACCCAGAGACAGGCTGCAGCCACTAAATGGGTAAGGCAGTAAAATGCCAACTATCTAAAAGTGGCATTTTCAAAATTGTAATTTAAAATTCAACTCCCCCACAAGTTAGGCTTTTCCATTACAATTCCAGAGACACTAAACATGAACTGGTGATCTGTTCCCATTTCAAAATTACACTTTATAAAATGTAATAAGGTAACTCCAATGTTATCCTGTGGGAGAGGTAGGCCTTGCAGTATTGAAAAACGAATTTAAGAGTTTTTCACTACCAGGACATGTAAAACTTAAAAGTACATGTCCTACTTTTTAAATACATTGTACGCCACCCTCTGGGCTGTCCTAGGCCTACCCTAGGGGTGACATATATGTATTAAAAATGAAGGTTTCGGTCTGGCAAAAGATTTACTTTGCCAGGTCGAAATGAAAGTGTAAAACTGCACACTCCAGACTGCAATGGCAGGCCTGAGACATGTTTTAAGTGGGTGGCACAATCAGTGCTGCAGTCACTACTATTAGCATTTAATTTACAGGCCCTAGGCGCAGGTAGTGCCACTTTACTAGGAACTTACAAGTACATTAAATATGCCAATTGGGTATAAGCCAATCTAACATGTTTTAAGCAGAGAGCACAAGCACTTTAGCACTGGTTAGCAGTGATAAGGTGTGCAGAGCCTTAAGGCCAGCAAACATGATGTCAGTAAAAACAGGGGAGGCGGAAGGCAAAAAGTTAGGGGGAACCACACGAAGGATGCCAGGTCTAATAGAAATATTGTCCTCTCTGCCTGGGAAGAGCAATGTTGTTCCTGTTTTCTTTTTACTTCTAAAGATATAATAGATCACACAATGCAATGGCCAGGTGGGGCAATTGTAATAGTAGTTATATGCTAAGGTGTGTGAAGGAGGTTCCCAGTTGTCAAAATATTAACAGGGAAAAAGAAAATATAGTGCATACAGGTGAGTGGGTGAGTTGTGTGTATGGATGTCAAGTGAAGGAGATGCAATGAAGTACATGCAACAGAGAGTGAAAAGAGGGTGCTGAGTAGGAAAAAGAAGAGGGTGAGATAATCAGGTTATGTTTCAGAAAGATATGAGAAGAAAAAGACTGTAAATGTCTAACAAAGAGACTTCGGAAGAGAATGGCTTGAAGAGGAGAACGGGAGAGAGTGAGACAATCCAATGATGTTGTCCCTTTCACAGACCATAGTAATTCTCAATTCACAGTCTGCTTAAAAGGTTTAAATGACTTTGTGAATGTATATATATCTCACACTTTATATATATATATATATATATATATCTCACACTTTATATATATATATATATATATAGAGAGAGAGAGAGGGAGAGAGAGGGAGAGAGATAAAACACATATGCACAATCTTCATGATCACCCATTGTTGGTGGCCAGCCAGTTCAATCTGTAGCCCGTTGTGTGCCTCCCTAAAAATCAGGTCTAGAGACACCACTGGTCATAGGGCCTTGCCTCTATCCAGGCCATGTGCCCAACTCATGCTGAGTGGCCAAGGCCGTGCACAGCGAGGGTTGCCTGCAGGGCCTGGCTTGTGGTCAGGTCATGTGACCAACTCCCCACAAGCATGCAATTCCCACTGCCTGGTCTCTCGGTGGGCTCTGTACGGGTAACCCCACTGCACATCACCTTCAACTGTGTACAGCAGAGACTGGCCGCAGGACATGGCCTTCAGCCATGCCCCGCTCCCAACCCATCATAGGTGGACAATCCCACTGTGGGTTTTTTGTGTGTATATAAGATTCATATCATCAAACTCTTTTTTAGATTTTTTTTATTTTTATGGTAAACTTTTTGTGTTTTCTTATTGACTTTATTAACTTTTGAACGCTTTTTGTTAACTTTTTGTCTGGTCTTCATCACTTCTTCAACCTTGTGAATAGGGCATTGTGCATTTTGTTTGGTGCTGACTCATTATACAAGAGATGACAGTTATTTATTTCTCTGCAACAAATCATTTTGTTATATATTTATTGCAGTATAGGGAGAACATCTACAACCATGGGTCTTCTTTTTCATCCACAGCTTGAAGTGCTTCCAGTTGAGCTCCTCCCCATTATCCCCTTGTTTGATCATTTCACTTGTTCCAAAAGAGCACATTGCAGGATGTCCACGCTGAGTGATTGGTCGCACAAATTGCATGTCACATTTTGTGCATTTACTTTCTTCTCTCACCTGGGGTGTGTAAAATCTTTTCTATCACCTTTGAAAGGAAAGTTGCTACCACTTCTAATACATTATCGTCTTTATGTTCCAGAACAGATGAGACGTCTGGACTGAATCCTGCTTCTTGCTGCCTCTGTCCAATTTGTTGTGCAGACATTTTGATCACATCAGCTTCCCTCTCTCAGTCTCAGGAGGGAAAGTGAAAACGGTGTCCTCCAAACGATGGGCTCCTTTTTAGGTCTCGCCTAGGCAGCGCGCATGCGCTGCTCTAGGAGGACCTTTAGCCATCGGTCTTCACTTTTCAAGCACTGCACTCGTGCTTGTGGCGGCATCCACCTTGCGGGAGCGAGCAGCGGCGCGCCACAAGCACGAGTGCAGTGCTTGAAAAGTGAAGACTGCTCTCCCAAGCGCGCGCGCGCACCACTCGCGGGCTCACCTCCTGCTCCCCCTCTCTCTCACAACCTCTCCGCTTCACGGCACGCTCGTTTAACTTTGAAACTGAGCGCAGCGCCGCTTCACGGACACCGCGCTCGGTTTATTTATATATTTCTTAACTTCAACACTGAGCGCGGTATCCTAGAAGCGGGCGCTGCGCTCAGTGCTAAAGTTAAGAAATATATAAATAAACCGAGCGCGGTGTCCGTGAAGCGGCGCCGCGCTCAGCTTCAAAGTTAAACGAGCATGTGCCTTTCTTTTTTAAGGTAATCCGTGATGGCACACATGCCAAAGGAGTGAGTTTGGACTTTTCTCACATGTAGCAAACCAGGGTTAAGGATTCATGTTACAGTTCTGTTTTATACACTAGTAGTGTTTTCACAAATCCTTTGAACAAAAAAGAAGCTTCCTGTGCCTGACTGTGTTGGGAGTAGGAGCCAGAGGGAATCCTATCTTGCCAGCTTTGTTCACCCCTGTTCATTACTGAATAAAGGTTGTTTATGAATATCGCTTTATGTACTTCTAAATTGACATTGAATTTCGTGACCTATGCAGTTGTATTACCTTTCCGTACATCGTGTGTAAATATGACTCTGCCTTTAATATCAACGTTCAAATGCCGTTGTCAACGAAGAAACAAATTACGTCTCTTCTATACCACAGCTTAAAGTCAGGGGCAAGTGTCTGTGTTTACACGAGTGGCTCGGGGCACTGACATGGTTAGTTTTTCACCGTTCCTTCGTGTACTGGAACAGGTTGAACGGGAATTTGAATGCTTTTTTTTTTGTTTGGAGGGGAGGTGCGGTATTAGCACTTTGGATTTAGATGGTGGGTCATTTACAGGCACCAAAGTGTTTGGGGGTTAGTTGAACGCAGCGAGCTTCTTGTGGGTGTTTGCTGACAGTGAAATGGTTGAATGCAGTTTTTGCAGACTTTGAAGTGTTTGAGAATAATTTTCATGCTAGGAAGGTTTACAAACAGTATTGTGTTAATGGCAATTGAAGACCGTGTGATTGGCGCAGCACTTAGGAAGCCCCTCTGTCAGCCCGCGGGCACATGGAGAAGAGGCTGGAGATGAACAGTCACGCCGCTGCCGAGCCCGACAGAATAATTTTCATGCTAGGAAGGTTTACAAACAGTATTGTGTTAATGGCAATTGAAGACCGTGTGATTGGCTGTGTGTGTTCAAACACGGAGATGCTTGTGAAGGGTGTTAAGAGTGTGATGTTATACTATTTGCAAAGGGTAGTGTTTTTCTTAACGGTAGCCTCTGTTGGGCAAATAGAACTTATAAGTCATTGATTGTGACTTTTCCTACTCTGATGTGTCCATGGATCGCCTTCTCTTGACAAGCATGCATTCCTGTTGGCCTCCTACCGTGACGGCAAAGGATGCTGTGGGTAATTTTGTCACTATGAGCCCTCCCGTTATATATAGCGTCCATTTTAGTTTATAGTGTAAAGCGTTTGATCAAAAACTAACAGCTTATTAGGTAACCATTCATAAACAAATTTACAAATATTTATTCACCATATTTTTGCAAACCCAGCCTCGTACTAAAACATGCTTTTAATGAAGTCTATATTTTCACTGTCAATAAAAGAGGGCACTGCCATTTCAGAACACATATTTATTTCCCCCTTTTCATGTTTAACAATATATTCGAAATCAAATGTTACACTTCAACATACTTCTGTAACTGAAAGTCCCAAATTCATTATCCACAAATAATTTAACTTCCTTGCCAATGCACTTAAATCTAGTCAGCAGTGCAAGTTTTAATTGCCTCCAACCAGTAAGCCATAACCTCATGAATGTGTGTTTGTATGTACAAGATTGGGTTATCAATCCACTATGCACCCTAGAAATGGTAATAGAAATGGTTTATGCATTTATTTTACTAATGATTGTCACCTTTCACTTTATTGCCTGGAATATCACATTTAAGTTCTCACATGCAAACCTATGTACTCCAACTGCTAACTTCTAGTGGGCACTGCTTTGTAGCCTTTCAGCAAGGGCATGGTTAAGAAGCATTGGCATAGCCAATAGGTCTCGCCATGTTTAGCCATGCAACAGTTGATGTTGTTGCACCAAGGATATTATGCTGCATAACTAAATACTTATAAGGTCCCAAACGCGAGACCTATTGGCAATGCCAATGCTTGTTTTCTTGTTTTAGGGTGGTGTGGAGTGTGTGACCAATAAGATGCCCCCTTTTAAGGTCTCGCGCCAGCGTTGCAGTGCGCAGCACTGCTCGCGCAGCGCGAGACCTCTAGAAAGGGCTTCTGAAAACGACCCACACGCTCGTGCGTGTGGTTTTGTTTTCAGAAGCCCTCATTGGCTGTAGCGTGCGTTTTTAGAAAAAGCGGCACGCGATTGGGCAAAGGCGGGCGCATGTCCCGCCTTCGCTCCTCCCATTCCCGACGGTGGCCAGAACGCGCAGCAGCGCGCGTTCGCCTCGCTGCCGCGCTCCCTGGCCCCCGCTCCTCTGTGGTGCGCGCGCACCACTGTTTACTACAAAAACAAGCATTTTTTTTAATGATTTTGGTGTGAATGAAAAGCGATCTGATGATGGCTCTTGTAATGGAACCGATCAGCAAGTGGGCGCCCAAGCAAGTGGTGGACTGGATGAAAGGTAAGCAGATTCCGCTGTGATTCGACTGCCCTGCCTGCGCCCGCATGCTGTTGCCGATTACTGTACAATATATCGTCATGCTGCCCTGCGCCCGACTTCTCGATTGTAGCTATGTCCCGGTGAATTGGGAAGGGACCCCTGTGTCTGAAGAAACGGGGTTCTGTTGCAGCTGTGGTTGGGAGCGTGCTTCGGGGCAGATGTGAGCATGCCGTCTTTTGCTTCCTCATATGAGACCCCATTGGCTTCGAGGGTCCAGCGAGCAGCGTGTGCACCGCATGTGATGCCAGTGGTGGCTCACACCCTGATCAGGTGTCTGACACGCGAGAATCGGGGAGTTGGTGGCAGTCTGAGGTGCAAGGCGCTTCCTAGCACGAGCTTGTCAGCGCCGCGGGCTCTCTGGGCTGTGGTTCCACGCGCGTCGCCGGCGTGCACAGGCTCGGGGGCAGGGCAGTCTTCTGTGTGTTTGGGATGTGCTGCAGGAAGTACGGACTGTCTGCCGGCAGCAGAAGCACGGACTATTTCTCTAGTTTAAATGGCGTGAGATGAATTTTTCTGTGGAGGAATACCCGGTTTTCCCGCACGTGAACTGAGGAGCGAATTTGATCTCGCCGTCCGGTTGACTTTGGGTGTAAAAATGAGGCTGACATTTTGGAATTGCCCATGCACGGCATTTTCCGTTTAACCTGCAAAAATGTGTGTTTTGTAATCAATAGTATATAGTGACCGTCTTCGAGCTCTCCCGACAATGCTCTGTCTTCTTTCTTCTGTACACCCCTCTCTCTCTCTCTCACACACACACTGTGACACACATATGTATATATATATACACACAGACACACATACTGAACACACTCGTGCACATAAAATCCCATAAACACACAAGCTGATGTGTGTTTAGCTGCACCGAAGATGAGTCCTCAATGACAGCCTCGTACAAAATACATTTAAAAAGTGCATAAAAAGGTATGGTAGCTGTGATTCTGAGTGCACTGGGGGCAGGGGCAGGTGGTCTGGCGACGAGGTCAGAGACGTGGCTAAAAAGAACAAAATATACTGCAGCTTTTTTGTTGGCCATTCACCTTTTGGTACATGGTACAAATGGAAAATATATTCCGAGCAACCCTTAGTCCGCCCTACTTTGTTTAACTCGTGCAAAAAGCAAACATATTGAATATCGTATAAAACAGCCTCGTACACAAAGGAGGAACAGCATATGAAACCGACGTGTAAGTGCTTTGATTTCCTCTCTCGAAGGTGTTATTTTCTTTTTGATACACGTGAAAGGTGTCATATTACCAATTCAGATGTGTGCGGTTTGTTCCCTTGCTGGAATAATGCATTTTGAAATAATTGTCTTTAGAAAATGTAGCAGGTATTCTAATAACAAGCATTTGCAATGCAATAGGTCTCGCATTATTAAAGTTTGAGCTATTGGTGTTGCATTATTTAGCAATGCCAATAGCTCAAACTTTAATAATGCGAGACCTATTGCATTGCAAATGCTTGTTTTTGTAGTTACAGGATTCACTTATCCTCTGCGGCACTTCCAATAGAAACAATGCTATGGCACTGTAAGCCTTTTTTCCAAGTGTGCAGATATTGCAGAGGTGTGACTTTCTTGACAATTACTGCAAAACCGAAAAAGAGTTTCATGAACGCCATCAATTTTTTAAAATTTGAGGAGTTTGGTATGAAAATAAACAGATATAGTGTTTGAGGCTAGGGGTTGTAAAAGTGCAATTTAAAAGTACACTTTCAGTGGTACGTTTCAATTTTTCTACATTTTAAACCTTGTAGAAATATACGGAGAACTGGAACGGCTGTTCTAGGGCATGTAGGATCCACCCATGTTTATTTTCCATGAGAGACGGGGGACGCCTGGATCCTTATAGACCATTGCAGAGGGTACTGAGATTGTGCTGCTCCACATTGAAATAGTTCTTAACAGCCTAGCATAGACCACTGCACTATTTGCCATAGGAGAGCTCTGCAGCGAAGGACTGTTTAGTTTGCCTGCTGTGCTTCTCAGGTTTGGCTCCATGTAGACAGTCTTTTTTAACATGCCATGCTGAGCATGGCATGGGTGTGAGTTATGGTGTGAATTGTGTGTTGCACACCATAACTGGCGAATTTCAGGTATTTTGCAGGTTTAGGCTAACTGACCTTTAACTGTGTTTTTTCACTGTATTTCATGTTTTTTTTGATGTACCACAATAACTTTCCTTGTACCCATTCTAGGTGTGATTGGCTTTCGGCTAGAACCTGCACCCAAAATATATGCAGATTCATCAAACAACACCACAGTTATTATTTATTATAATGTTTATTGCCCCCCCCCCCATTTATCTTTGCACACCTAGATGGAGTTGTTCAAAATTTGACATAACCAACAGAAAGCTAAACCTTTTAAACATCTGCCAATTATTGGGTGGGTTCATCAAATGGTACCAAATGTATTTGAAAATGAACACTCCTTTGACCCACCCCCTTGAAATGTGCACATCCTCCTTGATCGGCCTGCATGACAGTTAAAGAAAATGAATAGGTTAAAAATGCTAAGTCTATGCCAAATTTCATGCAGATCTATCCAACGGTGCCAAATTTATTAGGAAATAAAAAATATTTTTGACGCTCCCCCTTTTTCACTACCCCACTTCCACTGGATCTGTTCTAAACCGGATAAACCTGCACTGGGTGTAACTTGCTAAGAGTCTGTCACATTTTATACAGATTCATCAAACAGCACTGAAGATATAACAAATGAAAAGTATACTGCCCCCCCTTAATTTTGCCCCCTGAAGGGATGATACAAAATGTGAAATAACAATAGAAAGCCAATCTTTCCAAGCTTCTGACAACTTTTGTGCTGATTCGTCACACAGTGGCAATGTTATTACGAAACAAACACTTTTTTGCCTTCTTTGCTCTGCGTGACCTTAAATATACTATGAGGCGGCCAAACAGGCAGTCTCTGCCAAATATCGTGCAGACCCATCAAAGAGTGCCAAAGTTATTAGTAAATCAAAAGTATTTTTGACCCCCCCCCTTTTAACTTTGCCCATCTCCATCATATCTTCATGAAACTTGGAATATCTGCACTGGGTGTTACTAGCTAACTGCAGCCACATGTGATGCAGATTCTTCATCCAACAGTGGCAAAGTTATAAGCAAATTCCCGTTTTACTGCCCCCCTTTAAATTGCCCCCGATGAAATGGCACAAAACTTGACATACCAGTAGAAAACTAACCCCTTCAAGCTCTGCCACATTTTGTGCATATTCATCAGACAGTGCCAAATGTATTAGAAAATGAACATTTGTTTGTCTCCCTCCCTTTTTAACTGGGCCCTTTTGATATATCTACATAAATTTTACAATGCCAAGAGTGCCCCCTCAACAGAGAGACTGGGACCAAAGTGGTAGGTGGTAGGCTGGGGGGGTCCTTGTATTTTGCAGGGGGCCCCCTCAAGTTTCGTTACACCACTGCCAAAGAGACGATCTCAAGCTCCAATATTGCACTACCAAGATCATACACACTGTCCCAGCACTTCTGAGAGATCTCAGACTATATAATAAATGTACTGCCTCCCTGGGATATGTTGTTATATCACCACGCTAATAAACATGGCTGCTTTCTCTCAGCTACCTAAACTACTTATGTCTTTTATACGGCGCCTCACTTTCACTGAAATTATTGTGTGCCATTAACTGATTGTTCTCCAACACGTTGCAACATTAGCACCACAAACATATTCAGTCTTAAATAAATGAATAAATCAGCACCAAAAGGTGTACCAACACACTTGGGTGTGTAGATGTATTCATTTCAGGAATTCACAACATTCTCCCAAGTTTCTTCAGGGAACCTGTTTCAGTTGTAGCATTCCAGGTGTAATCCTGGTAAAGATTTGTGAATTCCTTTTACACATGTCAGGATATACCCGCAGTGCTAACGCACTTTGTATTTGTCTTTTTGTTTTTTTTCTTCAAGGGGAAAACCCCCCTTCCTCTCCACCCACAACATTTATGTGGATGTTCCCTTCTACCTCCCACCCTGGAAAAGGATTTATTCCACCCCCTGATGGGAGTAAATCTGTGCAATTTGCTTAAATGTGGAGGGGGGGAACATGATTGGAGCCTTTGTACAAACTTCCAGTATATTCCTGCTCTGGAACACCCACTCCCTACCCACAAGAGATGGGTTACTCACATGGAAACCTTTTTGTGAGAAAATCCATTTACATATGCCAACTAACTTTTCTGAATTGGAAAAATGGTTTAACACTAGTAATCCATGTTATTAGCAAGTGTAAGTCAGACTTATACACAGCAATAGTTTTATGATTGAAGTCCTCAATATTGTTCTTTCTGCAAAGAGTTTGAATTAGAAGATTGTTTTTGCCTTGTTAGTCTAATAAAGAATTGTGTCCCAGATTTACAAACACTTTGTGTCTCGTTTCTATTATTGTTTTAACACAAACCTGATGCAAAGTGTTGTAGTGGGATTTACAATCCAACGCAAATCACGATTTGTGCTGGATTGTAACCCAGAGTAATGCAAAGGTGTGCAACACGCTGCCTTTTGTTGCTTTGCGCCAAGGGGGTGTTCCATGGATGGTGCATGGGCATTTCCATGCAACCACCCATGAGTTTTGATGCAAATCCCTATCTACAAAGAACTGTAGACAGGGATGGATTGACACCAACATCCTGTGCCTCTTAAAAGCAGGAGTAACGAGGAGAAATGTTCCATTTTCTCCTATTTTCCCACTTTGCATGTGTGGTACTTTGTAGAGCACACATTGTGAAAAGCTGGGTTTCTGTTGCAGTAACCCCCCCACTTTTTGCCAGACTACTGATGCACTTTGACTTGATGTGCCCTAGGTCCCTGCCAATCAGGTTCCCAGGGCCTGTGTTATACCCAATTGGCATCTCTGGCCACCGGTCAGTCCCTGGTAAATGGTACCACAGGTTCCCAGGGCACTGTGACCAGGGAAGACCTCTAAGGGCTGCAGCACTTATTGTGCCACCCTTAGAGGCCCTGTACCATTACACTCACACACTGCCTTTGCAGGCTGCTTGTCTTGGTGCAAAACAAAGTGAAGAGTCGACATGGCACACATCCCTGTGTGCCATGTCTACAACCCACTGCCCTGGCATAGATTAAATCCCACACTGATGCCAGTGTGGGATTTAATGAAAAATGCACACAGAGGGCATCTTAGAGATGCCCCTGAAAACTAACCTACCACTAGTGTCCAGGCTGAGTGGCTGCTTTCAGCTGCCACCACCAGACATGTTTCTGGACCCCTGGGTCGAGAGCCTGCTGCTCATGGGGGCCTGAAACAATGCACATCCTGGGACGAGGTGCCAATCCTCCTCCCCCAGGATGGGCAGGGTTCACGATGGGGAAGCTTCAAAGACTTGCCGCCTTTGTGAGCTTCCCCAGGCCACTTGCTGCTTTCAGCAACTGGTCCCCACTGGTTCTGACCCCCACTTTGGGCGGGAGAACCGGCGGGAAAAACAAGTGAGGAAGAGAGGTGTGCCCACCTCTGCCAACTCCACCCCTCAGGTGGGGGAGGCGAGGTAAAGCACAAATCTCAGACCCCGCCATCTTGCAGATGGGGGGACTCAGCCAACCAGGGAAAGGCTTATGCCCCCCTCCCACTGGAGGGTGGCATAATAGGGGGTGTACCATTGGTCCCAACCTTTTTACCTACCTGCCACACCCCTAAATCTAGTATTTAGGGGCACCCCTGAACCTTGCTTCCTCAGACCAGAAGAAACTACAAGAAAAGAAGAAGAAGGACCGAGCAGCCGTGCCGAAGCTAACAAGAGGAAGAAGCCCACTGACTTGGCCCCAGCCCTACCGGCCTGTCTCCACCTCGAACCTGCTCCTACAAAGTCCCGGTGTGTCCTGCAGCCAGCAACCTCGAAAACCCTGGAGGACCTGCCTGCCTTCAACCACAAAGACTGTATCTCCCGTGAACACCGGATTTGTTCATCTCCAACCACTGGCTCCGGGCGGACACCGAGAATCCGCCTAACTCTGCACCCGCTGTCCACGGCCCGAGCTCGAGTGGGCAAACACCACAAGGAGGTCTCCCTGGCGATCCTAACCCGAGATCCGGCGACCCCTGACCTGCCTCAAACCTCCAGCAGACGCCTGCAGCCTAAATCCGGAAGGTCCCCCCAACCGCGACCAGGAGCTGGTAAGAAGATCCAACCCTAAAAGGCACCCCTGCACCCGACGGCCTACGGGCTTGGGTGGCCCAACTGACGGTGCCTAACCAACCCCCAACTTACCTCTTGAAGTGGTGGTCGCACCCAGAAGACCTTCGCCCCCAAGCCTGCAGTGCCTTTGCAAACCGGGGGTTCCCCATTGCAAACAACAGGGTGCCCAACGTCGAAACAGCACCCTGCACCCGGCTGCCCTAGTGCCGCTGAGGGTGCACCTTTGGTGCTACTTTGTTTCCCCATTTGCCCTGAGCTAAAGTCCAGGAGCTTTGCTCCCACAACCAAGTGGCCTGCTCGTCTGCAGCCACCAACCGGAGGCCACCTATCCCCCATTGGATAACATTGGGCCTCAGCACTCTGCACCCGGCCGCCCTAGTGCCGCTGAGGGTGTACAAGAGTGCATCCCTGACCCTGGGGGACCCCTGAGTCTACCCCCAGAACCTCAACTCCCACTACCGAATACTTACCCTAAAACCGATAACACTATTTTCCTTCATAAGATAACATTGACTGTTTTTCTTGGAAAAGTTTCTAAGTGTGGAGTTTGAAAACCTAAAGAAATTCTTTAAAATTGTACTAACAAAAACGATTTTACTTACCTGTTTACAGGAAATGTCCCAGTGTAGTATCCAGGTATACTACACTGAGTAAGAAAAGTAATCTCAAAAGTAACTTACCTGTAATCTTACTGAAAATCCTATACAAAGTATATGTACTGTATTTACAAAGCATTGCATTTCTCAGAAACAATACTGTAAGTCAAAACAAAGTGCATTTACAATTGCAATCCAAACTGTGTTACAAACTGTATATTTACTGCAAAGTACTTATCACTTACCTGTGCCAGGCTTGCTTGGTTCTAGGAAATAAAATAACTAAAAGAATATTTTTATACAAAAACAATTGGTCTGAAGTTCAGTCTTTGAGTGTGTGAATTTATTTGCTGACTAGGTGTGTACAACAAATGCTTAACACTGTCCTCTGATAAAGCCTTACTGCTCGACCACACTACCACAAATAGAGAGTAAGGTGCTATCTAACTTTACCCTTGCCTACCTTTGGGGTTCCACTGGACTCTGTGCACACTATACCTCACTTTGGTATAGTATATACAGAGCCAGCTTCCTACACACATACAAAGTGGAAAACATCTTAAAGCATAGTATTAGTACTGGAGGGGACCCCGTCCAACACAAAACCTATGCTTCCCACAGTGCACAATGGTGCAAGGGTGTCTGCATTGGCGCATGGCAGCATATAGTGCCCCAGCGCAGGGAGAGCTCAGAACAGCGCCACATCTTAGTAGAAATGGTGCTGTTCTGGTCTCTCCCATTCACGCAGGCTATTCTGCGCTTAGTGCTTAATTTGTAAAACAGTAAGTGCAAGGGCCCTTCTCAGGAGGCCACTGCTGCTTGCACTGCCCACTGACCCCTGCCAGCGCTGCCAATGACAGTATCAACAATTCAATTTAATTCAGAACATTTATAGAGCGCAAAGCTTCCTCCTGGGAGGTGTTCTGGTTATAGCGGAAAGCTCAAAGTAAGGGAAGGAACTATCAGCCTAGACACCCATTAGACAGGTGTCGAAGAGTAGGGTTTTCAGATTAAGTCTAAAAAACGATTCAGAGAGACTGCAATGCAAACTGAGTGCAATGTATGCCACAGTTTGGAGGCCTGGTAGGTGAAGGATCGCCCGCCTCTTCTAGTTTTTTGTATGTGGGGAACTTGGAGCAATTTGAGATCGTTAGATCTCAGAGCTCTGGAATGGAGGTAGGGCTTGAGTCTTCTCTTCAAATAAAGAGGACCTTTATGAGTGAAGGCTCTGAAAACAAAAGTGAGTGCCTCAAACTGGATCCTCTTGATGACAGGGAGCCAATTGAGATGCTGAAGGTGATGAGACACTGGCGAGCGCAAGGGGATCTTCAAGATAAAGTGTCCAGCAGAGTTCTGGATAATTTGAAGCCGTTGGATTAAGAAAGCCGCTAGACCCAAATATAAACTGTTAGCCTAATCCAGTTTGGCTGTAACCAGGGCATGGATGACTGTTTTTTGAGAGTCCACAGGAATGATCCTTCTGAAAGATTTGAGGGTAGCAAAACAAATAGAGGCTAGGGACTTAATTTGGTTGCTCAAAAGTGAGATTCACATCAAATTTTACCCCCAGGTTTCTGGCCATCAATCCTGGGGGAGGGAGCAGCACACAGTTCAGGTGGCCACCGTAGACTAGCCTCTGGGAAGAACTTGTTTCCAAAAAATGTAATCTCAGTTTTTTCTGAGTTCAATTTGAGGCAGATTCCCTCCATCCATTCCACCACTGCCTTCAGGAAGAGCTTGAAGGAGCCCAAGGTTACTGGTGCGTTTTCATGGAAGGACAAGAGGAGCTGGGTGTCATCCGCATAGGAGACCACCCGCACACCCCAGGACTCCACCAATTTTACAAGTGGCTCAAAGTAGATATTAAAGAGGGTGGGGCTGAGCACTGTACCCTGCGGAATGCCGCAACCCAGAGGTTTGGAAGAAGAGATGAAAGTTGGAAGGAAGACTGCAAGGTGGAAGGAAGACTTGCCTGAGAACGATCTGACAGCAAAGATTTAAGCCAAGGCAGAGCCTGGTCTCTGATACCAGTTCTCTCTATTCTATCAAGTAGGATGGCATGGGAAACCGAAGACAGATCCAAGAGCATCATCATCACTGGAAAGCTCTGATCAAGCTTTCCAACACATGTAATAACCATCACACTCCTACAAGTGTGACAATTCAGACTATTCCAGGCCACCAAAAGCTATGAAAATGGCTTTGGCAGCAGGTATTAGTCATTTTTGTTGTATATTGAATTATAAAACACCTGTTGTTGTTCTCTTTACATAATTACAGACAGTGCCACGATGTGGCGGACTGTCATAAGAGCCAGTGCTGATAATTAAGTGCTGGTGCCGACCACTAGAAACCACCAGCTCAAATAAAGCACTGCCTGCGCTGTGTAACTTCTATACAACTCTGGGACTGCGCATTATGTAGGTAGCAGCACCTCTTAATAACTAAAATATGTACTGTTGAGAATACACAGTGTCCGTTGATAGAGGTAATATCATTTCAACATAAACTTAAAACGTACACCCTTTATTTTTCTGCGCTCTATCTTGCTCTCCCTACGCGATCTCTTTGCTGCTTGATTAAATGACAGGCAATGTGCCTTGGAAGACAGCTCTTGTTCTCCTGTGTATTCGTCTCAGCGCTAGAGTTGCCCAAGCTCATGCTGGAGTACAGTGGCGTAACAATAGCCCCCGCAGTGCGGTGGGGCCCCGAGCTCCAGCCCCTCTGGTACTGTGCACGGGCAGCGGGCACCTGGCCTGAGAACTCCTGACAGGTCCGGAGTGTGGGGGGTGGGGGGGGGGCACCTCCAGGTACTTTGCAGGGGACCCCCTCAAGTTTCGTTATGCCACTGCTTGAGTATCTCTTCCAGTCTAGCTTTTTGCTTTTAAAAGGGCTGCAATTTCCAGGGAGCAAAGGAAAAGGAAAAAAGCTTGGCTGAAATAGCTACTCAAGCATGGACCTTGGAAATTTGCGAGTACTGGTTCCTGAGGATTTCGTCACCTTCACTTCACTTCACTCCACTCCGCCACAAGAAAACTGCCATTCTCATTTTTATTAGCAAATACCCTGCAAAGTACAGTTGACACTTCATTTTTAAAAATAAAGATGCTAGATTATCTTTTTCTTTCTTGATTTGCATTTTATTTGCGCAAGTGCAACATTTTTTAACATATTTGTATCATTCACAAAATTAGATTGCATCTAAGAAATTGGATTTACAGTTAACCATTTTCTTGCCCTTTAACAAGCGAGCATACCTGGCAGTCACAAACAGATCTACACTGTGTTTGTTTTTAGTAAAGGAGAAGTACTGTGGATTAGTGTATTGAACAGCAGCAGTTCGCATTTATGAAAATATACAGTTTGCTAGTTGGTCCCCAGGTATAATAATTAATTATATACAAATTGTGACAGTACTACACTCCCTGAGAATACCAACTTCCACCTCCTCTCAAAAGCAAACTTGCAAACACAGGATGAGGGCAGGGTATCGATGTGTTCGTTCCATTTCTAAACTGATGTTATAACCTGTGTCAAAATAGCTGTATTTAACTGTCATCTGAATACAGGAAGTGAAGTGATCAAGGCACTGGATGTTACAATTAATAACTTTAATTATACGAAAGAACACTGTCCCGTTTTCTGGTCTTTGGAAATGAAATGCTATAGTGAAGTAAAAGTGAACTTAAACCATAATTTTGGGGGGTTTATTGTATGTTAGACCCATTTCTATATCACTTAAACCAGTAGTTCTTAATCTTTTGACTTCTGTGAACCCCCACTTAGTTACTATTGGAACCTGGGACCCACACTGAATCATTATTGGAATCCAGGGACCCCACTGAGTCCTTACTGGAAGCCAGGGACCCTGGCATAAGCATTTCTGTTAATTTGGACTGCAAAACAATACACAAAAATACAAAAACAATCATTCATCAAACAAATACACAAATGATGAAATACTTTATTTAATCCACAAACAAATATAAAAAAAATCAAAATTTTAATTTTGATGAAAAGGTTGGAGCTTTTCAAAATTCAACTGAGGCCACTCACCATCCATACTGTATCTTTTTTGATGCACTTGCACTGCTCCCACTAATCAATCTAAGGATACTAACTTAATTTTTAGCCCTCAATTTTACATTTTGCTTCTGTATTTACATACATTTTATTAATCTGTTAATATTATTTAATTTTCTTAGCAGTCGCTTGGGTTCCCCGAACATCAGGTTAAGAACCACTGACTTAAACAATAGCTACCAGTGGTATAAAAATATGTGAGAGCATGTCATATCATAGAAATAAGCATCAATTTTGTGCCATGATCTGTAAAAATGGAGGAGCAATGAAAACTCCCTTTACCATCAAGCCTCACACATGTCCTAAAAGGAGCCATTTCATAAGTGACAACGTCAATGTTTGGAACGTATTGCAGGATATATATTTTAAAGTCATCTTAATGGAAATGGTGGTGATATACCTTTGTGAAAAGAATAACAAGTTCACTGTGTTCGAGTCATGGATTGACAACTAGTGATGCAATATAACCATGTCTTTGTTATGTAGGAAAATTTGTTGGAGACTCATGGTAGCTGCAGACAGTTGCCAATCATTGATACATCGATTATACACCTTGCATGATGGCTTTATACTCTCTCTGGTGTTCCACGAGCTTCAGAAAGACTTCATACTTCTTGTCATAAAACCTGCAGAAATGAAAAACAGATTGAGAACAGAAAACAAGTACAGTGTTGTTGGAATTCATGAGATTTGACATCTAGTTCATCTGAGAATAGTCCACACCCAATGGAAGTCAGAGAAGCCATGGAAGCAAATGCATTAGTCGTGGTTTTGCTTTCAGGACGAGGTATAAAATGGGGGTTCATATTAAATATACAGAGTGAGAGATTGCCCAGATTACTTACTGCTAATCTCCATTACGCTAAATTTCGGCATCCTAGTTCCACCAGTGAGGGGAGCCTTCACCTCGAGGCACTGAGGGAACAAAGAGGTGAAGGGTGGAAATCTTGAATTAATCTTAGCCACTGGTAACTACTCTGGGATGCAATCAAGTGCATTTTTTCTTGCCCACTACACCATCCAGAGACCTGCCATATGCAGATCAGCTTTGACCATGCTCCATTGGGAACAGTCTAGCCCCAATTGTCATCCAGATCCCCTCTAGATGGGAACACATACAACCCCAGACCGGTTTCGAGCTAGTTAATACTCATCAGGGAAGTATAGCTAGATTTTTATAGAGCAGTGAGCAGAGGACCTACATCTGGCCATACCAGTCACACTTAGGGTGTTGTACTGAGGAAACAAAAAGATGATTGATGGAATGCTTAAATTAATCTCTGCCAATCCTAATTACTCGGGCGGCATCCTTGTCCATAATGTTTTTGCCCATTATGCAATTCTAGCCTATGCGGTATGAAAAACAGCTTTGGTCCGGCTCTAATAGGCACAATGCAGCCTGAACTGCAAGGCCCTGAGTGACTGCCAGTGACAGAGATTATTAATCCAAGCGTTCCTTCAAAAACATTGTTGCTTAGTTCACCTGCAGACCATCCATTCAATTGTCCCTCCCCCACTCTCACTCTGGCTATAATTCTCTGTCTGTCTCAGACTACTCCTGAAAATACCAAGTAAACAGGGAGGCAAAAACTGAGGGGGTGAGATTCCAGGCCTGGGATGAGGAAGCTGAGACTTGTGTAATGAAGATTACCTTTAAATAATCAGGTTACCACATTGTCAGTCTGCCTTGTCACAGTCCCACCAAAGCAGTAGGATCCCTACAAACTCAGAAAGAAACCAACATGGAAGGCAGGAGAACTGTGGCATTGTGAGACTTTTTAGAAACACTTACCCAGAAGGGAGCACAGCTAATCTGTTTTTCGAAGGAGACCGATAAAAACAGGAAGGAAGTTGTCCAGGACAGTAAGTAAATTATAGCTCTATGGGAGGCGTTTTAGAAAAACAGAGAAGTTTTAAAAGGGGCAAGTGAACTCCCTGTCTACAGGGGAAAACTCACCTCACAGGTTAAGGCTGGTACACAGCGCTTAATTTGTGATGGTGCCTGCCGGTGCTTAGCACAGACTTCTATTTGTAAACACCACCACTTATTTACGCCAGTCTGCTTCAAGGTGGTGCTGTCTGTATATTTCTGAGCAGAGCTCATGGGAACAATATCCTTTAAAAAATGTATGCATGGGCACAAGTCAACTTACAAAGTTAGGTGATCTGGTTTAGTCAAAACATCACACTTGGAATGCGCAATAGCTGGCGTTTGGCAGTGCTGGCAGGGACAGTGGGTACAGCCAACCAAGGTGGCCTCCTGAGAAATACCTGGGGTCCTGCCACATACATTTTTACAAATTATGCACTGCTGGTACAAGGGAGGACAGGAAAGGAATGGGCCAGAAAATAGGTCGAGGCACCAACACAAAAATGGCCCCTAATAGTGAATTAGATAGCTAAAAAATGGACCACCTTTGCAACTCGGAGCAGTTTTGATTTTGTGAAGGCATGCTCTACAGACGTTTGCAAGGAATGGGAGACTGCATGTGTTTGCGCTTGCTGCAATGTCTGTGGTAATATCGGGGAAATCAATATTAAAAACCAGCCCACTTGACCATAAACCAGGCCCACACACAGCCAAAAAAGGGTCTACACCCTGACCGAACAGGCCAGCTCTCTGTACACTGCGAAATTGCCCAATAGGCAGTCGGAGCCTGAGATAAACTCACTTGGTGGTTTTAATTGATTTTACATGTACCACTAAATTCGACCTTTAACATTACAGTAACTCAATATTTCAGAAACACAAACAAAAGCTTTACAGGTATTATAAATGAGGACACCTGGGCTATAGCTTTCATTTTACATAGCTCTTCTAACTTTCATGATGAGATCACACTTAATAAAAGTTTATGTATGAAATAAATTATGAAAAAATATGGTGAGCAAAGGGAAGAACAAGAGAGAAAGAGAGCGCTGAAAAGACAGGGACATGGGAAATAATAAGAAAGAAACAGTGGGGTAAAGAAGACAAAATAAGTGAAAGAAGAGAGACAGAAAAAGGAAAAAGGAAAAGAAGATGAAGAGAAAAGGTGAGGGTAGAGAAATGGTAGAGGAAAAGGAAGAATAAGAGGGTGTGGGTATAAAGGCGAAAGCAGGGAGGAAGGAGGAGAGAGATTACAGAAGAAAAGTGTAGGTAAAAAATAAGAAAGTGGCAGAAAGTACACAAAGGTGGGAATAAGGAAACAGAGACAGAAGGAACAGAGAGGGGGAAGAGAAGAACGAGTATAAGTGAAGGGGAGCATGATAAAGAGTGGAAGTGAAAGGAGGAAGCAAGCGAAAGCAATGATATAGAAAGAAAAATCGGCGGCCAAGACAGAGCTGGGCCCAGGAGATAGTAGTAAAAAGAAGCGGATGAATATAGGGAAGTAATGACAGTATAAAAAGAGACTGGAAAAAGAAGAATAGAATGAAGAAGAAGATGGAAGAAGAAAAGGGGCACCAGAAAAAGGACTGGGAGGATCAATGGATGAGAAAGCATAAATATAGAAGTGAAAGACATAAATTGTGGAAAGAAAAAACTGAGGCAAGGCGCAGAGTTTAAAAGTAGTAGTTGGGGTATTTGGAAGGTAGAAGACAAAATGAAAAAGGAAAGAGTGGAAAGGAATAGAGGACACAATGTGAGATAAGTAAGAGGTGAAGAAGGAAAGAGAAGAGTGGAGAAAGAAAAGAAAAAGTGTGGATGTGGGGTAACAATGAAAGCGACTAGAGTAGAGTTAAGGAAGAGAAGGAGCGTGGAAAGACAGAGATAAGATACGAAAGACAGATTTTGGAAACTGCCAACTCATGATTTGCAAACACCGTGGAAATGGGCAAAGTATATATGTAGTGGCATTGGAGAAACGGGCAATAACAACATTGAATTAAATGCATTATTTGTCACACGATTCCACACAAATGAGTTGGATGATGAAATCGCCAGAGGTAAAGTTGTTTTTTAAGTAGTTTTATATTTGGTTTTGATCAATTTTTCTAAACATCTATGGACAGAATACCCGACTCAGCCCCACCACTGCACTTTAAATTGGTGTCCAAATCCTGCCCAGCTGTGACCAATATCACTGGATGAATTGGCTTTATAGTGCACAGGTTAGCCATTGTTTCTTCTTAAAATGTATTTCTGTGAAAGTCTGTGAAGGGCCCCTAAACTCTACATTACCAAATTGTGTATCATTTTACTGGTCAAACTTGCCCATGCTTTCACCAATAACGTTTAGGGCAAAGACCTATGACGGCGGGTGTGTTTACAACACAGATCCATCTACAAGCCAGCATGCTTACAAGTAATTGGTAGGAGAACTTTGCAGGGAAGATGACATTCCTGTCTGGGTGGGATGATGGGTTGGTTTAAAGACTGATCATGTTGGATCACGTTGTATCCAACGTATAATAAGACAGATATTAATTTGAACATTTATTTAGCCTTAAAATCTAGACAGCCTAGCGGCAGACAAATCTTCCAGTCTCTCTTTCTGCTTTTCTCAACTTCAAAAATAGAACATGTCTTACTTTATTAGCACAGGACTCTGTCAAATGTTTAATAAATTTCAGGACAATCAGCATTTAGTGCTATATAACATCAAAGGGGAAATTAGCTTAATTAGCTGCTCATAGTCCAGAAAAAATATTTAGTTAGTTAAGCTGAATAAGGTCTCCTCTGACAACTCCTACGCCATGGCCAACTGGCATTGGTCTTAGGTAATCTCTTCAAGGTGATTGATCGTTCCCTGTAATGAAGGAGATAGGGCAGAGGCTGAAATGGGAGGGAACTACTGGGATCAGCGTTCTTGTAGCTTTTTTAAAAATTAATACCAACAAGTTCCTATACTTTTTAAAAAGACGCATTATCGAACGTGGTGTCAGGACAGACGATCATGCCATTTTTGCTATAGACATTACGAAAGAAGGAGTGGAGTGCACATGGCTCTTACCCTGGAGCCCAAGACCATGGAGGCTCTCATAGTGCTGGGCATACGGATTCCCGTCCCTTCGTTCCAGCAGAGTGTACATGTTACCAGTGGAGGCCGGCATGGCACGTGGGTGGCGAGGCGGGCGCGGGGGTGGGTGGCGTGTTGTGCGGGGGTGGCACATATAATTTTTTTTTTTTAAACGTACCTTGCCGCCGGGTCCCGCGTTTCTGCTCCTGCTCTCCTCGAGGAACACGAGGAACAGGAAGCAGGCCCCACTGACCAATCACAATGCTGCGATGCAGCTTTGCGATTCGTAAGCACCCAGGCTTCCCTAACCAATCGCAATGCTGCAGTGCAGTGTTGTGATTGGTCTGAGCGTTCTGGTTGGACGCTCAGCCAGGGAATGGGGGCCTGGGGATGTTCTCCACCCAGGCTGTAATGCAGCCTGCATGGAGAACAGGGAAAGTGCGCATGACTGTTTAGGGCGGCCCAAGAGGGCCGACTAAACAGTCATTGCGCACTTAGGAGTGGGAAAACCAGTCCTCCCCTGCCCTGCTCCGAGAGCAGAGCAGCCCCGCCCACCCGCCTGCCAGTCCGCAAAGCAGCACGAAGCATAAAGTTATAATAACTCAAAGGTATTATCATTTTATGTTTCTTCGCACTGCTTAAAAGCAGTGGTGCGAGGCTACTCTGCTATAGCGGAGGAGCCGCCACTGCATGTTTCAGCATTAGCGTTCTAATGTGCCATCTTCCCCACTACTCTGAATCACTGGTGATTGCCTTCGAATCAAAAACTGGGACTGCTTGTGTAACATGCAAAATCAATGTAAGCTGTAGAAAGCACCATGTCATATTTCAGTTTTTAAACTAGGTCTGAATTTATCTCCAGCAGCTTTTGTATTCTGAGGCTTGTAGATTTTGTTTTTTATTTCATAGCTATTGATCAGTGAATTTTTTACTCTCATGGCTTTTTCTATCTACACTGCCCATGCTGGCCCACGATTGTTGTTATCACTTGCTCTAGCCCCAACAGCTCGGAGTTCCACATCACTCTAGTGCTTAATCTGTAAAAAATTAAGTGCCATGCCCCAAGGTATTTAAAACAGGTGTTTCACACAGGTCCACTGCAACTGGCCCTACCCAAATGTCACTTTCAACTGGAGGTTTAAGTCCTAGTTGTATCAGGTTTTGAAGATATACTAAGTACTAAAATAAGTTACTTACTTCGGTAATGCCTTATCTGGTAGAGACTCTATCTTGCTGCAGATTCCTTACCTTAGAATACTCCCCCGGCATCAGACTGGATCCAGAAATTTTTGAACAGTACATCTGAGCACCGGCAGGTGGCATAGTCGGCTCCACATCACCGTCATCCATGTTGGAAGTTATGTGTGTGGTGCATATATAGATGCCACCACAACGCTCTGACATCAGGTTCATTTTGTGACATTTCCACACCTGAAGCACGGAGCCACAACAGAATACTGATGGACCACTGTGCAGACAGTAGGGACCTACAAGGGTTACCCTACATTGGGAAATCAGTTTGCTGAGCAGGGAGTTACCAAATGTAAGTAACTTGTTCATCTGGTAGAGACTTCTAGCTCCATATTCCTTACCTTAGAATAGATACCCAAGCAATACCTCCAAGGAGGGGGGGACTGCGGACAGATTTAGACCAGAAAGTCCTGAAGGACCGAACGGGCAAAGTGCCAGTCATGGCAGACCTGTCTGTCAAGGTAGTAGTGTTAACGCAGTTGCCGCAGTCTTGGCTCTGGTGGGTTGCTTCTTGGCCAGATTAACAGATTTTACTGCAGAACACAATCCATATTGAGATGGATGCACTGCTCTGCACTGTCTTTCGTTTCTTCTCCCCCATGAACCCAATGAAGAGTTGATTGTTCACCCGGAACTCTTTGGTACGTTCAATGTAGAACACAAACACTCTTTTTGGGTCCAGGTGGTGGAGTCTCTCCTCCACTTTGGAAGGGTGATGGTCTGGCCTACATGATAAGATGTCACTACTTTCGGGAGGAAGGCAGTACGAGATCTCAAAACTGGTTTGTCTGGGGAAAAAGTCGTGTAAGGAGGGTGCACAGAGAGTGCCTGCAGTTCACTAACCCTCCTGGCTAATGTAATTATCAATAGAAAAGCCATTTTAATATCCAAAAGCCGTTTTGATATTCAAAAGGACAAATAGTTAAAATAGTCAAGAAGCATCTCACAACTCACAACCCACCTCGAACTTTACCATCTTCTAGACAACACTCAATCAGGATTCAGAAAGAACCACAACACTCATCCTACTCGACCTCTCCACGGCCTTCAACACTGTCTCCCACATCACCCTCATCAGAAGACTTCACAAGATTGGCATACAAAAATCCACTTTTAAATGGATCTGTTGCTTCCTCACTTAAAGAACCCAAAGGGTCAGGCTGCCACCTTTTACATCAGAATTCAAGAAACTGATATGCAGTGTCTCACAGGGATCGTCCCTCAGCCCCACTGTTTTTAACCGATACATGACACTGCTTACCAATGTCATCCCATCATCCAAGACATCCTGATCATCTCCTATGCTGATGACACCCAACGTATCCGCTCCCTGACAGAGAGGACAACTTCCACCAGACCCAACTTCACCAACTGTATGACCATGGTAGCAGACTGGATGCAATCAACTGCCTCAAGCTCAACTCCAGTAAGGCGGAAGCACTGGTGTTTGGCAGTAAGACCTCCTGGCCGTCAGAGCTAGGACAAACACCCACTGACCACGCAAGAAATCTAGAGATCATCCTAGACTACAAACTCAACATGACGACTCAAGTCAAGGCAGTGTGCACCTTCTGCTTCTACATCCTATGCATGCTGCGAAAGATCTTCAAATGGTTGCCTCAGGACCCCAGACGGACCATTACACAAGCACTCATCACCAGCAGGCTGGACTAGGGCAAAACACTCTCTACGGCGGAACCGCAAAGCAACTCCTCCACAGGCTCCAGACCATGCAGAACACCGGCACATGATTCATACTCCACCTCACATGCCGCACACACATTACACCACACCTCAGGAAGCTTCACTGGCTCTCCATTCACAAGCACAGCCAATTCAAACTTCTCACACACACATACAAAGACCTACACAAGACCAGAGTAAGTGAACAGCCGCATACACTTTCACCAACCCACCAGACACCTATGCTCTTCCTCACTCACTCGCACACACTCCCCACATCTTTAAAAGCAAAACTGGAGGTCGCTCATTCTCCTACATCGCACCCAAGACATGGAATTACCTCCCTCAACACATCAGAGCCTCCTCCTCACTTCTTGAGTTCCGCAAGAAGCTGAAGATCTTGCTCTTCATATAAGCACCTTGGGGACCACACATCTACATACCTGCCCAAGCGCCTGGATACTCTCTCGAGTGATTAGTGTGCTATACAAATCAACATAACTTAACATAGTATAGAGGACAATTGCGCAAGGGCTCAAAGGGCGAGCACATCAGGAAAGTCAAAACTAGGTTCAAGTCCCATTGGGGCATGATGAAGGGTTTTGGAGGGAATATGTGTTGTAGTCCTTTTAGGAAACAAGTCACAGCAGGGGAGTCAAAGAGGGAGGGCTGATCCAGAAACTGCAAGAATGCCAATATGACTGACAGATACCCTTTAACTGTGCCCAAAGCAAAGCCTTGCTGATGAGAGAACAAACATAACCTCAGACAAAGGTGCAGAAATGGGGTCCCAACGGCAGGCGTATACTATCTGGTTGCCAGAGTGACATCACAGACTTCTGTAGGGAGGTCAAAAACTGTCAACTGCCGCGCTCAATCTCCATGCATGAAGGTTGAAGTTACGCAGGTTTGGGTGCAGGACCTTGTTGCTGTGACAGTAGATCCTCCCTCCTCCCAAAGGAGCAGCCTATTCTGAAGACTGATGCTCATGCTCTCCGTGCCCAATCCGGGGCCAGAAGAATGACTTGGGCCTGGTCGGTCCTGATTTTCTTGAGAACTTTGGGCAGAAGCGGATCGTCAGAAATGCGTACTGGAGGCCTGAGCACCACTCGAGACGAAAAATGTCTTAGAGAGAAAGTGGCCTTAGAAACTCCAGCGAGTAGATGTGCTGACATTGTGTGTTCTCTGCAGTGGTGATTAGATGTAACCAATGTTCTCCCCAATTGCTGAAGATACCTAGTACTATCTCAAGACGAAGGTGCCATTTGTGATCTGCTAGGCTTTGAGGGCTGGGTTTTTCCACTCTGGCATTCAGAGAACCTGCTGGACCACAAGGAATATGTTCTGACTTTCCTGTCATGTCCAGAGACACAAGGCCTTTTGACACAGGGTCCACAACCCCACCCCGCCCTGTTTGTTGCCATACCACATGGCAGTGGTATTTTCTGTGAACACCTGAACCAGTCTTCCCTTGTTAAAATAAAGAAAGTCTTTTAATGCCAGGCAAATCGCTCTCAAATCTAACAGGTTGATATGGAGCCAAGACGCCGCCAATTGGGACAGAAAAGTCCTCTTCATTGTAACGGAGGTGCACCCCTGCCCTGAGTCCCTGAATCCCAAATGCTGATTTTTGTTGTCATAGGCAAACATGGACCATGCGTGTGCACCATGACATAGGCCTATTTCAAAGAGTGCAGTCTTGTTCAACCGGGAGGGGTGCCCAAATGTTACCCTCACAGTGGTGGAAGGTTACTGCCTTTGCCAGGAGTTAAGCAGCATAAGTGCAGTGGTGACAGCATACCATGTAGTGATCAATAGGAGTGAACAGCTCATTTTTAACCTGTGTCACTAGAGTGAGGCCTACACACACACTCACTTTTTAAACGTTCAGCTGCTTTGTGCTTAACTCAGCCTTGGCATACATCACGTTGGTGGAAGTGTTGCAAAGCACAGAAGTGGTGTACCTGCTCTGGGTGTATGTGTGCCTGCGGCGAGTGCCAAACAGGCATAATGTAGTACTGAGTACTGCATGCATGGTGTATTCATGTGCTGGAGGTGCATGTGCCTATGAGTGGGACCGTATCTGAAGAAAATAGTGCTTTGCAGCGCGTACCTTTCACAGGCGCACAGGTGCATCTCCAAAAGCTCGTCAGCTCAATGGCTCAAGGGAGCCTTTTCAAACAGAAGGGGGATAGGAGCACACTGCTTCACCTCCCAGCACAGTTCACCCCTTAGCATTATGGTAAATGCAGTTCAATTTAAATGCTTACTTGAGTTTTTGCTGAAGTGATTCACCAAAGTTGATGCAGGTTAGTGCTGTCAATCTCTAGGCACATGTGTTTCTGGATATTATCCTTCATCAGTAGAGATAAAAAACGAAATTTATCTAGGATTGCTGAGCAAGCTGCCACAATCCTTTCAGGTCTCAGTACCTCTCACAGGCGCATCTCCAAAAGCTTGTCAGCTCAATGGCTCAAGGGAGCCTTTTCAAACAGAAGGGGGATGGGAGCACACTGCTTCACCTCCCAGCACAGCTCACCCCTTAGCATTATGGTAAATGCAGTTCATTTTAAATGCTTACCTGAGTTTTTGCTGAAGTGTTTCACCAAAGTTGGTGCAGGTTAGTGCTGTCAAACTCTAGACACAGTGGTACAATACATGGAGGATACAGTACTGGGCAGTGCGTGAGTGCTGTATGCATGCTCTTGGCGTATGTGTGCCTGTGGATGGTACAATACATGGAGGGACCTGGGTTCCATTTTGGGAGACCCAGGCCTGCATGCTGAAACAAGAAGTAAAGGTAGAGAGATCCCTCCAGACAGATTTGTGGATTGCTGCAGTCCTGTAAGTTGGGTGCGACGCACATCAGGGAGGGGAGGACCAGGTCTCCCCTGTACACTTCAAAGGGTGCTCTTTGATTCAGTGAGTGGTCACAAGGAATGGGCCTTGGCACAACTCAGGAAGGAGATGGGTCTTATAAGAGAATCATAAAGAGTAGGGCTGGGGGCCCTGGGCTAACATTTTGAGGCACATATCACTTTGGCTGACATCCAGGTGTGACCTCTAGTCAAGTCAAGTCAAGTCAAATAACTTTATTCGGTTTCAAAAAGAAAACCATAAAAGTGCATAAAATCAGAAGTACAGTTTATAATTTCAATGGCCTATTTACAGAACAACGTGGAAGGCAAATCATACAGTTCAATTATTAAAAGAGTAATAAGTAGAATAAAAAGAATACAATCCTTAAAAATCAATCTTAAACTAGACACATAGAATGTACGATGACAATTCTAGCTAATCCAGTTCGGCTACAACTACTAATACCGTTTCCTAATGGCAATTGCAACTTTGATAAAATTAGAATCCCCAATGCAAATATCAGCTGTAGCCAAAGAATGCAAATGATTAAAACCATCAGTATAAAAACATGGCCTAATTTCTTTTAAAATTGGGACTAAAAATGTTCTCCTGGGCTCTTTACATAGAGTACAAAATAGTATAAAGTGCGATGTGCTTTGGACTGCCAAATTGTCACTAGGGCAAGGCACCAAGTTATCTGCCCACCCAATTTGTTTCGGGAATGCTACTAGAAAATGCAAGGTCAATAAACGGAATCTTGTTAAATAAAAACGTGTCTGAATGTTTGTAGTGAACGTTAAATAAAATTGTTGCTGAGCGGGGAATAAACAAAGAGGGCCTGCTACCTCAGGTTGAGAATGGAGAGTATTTGCCCCTATGGAATGCACCTCTTTTATGATCTTTTTCGCATTCTCATCGGTACTGGTTGGGCAATCAAAATAGTGTCCCAGGCCTAACTTATAAAAGCTATCCCTGACAAATCGAAGCCAGGGGATAGTTAGTGCACCATCGAGTAAGACCTCCGACCCTCGGTCTAGGTCCACTCTCTCCCCACTGCTCCGCTGTGCCGTCTCTTGCCTCCAGACCCCGACCTCCTCCTTGGGAGGTTCGAGGCTGCTGCCCGCTCCAACTGGGACCAGACTGCCTCCAACCACCGTAACCTTCTCAGCTGCTTTTTTTTTTTCTTAATTTTTTCCCTGTTGTGCCACTGTTATTGTGCCCATCTGTGTCTTGCTCTAATTCCACCACTGTTTTTATTTTCTCGTGCCTGCCTGTTCCTTTTGCCTTTCGCCGCTGCTGCCCCTGCGGCCCCGCCCCCCCGGAATTCCACCCCGGAATTTCCCCCCGGAATTCCCCTGCTCCCGCCTCCCAGCCTCTCCTCCCTCCCACCTCCCCTACTTAATGGCAGCCGCTGCGCGGTCGCGCTGAAGGCGCGCCAAAGGCAAGCCCGTCTGCACCCGTCCGCGACCCGATCGCGGCCAGCGCCAGGAACCCTGGACCTCCCACTACCCATCGCTACGACACCACCACCCTCCTCGCACTTAACCCTGGAAGACTTAGAGAATGCCAACAGGCCTCGCCGAACTCGACCCACGGCCAGTTCTCCTGCCTCCACTGCCGCCAGACCCTCACCGCCACCCCGGCCTCCAACACCGCCGACGCCAGCACCGGCGACACCCTAAAATGCATCCTCCTCAACATACGCTCCGTACACAAACACGCCATGGAAATCTGGAACCTACTCGACTCTCTTTCGCCCGACATCGCCTTCTTCACAGAGACCTGGACCAACGCATCCTCCGCCCCCGACATCAGCACCGCCATCCCAGACGGATACAAGATCCAGAGGAAAGACCGCCCTAACCACCCAGGAGGGGGCCTCGCCATCGCCCACAAGAGCACCCTCCGCCTCACCACCTCCAGCGAAACCTTCCCCTCCGCCGAACACCTGCACTTCAAGATCCAGAGCACCCCCAAAGCCACACTCCGAGGAACCCTCGTCTACAGACCCCCCGGCCCCCGAACACCCTTTGCCACCACCATCACCGACTTCATCGCACCCCACGCGATCGCCTCAACAAACTACATACTCATTGGAGACCTGAACTTCCACCTCGACAACCCCAGTGACCCCAACTCCACTATCCTTCGTGACAACCTCGCCAGCATCGGACTTAAACAACTCGTCAACACACCGACCTACAGAGCAGGACACACCCTCGACCCCATCTTCGCGGCAGGAAACAGCGTCCATTTCAGCCACACAACGCAGCCGCCATGGACCGACCACCACTGCGTACACTTCGCCATCAACAAACCCAAGGCACCCAAACCAGCCCCACGCCCACCACGAAGGAACTGGAGCAAGGTTACTGACGAGCAACTTAACTCCACCCTCAGCCGAGACAACCACACCTGGGCACCCGACGCAAACAGCGCAAACGACGCAGCCAGAGAACTCCACACCTGGATCTCCAACTGCGCAGATGAGCTCGCCCCTCTACGCAACCCCGACAGACAACGCCCCAGGAAAGCCGCCTGGTTCACAACCGCTCTCCAAGAAGCCAGACGCACCTGCAGATGCCTGGAGAAGAACTGGAGAAACACCAAGACAACCGAAAACCACACCACCTACAAGGACGCCATGACGGACTACCACAACCAGATCAGAGCCACCAAAAGGAACTTCATCCACAACAAAATCCTGGCCAACTCCACCAACTCCAAGGAACTTTTCAGTGTCATTCAAGAATTCACCAACCCACGCAGGGAAGCCACAGACATCACCCCATCCCAAGACCTCTGCGACAAGCTTGGAACCTATTTCCACCTCAAGATCAAAAACCTCTACGACAACTTCATCGACCATCCACCAGGTGCCACAGACGGCCCTCCGCCCCCCAGAAACACCAGCCAGCCCACCATGTCCAACTGGACACCGATCACGGCCGAAGACACCGCCTCGACCATGAAAAGCATCCATTTGGGGGCCCCCACCGACCCCTGCCCCCCTCATATCTACCACAGAGCCGTGGCCGCCATCGCACCCAAACTACAATGCACCATCAACACCACCTTCAAAACAGGCACCTTCCCAGACGACTGGAAGCGCGCAGAAGTCAGACCCCTGCTCAAGAAGCCCACAGCTGACCCCACCGACCTCAAGAACTATTGGCCCATCTCGCTCCTCCCCTTCGCAGCCAAAGTTGCAGAGAAAACAGTCAACAGGAAACTGACACGATTCATTGAAGAGAACGCCGTCCTCGACCCGTCCCAATCCGGATTCCGAAGCAACCACAGCACAGAGACCGCCCTACTCGCCGCCACAGACGACATCCGCACCCTCCTGGACCAAGGCCACTCCGCAGCCCTCATCCTACTCGACCTATCAGCGGCCTTCGACACCGTCTCCCATCGCACACTAGTCATCAGACTACACGACGCAGGCATACAAGGAACAGCCCTGGACTGGATCCGATCATTCCTCACCGGAAGAAGCCAAAGGATCAGACTCCCACCGTTCCTCTCCGACCCCACGAAAATCACCTGCGGAGTCCCACAGGGTTCATCACTGAGCCCCACCCTCTTCAACATTTACATGGCCCCTCTCGCAGCCATCGTCCGACAACACGGTCTCAACATCGTATCCTACGCCGACGACACCCAGCTCATCCTCTCCCTCACCAAAGACCCCACCACTGCCAAACTCAACTTGCAGAAAGGAATGCAAGACGTCACAGTCTGGATGACCAACAGCTGCCTGAAGCTCAATGCCGAGAAGACAGATGTCCTCGTCCTCGGTACCACCCCTTCTGCATGGGACAGCACCTGGTGGCCGACCGCCCTTGGAAGCCCACCTACCCCCTCAGACCACGCCAAGAACCTCGGCATCGTACTCGACTCATCACTCTCCATGAACCGACAGGTCAACGCCGGCACCTCCAGCTGCTTCAACACCCTCCGCATCCTCTGCAAGACCTTCAAGTGGATCCCCCCTGAGTCAAGGAAGACAGTCACCCACGCACTCATCACCAGCAGACTGGACTATGGAAACGCACTCTACGCCGGCATCAACAAGTCCCTACTCTGCAAACTCCAGACAGTACAGAACACCGCCGCCAGACTCGTCCTCGGCATCCCCCGACACGAACACATCAGCCAACACCTACGAAGTCTCCACTGGCTCCCCGTGGAGAAAAGAGTCACTTTCAAAATCCTCACTCACGCCTACAAATGCCTACACAACAACGGACCCAAATACCTCAACGACAGAATCAACTTCCACGTACCCAAAAGAAACCTCCGATCTTCCAACCTCGCACTGGCCAAAACCCTGCGCATCCACAGAGCCAGAGCAGGCAGAAGATCCTTCTCTCACATTGCAGCCAAGACCTGGAATGAGCTACCGGCAGACATCAGACGCGCCCCCTCCCTGAACACCTTCAGGAAGACCCTCAAGACCTGGCTCTTTGGCTAAACAGATCTGCGGACCTCCCCCCCCTCAGCGCCTTGAGACCCTCACGGGTGAGCAGCGCGCTTACAATTCCCCGATTGATTGATTGATTGATCGAGGTTAAGACAATCTTTTATAATCTCTCTGGAGAATGCCAGCTCTTCTGATAACCAAATTTTGGCCCATAAAAGTAAGGGGGCAATATTTATACAATCTTCTACAAAGTCAAGCCCCAACTCATAGTGACAAAAGCTTGTGGGGGCACTATTTGGAATCATCAGTAGCATTCTTATAAATTTATTTTCCATGATTTGCAACTGGTGGCTGTGATAATACCCCCATACACCTGCACCATATGTCACCACAGGTACGCATTTGGCTTTATATAGTGTCTCGGTCACCGGTTTATGTTCCAATTTTGAGGCAAAGTCCCTCAACCACCCTACCTGCATTGTGCATCCTTGTGGTGACAAGCGGATCCCAATTCAGTTTATTGTTAAAAAGATTCCCTAGATAATTAAAACTATTAATTTTATCAATCCTCTTCATACCCACGGCATAATTTCTAGATTTAGTCTCTTTAGGCCCACAGACCATAACGTATGATTTTGTAAAATTAACCTTTAGGTCGAGCGACAACATAAAATCAGAGAATGCATTAAGAGATTTTTGAGGGCCATTTGCTGTTAAGGCCATTAAAACAGTATCATCCGCATAAGAAAGAAGTGGGATCCAGGTCCCCCTAATACGTGGACAATCAAGATCTTTATCTGACAAGAAAGCATCAAGGCCATTGGTGTAAATTATAAAAAGAAAAGGGGCTATGATGCATCCCTGCCAGACACCCTCTGTTGATGCAGTAGGCCTGGTTTTTTCGCCTTTGGCGCCATATGTAATAGTTACAGATGCGGAGGCGTGAAGCCTACGGAAAAGAGAGATCAAAGGTTCCTCAACTCCCATTTTCCCCATCAGTGCCCACAACTTATCCCGATTTACAGTATCAAAAGCACTGGACAAGTCCATGAAGGCCAGATGGATAGAACCCTTCCTGGCCTTCATGTACTTGTCCATAATCAGGGACAAGTTGAGGCACTTTTCAGTAGTACCCATGCCCCTCCTAAAGCCATACTGTGATCTTGCAATCACCCCTGTGTCTGTCGCCCAAGTTTCAAGTCGTGCAAGGACAACCGTTCCCAGCAACTTTGCCGTAGCATCAATAAGGGAGATTAGCCTATAGCAGGAGGGGTCACATCTGTTACCTTTTTTAAACACAGGGACCACTGTAGCCTCCTTCCAGGATGCCAGGATAGGGCCGGTCACCACTGCTTTAAACACGTTGGTCAATAATGGGGCCCACAAGTTAGGATTGATTTTAAAAAGATCTAGTGGCACTCCATCCGGGCCAGGGGCTTTCATACTAATTACTTTGGCTATGGCTTCCTCAACCTCAGCTACTGAGATTGACGCACTTAGGCGAAAGGCCGAGGTTAGATCTTGGGGCAAATCCTCACTAGGGACCTCATATAGGCGGCCTTTGGGATTAAATATGGCCGCATAGTGGGCTTCCCAAACATATCCCAAAATCAGGGAATCCATCCTGCCCAACTCCCCATTGAATAATGGGCGATTTATAACTTCCCAGAAGCTTTTCGAATCCTTAAGGGTACTCGCCCTTTCCAAATCATCCCAGGCTGAACGCCTCAGTTCATCTTTCCTCAGCTTCACTATACTTTTGTATGCCTTCTGTGCATACTTAATCTGAGCCCTATCTCGGGGGTGTGCGTGCAATGCCAGCTTTAAGGTTTTGTGTGCTCTTGTACATTCCACATTAAACCACCTTATCTCCAGGGGGTCCCTCACCTTAATTGTCTTGGTCAAATTTTTAGCTACATCCGAACAGATCAGTTGAAATTCCTGGATAATCTCAGCTGGGGGCAGGTCGTAAATTAAGCACTTCACAATTGAGTCATAATTAGTTCTAACAGTTTTTGCTTCAAACTCAATAGGATTTACTTTATTCCATTTAAGTCTTACTCCTTTATTAGGATTAAAAGAAACGTTATAACCAACAACGTTCCCCGGCTGAGCTATTATACTAAGGGACGCTATAAGGGGATTATGATCGCTCGCACTATTTGGATCCACCTCAAAGTCACCAATGAGTGGCAGGAACTTTCGTGATATGAACATAAAATCAATAAAACTCTCCCTACCTCCATCAACATAGGTGGGGCACTGTATTGATAATAGAATTTAGAGCCTCTCCCTGGAGTGTATGGTTAAAATGCACCAGGGGCTGCCCCGCCACGCTTAACATCCCACAGGCATGACCAGAGCTATAAGGGCAAATTGAGTAATTAAAATCTCCTACCCAAAGAATACATAGGGGTTGCCATTTTTCTGAAGTTTTGTTAATTTCTGTCTGTAAAGCCTCAATGACTTGCCAAGTATTGTGATTAAAAATATTGTAGTACCAATTCACCACTAGTAACTTGACTTGTAGCATATTGGAAATCAAGACTAATTGAAACCAGGGGGATGTACCAACAACAGTAACTTTTAAAGCCTCATATTTTACTGAGATTAATATTGCCAACCCTCCTTTAGCCCTACCTGAAGACGAGGGGGTTGCGTTAACTGTGTAAGAACAATAACCATTGAGTGCAATGTCCTTCATGTATCAAGTTTCTTGAAGACAGATAATGTCAAAACCTTTGATATAAGTTAACCAAGACTCGTCAGTCAGTGTAGAACAAATACCTGCAATATTCCATGAAATAAGTTTAAGTAAAGACTTTTGGTGGCCATACTTTTCCATCCCCATGACTTCATTAATTTTATCTTGGTCAACTGTATTTGTGGGGAGGCCCAAAACCTCCCTAGTCGTACTATCACTTAAAAATAAATTGTGGGAGGGGAACAATTTTCACAATTATCCCAGTTCAGCTCATCAGTGTTGGTATTTATTTTAGGGGCGGAGATTTCAAGGAGATCAACAGTATCCCTATTAGTGAGTGCGTCTGTAGAGACTCCTATCCCCTGAGGTCTAAGAGGCAGACCTACTAATGCCGATGCTACTAGAGGACTAGGACACTCAATTAGTCAATCAATTTCTGACAGCCCAGAAAGGACATCAAAACTATTGTAGTGGCTGAAAGAAGGAGGCTGTGTAAGAGGATTTGAACTAGGGCCCACCCATGGAAAATGTTTTCTCACCATGTTCAGGTTGCGCAGGGTAGAAAAAACCCAACGGGTAGGCCTCTACGGGGTCGCCATGTGAGCTTTGAAAATGCGATAGAGCAAAGTGTACGCACCATGCATTATTAAAATTGAGCACAACGCAGTCCCCGCCCCCGCGTTTAGTCATGTGACCCAACCAACTCACTCGCCTGGCCATGATAATGTTATCCGACCAGTTTATCTGAGATGAGATTTTCTTAGAGCACCAATAGGCCGATTTATTAATAAGACTTTGACATGTTTCTTCCTGACCAACTGCCAGACAGGGAACCCCCTTCAAGATCAAAGTATACGGTGTGCATTCTGGTGGCAAGTTCAGCACACTTTTGGCACCCTTCCCACCCCTATTTTCTTGACCTGTCCCATTTATATTTGCATAACCTTGTGGCAAACCGGCCCTGTCTGGTGTGGGTAACTTTGGATGATTAATGTCCCCCTGCCCCGGTCTCATATTATGCCTAACGATGTTCCTAGCCATGATGGAATCTTGGGTTACTAAGAACGCGGTATTGTTGCCAACATTATTAGGCGGTGGGTCTATAGAAGGAACCTGCTCATTTACAGTAGATGTTATACTTGAAGATATCAATCGACTTGACGAGCCGCTAGAAGTGACGGCGATTACGTCAGAGCTTTTTGGGCAAGCGATGTTATCAATCTGATTTTCGCGTTCCAAGTTATTACCTAAACCCATTAGGACTCGGGCAAGCTGTTGTTCAATGCTGGCTAATCTGACCAAAATGAGTGACAAGGCCTCTTGTGCAATTCTACCAATTTTATCTACGTTGCTATCAACATTGTTATCCGAATCATTTAGTACATTAGCTCTCCCTCCTCCCAACCGAGTCCTTGAGTTATTGCCAGCTGAGATGGTTTTCTTAGTTCTTTTGCCCCTTGGCGAGTGACCTCTTAATTTACAATCCGCCCCTGCCACATCCATTCGTTTTCTTTTCCCTCCTTTTGCAGCTTCAGTTACAGAAGGTTTCTCCACTGGACCGGTGGACGGGTCAGTTCCTTCATTGGGGGCATGTAAAACACCCTCGCTTGAAATAATTACAATCGGTGATAAAGGAGGTTGCAGCCTCTGCTCGACTACAGTTTCCGAGATAGGAATTTGGGAGTCAGTTAGGGCAGGTGGGATAGAGCAAGGAGCGAAAGAAAGTCTGCGTTCAGCTATTTCAATCTCCTTCGTTAAAACCCCTACTACTTTTTGTAAATAGCCATCCAATGTTGTGTCTGTTGTTTTTGGTGTGGGGGTAGGCTTCCGCTTCCCCATTGTACAAACCGCTATTAAAATTTAACTAAAAGAAATATAAAAAATATTAAATGATTTACCTTCACGTGACCTTCCCGCAATTATGTCCTAAACAAATAGGGGGTCCCAAGGGCGGATAGCGGAGCTGATAATAATGAAGGACCAAGAGGGGTGGCCCAGCCCAGCCCCCTCTGGGCTCTGACGGGCGCAGACGGGTCTGCCCTTGGCCCGGGCACGGCCCGGGCACGCCCGCGCTGAGGGAGCCCGAGACTGTTCTTAAGCGCCTCCGGTGCGGCAAGGAATCACATGGGCGCCTCCTGGCGCGGTAGCCGTAGGGGGATGGAGCCCCCTGTGCTGGGCAAAGTGCGAGTGCTTCTCCTCTGGCGTTAACGGGCTCTAGTCACTTCCATGGCCCGTGTTGTGGGATTATCTGCTTTGAAAATACTTCTGCTGAGACAGACTGCCTTTCAAGAGGAAGAGAGAGCAGAGGAGTAGTCACTTTAAAACTAGCAGAATCCCACCATAAGAATTCAAAGGCTCAGACCCTAAATCACATTTGGTGTCTGGAAATGGACAAGAATTGTCATCTGCCAAGCAGCCAGGCAGGCTGTGTGAGGAGGGGGTGCTCTGCAAGACTTCTGCCTGTGACTAGGGCTGGGGGCCAAGGACTGCTAGTCTCCCTGCTGGGTGCAAGGTCATCACCCAAGGAATCCAAGACCACCTGCCCTGGAGCCTGAAGACCAGTGCCTGCCTGCTTGCCAAGACCAGTGTGCCCTGTGAGGAAGAAAAGAGTGTTGAGAGAGAGAGGTCCAGTGGGGAGCCCTGTCAAGTGGACACCCTGTGCAAAGTGTGAGAAAATGGCTGCTGAACCGATCGGGTCATTGCCTGTGTCCAGGACTGAGTCGGCACCCCCATATGCCAGGAGAGGGCCGCCTTGAAGATAGCTGTGGAAAGGACTGCTGTGTGGTGAGGGCTTAAGCCTTGCGTGGTATCGTTGCACCAACCTTGTATGCCAGGAGGGGCCGCTGTGGTAAAAACTGGTGTGTGGTAAGGGCCGAAGATTGTGCAATAATGTTGCACTGACCTCGTATGCTGCCGGGATAAAGATTGCTGTGCGGTAAGGGTCGAAGCCTTGTCTGGTAGCTGAGTGGCAAACCCGAACACCAGTAGGGGCTGCCGGGGATATTTGTGCTGTGTTCATCAGGCTGGAGCCCCTAGACTGCGAGCAGTGGTGACCCATATGTCACTGGGAGCAACGAGGACTGTGACTGGTTTGACCCTGTTGAACAAGTGAGGACGCTATGGAAGCATCATCACCCAAGTTCGGGATTGAACACCGGAGTGTCAGAATCACCCCACCCCACATTCAAAGCAAGAGGAGTGCAGGAAACCTTGGATCGACCTGCGAGAGTGTGACCACGAGGGAGAGGGAGCCTGCATCTGCTGAGTGCAGCGGCCTAGTCCCGTGCAGCCGACTCACCTCATTGAGACCTGAGCACCCGTGGATGCTGCGCCTTCCAAGACTCTGCACACTTCACTCCTACCAGAGTGGATAAGACTTGCTTCGGGCCTATCGGCCCCGGGGTAACTCGCTGCTGAGAGCACTGCAGTGCTGGGGCACTTTTGACTTGAACTTTAGAGTCAGTGTGGACTCCTAGGACATGGACTGCTAGTAAGGCATTTCCTGGATGTTGCCAACAGTGAATGGGGCAAACCACTATTGCTAACGTGAGGAGGGAGTGGTACAGGGAATTGTCACTGAAACACTAGAGCCCCGACCTCAAGGGGAACCTTGCTATTGTTTGTGAATGTCATATTTTTCCTTTGTGTGGTTAGCGGTAGATATAAAATACTTCTCTTTTTTCATGAAAGTGAGTAGTTGGCTGGACATTGATTTATTGTTACTCCTGCGTGCATTTTGAGTTGTGAGCCCCTGTTCACTAATCTGTATCCACACTTCCACTTCCCACCCTCAAGGAAGCCTCGGACTGCTCGACCTCCTTTACCACCGAGAGTCAAGTGCAGTAGGGGTACTTTGCCTACATCCTCAGAATCCATAGTAGGCTGGGCCCGGGACATCAGGAGCAAAAAGCCTCAACATCCACAGTTGGGCCCAGGAGCCGCTGCGTGTCCCATGGCCCTCTGAAAAGGGTTCTGACACCGCCGGAGATCACAAACCTCTGATCTCCAGCTCTCCCAGATGGCCACCCCAAACCAGGAGTGACGCATCTGTTACTGCTGTCAGTTCTGGTGGGGAAGGGGAGGAGTCGGCCGCTCACCCAAATTTAGTTTGTCAGCCAGCATTGCAGATCTTCTGCAGTTCCTTCCAATATCTGTACCAGATCAGAGCGATTCCCCTGATTCTGCGCCCACTGGGACTTCAGTTCCCACTGCAGAGCCTGCATATGCCAACGGGCATTTGTTACCAGCAGGCTGCAGGAGGCCATGAGGCCCAGCAGCCTCAGAGTCAGTTTCACCAAAATCCAGGATAGAGGCTGATTCATCAAAAACTGCACTGTGTCCAGAATGGCTCAGAAGAAAGGGAGCGTCTGAGAGAGAGTCAGTGCGACTTCGGGGCATTGAACTCAAGAGAATGCAGGAGGTCCGCCATAGTCTGGAGGTGGGAGACAACTGAAACTCCTAATCTCCTCAGATGTGCTGCAACCACCGCTATCACATTGGTGAACACCCGAGGGGCACTGTTGAGGCCAAAATGGAGCACAGCAAACTGAAAATGCTTGTTGCCCAACGTAAAACACAGGTAACGCCTGCAGGCAGGCAGGACGAGGATGTGTAAGAAGGATCCTGCAAGCCCATGAGTTAACATGAGCATCTTGAATTTCTCCTTCTTGAGGAAGAAGTTGAAAGGGAAGAGGTCTAAAATAGGGCAGAGGTCTCCTTCCTTCTTTGGCACCAGAAAGTAATGTGAATAGCAACTACGACCTATTTTTTTGAAGGCTCCTTTGGCAAAAAGAACTTGCGCCTCCTGACAGAGCAGGGAGAGGTGATCCTCCGTCAGCTGGTTTGCGGATGGTGGCATGGGTTGCGGGGTTCCTAATAAAGGGATGGTGTAATCCCGCTGAACAATTTGAAGTACTCACTTGCCCGATGTCATGGACTGCCAGAGAGGCATGTGATGTAGGATCCTGCTGCCCACTGGGTGCCCGTAATGGTAAGAAGACAAACTAAAGGGGTTTTGAGGCTGCAGCTGCTGGGGTGGGCGTAGCAGACTGAGTAGACCTCTGGCTGTGTCTCCCACAAGGCTTGTGGGAGCCACCTCCACATCCATGAAAGGACTGGGAAGCCTGTTGGCCTTGGTGGCTGGGTGTGAATGAATGTGGCTGGTAGCATCTACCGTAGCCACGAAAGGGGCAAAAGGTAGAATGGGGCTGAGGTGGGGCCATAGGGAGACCCAGCAACCAGGCAGTGGCCCTACTGTCTTTAAAGTACTCCAGCGTAGAATCTGCCTTATCGTCATAGAGGCGGGTGTCATTGAAAGCCATGTCCATAGGGGATGGCTGAACATCCTCCGAAAAGCCAGTAGGTCTCAGCCAGGTGTAGCGACTGAGTGCCACTGATGATGAAATCACTCTGCCTAGCGAGTTGGTCGTATCCAGTCTGCAGTGAAAGGTGAACTTTGCTGTGTTCCTGCCATCGGCAATCACCTGGGTCAGTAAGGCTCCAGCCTCCTCCGAGATGGTGGGCAGCACTTGTGCAACCAAATCCCAAACTGTGTGGTTGTGTCAGTTCAAGAGGCATGCGGTGTTCACCAATGGCAGTGCAAGGCTGGTGGAAGAGAACATGCTCTTACCAAAGGTATCCAGCCTCTTGGGCTCCCTATCCAGTGCTGTGGTAGGGAACGCGCCAGGGTTAACTTTGGAAGTGGACAACCATACTCTCTGGGGTGGAGTGCTGGGTCCCCAAGAGTCGGGCAATGGTGGCAGGCAATTTTCCTGTGCACAGGGGCCCCTGCGCAGGGCTTGGCCCATGCCCCAAGCAGGACATCTGTGAGGGTTTCATTAAAAGTGAGGAGAGGTTCTGTGGGTGCGACTCCACCCTAAAGCACCTCTGTCAAGATGTTTGTCTTGACTGCCACTGAGGGCAACGTAAGGCCCAGGACCTCAGCCGTCCTCCTCACCACCATAGCAAAGGAAGCCCCTTCCTCAGTAGCCACACTAGGAAGAGAGACTAGGCAAGTGTCTGGGGAGGTGGCCAGACCACTGGCATCCACCTGTTCCTCATGCCAGTTGTCTGCGGGCTCATCTAGAGGGATGTGGTAGCACTAAGGATTCTCAGACCCTACCCAATTATGCTCCTCCCCGGCCTGTTGAGAAAAGTAGGCTCTGACTAGGAAGGTTGCGTTCCTGCAGGCGCCAGAGTCGACATCGGGCAACGCTAATCTGGCTCAATATTGTAATCGGGTATGATGATGGGATTGCGTCACCGGGAATGACATTGCTTGAACAAGCTTTGGGATAGGTCGCAGTCTCATGATCCGAACCGTTCCGGATCCAGAATTGGATAAAGGGGGGGGCCGAATGGCGCTGATAGCGGGCGCCCCAGTGGGAATCCAGTGGGAGCACCCGCGGAACACATGGGGCTGGAAGGCGCTCCAGAGGGGTCAGCCCGCCCTAAGATAAGGTGCATAATACAATTCACGTATTTGGGGGGGCACTCTGGCTCTGGGAAACTCAGTGAGGCACAGAGAGGACCCCGAAGCAGGCTCTGCGTGGGAGCGGGGCCTAGAGTGACGTCGTTCCCACGCCTCGTCCGATGACTTGGACCGGTGCGCCAAAGTCAAAGAGCGTTTCGACTTCTTGTGGGACTTGCTGATGTAACCCTGCACCAAGCATCAATATGAATTGACAGTAACTGCCATGACGGCGGTTCCTCCCAATGCTTTATAAATGACCGCCAGCTTGGTGGTCATCTATAAAATTGGCGGGTGGTCCCTCCACCAGGGGGATGGCGTAACCTATTCCGTCCCTCTGGTGGAACAATGGGCAATCCGCCATTATATAAATTGGCCCCAAAGTCTCAAAAAAACTCGAAAAAACATCAAAATAAGTTGTCCAAAAAGTAGACAGAGACAGTTCTCTCTGAATCTATGCTGATGGTGCATAAAGAAATAACTGATGTCAGCACGCTGTGTTGGTGCCTATATAGGCACTGCGAAAGTCACTTCCGACGTGGACAACCCTGACGCAAAGCCAAACGATGCCACCTGCTGGCGGGCAGAGGTAGTGCTCGAACATTTCCGGATCCAGACTGATGCCTGGGAAATATTCTATGGGGGGAATTTGCGTCTAGAGGTATCTATCAGATTGCTACACTGATGAACTCTGCTATAAAATGCACACACAGCGCCACCATGTGGTGAATGCTTATACAAAGGTGCCGGTGTTTACAAGTACGTGGCAGTGCCAGGCACTGGTAAACACTGGCACAAATTAACCACACTAACTACTTTGAAATTGTTCTCACATAATTACATGATGCAACTGGAATTGTGTTGATATAACAGATAGCAAAAATGTAACTAAATATAATGAAAATGCTTTTGTATTTGAACCTATTCCTCTGTAAAGTACTCCGATACCCATTGGGTGTAGTGTGCTCTTTATAACACTACACATAAAATTAATGCAGGAGGAGATGTGATGTAACGGCTAGTGCAATGGACTATGAAACTAGAGAGCCAGGTTTGAGCCCTGGTGTTAGTCCAATGTCTCTTGATTCTGGGCAAATAATTTAATTTCTTGGTGCCTAAATTGACTCACCAAATAACCTGGTGCTTATATAAAGCACTCCAGTGCCAAACTTGTGCTATATAAAACTGCACCAAAAAGAAATTGAAACCGACTACCTTTAAAATGTACAAGATAGCCTTCCCAAAAGGCCTAGAAACACCCTTATTCAAACATCACCATGTAAGATCTGCACTGGCCAAAAATAAATATTTCCATTTGTGAAAAACTGGATCGTTCGTTGACAGGAGTATGGGCCCTGGTCAAGCAGCAACCACAATCTTTGTCAGCGTGAGTCACAAGCCAACCCTAAATTAACCTGCTCTGGTAGCTTGGCATGCAGCTGTCAGGCTTATCTCAGAGGAAACGCATAAAGTATTTGTGCAACACTTCAAACAGTAATAAAGTGAAAACACCACACAAAAAGGATCCCATCTCAAGTTAAAAAAAGACCAAAACAACAAAAATCCAATTGGTAGAGCAGTAGATATTAAATTTTAAAGTATGAGTAAAAATAGCTCCAAAAAGCACAAAGCTCCAACTGTGGATATCTGGCCACGCTGGACCAGGACAAAGTCACAAGTTCAGGCCGACTGTGATGGAGCACGGGCCAGCTACAAGGACCCAGTTAGACCCGCTTAAATCCTGGTTTGCAGAGCGTTGCAAGGATTCACGTCGAAGATGTGTCACGCAGCCGAAGCAATTCATCGGTTCCGAGATGCGGTGAGGCTGCGAAGTTTAGCCTGCATCCTCGTCAAGGATCCCGTTGACAGGGCTTGTGATGCAAAATCCAGCGCCGAGGATGTGGCACGCAGTCAGGGTGTTCCGTCAGTTCCGAAAAACTGTGAGACTGCCATTGTCCGGCGTTGTCGTCGAGGCTGTCGTCGAGAGATGCGAAGGCTGAGGCCGAGGATGCGTTTTGCAGTGGTGGTTCCAAAGGCGATGTGGGCTGTGCCAGCGATGCAGGTCTTTGCAATGGGTCCAATAAACGCAGCAGCGGAGACGCATCGGTTCTGCTAGGGGTTGCACCATGCAGCAGAGGAGATGCATCAGTTCCACTGGATCCACAGAGGCTGGCAAAGGACCTTAAGCCCACTTCCAAGGACTGGGGTGGCACCACTTGGCAGGGTAGAGTCCAAGATGGCAGAGTCCATGTGCAGATGCAAAGTTGTTGGAAGCAGGTTATGTCCTTGAGGCTTCAAATCAGGAGGCCAGCCAACTAGCCTTTGGGGTCACTCTGGGTTCAAGAGATGCAGGTCTAGTTCTTTTCACCCAGGCAAGAAAGCAGCAGGTCAGCACAGCAGGGCAGCAGTTCCTTCAGAGCAGCAGTCCAGCAGAGTGGCAGTCTTTGTAGTAGCACAGCAGCCCTTCTTTCTGGCAGAGTATCCACAGGTCCAGAAGTGTACTGAAGTGGTGGTGTCTGAGGTCCAGTTCCCAGTTCGGCCTTTGAAGTGGGGGAGAAGCTTCCAGAGATATGCCTTTGAAGTCCGCAGGTGCCATGCCTTTCTGGCCCTGGCTCCAGGCTAACTACAGGGGGTATGCAGCCCTTTGTGTGGAGACAGGACACAGCCTATTCAAGTGTAAGTGGAATGGGTGTAGCTCCTCCTCCCATCCTGCCAGTGATGTCCCATCCAGTCACACCTAAGATCCACATTGTATTTTTTTTTTTTTAATTCTCTTTATTAGTTTTCACAATAACAGATACAGCATCGCTGCCATGCAAGGCAGTAGAAACATCAAACAAACATCAAAACATCATGTGATTGACCGACCTCGCATCTTATCCTGTCATGGGCTACTTATAATATACAGAGACATCGTCATGCTATGAACAATATACGCACATTAACCTCACTCTTCATCAGACATTGAACCTTCCTGGGCTTGCGATCGGAGGTATTGACGCAAAGGTTCCCAAATGTCCTTGGGCTTAGTAGACGATGGGAGCTCTTCCGCATAGAGTTCGAGGTTTTCTTTACAGTACACCAGATCTTTTACCCAGTGGTCTGGACGGGGGGCCAGAGTGCTCTCCCATGTCAGTGCCACACGGCGTTTTGCCATCAGCAATGCAATTCTTACAAATCTGCCTATAGTCCCTTTCAGCTGAGGTATATAGCATAACAGACAAATCTGTGGTATACATTGCAATGGGACCCCAGACATAGACTGTATGACCTGCACTACGTCTTCCCAGAAACTAAACACTAGCATACATTCCCAAGCCAGATGCCAGAAGTCAGCATCCAACTGGCCACAACGCTTGCATTTGCTTGTGTCTCGGAGGCCAAACCTGTGTAGTTTACGTGGTGTGTGGTACACTTGGTGAATCCGCAGATTACCGTTTGGAGTAAGGGCGCTGGTGAGGTTGCAGATGTGCTCCCATTCTGATGCTATCAGCGGAGGAGTGAGCCTGTCATTCCAGCGTGCAAGGCTTCTGTCTATACCGGTAACCTTCTCATCTCGCACGACCTTATACAGCTTAGTGACTAACTTGCATCGCGTAGGCGCAACCAGTAGCAGTTGCAGAGAGTGCAAGGAGGGTGGTTCAGCAGGGAGTGTATTATAGTGTGTTTTTATAGCAAGCTTCAGTCTGTGCAAAGTGAACTGGAATAGCAGCGTTGGGTTAGTAATATACTGAAGCCCCTCCGGTGTGATAAAACTCCCGTCGGGATAAATGTCTTGCATTTTGTCAATACCAGCCTCTCTCAGCGAACGCATCTTGCCTTCCTCCTGCGTCACCGAGAGCGCCGCATGGTGCGCCAGAGGCAGCGCCGGAGCACAAATCGGGAGCTTTGCTGCGAGTTTACCAATGGACTGCCAAGCGTCAATGGTGGTGTCTACCGCATTTATTTCGTGCTTGGGCGTGCCCCTCTGCGAGTGTGTAAGTATGCCAGGTAACGGGATCGGGTGTACATCGCCATCTTCCACAGCCACATGAGGAGTGAAGGCGTGGGGGTTGTACCAATAGTACGCGTATTGTGCCTGGGCGCAGAGATAATATATGTATAGATCTGGTGCGCAAAAGCCTCCTTTGGCGTAATCTAGCGTGAGTGTATTCCAGCCCACCCTAGCTTGCTTGCCTCCCCAGATTAAGCGAAGTATTGACGACCGTACAGTGTTGAAAAAATGCTTAGACAGTTTTATAGGGATATTGCAGAAGAGATATAAAAAACGCGGTAAAACTATCATTTTGATGATAGCGATGCGATCCACCAGTGATAATGGCAGCGCCGTCCACCTGTCCACTTGTTTCTCCAGGGCAACACACGCCCTCCCATAATTTTCTTTAACAACGATCTCGGGGTCCCGGTGTACCCAAATACCCAAATACTTAACTGGGTAAGTAGACCACACCAACGGATAGTCCAAACTAGGAGGGCTCGTTATTGGTGTCAGAGGTATAATCACAGATTTATCCCAATTAATGGCTAGACCCGAAAAAAGGCTGAATCTGATGTATTCGCGCAGCACGGTGGCCAGGTGCCGCTGAGGCTCTCTGATAAAAAGCGCCATGTCATCAGCATAAACAGATATACCAACTGGGCGGTGAATAAAATTAAGGGCAGTCTCCCTGTGCCGCTGACGTATTATGCAAGCCAGAGGCTCCAGCAAGATAGAGAACAGCAGCGGTGACAGAGGGCAGCCCTGCCGGGTACCTCTCTCAATCTGAAATGGTTCCGAGGTTAGGCCACCCACGCGCACCCGTGCTGAGGGGTCAGAGTATAATAAACGCACCCAACCAATAAAAATCTCAGGGAAACCCATGCGTTGCAGGATTTGAAACATGTAACTCCATTCTATGGAGTCGAATGCTTTCGCTGCATCCAACATGACAGCAGCAGCGGGGAGAGCAGGGTCTAGAACATGAAACATCGCGAATATAGTACGTAAGTTATGGGAGGTGGACCTTTCTGGTATGAAGCCAGATTGGTCCGGTAAGACCAGACATGGCATTAAAGGCTGGAGTCTGGAGGCTAGAATTTTAGCTTGTATTTTTGCATCCAAATTAATCAAGGATAAGGGGCGGTATGATTCGCAAAAAGAGGTTGACTTGTCTTTTTTAAGTAAGGTGATGATCAAAGCCTGTCTGAGCGACGGTGGAAGCCGCCCTGTCTCATGTGCCTCGCCATATACCTCCAGCAAATGGGGAGTTAGGAGCTCGGCGTATTCTTTATAGAATTCTGCCGTGAGGCCATACGGCCCCGGCCCTTTTTTGTTTGGCAGAGAGCGTATTGCCGCCTGAATATCAGATGCTTCAATTGGCTGACTTAAATATTCACGGTGTCCGTCCGCCAGCCATGCAAATGCCATGTCTGATAGGTACTCAGCCAGAGCCAGAGGGTCAGCGCTCCCCCGCGACGTGTACATGTTAGCATAACAGTTACGGAATTGATCCACTATGGCCTGTGGTGTATAATGTTCCCCACCCTGCGCATCTATGATTTTGGTGATGTGTTGGTGCTCAGCGCGGAATTTGAGCTTAGCAGCGAAATTACGGCCTGGCCGACCTCCTTTGCCATAGGCCCGGGCTCTGTGTCTTTTAGATAAGTACAGTATTTCAGTTTCTGCCATTTCATCATACTCTAAAATCAACTCATGAATGCGAGAGAGTGTGGTTGCACGTGGCCTGGTTTCGTATTCTTTTTCAAGCTCCGATAGTGCTTTCTCTATCCTCGAGAGCTGTCCCCTGATATCTTTTAAAATACCCTCTGTGGTGCTGATGCAGACTCCCCTAATAGTGACCTTGAAGGCCTCCCAGAGAGTTGCAGCGCTACCTACAGTGCCTGCATTTATCTCAAAATATTGCCCTATTGCTTTCCTGATAGTGTCGGAATAGGTAGGGTCTAAGAGGGCCTCCGAGCTAAATCTCCATGTGAATGGGCGATGAGTATTGGTGGGAATAGTGAAAGCGAGCTTAACTGGGTTGTGATCAGATAATGTGCGAGGGAGAGGGACAATATCCATTACCCAGGCATTCGCCCCCTCGCTTAGCAGCCAGTAGTCCAGACGGGACCAGCTACCATGCGTCGGGGAGGCATGTGTGGCCTCCAATGTATCCCAATTGCGAAGCCTCCAAGCATCAATCAGACCAAACTCCAACATACCGTCCCTGATGCATTGGGCAGCTCTAGGAGTGCGTCCGCCCTGTTGGCTAGATTTATCCTTGCTCGGATCCAAGTGCGTGTTAAGATCCCCCCCCACACAATTGCAGCATCAGGCCAATCACGTAGTACACTAAAAATGCGTGCAAACACCTCAGGCTCGTCCGCAATGGGACCATAGAGATTAACAATAGTCAGTGACGAGACCCCTAGCTTGCCATACACCATAGCGTAGCGCCCCTCTTCATCTGTGCACATTTTTATTGGTGTGAATAGAAGACCCCTTTTTAGCAGGATGAGAAACCCTCTGGCATAGGACGAATAAGACGAGGCAAGTTTATACCCAGCCCACTTGAGAGCGATCCTGGCCTCAGACACCTTGGTCAGGTGTGTCTCCTGTAGGAGAGCAATCTGAACCCCATGCCTGTCCAGATAGGCGAAGACCTGCCGGATTTTCTTGGGGGAATTTAGCCCTCAGACATTCCACGTTACACATGTGAACTTATCGTCCTTTGTCGCCATTGAGAGTGATAAGCATTAGCATAGTGAGTACCCATCTGTATGATAACAAGCCGGAACATATATACCATAGCCAGAGCATCGGACCAATCACAGTTAAACCCCACTTTCCAGAATTCGGACCCCCCACCCCCACCCACTTTAGCATACCCAACTTGCCAAAGCCATCCCGTAAGCTAAAACATACCCTTACAGAGAGAAACATGTGCTAGATGTGATATGGGGCACACCCATTGGGGAACGCTGTGGCACAACCTACTCCCTCAATGACAAGGGAGGTGGCCGACCACTATAACATGCACTCCCTAGACCATCCATCAGTAAGATTCATTACACATAAGAAACCAGAGTTACAAATAGAACAGTATGTCACCCGCCCTGCCACGGGGGCACCCAATGCAAAAAGGATACAGGTATACGAATGCAGAGCAGCAGAAGCAACGCACTTCAATTGCAGGAGAACGCTACGAACACTACTGTAACGAAAAACAGCCACTGCTTACAAAGCAACACGGCAGAGGCACTGCGCTTCGATGTCCAGGATAACAGTGCGAGTAGTGATATCCGCAATACAGGTTCTGCAAGAAAGTCAATGAGTCGGAACGCTGATCAATGTTCAGTACACCTTAACCTTCATCGTCCGAAGCATCAGGGGCGGCCTGTTTCCTGCGCCGTAGAGATTTTGCAAAGTCCATGGCCTGCTTCGGGTTGGTGAAAATGCTGGCTTTATCATCGGTGCCGATACGAAGCCTGGCCGGATATAACATAGCATACTGTACGTTCTCGGCGATCAGGAGCTTCTTCACTTGCTGGAATTCCTTTCTAGCCGCCTGAACCGTTGCAGTGAAGTGAGGGTAAAATGCCACTGTGTTACCCTGATACGTGATGGTACCTTTCTGACGGGAGATGCGAAGTACCGAGTCACGGTCTCTGAAACTTAATAAACGTGCAATTATCGGTCTGGGCGGAGCACCTGGAGGTGGGCGAACTGACAGTGAGCGATGGGCTCTCTCTACGATGAGCAATTCAGAGACGTTTTCCGCTCCGCAGACATCCCGGAGCATGTTCTCCACATATGTCTCCAGCTTGCCCACATTCGTTGACTCCGGCAGCCCCACTATGCGCGGATTATTGCGCCGGGATCTGGCCTCAAGGTCTTCATTTTTGGCCTGAATGACAGCCAGAATCTTCTCCATATCTGATGCTTTGGTAGTGACTTGTTGCAGACCGTCTTCGGCGTCAGAGATACGTTGTTCTACTTCGCCGAGCCTGGTAGCTTGTCTGTCCAGTTTGGCTGACATGTGGTCCATACGACCACTGAGGGCCTCAATCTTCCCATCTATGGACTGAAGACTGGCTTGGATAGCAGACAATGTCTTTTCCAGGGCGGACGGAGTCTCGGTAGTGGTGTCCAGCTCAGAGTCAGAAGTGGCTCTCTGTTGTGGTTTGCCAGATTTCCGCAAGTCAAAAGTAAGGCGCGGCTGATTTCTATCTGTTTTGCCCATGGCGACAGACCCGCAGCAGCACGGGGGACACCAGCACCGCAGAGGCCCCACACGTATACTTGGTCTGCGCTTCCGCTGCTCACCCCTGTGCACTCGCCTCACCACGCGCACAATGAGGGAAGGGGCAGAGATTCAAATCTGCACCAATCTGAGACGTGCACACTTTTTACACCTCTAGCGCCTGTTACCGTGGGGCAAAATGGTGCTTGCAATCAAATGTCAGTGGGGTGAAGTGAGCTTGGCTGCAAGTAGGGTCCAAAGCAGGAGTCCGGTGTGTCGCGAGCTGCTCCCACCGATGATGTCAGGGCCTCAGTAATTATCACCAGCTGTTCGGCACTGCTACTCTCGGATAGCTGAGGACACCGCTGTGGAGGTTCCAGGGGCAGCGACCACAGGAGCTTGAAGTGCTGAGTAAGGGCCACTGGCAGTTCAGAAAATGTCAGCCCCACCACACTAGGTCACCACAGCACAGTACTGGTTTTCGCTTCGGGGGGGGGGGCAGTGCGTTGTGTCTGGGGGCCACCGGGGGGGGATGATTTGCTGCCGTGTCCCACATACCCGGCCCACAATCGCCAGGGAAAGGAGGCGCCACCTCAGTGGGAGCCGCGCGCACCGTCCAATCCCCAGCGTCTCACAGCAGGCTCACGGCAGGCCCGTCCCAGGCCTCACAAACACGTTCCGGACGAAGCGCGGCTGAGTTCACGGCCCCACGCTTCCCGCCACAACCAGGAGCCCTCCGTATAAGTGCGATCTCACCGGAATAATGAAGCAGCAGAAGTCAGCAGGTAGGCAGAGCCAGCGGAGCAGCAGCTAGTCCAGGCCTCACAGCGGCCCCAGCCGTTCGCCCGCCATGTTGCTCTGTGATTCTCCACCGGCCCGCACCCCCAGCTCGGCGTCTCCGAGTTCCTGGGCCAAAAGACTCACAGCACCCCAGTCGAGGCACCGCAGCACATCAAAGATTGCCAAATGTTCACGCAGTGGGCAATCGCAGCGGGCTGCCAGCGCCGCCGCGCATGCACCGTGCCTCTCACACAGCCGTAGCGCTGGTCACCTCCGTTTGTCCACACTGGAGGATTAATACATACGGGCGCTCTTGGAAACTATGAGAGCCCGCAACTGTGTCCACCGGCGGAACCCACGAATGCGCCGATAGCCAAAGGGCTGCACCGGTGCCAGATCTCCCGCAGCCGCTATTTACGTGGCCGCCATGTAGTTTCAAGCGCCGGCCCTCCGCCAACAAACACTCGCATCCTTCCAGGGGCCGAAGACTGCAACCAAATGCCCAAGGCAGATTCCTGGCAGGTAGCAGTCAGTCGCCAACGATTTTCAGGCGTGGATGGCTTCTAGGCAGCAGGATAGTTGTAGGATTAGGAGGTCGGCCGTCAGAGCTGCACTACGGCGCAGCCATCTTGCTGTGCGCCCTCTAGCACCCCCAAGCTCCACATTGTATATGGCAGTTTAGGAGGAATACACAAACCGCAACTGTCACCCACACCCAGTCATGTGACCCAGAGACAGCCTGCAGGCACCAGAAGACACAGGCATGAAAATGTCAACTTTCTAAAAGTGGCATTTTCAAAACTGCAATTTAAATTCCGATTTCACTATTGGCTAGGACTTTAAATTGTGATTCCAGAGACCCCAAACATTAACTGATCGCCTGTTCCCCTTTGGAAATTATGCTTATAAAATGAAATAAGGTAACTCCAATGTTATCCTATGGGATAGGTAGGCCTTGCAGTAGTGAAAAACAAATGTAAGAGTTTTTCACTACCAGGACATGTAAAAGTTAAAAGTACATGTCCTACTTTTTAAATACATTGCACCCTGCCCTCTGGGCTGTCCAGGGCCTACCCTAGGGGGACTTATATGTATTAAAAAAGGAAGGTTTGAGCCTGGCAAAAGGTTTACTTTGCCAGGTCGAAATGGCAGTTTAAAACTGCACACACGCAGGCTTCAATGGCAGGCCTAAGACATGTTTTAAGTGGGTGGCACAATCAGTGCTGCACGCCCATTAAGTAGCATAGAATTCACAAGCCCTGGGCATAGGTAGTGCCACTTTACTAGGGATTTACAGGTAAATTAAATATGCCAATTGGGTATAAGCTAAATGTAATACGTTTGGAGGAGAGAGAGCTCAAGCACTGTAGCACTGGTTAGCAGTGGTAAAGTGCACAGAGTCCTGAGGCCAACAAAAATGAATTCAGCCAAATAATGGAGGCCTTAAGGCAAACGTCAGGGGATGACCCCGCCGAAAGCACCGAGCACATGTTGTTATAGCTGGCCTATTTATAACTATGCAATATTTTGCATAAACACCCGTTTAATAATAAAAACAAAGCAACAGGCAAAGCTCCCTTTGAAAAGACCTTCTGAAGTTCCACTGATTAACTTTAGATAATGCAAGAATGTTACCCTAATATTGTTAGCGTGCAGAGCAGGACAGAGCTAGAGCATGATTTTAACTAACCGCAGATGGAAAACTGTGCTAAATCACCACTTCCAATGATATTCGTATAGGAAAGAATAACTTGCCATTTTATGACGCTCAGAAAGAAACGAAGTGTTTGAAAATTAAATAGTCTTGCAAAAAGTCACATCTGCCGCTAGAGGGCACTCAAACATTACTACGGCAGGGCACGTTTTTCGTCGCCTCTTATTCTAAAAATAAAACCTTTTGAAATTTACTGTCAACCATTATTACTCATATGAACCTTGAGTTTGTTCAGGAATGCATTAAAACTTAGATAACTAATTAGTAGCGAGGTAATATAGTCTTGGTCCGACTACAAACATAAAGAACCACGCCCCCTTGTAATATTTGTTAAAATGTACCAGAAAGGAGAACTGTTTGCTTAAAAGCAATACACATGTACAGAGTGAAAGATGAAATGAATAAGAGTACATGGTGAGCCCTAGACATAACAAATTTTTGAAGCCCTAAAAAATAAAAGCAATTATTAAAGGCAGCCAGAAACTTCTGTCACGTAAAGTGGACTGCAGATTAAAAAAAGTGTAGATGATCTTCCAGCAAAAAGGCATCTGGAGTTTTACTTCTTTATCATGTGAAGTTCATTTCTGGTATTGGCGGCATCTTTTCATGCATCTGATGACAGTAAGGAGCCCCTGTCTTAGGACGGAAATGAGATGTCAATATGACATCCATTTAATTAGAATAGAGGAACTTCTACTGAGAGAGGGGAGCCGTTTACAGCTCCCTAACCTCTTTATGAAATCCACAAATATTATTTGAAGTCTGGCAGTTCTTGTAGTAAACTTGTTTATGTTCTAGTGGCGGCTGACTGACATTTTATTCCATCGCCGACTTATTAAAATAGTGAAGTGAGTGGAAACAGAATATTTTCCGCAGGGTTGGACTGGAAATCAAAAGCAACGTAAGGGGGAGATTTATTAAACCGGCGCAAAGTCTTGATAAACATGCCTCATAGTTATTTCATTACCTTCCTCGTATGGCATTGAATGAGTGAGCATTGCAAGTACGTTTAACCCTTTGCATGGAAATTTTAAGCAGAGGCACAGCTATCATTATAGAAGCAGGTGCAGTGGCACCAGACGTGGTGGACTGAGGGGCTCACTGGCCAACAAATAGGGCTTTTTTTTACTATCTCTACCAGGAGTTTAGATCCATTTTCTTTGCTGGACACCTGTACTGCGTCAATGGTTTTGAGGAACTGGAGCTTCTGCCTGTAATGAAATTTAGGGAAGCTTGGGGTTACCTAAATATGTAGAGTGCAGAAAAAATATTTTCCTGAAACTCCAAAATATAAACCAACAAAACCTCGACCTTACATAGTGCCAGCTTTAGGGCTGGTGGCGCCCGGTGCGACAATCATTTTTGGCGCCCCCACACCCCATGACCGCCTCCTCGGATTCTCTCACTACCACAGGGCAAAAGTGCCCCTCATCTCTCCAATCATAAGTTATTGCTAAACACAGTGCCCCCCTCTGAGGTCAGCACCCCCTCCACAGGTCAGCGCCCAGCACAGCCGTACCGGTCGCACTGCCCTAAAGCCGGCCCTGACTTTACATAATACCTCCACGCAAAAAAGCCGGCCTGCATCTAATCTCACTATCAAATATTGGCACCCATAATACTAGGACTGGATTTAGAACAGTAAATCCACCCAATTCCAATCAATATATCGTGAAGCTGAGTTTGGCTTCACATTTATTTATTGACAATTAAACTCAACAACCAACACTCTTTGTGCAGCGCTAGAAGAGGAAAGTTAATGCCAATTGGAAAAATGTTGGTATACGTGACAATATTGAAAAATAAAGTTTGTATGGTTTTCTACTCTTATGACAATTTTTGTGCTGAACAGAGATGATGAAAATGGAACTCAGACAGGAAGAGAGTAGAACGTCTCTGAGACAAGACAAACGAAACAATCCTGTTGAAGACATGGCGGTCAAGGGTTTTGGAGAAAACAGAGAGTAAGGAAACCAGATGAGAGTTTATTGAGGGATCCACTGACGGATTCTTGAATAGACGCAGGACTCGAAGCAGCTTGAATAAAGAGCCCTTGAGCAGAGAGTGGTTGAGGGGTTCTGTAAAGTAAAATAGGGTCTGAGAGGATAAGGTCAGTGATCTGATTAATCAGGGTCTGAATGTGCAAGATGGTGTATAGGAGAAGTTGTTTGCCCCGAGGACGAGCACAAGCTGAGATGGGGAGGTAGCACGTGAGGAGTGCAGGTTAGAACTGAAACAGGGACAGGCTGAAATGCACAAGAGCAGAGAATCATAAGAATTTACATGATTTTCAAGAATTGTATGGGACATCTATTTGCAATGAGTGAAGACAGGCTATTGAAGTTCTAGGGGGAGGAAGGAGGCCATTTATTGTACTTGCTAGACATTGCAGCTGGGAGCGAAGGGAGGTGAGGTGTAATAGCAGGATGCTGATTACAGTATCTTCTGTGCTGGTGGCCACATTACGGCGTAGCCCATATGTATGGAACGGCTTGTCTTTCTTCATTTGTATAGCCGGTTTTAAAGGGGCATAGTATGAATGTTATCCATGACTGACGGTAGAGGACAAATACAGTGAAGACAGGATGGCAGCAGGCTTCCCATGCTGTCTCAAAATTACTTTAGAAATGATCACAATGTGAAGTGATTTAAGGTTGTAATGTAGCTTAGGTACGAAGGGATGATCTTTGCAGATGTTATGTTTGCTTATGGGGGAGATGCAGGGGAGGCTCCTCCATTAGAGCAGAGGAGCGTCGCAACACTTAGAAATCCCCCCAAAGATGAAAAATAAAATGGTAATTAATTACCATTTTATTTTTCATCTCCCAAGCCAAGTGTCAGGACGGGGGCGGCGCTGCTGCTGAGTGACAGAAGCATGTCACTCAGCAGGGAGGAGGGTGGGCTGGTATGGCAGTGTTTAAAGTGTGCATGTCTTTTTGCCCAGCCATCTTGCGATGGCCAGCCACACACGCGACTTTAAATCTTTCAAACTGGCTGTCTTATGACAGCCGGGTTGAGAGACAGTGCAGGCCTCCAGGGTTCTGTGGAGGGCCGAGCGAGGCCACTCCCACCAATCCTGGCGCTGCTCACATGCTGCATGTGAGCAGCACCAGGATTAGGCAAGGGAGTTCCAGCATCCTGTTCCAGTTCCAAGTCGAGAAGAGGTCCGGAGCGAGGAAGTCGCGTCGGGTACATTTTATTTATTTTATTTATAACATTTTCCCCGTGCGCGCCCCCCCATCTCGGTAGATGCCAGCTGCCACTGATAAGATGGTGAAAAAAGGGGAAGGAGCCATGAGAGTCACATGCATGAGGTGTGGGTGAGATGGATCATATGAGGTGGGTGCTTCACAATGCTTCAGAAGGGAGTAGAGGACGGTGTTGATAAGGAGTTTGTCATTAATTTTGACTGACAAGAGTGTTGGTCACAGAGGGCTTGGACAGAAGTTGACTGAAATGGATCTGTTGGCAGTTTTGAGGTGGAGATTGAAGACACCGATGATAATGAATGGAATGGTACCTGCATTGAGATCGTCTTAGACTGATCTGATAGCTCAAAGGGGGTCGATACAGTATTACAATATGCACCTTGAAGGAGCAAGTGCAATGACTCGAATGTGTTCCAGGGTAGAAGACCGGAGAGGGGCAGGGATAGTTGCAATCTATTTGTTTAGTAGGAGGCTGACACCACAGTGGGACACCTGTAGTATGTCTAAGAAGGTTCTGTAGTAACTGATGTTTTATTTATTACCTATTGACCAGGCATTCCAGAGGCAGAGTGAGATGGTATCCCAGGAACACAGATGTTTATTGAGATTTAGGGAGTCTTTGGTGTCTAGACATGGTGAGGATGAAATGTGGTTGGAGTGGGGAGTTTGCTCTGATAGCATTGGTTGGTTAGAGAAGCGCAGGTCTGAGAAGCAAAGCCTACACTTTTATTAATTCAAATTTTTACATCACTTTTGGACTGTGATTACAAGTAGAACTACAACTCCAGAATACAAAAGCAGCTCCCATGCTTGCCGCCTCTACTAATAATAACGCGTTTTTCAGATAAGGGTTACACTCGTTTTGCAGTTGTTTAGCATTATTACACAACTTAATGATATTCAGTTTATTCCTCTTCAAGGATGAAACACTAGGGAAGATGGCGGCAGTTCCCTAGTTCTCACGGGACGGCGGCTGGAGCGGCGGCTCAGGCAACTCACTGAGGACCTGGGAGTGCCTTATTTTCGCCTCCATTACCTTCGCTCCTGATGGTGCTCACGCCGCTGTGAGCGTTTCTTCAGTACTGCAGCGTCTTCGCCCTCTGTTCACGATGAACGTCCTTCAGCGGCTCCGTCACTGTGACGCCCGCCATATTTAACCCGGTGAACTTCTCCTCAGACGCGGCAACAGGTGGCGCCTCAACGCTCCCAAACGGTAACCCGACGGCTCCTTTCATCCTGTTTGCCGCCTCCATGTGCTCTGCTTTCATTTCTTCTTGGTCTTTTTCTGCCTTTTTTAAAATTTTATTTTTTAAAATCTTTTTTGACATTTTCCACATCTTTTTACAAGGTAGAAAAGCCATGATTACCGTTACCGTATAAATGCCAGAGTGCTGCTTGCAGTCCCTTGCTCTTCATGCCTTTATGGCATGTCTTTTTTAGCTGCAATAATTATTACTTTGCTATTTATTGAGCACTAAGCATTTTTTTTTCTTTTTCTCATGACTCACCTACAATATTGCTAATGTTACTGAGGCAATCATTTTGTATAGCCCTCCTGCAGCTCTCCACAACAGCTCCTTCACTATTTATCAAGCACTGATTATATTTTTACAGCTTACCTGCGTTCCTACACATGTCTCTGAGGCAATACTTTTGTGTAGCCCTCCTGTAGCTGCACATATTTGGGCAGGTGTCCTCTTGCTCTTCCTCACATCGTGCTTATCCTTGTGTTGATGGCTGCCTATCCTTCATACTACCCCCTTTTTACCACTACGCTTTGGCACGTCACCTACGTTTAGTGGTGCTTTATTCAAGTACAGAGAGTCTTGGGCTGAATTGGTTACTTTCCTCTTTATCAACTACGTATTTTGCCTAAGTTATTCACCCGCCATTTGCTGCCTTTACCACATAATCTGTTCACTCGTTGCGCTCCTCGTCCACAGTCTCTTCAAATGGATGACTTAACGAGCTTATCGTCCAAGGGCACTCTGACATCAACTACTGGTATGCCCTCTGGTACCAACAAGGCGCCCAGCAAAAGATTGAAGAAGGATCCCCCTTCTCCTCCTAAGCAGCCCTCATCGGTCTCCATGGACCTCTTGTTAGAAGAAATCAGGGCTCTCCGCCCTTTTGTGGAAGAAACAAACTCCAAAATACAAACTCTGACTGATAGTTGGTCTCGGATGGAGGAAAGACTTACTATTGCAGAACAGAACATTCAATCTTTAAGTTCCTCCAAGATCCAAGTTGACGCTCTTCAATCACAAGTAACATCTCTCCAGCAACAGGTTGAACATTTAGAAAATAGAAATAGGCGGAACAATCTTGGCATTTATGGTTTACTGGAGGGCTCAGAAGGTTCTGATCCTATGGCTTTCTTTAAATCTTTCCTTCCGAAACTCCTCAATATACCAGAGGGCCCTCCTCTCAACATTCAACGTGCCCATAGACTGGGTCCTGCATCGGCATCTGCTTCGTCATCTTCCACCATAAGGCGACCAAGAGGAGTAATCTTGTGTTATTTGGAGTATACCAATTTGCTCAAGGTCCTGGCGGCTGCTAGGTCTTTGAAACGCATTTCATGGTCTGGTAACCCCTTATTTTTCTCACAGGACTATGCAAAGTCTACTGCAGACCGACGCAAAGAATTTCTTGCATTGCGACCACGTCTCCGCTCTATTGGTGCCCGTTTTGGACTCTTTCATCCGTGTCTTTTTAAAGTAACCTACAACAACAATACCATCACCTATGAAGATCCTACAAGACTGAAAAGTTTTCTCAATTCTTGCAGCGCTGAGACTATGGACACTTTCTCACCACATACTAAGTAGTTTGTTATGTTGTGCCTTAGGCTTCAAACTCTATGTGCTCATTTAAGAAAGTTTTTATGTACATTAATTGTAGACGTTGTTGTTTATATTAGCTTCATTGATTGATATTAACCTTTTTTCTTTCCTTACAGGTTTGAATTTTGTCATGTGACTCATCCGTTGTTTCTGTTTGTTCCGCTTCCCTCCCTGCCTTCCTTCATGAAGTCTGGGCCTGTCATTCTTCCATGTGGCCTCATCCTCCCCCACCTTTCATTTGTCTCGGAGTTTTCGTAGATATGTTATCTTTCCCCTTGATACTTCCCCTCATTGTAATTGCTTGTTGCTCTCCTTCTTTTTTTCAATTTCTTTCTACTCCCTTCCACTGCATTGCTTTCCTATACCTATGAGATTTCTCTTTCCTTGTCTCCCTTTCTTCTTTCCTTAATCTCTTGTATTTTATCATCACTGCACTGATTTTTGTAGCAAAAGTTTCCTTTCTAATCACTTACATTATGGCTGGAACTGCTTGTTTTTTTATCTGCTATTTTGCTTTTTTCCTATGGCTTTAAAGATTGTAACCTGGAATGTTAAAGGCCTGAATTCCCCCATCAAAAGGCAAAGAGTTTTATCCTACCTATCTAAGCTTGACGCTGGTAATGTTCTGTTACAAGAAACTCACCTTACCTCAGTTGAATCCCTGAAACTTAAGAAATGTTGGGTGGGTGAAGTCTTTTATTCACCTGGTGATGGTAAAAGAAATGGAGTTGTTACCTTGTGCCATAAGGCTTTACATGCCACGCTCGTTTCACAGATTGCTGATGATAATGGTAGATGGTTGTTCACCAACATGTTGATTGATAGTACCCCGATCTCTATCCTTAATGTATATGCTCCCACAAATGGTGACGTCACTTTTTGGTCCCAAATTTCTCACCTGATCGCACAACATCCTGAACAAAATTTCATCCTTGCTGGTGATTGTAACCAAATAGTTGATCCCTTCCTCGATCGGAAATCCAAAGTATCCTTTATACCGAATAAAGCACATAAAGCTTTTTTACATTCCTTCAAACAACATAGACTAATTGATGCTTGGAGACTTTGTAATCCGGATTTACAGGAATACTCTTTTTACTCTCCTCCCCTCCATACACAGTTAAGAATTGATTATTTTTTTATTTCTCACGTCTCCCAATTTCTACTCTCAGCAGACATAGGTCCCATTCTCATTTCAGATCATGCCACTGTTTCCATTCAATTAGATTTTTTATCCCACTCAGACTATCCCAAAAGGTGGCGTTTCAATAACTCCCTACTTCTAGATCCAAATTTTAACAACTCTTTCTTGTCTTTTATTAATGAATATTTTCTATTTAATGACACAGACAACATTCCTTTTCATACGATTTGGGATGCTTTCAAAGCATCTGCACGGGATTTTATCCTCAGATACATTTCCAATAAGAGGAAGGCAGCCCGATTATCAAACGCGGAAACCCTTTCTAACATAAAAAAATTAGAACACTTATTCTACACTTCCAAATCAAAAGATTGCCTTGCAGACTTACTTAAAGCCAAGATTAAGTACAATAAAGAAACTACTGACAATGCTTCTTTATATTTGCTCAAGACTACTGCGAAATTTTATGGAGGACAAAATAAATCAGGGAAACTATTAGCTAACTATCTCAAATCCAAACAGAATAAGCTCCACATAGATTCTATAATAGATGATAATAATATTTCCAAACACAAAGATACTGATATTCTCCACAAATTTACTCATTTCTATGAACGTTTATATACACCGGACATTACACCCACGGATACTGATATTTCTGCATATTTTTCCTCTATTTCAAAATCTACAAACCCCCTCATTGATCTTGATCCCCTAGAATTTGATGTCTCATAGGCGGAAATGCTTGAGGCACTTAAGTCCCTAAAAAAGGACAAGGCCCCAGGCCCAGATGGCTTCACCGTTGAATTTTACTTGCACTTTGCCCAAATACTCCTTCCCAAACTACTTCGCCTCATCTCCTCTGGCAAATCCTCAGGAACTTTTCTGGACGCCCTGATTTGTCTTATCCCAAAAGATGACAAAGACTTATGTTATTGTAAAAATTATAGGCCGATCTCATTAGTTAATATAGACTACAAAAAGTTTTCTAAAACTTTGGCCCTTCGACTTGAACCTCTTCTCCCACTATTATTAGGCAAGGAACAAACGGGTTTTGTCAAAGGCCGCTCTATTACCGACAACACTCGTTTGTTTTTTGATATCATATCCAAATCATCCAAATGCGCAGAGCCTCTCGCTGCTATAGCTCTAGATGCTGAAAAAGCCTTTGACAGAGTGCATTGGCCTTTTATTTTTCACGCATTAACATGGTTTGGGTTTTGAACAGTCTCCTTCACCTGACTCCACATGATGTAGATACATTTCTTTCTTCATCCATTTGGCACAACAAATGTATTTGCATCAAAAACAAACCCATTTATTGGAAATCGTGGAGAAATAAGGGCGTATTATGGGTACACCAATTATTTGACAAGGGCTCCTTTATTACTTTTTCAAAAGCACAGTCCCTTTTCCACTTGCCCTCCTCATTTCAGCGCAAGTTCATAACATTACGCTCCTCAATTTTGGAATCTCATTCCCACTTTTGCTCTTCAGGCTCTTCGCCTTCCTCATCTGATTCCTTATGGCACACTTTATTACGAACCTCACCAAAAGCCTCCACTATTTATTCTCACCTATCATCCTCCTCCTCCACTGAAAGAGAAAAAACAAACACGGAACTCTCTTGGGAATCTGACTTGCATACTCAGTGGTCTATCCCCCTCTGGAATAAGATTTGGCTAAAAATCAGGAAATCTTCCAGAGCGGCAAGTGCCACCCAAACCCTTTTCTTTATATACAATAGACTTCTTTTAACACCAACTCAATTACATAAGTTTTACACTGAAACTCCGGAGACTTGCTGGACGTGCCAGATGGACCATGCTGATTTAAAACATTTACTTTTCACTTGTCCTTATGTACTCCATTTTTGGCAACAAGTTTGGTCACAAATCAACACTATATTTCACACCGGAATTCCCCTTTCACCTGCTAATATCTTTCTTGGCAGTCTCTCCACTGGTTGGAACACAAAGTTTGCACACACCCAAATTATTGGCCTATTGCTCGCAGCGGCCTTTCAACAGATAACGAAAAATTGGAAGGATGCTTCCAAACTTTCATACCTAGCTTGGTGGTATTCTGTTTGCCACAATCATAGATTGGACACAACTTTAGTGTTTCCTATATCCCTTGCTAAGAAACGTTTACTACTATGGTCCCCCATCACGCAATTTTTGGCTGACAGTGCAAAAAGTCTTATGCTCCCTCCCCTTTTACACAGGAAGTTACCCAGCCTCCTTGAACCTTTTCCTATTGTTAATTTTCCATATTTTGCCATATCTCCTTTTGCCTAATATGTTCTAGCCTTGTATTAATTGTTGTTTCCAGCCCTGTATTTTAGCTTTGCTTCCCGTTAAAATCTCAAAGTTTTTCTTTGCCATAATATGCTTTGCATGATGTTATCATTGTTATTTTTCTTCTGTGTGTTTTCTGATTTTTGCTATATGTAAGGTAGTGATGTTTTCTTTTCCCTTGTATGCTCAATAAACTTATCTTTTGGAACTTAAAAAGGATGATACACTAGGTCAGCTCTACTGAGATTCAAACCTCCAACTGAAATTTAAACCTTCAACTTGATGTATTACAGGTGAGGGCTCTTTGGCCTCATTCTATACTCAGGACCAATACAGAGTCAATGACTATTAGGTTTAGTTAGAAATGGGGTTTATAGTTGGCCAAGGTATGCACCCTAGCCAGGCAGAACCCACCACTCTAGTCAGGGAAAGTCAGATACACACCAAAATTAACCTGTGCTCTCCCGCTGGTTGCTTGGTGCACAGCAGGCAGGCTTAACTTAAGAGACAATGTGTAAAGCATTTGTGCAGTACACACTCACAGTAACACAATGAATGCACCACAAAAAGAGACTCCATACAGGTTTATAAAAATAGTATTTATATATTATAAACAAAACAAGACCAAAGCAAACAAAATCCAATCAGTAGAAGTCGAGATATGATTTCTAAAGAATAAATGCAAAAACAGCGCTTAGAAGTCACTAGCGCAAAAAGGTTACTTGAGGTCGTGCTAGACCAGGGTAAATGCAAAGATCAGACTGCCCGCGATTGAGCGAAGGCCAGCTACAGGACTCAGACAGGTGCTGCTGATAAAGTACCTTGGATGGAGCTTCGAGGGGAGCAGTCGAGGAGGGGACGCATTGTCATCGATCCGTGGATGGAAGCGAGCATCGGCCCTGATCCGTGCCATCGATGGAAACTACGGTGTCGAACCCCTTTGCGATGCAGGTGCTGCTTCGATGTCGAACTGCGCGGTGCGTCGATGATGAGCCGTGCAGTTCGTCATAGCCATGTCGTCGATCAACTTCTGTGTCAAAGAGCAATGCGTTGGTTCTGATCAGCGCAAAGTCATCACTGTGTCGATTTTGTAGCATGATCAGCTGTGGCACCCACTTTTGAGGCCCAGAACTGGAAAGGGGAACCTCAGGCAAGGACAGGACTCACAGACAGCAGAGTCCAGCAGCAACAGCAGAATTGCAGGAAGTCTTTTGTGTCCCTGAGACTTCAGCAAACAAGAGGCAAGCCAACAAGCCCTTGGAGGTCACATTGGATGGGAGGCAGAGTTCAGCTCTCTTTCAGCACAGTCAGGCAGCAGGACAACAAGCAGGCAGCAGTCCTTCCAGAAACGCAGTCCAGTTGAGTCCTTAAAGCAGCACGGCAGTTCTTCTGACAGAGGTCCAGTTCAAGAGCCAGAAGTGTCTGAGTTGATGGGGTCAGAGCCCAAGTACTTATACCCAAAATGTCTTTGATGTAGGGGGTGACTTCAAATGAAATCTCTGAAGGTCGCAAGGATCTCTTTCAACTCAGACCTGGCTCTAGACTATCGGCAGGGGGTAAAACAGCCCTTTGTGTGAGGCAGGACCCAACCTATTCAGATGTAAGTGTGAGCCACCTCTCCCCCTTCCTGCCTATGAAGGCTATCAGTATGCAGAAGAATGCAGGTGTATCCCCTGTCATACCCAGCCCTTCCTGTGTTGTGGCTGTCTAGGGGGAATGCACAAAGTGTAGCTGTCACCCAACCCAGACTTGTATTGGAGACAGGCTGCAAAGCACTAAGAGTTATAAGCACAGAGAAATGCCCACTTTCTAAAAGTGGCATTTCTAAAAGAGTAATGTGAATTCCAACCTCACCAGTAAGTAGGATTTATCACTACCATTCTAAACATACCAAAGCTACTCCTTTGTGATTAGGAATTACCACTTAAAAGTATATAATGGAATTCCCAATGCTAGCCTGTGAGAGGAGTAGGCCTCACTGCAGTGAAAAACAAATTAGGCTGTTTATCACTACCAGGATATGCAAAACATAAAAGTACATTTCCTACCTTTTACTTACACCGCACCCTGCCCATACGGCTACCTAGGGCCTCCTTTAGGGGTGACCTATGTGTAATACAAGGGGAGTTTAAGGCTTGGCAAGTAGTTTTAAATGCCAAGTCGAAGTGGCAGTAAACTACACACACAGGCCCACTAGTAGCATTTAATTTACAGGCCCTGGACACATGTAGTGCACTTTACTAGGGACTTATAAGTAAATTAAATATGCCAATTGGGTATGAGCCAATGCTACCATGTTTTACGGAGAGAGCACATGCACTTTAGCACTGGTTAGCAGTGGTAAAGTGCCCAGAGTCCTAAAGCTAAACAAAGCGAGTTCAGAAGAAATAGGAGGGGGAAGGCAAAAAGTTTGGGGTAACCCTGCAAAAGGGCCATTTCCAACAGGTTTACTGTGTTTTTATTTTTATGAAAATAAATTCATATGTTTTTATAACAAAATAAAACCCTACTATCTGCTGCTTACACTCAGATCTCAGCACTAAGTACTTATGTCATTTGTCAATGTGACCAAATAACAGAGACTGGTCGTGTTTTTTGGACTGTGCTATTGAAGTCTTCTGAAACATGTTTGGCCAGGTGTGGTCAGAGGTAGCATCTGCTTGCTTTGCTCTAAGCAGGCCACAGTAGCATCGGCGATCTAGTGCAGCCAGGATTTAGTTTGTAAAAGCTGGGAAGTATAAAGAGGAGAGTGGGTGCATAAAGTAGGAAGATTAGTAGTGTATTCCGAGCTGCAGGGACGAGGACTACTGAATATATAAGGTTTAGCTGGATGTGGAAAGTGGGCAGGATTTCATGTGCAGTGGTGTTCATGGAGAGCTGTGCCAAGGACAGTAGCACAATTGGCAGCTGAAGAAGTCACACAGACCAACAGAGACAGGCTTCGCTGTGTCTTACTGAATTATGTATGGCTTTGTTGTTAAAGGAGCAGAGCAGACTGAGCAGTGAAAATTTACTCTGCCAAATCCACAACTCCTCAAAACAAGATGGCGGCATGGAAGAGACAACTTACATACCCCTCAGGACTGCTGGTCTACAGTAATTCAAAGCATGTCTAAAATGACTTTAACTAGGCATGTCCAAAAACATTCCCATTTTCAATTGCCAAAACTCTGCGAATACAAATTTGAAGTTACATTACTCGAGAATTTCTGAGTTATAATCCAAGGAAAAAACATTTCTTCTTCGGTAGAAAAAAATCCTTAAATTCAAAATTCCTAGTGGAGAGTTCATTTTTTTTAAAACAGAAGCAGACAACTACGGAGCCGGGGTAGTGTAACTTGTCCTTTTCATGTCACCCTATTTTAAGCAACTGCCATAATCATATGAGTGGAGTGCTGAATTCTTTCAAAGCAGGTGCTAACATTTACATCGCGTGCTCTGTGTCAGGCTGCTCTCGCCAGCACATCTCAGAAACATACAGCGCTTTATGGACAGAAAGACCACCAGGAAAGAGGAACCATAAAACAGGTTTTAGGACCACTGACACCAAATACCCTCGAGTGCTAATTCGGAGCGCTTTCCTAAAGCTATTAAACAAAAGCAAGCAGTATAAACAGATTCCGTGTTAGCCTCTCTAGCTTAGGTCTCCTGACAAAGGCACAATAGGGGCTCTTTCCTCGTGCTGGTCCAGTAATGTATGCAAACATATATTTACGCATTAGTGTAAACCTGCTGGTTCGAACAAGACATGTTTGACATGTACAGGTTTCACACTTAAAGTTACCTTTTGTCTTGGTAGTTAGGCTGCACGATTTTCCCAATTTTTCCCATTTGTTCCATAGCACCCTGGTAAAAAACAGAAAAAGTACACCTTGAAGTTATCTTATGTTTCGCGTATTTAAAATGATATGAGAGATCAATAAATTATTCATGCAAATCAAATTCACAGGGCAATTATCTTTGTCAGTATAATAGGAGAAATGGTACTGGGAGTAATGCAGACAGAATCAATAGATTCAGGTTAAATTATGGAAGAGGGCAAGACAGAAAACACACTGCAAACAAATCTGCTTCCCTTACTATGCTCATACTCTGAAAAAAATGTGCTGTTAAATAAACCAAGGAACAAACGGGCTTTAAAGAAGACTTGGTAGAGGGTATAAAAATGAATTTCTTCATGGCTATAGCAAATTTAGGTTGCTTAAAAGAATATTCCAGAAAGTTAATCAGGATTTGCATGTGAGAGATCTGATGAATGTCCCCCTCTAACATTTAAGCCTCTTCTATTTCTGGATTTGAAAACGCGCCCAAGAGTAAATCAGTGATATGTCAGTATATCACTGTTTGGTTAGAATACTAAACCCCTTAATCTGACAGGCTTTTGTCCCTCTTTGATGTCCATGGCTGATGACATTTCACTTTGATTCAAGTCTACTTCTTTAAATTCGCTGACTTCCAGCCAGCTGACTGCATTGTGAGGTGGATAAGCGGTGGCCAGAATAAGTAATTTGCAAAGATTTCCAAAAATTCAGCATTGAAAATAGATGAGAACTTTCACAGTCTGGCTCCATGGAACAGGTTTCCCTTGCTAAGACGCTGATGAAGGACCTCTAACAGGGTAGTTGATTCTAGGTATCCAGTTCCTTTCTTGAGCAGGTCACAATCGATTTTGGATGGAAATTGTGTAATTTCGTTATTTTGTGCTAGTTTACAAATACTATTTATACCTTTTAATTTTAACAAGATACATGCATGTTTGCCCTACATGTTTACAACTGCCACTTTCTCCAGCGCTGAATAGCATAAAATCGACTTCAGTGACACTGTTGCACGTTGATTCTGTTGTAGTCGAGTACCACTACATTGTCAAGTTAAGTATAGATAGGAAAGCACAGATTTTCTGTTCTTAAGTCTGCATCTATTTACCTTGAAGATATATAAGTTGGCAATACTGTGGACTCTATATATTGTTATAGTTTGACATTTTTATGACCATGATATTGTGACCCCCCACCAGCATCTCCGCTAGAAATGTAATTAACAGCACTTTCTTCTTTTTATCGAAAGTGTTATTCCAATATAATAAAAGTGTACAATCTGCCAATGAGGTCTTTGATAGTCTACTTCCATATCTATTATTTCTATAGGCATTGCCACCAAAATTGTAAATCCCTTTAAGAAGTGTATCCTTCAGTCACCTCAATTTTCTTTGAGTCTTATTTAACCTATAGCATGGTTCTAAAAGCAATCATTTCAAGCACTTTGGATTTAAACATTTTTTTTTATTGGAAGCCATGATGTATACAGGTTATTGAATTTTAGTAGGCCATATGCACTACCTCTAGTATTTTCAAGTATAGCCATCAATAAGGTTCTTCCATGTATCACTGGAGCTAAGCATTATCCTAAGTAAGGATGTGGTCAGATACACCAGTTCATGGATGTTAAACTACCACCTCTCTTGCCATCTTCTAGATCCTATGCACGTTTTTAGCCTTGTGAACCATTATCTCTACTATTTTTTCCAAGCATAAAAGGTGAGTTGATTAAGTTGGAGCTCTAGTCCTTTCGGGGTAAAGGCACAAGACCACATATTCATTCCTATAAGATAAAATAGTTACACACTTGCCGTGCATTCTTAAGTGACAAGGGAGGGAGGTCAGTTATTAAAAAGATGACAATCTGGGGTTGCTGGAGTGCTACAAGCCAAGATGACAGCCTGTCAAGGACTGGAAACTGAGACGGTCTACTGAGTCTCATCTTGACTGCCCAAGAAAAGGGAGACTCCTCTCAGTAGCCGGGGGGCCTCTCCGCACTGACCAGTACACGTGAATGGTGTCAGGGTGCCTCCTGAAGAGGGTCCCAGATAAGAGAAAAATACAAAAAGGGATAAAATAAACTCTTTGGCAATCTTGTAAGTCTTCTTTAAAGATGGTGATTCATGCAAAGTTAATAACAAGGCACCAAATTTAACAACATCAGGGAAGAGAAAGAACCAAGCTAACGTATCAAGAATTAGGTCAATTAGGGGCATGGCCAAGACCCGGAGCGAGATGGCTGCCTAAACCTCTAGCTCCGTAGTATCTGTCCTTCCCACGTTGATCCGCCACATGTATCCGGTTCCCTGAGGTTAGAAAACTCGTGAGAAGACAAGCGGGACGACTTGTGCCGCTTCCCGCCGCTAGAGCCTGCCTGAACGAGTAATCGTGAGTCCTGCACAGTGACGGCCTACTGGGAAGGCGAAGCCGGGGACTCAATTTCTACATCCGGCCGCTGTGGAGCCCTGCGGAGCCGGCCTTGGCCACACATGCGCACTGGGAGCTGAGCGCCCGCCGGGACCGTCCGGATCACAGACCGGACCCGCGGTAGAGCTCCTGAAGATTTGCGGCACCCGGCGACTCGCCGAGGACGACGCTGGAGGCCCGGTGCAGCCCACACACACCATTCGGGTCGGGGGCCTGACGGGGAGGCGCGATCGGTCTCTCTTGGATCAGCACGGTGCACCGGGAGCGAGGTGAGGTGGCGGGGGGTCCCCGGGGCAGTGAGCATAGTTGCGGGGCCCTCCCTCCCCCCTCCTGGTGTCCGTCACGCTCATGCTGGCCTGCCCGCCTCGTGGGTGACCGGTTGGAGGCGCGGGGCCCGCCCCTCCACCATTTTCCCGAGGACACAGAAGTGGCGTGTGCACGCAGTGCCCAACTTTTGTGACCTACTCCTGTGCAACCTGGGGCTCCGAGGGCGGCTGAATAACGGCCCGTGTATCCTCAATAACAATCGCTCCCCGGAGGGTAGTGAGCCGGGTCCTGCTGGATTATATTTGGCCGGATTCCATTGCCTGAATTGCTTCAACGGAACAGATTTGACGCCGGTTGCCCACACTGTGGTGGTGCCGTCCCTCATTGCTTCCCTGTATTGGTTCTGTTGGTGTCTGAGAGCCGGGAACTGGGGTTTGACACTGCCCTGGAGTGAATTGTGGCTGGGACTTGAATCGGGGGCAAACCTATCAAGGGGCCCCGAAGTCCGCTTGAGGCAGCAATGGAGAAGGGCAAATCAGCTGGTGCGAAAAGGCCCAAGACGGTGCAATCGAATAAACTTGACCGTTATGCCCTCCCTAAAGACATGCTCCAGAGCCGTCAATCGAGGGGTAGCTCTACTGGTGATCCAGGAGGAGAAGATCAAGAGCTGTCACTTAAAGATGTTATGGACGCAATCTCCAGCGTTAAGACTTCTCTGGAACATAAAATGGACACCATTGCTATTGACTTTAACCTTATCCGAGCTGACCTCACCGCACTTAAAGAGAAAGTCAAACAGGTGGAAATTACTACCTCTAGCCTGGTGGGAGACGTTGCCCAGCTCCAAGGGGAAATTCAGGACATACGCTCTTTTTGCAAATTTACTGAACTCAAACTGGATGATTATGAAGGACGTCTACGTCGTAATAACCTACGTATATTAGGGGTACCGGAAGGGGCTGAGGGGCAGTCTCCCGACCTTTTCATGGACGACCTCATCCTGCAACACCTACGGCCCAAGGGCCTCAACAAGTTCTTCGTTATCGAGAGGGAGCACAGGGTACCCGGAGGTCGCCCCAAGCCGGGGGCTCCCCCGCGCCCGATACTGGCGAGAGTGTTAAACTTCAGGGATAGGGATGTAATTCTCCAAAATGCCAGGACTGGGGCCGCCCTCCGCTACGAGAATGCAGACATCTCTTTCTTTCCGGACTTTACACAACGCGTACAAAAACAGAGAAGGTCCTTCATCGCTGTGAAACAGAAGCTCAGAGACAAGGGGCTTAAATACTCCATGTTATTCCCAGCACGCCTTCGTGTGGAAGCGGAGGGAAGAACCTGGTTCTTCGAACACCCGGAAGAAGCAGCGGACTGGCTTGAATTCCGCACTGACCGTGCCACGCGTGATCGCTCTGCTGCAGAAGACACTGCCTCCCAGCCCCATGGCTGATGAGACTGGGGTACACACAACAGCTCTACTGAGAGGACGCATCCCTGTGGTAGACCGGGACAGGTAACGGGGAGTGTGGTGGCCGATCCTTTAAGGGGTTATCCCCTGCCAATGGCCGTCACCCAGAACTGTGTTGCGAGACTCTCTTAGGGAACTTTATTGTTATTATGCCGGGGGGGAGGACAGGGAGGCGGCACGTCACGTCCCTACATTTTCTACTTTTAGTTCGAATACAGGGCGACAGGCACTCTGCAGAGTTTTACATGGGCAGTTCCACGCCCAGAGTGCAGGGCAGCAGGTTGGGGGTTGTTGGGTTGGGGGTTCATATTCATATGTTGTCAAGGTTTTTACATCGGAACTGTAGTTGATTGTATGTCAGAGGAGGCTGATATCTTTGCACTAACCAATGGGTACACAGGGAGACAAAACTCTTAAGATATTGAATTGGAATGTTAATGGTCTTGGGGACAAGATTAAACGTAGTGTGGTGCTCCAATATATTAAACGGCAGGCCCCAGATATTGTCCTATTACAAGAGACACACCTAATCTGAAATTCATGTAAGGCAATGCACAGATGGGGGTACAATATGGTGGCACATGCGGGATTCACTTCCAGTTGGCGGGGTGTGGATATCATGATGAAGAAATCATTTCCCCTTGCTGTGAGCGCCACGTGGACAGATGATCGGGGCAGGTACATTGGGGTGTCGGGCATGTGGGAGGGACGCCTCATCACACTTATGTCTATATACATACCACCAGGACTGCAGAATACCACCTTTGCAGACCTGGGCTCTGTCCTACTCACCATTCCGGACGGCCTATTAATCCTTGGGGGTGACTTTAATGCAGTGGTTTCAGGCTCACTGGACCGATATCCTCCGCGAGAGGTGGGAACTTCTTCACACTGGCTACCTGACTTTCTCGACGCCATGGGGTTGGTGGATGGGTGGAGAACGTATCATCCAGATCAAGCACAATACACCTTCCACTCCGGGGCTCACCAAAGTCTCTCCCGCTTAGATTACTGCCTAGTCCCCGCAGCACAAGTCTCCTACATACACAAAATTCGGCACTTAGCAAGGGGCATATCTGATCATTCGCCGGTATGGATACACATAGTCCTCAATCAGAACGCAGTGGGGAGACTAGCCCCCATTTACCCATGGTATCTCCGAGATCCGAAAATCCGCAAAGACCTCATTAAAACCATAGATAACAACTTTTCGGACAATGAGGGGTCTGTGTGCTCGTCCCAATCATTATGGGAAGCGTTTAAGACTGTAATTCGGGGTCAGGCCTTGTCTTTGATTGCTGAAACGAAGAAAGAGAAACATAAAGAAGTCTTAGACATTGAGGCTGAAATTCACAGATTAGAGGGCGATTTGGAATCGGGAGTGACGCCAGAGAAGCTCCATTTGCTGAACCTGAAACAACACCTGAAAAGGCCTTAGTGACGGATAGGGCCAAGGCTCTGGGTAGGGAGCGAATGGGCAGGATCTACGACCTGGGAGACAAGGCAGGGAAACTTATAGCGTGGCTTGACAAAAAGGAATGGGCGAGCAGGCTGGTTCCGGAACTTAAAGTTGAGGGGGGCTCCTCGCTCACAGAGCCGCAGGAAATAGTGGATAGATTCGCCAACCATTTTTGTACTGTTTATAAGACTGTCTCCTCACACACCGAAGAGGACTCCCGGGACTTGTTACAAGACATTAGGCTCCCCCAACTCACATTAGCAGACCGTACATATATGGATAGTGACTTGACAACGGATGAGATAGCGCAAGCAATCCGATCCTTAAACTCCGGGAAGGCCCTTGGCCCCAACGGACTTCCCATTGAGCTGTACAAACTTCGACCGGATAAATTGGCACCATATTTGAAATCTATGTTTGAGGAATCCAGGGAGGGTGGGACGTTGCCCAGGGAACAGAGATTGCCACCATAGTCACAATACATAAAGAAGGCAAACCCAAGACTGAATGTGCCTCGTACAGGCCCATTTCCCTCCTAAATGCTGAACCCAAAATTTTGGCCAAACTTTTAGCTACTCGCCTGGTTAAAGTAGTCCATACTCTGGTCCACCCGGATCAATCCGGCTTTATGCCTCACAGAAACACAGCCCTGAACTTGCACAGAGTACACGGAGTGGTGAACAGAGTGCCTACCATCCAAGAGCCAGCTGTGATCGTGTCCTTAGACGCAACCATGGCATTCGATACCATTGAATGGCCCTATCTTTGGGCAGTGTTGACTAAGATGGGATTCGGCCCAAAATATATCCAGTGGATTTGTCTTTTGTATAGTGAAACTTTGGCTCAGGTAGTGGTCAACAATAAACTGTCAGCCACGTTTCAACTCAGTCGGGGTACCCGCCAGGGATGCCCGCTTTCGCCACTCCTCTTTGCCCTCGCTCTAGAACCACTAGCGGCCTGGATCCGCAGAGACCCAAGGATACAAGGGTTGAGATGGTCCCCTGATTGGGAAGACCGCATCTCACTCTATGCGGACGATATATTGCTCTACCTGGCCTCCCCTAGGAAATCCCTGATAGTGGTTCTAGACATCCTGGCTATATTTGGCAGATTTTCTGGCTTTACTGTCAACTGGGGTAAATCCCTTTTGTACGTCCTCAGGGGGGACCCATCCATCCCACCGAGGAACTGTCCAATACAGATTACCACTGTCGGTTTCAAGTATTTAGGGATTTTTATCTCCCTTGACCCCTCGCTCCGATATGCTCCAAATCTTCTCCCACCCTTGCATAGGCTCAGAAGGGACATCGCCAATTGGAAATCACTCCCCCTCTCTCTATTGGGTAGAGCAGCCCTGTTTAAAATGATGTCATTACCCAGATTCCTTTACGCCCTACAGAACACCCTGGACCTTGTCCCCGCGCAATACTTTAAGAAGTAGAGGGCCTCCAGAGAGACCTGCTGTTGGAAGGAAGGCCTCGTATTGCACTTCATAAGCTGACGCTAAACTGGTACGACGGGGGCATCAGCCTTCCCGATATCAAAAAATACTACTGGGCTGCTCACCTAGCAGCCGTCAATCATGGCACCTACGGTAGCCCTGATGACCCTGGCTATGCCATGGATAGATGGCTCCTCCCCCGGGGGAACTATGGCAGGGCACTATACTCGCGGCCTAAACGATGCACACTAACAGGCCCCACCAAACACTCGTCCAAATTGGCACGACGCTACTAACTCGCTTGGGTGGGGTAACAGGTTGACGTTAGCTACTCCACTTTGGGACTCTGAGAGGCTAGGCAGTCTATGGAGGTCAAAAGGGTTTGATAAGTGGGACCTCATTGGAATTTCACGTATCAAAGACATTTGGGGGAAGGATGAGGTCAGGCCCTTTGTCGAGCTGCAGAGGGAGTACGAGTTGGCAGGCACTGAATATTTCCGGTATGCACAGGTTCGACACGCACTTCATTCTCATCTACCACGGGGTTCTGCTCCTCCTGACTCCTCACCACTGGAAGACAGAATACTGGACGGTCACCTACCCGAAAAGACTATTTCCCTAATATATAAGAAACTAATAAACAACATGGAGGACCCCCTCCAAGGGGGCGTGGCCACGAGGCGGATGGGAACGGACGCGTGAGCAGAGAGCTCCGCGCCGACCCAGTCTTTTATCCTGTTCAGAGGCATTATACGAGGCCCCCGAATCCCCGGGAAGAAGGAGAAAAGGGCCTGGAGGCACCAGCACCCAGAAACAGCGAGTCTGGAAGTAGCGCAGACCTGGGGTTCTGCCGAGAGAAAAACGAGCCGGGGAAGCAGACCCAAGATGGCGGTGTAAGGGCTCCGAGCTCCGACTGGTTGCGGGAGCGGCGCGGCCTGTGAGGTCTGGCAGGGGCAACCGGCGAGGAAAGACTCCCCCCGTGGAAGCCCAGATCGAACGTTGCCGAGGGAGATTGGGGACAGTGGACTGCCGAGTGCCTGGGGCGCCAACGACTCCGGAGGCTGTGAGGATGCAAAATGGCGGTGGGAGCGGCCGGCAAAGCTCTCACGGCGGCGATGTGCTGAAGCCACGAGCGGGACCTGAGGATTGCGTCGCCGCTGCAGAAGACCGGGACGCCTGCTGGAGGTCTGTGGGGGCAGGTTGCGCTGTAGCATGGCTGGGAGCGGAGGGCGCGTGGCAGCAGGCGGCCCCCTCCCTCCCTTTCTTTCCCCGAGGACGGAACTGGTGGCATTGTGGTGACCGGCGGGAACAAGCCGGCGCAGCTGGGGGCCGCCTAGATCCCCCGGAGGTCAGCGTGTAGCACGGGAGGCGCCGCGATTACCCTGGTCGCTTAGCTGGACTGCGGAGGCCCCGGAGGAGGAGGTGATAGAGGGCATCAAGAGGACTGCTCCGAGCTGCGGGGTGGAGCTTGCGGCGGTGCCGGCTGCCGGAGCCGGTTGAGGAGGTGCCCTGCTTGCGGTGGATCGGTGCGATCAGGAGACGGTTGGACATAGGGGGCAGCTGCTGTGGAAATAGGTGGGGGAGCCCGGCGGGACTGCACGGGAACAGGAGCCCGGGGGCTGCAAGCACCCATAAAGGTGGTGAAGACAAAAGGTGAAGAGAGCAGGGGCTGTGTGGCGATCCTGGAAGAGGGTTACCTGAGTGGTGCAAGCTTCATGGTGGGAACAGCTAGATACGCAGACTGCCTGTGCTGAGGGCCGATTGAGGGGTGGAAGGGCACTTGAGGACAGTACAGCCATAACAGGGACTCCAGTGGCTGAAGAGTACTGACAACTGTGAGAAGCTGCATGAGCATATTGGAGTGTCCCCCCCTCCCCTATTTTGGTGATCCGACAGCCGGTGCAACTGAGTGTGGAGGGCCGCAGAAGAGAGGGCATTTGGCAAGTTGGCGGCTGGGAGAAGGCACGTGTGAAGCCACTGATGGGTGACCTGGGCAGGAGATAGACAGGGCAGGATCACAGGAGGAGACGCGGGCTGGAGCAAGTAGCAGGTGGATTACTCAAGCAGCTGGTACGGATGCATTGCCGCGCTGTGGGTTCGGCAAGAGCGGGCATTGAGATGGAGGTGGGGCCTGCTGGATCTGACCCATGAGGTGGGGGGACCGTGGAAATTAATGCCGAAAGAGGCATAGCAGCTGTCGACAGCTGGCCTGGAGCGGGTCCCATTGCTGGCCGTGAGCCTTTGCTGCCCAGCTGGAGAGAGGCCTGTTCCGAGGGCTGAGACAGTGGACGTAACGGGGCCTGGCTGAGCCTGGAGGACGACCCTGTCGAGGGGGGCGATTCTGGAAGAGGGCGCAGAGAGGTGAAGAGAGGACGGCTTACCCATCCGAGGTGTGGCTGCATAGTGGGGACCCGCTGAGAGGCCGCGACTTATAGAAGGTCACCCGGAGGCTTCACGGATCTCGAGACCTGAGGAAACATGGGGAAACCGAGAGGGAAGCAGGCGGGAGCACCCGCGGAGCAGAAAGAGGACGCGACCTCTGGGGAGGCGCGAAAGGGTCTGCAACAATGTCCAGAGGGGATGCTCCAGCAACAGGTCGATCAAATACTAAAGGCCATAACAGACACTAGGGAGGCCCTGCAGCTGGACATTGCGCATGTGACGCAGGGCTTAGGATTGCTCCGAGCGGACCACGCCAAATTGGCTGATAGGGTAAAACAAACGGAGACGGCAATAGAAGTCCTGGAACCAGCTCAAAAGTCGATGGCAGTGCAGATGACAGATTTTCAGAATAGGCTGCAGACCCTGGAGAGGCGGACAGAGGATGCTGAAGGGAGAAATCGAAGATACAACATCCGGGTGGTGGGGCTACCTGAAGGGATGGAAGGATCCAGCATGGTGGACTATCTGGAGGAGTGGCTAAAAGGGACTGTCGCGCCGGAAGGATTGTCATCTTTCTTCACGCTGGAGAGAGCCCACAGAGTACCGGCCAGGCCCTTGGCACCCGGGAGACCGCCAAGGCCGGTGGTGGCCAGGCTGCTTCATTACAAGGACAGGGATCTCCTACTGCACAAGGCAAGGACAGCGGGCCCATACACAGTGGACAACAGTAAGGTGACATTGTTCCCGGATTACACGCTTGAGGTCCAGCGCCGCAGAGTATAGTTTGTGGCAGTCAAGAGGGCACTTCGGGATGAGGGTATCCAATACTCTCTGATGTTTCCGGCACGTTTGAAGATTACAGTGGATGGCACGATGTCCTTTCATGACAGCCCAGAGGAGGCCTGGGACTGGCTGGAGATGTATAAAGCGGGTATTGGAGAAGCAGGGAGAGGAGTGAGAGCAGGAGCGGAGGGGCCTCGCCCGCGCAGACTGAGGTGTAACCGGCGACGTCAACCAGCGGCCCAGAAGCCGACAGAGACACAAACGGAAAAGGAGAGAGCGGCCGCTTTGCAGGCCGTCACGGCTATCTCTCAAGTGGAAGGGGGTACGTCTCCGGCGAGAATGGAATCGGAAGGGGGGTCCCTGGAAGAGGACAATGAACAATCGGATGCCGGAAGCTTGAAACTGCCTCATGTGACAGCCGGGACGGCGGATGAGATTGTGGATGGGTGATGTAGACTCTGGCCGGACATGGGAAGGGTATTAAGCTAGGGGAGGGAGATAGGGAGGGGTCTAGATGGGGACTAGGATGGCTAGGACTTGCTTAATTAGGTCCGGGGAATATGCAGGGGCTGTGAAAAATTTGTGAAAGAAGTCTCGTTGATGTGAGGCCCCGGAGGGGGCTGGTTCAACATTACGGGGGAAGGGCGCAGGTTGGAGGCCTATTAGGTGTCCGACTCTCTGAAGCTGAGGGCTTACCTCCCGTAAGTTTGTGTCGGTGTAGCTCCCTAAGGGCATCGAGGGAGCAGTTGAGCGGTAGTTTGGATGGGTTCTAATGTTGTAGTGCCTGTTCTGGGGGGAGGGAGTTGGGGAGGGGCTGGGAGGAGGTTGGGGGGAGTTAGGGATACCGGTGTGCTCTTAGGTGGGGGATGTGTGCAGGGGGGGGATTGCTTGACAAATGGGGACGTTACATGATTTGAAATGTATTACCTGGAATGTGAGGGGGCTTCACACAATGCAAAGGCGCCATAAAGTGCATGCTTACCTGGTGCGACGGGGGGTGCAGGTGGCGCTCCTTCAAGAAACACATATTAACCGGTCTGAGGGAGCAGCATTGAAGAAGAGATGGAGGGGGCAATTATTTTATACGACTTACTCGGCCTTTGCCAGGGGCGCCCTGGTGTGGGTCAGAGCGGGTGTCCCTTTTCAGCCAACGCAACAATTGATTGACCCAGAGGGACGGTTAGTAGCAGTGCTGGGGAGGCTAAATGGAGTAGATGTGGCTCTGTGCAGTGTGTATGCTCCCAATGTCGACCAGCCCTCCTTTTTTGAGAGCTTGTCGGTGAGCCTGGTGCCATACTTAACTGGAGCGACAATACTGGGGGGAGATTTCAACTCAATAGCAGATGTGGACAGAGACAGATCCCACCCTCTGCTTTCTGGTGCCCCAGTACATAGGATCTCCAAGGCGAGGAGAGCATGGCAAACTCATTGGGGGCTGGTCGACACTTGGCGTGCCCAGCATTTGGAGGAGAGGGATTATTCTTATTATTCTGGCCTCCATGACCTGCATGTGCGATTGGACGCAATATTATGCACCCCTGATGTCCACACCAAGGTGATAGGTAGCGAGTATTTAGCGAGAACAATTTCGGACCACAACCCGCTACTAGTGCGGATACGATGGAGCCGAGAGAGGTCACTTATACCGACCTGGCGGCTCCGACCGGAGGCGCTGGAGGACCCGGTCTTTAGCGAGGAGCTGGGGGCGGGCATTGATCAATACTTTGAGAAGAACGAGGGGACGGCGACATCGGCAGCAATTGAATGGGATGCGTTTAAGGTTGTGGTCAGGGGTATCTGCATTAGCAAGGTGGTGGGAGTAAGGAAAACATTATTGGCGGACCTGGAGAAGGCGGAAAGCCGACTGCGGGACGTGGAGAGGAGACCGACCTGGGAGGCCCGGGGCGCAGACTGAGGTATTGGAGGCTAGAGAGGCAGTGGCGGTACAGATGGAGAGACTGCGATCCTTTGACTATAAGAATTATAGAGCACGGGTGCATGCGGAGGGGGACAAATCGAGCGCTCTGTTGGCATGGTTGGCCAATCCGGTGCCCAGGGGAGCGCCGATACTGGGCTTGACAGCTCCCACGGGGGGGTGGTGAACACGCAGACAGGGATTAACAGATTGTTTTTAGAGTATTATGCTGAGCTCTACAGTACCCAACTGACTAGGGATGCTGATGGCATAGGGGAGTATCTCGAGCGGGTGGCCCTGCCGAGCTTGAGTAAGGAGCAGGGAGACTTGCTGGGCAGTGAGATTACGGTGGGAGAGATCAGGAGCGCGATCAAGCAGATGGCCCGTAACAAGACGCCTGGGGTGGATGGCCTTCCCATAGAATTCTACTCCAAGTACGCGGAGTGTCTGGCTCCGCGCCTACAGGTGGTTTATAAGGAGGCGCATAAAGTAGGGAGGCTGCCTGAGACAACTAGGGAGGCTATTATCATCCCCCTCTTGAAACCTGGAACGGAAGCTACGGATATGAAGGCTTACCGCCCACTCTCAATGTTGACGACCGACTACAAAATCCTGAGCAGGATCCTGGCATCCCGTCTACTCCCATACATGTCGAAGCTGGTGCACCGGGATCAATCGGGTTTTATACCTAAGCGTAACACGTCTATTAATGTGAGACGATTGTTGCGAATTTTGGAAGAATGCCAGGATCCGACATCGACTGCCTTGATTCTTTCAGTGGACATAGAGAAGGCATTCGATAGTCTGGAGTGGCCATATCTCTTTCAGGTAATGCGCAAGCTGGGTTTGGGCGAGGCATTCGTGAGGTGGACTCGAATACTATATAACTCAGTGACGGCCCGAGTACGAACGGGGGGGATGGTGTCATCACCCTGCTCAGTGGGACGAGGGACGCGTCAGGGCTGCTCGCTGTCTCCGCTCCTATTTGCACTGGCGATTGAACCACTGGCGATGCGAGCTAGATCAGGGAGGCATTATGCTGGGTTGGAGATACGTGGAGAAGTGCATTACATATCGCTTTACGCAGATGATCTGCTGATGTTTTTGGCCGCCCCCGAAGAGGTGTTCACGGGAGCGACGGAGCTGTTGCGGATGTTTGGGGAAGTATCGGGGTTGTGTGTGAACTGGGAGAAGACTTGCCTGTTCCCGGCGTGTCGGGCGATGGACACTCCTACTAGACTGGAGAGAATAAGATGGGAGCCCTGTTGCCTGCAATATTTGGGGACTAACATCTACCATGAGCAGGCGGATCTATTGGAGGGCAATGTGAAAAGAGCAGTGCGAGGGGTCAAAGGGAGCATGGCATTTTGGAGTACTTTGCCACTCTCAGTGGCGGGTAGAGTAGCACTACTGAAAATGGTGGCACTGCCTAGACTCTTATATTATTTCAGGACGCTGCCGATTTGGATCCCAGGTTCGGTGCTTAAGACGCTTAGATCCATGGTAGGCGGATTTCTGTGGGGGAGTGGCAGGCGGCGAGTGGCACTGACCACGATGATGAGGCCAAGAGCGGAGGGAGGATGGGCAGTCCCGGACTTCGAAGTGTATTATTTAGCAGCCCAGCTACAGTGGCTCACGCAGGCGGTGGCTCAGGAGTTTAGGGGACCGGATGGCCCAGAGGACCGTTGGCTACCGAGGCATGTTCTATCATTTGTAGTTCTCGGCCAGCGATTGCGAGTTGATTCATTTACGAACAAGGAGAAAACACTAAGAGCATGTTGGAATAGATACAAGCGTAGGGGTGGAATCACTCGTCCATACGCACCGGAGATTCCCCTGGGCATGTGTACGGCCTTCCCGCATGGAGGAGACTGGTCTGCGCTAGCGGAATGGGAGGATCTGGGGCTGCAAATGATCGGGGATCTATATGAGGAGGGGGCCCTCTTGCCTTTTCAAGCGTTACAGGATAGGTATGGTTTGCCTAGGGGCGCCTTTTTGCTGCATGCCGCGCTGGCGTCTGCGATTCAGAAATATTGGGGGGAAGGGCTATCGGAGTCACAGACATCCCTGACATGTCAATATGTGGAAATGGCAGCGGGGACGGTAAAGGCAGTAGCATGCCTGGGTAGACGATTGGTGGAGGAGGGATTGCAGCCACTGACTCAGTTGCGTGAAAAATGGGAGGCGGACCTGGGTAAGGATATTCCTGAGACGACCTGGACTAAAATAGTGGAAAGGGCATGGAAAGGCACGCGGAACGCCAGATTCCAACTTATCCATTTCTACATTATACACAGGGCGTATTTAACCCCAGAGCAGATAACTAAATATTTCCAGGTGGACTCGGCATGTTGTCCCAGGTGCAACACGAATGCGGCAGACTTTCAACATATGATGTGGAGCTGCCCGCAGCTCGGAACGTACTGGGAGGAGGTGGTAGAGGTCCTATGTGGAGTGACGGATAGGCAGATAGAGCCCGACATGGGGGCACTGGTTTCCGCACATGGCGCGAACTAAGATTACGAGCAAGTTCATTGACTTGGGGCTCTTATTAGCTAAACGGGAACTAACAAGGCAGTGGAAATCTAAGCAGGGCCCTAGAGTGGCGCGATGGAGGGTGGAGTTCACGAACTGGGCGGCTAGTGAGAGTATGGTTCGGCTACAACAGGCCAGGAGAGCGAATAATGAAAAAGCGATGGAAACTGCACAAGCATGGGAAGCATTGGTGGCCCTGCTGCAGCTCCCAGAGCCAGACTCGGATACAGATTCCCTGGAGGCTCCTCGGGAAAATGTCGGAGCACACAGATCATAGATAGGCTTGAGCTGACTACAGGGGAAACGGAGCAGGTGCGGAGCCAGCGGGAATGGGAGTACAACCCAAATACAATTGGAGACCTGCACACCTTAGCACGATGATGACGATTGATTATTCCTGTTTAAATTACTTGGAGCACACCGGTGGAAGGGGTTAGGGGGATGGGGGAGGGAGGGGCAAGAGCATGCGGGGGGCACCACGTTTGGGAACCTTTATGTTCTGGGATGGTATTGAATGCATATACTGATGTCGATATCGACAGGAAGAGAGGACGATGGGTAGTTCATTGTAGTACTGATTGGGATGAGGATGCTACCCCAATGGTTGACAGTGAATATTCATGCAATGTATCAAGGAATGTGCCTCCCATTGACAATGTGCATTATAAGTGGGGGGTTTTGTGAGTTGAAAATCAATAAAATATTAAAAAAAAAAAAAAATGGAGGACCCCCTCCAAGCATTGGGGGAGGAATGGATAAGGGACAGGATTGAGCTGGATGATGAGGACTGGCGAGAGGCAGTGTCCTCCCCTAGAGTGGTCGCCATCCCAGCACGACTTAGATTAGTACAGCTCAAAATCCTTCACAGGGTGTATATCACGGGTCCCCGTCTGATACATATGGGGAGAGCGGACGGTGGGGAATGCAGGAGGCGTTGTGGGCACATGGGAACATTCATACACATAATCTGGGAGTGTGCTTCCATAAGCTTCTTCTGGAGCAGGGTACACGATATCATCAATCCAGTGCTCTCTGTTGGTCTCCACCCGGAGGCGCAAAGATGCCTACTAAACATTTGGGAACCAACCGACCTGAACACTTACCAGACACAATGGACTACATTAGGGTTTATGCTTGCGAAAAGGAATATTGCACAGCTATGGGGCGCAGCTCACCCACCCACAATAGAAGCTTGGGAAAACGATCTCGATTGGTGTATGTATAGGGAAAAGACGGTGTACTTGGCCAGGGGCTGCCCCAAAAAGTGGTCCCGTGTTTGGGGCCCTTGGAATGCCTACCGGGGAGAAATATGTTCGCCGCCTCGTTGTCTCAAACACGATGATCCACTCTCCTCATAACATTCCCTTTCCATGTAATGATGTACCATAATCCCTTCTATGTCATTGCGGTGCGTGGATGTTTTGATTCCTCTGTAATGTTTTCTTGAACCGATGTATGTTTAATAAACAGATTTATAAAAAAAAAAAAAGAATTAGGTCAATTAGAAGTTTCATCTCATGTAAGCAAAAATAAGGGATACAAGATATGCTGTGCTATGATACGTGAAGCCTGTTTTCACATGCTGGGCACACTGATAAGCAACAATCCAAACTGCAGTTGAGAAATGCCATTAAACCAGGCGAGGCTGCTTGGTAAACTGCACAGGCAGCAAGTGAGGACATCAATGCTAATTAATATTCTAGTCTAGTTATGTTAAGATAACGGGGTTACTTAGAGTTTGGCAGAGCCAGACATCAGCCAAAAAGTGGCAGACGACCTGGCCATCGAATTTAGAATGCTGTTGACATCAATGCACTCTTAATACAGTAGATGAGACATCCGCCACTTTTTGGTGGATGTCCAGCATCGGCCAAACTCTAAATTAACCCCTTTATTCCCAGAACTAAAAGATTGTATGGCATGAGTTGTCACTAAATTGGATGTCTTATACTGCAGAGTGAATTTATTAGGATGCAACAGAACAGGAATGGAGAGGTTAAAAAAAAAAAAAAATTCTGACCTAGAAGACAATAAAAGCTTGACTGTCTCTGCGATTCACACTCTACAGGCATGCATGAATAGTGTGCAGTATGAGACTGAAGACATTGAGGTATGTACCAGGAGAAACAACATCCAAATTTTAGGTAAGAGAGCAAGCAAGTCTTGGATATGGAGGCTTTTGTGTTACGATTACTGCAGGACCTCTTTTGGGAACACCTTCTTCTCCAGGCACATAGAGGAGGAAGGTGCACAGAGTTCTTTCTACCTGCCCGCCTCCTGGCAGACCACGTAAGCTCTACATAGGACACCTGCTGAATTACCACAAGAGGGGCACAATCATTCATCTGGCCACGGAAGAAGGCACACTGAACTTCAAAGATTCTAGATTAATGATGCTCCCAGACCTTTACATCAGTGGGAGAATCAGTCAACAATCATTCCGGGCCATTAAAAAGACTGTGCGACGGTGTGAAAAACGCCATCGTTTATTCATGCGAGTTTGTGCATTGAATTTTTTTAGCAAAATGTATTTCGGCAGCACTGTGGAAGACACCAGAATCTCATTCAATCATTATCTGTCACCTTGATATGGTCTGCTGAAGCAGGCAACTAGGCAGAACTGTCAGAAGAGGGGGAGGGCGAGTCAAAGCTTAAGACTCCGGCAATGAAGCCTGAAATGAACCAATGGGTCTCACACATAGGACATAGTGGATTTACCCTGTGCTTTTAATGGGCAGGTCCTATCAAGCACTCAGTATCTGCACTTCTTTAATTCGAAAGGGATAGTACCGGCACTTTTCGGCACTGCTCCAATGCTTTTAATGGGAGAGTACTGGCTCTGGGACAAGGAGTACTTACACTCCTATATTGCCAGTACAAGCACCGGATATACTTGAGATTGCATACTGGTTTACATTATTCAGCTCGTTAATGAACGAGAAATAAGGTCTCCAGGTGACTCATTCATATGCTGTAGGTCTGAGTCGTATGTCATCAACCTATGCTCGAAGCATTGAGCATCGTGAGGAAGAAAGACTGGGTGGCTGGATATATTTTTACCCCGTTCAGAGCACACTGTTCTAGAGAACTTCACTTTATACGTTGTCTCTCCGGAAACAGTGGACGATCTATGCTTTTATACACCCCCAGCGTAATTACACATCACTTGATGAATCTTTGGGAGCTCTGTTGTGCTACTGAGCAATTACGTGGGGGTTGTCGGCACAGAGGAATTTATGCGCCTGGGAAGCCCTTGAAGCAAAGCACTGGCTGGGGAGGGGGAAAGGAAATTTCAGTAGAATGTATAGGAGCCGTGGGAGGACCATCATTTTATAGAGGGCCAACCTACCCAGTATACTGAGGGGCAGTTTAGCCCAGCTACTGTGACGATCTTGTTTATGAAAGGGGTTCCACTGACCGTTGTAGTGTTTTCAGCTAGGATGAGGTTTTGGAGGGAAAGCAGAACCAGGGAAGATACTATTATGGCAGACACAATAGTGCTATAAGCAAGCGCACGAAGCCTGTATTCTGCAGACCAAGAACCATCAGGTGAGCGACAGCACTAATGTTATGTTGTGTATAAGATTTATTTCATTGACTGTCAGGGGCCTCAATAATCATGCCAAGAAAAGGAGGTGTCTGGCATATCTCCAGCGACACAGCACCAATCTGGAGACGCTTCAAGAGGGTCATCTTTTGCATGTTAATCCTGCACACTTTGCAAAAAGTAGGGCTCAAGCAGATACTATTTCTCCTTCAGCACTCATTCTAGAGTGGGCATTACCCTAATTTACCACTGCATAGGTTTCAGGTTGGTGAATCCTAACGTCGACAAGGAGGGCATGTATGTGACCCTACATGGGAGTGTTGCACATATTATACAGGTGAATGCATACTGATCTCATTTTGACAACCCTGTGCTTTATGAGAAACCTAAAAGTATTTGTTTCGAAATTCTGATATTGTGTGCAGTGAGATTTTTTTACACAATTACTAATCTAGAGCTCAGCAGTCTCACTGAGAAAGCCAGGCACAAAACACATCCAGCTACGGTTCTGGCACACTTCCAAGAGTTATTAGGGTTGCGCTAATACATGGTGACAACTGCACCCCAAAAGAGGGTATATAAATATATATATTCGACCTGTCTGTGCACAATGGTTTAGACAAGTTGCTGCACATGATGCGGGAGCCCAAATACTGCCCAGGACCATGTCTGAACACTTGACAGTGACACTAGCACTGGGGATACAGACGGATATTGGAAATTCAAAAGTGCAGCACTAGTTGACAGTGCGATCAGACGTGAATCAAAAGAAGGTGATCAGCTTTGCTATGACAGGAAAAGCAGTTCGGCCAGGAAGAGGTGACAGATTGAAAGGATTTTAAGGATTCAAAAGTTGTGCTAAATTTGAGCCATGGTTTCCGGTGCTCGGCACTCGCACTTAATTGCCGGCACTTAATTGCCAGAATCCGCACTTATGACGGATACCACAAGGTGGCGGTCTTTGTGCAATTTAAAGATGAGCAGAAATACAGTTGTTTGTTAATTCAATATACATTAAAAACAATTAATACCTGCCAACCAAGCCCTTCTTAAAGTTTTGGCAGCCTCGAACAGTCTGAAATGCCAATTTGTAGCAGTGTGATGGTTAGTAGTTGTGTAAGTACAATGGCAATGTGTGGTGCAATCTGCGGTGGCCTCCTGATGAGGGCCCCAGCACTTATTTGTTTACAAATCAAGCACTGTTTATAAGGGGCATCTGTACAGCCGCAAACCAAGGTGTTTCGAAGTGGATGCAAGACACATTAACTACGCTGGAGTTTAAGTTAAAGGACTCGAGAATAAATATGAAAGGACCAGGGATAAAGCCAGTTCAGTGAGCTGGCCAGGCGGCATGCAGCATGCAATGACCGGTGAGGGGCAGCCATAAGGTACGGAGAGCTAGCAAGAGTTAGCCACACAACTGTATGGGTACTTATAAAAGAAACTCATCACAGATGTAATGATACCCCATCTACTGACAATGTATAACGACAAGCTAGACAGATGTAAACTAACTGCACAACTGAAGAGGCCTTGATAATTCTGGTACTGAAGATGAAGGAACACTGGAAGTCATGGGTCATATAGAGGTCTACTACTGGTTAACAATGATAGTAAAACACAGGTTAATAGACTGCTTCCCTTATTAATATTGATGGTTTTACCAGGTCAGGTTTGCCCCTGTTCCACTACCTTAAAAAGAGTGTTCAGAACTCTTGGCCAGATGAATCCGAACACTGAAGTCAGTTTGGCTGCACTCAACACCAAGAATCCCTTTGATTCTATGGAATGGCCCTTCCTATTTGAAGTGCAAAAAGAACAGATGATGGACGGAATGCTGAATTAATCAAACATTCACCCCCAGTCTCATATCTGGGTTAAAACCATCGTTTTCTTGCAAGCCACGCCATTACAGTTTAGACCCAGCCCATATGCAAATCAGTCTCAGGTCTTCCCTGGACCAGACACAAGCATCCTGGGACCGGTTTCAGGGTAACACCCCATATCAGCCAGGTTAGCTTGAATCTGGTGGTGTAGCGAGCATGGGACCCACATCTGGGCAGACCCTTCCCCCTTAGGGCTACAAATGCAAAAATAACAGATGATGGACGGAATACTGAATTAATCAAACATTCACCCCCAGTCACAGATCTGGGTTAAATCCATCATTTTTTTGCACGCCATGCCACTCCAGTTTAGACCCAGCCATATGCAAATCAGTCTTGACCCTGTTCCCCATGGGAACATTCCAGCCCGAACTGCCAGGCCAGGTCTTCCCTGGACCAGAAGCAGGCATCCTGGGACCGTTTTCGGGGTAACACCCCTCATTATCCAGGCTAGCTTGAATCTGGTTTGAAGTACTGGACAGGATATGAGTTTAGCACTATTTCTGTTCTTTAATAAGTGTATCGTAGTTACCATCAGAGGACAGGTTGTGAACCACAGGTACATCACCGGTATATGAATTGTCTTGCAGGACTAGGCAGGGGTGTCATTTGTTGACACTATTGTTTGCAGTGACAATTGAGCAACCAGTGGGTCTGCTTAGGGAGGAACACATACTAGAAGGCATTAACTTTTATGGAGATCGAACACCGCTCAATAAGTATGCAGAGGCTAAGGTTTAACCAATGGCAATTTGTGTAAGCCACCTTAGATTTGAACATTATTTGGGCCAACGCTTAAATTAATATTGCAATTTAAGTTTTCACATTAAAAATACAACACACCTAAGAGACCGAAACGTGTATACCCAACTCCTCATGGAGCCGCAACGGATGAGGTGATACTGAAGCAGACTTCAGGCATCTTGAGCGGGTGTGTCCTCAGAATAAACAATACTGGCATGATGTGAGGCAACAGACTGAAAAAATGAAGACAGCCCCTGCAGATGGCAGCCGGTCTGACACAGAACTTCACAAAAAGTAGAATTCAATTTATAGGCATTGCATTGGGTTTGTGAGACGTCATTCAGCAATGACCAAGTATAAATTATTAATCCAAACAGTGCAAGACTGGCTGCTAGATTGACCAAGTGGAGCGAACTTCAACACGTCTGTAGTGAAACCCATCCACAGTCTGGTAGCTCAGGTGATGTTTGGGCTCCTCTAAGAACCTCCTTGGCCAGTTTACGCATTCTGTGCAAGTTGTGACAGGTACTGCTGGAGGGTGACCAGGGGACAGATGATGTCATATTATGTTGAGCTTGATGAGTTTACTGACAAGGGCAACAGAGTTGCAGGGTAGCAAGAAAATTAACGAGCATTGGCAAAGGCAATAGGTCTCAGTAATCTGAGAGCTATAGGCAGTGTCAATGTTAATGCCTTTTATCAATCAACCAATCAATCACGGATTTTTGAAGCGCTCTACTCACCCACGAGGGTCTCAAGGCACTGGGGGGGGGGAGGGGGAGATTGTGCAGCTAAGTCTTACCCAAAGAGCCAGGTCAATATTTCAGTTTTGTTAGGATTATTAATGGTGAATTGGTCAGTTCTGATTTAGGGCCAGGACAGTTTGAGGCCCAATACTCACAAGCATCCGTTGCTGTATTTCAGATGTATGAATGGGTGTGGTAGAACCAAGTGTTGAGACGCAGAACAAAGGTTCCTAGTGAGATTGTAATGTGGTGTCAGTTTTTGCAGCTATGAAGATCCTTTGCTTCAGCAGGCCTTATGGATAATGTAGAGTGCCTTAAATTTCACCATGGCACCCACGGGGGGCCAGTGCAGTGCTTTTAGGACTAGTTGGCATAGAATGGATTTTGTCATCTGTCCTTCTTTTGTGCACCCAAATGTCCACCTCTGTTTCCCCTATTTATACATCACATATTCACCCCTCCAATGTGTTTTTTTTGTCTGTGTCCCTGATACCCGGAATGCCCTAAAAGTATTTACGGGAATGGTAACTTGAGCAACACGTCTTCCTATTGGGATAAGCAGATTCACTTCAATGCCTCAAAATGTTTCTAAACGTTCCAGTCATTACAGACTTCCTCCTCATATTGCCTCTCTCCTTTCCAGTCCACTCCTCAAAAATCCTCTTGGTCAGCTAGCCTCCTGTTGACACGTAGCCCCTAAAGCTTTTTTCACGAAATTCCCCAACAGCCATTTCCCCAGATGTTATGGCAGGTGGTTTTCCTTTAGTTTAATCATGTTTAAGAAAAAAATAAAAACAATCCATTCTCAATTACAGTCCCCAACTTGTTGCATCCGTTGTTTTCGCCCGCTTTTGAGAAACTCCTTGTATGCCTATCTGTAAAGTCTGGTGGAGTCAGTGTACTAGTGGTTGTAGTGCCTTCACTCTTAAACTGCCACAGCTCTCTTCTGCAACTGGACCGTACTTAGCCCCTCCCTCACTGTATTCTACCGATCCATCATCTATGTCTGAGATATGTTGTGCCCTGAGCACAACAGTCTATCACGAATATTCAAACTCCAGTGCCTGCAGCAGCCTTAACACATAATGGTCTTTGGCTGACAGCAGTTCGTTGTCCACCATAAATGTCACTTGGCTCTAGTGGCGTGCAAAATTCGCGTAATTTGCATTTGTGTAATTACACGAAATGTTGAGAAAATTATACGTAATTGCGTAAAATGCAAAAACAGCATTTGATGCTATATTTTAATGCAAAATGGATTCTAACGCCCATTTTGGACGCAAAGACATGTTTCGTGCTAAAAAAAAAAAAATCTGCACAAAAAGACAATTGTGGCAAGGAGCAGCTGCTCGTGTTTTGTTAGGTCAAATTGTTCCGGTGCACTCGAGCAACATTTTTACAGTGAATGACACATTATTATAAAATATTTCGTGGTGCAATTGTGTAATTTCGGGAATTTCACGTAAGAAGAGTAACATGAATTTACAGACATTATGTTAATTTATGCCAGCGTAATGGAGATGTCACCCTGGCCTAATTAGCACCAGAACCAAAACCAAAATTGGCTTTTCTGTGTTTTCTTGCTTGCCACTTGTTGGGCCATTCCTGGACATCTGGTAATCATGCACTGGTGCCACTACTTTACATGCAATATTGAGGTGTCCCAGCAAGGACTACACCTGCATTCATTCATATTTTTTTATTCACAAACACTTCTGCTACTAATGCCTCGAAATCCAACCCGATGCACAGCAAATTCAATAGTATTTTTGTGCTCTCCAGTGTCTCTGGTGCTGAGAATGCCCACCACCTTTAGACACGTCGTAAAGTGTTTCAGTTGTTGCTAACATTACTCGTAAGCATCTACCCTCTCTACAAATGGGAAACCATCAAGGGGACGCAGCTGTTACTGTGACCCTCACATCTAACATCTTAAATGCCCATTTTAGAAACATACTGACATTCCAAATACTGTGCAGGCCACGTAAAAACCCATGGGAGCTATTTTGTCATCAGTCATCTGTCGTCTAAACTGTATGTCTATCAGGTTATAGGCAGATGCCTTCAGGATGTCCAGACGTGGGATGCTGATTTGATGTCACGTTGCACCATCTCAGCTCTGCTCTCACATTCTTTCACTAGTTCTTTTGCACTGCCTCCGTGTGAATTGCTCACTGTTCTTTCTGCTTGGTAAAGGGATGAAATCAATGCCCCATCCTCCATTAGCATGGAAGGCTGTGACTCAGCATGTATTAGTGCATTGTCATTTTTATCACTATGAGGTTATAACCAAATACTCGTATTGGAAGTTTTTTTAGTTTTTTTATCCTTCCCCCAGCCACTTCTCCAGTTTTCCTGCTGCAGTCCCCCAGCAGAGTCTGACTAAACTCGAATTCTCCAGCCACTCTCTCTCCTGGACCTTTTATGTGGTATCCTAAAACCATCCAGAATCTTGCTTCCAATCGCTCTGATCATACTCTGTTGTGGAAATGAACCAGCTCTCCCCTTAATTTATCAATCCTGACTGGAGTGTGGACACTTTTCCAGGAACTCATTTACCCCCTTTTCCACTAAGCGCCCCAGCTGGAGGAACAAGGTTCCACTGTTGTCCTTTGGCTGCTTATCATCACAGATTTTTTCCATCTCACTCACTATTTTTGAGTACATGCCCTCTGGTGTCAGATTTGCCCTTCTTGCCCCTTCGTCTACCCAGGGTCTCAGTCGCGATCCTTTCACTCTTCTTCTGGGAGGTGCCACTTCAGCATGCATTCTTTGTTTGTTGCCAGACATGGAACTGGGGCCTGGTGTTGTGGCATCATTTCTCCCCTCCTCCACCGTCCCTGTTACCAGGAGGCCACAGATGGCCAGCAGCATACAGCATTGCTCATGGATGCTGGAGCACTGACATGTCCTCTTTCTTCAGATCTGGGGAAGGCTCACTGGCTGGCTCTATCTCCAATCCCATGAATGATGTTCTGACATATTATTCCCTTATTTATGTATTGAAGACAGCTTTTTTTGCGTTTAATCCTCTTCTTTCAACTCAGGGTGGTGACCAGGTAGCCCTGTCGCCTCTTTGTTCTTGCCTAGTTAGTAGTCTGGTCACCTTTTTCCTCAAAGGTTATATTCTTGTGGTGGCAACCCTGTGTCCCTTCTTCGCTGTGTCATCACTAGCCACTCTTTTTTTTTCTTCTATGTCTCAGGGGCCGGATGTCTAATCTCCTGCCCTTGCATCATTACCCGGGATTGGCAATCTGGCCTCCCTTCTCTCCCTTTCTAAATGTCTGACCTCTTCCACCTCTTTTGCCTTCTTTTCTTTGCCTGTCCCTTCAGGGACTCTCTATTCCCAATGGCGTTGTGTGTCTTGCTGTCTCCACCTCCGTGTGTGCCTCAGTTCCTCTGCCAGTGACCCACTCAGGGTTTACCCAGGCTCTTGCTATGGCACTTCTGAAGCAGCCTTCTTGGGAGGCCGCTTGTTCTCCTTATTGATTTTAGCACCCCTCCGCCCACCATGCCACACTCTTCTAATTTCTCAGCCCCTGCCTTTTTTGCCCTGGCACCAAAGAGAGGCAGGGCCACAGGCCCCAAAAAGCACTGGACACACCTGTGGATTCCGCACCAGATGCTTTCTGCAGCCTTCCACATTGCCGCTTTGTCCCCTGCTTCACACGGCCCGTCCTCTCACACCATCCAGAGGACCCTAATGGTGTTAGCTTTTTTGGCTCTCAGTGACAATGTTCAGAGAGGAGGTTAGCTCCCCCCAAAGCTATTTTTCTCAGACATGAACATATGGGGAAAATAGGGATCCCCAAACGTTAATTAATATTTTCTTTCCTGTGTCATGTTTATTGCTATTTACTTGAGTCGTGGTGTCTCAATGTTAGAAAAACAAACTTAGACTTGAGACTCAAGACAAGATAAGATGTTTGTGTCACAGCAGACCAATGGGACGGGACACGGGGCTTTTATATAAAGCACTGACCAGGAAAGCTTCCCAAAGCGTGATTAAGAAACATGACAGACAATTTTGATGACAGCATTTCGTAGTGTCTGTTGTTACAATGTAAAAGATTATTTTCTGTTGATACTGAAAGGTGAAATATAAATATCACCATAAACATTTAAGTTGTACTTCTTTTGAATTTGAAACAATTAACATGTTTTCTGTAAAACACTACTTTACTGCAGCATTTGTAAACTAGCATCAAATTTTACGATAATTATTGTAAATGAAAAAATCCCATAATCTTGCAGAACAAAGGATGCATTGAAATAACTCCGTGCTGCTTTATCTGTAGAACTGTTCGAAATTACAATGCATGCCTATTTACATCAATTCTATTATTATTTTGACCGGTATATCCCAAAATAGAGTTCTCATAAAAGGCATTTGATATGTAAATTAAAGTAATTTTATATGAATAAAGCATGACCTTATTAAACTTAGTTGTGGCATATGTAAATGAACCCTATATAAATGTTAATTAGATGTGCTGAAATTGAGAACTGTTACTTTTCAGAATGTTTGGAAAGGAGCACTGTTTCTCAGAAATTTTTCATCACCGGTTCTGCAGCAGTCTCCTATCACGTGAGGAGGTCTTTCCCGGAAGGGAACACAGAGACTCTTTGTACTTCTGGGGTCACTAGAACTGCTGCACTTTGCAACCAGATATTCGCCTTCATTGTTCATGCACATGAAAGGACAGATTGTACAACAATAAAATAAAGAAGTTAAAACTCAATAGCGAGACCCAATGAAGCAGAACTGTGTTTGTCACGAAGAACAGTGAAATATTAATTTGAATCATGGTGAATTTGTTTGCAAGCGTTTGGCATCCCACAATTGTTGCAGTGTTCATTCACTTTTATAATTAGTTCTTTTTTAAGACACAATAGTTTGAAAAACAGCATGTTATTCATTTATTTTCTTACTCCCAACAAAGTAGGCTCTATAAATATACGTGGAAAGGTCTTATATGATGGGTGGGTGCGCACTGAGTGGCAAATGTCAGCGGAAGAAGAAATGGGGGCACTGTTCAAAGCAGATGAAGGCGCACATTCATGAGTGGTAACCTTCTCTTGTGGTATCAATGCAGAGACGCGGGCCAGTAAACATGCCCAATCAATGGGCGTTTAACTCCAGTGGGGGAAACCATTTTTACATGTGGTCAGGAGGCAATTAACCAATTTATATGACTCTTCAATTAAAACAAGTGAATCAGTGATGAACAGCCTGCGGCATGCATGAGCCCTAAATTGTAGATGTTTAGCAATTTTGTTTTGGAAAAAAAGTAAATTTTTAACATCCTGGTGTTGTCAGCATATTATTTACTCATTAAGCATGCTACAATTTAGTTTCATGCTCAAGAGTTTTTAAAAAAATATTTTACATTATCAGGGACCTGATTTAGAGTTGGGTGGAAATGGGAATTTCCCTCATTTGTGGAGAACCTGCTACATCGGAAGGAGACTCTGCCAGTGAAATTTCCCCCACCATAGGGATAGTATAATGGAGGAAACTCTGTTGGTGGATTATTAACTCGCTGCAGTTCTTCCTCATGAAATAAGAGGATTTTCTGTTCCCAATAACTCTCAAACAGTCCATATGTTTGTTAAATTAGCATACTGGCCAGTACACCAGACACACCTGCAGACGTCTTGAGAAGCTATGGAGAAACAGCACAACCTCGGAAGACCGTACCACCTACAAGAACGCCATAACGGAATACCACCAACTCATCAGATCCACCAAAAAGACCTTCATCCGTAACAAAATCCACGCCAACGCCAGCAACTCCAAGGAACTCTTCAGCACCATTCAGGAATTCACCAAGCCCCCCAGAGAAGCCACGGATGTCACACCCTCCCAGGACCTCTGCAACAAACTTGGCTCCTACTTCCACCTCAAAATAAGATCCCTCTACGACAACTTCAACGAACAGACTCTGGACACCGAACCCATTCCTTCCCCCAGCAACAACAGCCAGCCTACCATCTCCTCCTGGACCACAGTCACCACCGAAGACACCACATCGACCATGAAAGGCATTCACTCAGGAGCCCCCACGGACCCCTGCACTCCGCACATCTTCCACAGAGCCGCCGACGCCATAGCACCTGAGCTACGACGCACCGTCATCGCCACCTTCGAAGCAGGCACATTCCCCGACGACTGGAAATGCGCAGAAGTCAAGCCCCTCCTCAAGAAGCCCTTGTGAGAAGTTGGCCTGGTATATGCTGTCCACTAATTATAGTGGGCACCTTGCACCAGTCCAAACAACCCCTTATTGGAGATAGGTTAAAGACAACCTTATTGAAAGCTATCCTAGTGGTAGCTATGGAGAGCAGCCTTCAGGCTAAGTCTTGAAGGAATGTAAAGCAGCTTGTTTTACCAGTCTATAATCTCTTGAGTGATCAAATGAAAGAGCACCACACCAGGTATATATTCAAAATATATGTATTTATTGCTAAACACACCCCTCTAGTCTCTTTATGAGGCTAGAGTTCGAAGTACATAAGTTAGAAGTTATTTAAACACAGTAATAGCACAAATACACGTTTGGGCCCTAGGGGCGTACCAAACCATATACCAATAAAGTGGTATAAGAACCACGACTGAACTAGACACTAGGCCTAGAGCCTCTAGAAGTGCTTGGACCACAAGGAACCACCCAAGGTAGTGACACAGGGGACCCACGGGGGACGCGTGCAGTGTAAATACACAACCGCGATACGCCGTTGACTTCTATGGAGAAAGTCGTGATCGGGAAATTAGAGAAAAGGGACACTTAAAGGAGGACTTGGAGCAAACCCTTTGAGATCTAGGACTTTGAAGAGTCTCTACCCACGGGAGCACCGGAGTACTCGTGTTACCTCACCCAGGGAAGCCGGGTGCATAGGTGCCTTTCGGGGTCGGGTTTCGTCGTCGATCTGAATGGCGATCTGCTGAAAAGTGCTGCTGGCGACCAAGTGGAAAGTGTCCGGGTGGATCCAAGAGTGGATCGGAGTTCTGAAGAACCTGAAAGCAGAGGGGACAGAGTCTGGGTCACTAGCCAGTGACCAGGAAGGCGATGGACAGATGCCCACCGATGTCGAGTGCTTCAGGTGCGTTGACGGTCGTCTTGACTCTTCAGCCACGAGGTCCAGGAGGCGTTGTCGGCGACCAGGAGCAGGATTCGGGCTGGTACACGATGTCTGTCGAGTGCTGCGGTGTCGGCGACCGGATTGGACCCAACAAGCCTTGGCAACGGCAAGTCTCGATGCAGAGGAAGATCGTCGATGGTGCAGACCAGCAAGGTCTGGGGAACTCACCCAGCGAGGGTAAGTGAGGGCAGGCCTGGAGCAACCAGGATGCCAAGTAAGAAAAAGATTGGCCTTCGTTAAGGGCTACTAGCCAACGGGCTAGTGACCGCGAAGGAGCCTCGAGACGTCGCACGTGGATCTGGCTCACAGGACACTCGTGGAGTGGAGGCCAGTGATCTTCGGTGCAGTTGGTGCTGGAGGCTAGGGCTACTCGGAGCCCAAAGCACGACTTCGGGGAGACCCAGAAGAGGATGCACTTGCAAATGTGCTCGGTGTCCAGGGGTCACGGTCTCAAGTCACCCACGATAGCCACGGGCCTCAGCTTTGCTGGGGACTCAGGGTAGCCTCGGGGAAGTCTGAGAATCCACCTCTGGTGATGCGATGACTTCGAGCGTCCGGCGGGAGCTTCAGAAATGCAAACCGGACAGATGCTTCTTTGGTGCCTGCCAAGCAGGGGAGTCACTCCTTGACCCCAAGGGAGATTCTTCTGTCCTCTAATCGTGAGTAGAGCGTCGAAGGTCCAGGATTCAGTTTCAGAGTTTCGTCCAAGGATAATCTAAAGTCCTAAGGACTGGGTTCCTATACTTATACTAAGTATAGGGGTTGGACTACTCTGTGGCCCCACCTATGGGTGGGTCAGGGCAGAGGGGTGGCTACACCCCTTTCCCTTTGTCCAGTTCGCGCCAAAGCAGGGGCTGCAAGCCCCTGATCCGGTTTGAACTGGGGTATGCACAGGGACACCAAGTGTGCCCCCAGTGCAGGACTTCAAAGCACCCGAAAGTGCTCCCGCCCAGCCCCAATACACATTATCCTGTCTGGGGAGGTGGTCACACCTCCCTGGGACAGGAAACCTATTGTCCAGGCCTCCCCTGCCGGAGTTTCGTCCAGCAGCAGGAGGCCAGACTCGTGTCTGTGGCAGCAGCATCCATTTTGTGATGCCAGGGCTTTGGAAAGAAGTTACCGGGCTAGCCAGAGTTAACATGTCTTTCCCTCTAGAAGGGTGGAATGCTACCCCCACCGCCAGAATTGGCGGGGGGTAGTATTCCAAGATGTTTGACACCAAACACGACATGTTTAGGTGCAGCCATTCCAAAGTTAGCATTTAACGCGAGGTTATAATGCGCTTAAGAGTATATGGTCAGGCTGCACTACAAACAGCATCAGAGAAGGGTCTCCGAACGCTGCAGAGGGGCCCTGCTCATGCAGGGGCACCCTCTCACATAGGAACCATGCACTCTGCCTTTAGGATTGATAAGGCCTGCCATAGGAGTGACTTATAGGTTTATATGTGTGTATGTATGTAGTGATATAGGTAACCTATATCACAGTAAGGGGTGCATGCACCACCTTACCCAGGCTGCAGTAGCAGACCTGTGGTGTCAGTTTGGATGGCCTTCCAGGGGTGGCACAATACATGCTGCAGCCCCTGGTAGGCCTCTGAGGTACCTATGCCCTTGGTACATTGTATACCACATACTAGGGACTTATAAGGGCACTCCAGATTCCAATCAGAGATGTGCCTAAGGCACATGGAAAACTTTTACAGAGAAAGCAGATAGACTGGGGCCCTGAATAGCAGGATCCCAGTCCAACTAAGTCATAAACCAGCAAAACACCATAAAAAAGTGGGGGCAACCATATAGTCAGATTCCACCTTCCTACATAACCCCCCCAAACGAAAGGAGATAAGGCTAACCTTGGCCAGTTGAGCCTTCATTGACTAAGTGGTCATATAAGGAAGCACCTGCACTAGCATGGTTGCCCCCTGTCTTATGGTCCACTAAGCAATCCCTCACCCTAAGGGTATGAGAGGGTCTCCACCATGGGGAATCACTACCTGTGGTGTGCTTAGGTAAAGTACAAGGCTGGTGAGGTGTCTGAGTAGGGAAGTGAGGCCCTAGGAATGTTGGCCTCAGCTTCCTCAGATCACTGGTCACCATGTATGCCTGTCTTTCCATGACTGAGTTGCACTTTGCTCTAAGGGTCAACCTTTGGCTGCCTACAGCTGGGGGTTGGGTCCCTTTGGATGGACTACTGGAGGGACAGGGCAGGTTTGGAACCTTCAGGTCCCAGGTTTGCCCTTGCCTACCAGAGTCCTTCTGGGGAGGTCCCTACATAAAGGCATGGGGGATCCCTCAGTGTGTAGAGGAGTGTTCACCTGGCTAGGGCTACTAGACTGGGTGCCCCTAATCTGCTGATGGGGGGGTTCCTCTGGACAGGGGGCCCTGGGGGGTCCACTGACCTCCCTGACCTCTGCAGCCCTGTGCTGGCTGAGGCAGGGTAGAGAGGGGCAGGTTACCTGCTCAGACTGGGTAAAACCTTGGAAGGGTCCTCTGCCATCAGGGGTGTGGCCAGGCCAGGCCTGACTACCTCTGGGGCAGTTCCTTCACTAGGGGTAGGGTCAGTTCCCTGAGGAGGCTGACCCTTACCTACTGTCTGGAGGGAAGAATACTTTTCTTCAACCCTTGTGCTCTCTTTTGGGGGAGAGTGGGCCATTCTTTCAGGCTCCATCTCTCCAAATTCTTGGGCTGGGGCTGTGGCCATTACAGCCCCACTAACCTTTACAGGGACGCCCAACATCCTAAGGTGGGTTTGGTGTTCAACTTCAGCCCAGGCTGAAATCTCCAGATCATTGCCCATTAGGCAATCTACAGGTAAGGTGGGGGACACTGCCACTCTCTTTGGGCCTGTGACCCCTCCCAGCTGAGATTGACTATGGCCATGGGGTGATCTGTTCTGACACCATCAATGTTGGTCACCTGGTATTTAAACTCAGGTAAAAGCTGGTGAGGGGGGACTAGTTTCCCTGCCACCATGGTGACACTAGCCCCTGTGTCCCTAAATGCCACAGCTTTCTGACCATTAATCATTGGCTCCAGTCTGTACCTGCCCATTGCTGTGGGACCCATGGTAAAGGTGGCAAATCCTACACCACTATCAGAGTCAGAGGAGTCTGTTGAGGGGTCCCTGTCTGAACCAGGGCCCACCTCTGTTCCTGTTGCAAAAGCACCTAACTTTTTGGGTGCACTACTCCCAACTGGAGGATTACTACTGGTAGTACCAGGAAGGGGGGGTAGTAGTTGCTGGGGGAACATTTTCTTTACTGCCAATCCTGGGGCAACTGGGATCAGATTTCCAGTGCCCAGGCTTTTTACAGACATGGCAATATGGTTTCTTTTCAGGAGAGGAAGGAGTTTGGGACCCACCCCCAGAAGAGGAATTTTGGGGCCCTGTAGTGGACTTATCCTTAGATTTATCCCCACCTTTCTCTTGGGACTTAGTAGAATCTTTCTTCTGGTCACCACCCTGATTTCTGGTTTTTACTCTGGTTCTGACCCATTTGTCTGCCTTCTTTCCCAATTCTTGGGGAGAGGTCAGATCAGAGTCCACCAGATACTGGTGCAAAAGCTGGTTTTGACAATTATTAAGGATCTGCTCCCTCATAATCAAATTGTACAATCCTAAAAAGTCATGCACTTTGTTGCCATGTATCCAACCTTCCAGAGCCTTTGTAGCACAATATACAAAATCAACCCAGTCTTGAGTCTGAGCTTTTGGGTGTCTCTGAACTTCAACCTATACTGTTCAGTGGTTAGGCCAAACCCATCTATCAGAGCACTCTTCAAGACTGTGTAATTGTCAGCATCCTCTTCTCTTACAGTGAGGAGCTTGTCTCTACCTTTGTCTGCAAAGGAGAGCCACAAGATTGCTGCCCACTGCCTCTGGGGGACCTTCTGAACTTTACAGGCCCTCTCCAGTGCAGTTATCCATTTGTGGATGTCATCCCCACTCTGGTAGGGAGGGACAATCTTGTTTAGGTTTCTATGGTCATAAGACCTTTCCCTATCTCTAGGGATATTGCTGCCACCATGGGACTCTAGTCCCAACTTTCTTTTCTCTCTAAAGAGATCTAGGGACTCCTGTCTAAGGCTACTTGCTTCCTTCTGAGTTCAAGCTGAGCTTCCTCATATTGAATCAGCCTCTTTCTTCTCTCATGAGAGGATTCCCTCCTATGAGATGAGACAGAGCTCCCTATTGAGGTGCCAGAGTAGTTAGACTCCTGAGAAGGAGATCTAGACTTCCTGGGCACACTCAGAATCCTTCCTGGGGGGACAAAGAGGGCATCATTCTGATCATCCTCTTCATCTTCCTCAGGAGGGATTGGGTTATCCAGGTCAGGGCCATTGTCACCCTCCTGGCCAGTTTCAGAGGGGGCTGGGGGTATTTCTACCCCTGGTCCCATCCTCATCTTCTGCCCCACCCTCAGCTCCTACCCCTTCAGTCCCCAAGGGCTTACTAAGGTCATAAGCCACCAACAACTCCTTAAGGTGTTGGGTGGTGGGGCTTTGGCCTGTCCTTATTTTTCTCAAGTTGCATAAAGCTCACAATTCCAAGAATGGGAGTGTATCATACTTGGAGGGTGGAAGCTCAGTGGCTTCCTGCAAGGATTCTTTAGATCCTACCCTTAAAGACATTACTAGTGTGGTGTGGTGTATGCACTACCTACTCTAGTGTGGCCTACTAAACTCTCTTGAGTTGTAGAAAGGGTGTGCTAACCCTTAACACACAACTCTAAGTTCAGTAGAACTTACTGTATTCTAAGCTTAAATTATATGTACCTTAGGTACCTTTAGTGGTTTTCAGTTGATCAATTCAATTGAGATTATCTGGTAAAACAATAGCAAGCTGGAATCCCACACGCTGCACACCAATGTGAGAAGTTGGCCTGGTATATGCTGTCCACTAATTATAGTGGGCACCTTGCACCAGTCCAAACAACCCCTTATTGGAGATAGGTTAAAGACAACCTTATTGAAAGCTATCCTAGTGGTAGCTATGGAGAGCAGCCTTCAGGCTAAGTCTTGAAGGAATGTAAAGCAGCTTGTTTTACCAGTCTATAATCTCTTGAGTGATCAAATGAAAGAGCACCACACCAGGTATATATTCAAAATATATGTATTTATTGCTAAACACACCCCTCTAGTCTCTTTATGAGGCTAGAGTTCAAGTACATAAGTTAGAAGTTATTTAAACACAGTAATAGAACAAATACACGTTTGGGCCCTAGGGGCGTACTCAAACCATATACCAATAAAGTGGTATAAGAACCACGACTGAACTAGACACTAGGCCTAGAGCCTCTAGAAGTGCTTGGACCACAAGGAACCACCCAAGGTAGTGACACAGAGGACCCACGGGGGACGCGTGCAGTGTAAATACACAACCGCGATACGCCGTTGACTTCTATGGAGAAAGTCGTGATCGGGAAATTAGAGAAAAGGGACACTTAAAGGAGGACTTGGAGCAAACCCTTTGAGATCTAGGACTTTGAAGAGTCTCTACCCACGGGAGCACCGGAGTACTCGTGTTACCTCACCCAGGGAAACCGGGTGCATAGGTGCCTTTCGGGGTCGGGTTTCGTCGTCGATTTGAATGGCGATCTGCTAAAAAGTGCTGCTGGCGACCAAGTGGAAAGTGTCCGGGTGGATCCAAGAGTGGATCGGAGTTCTGAAGAACCTGAAAGCAGAGGGGACAGAGTCTGGGTCACTAGCCAGTGACCAGGAAGGCGATGGACAGATGCCCACCGATGTCGAGTGCTTCAGGTGCGTTGACGGTCGTCTTGACTCTTCAGCCACGAGGTCCAGGAGGCGTTGTCGGCGACCAGGAGCAGGATTCGGGCTGGTACACGATGTCTGTCGAGTGCTGCGGTGTCGGCGACCGAATTGGACCCAACAAGCCTTGGCAAGTCTCGATGCAGAGGAAGATCGTCGATGGTGCAGACCAGCAAGGTCTGGGGAACTCACCCAGCGAGGGTAAGTGAGGGCAGGCCTGGAGCAACCAGGATGCCAAGTAAGAAAAAGATTGGCCTTCGTTAAGGGCTACTAGCCAACGGGCTAGCGACCGCGAAGGAGCCTCAAGACGTCGCACGTGGATCTGGCTCACAGGACACTCGTGGAGTGGAGGCCAGTGATCTTCGGTGCAGTTGGTGCTGGAGGCTAGGGCTACTCGGAGCCCAAAGCACGACTTCGGGGAGACCCAGAAGAGGATGCACTTGCAAATGTGCTCGGTGTCCAGGGGTCACGGTCTCAAGTCACCCACGATAGCCACGGGCCTCAGCTTTGCTGGGGACTCAGGGTAGCCTCGGGAAGTCTGAGAATCCACCTCTGGTGATGCGATGACTTCGGCGTCCGGCGGGAGCTTCAGAAATGCGAACCGGACAGATGCTTCTTTGGTGCCTGCCAAGCAGGGGAGTCACTCCTTGACCCCAAGGGAGATTCTTCTGTCCTCTAATCGTGAGTAGAGCGTCGAAGGTCCAGGATTCAGTTTCAGAGTTTCGTCCAAGGATAATCTAAAGTCCTAAGGACTGGGTTCCTATACTTATACTAAGTATAGGGGTTGGACTACTCTGTGGCCCCACCTATGGGTGGGTCAGGGCAGAGGGGTGGCTACACCCCTTTCCCTTTGTCCAGTTCGCGCCAAAGCAGGGGCTGCAAGCCCCTGATCCGGTTTGAACTGGGGTATGCACAGGGACACCAAGTGCTCCCGCCCAGCCCCAATACACATTATCCTGTCTGGGGAGGTGGTCACACCTCCCTGGGACAGGAAACCTATTGTCCAGGCCTCCCCTGCCGGAGTTTCGTCCAGCAGCAGGAGGCCAGACTCGTGTCTGTGGCAGCAGCATCCATTTTGTGATGCCAGGGCTTTGGAAAGAAGTTACCGGGCTAGCCAGAGGTAACATGTCTTTCCCTCTAGAAGGGTGGAATGCTACCCCCGCCGCCAGAATTGGCGGGGGGTAGTATTCCAAGATGTTTGACACCAAACACGACATGTTTAGGTGCAGCCATTCCAAAGTTAGCATTTAACGCAAGGTTATAATGCGCTTAAGAGTATATGGTCAGGCTGCACTACAAACAGCATCAGAGAAGGGTCTCCGAACGCTGCAGAGGGGCCCTGCTCATGCAGGGGCACCCTCTCACATAGGAACCATGCACTCTGCCTTTAGGATTGATAAGGCCTGCCATAGGAGTGACTTATAGGTTTATATGTGTGTATGTATGTAGTGATATAGGTAACCTATATCACAGTAAGGGGTGCATGCACCACCTTACCCAGGCTGCAGTAGCAGACCTGTGGTGTCAGTTTGGATGGCCTTCCAGGGGTGGCACAATACATGCTGCAGCCCCTGGTAGGCCACTGAGGTACCTATGCCCTTGGTACATAGTATACCATATACTAGGGACTTATAAGGGCACTCCAGATTCCAATCAGAGATGTGCCTAAGGCACATGGAAACCTTTTTACAGAGAAAGCAGATAGACTGGGGCCCTGAATAGCAGGATCCCAGTCCAACTAAGTCATAAACCAGCAAAACACCATAAAAAAGTGGGGGCAACCATATAGTGAGATTCCACCTTCCTACAGCCCTCAGCAGATCCGACGGACCTCAAGAACTACTGACCCATCTCTCTCCTCCCTTTCACGGCCAAAGTCACCGAGAAGATCGTCAACGCCCAACTAACGAACTCCATCCTCGACCCATCCAAATCCGGATTTTGCAGCAACCACAGCACCGAGACCGCCCTACTCGCCGCCACAAATGACATCCGCACCCTCCTCGACCAATGCCACACCGTGGCCCTGATCCTGCTTCACCTCTCTGCAGCCTTCGACACCCTCTCCCACCGCACTCTCATCGCCACACTCCACGACGCTGGCATACAGGGAGCCGCCCTTGACTGGCTCTGCTCCTTCCTCATCGGCAGAACCCAAAAAATCAGACTCACGCCCTTCCTCTCCGAACCCACAGAGAACAACTGCAGAGTGCCCCAGGGATCGTCGCTCAGCCCCACGCTCTTCAACATCTACATGGCCCCCCTCGCAGGCATCATCAGACAGCATGGACTCAGCATAGTATCCTACGCCAACGGCACCCAGCTCATCCTCTCCCTCACCAAGGACCCCCACACCACCATTCTCAGCTTCCAGGAAGGAATAAAGAACATTTCATCCTGGATGAGCAGCAGTTGCCTGAAGCTCAACTCGGAGAAGACAGAAGTCCTCGTCCTTGAACCCCTCTCCTCTGCATGGGACAACACCTGGTGGCCCACCGCCCTCGGCAGCCCCGCACCCCCACGGAGCATGCCCGGAACCTCGGCATCATACTCAACTCCACCCTCACCATCACCTGACAGATCAACACCGTCGCCTCCACCTGCTTCAACACCCTCTGCATCCTTCGCAAGACCTTCAAATAGATCCCCCCCGAATCCAGAAAGACCGTCACCCACGCACTCATAACCAGAAGACTGGACTATGGAAATGTCCTCTACGCTGGAATAAACAAATCCCTGCTCCTCAAGCTCCAGACTACGCAGAACACCGCAGCCACACTCGTCCTTGGCATCCCTCGACATGTACACATCACCCAACACCTGCGAGACCTCCACTGGCTCCCTGTTGAGAAGAGAGTAACCTTCAAGATACTCACCCACGCCTACAAATGCCTCCACAACACCGGACCCCAATATCTAAATAAAAGAATCGCCTTCAACGTACCCAAGAGAACCTCCGATCCGCAGACTTCGCCCTCGTCGAAACCCCGTGCATCCGCAGAGCCAGAACGGGTGGAAAAGCCTTCTCCTACATCACGGCAAAGACCTGGAACGAGCTCCCTTTTAACATCAGACGCACCCCCACTCTGCACACCTTTAGGAAGAGCCTCAAGACCTGGCTCTTCGGCTGACCCGGAACTGCACCCTCCCCCCCCTCCCCCAGCGCCTTGAGACCCTCACGGGTGAGTAGCGTACTTCACAATTCCCTTATTGATTGATTACACCTGGCCCACAAGCACCAGAAATGTGCATGTTGTTTCATAACATTGTTGGTTTAAAGAAAGGCTGGGAAGGTGGCTAATCAAAGCTCACACCCTTAGATCCTATCAGCACTTCTTGGCTATGTTCATAGTTTCCATGCACTGTGGGTACTGTGCATAGTGTATGGGCTCAACCATACTCGCAGTAGTCACAAGGCATGATAGTGTCCTGCAGGGTCTGCACACAGAGGCCTGTGGCCATTTTCTGTGATTGGAAATCTGGCCTCCATTTTCTCCACTTCTAAATGTCGGACAGCTTCCACCTCTTTTGCCTTTTCTTCTTTGCCTGTCCCTTCCTTCAGGCCATCTATTTTCAATGCTGTTGTGTGTCTTGCTGTTTCCCACTGTGTGTGTACCTCAGTTCCTCTGCTAGTGACCCTCTCAGTGTATTCCCCGGCTCTTGCTTGACTTTTCTCAAGCAGCCTTCCTGTGAGGTCGCTTGTCCTCCCTATTGGGTTTAGAACCACGCCTCCTACCATGCCACCATCTTCTAATTCCTCAACCTCAATTTTTTTTGTCCTGGCATGGCAGAGCGTCAGGCTCACAGGCCCCAAAATGCACTGGGCTCATCTGTGTTTTCCACCAATATACTGGTTCGGCACCGGAAGCTTTCTGCAGCCTTCCACATTGTCTCTAGTGTCCCATGGACCTGCTTCATTAGGTCTGTTCTCTCCCACCACCCAATGGACCCTTATGGAGTTGGATATATTGTGCCCTGTGCCCAGATACCTTGCCCAAAGAACCCACAAGCACTTTAGGAACTCGAATAGGGCTTGGATTGTAGTTATACCATTTGCCCAATACACATATGGTGGGTAATGTTCTGTGGTTTGTAATGGATACACAGCAAGGCTTTTGTGCCCCCAGAAGACTGGCCCTGTCGCTCCTAAACAAAGGGTAGGCCAACAGTCATGCCTACTTTCTTGTTCTGCTCTCCACACTAAGCACAAGGCACAGGGCTCAGTCACACACTATGCAAAGCACACAGAATGGTCTTTGCCTACGTTCTATGGCTATTACCGCTGCCTGTAAAGCACAGTGTAATACAAGTCCCACAGAATCCAGGGCACAAGTCACAGTTATTAATCATGGCCTTTGAGAAGTGCCCCTGTGCATATTCAACTAATGCTATAACCCTAGCAGACACTGAGAACATAACACCAAAACAGGACCAGTACAATTCTCTGCCAGTAGCAAGCAGGAGGAAACAATTAAAGCAAGTATTAACAAGTAGAGCCCCTCATTCAATATTCAAAGGTTATAGCCAGCACCTGTTTTTTTATTTGACACAGTAGATGGTTTGTATGAAGTAATGCCCAGTGAGCACTGGAGAAACAGCATGGCCTCTAATGATGTCATTTGCCTAGTCATCCTACTTGCTTTGCCAAAAGGGCATGGCCTTTAGCCTTGCTCTGTATAAGAGTACCTGTAACAGTACCCGCGTACCTGTGGCCGTATCCTGCTGGCACAAGGAATGATATTCATTCAAGTCATGTCTGTAAGTCCCTGTCCGAGGCAGTCACACGGTATGGAGTATAGGATAATTGCTAATCATCTACCATGGCCTGCAGCAATGTCATGTGCACAGAGCCCATGCCTGCACTACCCGTAAATCATACACAGCACGTAAAACCTACCCCGACCCCCCGCCCTAAAAACGAATCCAACTACCCATTGCCCTCCCACTACCCTAAGGCCTAAATCCCTACACTACCCGGCCCCCCGCTTCACGCTGTCCCTGTAACTACCCCAACCCCTTCTACTGCCCTAAAACCTGGCCCGAGCCCCTCCCAGCCCTTAAAAAAAAAACAGCCCCACTTACCTCACCGCGGCATCATTATGCTTCTGTCTTCCTGCAGCTAGACCACGAACTGACTTGTGCGTGGTTAAGGCATGCGTGTTATCGCTTGCGTAGTCAGATCACTAGTGGTTCAGACCGCGGTGTTCCGACTGTTTCCCCATTAATCAACATTCAAAGCCATTTGCGAGGATTTTTGCCTATCTGAAGAATCAAAGATGACCAAAAATGTGCACTGTGATCTGGTCTACAAACCACCTCTTATGGTAACTGAACTCGGCGGCTGACAAATGACTTTTTACTTTTGGTAATGATAGTCATTTTCACAATCAGGTTAACTTGTGGTAGCCAACCACACAGTCGCACCAGATCCACTCCAAGAGCCTTACTGCCAGACAGCAATACTGTTCCTGAACCTTTTCTAACCAAATAAATAACAAACATGGACGGAAGTCGTCTCTCCTCATACTAATAATAGTGCCTTCTGCCTCCTCGACTAAATGTTGAATAAACGTGATGGTTATATCTCAACGACTAAACACAACGAAACTCCCCAGTTATGGAACATATATGATTTTCAATGGACTGCTCATAAACTCACTCACAACGTCAATTATGACAAACGACATCATTGATGACATAACATACTGCAACCATCACAGTTAGCATTAAGAATGCATCACAGAGATTATGTGCGAAGCAAAGGCTGCAATTCCATTGAACAAATGCCCCCCATGCAGAAGCATGACCAGATTTTGAAAACCAAAAATCAGGCCTTTTTGCAAAAATAGAAGTTGGACTACAATTTGACAACAAAGGAGGGGCACGGAATGACAGGGCTCATCAACATAGAAACACGGAGAATGAGGCACTGAGGAAATAAATAAAATGTAATTTTTAACCCCAGTATCATGCCGGTTATTTAATTGCTTTCTGATAAGAGGTGATGACTTGTCCTGTTATGAAGCCCATAGAAACGCGCGTCCCACTGTTTTCGACCGACCCTCTCTGAAAATCGCCAGGGTGCAGTACCGGTGCCATTGAGATGACGTTTTTGCAGAAGGTATATTGAGAAAATAGGCTGCTGCAGATATCCTTATATATATGAAATGCATTTTTAAGGCTGCAGCACAACAACTCAAAATTAGCTGTCCTCGGATGCATAGTACACAGACAAAAGGTGTGCTTCTCTTGCGAGCCAATGGATGTGAAAAAGTTCAATCATCAGCGGCTTTTGTGGTCTCATACAGATTGCCATGTGACGTCACAAGTGATGACAAACATGGTGTAAATTGTGAGGTCATATGTAAAGGCATGAGAAGCGCAACTGCTGTGGGTGTTATGTTTGTGTTACTAACTATAACTGGGCAATTTCAATGGGTTTTAGACTGTTGATCATACTTTTACTATCCGTCCAAAATATGTTTTTCAGGATTTTTTTGATTTTTTTTCTTTATAACATGCATTAAGTAACAAAGGATTTTCAGTGAATTTTCTGAGTTTTGCACTGATGACAAACTTCCTGATATATGTTTGCATACCTGCACTCATCTATAACTGGGAACATGCATGGTCTTTAGCATTGCCCTCTGCCTCGTACCACTGCCTCCGGTAACCACTATGCAAAGCCTACAGTTATGGCTAGCAAGCGTAGGGCTTGGCTGATAGAATGCACTCTGTCAACTACGCAGTGGTGACGGGCTGTGGCCATGCCTACCATGTAAGTGCATGGGCATGTACTTTACCGAGTATCACGACCAATACCCAGTGGTGATTTCTTGAGGACGTACAGAGTACACACTTCTACTGTTCATTCTTAATACATGCCCATGATCAAGCTTACCACACACCATCACTTGCATGAAGCTGGAAGAAGCTAGAAAAAATTGGCTTCACTGACTTCACAGGCGACATCTGGCACCTCAATTGACTTTATGGGTGAAGCAAATTCTTCGACCATCCCTCAGAGGGGACCACTAGGCATACACATCCCATATCATCTACTTGGCAGCCACCTGCTGTCCTGTTCTCTGGAGTACATTACCTCTATATCCGTTCAGATTAGAACTGATTTCCCACTTCCCCCAGCAACATTCCATGCTCTGCACCAAGGAAGTAGACAGAAAATTAAAATATCCCCCACTCTGAATCAAACCTTTAATGACACTAAGTGAAGCAAGTAAGCTCAACACTTGCTAGGTTAGTTCTCTTCCCCTGTACATCCTACTATCTATTCATTCTTCATCATCCCACCCTTCCATTAATATATTCTTTGATCCTTCACCCCATGCTTTCATTATTCCAACAATCTACTGACATTTCATCCATCATCCATTAGTGCACTGATTCATTTACCCATCCTTTCGCTCATCCACCAACCCTTCCACCTTTTCATCTAGCTACCCATCCATCCATCCATTTTTTCATCGTTCCATCCATTCAGTGATCATTTCCTTTACACATTGATCCATCCAGCCAACTTTTACCACTTCCATCTATTTGTCCTTACACCCAGTGCAGTCTTAAAGCATGGGCACACTGGGCAGTTGCCTGGGGGCCACATGAGCATAGGGGCCCCATGCAGACCAGAATTTTACACTAATTTTCCGTTAAACATTTTTAAAAAATGTTTTTATTTCAGGAGTATTTTATTTAGCATTTTTCTCAAACAATAAACAAAGAGCAAACAAATAAAAAAAGAGTCTAATAACACAAGTCCATTCTGAGATATACATTTCTATAGCGTAGAGACCTGGATGGTTGGTAACAGTTGATGAGCAAAAGCAAATCAACATATGATGTCTCGACGGGCCCTTAAGTGGATTTTTATTCCAATGAGTGGTTGTGTAGGCAGGGCCCAGTGCCCTGCTTTGCTTGGGGGCCTATAATGCTGTTAAGACGGCCCTGCTTACACCCTTTAGTCCAACCTTCCATTCACCATTCCTTCCAACTTTTCACTAATTGGTACTTTCACCCTCCACCCTTGCACCCTTCCTTTGTTGCTTTTGACCTTTCTTCCTCTCCCATTTCCCTCTGGTTTCTATTAAATGTCATTTTTTAATTTTCTCATATCTTTTCTCACATTATCTTTCTTCCTCCACTTACTCTATTTGCTGCACTATGTAATTTTTCGATGTTTTCATAATTTCTTTTTCTCTTTCCTTCCCTGAAATGGGCTCACTCAACAGCTCTTGGCCCCGCCTCTTAGCCCTGCCCTGCTCTTACCTTAGAAGTTTTATGAGACTTTGTCTGCCAGCCTGCAGACAGAATGGAAAAAATGGAAAACAAATCAACTTTCAATGAGACCTAGATTAATATGGCAACAGGTGCAGTGGCTACCCCCACTTAAGCTTCTAAAGCGGGGGCTAGGGGCTGGGAGAGTTCCCGCCAGTGTCTTGCACCAAACTCGACACACCTCTCCGCAGCACTTCATACTTTGTTTGGGAGCGGGGGGGGTTGAAGGATCGCTATTTTCTTTTGAAAAAAGTATCTATCGTATGACCACTGCAGGAGGAAGTCGTCAACTCTACAAAGCGAGCACATTTACCTGTTACGCTTTTAAATCAGTGCTTAATTTGAGCCGGTGCTTTCCGGTGCTCCGCACCGGCACTTAATTGGTTTCCGGTGCTCGGCACTGGCACCTAACTGTTCTAAGTATGGTCTTGACAGTCTACCACATGGTGGCGCTGCTCATCTAATTTAGAGATGAGCAGAACAACGGTAAATCAGGATTACAATATACATTAAAATTGCTAATACCTGCCTCCCCAGCCATTCCTTCAGCTTTGGGGACCTGGCATAATCTGAACTGTCACATTTACATGCGAGAGAGATGGTTAGTAGTTGTTTTGGCAGCAATGACAGGGGCGATAGGTGGTGAAAGCTGCAGTGGCCTCCTGGTCAGAGCCCTGGCACGTAATATTTTACAAATAAAGCACTGTTTTAAATGCCAATATTTAAAGATTTCAATTGAGCCTAAACAATAAAAATGCAATTTGCTTCATATCCTTAGGGTAACCATTGCTCCTGTCCTTCGCTACCAGTGCAAAAATTGGACAAAATGCAACACAAATTGTAAATTAGGCAAGATATAGCACAAAGTGTGCCCTGTAATATTAAATAAAATTACAAGTCCTTTCTTTCAATCCTACAAAACCACTAACAGTCCTTTGTGAAACGGCTGAGGCCAGGACACAAACCAGACCTCTCTCTTTCGGTTTTCAACAGTACTAAATTAACTCGAATAATAATAAATGTATGCTCAGAAGTGGGAATTTCAAAACAGGCTTCTCTCAAGTGAATGTTGATCTGAAACCAGTTCCCAGCATCATTAAGATTACAATGAAATTGTTCACACTTTAAGTATGGTTAACACTGTTGCATAGTTTTCAAGTTTATTTAACCAACTCAGTATTTTATAGGTTTACTGCAACATGAAAAAATAGCATAATCAAATATTTATTCATGATTTATTTATACAGCACCTTTTCACTGAACGGCTTTTACAGCGCTAATAAAAACACAGCACATCATTATTTTCTGTTTTTTGCAACCATAAAGGAAATGTTATAAACCAGAAATTAGTAATATGATATGGAGAAAGTATTAAAGTGGGAGTCATGCTGTACTGTACATGTGTGAATATATATATATTCACTGAAAAAAACACTGTGAAGCACGAGTTATGGTTCAGGGAACACAGAACTTTGAGATTCGACAGGCAATTTTGGTGTGCAGCGCGCAATGCACACCATAACTCATACCCATGCATTTTTATTTTTTCTATGTCATTTGCTAAGGGGTGTACTGAGCTTGGCAGGGAGCATGAGTTGTGGTGTGCATTGTGTTTTGTACATTATAACGGGTGAAGGTCAGGGCTTTTAGGCTAAGTCCCGGAGTCCTGTAATGACCGCTGCAACATTTCTGTTCATGTTGCGGCCAGCCAATCAGAGCGCTCACTCCAAAAAATGTCCCCTCAGACAATCAGAAGGCTGGAATTGTTTTTTTTAAATTTAACTGCCAATATGTCTATAAATTCTGAACTTCAATTTCTGCAAAACTCCTGAACAGATATACACCAATTCTCACATAAAGCACACTTTCTGGGTAAACAACTAGCTTTCTGCCAAATTTGGTGTTCCATTCAGACATTTCGGCTGTAGCACTGTCTACAATTCACTATGGAAATTGCATGGAAAAATTGCGTTTTGGGACCCCACCACCCTCCTTTTTCTTGGTCCCGCTTGAAGGATCCCCCCAAAACTTTCTGGGAACAAGCTGAGGTGGATGAAGTTTCTTTGGAAAGTTTCATGAAGATTTATCAAATTGTGTCAAAGTTATTAGCAAAACAGAAAACGCACTTCCTATTAAAGTCTGCCTTAACTATAACTACACAGTGTTGAATTGCACTGTGTAACACACACACACACACATATTTACTACTAAAAATACAGTATATATTACTCTTTTTATTTTTTTGCCACCACACATTTATAGTACAGCAACCTTCTAAACGTTCGCCAAATTGTGTGTGGATTCATAAATTCTTAGCAAACTAATACTTTGTGGACTGCCCCCTTGAGACCTGCCCTTCTCCTTGATGGACCTGAATGAAATTCAGAAAACCGAGACTAATCTAAACATTTTATGTCTCTTCCGAATTTTGTGCTGATTTATCAAATTTTGTAAGAGATATTTATAAACAGGCCACCAAGTTCCCAGTTCCATTTGTGATGTGCTGCTCCAGTCCAGGTTTTTTCTTTGATTTCAGGGACCTGTAGTCTTATTTGTTCCATTACATTCCAGGACGACAAGCCCTAGATTTCAATGAAAAAGCCTGGTCTGGGCAACACGTCAAGCAGGAGCCTGGGAAACTTGGCAGCTATGAATGAATCAAAAATATGTTTGATCTCCCACTTTATCTTTGCACCCTCATTGGATGGTCATATTCTCCTTTTTGATAACCAGAACCATAAAGTCTGAAATACCTGCACTAAATGTAACTTGACAACTGCCTGCCAGATTTAGTGCAGATTCACCAAACAGTGCCAAAGTTGTAATCAACTGAAAATGTTACTGACAATAACTATAACTTTGACCCCCTCCCTTTATAGATCGTCATAAAATTTGACATACCAGTAGAAAATTAATCCTTCCAAGTTGCTGTCAACTTTTCTGTAGATTTGTCTTGCAGTTCCAAACTTATTAGCAAATGAACATTCCCTCTGTTTAATATGGGCTCCCCTTGATGGGTCTGCACACATTTGAAAATACCAAGAGTAATCCCAACATACCAAATGTCTACCAAATTTCATGCATATTCATCAAATGGTGCCATAGTTATAAGTAAACCAATATATGGCTTCTCAGCTCACAAAATATACAAGTGCTAAGCCTCTCAAACCCGCTCTGCACCATTTTCAAATTCTAATATCTCAAAAAATATTGAACGGATTTCCATCAAACCAGCAAAAGCACAGTT